>JALHAQ010000006.1:4953887-6192359 GCA_023838395.1 Holcopasites calliopsidis
CTTTTTTTAAATCTTCTCTGGCCTCGTCTATTTTTTCCATGAACAAATTTACCTGAAATCATGTTACGCTTTCGAGTAATACTATCATTATGAAAATTTATTCACGTTTTTATTTATTAAACACACCTGTCCTCTGTGATGGTAGATATCACCACAGTTAGGATCAAGCTTAGCTGCCATTTCGAAATCGCAAACACTTTTTTCTGAATTTTCCAGTTGCATAAATAAGGTAGCTCTCTTTATCAGAGCATTCACTTTGACTCCCTTCAGAGCAGTATCACTATTTATAATAGTTCCAAAGTCCTCAATCGCAGAATCATGCTGCCCTAATAAAAGATAAAATGTGGCTCGTAATAGTAATACTTCCATTTTGTGTAGCATCGCGTCTGGTTCAGAACTGTTGATTTCTTCAGTACAGAGTGGTATCACGTCGTCATAGTTTTGTTCTTGTATGCATTCTAGAATCTTTGCAAAGCCCCTGAGGGAGCATAAAAGTTTTATTACAGATAAAAAAAATAGTCCGGGAACTACTTTGCAAATACTTACGGAGACATGTTACTATTCTCCGTATTTTGAACCATAGTAAAAACAGGATCATTATGGAAAGTTGTGATATACGTTTTGACGAAATATTTACTAGGCATAATTAGTTTCCTGTTTGCTAAATATTCCGCTGCTTGTTGTCTACCTAAAAAGAAACAACAATTGGTATTTATAATAACAATTTATAATTTCATCTGGCACGTGTAATAAGTGCGCTTTGTACTAATGCATAATTTTTACCTAATTGATTTAAAACCCTATCTGCCATTGAAATTGCTGTTTGATTGGTAAACTTATTCAAAATACATGCAGCCGTGACATCCTCTAGAGCCAGCTCTAATTCATTACAATATTCCCTTGCTCTAGCTCGGCGTAACAATGCTTTTGCATATTTCGGATTTAATTCCAATGCTTTTGTACAATCTGCCTTCACAGCGCTATATTTTTTCTATGACGTTTTGTTATAATAATATTATCATTAATATCTTTCTAAAACAGTTATTGGTAACAGAAAATGCATTACCAGTTGTTCATATGCAGCTGCTCTATTTTGATAGAACGTAGCTAGAACTGTTGCCTCTTCCTTGGGACATGCTTCAATAGCGTTATTGTATTGAGTTATTGCTTCATCATATTTTCCTATTTTGAATTGTTCGTTTCCCTCGTCTTTGTATCTCTGGGCTCTTTCCAATGGCGTCTGCAACGATATATCCTCGTTTGACATACAGAAGATAGGAAATGTAAACAATACAGCTGCTCTATTGCAGAATCGCTTTTAGACATTCTAATTCATGATTAGTAATTTAATGATGGAGAATTGACGTTCATCATAGAACCCCAGATATGAGGAAATCCCTGGAACGTGTATCATAAAAAAACTACTAGTGGTACAATATACAATGTATACAGGATCCTCCTAACCTCTGCTTCGGTCGCAGCTTTCGATGGACAATCGTCGTCGATTGAAATTTGTTTATCGTTAGCTGGTGTCCCATTTTCCTTCGAATTGCCTTTCGATTTACCGCGGCTAGGTTTCGAGGGAGGTTTCATGGTGTTTTTGTAATACATATAACCGAGGCCTAAAGCGACCGGCGCTGCAACAACCAAAGCGAGTTGCCATTTTGGTAGCGGGCTACCGGTCATGCTGCTCGCGCCACTTGCTCCACTCATTTTTTACGTATTCTTCACTGTCTCGTGCTCTTGCCGGTTATAATGATTTCACGTTTCTTCCCCGGTTCCACCGATACGAAAGTGAACAGTGAAAACTAATGCAAAGTTAGCCGATCGTCAAGGAAGATCACCATAGGCACTTGCAGACGAATCCCCGAAAAAACGAGTAGTTTAGTACAAATTTTCACCGCCATCCGAACTTGGCGCCTAATCTTATCGACAAGATGGTCACGTGAAAACGAGCATGCTGCTGATTTGTAACATACAATAAGGGGCAATATTCAGTATCCAACTTTTGTAAACTGCAATTCTTTTCATTGAGTTACATCTCCTAATAAATTGACTGCTATCGATATGCTAAACACAAGTGTAAATTATATAGATTCGAGTTAGTAACGTAAATGGAATTGCGGGTATGGTATTTTTATTTAAAGTATTTCGTACGAATACATGCGGTTCCTGAAACGCATTTCGTAATACGATCGCAATGAAATAGATCAAGACGATGATGTAAGCTTCTAAAGAAGTGATCGTTCAATTTGATAAATTTAGTAGCCTATATAATGAAAAGCTTGCATTCCTATATAAGATTTAATCAAATTTAATTGTACTTCTGTTTCTTTTCGTTATGAAATTTACGGAAATAATGTTACTGGCGATATTAATTTCAAATTTAAGACATTAAAGCTTTTCTCGTGTCATACGTATCCCATTTATCGGAGTAAAATTTGAATGCGAGCGAAATCGACAATTTCAAATTGCACGATTTGATGTGCCCGCGTATTTTCCGCGCATGCAAAAAATTTTATCTGAAAGATGGCAACGGTCTGTCAACAGGAGCGAGGTTCTGTCCGCATTATCTATAGATTGCAGAATTTCAAAGTGACCGTAAATCGCGAGAAATGTGATGAATGTTATGAAACACGACGAAGAATGCTAAGTGAACGAAAGAATTTCTTACGTGGTAGAAAATTGTAACATATATCAACTTTGGGAATTTCGCATATCACAATATAATTGTGACGTCTACCAAAATGGCACTACAAGAGGATGAAAACACCTGGTGAGTTATTTTTTAAATTTCCTTGTCTCCTTTCAACGACTTGGACTTCTATTTTGCAATAAATCGCGAATTTTTAACTTTCTTTTCCATTTGCAGAAAGTTTTGGAAAATTTTTCCATGTTTAAATCAACTGCCTATTCGTGGTACTATCCTATTATCACTTTCTCGAATACTAGAAATTCCTAAAAATAAGCAACAACTCTGCAACATAATTACATACAAATTTTATGTATCAGCCCGCATTAGAACTTTTTCCAATTCTTCTTAGCGGCGGAGATACATATAGCTAATATATCCATACTAATTTATGTGCCTTTTCTGGACTCGTTAATATCTTTACAGCTGTTCGTTAATTAGCTGTTTTTGACTACAACCTACTAATGCGTGAAAATGTAGTTTGAGAATGTAGAAAGAAATATTTTTTAATGTCTAAATAATGTTTCATAATAAAGGAATTAATGGAATATAATTATTCAGGGTATTGGAGCTGGAAGCTGCTCTACTAGATACAGAGGCACCATCTGCATCCGATATATATGCAATATGCAAAGGGCAGTCTGTTCCTACAAACTTAAGGCCTGATGTATGGCAAGCATGTTTAGATGTTATCGATCGGGGCAATCAATTAACTCAGTTCAATGAAGTTTTTGATTTACCGGAGCAAAATATTATTCGCGACGATTGTCAGCAATTGGTTGGTAAGTTGTTTGGTCGAGAAGCTCTGTTTTGAGAATAATTGCGTTTACGCTATATGTGATATTGTGTCGGAAAGCCTGGAAGCAGAATTCAAATGTATGATTCACTTGTATGTACAGATATCACTCTTATCTTTTCACTAAGGAACTAAATCAAGTTCATTCTGTTCTGTTATTAAAAGAAAATGTGAATTTTTATTGCAGCAAAACTGGGGAACGAGGACGAGGACAAAGTCTCTGTTGTTTCTGATTTGGAGTCCATTTTAACATTTTATTGCAAAAGTAAAGGACAGCAGTACAAAAGAGGAAACGGATGGATAGAACTATTAGGTCCTTTAGTAGCTTTAAAACTTCCACGTAGCGCGACATATAATTTATTTGAAGCAATAATAGATGTTTATATTCCCAGGTACAGTATTTCATAGCAAGTAATATTTAAACGAATCTTATACAATCTATTTTCTTGTAAATAGTAATACTGTAATACTTCTTTGAAGAGGTGAAATGTACAGTTCCGTATTGAGACTGTTACTGCTTTACCACGAACCAGAATTATGTTCCTTCTTGGATACGAAAAGAATATCTCCTGATCAGTATACAAAAGGTTGGGTCACCACGTTGTTTGCTGGAGTATGTTCACTGCCAGCCGTTTGTACAATGTGGGATCTATACTTCATGCAAGCAGATCCATTTTTCATGTTATTCCTGTCGCTTATTATGATAATAAATGCTAGGTAAATATTGGGAAGTTTCCTCTTGTACACAGACATTTTCCTCCAGTCAAGATAGGCTGTACTTATCTAACTAATTGGACTGTATTGTTGCAGAGAGCAAATTTTAAGTATGAAAGACGACGACAAGCAAAGTATAATAGATGCGATCGCTGCCATGCCCTGTGCGTTGGAGGCAGAAGATGTAACAGATTTCTGTTCCTTAGCACAGTATTACGCGATGAAGACACCATCCTCTTTTAAACAGGATTTATATCCCATCATGTTTGGCGATGGTTTGGATGAGAAAAGTATATCGCACGCGCTCTGCTTACCTGTATCCGCGCAAGAATTAGTTGAGAATTCTATCGAAAGTCCGTCCACACCTAATACCTCTGTTGAATCGGTCAGATTTTTCCTAGTCGATTGCAGACCTGCCGAACAGTATAACGCAGGGCATTTACCCACTGCGTTTCACCTAGATTGTAACTTGGTATGTTCCGTTTTATTTGTATAAATAATAAATGTTCACGTTCTATCGCAACCCGAAAATATTATTCCAGATGCTGCAAGAACCTGCTGCTTTCGCCACAGCAGTACAAGGATTGCTGCAGGCTCAACGACAAGCATTGGCTGTTGGGGCACAAGCTGGTGGTGAACATCTTTGTTTCTTGGGTAGTGGTAGACAAGAGGAGGATCGTTATACACATATGGTAGTTGCATCATTTTTACAGAAACATACGCAGTATGTCAGTATGGTTACATCGGGATATCAAGGTAATCTTTTGTTAAAAAAAAAGTTGCAAGATGGATATTAGGTCTTTCGGAAAGGATTTGCATTATTTTATCGCCTGCGAAATAACTTCTTCAAGTAAACATTTTCTTACAGCCATACACGAATACTTCGGCGATGAAGTGGTTTCTAGTCTTGTCGATCATAATTCGCAGCATTGTTTAGTATGCAGTGCTAATATATCAGAGGCAAATTCTAACGAAACAAGTCCTGCCAAAGTGAAGAACAACAACTCGGACTTTCTTGGAAAGATTAAGAAAGTGAAAGGGAAATTGTTCGATTACATCGTTAATCCGTCAGCAAGTGTTCACAATAACGTAGAGAATAGAAACGGCAAAGATGTAGAGTACGGTAAACGCCAGAAAAAGACGGCCCCGTTGTTTAGTATAGACGATGATCAAGAATTGGGTACGTTTTAATTTGAATGAATTATTTAGGAAACAATTACGTATTTCTTGCTTTGTAACAATTTGTATAATGTAGATATGACAATGACAAACAATGAAAGCGAAGAGCCCGTCGAAGTTGTATCCATTCAACAATGGATGAAGGACCCGAAATTATTACATTCCTTTAAATGTCAAGAAGTGAAAGTGAACGGAGATCTCTGTGATAGGTGAATAATCGAGTGAAATATTATTTTATTTATAAACATTACGAATTGCTTTTTAATTCTGTACGTATGGTTTTCAGTATTCTATTGGTTACGGATACACATCTAATAGTACTTCGGGAAATACAGGAAAGGAAAGGTGCAGCTCATGTAATTGTGAAACGTCCTTTAACGAGTATCGTCAAGATAACATCTAGAAAGAGACACTCGGATTTGATCACGTTCAAATATGGTACAACGCAGTATAACGATACGGTTATTTCAGATATGGATAAGTTTCTTATTCCCAACGCTAGTGAGGCTACTAAATTGATAACGCAACAGATTCTGAAGCAATTGAAAACATCAAATTAATCTTAGAATCCTTATCATGCGCGATATATGCGTGTGATCACATTTAATTCGTTTTAGACAAGCTTTATCAAGTTAATATCAGAACAGGAATGTTTTAATTCTTTCGGTCGGTTATTGTTGTATTAACTTATAAATGATAGTGACGAGTGCAACGTGTAATATTTGTGTAACTACAGAGGATAGTTTATAACAGATTTTAAGAGCGAATCGAAAGTTTCGTACATAAAACTAATAATATATCGTCTAGCATGGTCAAAATATAATTTGCACTTGAATTCTACTTTTTATTAAAATTATGAAATATACCTGCAAGAATAGCTAATTTACACCACGAGATAGCATTTTTCGCATTTCTTTTTGTAATAATATCATATCAATATGAATGATTTAGGTTTTACTTTACATATGGCTGAACAGTGGCCTTACTACAAAGATGAATAGAAGAGCCAATGTCTTTGCAAATTATTGACGCGAATATTAAGCAATGGAATGTATGTGCCATGAACTAAGATATCGTTGATTCATTTTCATACATATGATTCTGATGACTGGATATCCATATTTATAAGCATTAAAATTCATTTTCTCTCTCCTTGGATTAGACATTGAAAATTTAGAATCGCAAACTAACGTGGCATTTCATACGTATATTACTACATACACATACACATGAATGTTAATACGAACTGATTATTGGCCCTAATGTAAATCGACAAACATTGCAGAAGGATTATAATAATATTTGCATTTTGTAGTACATACATAGTCTTGCACTAAATGTCTTTACAAAATATTTACAAAGGTACAAAGTATTTCACGTGGAAAAGTAAACAATTGTATCACTTTTACAGGCATCAACTATTACACTGCCTGATGATATTTCGACGAATTTTTCAAGTTTACGATTTACGATCTTTCGAAAATATATCTATAGTTCATACGAAATCTTATTGCGATATTCTTCCCTTTTTTCAGGGACGCATATTTGAATGATTTTTCTTTCAATTTACTATCAAGACTATTCTAGTAATACTATGTATGGGAAGGAAAAAAGTTACTTTACGATGAGTTCTTGTGCACATAGTTGCACTGCCTTTTTGTAATCTTGGGACAATACCATAATCTTTGCAACAATTATTTATTTCTGTACAAATTACGGACATACACTTAAACATGGGGTTGTAGTATCAATAATTCTAGTGTAAGGAGATTATTTATAACTTATACATATATTGACGTTTATTCTATATGTTTGAAAAGTCATGAAAGGGTAATTTAACATAATATATATATATATATTTAATAAACCTGTCAGAACCCTTTTCGGTCTTGTAGATACTATATCAGCATTGTTAATACTTATAACAATAGTGGTCTGTAATATATTATATACATGGTAATGAATTCTATGTATAATAGAAATTTTCTATTTATGTGCTTCCACACGATGAATGAGAACAAGCGTGAATAGCGGAATAGTTGTTAAATATTGAACGATCATAGAACTTTAACAAATTATAATGTATTCTAATAAGCACTTACATACAAGTGTCCTGTTTTGTGTAAATAAATCCTATGTAATGCATCACGAATCAGTTGAAGTGATGTGTATTTTCAAAAGATTTTAAAAATAAAGTATGATTAGTTATATGTATATATGTATGTATAACTTATATTAGTTAATGTGCATTGCGTCTAACGTTCTTCATTCAGAATTATCTCGTAAAAATATTATCCATCGCAAACAAGTATTTAAATAATAATGTAACTTTGAAATTTATCCAGCTTTTTTCGTTCATATGAAAGATGGAGCTTGGACCTAACATTGATTTATGGCATTTGTACTTTTGATACGGTACGTAAGTGTGTCGCGATCGTGATTTATCAGTTGATACTAAAAGTTCTGGCAGTAAAGCCGCTGTACCGATATTACGTACGGATTGTGAATGTTTTTAACGTGATAATATTGCGTTGGAAAGTTCACGATGGGAACCATCAATTGGGGAGAATTATTCCCAGGGAGATGGAGTCCTATCATTTTTATTTCGTACATGGCCCTTTTTGTGAACCAAGGTACACAAGTGAGGTTAAATTTCGCTACTTATTTGCTTATTATCTCCGCATAATATCCACTTATTTAGTATTTGTCAAACAAAAACATAGTATACGTGTCTGCTAAATGACGGTAATAACGATGATTTGCAGGAATTGATCATAGCGTTATACTATTATATTTATCAACAATGAGTTCTTTGCTATTTTACCGGTCTCTACATTTCGGAACAGTGCATAATAATCGAGTAATTTATTTAGTACGATTGCTAATCTTTGATAAGAATTTCTGACAATAATTCATTGTTTTGCATTATTTCGTAACTTATGTGTTACGATGCGTAAGTAAAATAGGACAACTTTCATTTCCAAACTGTTAATTAATTTTGTTCATAAAATAATTGTACAATTATTGCTGCAGGTATTATCGTCACTTGGTCTCAGAGAGACGGTCATTATGAATACAATATTGTTATGGTGGTGTTGATGACAGAGGTGTTGAAATTAATCGCATCAGTTACGCTTTATTGCAAGGAGTAAGTAGAATAATTAATACATATTATTTTATTTGAAATTCCGGAACATTGGAACTTAAGTTCTGCTTTATTTTCAGCAATAGCTTCGCAAACCTGTGCCAGGAAGTAACAGAAAACAAAAAAGGTAAATGTTTTGTAATAACTAATAGAATTATATTTGGTCAATGAAAAAGGCTGCGATTTATAGTTCTTACAAACGTAGGCAGCCTCTGATATGCATTGATAAGCAATGTTAGAACATCCAAGCCACGAATGTTATTGTGATGTCGGGTTTGTTCTTGGAATTATCATGTAGATACAACAAAAACGATATACGAGATAAGATAAATCAACGGTCTAATTCCTCCATGGTTTTTTTTTTGTGGAAGACCCGCTTTATGCTTAATAATTTTATAAAAGATAAAATTTCTTCTTATGATAAAAATTGGGTATTATCAAAAATGACCTGTTTATTCTAGTGCTACTATTGTACATGATACCATCATTTTTGTATTGCCTGTATAATAATCTGGCATTTATCAACTTGGCTGCATTCGATCCAACAACTTACTATGTCTTGTTGCAATTTCGTGTTGTCATGACTGGAATTATTTTCCAGGTACATATCAGAAATGTTTCCTGTGGCCAAACACTAAAGCGAGATAGAATGCTTTCTAAAACGTTGCTTCTTTTAGGTCGTATTTAACAAAAAACTGTCCTTAAAGCAATGGTTCTCGCTAGTATTATTAACCATTGGATGCATGGTGAAACACATAGACTTGGACTTCAGTGTCAACGTATTCAATGCTAAGATTAATTTAAATGGTAACATAATTTTAGTGTTAGTACAGGTAAATAGCTATTACTATTGCGAAATAATATATTGTAAAAAATTGAGATCAAACATAGATTCATTCCTTTTTTTTTTCAGACAATATGTTCCTGCCTAGCTGGAGTTTACAATGAATATCTGCTTAAAGAGCAGGGAGCAAATATTAATATTTTTGTACAAAATGTATTTATGTACATCGACAGTATTTTTTGTAATTTCGTAGTACTTGTAGTATTTTTTGTGTCAGAAACTAGCACTTCTGATATGCTGAACAATGCTGACCTAAGTATACTTATGCAACCGAAAGTGATCCTAATCATGTTGAACAATACCGCGATTGGTATTACCACGAGCTTCTTCTTGAAAAATTTAAACTCAATTCTAAAGACTTTCGCCAGCGCGTTGGAACTGATATTTACAGCTGTTCTGTGTTGGCTAATATTTAATATTCCTATTCATTTGAACACCATTATATCTATCGCTATGGTAAGCTATGCAGTGATATTGTATTCACAAAATCCAGTACAAAATACTCGGGCCAAAGAACGAACGAAGACGGATAGTATAATTTAGTAGCCGTTAATGAAACATTAGCGTAAGGTCCTCGTCATACAGGAAAATATTTTCTCTGATGGCATGTGTTCGTTACGTTACTCTTGTATAGTTTTATACATACAAGAAGTAGTTAGAAACGCAATTAATATAAACGCGAAGACAATTTTGTTACAAAGTTTTGAAATATAATTAATTGTTTTGTTTTTAAATATTTATATATACGTTTATGGATAGTCCTCATTTTATTGAACACTGGAATTTTTGATAGGCAATATACATATATGTCTAATTATTTTGTTCTTTAATGTGCCTCGGATATCGGAATGTGCAAGTGCAGACTTTGTAGCTGATTTGTAAAAAGGACCATGATCAAATCATGTTTAATATTTTGTATTATATTTTTGAATGATACACGAATGGTTTCGTTTTTAAAGCCATTGTGTATTTATGCGTATATGCATTTATGTAATGTATCTGAACTGATAAATAACGTCATTTCTTAATATTCATATAGATACAAACGTATACATTTTTAAAAGTTAACAGTCATTATTATTTCTAATTTGAATGCATCCATATCTTGTCCTGTTTCATATGTAGTATTGCATTACGAAACATATGAAAATAAATATCAATTTTTAGCAAAAAAGATTTTCATTTCTGGTACACAGCTTAGCTGCATAGATAAGTTGTTAAGCGAAGATATTTTCAATTATATACATACGGGCGCACCGTTAGGATGTGTTACCTGCAAATAATAAATTATTGTAATTTTTGTGGATTGCGAGTACTATTCCCATCGCTTACGTGAAATTTCGAAAGAACCGAAAGAACTCATAGATTTATTTGAATTTCATTTGGCGCGAAACTGTGATTCACTAAGCAACGTTCAAATTGGCGTGTTGTGATATTATTAACGCCAAATAACAGAATATGACAAAATTTCATTTTCTTCCCTTTCATTCGGATCTGACAAGCATGTAATTAAACGCGTGATTACAATATAGGGGTCTTATAAGACTATTTTTCGAGAAGTGGGGAGGGGTGGTCGATATTACCTGCAAACCACCTTGCTCTAAGGACAAAGTGGCGGCAGTCACATGTCGGTCGCCGACACATGAACTTCGTATCGGGGGTGTTATTTTAATTTTCGCGACATGTTCCGCGAAATGTGCGTGGGAAATAAAATGAAAACCTCCTCGTAAAATAGAGTGATGCATATTATAAAAAACAAGAAGCTATGAAATGTGTTTCGTTATTGTTAAAATACTACTGCCATGCTTCTGTAGGAAGTGACAAGTAAGTTCTTTTGCATACTATATAAATTAGAATATAATGTTTATAACATCACTGCATGCAATGATGATTAAATATATTTATAAAGTAGAAATGAATGAGGATCAAGTGAATCATATTTCATTGTTTAACCAAGCCAATTTAAGTACCATTGCGAATTCACGTAAATCAAAGATCTTGATCACGTGACAGTGACGAAACAATATGATTGGTGCGATTGGAACATCGCGCCCAACGAACATAATGGACAAACCACCAAAAGTCTGTACGCTTCATTTTTAGTTTAACATTAACAATAAACGTGCACAATGATCTTATCCCGTATCGATCATGGGGTTAGTAATATTCAACAAAGTCTCCTATCCACTGTACGCGCTTGATGCAAAGATCTTTGCAAAAGCTCGAGTTTTTGTTAAGATTACACGGGAGAGGAAAGGTTGCAACCTCGACGCCGGTAAGTTGCGAACATTATTAGATGCAAATGCAAACGTGAGGAATAAAAAATAATGGAGAAAAAATTGTTACGTCTGACATGGAATGAAATGCGTTAAAAAAGTATTCATGTCCCTTATAGCTGCGAGTGGACAACCCCTTCCTTCTTTCACAACTCTCCAGACGCACGCACGTTTTCTTCGGATTATGCAATCGCCTTTCGTGTGTGCTACTTTTATGCGGGGTTCGTGTCGCGAGATTCAATGATAAACTTGGCTACTTCCCCCCAATTCTTTTTTTTTATATTGGCCTGTATAACGTTGGCATAGCGTTTCGAAGTAAAAATCATACGGCTGATTGTTGGAACTGCCAATTAGAGTCATCGGGTCTGTGCGGTTCACGAAAGCTACAGAAATCTGCAAAATGTAAAAGGGACAAAATCGTTCGTGCATACATGTCGATACACGGTATCTAGAGATCTTGAAGGCTCTCGTTTCTTTTTCTATTTTGTAAAGGACCGAACCAATGAGTTATTTGGGTACTTTTACATAATGCGAATCGCTGGCCTTCTTATTGGTGTAAAACAAGTGTTATAATGTACGTTAAGGGAGTCTAAATTAATATTGAATCGCGTTGCGTGTCGACGATGATTGATTCCCTAAGTAAAATCGGAAGAACGATGCGCTTGCGGTTAAGCTGGTTAAAGTTCTACCAATGTCAATCATTTCATGCATTTATACGTAACTGCTGCCGGAAGTAAAAGGAAACGTCGCCGATCGGCTGTAGCGGAAGTTAAGACTAAGCGCTAGATATACTAGCATATTAATTACCATTAAATGAATATTCGAACTGGTGCTGTGAAAATAATCAAAATTGCTAGATAGCAATATTCCTTGAAGTAAATACCGTAGTATAATTTGATCATGATTAAACATTAATCTTAAGGTTAAAAATAGCTCCTTGTTGTGTTTTAATTTCATACTCTACGCATGGCGGGTTGCCCGCTGCCAGGCGCTTCAGATTAAAACTACGTTTTATTGCTGAAAGTGATCCTCAATTCTCTAAACGCATTTGCAGTAAAACAGCATTAGTATTTGGTCGTAAAATTTGAGTTAGGTCGAATTGGTTCGAGTAGAAGTGCAAGGTTGAATGTGTTTTGTCAGCGACGTAGGCGCATACTTTGATAAAAGTATAACTTTCAACGATGCACCTGTTGTAGCCACGTAATTGACCTTCTACATATTCAGCTTTACAGAATGTTAAGTTACTATAGTTCTATTGTTCTCCCTATCGTAATTATAACACATATGTTCATTCTCAAAGTTAGTAGAGAAAAATATTACAATTCGGAGAAGAGGAAAGTAAAAAAAAAACACGCGGCGCTTTTTTGCAGTGTTGCTCAGCTCCTTATTAATATCTAACGAATCCGTCAATCAGGTTTCCGTTCGCGTGACTCGATGAACGAATCTAAAGCAGAAGAAGGATCGCTGTGGAAGACAATGAAGAACCCTTGGTTCCCCCGAGACGATACGTAACGCTGGCATGTCCGAGTGTTTGGAGTTCTCCTCATCTATGACCGGATCGACGAATTCGGGGCCTCTGCAGCCCCAGAAGGTTTCATCGCCACTTCCGGCCCGATCCTCGCCCTTCGACCTCTACTCAACACCCGAAAGCCCGTTGCGCCGTGGTCAGCGTCAACGATTCTCTAGAAAGATGCCACTGACCACGTCCAATGGTCAACCTATACAGCTTACCCCTCTGTGGGAACACGTGGTTAGTAGATCTCTACTGTTTGAATAAATCTAAGGAAACTGGAACTTCTAAAATGTGCATTATGGACATATGGACTTGGATGAAATAAGAAATTATATTTTTCAATACTTTGGTGATATTAAAGCATACATTTTTCGATTACAATTTGATTTATTTGTCAAGGTGCGCACACGAAAGTTTCCAAACGAAGTGGACACGCGGTCAACATTTCTGGAGATATCCGAAAGGCTGCGTGATCCAGAATGGGAGGTGCGTCAGCATGCTCTTCGTGTGCTTATAGACGTGTTACCGACTTTGAACGCTGACATCGTGGACAAGGTCATGCAACCAGTGGTACCAGAATTGGTCAGTAATTTGGGTCACCCTGCACCTGCCGTTCGTAAAGGTGCTTTGGACGCCTTTCGAGTTTTTCTCATTCACAGCAGGGAGAGAGAGAACACCATCAAATACGTAAGTTCATTATTAAAAATCATTTTTTCTATACCCTGAAAATTTCTTAAACACACACAAACGATTCCATGATACGCAAACGATAGCTGACCTTCGACTCTCCCTACTATCAAAGTCTTCGATCGATTTCCAAACGCAATTACTTCGAACGTTCCCTTGCAGATTCTTCAGGACGGTCTAAACCGTTCAGAAGTCCGGGACTCTTTCCAGACCAACGTGACCACCGGTGTCATTCTCAGCGTGCCATCTCTGTTATTTCCATCATCCAACAGTCCGTCGCCCGATTCTCAATTAATCAAGGATGCAACCGTTGCACTAGCCTCGCGATTGGCTCAAGTTCCGCATCAAGAGGCCGTCCTGAAATCGTTAATGAAAATTCGAGACGCAGTTGGCGTGGAAAAATTCGAAAGTTATCTGGAGGACTACGACAACAAATTGAGTAGAAACATCGATATTCTGTCGAAAATCTACAACGTGAAATCCAGTAAAAAGAATGCGGCGAACAGGTATATCGATGCCAAGAACACGGAGAAATCGGAGAATAAAGATTCTGAACGAAAGTGGGATAGTGATAGCGACACTTCCGGTATCGCAGAGGAGGAGGACGAAGTGAACAATGCTGCGGTGCCCGCAGCCAGGGTTGTGCTTGAGACAGAAATTAAATTTAACGAGGAAACAGCTATCACCATGACGATTTTAGAGGAAAGGGACAGCGACGAGGAACAGGAAGGGGATGAAAGAGGAACTGATTTAAAAAACGATGGGGGAAGGGACGATTCCACGGATCGTAGGAAGGTGGCGAGAAGGGTTCATTTCGGGGGTGAAATTGTTAAACTGAGGACGCCCGACAGTGACGATACCGAGTCTGTGGAGATTATTCCTAAGACCAGAATTCCACTTCCGGTTTCCCCTGCTACTAAAATGCCCAACAGTCGACCAAGACCTTCTTCCCAGCCTTGCAGTCCGCAGAAAGAAATTGGAAAGTCTGGTAGAACATCCAGATCTGTTTCCAGCAGCCCCAAAAGGGAAATTTATGTGCACAATGCGGATTTGAGTCCTAAGAAGAGTATTCTCACGAGGACTAATAGTCCGATGGTGGAGAGAAGGAGTGCCGAACAGTCGAAGAGGAAGAAGAATGTGATTAAATTAGAAGAGAACGATAACAATGGTGAGCCCGGAGAAGATAATAAGAATGTGAAAATTGGCGAAATCGGTGGTAAAGTGGAGGAATTTGAAGGGGACGATATTGGAAATCAAAATAGTAGAAATGATGACCAAAATGGTTCCAGCTTAAATTTAAAAATTACTGGCCCAGAAAATTCAGAAGAAAAGAATTTATTGAAGAGCGAGGAAAAGATAAAGGTTGCCGTTTCTAAAAATGCTACAAAAATAGAATCGAACGATTCCGAGATTACAATTCAGGCGAATACAGCGGAAGTTATTAAAGATCCAAAAAATGATTTGGAAAGTAATCTTACAAAGATTGGTGGTGAGAAGAATATCGAAGAAACGAGTCAGGAAGATGTTCAACAAACGGATTCTTTCTTTTGTTCAACGTTGAAGAACAATGAACTGGAGCAACAGAATAGTGTTAGGGTGAATAAGGATGGAATAAAGGTGAACGAGAACGAGACTGTGCGGAAAGATTCTGCGAAGTCGCGAAGTGGTGTAACGAGTAATGGTAATGGTGATCGTGAGTCTTTGAGAAATGTCGACTGTGAACGAACATCCAGGCGTGATCGCGATGAAGGTAGCGCGGGTTTGATTGAGAAAAATGTAAATACGATCCATAACGGTGGTGAGATTAAATCTATGTCTGAAGAACCGAGCTGGGAGGAATTGGGATTGGTCGGCCAGGAGGTGTTGGAGGATTTGCATAATAAAGTAAGTTCTTTTTTATTCAACATTTTATTTATACTGGGTTATTTTAAAACTGCAAATATTCTCAGTGTGCAAGCTTCCTTACAGAACCTGCGAATTATTTTAGCAGGATTTAATAATCTTCAAATTCTAAACTACCCTTTTTTATAATCTTTATGTTATTACTAAATTTCTTTCCTTTATTATATGGTCTTCAATTGTTGGTATTTACCATTAATTTACTCATTGTCAGATACTTAAACCTTAATTATTAGGATTATTTCTACCACGAATCGAGTTCCCCTTTTAGTTCCACTTGAATGCTTGAATACTCCAGTTTAGTGATTTTAATTATTCCCATCACGAATCAGGTTTCTGGGTATACTGAAGTACAATTAAATTCCACCTAATCGAGTCATGTTAAATTCCTGATACACTTTTATAGCTAACAAAGCACAGTTAAGAGAATCGATGCGGAATAGGAAAGGCACTCGACGTTGGTTACTCATTTACGTGCCTGCCTTCTAAGTTAATCAATCCCCGAGCTTAATCGAGCCCGTTCTAAATCTTTTATCGGCTCGCGTACACATGTACATGTATAACGAAACGCTTACTAGTTTGCAACAGGTTAAAATATTTATACACCTGACAAAAGAAATATTTACTGCCCTAAAGTTACAAAAATTCAGAAAGTAAAAAAAATATGTACAATGAATAAGCGAGGAGTCGATACACGCAGAGGTAATTTTAATTGATGCCGTTCAAATTACGTTACACCGCGCGACGAACTTTTGCCAACGAAATCGATTGACCTACTTCCCTGTAATGTGTCAGAACGATCTGTCCTAAAGTCGAAGGTTCTCCTTCTGTCGAATTAATGAATGGTCAGGAACGATAGGAATAACACGTTTTATAACGAGCGGGACTTACCACTTCGTGGCTTGGAGACCACTAATCAATGTCCCTGTTATGCATAAGTGAGTGGTGTGTAATGGGGAAGTAGTTCCATTAAAGTTATGAGACACAAAATTAAAAAAAATTGTTCTACAATAAATATAGAATTTTATAGATTTTATGTATTGTAATTTATTAAAAAAGTTCAGGTAGAAGTTGCATATTGATAATAATTCTCGGGTGAATAATCGAAAAGCTCAAAGTCCAATTTGAATTTTTCGTACAGCTTTTGCACCATATTCCTATTCAACTGGCTGAAATATATTCTTGATGCATTCGAGTGACCACCACTATGTTGCCATCGTGGTTTAATCGCCTCTTGCAGTCGTAATTTATGGATCATGTAAATCTGGTCTCTCCACAATGTTTCTACCTGCGAAAATCAACAGATGCGATTATTTGGTGGTTGAACCTAAACAGAAAAGAGTTTTGAACCCCGTCGATAATAATACCTTTGCAATTATATCGTAATCCACTAAGCAAGGGGTACAGAATAAATAATACGGCATCCAATGATCATCCCCATAGCTGGCCAAATCGGTGTGAATCAGGTATCGTACAAATTCCCGGAACGTTGGTTCGAGTCCAGCGGGCGAAGGTTCATTTTTGCGTCTGATCACTTGATCCTCCCTCGGTCTGGTAAAGTTCTTCTCTTTAAAAAACGAGAGTGACAAACTTCGTCATTAACCCAGTGCTCGCGGAACTAATAGTAATATCGCGGTCGATACAATTCTCGTGACTCACCACGATACTTTTCAACAATCTTGCCACCGTATTTCCGATAAAAGTGAAGTGTCCCATGTTCCCTTCCAGCCACAGAGTTTTCCAACTTATCGCGATATGCGCTTAGCAATCTTTCAAAGGGGTGCCTTACCACCAGTAGTTTCCTTGTCGTCCTTAGTGCCTGCAAACTTAGATTTCTCGCAAAAGTGTCGACGAAGCATCAACAGTAGAATCATCGACGTTAAGAGAGTGTAAAAATGGAAAGAAAAATGTTTGTCGGTGTTCTTTGTATTTTATTAATTTGCTGTTTGAGAATATTTACGGCTAATTAGCTATTAAATGCCTCTTTTAAGGACTTCTTTAAAGCACACTCGTGCGTTTAAAAGGTGTATAAAGATCTAATAAGGTGATGTAGCTTTACCTCGTCCGCTTCTGGAAACTCAACTTCCGGTATCGTTCGTCTGGCGATGGTCGATATCTGCTCCTTTCCACTATTCAGCTCCTCCTCAGCCACGTTCATTAGGAGACATAAATTGTAAATCCATGTTGTACTGCCGGCTTTGTAAATTGGACAGTATGATAGATCGCGCGATCTGCGTGGCAAATAATGTAGATAACGTTGCTAATTGAATCTGTTATTGTTGGAATCGCTAAAATTATGGACATTCTATACATTGATCATTTGATTTTATAGAAGAAATAGCTGTTTATTTAATCTGCAGTTAATTCTTCAAGTTCTCTTTTTAATTTTATGTTCATTTTAAGTTTCAAGTGATTTTATTAACAAACCTGACGATATAAAAAACGCTGTATTGTGGGGCGGGTGGATGTTTAAATGCAGATTCTTTTCCTGGTTCTTTATACACTCCAAGATTATATTTTTTACAAATATTTGTCACAGTTGATACCCGTTTGATATTATCTTGTTCTGCCTCAATCTAAAATTGTGTATTTAAAATTGAGTATTAACGCAACAAACTTCTTTATTGTACTGATTTTATTTATCTACCATTAAATTCTTGAGATCGTTAAATTTTGGTATAGGTATATTTTCATCACCAACAAGAAAATATTTTACAGTAAAAAATATTAGTACACAGCACATGATACACTTTAGAATTTGAGTGAGAAATCTTTTGCTATTTCTAAACATAATGAATTTAACTTATCGAATGTATATTTCTTACTTATAAAACATCATTCAAAAAATTGTACAAGAATCTGCTAGAAGTTCATGTATTTTAGAAAAAGATTACAGAATATTTAAGAGAAAAACGAAGCAAATGTTCGTTCCTCCTTCTGGTAACACACTGACTGACCGGTTTCGTGTTTTCCCTGTAACAGTGATGGATATAGCATTCTTTAAACCTGTGGCAGGAATCTTTACATCAAAATTCGAAATGCAACTTTCAAATTTCAACAACTAATTAAATATTACTCCTAATTGTTTTATTAAACCTTTTAGAAAAACAATTCTTCTACACTACTGACCACAAGTGTGATATCAAGATTTTAGTGAAGTTCTTCAGTTATAAAATAAAATTACATACAATTAGATACAAATCGGATAAATGCTTGCAATAAGGAAAAGTTTATGCTCTCGTAATGTATGTTTGTTCGTACAATAATATAGATTACACTTATCTAGTTTTATCGAGTAAACCCGTTCCTGGAATGAAGCTGAAGGTATTTCAGCACGAAAACTCGGAGACTCGGAGTTGCATACTAATTCGGTTAGCGCATACGTTTTCGTAGCTAGGTCGATGATGGAATAAAAATCTATCCTCCCACTGCGATTCCTTTGTGAAATATTAAAAACGTGAAAAGAAAGGAATACTATATGACTATATGACAGAAAAATGTTAAACTTATCGCGGCCGTGAAACTTCTTTTCATTCAGCGGAAGTTCAAGGCTGCTCTATACCTTTCCATGGATGTCAGATGGACTTACAATGTGTGAAGAACCGTAAAAGTAAATAGTATCGCCTTATCATCGATCCTTCGTTTAAGAAACGAGGTTCCCTTTTATGCACAAATTATTTGCAACAAAAAGAATACTCAGAGCTAAGAGCGTAAGAACTCTGCATATGCATATTGCATATCCACTTTTCACATACTGATTTCGCTTAAAAACAGCATAGATCGGTCGTGATGTTTTAATTGCTCGTTATCGCTCTTTCCTTCCGCGCCGGAATTTTTCCAGCCCTCTCACCCCCATATAAAGAGCCATGCAAATTGCACGATTAGTTAGATTAATCGCACCTACAGCAGATATTTCCCCCTGGACGATATTCCTATCTTCGTAGCAGCGAAACAGTGTACGTACATACGTGAATTATGCATGCTGTTTCGTTTTCCAGACGTTGAACGCCGTTGAAATAGTTCTCGAGGTGTAAGGCGTGTATGAATATTCCGCGGATGAAAAACGGGGGAGAGACTTCCTCGCGAGCAACATTATACGCCGCGAAGGGAAACGCGAATGTCGGATAACAAGAAAATAATTAGGAACGTTGCGTTGCGTGTAGCACGTCGGTCCAGGAAAGCTTCGTTTCCGTGTTTATGGAAATTTCGCGGCAATTTTAGGGTTGTTTAGGTCCGAATTGGACTTCGTGCAGCATCTTCAACATTGATTAACACATGGAAAATGTGGAGCTTGCAAATGTATAACGATTAGGAACATTTGATTAAGAAGTTATTAAAAACAATCTACATATTCTATGCATGAACGTGAAAATAGTGCAATGACGAATAAAGCGAAGGATTTCGATTAACAAAGCTTGCAAGACTTCACGCGACGCGTAATATCGCAATTTGCCGTAGGTTCAATGAAATTATGAAATGGTCGATAATATTGATCACTTCCGTGTAAATAGAGCCGAATCGAAAAGTGAATGCAGATGTTAGCAGTGCATTGCATTCAGACTTGCTGCAACGATCGATAATGTTCACTCGACTACTCCTGATTCTTGTCCAACGGTATTGCGTTTAAATGATATTTCTCATGTACATACAACGGGCTAAATATTTGGGATCACTTTATCAGTTTTAGAAAAACCGAATTTTTTATAATTTTCCACTACCTTGAAACTAATTATTATAGGGGCGAACGGTGAGTTATTTTATTTCTGTAGACGTGAGTAAAATACAATAAAAGTAATGGGAATGTTAAAAAGAAAATGATCAGGACGGTGTTCCCGCAACTGCTTGTCCCCAAGTCCCAATTCGATCTCTTTTTAGGACGACTGGCGTGCTCGGGTCAGAGGTCTAGAGAGAGTAGCTTCAGCTCTACGAACGTCTTCAGCACTGATCGCGATAGAGCCCCGATTAGGATCTCTTTTGCATGCAGTGCTGGGCTGTGAAAGGAGCTGTCGTGTTGCTGCTGCAGGCATGGCCGTGGCGAAGGTAACTTTCGCAAATTTGCACCCTTAAATCAATCTAACTGCTAAGTCGACGCTCAGCACTATTTCACTGTTAACATTCATACGGACTTTGGTCCCAATGATAGACGGATTAATCGATTACTTATATGTATACGACAGTCAGAAGAGAAACTATTTGCGATAGTGTTTTTACTCTGAAGAACCAGAAAGTAGCAATAAAGAAATGTATGTACAATGTACAGCTGTTACACAATGTAGTAACAGCTTCTTCCATATCCTTTCTTTTTTGTTCACTAATTTCTTCAATTACATGCATTAAAAGTTTTCTTATTTTTTGGATTCGTTAAGCTTTTGCTACTTTATGTACATCTAAATACATTATGTATATTAGGATATTCGGATAATAGGGGTACGGATACGGCAGTCTCTACTGTACTTTGTAAGAAAGTGGGTTGCCTACCAAAGGGGTAGGTTTAACTTCGAAATTAACCCAAATTGGCCAGCTTAAATAAGCTTGAACCCAACATTAAACAAAATGTATTCCTTATCATCCATAAAAGTTAAAACTCGGTTAAACACATACCTTTCCCTAAAATTAATGCAGCCCAACAGGTAAAGCCTTTATCTTTGATCAACCTCTCAAACTTCTCAATCGAAACTTTCATTCAGGTATAAATGAAGTTTTATTCAAATTAATCTACAAAGCCTTTCGGTGTTATCAAGTTTTTGTTTTTAAATACACCATAAAATATCACGTCGGGGACTGAGCATTGCAATAAAATACTGATAAATTGTACCTTTTTATGGACACGTGTCACGGAATACTTCGGTGTTTCGTATCGGGGTTTACTCCAATTTCACGTGGCGACGAAAGGTTCATAATCGCTTGTCCCCATCAGGTGGTTGTGGCTGGTGTAAGCGAGGAAGCTTTGAAGAAACGATTGCCGCAATTGGCGTGGGGATTGGCGAGACAGGGTGGTCCAAGCGCGGCACAATTAGCTAGGATCACGATGCTCAGGGTTAGACCAGCCCTCCTTTTGGACCAGCTGCTGCAGCCACAGTGCTTAAACGCGAGGAATGCAAAGGTGATACAGAGATAAAGTTAATTTTATTAAACATGAAGGGAAATAGTTTGTATTAATCCATTTAATATCGATTTTAATTGCCTGTTTCAAATTTGCGATATTGCAGACCAGGGAAAACACTCTGCAGCTGTTGATTTTCTCACTGGTAACGTTTCCAAGTACGGAATTCAAAGTGGACATCGTGGCGAATAAAGTGGCTAAGATGGTGAGAGATCGACGACGCAGAGTACGACAAGCTGCGCTTGATACTTTGGCTGTATTAGCGCAGATCTATGAACCCGAGGTAGTCTATCTCTCTTTTTTTTTAAACTTTGAGTGTTATTCTCTGAAGCCTGTTCTTTCTTTTCAATAGCCTGCTTATCGCATTGGCGCTTTTAATTGTCAATTGTATATCCAGGAAATATTAGCAGCAGGGAAGCGTGCATCGGAGGGACACCACGATGGCGAGGCAATGATGTCCGCTATCAGAGCTCGGTTAGCACGAAAATCATTGCCATTGGTGTCCGTTGATGGCCTCGTGATGTACGGTTTGCAAATTTCACCCAGCGTGCAAATAGCTACAGGTCGAATATTTCTTCTATTACTTTTTTAAATCTACGAATTGCAAAACTGAATAGTTCAACTCCAATAACAAACATTGTACTTTCTGTTTCGAATTAATTTAACTTAATGATGCATTGCTTTTCATGTTAAAGAATTGATTCAATCTCTGCAGGTCCAGATGTAGATTGGATCGTGGCCGGAAGTGGTTCCGTCTCACCCGGTCTGGGGCGCACCAAAGGCCAAGTAATAGCAACGAGATCGGAAAAAGAAAAACTTGCAAGGTTCTATTCCATCCTAATTTCTTCGTTTATGATTTGAATGAAGAAAAAAACACTTTGTTTAATCCTACTGTTTAATCCAAGTGTTTCTAACAATTATTTTATTGTCGAACAACTTTCAGACACGGAAACTCGAGTTACCGTGAAAATCCATGGGGTGAAATGCAAAATTTCGTTGCACTTGGCGTAGGCATGCGTTCCAAAGCAGAGCAACCAATCGTTTGGCAAATAATTCCATCGCAAAATCAGGTGAAACTACATTTCTCCTTTATACATATATTAGAATAATTTTTCGAAGCAATTTGTGTTAAACCAACGATTAATCGTTTCGTGTTACACGTTGACGAATTCAAGGCAGTATTATTGGAATTGTACGTTTTGTTTCTCTACCGGTTTATTCGGTAGAGTAAAGAGAAAATTATTTCGCGGTGTTACGGTATTATTATTTCATTTCGCGTGGAGGACTCGATTTTATACGTGGTCAATGAATACGACTCGGGCGATGGTCGATTGAAATTATTATGTCCGGTGTGCGGTTCATTCATTTGTTAAAAATCATTAAGGTTAGCATTGTATATTGGTAATGATCGATTACGTATTATGCACAGCATTTATTTGTTATTGAAAAAAAATTGTAAGAAGTGTCCGTACGTTTTCAGGATTTGCAATGCATGGATGAGCCGACCTTACAAACAGCTCGAAACGTGAACGCAGGTATACGTAATGATAATTGAACTTTTTAAGTATGGATTATTACGCGGCGGAGAATTTATAAAACTGGCCATTTTTCAGGTGATATCTTAAATTCGGACTTAAAATTGAGAAATCACTTGAAAGGTCCGGCAGGCACAAGAGAATCGTCCAATTATCGTGGTGTCATTGAGAATAATATCGAGAGAAGGGTAAATTTCGTGAAATCATATCTGAATTGATTTAAATTTTAATAAGCATGACAAAGAGAATTGTTCTTAATAACACAATATATTTGTAATAATGTCCATTTCAGGATAATAATAAAGCAGAGTCCAGAATTCCTGTGCTTTACACTCGAGAGTGCGGACATAAGTCCACTGGGCACAATTTACTGATGGACAAATCTAGTAATTCAGAATTAATAAATATTAAAGTTAATTCAACGAGAAGATTGAGAGGGACTTCGGTAAATCCTGGTGAACACGGAAATTCTCAGGAAGCAAACATTAGGTACAATGGAACGCTGATTATTCGGGCAACAATATTTGAAAATTTCCGGATATTAATATCTCGATGATCGATCATTTATTTTTTGCTTCAAATAAAAAATTCGGGGAATAAATTAAAAAATAGATTAATTAATTCGTCAAATTACTAATCATTTAGTGATTTCAAAAAGAAAAATTGTTTAAAACAGGAGTTGCGGGACTATGTACCAACAGAGAAAGAAGAATCAGCAAGAAAACAGTACAAGCATGCATTACGATAATTATCGGTTGATGAAGAATATAAGTAACGGGAATGTAGAGCGTAAAGTAAGTGTTGACCTGTTTGAAGAGTTTGTTCACCTGTATTAAATAAAATCTATGTAATTTGTATGTTTAATAATTCGTAACACATTTAATATTTCAGAATGGAGAGGAGAATCTGTACCATAAAGTTCTGGACGGTAATTCCAGAGCTTATCAAAAATTCATCGAGAAAAATAGATTTTCGAGAAAGTCTGATATAAAATCTAGGTATACTCGTTCAAGTTCTATGGAAGGTCACCAAGCGTCATTATCGAGGAGTCCTCAGCAGCAAACTTTTGTTATACAAAACATGTAAGAATAACTTCTTTCATGAATATTAATTAAATTCGAAAGATATCTGTCAAAGAAATCTTAGTGATAATTTAAATTGCTTTATTATCATTTCCTAGGTACAGTACACCTTCGCATAGGGAAGGACGATTTGGAGACGAGAATTCTTTTAGGCCTTTGCATACGTATAGCTATAATAAATTAGATTTCAATCATGAAAGTGCAGAGAATAATGATAAAAGTACGTCACGAGTAAGTATTGCTTGTTAATAAATAATTAAACTCAGTTACAGTTACAGTTATATTTAAGTATAATCGGGAATATATTTTGTATAAATACAGGCAAGGACACATCGCAGAACGAAAGATGTAGGTGCACAAAAAATTCACAACGTTGAACTAGCATCGTCTGACGCACAGACTGGTGAATATTTTCCTGCAATATGCCACGAGACTCCTTACAGAAGAAGATTGCGATCTCTATCTCCGACACAATTGTATCAGCGTCAACAACTTGTTCGAATGGCTGCCAATGAAGTTCACGCTTTGTCTATGTACGACATGTAAGTAATATATTTTCATTCCTTCTGCCTTTTTTTTATGCTTTTTTCAATCTACAAAATTGTATATAATGGTAGCACAGAGTGGACTCGGCAATCGTCACAGTACGTCGATATTCCCACTTGGTCTGATCTTATCTTATAGTTTGACGCCCCAATTTTATGGTGGTACTATAATGTACTCATTTTCGACGATTTTCTACTTACCTTAATCTCGCGTTCCCAACCCCCAGGGAATTACAAATTCCATATGCTTATGACATTGTGTCCTACATTTTATTTTTCTCTTACTCGCCCTATATGTATCTATACATTCGGAAATAAAAGCATACGTGCGAGTTCAAATGAAGATGAAATTACAAAATTTATTTGAATAACTTGACCGTATTAAGTCCTCGAGACCAAAACAAATAAATAAAATCAATGAAACAGAGAAATTTAAAATAAAGACATAAGAGATATACAACAATTACAAAATTCATATAAATAAATACAAAAATGAAAAGTAAGGAGACAAGAAGGAATATTAATTAAACAAGAACAAGTAAAAGTAGCCAATCGAAAAGAAACAAATAAACCACAAAAGAAAATAGGAGGTAAGGCTGGTAATTTATGACACCCCAAGTCATTTTCGCCCCTAACGCCTATACACACGTAAGTTTCCACCCTCGTCGTGTCCGAGGGTGAGGTCGATCTACGGTCAGTGTATGGCCATTCGATAAGCTATCGCGTGGTTACAGGTGAAATGAGGGAACCGTAAGGGGGGTGACGGGTGGAAGGAAGGGGCAGCGGTCAGCGTCGGGACGCCCGACGTCTACGTGGGGCACAGTCGTGCGTGCGTCGTCATTTGTCGCGTCGTTGCAATTACACCTTGCCCCCCTTCCTTCGATTTTTCTTTTCGCGGTGAACGCGAAGATCTATCGTTCGTGAATTTACTCGATCTGTGTGAAATGATTCGAGGATCAATCGTGTACGATTATGCGTTCAAGTGGTAGTGCAATAATGCAATTTTATTCAGAGATAAAGAAAGAAGAAATTTGTTTGCAAGTGAAAATTTCAAATTCAACAAATGTGTTTCTCATAGATCGTTAAGACATTTAGAAGTGCTACTAAATTATGTTTACGCTTATATGTATAGAACATTTCATAACAGGTTGCTAATCGATCATTCGTTGACCTTAGGAAGATCAACGATGCAACAGAAGTTCCAGAATATTGAGCTGAAAATTTGAATTGCATATTGTCTAGTCTCGTGAAATCGATTGCTTCAATGTTCTTGAAAATTATCTTCGTCGAACCTAATTTTTCACATTCATCAAAAACATAACGCAGTTGCACCAGAATTATTTATCAAGTATACGTTGCATAATTTATTTATGACGCTACATTGGTAGCAGATCGATAATACTTTGCAAATATCACTCGATTTATTAATAACCTACTTCAACTATGTTTTCAAGAAAATTAAAGTACTAATAAATTCTTTAAATTATAATAAAATTTTAATAATAAAAAGGGCGAAGGATGAGACGATTCGGTAACACGGAAGTAATTTTTCTAAACTGTGTAAACGGTGTTATAATCTCGGTGAGGACTTTCAGTCGAGATCGATGAACCGCTATCAATCGAAATGATCTTCAAATATTGCACTTGGCCCGAAGAGGCCAGGGAGACCGACAAGGCCACGGTCTTGAGGAATGGGGAACATAATTCGATCGAGAAGGATCAGAATTTTAATGAGGAACGTGGTAATTCGCAAAGACGAGAATACAAGATCGCCAATACTGTTCTTCGTTACTGCCCCTGCGCCTTCCGGTGCAGGCAACCGGTGGACGTTGGAAGAGACGAAGAGGATACTGTTTCAACGATTATTACAACTGTTAATACCACACCCGTGATTCCATTGAGATTGAATAAGAGCAGCGATACGATGTAGGTTTTGGAATTTCTTTTTCTTTTAAATCATTGAATAATTCATTGCATAACATTATTGAAAATGAAAAGCATAATATAGAACTAGGTAAAATTGCATAACACTTTCGCTAACAGCAGAAACGAAACTTGTACAGCTTGTGACCTCGACATTCATCAATATTATAATGCAAAAATGATAGTTGTACTATTGCGTTCAGGTAGACGTACAGCGTGAACTGCAATTATGTCATACATTAGGCCTGTTCAATTTTGCATGCGGAAAATGTGCCATTTGACAAGGAGAGCACTTTTTTAAATAAGTCAAAGTTTAATAATATAAATTTGTAATTACCATAATTATATATAAGTCGACTTAGTTACAGAAATCATTCTGTAACTCCTATTCATTTATTTCAGAGACAAAGCGGTGAACGAAGAAGAGTATAACGAAAAAAATAAGCACCACTTTCTGCCGGAAGACAATTTCGGGGACCCGGTTGACGCGCCATCCGAAGGTATTTAACAAATCATTGATGTGTTTATCATTATGTATTTCAAATATTTCCAAGATTAATTTCAATTCGGTATGAACAAAATAAAATACGTAAACGTGTGAACTGGTACACAAGAGGAAACTAAACTTAGCTCTTTGTCGAAGTATCTATAGATCACACAAACACATATAAAGAATGCATCAGAAAAAATCGTTTAAACGTTCGAGCATGCTTCTAGTACTTTAAAGCGATACGAAATAGCCTGTGGGACCAGCTGGAAACGATCGAAAGTACACGAACTGGAACGCGAGGTTCTTCACCTCGGACAAACGTGTAAAGCTTAGACGGGGGTGCAATCGATATTGCGCTTGTTACCTTTAAAGTAATCTCAAACTGGCGATTTAAAGTTTGTCACTAAAAAAAAGGGAAAGAGAAAAAAAATGAGACAGTTTTATATCGATCGAAACAGATGTGAGGCAACTGCTTATTTTCTTTTGCAAATCAGTTTTCAGACTCCTAGCAAATTCTTTTATAATACATAGCATAATATCATTATTATTATTATCCAAATCTAAAATAATTTTTCCTTCATTCACAATGTTAATAGAAAATAAATTCTGTTATCTCTATTTCGTAATATAAACACTTGCATTTAATCTTAAGAAATTTAATCGTCTTCTTTAGGGGACGATCATGAATTTTCATCATCAGACATGTTAGAAACCAATGGGCAACGGGATACGGAACAGGATGTGCCAGATACCCAGGACGACAGCGAGTCGGAATCATCCAATTCTGAAAGGGAAAACGATGATACTGCGTTTGATATCATCACTGGTCAATCGAGTCCTCCAGGTCGAGATACAGTTGATTTTATTGTAAGTAATATCTCCACCACTGATTCACCTAGTTCAATAAAACCTAATTAACCGATTTCGCATCCTTAAGCGGAATATTCTGCTGAACTCAGTAGCATTCGGTAGAGTCGTGATGCAAATGGGTTAATCAATACAATTTGTTAAAAATTCGCTAAGAACATCAAGAAATAATAACCCAAATATTGTTTTCCAGATTTCACTCGGTCAAAAAGTTGAAACTCGAACGGAAGTAACAGTCGACGAGGACGGATGTAAGGAATGGAGTAGCGAGGAGGAACAGAAATCGAGAATCCAAAGTCGTGCGATATCCAGAGCTTCGAAACGCGTTGAGTATTCCGAGGATAATCAGAACGAGAGTGAGTTTAGCACTTCCGACGAAACCGCAAGAACGGATGAGACATTGAACGTGGAAGAGAGATCCGTCGTTTCCGTTTTAACGCCTGAACGAGCAGTAGTGGGCGAAAGCTTGCAAACTTCCAGCGATATTTTGCCATCGAATTTCGAAGAAGAAAAACCGTCGCCTTCGAGAAAATCTGCCAGTCCGAAGAAATCCAGTCGGCCTCCAAGTAGGAATTCCGTGGACTCCGAAGCATCGAAGTCATCGGGGAGGAACTCTCGAAGCAGTCCTCAAAAATTGGTTGGTGAACGAAATTAAAAACTATTAATTAGAATATAATGAAGTTTCATTTATCAACAATTCTGTTTGATATCCGTAGAATTTCCAATTGGGAGACAAGGAGTCTGCCGATTCGAGCGAAGAAAGACCTGCTTCCTCCACTACGCAATGCGAGAATGACTCCATTGAATCGGCGGAGCCAAGTCAGTCTCGAAGGGGATCGAAAACAGGGGAATCGCCAGCCATCATCATTGCCTCCAGGCCTCACTCTTCCAATGAGCTGCCGAATTTTGCTGAAAATCATGTAGAAACCTCCGTTCAAACAGCAGAAAGTGATAGTGCATCGAGGGTAAGTGATAACTGCACAGGATGTATTTAATAATCGTTTTTATTCCTGTATGTTTTGTTTTAATATTGATTTTTCCGTGTTTTATATTTATATTTCGTTTCAGTTTGTTAGTGAATCTAATGGAAAGAGCAGTGTGGAAGATGAACAAAGCAGAGACAGCTCCAGTGAGACAAACATGGAGCCAGCAATTCTAAAAATCGAAGTAAGCTTTAATAAGAGAGAAATTGAAAACGGAAGAAATTGTATTTATAGGAAGATATTTTTTTGTTAAAATATTTCTTTATTATACGTTTATGGGAAATATTTATTTCATGATTACGTGAGGGGAAAAAGTATTTTAGCATATTTCGATCATTTCTATATCTAGACTCAGCTTCCGGAACAAGTCGCTACGACTAAACGAAAGCCATCCAGGGTCCCTCGAGTTGCAGGAAGAGCGCGAAGCAAAGGAAACACGGACAAGGCGAAACCTATTGTGCAACAGTGTTTTACCCAACTGGAGAGTAAAGACTGGTAAACGATAGAAAAATTTCCGGATTCAATTAAAAATTAAAAATATTTTTATAGCAATAACTCTTATCTTCCTTTCTCCAGGGAAGTTGTCATGAAGGGGCTAAAAACGTTGTCCCAGATCGCCAAGCAACAACCAGAATACCTGGACGTAAGCGCAACGGGAACAATAAGTCGAGTTTTAGGTCGACAAATAAAAAGTCTCCGGTCGCAAGTGGCACGAACCGCTTGCACGACTGCTGGTGATGTTTTTAGCTCGAAAATCCGCGGCATTGATCAGGTATAATATGGCAAGACCTATTTTAGAAGAATTACTACGGTGTATAATTATGTCTCTACTTCTTACTTATATTGTAAGAACTTTTATTTACTACAGGATTTTGACGACATAGCTAGCCCATTGCTTCACAGAACAGCCGATACCAATCGATTCCTCCGAGCAGATTGCAACGGAGCCTTGGATAGAATGGTGGAACATCTACCACCGCATAAAACGATTGGCGTGATTGTTCACCGTGGTGCAAGGTGAATTATTTGTTACATGAAAAAATTGCACTTATTTTTATGGACATTAAAATGTTCCATAAAACATTTACCTTTATACGTTATTTAGCCACCAAAACGCTATTGTAAGAGCTGCGACAGCTAGACTGTTAGCTTCTGTGGTCGAACGTGTTGGACCAAACGGTACCTTGGTCTTGCCGAAGGATGTACGAGATAAATTGCTTTCCACGGGTGCAAGATTGTTAATCGATGGAAATTTGGACGCCAGGTAAAAAATAAATGTTTTTATAACTCCTAATTTTATCAATTTGAAAATGTAAACAATACCGGCAACTTTTCTTGAGCTCTCTGTAATATAAATCTATAAAATGGCTTTATAGAAATCACGCAAAGAGAATGTTTCGACGTCTCACACATTGCGAAGGATTTCGAAAAGCCCTGACGGATGCTGTGCCAGATACAACGTTAAGGCATATCGACAAAACCCTGAGGAGCCTTTAACTAAAACGATAACTCGAGTATTTAATACACGTCACCGCACCATCTGGACCTTGATTCAAGTTCGGTGGAGTGATTTAAAAAAGATCTTCGTGCACGGAGAAAAAAAAATAGAATGTCACGTAGGTCAGGAGAAAGAAACTTTTCTTTCACTTTTTCAGATATTTTTCTCCATGCACGAACGTACGTTTTCTTCCCCCTCACGTTTAATCGCACGAGAAGAAAGGAGAAAGCATTCTGCTAGCATAAGTCGACTGATTTGAATGTTTCAACGTTTTGATACTCCGGTGTATGTACATCCGTACATTCCTTTTTTATACCATTGTATAAACAAACGTATGTATGAATTTAGACACGAGGGAAACTTATTTACATAACGTGGATTTTTTAGCTTTTTATTTTTATTAGCAATTATCATTTTATTACGCGATTTTATCCCCTTGATCCTATTTTTACGAAACGTGTTAGTTTAATGAAGAATTGGGGTATCCGAGACGCGAATTGACTTCTTTCCGGAAGATTCTGTTAATTAAATTCGTGAAATTCACAGTATGTAAATAATGCATGCTCAATGGCAAAAATTTACTTCGGGAAAAATATAGTAATAATTTTCAAGTTTTTATTACGTTTCTTTCTTATGTGATACGTGCAGGAATGATAGATACAAATTATCGTATTATAAAGGTTCAAAACGTTTTATTGTAGTCTATAAAAAGTTTATATAGTGTTATTTAAATGATCAAATAATTTATTTATAAATCTCGGATACCTACGCACGTTTTTCCATTGGAACGAATACTTATCTTCACACGCGATTGTTGATCATATAAAACGTGATACATGTGAAGAAACATTGTTAAGCTTTACCGAAAGATTAGGTGCAAATGTTTTAATTATATACACAAATCAACTGGATTTTAAGTCGGCTGTTCTTTAATTGTCGATTTTTCTTTGCTTCACCAACTCTTCTATAGGGAGTTGCAGGAAGAAAATTATGATTGAATTGATGAAAGGAATACATTGCTGATGGCAATGATTTCATTTCGAAAAATTTCAATTTCTATTATGATTTCAATGGTGTCACGTATTTTCTTTTTCTCAATGTAGTCCTAGTAATGAAAAAAAGATTATTTAAAATTATTGTTACATCTGGTAGTAAGCGCCACGTGTATGTAAATACATAAATAAATATGTACAAATCATTGAAAGAATATGGAAGTTGCTGTGAATGAGAGACTTCGATCAATTCTTATAACTTAGCAACGAGAGTGATAATAAAGCGAAGCATTCGTTTCGTTTACCGTCCATTGTTATAATTTAATAAATTATTTACGATAATTGTTTTTATATATGTATGCTCGTGTATACCTATTTATTACAAGAAAGAAATATATAAATTATTGAGCAATAAAATAGAAGTTACACTGCGATACGATTTTGTATATTTGGACTGTAAATTATTGATTTGTGAATTCTCGATTATTTTCTTTCGATTAGACAAATGAAACGCTGAACCGAAGTGATTTTCACGGCGACTGTAAGAATTTAGACATTGCCAACATATTTTAGAAAAATTTTATCCACAATGGAAGAATGGATGCAGTGGCAGACTCCACCAGAAGAGAAAAGTATCGAGATTATGATACACTGTTTGGAAAATGTCGTAAGTTTTAATCAATGGACAATTTTTTTTCAGAAGAAGAGCACTACTTTTAACCATAAACAATAAAACAAAAATTACTAATTAATATAACTAATATGTAATTAATAATATGGTATTTCAGATCATAAAGGAGGACATAAGCATATTATTTATAATAGAGCACAATGGCAATATCCTAGGAGAAAGTAGTCCAGTCTTAGTTAAGTCAGACTGTGAAGCGGAATCAACAGTTTATAGAATCGATTTCATAGTGAATCTTCCACTTGCACTGAAGAACAAAGAAGATCTTAATGCAATCGTTTCAGTGCCCGTACTAAGTACAGATTAATTTATATTCATCATTTTAGAGCCCCTTAATATAATTTTTTAAAATCATTAAAAAGTTTTCTATGTTTGTGTTACATGTATTTACGTGCAGTCAGAGCTATGCAAACTTTAGAAAATGACCGGGACGATCAATCCACAGTTTCAACAACTGAAGTTAAAAGGAAATCGATATTCAGTGCAAAATCTACATCGGCTCCACCCCCGTTGCCATTAGGAATATGTAATTTCGATTTAATGCCACTAGTACTAGGTAAGCGAGGCTCTTATGTTTAAACTATTTACATTATAAAAAGATAGAACATTTAGCAAATTTAAAAATAAACAGTTTTTAATGGAAAGTAAATAATTAGTGTTAAAGGTTTTACAACACGAAGGGCGCGAGGAGAATCGATGAATTTTAAAGGCAAGACATTAATGTGAAATTTATTTTATACTTTTCAGGGGAGGAGAGCTTCACTGAAAAGTTAATTTTGGAAACGCCTACATTTTCCTTCGACTATGAATCTGTCTCATGGCAAAATCTTCCTCGTTTGACGGTGACAGCCACGCAAAATAATTCACCGTTCTTCAGCGAAAACGAAACAGTGAATTTCTTGAGTATTACTATCGAGAGTATATACAATATTCCGCAAACGTTCACGGATAATTTAAACTATGTCGCTGGCACGATAGCGTATATTAATAATGAGGTACTTCCGTATTAATTCAGCATTCGTTTGAACCGTTTTCCCCAATTCTACTGGAGAATCTATTTTATATCATCAGGTTCCTGAGCATATAACTTTCGAGGAAGGTACGCGGACAAAATACCGCGATGTCGAAAGAACAAAACGATGGAATACTTTACGTCACATAGAGAATCGAGCGCAATTATCCAAATACAAACTGGACTGTGATTTTCAGGGTGTGAGGAATGAATACAAAGAGCAATTCGATTTGGCTGTACGTATTCGTATTAAGAACCACTCAATTTTACGTAAAAATAATCTATATCGTCCATTGATGATTATTGTTGTCAATAATTTAGAAAAAGACTTGCGAAGATACTCCACGAATAGAATGGAATTCAATCAATCGATGCATCATATGGGAGGGTGGTATCGAAGCGATGAAGCAACATATTAACAAGTGTGCACACTTTTATTATTTCCGACTTTCCAAAGCAAAAATCTCAAATGGCAATCAATCATAAAGATAGGAATAATAAAAATTGCATATGCATCTGTATATCGAAAGTATTAATAGGGGATAATTATTTAATAATTAATTAATGTTCTAGACATAGATATTGGCCCTTCCAATTCAAAATATGGGAGAAGGTCCCTCCAGTGGCAATGAAAGGGAGAACATCGTCTATGACACAAGTATACCAATGTTACATCGACGTTTCGGAGCTCCTTTTCCCAGGAAGTAAGTATTAATGTCTTTTCACTAATAATAATGTTTGATATCCGGCGAAATTTGAAAGCTGCATATCAGATACATGTAGAAGGGTTAATATTATATTTATCACTCTTGAAAATGTTTCTGCAGGAAAAAATTGCCGAGTCGTAGGACAATTATTCGACTGCAATCCGACGGATATAACAGAAAAAGTTGGGCTCAATGAAAATATCTTTGTCGTAAGTGAGCAGCGCAGGGACAGTAAAGAGAGAAAAAGTAAATCATCGAAAGTAAGATAATTAAATTATATTACTTAAAAGAACAAGAATTTTCTACAAAAAGTAAATTAATGTCTTCTGCAATTTTAGCACACGCAATCGACAGTATCGGAAGGTGAAACAATAAGCACAGCAATTATTGCGGAAACTGAGGAACCAACAATTATAGTGATCGAGATAGAACTCTTCGCACCTTTAGTTCCTTGTAAAATCGAGAAGGATTTTTCACACTTGTGAGTGTCGCGAAAATTACAATTTCTTTGCAGAATTATTATCCCTCCCCTTAAGAATTCTATGTATCGTATAGCATTTGCAATGATCTAAAAAATGGAGTTGTAATTAGTTTACGTTGCTGAAATATTTTTCTTTTGCAGGATAATTGAAATAGTGCCTCACATAGAAAAAAAGCAACATTTTGTGTACACTGGTGATGTAGCCGAAGCACAATATATACACAGCATACAAAAATTGACGGAAGCTATCACTGAAAGTTATCGAGTAAGACAACAATCAAAATCCTGATCTAATAATGTTTGAATATTATAATTACAACTAAAATATGTTTCGCAACTAATGAATTTTTATTCTTCTTTTAAGCTAGGATTTTTGTGAACAAAATAAAGGAAAACATTCTAATGAGGATAATCAACCAGAGAAATACTGCTTCGATCCTGAATCGGTAATTTGTCGTGGAAAATATTAAAACAGCGTCTTTTATTTCATTATTCTCTACAAATGAATGAAGCACACAAGATGTGCCAAATGTAATGTTATTTTAGGACGAGATAACATGCTTTACGCAGTATCTTTACAAGACTGGAGTATACTTGTCCGTGCGTAATTCATTAAGGATGAAGATTCCTATGTTGATAGACCAAAAGTTTGAATTGCCAAAAAATTTGGTGGATTCCCACGAAACTCAGGTATCTATGTATCTTCTCCTACATCCTCTTTTTATTTCCAATATTAATTAAGTAATATAATTTGTTAAAATTTCATGCATTTTATTCGCAGAATATTATCTCGACCGTGTACACGTATTTAGTGGAACAGATGCACATTGCAATCAATAAAATGGTCGAAGGACGGTATACGCAAGAATTGATTTCTGAGGTAGACTCGAAGGCGGTGAATTTTTATGCTGAGGAAGCTTATGAACTTGGCGATGTGGATACAGTCAAACAGCATTATACCAACGTAAATATTTTTGTTTTCTTCTAATTTAATTACAATAATAATAATAATGAAATATAGGTACAGTAACAATAGTAAGAAATAATAATATTTCTATAGTCAATAACGGCAAATAAGGCCGACCCAAAATCTTGGACGAGATACGCGATTTTTCTTAAAAATATAGGGGACATTGAACAAGCTAAGGAATGTTGTCTAGAAGCGATCACGTTAGATAGAAAATGTGTTATCGCGTGAGTCCAATATTATTTGTTATCAATAACCATTAGTAAATATAGAATTATATTGAATAGACACAAGTTTGAAATATTCCAAATATTTCAGATTATTGTTATACGGAATGATCTTGTTCGAAAATCGACAATACAAAGAAGCAGAAATTTTTCTCAGAGCAGTGACGACTTTCTATCCACGCTTCTTCGAGGGCTGGGCCATACTGCATCTCTTTTACAAAAGAACAGAATATTATCCAGGTAAAAAAATTCTTTAATAAAAGCAAATAGTGGTCATGATGAAAATATCAAAATGTCATTTTTCAAATAAACTTCAATAAACTTTCTAATGCTATTAAATTCGCAGGAGTCGATCTTACGTATCGCATAGCAGAAAAATGTATGCAAGACAAAAGTCGTACTGTAACCATCGACTATGAACCGCTTTCCTGGACAGCAATCCATTGTCCTGAGGGTAGCTTGTACATGACGGTGGCATTATTTTTATTAAAATTGAAATTCTGCGAGGTAAAATATTAATAACACATTATACGGGGCTTTTTAATAAATGTACTGATAAGGAAATAGTGTTGATTAATTAATTTCAGTTTGCTAGCATCGCGATAGCAGAGGAAATGGCCAACTGCAATCGAGCAAATCATGTGTTGTATTACCTAGCAGTGGAACATTATTTATCCGGCAGATACGAAGATGCGTTGTCTCATTTGGGCGAAGCTAAAAACAATTATGGAATGGTACAATTTCTGGAATTATTTAACACAAAATCCAAAGTATCCTACATGCAATTCTTGCTCTTCCTATTTCACTTAAAATCCCCCCTTTCCCTTAATTGTGAAATAATTTGGTAATGCCTTCCCATTTATTTATCCAGGATTATTCGATCAGTAGCCTGATGGGTCATTGCTATTTTAAAATGGGCCACGTACAAAAAGGGGTGGAGTGTTACGAATTCGCGCGTATGCTGTTCGATAGACCTGATGACTTACATTTAGTGGAAGTTAGGTGATAATGGCATTCGTACAATTTTATTTAGCACTCATAAATGATAAACATATTATAATATGGTATAATCAAAAACAATACAATCCATTAAGAAAGCTTTTGCTACCAGGTTGGGTTATTATTATTATAACGCCGGCGACTTCGAGCGAGCAAGAAAGATTTTCTTGTCTGCGTGCAACGCTACACCGACCTCCTTAACTTGGCTGGGCGTTGGTATAAGCTGTTATGAGGTAAACTGTATGATCTAGACAAAATTTAGGAATATTACTAAATAAATTACATACGAACTAAGAAAAAAACGAATGGCCCGTTTCGCGATCATTTATCCCGGGAAGATATCAAACTTTATCAGGAATGTGTATGAATTTTATAAGATTTTTTGTTGCGTTTCAGTTAAAAGAGTTTCATGAAGCGGAATTATCCCTAATAGAAGCAAATAGAATCGACAATCACAATCCAGAGGTATGGGCTTACTTGTGCCTATTAAATATGTGTCTTGAAAGATACGAAGAGTTCTCCCAATGTTATGCAGAAATGCTAAAAGTGAGTACCACTGTTAAATATTTTCTTAGACATTACTAAAACATAATTTTTAATACCGTCACAGTAATTCTAAGGAACGATGATAACACATTATTAATTTTATTTTTATAAATTTATCGGCTCGATTAAATATTTAGGTGACAAAGAGAAAAATACACAAAGCTTTACTGACAACTTTTATTGCTTATTTCTTACTTTTTTTTCAAATATCAGAATAATCTTAAAAATAGAAAACTGTGGCTGAGAATAACGAACCTGATGGAGGCTTTACATTACGCTCCACCAAATTTAACAGAACCCAAAGATCTTGTCGAGGATTATAGCACAGAGGATTTTGAGGAACAATTGGAAAATTAATGGCACTTGAATAGAGCAAAGAGAAACGCGCGGTCTCGTTAAAGAAAAACAACTCACAATGGCACTTATTATATCAATCGAAAGAAAGAATTTAATCAAGTATAAAATGCGGTTCTTAAAACCGTATTTTAAAAACAATTATTTCTTTGCTAATTTCCTATGAATTAAAATTTTGCGTACTAATTTTGTTAATGTAAAATAAAAATATATATTATTTTTCACACTTCCAGTTTAATCAACAACAAGATCATTACATAAACAAATCTGCGCTTTAAAAATGATCTCTCTCCTTGAATTATTAATAGTTCGATCCCATTCTTTTTTGGAACATTAACGGTGCTAGTATTCAGCCAATTATTATCTCATCCCGCAAACAAAGAAATAAAACATAAAGCAAGCATGTAACAAAATATTGTATAATAAAAAACGTGCAATAAATAATCTTTTTAGTAAAAAGGATGCAAATAAATTACATAAACTATAAAGTAACGTAACATTGTCCCTTGACTAAAATCAAATAAATATTGTTTATCGTTTAAAATGATTATTATATAGTATTTAGAATATTATAAACGACTGACATTTCTTTTCTTCTTTTTCAATCAACAGTCCCCGAAGTATTGAAGTTTTAACTTTTTCCCCCTTACACATACAATATTCGATAATGTACAATTTAATCACTATAGCCAATTATAAAAATATCATTCGAAGACGACATCTGAACAAACGTTAGTACGCTATTGTCGTAGGACTTTATATAAAATATCAAGAAATCCGAGTGTAGCCTTGCCAATTTCTACATGTCGTAAAAAGCACTGTAGCGATTCACTTTTAGTGCGCTAATCCTTTGCGATCTTTTAATCTCTAGGAGTAAGAATGAAAAGGAAATATTTTCACAACGACATTGGGGCTTGTTACAAGTAATTATAACTTTTTTAACAATATTTTCATTTTATGTACGATAAGAAGTTCTCCATTTTTGAAGAACTGATCTTTTTATACATTATTCATAATGTATGTTTTTCGTGCAACATATTGATACCAGTGCAAAAAAAAAATGGAAGTAAAACCGCAAAGGATTAATCAAGTAAGATTAATGATTGTGCGCAAGTAGTATCACTTATTACAATGTTACGAAAATGCGTTACTTTAGAAATGTCTTTCAGACACTTTTACCCGAAAGTTTTACAAACTTCAAAGTAATATTAAAAATGTTACTCCTTACGTCTATCATTATCCCGAAATAGTTTAAAATTATATTAAACTGAGAATAATAGACGTCCTAATTCTTGATAGTTAGAACAAACAATATTCAGCATTCCCTAATTATTGTACGTTGAAATAATAGATTTAGTCGTAGTGAGCATTAGAAGTGTTACTAATATCAAACGTTATAAAGAACTAGTTCCGTTTCTATTGCACCGATTTATCGATCTCCACAATTCCCTTCTCTTCCTCCTCATCTTTCACGTCTTCAACCTTTTCCGTATTTTTTTCTACGGACTTTTCATTCACGATCTCCTGACCATGAGTTTTTTCTGAATTTCCCCCGATGCTATTCACTGTATCTTCATTTATATTTTTGTCGGACGATTCTTTGTTTTCATCGGTTTCTTTTCGTTCCTCTACTGACTCATTATTGCATACCGATTGATTATTCATTTCTATCACAGAATTAGTTTTATGTTCCAACAAAGACAAAGCATCGTCCGTATTTGCCTCCTGCATACTTCGTTGTACCGTTACTTCATCTTCAACATTATCACAGTTACCGTTCACAAATTGTTTTGTATCCTCTTTTGACAGTTGCTCGGGATCTTCATTCAAAGGAGCTTTACTTTCGTTAACAACATTATTCGCTTCCTCGCTACTTACATTTTGCATTAGTTCCTTAAATTGATCATCATTATTAGTTGGAAGCAATGCGTCGGAAGACGTATTAGTAGTTCGCTGCAAATCTTCTGTCGTATTATTCGCAAGTGTCTCTGAACTCTCGCTTCCGTTATCAAAACTATTTTTATTCGTATCATCTTTGGCAATGTGTTCAGCATTATCTGTATCCGATACGGGAGTCGAAGAAATTTCTTCTGTCTCTTTTTTTATCAAAGTTTCGCTCGCAATCTCACCCGCGACGCTCATTTGCACATTTTCTGCACTGAGTGTCCCGATCTCGTCAGATTTATTTACCTGTACAGTCTCTTCATTTTCCGTCGTAACATTATGTTCAATATTGTGTTCAGGATTTACCTCATCGGAAATCGAACGTCCCTGAGTTTCACGTTTCTCTGAAACATTCATATTAGGCGAATCATCCTGTTTTATTATCTTCGAACTTCCACCCGAGAGCCTTGGTGATTTTTGTTGGCCTTTCTGCGGATAAGATCTGAATTCATTCTCGTAGTGCTTGTGTGAATTTCCGTCGGTATCTTCTTTTTTCGTGTCTCTCTTCTGATAGTGACCTTTCGTCTCGTTCTCTTTCTTTTTCTGCGAATGAGATCTTCTTAAATTCGGGAACTTCTGATTATTAAAATGGATTCCCCTTGATTTGTCTTCGAATGATTTTTGACGAAGAAAAGTTTCGTCTTCGAGCGGTGGTAAATCGGCGTCCGATTGGCTGTATGTAACGCGAGTCCTTTGTCGTGGGCCTACTCTCCCTGTCCCAACTATACTCGGGGAATTCACTAAAATTAACAAAATTACGTATATAAAAAAAGATCAGTTAAGGAGACAACTATATTTTTATATAATATTTAAGCTATATTTCGATATTTAGTACATATTATACGAATTTAAAAAATACACATGATACCTTTGACGCTCATTACTTGACCCTTTGTCGCATTGCTCTGATTTACCATAACTTTAAGACTCTTATCGGTTGCAATCACAGTTCTCTCCTCGGAAGTCGGAGAGACTGGAGTTTTGGCTGCCACTGTATGATTTCTATGTTGATCGTACGTATTATGCGATCGATTCTCATAGTTGCCATAGAAATTCTTCGATGAACCACGATGAGGAGGACGATGACCTCCGCCCCGATTATAATTGATATGTTCATTGTCTAAAAGAGATGAGATCAGTGATATAAAGAGATCAATATTAATCATATCGGTTTTATAAGGACATAGATTTTCAAACATACTATTTGCATGATATCTTCTGTCAGAATCCTTGTAATCCTTCTTTGCAAAATCTCCCATTGTAGGCCGTGATACTTTCTTTGTTACATCGTCTATAATATGTACCTGTAACGTAGAACCGACCTATTAACTGTGAACTGACATGAATTATTTTTTTAAAACACTCTTATCCTCTGTGTTGTACTTGTTATGAAAGAATATTCATACTTTATCATTATCCCATTCCCTACGCCAATTGCCCTCAGCAGTCCTCTGTCTACTAATGCGATCCTCGTCAATACGATTCCTTTCAGCCCTCCAGGCATCGTATCCTGGTTGAGTTTCGTCTCTATAGTTTCCCTTACTTGATTTACTATCCTGAAAATATAAGCAGTACTTTAAATACTTTGCATAAGTAATTGAATCTACAGGTACAGCGCTATTACGTACTTTCTGCATAGCCTCTCTTCCAACATTTTTCTTCCTGAAACTACCCCTCGTCGCTTTATGGTGAGACCTATTTCCACTGTTTTCTTTTGCGTATTCACCACTGGGTTCTTCTCGCTCAACATCTGCTAGAAAGTTATACTTTGGATCCGGTGGTGGCCCTTCCCCCTGTTTGTAATTATTCTCTCAAATATTATACCATATACTTTCTGCATTTAAATAATGAATATGTAATCTCTTGTTACATACTTGAAGAAAGGAATGGACTTTCTTTCCTTCACTGGAATGAAACTGCGGAGTATACTCGTGTTTCTCTTTGGTTATTTTCGATTTGGCTTTAGGAGGACTTGAAAATTCAGGTGGCTCTTTTCTCTCCGGCCAATCCGTTGAAGGCACCATTTGCACTAAAGCATTCAGCTTTGCTGCATTCTTCTTGTCTTCCTCGACTTCCTAATGGAGCAAAGGAACTTGTGAATAGAACATAAAAGAAAACTAATTCGTGAGTGCAACATTACTATCTCAGATCGATATTGTTATATACAAAATATACCTCGTATCTTCTTCTAATTTCTTCATTCTGCTGCCTAATTTTATTGATCTTTTCCTCAAGTGCATTAGATGCCATCTGAAACATTACTTTAAAAAATTAAAAGGGATAAAGCCAAATTTCGAATAACAATTATTTACATTTGAAAGTATTAAAGTTCGTAATATCTACATTTATTTCCTTCCTTCGTGTATAATTTCTATATATGTTTAAATAATTGTGTTTATATTCATATTTACTACATTCGCGTAGAAAATAACGTGATCTTTTTAAATCGAATATGAACGAAATGGAAATCAAACAAACAAAGAATTTTATAAATTAAATAGATCAATCATAGTAAGTTGGATGTTTTAATCGCCAAAGTAGATTCGTGTCACGTTCTACCGTTCTATATACAGCGAAAGGAACTTCACTTCCGAATTCCGAACGCCTCATTCACCAAATAAATACAGTAACCCATGCAAAATTTATTATTAAGAAATGTGTATATTTTTTACAAATCAGAATTCATCCGAGGTAATTAATCCATCGCGTATCGAATTAAGCAAAAAGAAAGTGATTCGAATCCAACTCGGTTTCCTTTTGTAGTATATAAAATTCTGTACTAATTGCATAAGAAAGCATTTCTTTTAAAGATAAGCCTATCGATATACAGACATATTGATGCATGTTAATTTAGTTTATGCAAATTGAGAGATATTTTACAATCAAAAATTTTCATGGAGGCTATTAGTTCATTAATGATGCTTTATCATTTATGTAAAAATAGGTTAGATGTATGCATGTATGTGTAATCTGTCTGAAACGTAACTGTTTCTATAGATCAATCATTTAATATAAAACATAATGATTATATGAACAAAAATTGAGCAGAACGTACGGTTGCAAGTAGCTGCAATGTCGAAGAGGGAAAGATTAGAACATCACGAACGAACCCTACGTTGTTCAGCTAAAAAACAGCGAAATATGTCACTATAAAGCACTACCCTTATTTTTCCTAAGAGGGACACATTGGCACCTCACAAACGACAGCAGACACTATTACGCACTCACGGATGTCCCGTGCGGATAAGAAAATTACCAGTGGTAGTGGGTCAGTGGTTATCAGCGGCGCAATTCATATTTCATTTTAAAAGAATTATATGCGGTCGTGTATTGAATTTTCAGAAGACCGTAAAGTTACCTACTAATTAGATTTTAAATAATTACGTACTTACCGAATATATGTATATATATATAAACAGTAATATTGAAGTACCTAATACTTTTCTAGCTTATCAAAATCTATCATCGATCGAATTCAGTTTAACATTAAGAGATTGCATCTCTATTATGTGTGAACAGTCTTTATTTATTGCGCTTTTGAATAACTGCAAATATTACATCTAATTACAACCTTAACTATAACCTAGGGACTATTAAAAATAGATTCATATCAAATACATAATTTTAAGTTGAACTCCAATGTTTTTTTTTACAGGTCACATTTACCTTTACATAACTATGCTGCTTGTTGTTGTTATTGATATGAATCCATCAGCAGATTGCCATCCTTATCTTTAAGACGTATCCTACCATTTGAATATCGTGTTTCCTGAGTGCCATCGAGATAGACTAGTTTAACAGTACCATCAGGGTATTCTCGTCTCTAAAAAAACACATATGCATGTAAATATTGTGTGTATACATATATTAACATTTGTATCACGTGTTACCTTATGAGTTTTTGTATGTATTTCACGTTGACCATTTGGTAAAGAAAGAATTTTCTCTCCATTAGTAAGAATTTGAATTAAGGTTCCATCTGGTAATGACCATTTTTCGATACCACCAGATTCCAAGATTCGAACTGAACCATCTGGAAACGATATTTCCACTGTACCATTGCTTGATCGCCTTTCCACTTGACCACTAAAGAATAATAAAAGCAATAAAATAAACATAAATACAATAAAACCTATAGTTGAATAATATAATTAAGAAGTAACTTACTCAGCAAACTCAAGAATTTCTAAACCATCTGGCATCGTTGTGTGCCATGTACGGGTAGATGCATAAAAGTATTTTATTTTGCCATCTTTATTGGTTTCTCGAACATCTCCGTTGTAATATATTAGTCTAGTCAAGCCTCGATCAGGGAAAATCTTTTTAATATTCCCATTTGGAAACCGATATTCGATAGAACCATCAGTATGTTGAATCTGTTTTACATCTTGTCTATCAGCAGAGGTATTGCTTTGGTCAGACGAAGACGAATTTCCCCTTTGTGCACAAAGTAATTCATCTCGGCCTGTAGATGCTAAATCTTTCTTATGATTGTCTTCATAAGCTTTTGCAGGAGACATAAAACGCGAATACCCATTTTGTGCACATAATTCATTGTTCCCATTCATATTATTATGATTGAAGGCTGCGTCAAGCTCTTTGTGTGATTGCTCCTCCTTTGTACAATCCTCCGTCATGGTGTTTGCTTTGTTATCCAATGTTTTACATGTATTGCTTAAAGTGGATTTTGAATCATTTGCATTTTCTGACATTTTCACGGATTGTTCATGAATATCTGTTATGTCTAATGTCGCCTCTTTAATCAAATTTTCATACAAGTTTCGTTTTTTGGCAACGTCCACTGGAGTGGTCTGAGACTTTCGTAATTTCTCATTTATCACATCCTTATTGGTGTTGAAACTGTGTTCTTTAACTTGTTCCACATTACGATAATTCTGTGTTCCCCTCATTAACGAGGCTTCCAGTTTTTGATCGTCTTCTGACGAGACATTAATTACTTTTTGAGACTCTTTCAACTGCATGTTAAGCTGCTTATTAATTTGGTGAATTGCTCTTGTATTGGTAGAAGCACCAGCTTTTCCTTTGATTCTAACATTACTTTTCTTGAAATTTTGCAATTTTTCTATCTCTTGTTTCAATTTTGAATTTTCCATTTTCAATATCCTCAATTGGCATTTATGTCTGGATTGTGCCGCAGTCCATCTACTTTCCTTTGTCTGCATTTCTTCTCTTAGTTGTTCCACTTCTTGTCTCAACATCTGCATCTCCTGTCTTTCCAGTTTACTTTGCTGCGCCTTTTCTTGCGAATCCCGTAGTCTATTTTCTAGAGCAGCTTTCTCACGTGCCAGCTTTTTTCTTTCTTCTTGCAAACGATCTTCTGTTTGCTTTCTGTTTTCTTCGAAATTCTTTTCCTTTTCTGCATACTGTTTATGTAAGTTAATTTGATCCTCCTGTAATTTTTTACGCTGCAAAGATAGAGCTGCATTCTCTTTGCGAAATATACCAATCTCCTGTTCAAGTTCTAATAAACGATTCTTCAAAAGCTCCGATTTAAAAACAGTTTCATTAGAGTCGTTTAAATTTTCTTTATTTCCCTGTCCCTCTTTCTCAATTTCGTTATTAAAATGATTTAGATACTTATCTATTTTAATATTGTTCGATTTCTCCACATATTTCTTCGATAACTCAATGCTAGGAGGGTTTTCAACATTCCGTGGTATTAAATCATTTTGATGACTATAACTATGTAAAGTACTTTCCTCTTCATCAGGAGACTGATAAGCCGTATCTGAAAATTCAGATTCGTCTTTATAATGTAGATATTTACGTGTATCTATGTTATAGTTAGGATCATTATCTTCTTTCATGTTTTCATAGCTTTGTGTTTTGTGGTTCGACTCCCTTTGCACGTAACATTGTTCGAACTGTGATTTCTGCTTTGTGTCTTGTGCTTTTTCATGTATTATTGAGGAAGACTGTGGTACTTCTATTGTAGACGTTTCTGAAATTGAAGAATCGCTCCAAACCTTTTCATCTGAAAGTTGTGATGCCGCTATTGACTCAGTTGATACAGTTGAAGTATCTGTTAGTCCAAATGTTTTGTATTCATTATACTCGGAGAATCTGACGTGAAAGCTAACATCTGCCTCACTATCGTTTACGATATCAGAAATATCACAGATGTTCTGTTTATCGCGTATCGAGTTCCTCAATAATGTATACTTATCTTCAGCTATTTTTGTTGCAGTGTCTTCATTAACATCTTGCAGAACTCCATTTTTATGGACACTATTCTGGATCATTTTTTGATTTACAAAATATGGTAAATCTTTATAAGTACCAGCATTCTTGTTACACGTTGTATGCTTGTACGATTTATTGGACTTCAAAATCGATTGTTCTCTGGGTGGCTCAGTGATTGGTGTAACATTTCTTAGATTCAGCATACCATTTTCCGTTGTGTGACCAATCTTCTTCATTTTAAATGGAGTTAACTGCTGTAAAAATGCAACAGCTGCACTGGATGTGGAACAAAAGCTAGAATTTTCTGCTTTTTCCTCTAACAATTCAAATATTCTTACCTCCTCCAATTCTTTGTGAGTTCCAGAATGAAAATCTGATGTGTTCAATTCAGCTGCAGTCTTATTCCCATTACAATTAGATTCAGATTTACTTCGACCTCTTCTCTTTGGCAATGGAACATTCTTTAGGCACAACTGCTTCTGCCCTGGATTTGTACTATGTGTATTTTTTGTAGACTGTGAAATTTTTGGAGATCGAGAAGGTGTCTTATTCGTCCTATTATTATCATCATTTTTACAATACTTAGAATGGGATCGCGTGCTGTTGGTAAAAGATGCACTGCGTGATCTTACGTTCGAGGTGGAATGTTGTGCGTGTTGATTGGATTTGAATCTAGACAGACCTTCTCCTTTTCTTAGAAATGGTTTCTTCACTTTCTTATTTGAACTAGCACTTAACTTCTCAGAAGATTGGACTTCGTATTCTTTCAATCTTTCTTCTAGCAGTACATGAAAATCCTTTCTCGGAGAAGGAATTGGAATGTCGTCTATACGAACATTACTGATGAGTGTTTTATCAGGTGGCAAAGGTGCTACTCCATCTATCATAAACTGTTGCCTTTGTTTATGCTCTTTTGATGAAACTAAATCAAGCTTATCAATAATTTCTTTTGTAGGAGATCTTTGTTGAGGAGCTACATTTCCAACATTATTTACATTTTCGTTAATTGCCATTTCACTGTTGCTCAATATTTGTATACTGTCTTCTTTCATCTGTGATGTATCATATGATACAACAAAGTCCATGTTATTGTTTTGTACATTCACAATATCATTGTTCGAATTACTGGTGTCTTCTACATCAGCATTAAGATCAAGCTCTTGTATCGACAGCTCTAACGCCTTGTACATACAATCTTGTTTACTAGTTAATATATCTCTTTGCATCTGCTGTTGCTTCAATAATCGTTCTTGTTGCTCCAACTGCCACTCTCTCAATTTTTGTAAACGTTTAACTACAGTCGCCTCTATGTCCATTTTTTCGATAAGATGCAATGTATGATAATGTCAATGTTTACCAAGTACTTATTATATTAAAATGCTTGTACATGTATAAAAATGTTTAAAATTATGTAAAAGAATAAAAGATTATTTACATTTTACTCAATAATCCATATACATGTATAGTATTATTTACATATATATATAAATAAATATATTATGAATATGTGTTCAGCAGATCATTTTTCCGTGTTGCGTTTACGTACACTTACGATAGTGAAATATTAAAAACTATTATGCACCAAATTGAAATACAATAAAATAGTATAAACATGCATATCGTCATATAAAAATTAAACGTTCGTTACAATAATCTATTAATTGCATTACATACTTGTATCTTTGTGTACCTTCGAATAAAAATGAGTGCCATAAAAGTGATGAGAAATGCATTAGAAAGTAAATTGGCCCGAAACCAATTATATTGCGATTTTAAACGAACATATAAAATTGTTTTAACTTCGAACCGGTTGACAATTCAAAATGCGCGTGTCTTCTGTTCTGAAATACCGACCTTAAGAATAATCACTGGTTTACGAGCGCCCTCTAGAAGAGTCAAAGAATAGGAAACAACTAAAGGTGACACTCAGAGCGAAACCACTCATTGGTTGAAATACAAACCAAATTATACAAAGTATATTCTGAAGAAAATAATTAATAAGTTAGTGTTAATTTATATAATTAATTTAATATTAATTAATTATTAACATTTATTATTTTTGTCTTATATATGCTACATTCTATTCAAATTTCGTCATTAATCTTTTGTATCGGCACCCAGTTTTCTACTGTTTAGTTAAGGGTTCTTTGGTTCCTTTGAAATTGTATATTTGCGAATAATAAATTAATAATTATTTATTTCAGGTCTGCACTGTGAACTACTCCTTCAAGCAACATTTCTGGCTCTACCGAACAGTATTTCCAGTTCCCGCAGCAGTGTTTTCCATTCTATCAACAGTTTTGACTCCCACTGGCACAAGCGAAGCTACAAGCTCTAGCTGTGCCTCCTGCAACAGTGGTAACTGTGTGTGTGATGTATTGATAATACATTAGTATGATACAGTAACAGCATAACTCCGTAGTATTAAATTATACTTATATTAATTATATTTACATTCGTTTAAACAATTTATATGTGTTAATCTTAAGATGTATTATAAATGAATTTATGACAATAGTCAATAAGTAATAATTTCTAAAACATTTTTGTAGCATATTTAAATCTATACTATTATTATTAATGTAATTTTCATTATTATCTAATTATAAGATGTATTATATATAGAAGTCTATGACCATATTTAAATGCCCTTACATCAATAAACTGTAACTTGTGCTAAAATTAGAGTTGCTTTTAATCCTTACATTTGTATTTGTATACTGTGACTGCTTTTTAAATCATTAATTCTTTATTACAGTGTTAAAGTAATAACTAATTTATCAATGTATAATTGTACAATTTTTATTACAAATTACAAATACTAGAGAAACAATCAGTTTTTAAAAATCCCTGCTAGCATTTTAACATAAAACGTACACGCTGCATCTTCTAAGTCTAGTTTAATGCAAATTTAGCAGGTTGCTGAAAATTAGATGCATCTCTAAAAAAGTAGTGTTGAAAATTATAGGAATTTATAAAATTTTCAGTCAGTACGTTTGCTGCAACGTAGTTAATTGTAACTTTCCATCAGCAAGTCATACAACATTTTCATCATAGAATTTTATTAGAATTTTAATGTCTGCATGTATATATATATGTATATATATAAAGTTGTCATACTTTATAAAAAATATACTTGTATATTTACTGAAATACATCGAAAAATTAATGCAATTGTTTTTTATAACTTCCATGATTAATTAACCGAATAATTAACATTTCAACAATTAATTTTACGACGAGTTCATAAGTGATAACAAGCATCTAAATAATTTATGAACAGAAGTTGTGAGTAGAAGTGCACTCACATTTAATACATATGTATAACTTCATGCAATAAGCTCGTGTTATCAAACACGATATAAAATATATCTTATTAAACAAACAAAGTTTTATGAAATCTATTCTACAATTGTGAATGTATATCGAATTGTTTTGTTAGTATCTTGAACTATTTATAACAGTGTACTCCATCAATTGGTTAAACACAAATTGCAATATTAAATACAATCGAGAACACTCTATTGTTTTGAATTGTAATTATACTACGTGTTTTAAAAATAACAAACTACGTAATTAAGTGCTTAATTATACGAAAAGTGGGCATTATTAATCAGTAACTATACGTCGATATTTTCTATTGGGGGGGAACACTTCTTCGTCCTCGTCTTTGTCAGCTGAAAGAAAGGGGTCATCGTAGGCATAGTTTGGTGCCCACTTTAATAACAATTTCTCGAAAAATTCTTCTAAATTTCGTGCTTCCTGATATACTTGCGACTCAACCTAAATAAAATAAAACGGTGTGAACACAAACTGGATGCATACATTTATTACAATAAATGCTTATGAATTGTTGAACAGAACTTACAGGATTGTATGTGAACGCATTTTTGAACATCAATCTAATATCTGCCATTACTTGTCTCAAATCTGTGTAATGATTCGGATGTTCAGGCTTCAATTTGTCTCTAATTACGTCTAGTGCGATTGGTTTCTTTATAATACGATGATAGTCCACTATCTGTTAAAATTAAAGAAATGTAATTAACTACATCAACTTTACTTATTATTACCATTAATTACGAATCTTACCTCACTAGACACAACTTCTCGAAACGGCAAGCTTTGCTCGTATTGACAATAAAGTTCTAACACAATTCTTTGTGCAATTCGTAATTCTTTCGCGCTCATTGTGTTTGGTCTTTTTTCTCCTGGTGGATCGTCTGAGCAATCTAGTACATTCGTGCATAGCATACACTGCCAAGTTTCACTTTCGCTGATGCACAAAATTATTTAATATTAATAATTACAAGATTGCTGCCACTGAACTATGTTACTCATATACCTACTCAGGGAACGATTTTAAACTAGGGATATGACAGTACAAGTGGAAGACTTTTGGACATTTATCACAACATAGCACTGCGTCTCCACCATCCATACACACTGCACACCAGTCTTCATTTGGATCGTCCTTTGCCATGGATGCTGCAGCATTTTTTGCATTATCTACTAAACACATAAGTAAAATTATTTAATTACTTTACAGTTCCACTATATTTCAATCCATAAAATAAAATACCTGATGAGTTTTCAGACATTAGATGCATCGTTTCGTCAGTCGAGCTATCTACTTGGGAGGAATCTAATTGATTACGTTGAGCTTCTGGTATTACTACAATTCCATTACTATCCAATTTTGCGATAGTGAGCATTAAATCATTCAAGGATTTTTGGCAAAATTTGTCCAAGCTTTTCTCAGTTTCATCGGATTTTCCAGGTGGTACAGGGCTCGGTGTTTTAGGTACCGACGAGCTGACTGTGTGACCAACGGACACCGAGCTTTGTGACGCTGGCTGATTATCAGACGCCGGAGTCGGTTGCGTGTTGTATTTTTGATTCGGATTTGCCGGTTGATTTTTCAACGTTATCTTGTAAGTATCGTTAGTAGGAACTGGCATTGAGGGTGTACTCGTTTGCTGACGAGGTGCATAAAAAGGAAGAGAAGAATTTTGCGGTATGTGCCAACGGGCTGCTGCTGGCTGTTGCATAGAATAATTTATGTGTTGCGTGGGTGGAGATCCCGGATTGCATTGTTGTTGTTGAAGCCTTATAGCAGGTGGTACCATGGACGCGTTAGTCGGCTGATACGGCGGTGCTGGTCTTTGTGAATTGTTCGGAGGAAATCTATAAGGTGGTAACCGGTATGGTACATGATTCGCGGAAGGTCGGAACGGTGGTGGATTATGCGCGAGAAGCCCACGTAAACTTGTGTTCTGTCCAAGCTGATCTATGTGAACTTGCTGATGAGGGTGAGTGGACGATGTCACTTGTTGATGGCAACTTCCCAATGGTCGTTGTTGTCCCATCATTATCGGCTGTTGCATTCTGTTATTGAAGCTAACCGGATATTGTACGCGTGGCTGATGCCCCTGCGGTGACGACCGGGGTGGCATATTGGGCATAACATAGTTTTGCATATAATTCGGCGACTGCACTTGTTGTAGCTGCGGGGATGGCATGTGTAGGGGTACCTGCTGAAAGGAATTCTGTTGCATATTGTTCGGTTGTTGAGACGCAGCAGGCAACTGTGTAGGTGCAGGGGAAGTGTCCATAGGCGCACTTGGCAAATTGCCCGATTGTTTTTGATCCGCTTGGGAGTCATTGTACGGCATTCCACCCAGCGGCGATACAGAAGAATATACTCTACCATCCACTACTATCGCTCCAATCGAAGAAACCACTGAAATAAAAAAGAAAAGAGATATTTAACTACATAATATTCTTACTAAATTACTGTAATTAAAATATAAAGTGAAATAATCTATGGCGATTTCACGAACTACCTATATTATTATTTAATTTAACCTTTTATCAAATCTGGTACTTTTTCCAAGGATAAGTGTATTCTCACTGGTATTTCAGGATTTGGAATGTCTGCTCGTCTACTTTTTATTCTCTGTAAATGACTTGTAACCGATCTGTAATAAAATTATACAATGTGTCGAATAATCATATTTACATCTGCTGTATGGCACTTGAAAAATGCATACTTTTTGCTGTAAAGTAGTTCCATGTCTGAACCCTTTTTTAAAGCATGAGACACAAATTGGATGCAGTGATCTGTGAGTTTCGATAATTGATCTAATGCAACCTTTTTCTCGTTCAATGTGTTTTGCTTTTGATCGCAAACTTCGGTTAGGCGCATGATTAATTGCTTTCCTCGTGTATTAATCGCATTCGTTAACCTGTATACGAAACGTAATATAAATGGGAGCGTTTTTCCTAATCTTTAAATAGAAAATCCACAATGACTTACTGCACCACCATTTGCGTTATATCCTGTACTAAACTTTTCTTCTTTTCTAAAATAAGAACTTGCCTGTCTTCAATAACCTTCATTGCGCTTTTCAGCAAAACTCGTTTGTAACTGAAAGCAAAGTATATAGTTAAACACAGTTAATTGAAAACTTTAAAGACGGACAACTATAACATAAGTGAAATATAAATAAAAGAATGTCAAAGAAGGAACAATCACCTCACTTCTTTGAGTAAAGTCGACACAGAAGCACGTGTTTCAGCGGCAATTTCATGAATAAATTTGTACTTATGATCTCTGTGTTCGCTTAGTTGACAATCCCTACAAGTAAGTTTATCACATGTTTGACAGAATAAAGATAATTGTTCATGCGAATGAATCGTACAAAATAAATAGCCAGGTATTTTTTTGTTGCTCTTTTTAACATTGTCCCTATCATTGGCAACTTCATCCTTTGGCTTAATCGTGTGATCTTTCGTTATTTTTAACCTTTGATGTGCCTTGAAAATAATAAACTTAAAATAATTTCTGTTTTCCTCCAAATAAATATTATTTAATTAAAGTTAGTTGTTGAAATACGATATTTCTATTTTATTACCATGACACAATTTTGGCAAATAAATTCCTCGCATTCCACGCACCAGCTCGTAGCGGTAGCATTATCGTGACAACTGGTACACTTTTTCTCCTCCTCAGTTTCCTTGGACTCGTCGTCGGTACCTGGGCTATTTTCCTCTTCTATAAATTTCGAAAGGAATCGATTCTCTATTAAGTTTTCTGCTTGGGTAGTAACGTTACAGATTTGACAAGGAATCACATTGCTTTCCACTGCAAGAATATACATTGTGTTTATACCTTGATTCATGCTTTGGACTGTATTGCAAATAAATGAACACGAAGGACATCTGTTTAAACTTTCTCCATATAATGACATTTTGGGAGTTTTTCAATCAAGTAAACTATAAATCGTACTGTAAACAAATTTGTAACAATGTAAAACGTGCGTATAGAAAATATCTTACATAAAACATCCACGTCGACCGATGTATTATGATCACTGAGTTTACTGTTGACACACGCCGAGCATGCTGCGTGTAAACATTCTAAAAGTTTTGGATCGTCGCCGCACGTGAATGTTTTTCCGCAGAACACACATTTTGATAAATATGCACGTGTCTCAGTCTCCTGACCCTCGGTTGTACACTCGATTCGCTGCTCGCATTCTTCGTCAATGCAAACGCCCTGCACTTGAGATTGTTGTTGCATATCCTGCTTCGCGCCAGTTTGGTCAAGCGGTTCCTCTTTGATCGTCGCAATAGGACCCGCTGTCAAGGGCTCGCTCGGTCGTGATTCCATGTTAAAATTGTTCAAATATAAAACAAACGCGGGCTAGATATGTTATTATATCTTAAGAAAATATATCTTTCTTGAACCGTGTAGCGCCATGGTCCACCATGCTACTAGTGGCAACTAGTGATGGGAAACTATCGATAATTATATCAATGGTCACCATTATCGAAAACTATCGATAATGCATGCTATCGACATTTCTCCACAACTATAGGGAATTTTAATGTTAACCTCTCGCACGAGGTAGAGAGATTCAGAGCATAAGCAAGTTTATAAATGTAATGTTACACGATAAACTGGTTAACGCTGCTTAATGTATTTTGTATTTTAAACCATGCATTTGGATACAGGACGTTTAGGTACGTTCCCGGAAATAAAAGTAATTTTACTTTCGCTGTATTGCATTGATGTAAAAATAAGTATTTCATTGAAATCTTTTTTTTTTAAACAATACAATGCAATTCCTGCAGTTTAACCTACATACTACATCCCTACTGCTGACAGCATATACTGATCAGAAACATTTAATTTTCAGGCAATCCTACTGTCTTCAGCGATGACAATAACGGTTTTGACAGTAACGACAGCGATGGTAGTGAGGTATCATTTTCAGATGATGATAGTTTAAGTAATAGCGACGATACAGAAGATGAAGATAACGGGGAACATTCCCTTTCGAATACTGATCAAAATTCTGCAGGCACGTATAAGTTTCTTATAGTTAAATATTTGAGAGAGCTGAATGTAATCATTCTGATTGAATGATAAACATAAATATAACAGTATATATATTTCATGAGCCTTAACGTTATTAAAAGAAAAAAAGCATTTTTACATGTATCATTATAGACAATGGTGGAGAAACGATTGAGTTAAACGAAGATGAGGAAGAGGACGAAGTTGTAAAATCAATTATTAGGTCGCAGAATAAAAACACAAATCATCCTCCAGCTATTGCAACAGAGGACCATGTGGTAGATATATGTTTCCACCCTAATTCGGACATGATCGCTGTAGCTAATATTGTAGGAGATGTATACTTGTAAATTTTATATTTATTAATAACATATGATTAATGTCTTTCGAATACGAAATTAAAAATAGTGAAATTTTTCCATTGTAGGTATAAATATACCAACACTGAAACAGAACTGGTGTCGACTTTGGAACTGCATCTTAAAGCGTGTCGTGACGTAGAATTTAATGAAACTGGTACAACTTTATTTTCTACTGCCAAAGATTTATGCGTAATGCTAACAGATATGGAAACTGAAAAACTACTAAGGGTCTATGAGAATGCACATGAGTATGTATAATACAAATATCATAACTAAACAATTGGAAGTAAATATATTATATAATTGTTCTGTAACTTATTTTAGGGAACCAATATACACCATGACAGTAATTGGAGAGAATATGTTTGCGACTGGAGATGACGATGGTGTAGTAAAACGTATGTTCCGTTTGCGTCTCGTTTCTATCATTTTACTTTTAATTTCATTTATGTCTAAATATTTTTAGTATGGGACCTTAGGCAGAAGGGTGATGTACCCATATTTTCATTAAAAAAGATGGAGGATTATGTAAGCGCTATTCTAACAAACAGAGAAGCCAAATATTTAGTCTGTGCGAGTGGGGATGGTTCGCTTACCACTTTTAATGTACCAGGAAAGAAAATGCATGTACAAGTAAGTAATTTACCAGCTGTTCGATAATTGCATTATTCAATGTAATCGTTTTATTAGTCGGAAGAGTACGAAGAGGAGTTGACATGCCTCGGTTTATTCAAATCTGAAACTAAAATCTTGGTGGGTACAAGTAAAGGAAAGATGTATGTGTACAATTGGGGAGAATTTGGTCTTCATTCAGACGAATTTCCAAACTTAACTAAAAAAGCCATAAACTGCATGATTCCCATTACTGAAAATATCGTGATAACAGGAGGCGAGGACGGAATATTAAGGTACTCTGTAAATACTTTGCACATTTCTGTAACGATATAAAGAAAAGTGAAACATGGATTTTTTATACCGATACAGGGCTACCAGTTTGTTCCCTCATCATCATCTTGGAGTAGTGGGACAACATAATCTTTCCGTTGAAACCATTGATGTTAATAGCGATGGTACTTTAATCGCATCCTCCTCGCATAACAACGATATCAAGTTCTGGAATGTCCAGTATTTTGAGAATGTGGACACCACTGAACGCATGAAAGGTGGTAAACAGAAGCAATTGAAACACAATCTGCCAAGCAGTAAAATTGATAATGCTTCCAACTTTTTCTCGGATCTATAATAAAAATTAAACATTTTATAGATATTGCTCAGATAATATATTTTAATATAAGTATGCTTTCAGTTTGCATATGGCCACATACATACATACATGTTGATCCTATGTACATATACTGTAAAAAGTTGAACACAGTATTACACTTTTCAAAAGGTCACAATAATAAAATACGCAAATATTATTTTAATAAAATATATGTAAAGTTTCTAAGCTACGTCTACTATTAATTTAACCCAAATGTCCAAGAATTTCGAATATAAAATCAAGCGCAGAATTGTGTAACTGAAAGAGCCACACAAGCAACTTAAAATACTCGGCAAGTTTATTGTACTTTAACGCATATTAATTTTTTTAACACCTACGAGATACGTGTAGAAAAAGAGCTTTAAACTAATAATAAAAATTCGTTAATACATTTATCGTTACAAATATTTCTGACATTTTCCGTAATTTACATTTAATCTGTTAAAAAAATTAATTTGATACAAATATATAAAATGTAATATAATGTAAAATCTCACGATACATTCAAAATGTATATAACTATTTACTGTCACGTTACGATAAATAATACTGATAGTACATAATTTTTGGTTTGGCGGCCGGAAATTCTATACAAAACACACCCTTTTGCAGATTTCACGTACTATTTTCATATGAACGTTTTAAAAAATATACGTAATAAAAAATAATATTTTACACGAAAATAATATGAAGTATAAATAATTATATTGATTATAATTAAATATATATCGGGTTTATGTATCCTGTTCACAAAAGGCAAAGAAGTTTAGTAATTTCACTGTAATAAATTATTCAATTCATTAAGGATGATTTAATAGAGTTACTTCAATGGTAAATGTACTAGCAAAAATTTAATACGCTTTACTGTTTAATAAGTATTAGAACAAAAGTTTTCTTTAATCTTAAATAAATGCTCCATAATTATACTATATTTTTAAGCTATTTTAAAAGTGATACTCAGCCTTCGTGATATCGAATTACAAATATTCTCGCTTATAATATTATTTTACTGATGGTTCATTTGACGCAAATATTCCGGCGTATGATAATGTTGTTGTGCGTGAGCCGGCGAGGGATGAATCGGAGGTGGAAAGCATCGAACATGTTCAACACTTGTCGCATCGCTATCTCCGTTCTTCAAATACTTGTTTAATACAGCAAAGATTTGCGAATTTAATACTTGGAATCTTCTGATCCTGTCCACCATTCTCTTTAAATGCTGTGAAAAAAAATGTTAAATATTCACAGTTTACAAAAACAAAAAAAGATAGTACTTCCTTTAATACAATTTGCGTATCGATACTTACAATTCCTTTAACATTTTCGTCTTTACCATCCACACGTTGTACTCTTAGAATGTGGTAACAAAAATCGAGAGCTTCGAATCTTCTTTGCTGGCCAAGTAATACTATCATAGCGCAACCAGCCCAATGTAAGCCTTCGCCAAATAATTCTCTGTAATAAGGATCATATTAAATGAAATCATTTACTACAACATTATTCCTAATAAATTCGGTACTACTAACTCGACAGTAAATTCCGTTTCTCCAACGGGAATGCAATACACGAATTGTAACGCACTCCATAATCTATGAAACTCTGTGCACTCGTCGACGTTCATTACTCCGTTTGCAGGCGGAGGGCCCACCCAAATAGGATCATCTAAGAAACTACGTAGTCTACTGAGCACTACTTCAAATATTGATAAACCGCAACAAAGCCGTTCTCGTGTCAACAAATCTCCTTCTCTGGCAATCATGGCTTGCTAAAAGATTTATATAATGAAATAAAAGATTTTGCAATTGTTTAAATACCTACATTATTTTTTTCTTACCTTAGCTGTACCTAAATTGTCTACATTCGGAACGATTTGTAAAGCTGCATACTTAGCTTCTAATCGTTTCTGCTTAGTTTCCGGTTTTTCGCCCTCTGAAATTGTAATTTAAGCAATTTTTTGTATACATTATTAGCTCTTATTATCTATAAAAATATTACCTTTACAATAAGGTCTGGGTAATATATTTTGAAATGGTGCAGCGTGTAGCAAATCGCAAACCTCTTCCTGCGATAGAGCTTGCTCCATTAAAAGGCAGAACAAAATAGTGTTACCAAATTCGCGAAAATTGTGAAAAAGTTCAGTTTTGGCATCCGGATATTGCACGATATCATTTAACTGAGCATGATAATATCCCAGAACTCCCGGGGATCCGTAGTCATATCTTGGAAGTTTACAGACTTTTGGCATCGCCTCCATTAACGTTTTGGTAAACTGATGTAAGCTTCCCTGAATCAGGGACTTTACGATTTTCAGCAGTTCTTCCATCACTACCGCAATGCCTTGATATCCGAGAAGTTTACACATGGTTCGGAAGTGTTGTGGGCCAACAAAACCGAGATATTGTCCATACTGCGTGCTGTACGCCAAATTTAATTGCTTACTGCCCCAGAGATGATGATGAGACATTTGAGAGGGCTTGTCTCGGTGCACTGGTTGCACAAATTGAAGTCCGCGACATTTTACGAACCTATTTTGTTTCGTACCAATTAGAAAAGTGTGTAAATTTTATTTCCCATTATGCGATTGTAATGTTATACCTATTTGTTGCTGCATTGTAACAGTAATTTGGTAAAAAGTCGTAATTCAATTCCCAAAATACATGAAGCGTGATTCTCCCATATGGAGCTAAAACATTGTGATTTGCCTCCCGAAACATAGCATCGTATTCGTCTAACGCGAGCCATTTACTTAAGAGTTTATGGGTAAGACGATTCACTTGCAAAAGCCCTTCCAGTTCCTGAAATGAATAAAATATTAAGTTGTTAGATACAAGTATCGATTAGAAATTAAACATAAATGTAACATAATTAAATGAATGTGATTCTACTCACCACAACCCCTGTAATGTCGCCAGATTCGAATTTACTAATTGCTAAATCTAAGGATTTCTGCATGTCCGCATTAATACGTTGGGTAATTAATTTATTCAAATCAATACTCCTTCCGAGCAATTGCACGTGTCTTTGTTTCAGCAATGTTTCGTATCTGTTAGCGCGTGGGTATGGAAGCAAATATGCTCCCAGTGCAACGCATTCTACACGAAATCGTTTATCTAGCAATATGCTAGCTGCTAATTGCTTATAATGTGCGAAAATTTGTTCGCTGAGTTTATAGACGAACTGATCGAAACACAAGTTCACTTCGGCTTCTACTTCATCGTAAAGAAACTGTTTCCGGAATATAGTCAGTGCATACAATGCACTATCATTGTATAAATCAAGTGGATATAAAACGTACCTAGAAACAAAATGTTGCGTTGTAAAACATTTTTTCCACATCGTGAAACGTACTCTTTACTTACTCCATCATAGATGGTTCCTTGCTTCGTAAGATATGTTCAGTCAGGATCCATGGCATAGACATTTCAATGGGAAACTGAAAAATGTATTAATTAGTCTCAGGATCCATATAATAAGAATTTCGCACTACTACAACAGTATACATTATGCTATTAATTGCAATGTTTAATGAGCAATAGAATAATAAAATTATTTGAATGACAAACATTTACGAATTATAATATAGAGTATTTTGCACAACTGCATTAATAAAATTACCCTCGTAGGCATACATCGATTTCATCACTTGATGCATGCTATATAATATCGTTATTCAAACTTTTTTACGATAAAGAAAAATGTACGAAATTTTTGGGCTTTCTAAATTAAAATGGTACAAAATGAAACTACGTTTCAGTATGTAATATAATTCAATAATAATGAAATCAGTAAACCATATTGCTAGTTGTCACTGCAACGAATAACAAGCATAAATAACTTTGCTACAATCACTCATATCCAACGAACAATACCTGGATACGTTTCTCCATGGTGATCAAGTCGCTGCACTCTTCATTATGCTGGTGCCGTACTTGGCATTTCTAGTCATGAAATCAATCATACAAAACGCTATTTCGATAGTATTCCTTGTACACTTAATATAAAACAATTACCGCTGCATTTATTAAATATCGAACAACACGGACTAATAATAATCTTTTCGATAAACTATACACATGTTTGAAATACATATTACGAAAAATACGGTGAAGAGAATTTGAATTACCTGTATTTTTCGACCCATGGTCATTTCTAGATAAAACTCTCTGTACCATAATTGAGACAAATCGCAGCAATCTTGTAATGATTCTAAAAAGCATTATTAATACATTAGTTTATTATGAAATGTATACTCGCGAGAGTAATGTTATACTAACGGCTGAAATTTAATAAGTAACTCCAATAGAAGCTGGTTTTGTGAAACTGATCAATTTGTACGAGGTATTGACCATCGATGTCTTTCCTCAAAGTACGCTTTCCACCGCTTTTATCAGCAATCAATGATTCCAACATCGTGCGAACCATGTAAAGCTGTGTCGAGGAAGGTCCTAGAAAATATAATTGTTTCTTTTAAAAAGCGGAAGCGTATAAAATATTAAAACTGAAAGATTGAACTGTGCGTAATCTTACCGACATTTCGCCGTGGCACTTTAATACCAAATCCATTGTCAGGATCCTTCTTTCCTTTCAGCGCAGGATCACCTAATGGTTCTACTCCAAAGTGCCAATCAGCACAAGTTTCTCTCACAGAAACAATTATGCTAAAAAAAAATGCACAATTGTAGAAATTTTTCATATAATGATATGCGTACGTAAAATATGGTGAAAAAAAAGAAAGAAGAATGCACAAACCTCCTAATAAGATCCTTTCTATTTTTAATCGTTTTCCGAAGTGGTTCTCGTAATGTTAGCTGTACAAAATCCTGTAACTCTGCATATATATTTCTACGTATTGCATCGATAAAAACAGTCTCCATGCGTGCCATTAACACTTGCAGCCCCTTGATCATTGCAATAACTTCGATCAGAGCAAATTTTTCCTCATCCGTGTAATTATAACGTGTAGCCTAGTAAAATAAAAAGAATATCAATCAAATCATACTGCTAATAAAAGTGTTAAACGATTTAACTCACCCTTTCGTATTCTTCAGCCTCCTGAGGACATTCCTTGTTCATATGATGATCGGTAGGATGTAAAAGTTTCCAACTATAAAGCTCCGTTACAACGCTCGTCCATTGGGAAAGTAATTGTAATCCACGTAATGCCAATTCCGCAGTTTCTCGATTTTCTGCATCACTGCCACATTCCTTATACGTTGTAGTTACTTCGTTGCTATATCTGTATTGCAACAAAATCAATTTTGTTTTTGTTGTAAATTTAATGATCGATATTCTTTAGTGAATTTAAGAATTATATCTGATTATTTCACCTCGCCAATTCGCTAATATATTTTACATGATCTTCTCTGATCTGCGGAAGGTGAACCATAAGATCGGCCTGTGGACTCATACTGTTTGACGAAGAAGATAATGGCCACTTTGATGCATCAAAGTGTTTGGAACGTTTGATGTAATTGAATGGTGCTATTTGCATATCGCCAAACAGCGGCACTACTTCCAAGTTCTTAAAGATTCTATCAATTCTGTCTAATTTCAATTTTTTCTTCTGATCCAGCTTATTGATATTGCAAAGTTCACTGTCCATTAAGAATAAGCCGAAGCCCATTACTTTTACGAGCATGTGTTTCTCGTTCGGAGTCAGATACATTTTCGTTTCATACATATGAACGCATATATTCACAACATCCGCGAGTAACTCTTCATATCCTGCAATTTTTTCTAAGTTTTCCTTCACCGTGTCGCGAATTTTATTTTGTGTAGCCAAAAACATCGACAAGTTTTGCGATTCCTGGAGCGTTTGAGAATCTGACATGACTTTAAGAAATTGAGCAGCTCTGAAATAAATATATAATTTTTCTCACTCCACTCTCATGTTAAAACGAATCGTAAGAAGAATAGTTTACCTTCTGTACGTGGAATAATCGTTCTTAACGCTAGATTTCATATTCTTAAGTTCATCCAGGACTGCGAACATGTTAATGAATTTTCCCAAAGTAAGTAAATACGCTTCGGAAACAAAGTCTTTTCTTTTTTCATGATGACACAAACGTTTAACTTCTCCGGAAAACCTTTCAATTGCCTTCCTCTAAAAATTAATATTAAAATTTTGCGTTATTTTGTACACATATTATTTTAATGGCATATTTCATAATACTTGAATACATACTTGAAAATACATAAAATTCAGCAATTTATTTACTTCTGGTGCCAATACCTCCACTGTCTTCTCATAAATTTCTACTCTATTAGGTTGTTCATTAGATTTTGGTTGTGGAATAGCACGAGAACAACATCTCCATGTATATAACATTACGGCATGTTTTAAACCTTCTTCTAATAACTCATTCTTTTAAATCAAAGTAACATATTATTTATTATAAAGTAATATATTAGTTAAAGAAGAAGAATATTTGGAGAATATATTGTTTGTGAATATTACTATGTTATTTGTTAATGCAATAACTAAACTCCTCAAATAAAATTAAAATTTCACATTGTAGTTGATATTAATAGACTTTCGATAATTACCAAACTTGCATGAACAGTAGCTTCTTCAATGTACTTAGCGATACCAGTAACAAATCCATTTCTGTCCTCAAAATTAGTATCAAAACTGGCCTGATATACTACAGAACATGGTTGCGCTTCGATGCAAGGTTGTTCGTCGGGTAATGTAAACTCATCAAGCACATCGACGTTAGATAAAGCATCGCCTAACGTTACTTTTTCGGTGGCCATTCTAACTTAAAATCTAACCTGGAAAAAATTTGTATGCACTAATAATTAACTTTTGTTTAAAAAAATGTACGTCTATCTCATGGGCCCATTGGGAATATATGTGACATTTTTTTCAGATTATGGCTTGTTCGAGAAAATAAATCATCATATAAATCAAAAACTTATATAGCATTAGATTTAATTAAAGTAATCGTCATTTTCGTAATTCTTACCTCTGTAGAGGTTAAGGCTCTAGAGACAGATGTATTAAAGACTTCAGCTTCTTATACATAAAAGTAAACAATTGTTAAATTTTTGACAATGTATTCAACACATTTTTAGTACTGTAATCTTCAATTATATCGTAAATGGATACAATTGTATTTTTAACACTCCACCCTCTTCCTACGGAACATGAAATGATTATCCTGTCAACAATACTTGCGCACTATCTGCAATTACATATATAGAGCATCTCGAGCTTTTGAAATAAAAACCTGCTCCAATATTTCGATTAATCTTATTACTTAATATTATTCAGTAATTCATGTAAGCTATTTTATTTCGCAAAAGTATTTTGTGAATGTAGACAACATTCAAATATAATTGAGACTTATTAATTGCAATGCATATTCACTGTTGTTAAATATATTCAATTAAATAATATTATCCAAATGGATCGCGAATGAATCATAAAGAAATTGTGCTATTAAATTGTATATGTAGTGCTACAATAATATTGAAGCGATAACAGTGATTCTTAAATTACACGCACCACTTATGCATAATTCGCGGCTCGAGCATTTAAGAAACTTATATAAGGACGATATATTTCAAGAAATTTTGTTCTAAATTTTTCATTTTTTACCCACCATATGAAATAATATATGTATATGTATATATATTTTTTCTATTTCACTTTTTAAAGAAGAGATTATAATTTTACGTAAAGCTCGTTATTTATACAGAAGTTGAGAATCATTGCTATTGCTTAGCGATAATCATACACGCATATACGCACATATACTTATAAAGAAATGCATTCATTCGCATTGGGTTATAAAGCAGTGATAAACAAAGGATACTGTGTGAACATGTGATAAAAAATACTATATACAAAGATTCTAAATTCATTAAAAAAATTAATTTACAATAGAATAGATTTCCTAGCAACTGCAATTATATGTGATATATCTATACGTCATATCGATAAACATTTTTAAGAGGTTACTGACAACATATCGTATCAAAGTTTTACAGAGAAATACATACGTGTTACCAAACTTTTAACCATCAGTCCATTAAAATGACAGAAGTGTCGATAAATATCTTAACTTTAAACTGCTGGTAAGTTCAAATTATTATGACACTACATTGGTATTAAATTTTATCATTTTTATAAACTCTGTATTTCGTCTGTAATTGTTATCCACAAGTAACGTATTTTGGTTTGTATAACGTATTTTATACTTCAGGGGAATACCATATGTTTCGAAGGACAGGAGAGCTCGTTTAGCAGCTATCGCAGACAAGTTTTCTACCGAAAATTATGATGTCATTTGTTTACAAGAAGTGTGGTCAGTGGATGATTTTAAAATGCTGAGAGCAAAGACCCAAGAACAATTACCTTATTCACATTATTTCTATAGGTATATATTTTATATCTTTCATTATATGGGGTGATCCTCTTATTCGCTAACACAAAGAGGTCCATATTCAAATGTTCTCGTATGAATTTCAAGCGGCGTTGTTGGATCAGGAATTTGTATTTTCTCTCGATTCCCAATCAAGGACGTAATGTTCCATAAATGGGCTTTAAATGGATACGTACATAAGATACATCATGGAGACTGGTTCGGCGGAAAGGGTGTTGGACTTTGTAGACTTCAAATTCATGACATGAATATCAATGTTTATACTGCGCATGTAAGTTTTGTATGCAGATATCTGTCTATTTCATTTGTATTTTCCGTAATACAATAATGGACTAGTGTTTATTATTTCAGTTACACGCAGAATACAATAAACATAATGACGAATACATGGCGCATAGAGTTTTACAAGCTTTCGATACTGCCCAGTTTATCAGAATGACTTCTAGCACTGGCGATACTACGATACTAGGAGGCGATCTAAACGCAGAACCAGGAGATTTAGCTTATAAAATCATGTGCGGTGTTGCTGGTTTAACGGATGCTTGCTCAAATAGTTCGAGTAACTTAGGGACCAACGAGTGTGCCAACAATAGTTATACCAGTGCAAAGCTAGCGAGGACTTTTCCAGAGGGAAAACGTATAGATCATATCTTGTATCATGGTACAAAGAAAGTTAAGGTACGTTAACGTAACTCGAAAATTGTAATATTTTCATTTAGAGAAACTGTATTTCAGTTACTGCATAATCACATCGTTTATAGGTAGAAGTAACAAATTTTCAGCACCCATTTCCAAAGAGAATACCTTACAAAGACTTTAGCTATTCCGATCATGAGGCTATTTTGGCAACATTTAAATTCTCCGCCGGTAAATGTCTGAATATAATTGCACAATAGAAATTATATGAGCTGGAAACATATTAGTATTTACGGTTTTGATATTGCAGGAGAATCTCAACCTACAAATACAGATGTTAGGGAAATATTGAAGGAAGCTATAAACATATGCGAAAATTCGTTGAAAAATGTTCGTCAACAACGATATTGGTATTTATTATTTGGTAGTATATTAATTATACCCCTTATTTGGTCTATGGGATTGGATTGCTCTATCACGTCTTTTGCTGTAACCGTTGGACTTAACATAGGACGAATCTTTTTAACTGCGATATTGTGTTATGCTTTGTTCATGAGTTCCATATGGAATAGCATAGAGAAGAATGCTTTAAAAGCAGGTTGTTCAGGAATGGAAATCTATTTAACAAGCTTAAACAATAATTTGAATAAAAATTGATATTGTGTACAGCTCGAGAGTGCGAAGATTTTAAAGAACGACTTCCTTTTTGAAGCTATTCATTAATTATTTAGTCGAAAGTATAAAGCACCATTATTGAAGGACAAAAATATATTTTCTTACATCCTGGATATTAGCATTTATATACGAATAATATTTTCCTCGCCATATTATAGGACAATAATTAAAATAAATTTTTAGGAAAGTATAGCAATCCTCTCTATAAAAAAAATGTAGTTGTGTAAGGTAAAATTAGTCACACAGGACGAACTAAATGAGAGAGCAAACTAAAATATTACTGTTCTTTTTAATGATACAAAAAAATTGAAATTGATTGAACATTATTAAACGAAAAGAAATGAAAGATCTTGAAAAAGAAACATTCCTTACTGCAATATAAAAAGGTATCATTAAAAACAATGGAAATATGTTACTGTATAATTTTTTACCCCATAGATGATAAATGTAGCTTTTTGTAACTAAATTCCGTGTAAAGATGAAATGATTGCCTAAACACTATAAACGTGAGAAAAGGAGTGGACGATTTAGAAATTTTTTTGTGATTAATTTAGAATTTTAAGAGCGGTCATAGTTTAAGCTACTATTCCACAAATTGCATTTACTTAGTGATTAAGGATTACCAATACTTTAGAAAATGTACTTTAAGATAATTAAATTTGTTTTATTGTACATTGTGTTCGACAATATCAAGGAATTTGTTCACTATAGATAATTTTAATGTGATATATTTCAAATAAATTCCTTTAATTAGCTATGTTTATTTTTCGTTTACATTTAACCAATTGCGTTTCAGAAATGCAACAGAAAAATAAATATGTAATAAACTCCTATGTATTATGCGTTATACATTTTGTAATATTATATTAAGTTAATATTTATATTATTAAACTCCTTATTAAACATTCCGATTATATTTGGTATTTATTTATTGTATCACATTCTGATATTATACGTCACACACACGCATGCGTACGTGTGTCCGTGTGCACGGGATTACGCGTACATATTATCGCCGTATGAACAAATGTTATTGCCTATGAGATCTCCTACAAGCTACATACTCGAGCAATATACGTTTTAGTACAAATATATTTTAAATATTTAATATATTAGCGCTATACGTGTAAGTATATATATATGAAGGACATATACATATATATATAAATTTTTCTACAGTTGATTATATACATAATAGACTTGCTTTGAGCAAAAAGGCTCCTAATAAATAGAAGATGTATATACGAATATATATATATATATGTATATATAATTGACTATGTAAATTGTACCCAAAGGAATTTAAATATAAAACACTGCAGTTCACGTATACCATCGTGAACTCTCCTGCTTTCAGAAGAATGTATGTGTCAATAGGCAATAGTATGCACTAAAAGAAGAAAAATCTACAGCAAATGGAATGTAAAAAGAATTTAGGCACTCTTTGGCTTTGTCCATATTCAAGGCAATTGTTCAACATAATTCTTTGGGACCAGTCCTGTTTTGCCATTTAAAGTCCCCTCCAACCAGCCTGGTTCCACAGAGGCCTTTACTGGAATGAAATATTAACATCAGCCTACAGGTTTATAATCCATTCACTTTTTATGTACGATTTTTAACGATTTCGTACTTCTCCTACCATTTGTAATGATTTGATTTGGTTCGAATGATAATTCTCCATCACTTTCAGCCACGCAAGCATACAGGGTGCGGACTCTCCTGAAGAAACATAATTGATAATTCGTAATATATAATAATTTACGAAGAGTAAACAAACTTCTATTTACCAAATTCCAGGAACTTGCCCAGGGCTTGAACGTCCACTGCTGGGCGATGTATTAACTCTATAATCAAAATCGAATATACATTAAAAATTTTATATTAAATATAAACATGTACACAAAGAAGAATATCGTAAATTATCAGATAACGTCTTACACAGATACTGATGGATTGCTTCGTTGAGTGTAACCCGATGGATAATGTACAGGCATCATAGAACCGCGTTTCTGTTTCACTGGCAAATCCGATGAAAACGAATGCGGGTCGGATGCAATCGATTCACTCGAACTGCTTGTATTGCCACTGGTTAATACTAAAGGCATTAAAATAGTATAGTTAAAAAAATGTAAATATAAATGTACTTTTATAACGATTATAACAACCTTTATCCGCGGAATGATACATAAGATTAGCATTAGTTAATTTAACACGTCCACTTCGACTATCTAAATACGTTGGCATTCTATGACCCGTATGTTCTGTCTCTTCATAGTCTCCATTTTTTCGATCATCGATAGAAGTGGTCTTTGTAACAACAGCTAATGGGCCATCATAGTATGATCGCGTAACGAGCTGCATAAATGATTTAGTGGATTAGATAATAGAAGTAAACTCTGATTCCAGTTTGGTTCGCGAGTTCAATTGACGCAGTACTTACATGTGAATGTGGCGAAGACATATTAGCATGTACTGGGTACCTCAAGAAAGGAGTACCATTGCCAGAAGATGTTGAACCATCCTCTGCATTGACGCGTTGCGATCTAGAGGATGCGGTATTCTGTGCTGTAATTTGCGTTGCGCGTACAGCATCTTGCGGGGGACCAGCGATTATCCTTTCGCAATTCTCGATTAAAATTTCGACTACGATGTTGTAAAACTTAATATCCATTATAGAGGCAACAGTCTCCTCTTCTGGTCGCAATAAAGATGGACCAAAACACACTGCCAAGTTGCCAACGGTCATCAAGTTTTTATCACATTTTTTCGCCACACTGTAAATAGACAGTGTAATTATATAAATCAAGGTACAGTATGTTAATTTTCAAATCTAAAATATCACTGAATGAAACAAACTTTACTATCCTTCATAGTGTAACATGCATCCTTACCTACAGAGATGTCTAATAAGAAGAACCAGCATATTGAAGTTTGCTTTCGGCAATCGATAAACAAGATTATGAATATCACTTATGCGTGCTTCTTTCATCTCCTGCTCTGTTAAAATTAATAAAACAAATTGTTAACGCAAAAAATTGAAGTAATTAAAATATTTGTAAGGAATGCTTGATGTTTTAATTAGTGTAAAAAATAATACTTTTAGTCTGAAGATTTCAAATAAAACAATATTATAGAGAATACCTATACGCACTCGCAGCTGAAATGAAACTGTTATAATGTCGGAATGTCATTAGCGGTTCGGACAACGTCCTTAAATATGTTTTCAGTGCGCTGGTAATTGTTTTACTTTCCCATTCGAAGCGATCATTCAGATTCAATTTGTCCAGTTTCCTTCTATCTAATCCCATTGCTAAAAGTTTGTTCACTTTGGATGCAACACCGACGACTCTATACAGTCCTTGTTCTTCGAGACCTGAAAAGAGTAATGCAATAAAGTTAAAGCTGTGTTATAGCAAAATTATTTTGTATGATGATTAGGAATATTCACGGCTATTTCTTATTAATCTTACCCCTTTCTTCAAGTGCTTGAATGCATTTCGATATAAACATGAAACCTGTTTCGTCTAAAACTGTGTCTTCGGATTTTGTCGATGCACCGACCACGGGATAAGTCTTGAATTATAAATATATTCCATCAATTTCTAGTAATTCGTAATCAACAATTTTATTACAGCAGAAATAAATAGCTAATACGTACTGGTTCTTTACCATCCATGGCGTCCAACCATAATTTCCTATCCTCTTCAGATAGTGCCTGGAACGTATACACTATATTCGGTCTGAAAGAAGAAAAGCTGTTGTAAAATATAATCGACGAAATTAAGTTGCAAGACATTTGAAAAAAAGACATTCGATCATAAAACACAGTAACTTGTTAGATAAATTATGGAAACTATTATAGATTCTACAGTAGAAAAGAAATTGTACAAAGCAGGCCAAACTTAGGGATTTCGTTCGAATTTTACTTACTTATCAACAGTGGTGATGTCGAAGCAAAATCGTTTTTCAATTGTTTCGGACATACGGCGTACACACGACGCCAGTGTTAGAACTTCTTTACTGCTCTATTAAAATACAATGCAATTACACGTTTTCTTTGAGTACAAAATTGATTCATTTAATAAAGTATAAATATTACTTACAAACTTTCCTGTAAGTTGATTGTAAGGTATCATTGTAAATTCTTTCTTGTCTTTTTGATATGTGCAATACTGTTTTGTCCATGTTGTGCCAAATGCTTCTGTAAGATTATACATTTTTATAATTAATATTTCGTATTGACAGTGACATTGGCGCATAAAAAGAAAGTTTATCATAATCATGAAATGGATAAAAATTTGTGTACACTTACTCTTTTCCATTAGAAACAAGTAACCCTCGCGTGTGTATACTTTATTGACCCCACTTTCTACAGCAGACTATAAAATGAAAATATTACTAAGTACTTTCATGATACATTACAATAAAATAATGTAAAATAATAAAAAAAGTTTCTCTTGTATTAATTTTCATTACGAAATTTATTCAGTCCGATAAAATATCGAGTTATTCGGGTAATTACCAACATCATCTTGCATCATAAGTAAAAAAGCGGTTTAAGATAGGAATATAATGATAATTAAAAAAATATATACATATATTACATACCTTTTTCATATCCTTCATTTTATTCATAAGTGATTCTGTTTTATCCCGGGTAGCAAGGAAATTTTCTCTAGTCTTGTAAAACACACACACACACATAAAATTGAAAATTAGTAAGCTATTTGTCATGCTGTTACCCTAATGAATATTTGCACCACACAATAATTTAGTAAGAAGTTACAAATTAAGTATTTTCTACAAAGGAGTCGAACGTTAACAACTAACTCAACTTTAGGAGAATTACTAATATTAAAGATACTTCAAAGTGCACAACGAAACATTTATAAATACCCAAAGTATATACCACAAATATCCACTCAAGATATTTGAAGCGTGTTGTATCACATTCTTATATTTGCCTTATTCTTAAAGAACAGCAGGAAATTTGTAATTTAGCATCCAATTAAACTATGGCATATAATATTAAAATTAAATCATAAATGATATGATATGTGTAGGAAGCGGAATTTAAAACGTTTAAAAGACAGATATTATAACGAGAATGTGAGACAACAGTATACAATATGCTTAACAGACTTTTATAAATCAATGTTATAATGCACAAAGCAATCGCCTTGTCATCTGAATAATACTAATGTAAGTGATCAGTTTTAGAGTCGTGCTATTGTAGTACTGACGCTTTATTCGTACGTATGTTTAAGCAGTGAAATAATTAATGAATACGTAAACCTACCTTTTGTATTTTTAGTTGCAATTCAGTCATGTAAGGTTTAAAGTCTTTTGCAACTTCATGTCCTTGGTGATAGAAAGTTAGCCAACCAAACATAAAACCTAGTAACTGAAGAAATATTACTATTATTTACAATGTATATTTTATTATTCTTAATCAATAATCATTAATAATTTGATTCAGACTTTTCTTTATAAAAGAAAGACTTACCGTTTCAACAAATTCAAATTTCTTTCGTTCTTGTACTTCTTGGAGTAAGAACACATACTCTAGACTAGCTTGACAAAAATGTCTCTCAGCCATTTCCAATGTTGCATCCGCCTAATATAATTTATGTTGCGTTACATTGGATAAAACAAACGTTTTGCTGTTTCAGTATTTAAATAGTAGTCCTACCTCTTGGAGAACATTGTCTTGCTTCTTTGTAGACAAATTCAAGTAGCGTTCTTGACTCTGGCAAAATTTAATCGTTTGTTTTTCAAATTTCTTTTTTCCGTCCTGTAAGCAGAATAAGATTACTATATTGCTAGATTAAAAATTATGCGACAATCATTTTTACATTACCTTAACTCCCCCAATGTGTTCTTTCCTAAAATTTTCCAAGGGAAGTATGATTTGATCGTACGCACGTTCAAGCTAAAAACAGGAGTTACCCAATCAACTAAAATTTCCATACGGATATGATTTTGAATTCACCGAGTTAACAAAGCAAAAGTCTTATTGGATTAAAATAAGTACATAAGAAATAATATTTTATGAAAGAATATTTAAGAATTGTATGTGCGCGCAAACACACACTGCACATTATGACCACTGATCACAATGAACAATAAAACGTGAAAGTAAAGCACTAAATTAGTATATACAGTAAATTATGTGACTATCTATTAAGATGTGCTGTCAGTGTTGATCACAAAAGCGAAATTACAGAAACAAATTAACATAAAATAAAAAGTAATTTCTTTTAAATACAAGTGATAGAAATCGTTTTCTATGTATCAATCCAGATATTTTCCAGATTATCCAGAATTTGACAATTGTCAAAACGATTAAATAATCTTTAAGAAATATCAAACAGTCTATTGATTCTAATATCTCTAATATTCATTCCTGCTCCATCTAAATCACGTTTCCGTCTTTCTGATACATAAATGAAATACATTAAAGAATTGATTTTACTTATAGTACTACAAGTTCTTGTATAGGCTGCACTGTTCTATTGTGAACACATTTATGTATCAAGAAACACACTCGTTTATTAACTATATAAGAAGAAGATATATTAATATGTTATCAGAACTACCTGAAACACTAAATTCTAAGGTGATCAATCTTGTTCTGTAATGATCCATACAAATCGTTTAATGTATGTATCATAAAATCTTTTATTATGTTAGTATGAAGACAAGAAGTGAAATTAAAAATTGTTAATGATACTAGGACACATTCTTTGTTTAGAAAAAAAAATGGAAATGTATGTATGTGTCCTATGACCACACACATGCATCAACTTTGCTATAATAAATAAGCAAATCAGCAATCTTCACTCCGCTATTCAAGAAAAGGCTTATTTTGTATAACACACATTTCAATTATGTGACTTACCCGACATATTCAGAGTAATTAAGTATGTAACTTGTTAAAATATATTTTACACAATTATTTAGTATGTAAAAAACTTCATGCAGTAATGCGAATTAAATTTTAATTTATTCCTCGAAGAGAAACATTAATGTAAATATTAAAACCGTTTGTGTACTAGAGATATTAATACTATTTGTGTGCATTCAGAAACATCACATGGTATATACATGGTAATATATTAAATTATTTGTTTTTAAACAACAGATAAAAAACTAAACATAATCTAATATGCAAAATATAGAACAAACGTTTCGATTAAATGTATGACTCAAAAAATATACCATTAAATAACCAGGCTCAGCTCCTTCTATAAAAACAAAATTTTGTTATGACATTTAGTATGTTCATAAACAAATAAATTTAATTTTTATTAAAGACAATTACTTATGTATCTGTATATAAAAATATTTATGACACAGTAAAAAAAAAGATATTCAAAATGTTTCAATTTTCAGTTTTGTAGATAAACAGACATACAAAACAATGTTGTAATCCATACGACAATTGTATGTACTATTAAACGATTGTGTTGTATCACTTAAACTTTCGTGTTAAAGGAACAATTTGCATTTTACTTTTAAATATTTGTTAAATCTTAATCATAATTCAAAGATACTCCATGAAAATTATTTTCATCCAAAAATGATCTTTCTCAACTAACGTAAAGCTGGTTTATGTATTATAAACATTGCATACCATGCGATCCCTCTCATCCTCTATTGATGCAATAAGTTTACCAAATTCCTTAAGGCTTTGCGATATGTGCGTTTCGTCCTCGGTTTGAGTCTCTCCAATACATTCGAAGCTAAAATTCTGCAATGTTTTGGAAAATGCTCTCTGGGCCCTGGACAAATCTGCAAAATAGTTTGCAACATTATTGTGCTTGTGGTTTCGCATAATTGGATTATTTAATTAAAAGAAATACTAAAATATACTAATCCAAATATTTACAGAAATTATAAAAAAATGAATAAACTGAACTGGTTAATAACCTCAATCATGAAAAAGAAAGTGGAGACCACGCCAATTTCAATAATAATATATCTTAAAATCAGATTTTTTTTAAGCAATGAGATATGTCATAGGAAAACATGAAAGAACAATAAGATAACAGCAGCTGTTACATCTACAGAACCTTATCACAGGCGATGAGTAAGTAAACTTACTTTTGGCAGCTAATAGAAGATCTTTGACCTCCTTGATGAGCCGTTTAATTTGTTGGCTTGTCTTCTCCAATTCACGTTCATGATAATGTAGGTTTTCACGAAAGTATGGACTATCGGTTAGGCAATCCGTAAATTCTAATGGTTTGAGGCCAACACCCATTTTATTCTTGATTGTGTGGTTTTAAAGTTCGAGTGTCATTAATAAGTGACAAAACAGAAGAACAAATGAATCAACAACACTTGAAACAAGTATTATGAATTACGATCATTTAACGGCGAACTACAGATTTGTCGCAGTACATATATCGAAACACTTCGTAGCGCGAGTATTCTTTTTAACGTGAGGCAAAATCAATTCGCAATATTTCTCTCGTTTATTGATAGTCATGAACGATACATTTTCTGTATCTTCTTTATAAGCACACAAGAGACGAGACCAAATGCGAATTACTGGCAAAATTATGTAGACTGGAGCTTTACGATGGCGATTAACGATGATGAACCCTCTTGTGCCGAATGTAGTAACTACATCTTAAGCAGCGGGCTATTTGAATCACTTACCACGAAATTTACTGTATGTAATTCTAAAATTACAATATAAACAGAAATCAGCATTTTGTACGAATACATTAAATTACTGCTTTTAAAGATGACTCCAATCTACTCACAAATTGATATTAATAGAAAAAATTTCCAACTAAATAAATATAACTAGTTTATTATTCTTGAAAGCAATGTAAGAATTACTGAATCTTCATCTTGATTGTAAAATATAGTATCTGTATTGTCAAATAATTAAATAAAATAGTTCGAGAAATTTATTAATTTGAATCAATATTTGCATATTATGTATTAATTAAGTAAAAGATATTTAAGGAACATGAAATGCATAAATAATTGTATACTGGTAGTGAAAAAAATGCAAGTTAATACTTGTTTTTTTTTACATCGAGAAAGGTTGAAAGGATAGGGTGGAGTACTAAACAATCACCTAATTCTCTCTTCTACAGAATACAACTTGTTGAAATATATTGTTACTTACTTAAACGCACAAATAGTTGTAAATTGTTAGAAGCAAAACTTGCTTTTTCAAATTGTCTTGAATTCCGCACATTTCTCACTCAAGATTAGAATGGTTTTTTGTCTGTTATATCATTATATATTCCTATCAAAATTACATTGACAATTCGACTAGTTGTGCCTACGAATATCGATCTTCGATAGAAAATGTCTACGTCTTGAACTTAGGTTCAATTATTATAATTTTGAGCATGAACAATTTACTTAAAGAACGGAATCCTATTGGTATATTGATTAAAAAGTGTTAATAGAAATAAAGTTATACAATAAACGAAACTGAACGACATGTCCGAAGAAAATATTAAAATCAGAGTATAATTTAATCATAATAAAAAGAAATCCAATTTTAATTATATTTAAGATAATTTAATGTAATTACTTGTGTACTACCTGCATGAATATGACTTCTCCCTCGCACTAATCACAATTCGAATATGTCTGTCTTCCTTTTCGAGCAAAATTCGCCTTTAGTCGTTCAAATGCGAATCAGGCTTGCGAAATGTAAATTGAATGTAGTTCGCTAGGGTGAGATATGGTCAGTTTTCCAGTCTATGACTGTGTGTGGTGTTTGTATAATAGGTTACATCGTGTCCTAAAATGACGTTTCTAAATTGTAAATATTATTTATTTGACGCTAAATAATTTTCGTCGATCGTTAAGGCTCGTTGAAAAGTATTTTCACGATCTGCAAGTGCCGTGTATTATTCATCTTGAGCGGTGTGAGGTTATGATAAGAAAATTAACTCGAGTCATATTCTGTGCCCAATGTTTACTATTAGATCATTTTGTGGATCCTTTGAAGGTAAATAATCTATTGTTTACGTTTCATATGGAATATTTCACTGTAATTAACATTGGTCCATAAACATTTACATAACCTCTCTTATAGCGTGGTTGTTTTGACATTCGATGGTTTCACGCTGTTGATTAAAACATATTCTTGTAAATTTATTTATAACTTGTATATAACCCTCTGTTTTTGCAAACGAGATTTGTTAATCATGTAGTTTGTCCTCCAGTCATCTCTGTTACGTCGATTTATTATTATATTTGAAATATTTCTCACGGTTTTCGAAAGATGAGATAAAGAACATGCTAGTCTCGTCAGTAAACATATCTTCGTACACTCTCTGTTCACTGAACATTTCTTGTTAATATTTTTCGCGATGTTACAATGCTTTTAATCAAATATTAACAATTAATTCAAATTCTTTCCAGCATTATTAATTTTTCGTTATGTACAGATATCTCTGTTTTGTGTGTGTGTGTATACAGGTACAAAACATCCATGTAATCTACACAATTATTGAAATTGTGATGAGTTTTTAAAACTAACTGTATAATGATAATCGAAAACTATATTAATATTTTATAAATTTCTTTCAGATCTTAAAAAGTCATTAATATATCAGATATGACATTAAACAGTGTTAATAATCAGAAGTTAAAATGATTGGTACCGCCTGTAGTTTAGAAGATGCGTGTCGCCAGGCTCAGGTATTATTTATTTATTTAATAGTGGTACAATTATGATTTTTAACTAATCTGAGCAATGAAGACCCTAAATTGTTTAAGATAATTTTTGTTATGTATTTTTGTTTTGTTTAACAGGATATGATCAAACAAGTATCCAAATGTTGGAAGAATGTTCAAGGGCAAAATTCGACAAGCTTAACATGTGATAAGTCATCTATTCAAAGGAAGGAACAGAGTCATTCTAAACATAGCATTCAATCTAAATTAACTAGATTATATTTCGAAGAACTGACTAAAGTTCCTCATGCAACACCTGATTCTGTGTTGGTACGTGTATATTTTTTATTTGGCTAATATGTCTATTACTCATAAAAGAGAATATTCCATATTAAGAATTTTCGAAATATTAGGTGAAAAGTCATTAATTTGCTAATAATGTATCTGTTTATTGACATGCGTAGAATAATCTAGAAAATGAGTGTGATCTTTTGGGAAGATTGGTGCAAAGAGAGGGTTTACATACATTAATTGTTAATCTCTATGCTGGTAATAAAGGATACTCACTAGCTGTAAGAAATAGGTAACATTTTGTTTTTTTATGAGTATGTAGCAGTATTTATTTATCAATAATAATCAGTAATAAAATATTAATCAATTTTATTTTAACAGCGATAAGGGAAATAAATATGATAAAAACTCGATATTAGCCGAAACGCAACTGATGGGATACGAACAGGGTGAACTGCTTTCGTGTATAGATAATGGCCAGTTGCCCGCTATGTTAGCGGAGCAGCTAGAAAGCAATCATTCTCACTTATTTTACGATGGCTGTATAATAGCTGAAGTTCGAGATTATCGGAAAGCATTTCCTCATTCTAAAGCTGAAGTTCATCATGTACTTCTCAAACCTACAACACAAGTAAGAAATCAGAGGAAACATGCTAATTATTTTGCATGAAGCAAATTAGCAATTCTCGAACTGTAATTCATATCCCTCAGAATTTGAATGTTATACTTTTAAGGAGAAGTAAATGAGATGGAGATTAAGAAACACTAACGCAAAGAAATATCCTTAAGTAAAGAAAGCAGAAATATGAATTGAATTAATAAGTACAGTACTTGCACTTTTTTTTAGAGTGTACTCTCAGACGTCTCCACCTTAACTAGCGATGGTGATTGGAGTCACGAAGAACGGCTAATATTAGAATCACATTTGGTCGCAGCTACCCAAGGACCTCTTTGTCTAGATCCAAATCCTGTCCCTAGCTTAGCTACAACAAGATTAAGGCAGTCTAAATCTTTACTCACAGATCACCAACTTATGCGTCAAGCCAAAAAGTTTTCTCAGGTAAGTTTTACTCTATCAACATTGAGTGAACAAATTATGCTTAAGAAACATTCAAGCATACTGAATTCTGAAACTTGAACACCTGGCATTGTTTCGCTGTAGGTCACAGTGAATCGAAAACGGAAATTGGAGCAACTGGCCCAACCAGATGGTCTAACGATTCAAGATTTAATGCAAAAGTTAAGAACAAAAAGAGGCGTAGTTACAACCACTGCCTGCCCACCGCCTTCACTTACGAATCCTCCTTTACTTCCACCAAATACGCCAATCGATGTTTTAAGGTATATTCTAATTAAATATTTATGTAACTTTTAATTGCAATATACTGACGAAAAATATTTATCGTGACAGATTTGCAAAAGCTTATGAACGCCCGCGAGAAACAAAAGACTGTTTGCCACACGTAATAGAGGAATACATATTAGAAACTGGAGGAAGTCAAGGTGAGATAGATCACATAAAGCTCTCGATCTTGCAAAGACCTTCCAATTCTGAGTACCTGGGAGAGCTTTACATGGATAAGAATCATCGTGAAGGCGAGAAAAATGGATCCGCGTGTCGGTGTGTATTCTATTTCAGTGAAACAGATTTTTAGCTTATACGAATCGATAGATAAGAGGAATGAAGGCTCGTAATGTTTTTCCCATAGGTTTACACTAGGTACAAGGATTCTTGCAAACCATTACATCCAACAGTTTACGGAGATATTTACAGAAGAGGGTAGAAAAAACGTCAGAATAAAACACGTTGTGCCAGGGCAGGTCCCTCGTGTAACGTGTACACCTGGTATGCAACGAGCACATCAACAGGTGCGCGTTTATTTTAGATATATATTTCGGAAAAATCCGAGAGAATATTATTTTTATTTCTTTTACGCAATTTCAATCGAATATATTGTTTTAGGCTCAACAAGTGAAAGCAGCGCAATTGGTTGCTCAACATTTGCAACAAGCTCAATCTCAGCATGTAGCACAGCAGGTAAATTAAACATTTTATCAAAATGATTCTATTATTAGCGGATAATTCGTTATGAAACAATTTTTCTAGATTTTATCAAGAGCTCAAGGCCAATTGAACACTTTAGCTGGGCAAGTGGCTTCAATGAAAACTATGACAGAAGCTACTACTTCTGCACAAAATAATTTGGCATGTGTAGATGCAACAAATATTCCACAAGCTATTACCCAAAATGAGACTACGAGTCCGGGGCAATCTTTGACTAACGGTGGATCGAATGCCTCCACCTCTGTACAAATTGACAATTCTACAATGTCAGTTGCCGATAGTAGCTCCTGTAATGGATCCGGAATATTGGTTTTTCAGCAGAAGTCGACCAACAATATTAATAATCCCACATCTACGAGTGTCCCAGTTTTGGTAGGAATGAAAAATGAATCTATATTCCATAAAACACTATATTTTGCTACTTTGTAACAACTTGAATTACTTCTATTTTGATTACAGCAAGCACAATTGCAAGCTGGAACGCAAAATTGCGTCACGGAAACTGTTAATCAGAACCAGAACGAGTTACCATTTAAAAAGCATTCTACTAATCCGGCAATAACTGCACTTGTAACGTCTCTCATGAATTCTGCTCAACAATTTCAGCAGCAAGCAGCAGGTAAGCTACAAAATTCATATAAAATACACTGTAGCACGAAATAAAGAAAGATTATGCAGTAGAATAAGCATTTGAAAATTGTTGCAGCAAACGCAGCAGCTGCTGCGATGAATACTACTACACAGACTACAAACAAATCGAATAACGCTGCGATTCTTAGTTTGTTAAATAGTAGTCCTGCGAATATAACGCAGCAGAAAGTTCAACCGCGAAGGATCTCCTTGAATACTTCCATCCCGTCTAGGGTTCTTAGTCATGGGAATGTTATTAACGTCCCCAACACGACTGGACAAGTAAGTGAATTGCACTCGCGTTTCAGTATTTATAAAATTGTAATGGAATTTTTTGTCAGGTAAGGGTAAGCTTAAGTTCGACTTTAACGGGACAATTAGGATGCAAACAGCAACCGGTAAAAGCAACAGCTGTAAGATTAGCTCGTGTACACGATCCTACATCGACACTTGGGTTGTCTATGCCAGGACTTTCAGCTTTGTTAGCAGGTTTGTTGAAAAAGATTAGGTGAAACCTGCAATTACTTCTATTGCATTCCGGTTAGAATAAATATTAATTATTTTATGTCTAAATAGGGACGCCGTCTGCGGATAATCCAATACCAGGAATTAACTCAGGTTCTTCCCTACTCGAGCGATTAACTGCTTCTTCCAGTCAAAATAATCAGTCCGGGACTCCAATGACTACTCCACCATCATCTACAAACGTGAACCTGCAGGGCGTGAACCTCACTAGTCTCTCGAATTCTATCAACGGTCTACAAAATGTTCAGGTTGTGGAGAGCTGCTTTATTCCTCATATGGCCTAGAGAAGATGAAATACTACTGTACTATTACGTTGTACAACAGGTATCATTTCCCGGATTATCACAACCCATTACGATGTCGCTAAACGTGTCGGCGACGACGGGTTCCGTTACACCTACAGGAGTCATTGTTTCCCTGCCTATATCATCTGCGACTAATACTTGCACCACGGTTTCTAGTGTTAGTTCTCTTTTTCGTATACCACGCATCTGCACATTTCGACTGATTCGAGCACGAAATGTGAGAAAATGAGAAATCTATGAAAAATACTGATTTATGTTTTTAGATGGTAGCTACTACAGTTGTTACCACAGCCATTGCCGGAAGCACACCGACGGTAGTAATAGCTAATCCTGCCAATACTCATTTATCACTACCAATTGGTAAGAATTATTCTTTGTGATACATTGGATTTGATACTTTTTCTTTTTGCGAGAAACTATTTTATTTAGTGTATTAATGTTAGACCTAAAAAAGATAAGTAAATATCTTGTATGTTTGTGAACGAAATAGATAATTATGAAATTGCTAACTGGTACTACATGGAAATATAAATGTTACAGCCCAAATAATACCTTCCGGAGTTAAAGGGTTGTCGCAGCAAAGCATACGTAGTAGTAATTCTGTCACCCTTGCACAGGTATTTACATATGTGAGCGTGGAAAATGTATTTTAACATTATTAAGATATCTCAATGAAATGACCATTGTCTCTTTTCTTAGGGTGGGCAGGCAATTCAACTTGTTGGATCTCAGAGGCCACGACTTAATCATATGGCTCGTCAAGTACAGCCGAATCAAGTTAAATCGACTGTTTTGTCGAATCAGTTAGTAACTGTGGCGAAGACAGTAACAGCAAGTCAGTTAATACTATCTGGTAATAAACAAGTGTTAACTCCCATAATGGGTAAGTTAATCATAGATAACGCGATGTATTATGAATCTCTTGGAAGAAAATGCGTTATGAAGATAAAATCAGTCATCTCTGTTTTTATTGTCGCTGTAAAAAATGATACGCTTCTAAAGAAATTAAGGAAATATTCTGTTCTATAGCAGCAACGAAACCAGTGCTTATGGCGTCGCAGACGACACCTTCTTCCCAAGTAGTACCTGCAAATAAACAAACTTTATTAACGAAGTCCCTGCATGCTAGAGCTTCAACAGGCCAATGCAGTCAACAGACTCAGAGTCTTGGAGTGGCGACATTATCGCAACAACAAGTACGTATTTGTACATGGCCAATACGAAGTGCTCCAAAACTTCTGATCGATGCATTCCCGTGAATCTATTGAAGTAATACTTAAAGATTGCTTACTATTTAGTTACAGAGAACACTCGTGAAACCTGTACAGCTCCAACAATTACAGTGTCTAGCCGCGCAGCATAAGGTAGCTGTTGCGACTGGCAATACACAAAACAGAACTCCGATCGAGTCTCAAAGAAATTCTACATCAGCTCCTGGAGAGGATCCAGCCTGAACATGTTCAAATCGATTGATAAATTCAACATCTTTAAATAATTGGAGCCAGTCTGGAAGAAATGTAATGAGGCATTTGTATATTATGTTTCGTGTGACACATTTGAAAGTTTTAATTATGCATGCTATTCTAATTGTAAATTATGGCAATTTTATTCATGAACGATCAATGTTTATCAGCAAAGACATATTTTATAAAAAAAAATCGCGTAGTACATACATGTGCAATAAATTATTTCTACAGAAAAGCAAAAATAATTATTGGCCTCGAAATATTACTATGAGAGCGGTTTCAATTATTGTACATATAATTTATACATACAATATGATTTGTTTTATATTAAAAAAATATATAAAATATTCCATTTCTTATTAGCCTTCACCCTCTCTTTTTAGACTTTGCTGCTGCTTACTATATTGCAAAGATATTTTAGACATTAATAATAATCATTAAGGGCAGCAAATGCTTTAGCTTCTAAACTTTTATTTCATAAATTAGGTACATTTTTAAACACATGCCATAAATTAACATATAAATCGTTTAAGTAGCTACTTTTAGTAGCTTTTATAATAATAATAAGTAGTGAAATAGCTTTTCAAGTAATTTCCCGTTGTTTAAAGTAAGCATAAAACATTATTGGCATTTTAATTAGTGCATAAATATGCGAAGATAATCAACCCCTAATTAAGCACTAAAAATATGGAAACATTAGTCAATAAATAAAGACATAGGACTGTAGAACGTTGCGCTCCAGATTCGGAAGTTATTCGTCAACTAAACGGAGAGTATAGTATACTTAATTCGTATACTACGTCAATATATTATTCAAACGATATGTACAGATATAAATATATAGGCTTCATGAGCAATATCTGCCAAAATAATTTGTTTATATATTATTTATAATATAATTTAGTATAAAATTAAATACGTAAATTGTGCTTTTTAATAATCCTTCCTATCTCTTACTACGTAAGAGCGTACAACAGCCCCCGTCCATTTCAGTGGATAAAAAAAAATCTATCCACTTTTCAACCACAATTTTCCACAATAGTGATTACTTCGAATACACATAATATAAAAAAGATGCATGTATCAATTGGCATTCAGTTCCAGCTGTATGCAAGCAAAAATTCGACTTTCTCTACTCTAATTTAAATGCTACTTTAATTATTCCTTTGAATATTTATTACAACGAATAATTACAAAATATATTCGGTAACTCTTTAACAAATAGAACGATGGCACTTTAAATAATTTAAGAAAGAAAACATGGGGTAAAGTTCCTGGCCAATCGTGTTGCTCAATGTACTCTGTGTTTTACATAGAAATTATTAGGCAATTATTCAATACGAAATTAGAGTAGAGACAAATGTCCTCTATGTGCATTTGCCTTGCAATCAGTCTCTTTTTCTGGAAATCTATCCATACTTGTCTTGCAAGCATTTAACAATAATGTTAAACATTTCCTATCAAAATTGATTAACGATAAAAATACTGTGTATGCTCTGTCGAAGATACTTCTACATACGCACCACATTTCTTTTTCACGCTGATTGTCTTGAATCTGCGCATGACAGATTATAACAAGGTGTTTCATATTATGCAGTACCGGCGGTTACTTGGAGCTTCATCATGAGAAATGGAAGAAAATTGAAAATAAAGAATGAAACCTCGCAGTGTCACACAGGTGGCTAAAATCACAGTTCGGTACACGTGTGCGAGGTTGAAATTAAAAAAATATTAATCTTTATGCACAATTTGTTTTCTCAAGACAAATCAGTACCCGTCAGTATCCGCTGGGCCTACATAATGCGAGACAGTTCGTACATTATAATTCCTCTAGGAACACGAATTATTTCCAATTGTATATTTAACTTCTTGAAATAACGTGCTGTTTAAAAATGATAAAAGTTGATCAATATTGATTATTGGTAACAACTTTCATTTCAATATCACCGGTATTCTCTAATAGATACTATTGACTATAAATACACGTCAACAACTTATTTACATAACATTCTTCATTTTACTTATCATAAAAAAGCGCTATTGTATTTTGTAATCTCTCTTGATAGTTAATCCATCCCCTGTCGAGGATTTGGTGGATTATCAACTTTTATCGTTTGTACATTTTTATTCATTTCCCACTCACTCTCTGGATCAGAAGAATTTAACGGTCCCAAGATATCATCCTCTAAGGAGATTTGTGACAAGTTTTCTATGCTCTGCACATTTCCATCAGAGTATATAGATTCACTGACGACTACAAAATAAATGATTTTAATTTTAATTTCAATTTGAAGATTCTTTCATAATTCACTTCTAGCACTGTATGATCGAGCTGAATTACCATCACTAAATGTGTGCTGAGATAACCACGTGGGTTCGTCCCATTCATCGAATTGCAATTTCGTATTATTCTCAACTTCTTCTATGGATAACACTGCGTGTGATTCAGAGTCTGTCACATCGAATATTTCTGTGAGCTGCACTTTATTATTATCGTCCATATAATAATATGCCATCAAAGCTTCGTGCTCGGAAGTGACCTGTAAATTTGGAAAGTTTTTCAATGTTGAAATTGATTAATAATATTAGTTTTACGTACTTGAAGGATATTCTCGAAAGTATCAGCAGTTGAAAAATCGGACATATTTATATAACAATTCGGGGTGGTATTGTTATGGTCCCTCCATGGTTGCCTGTAAAGCACAAATTAATGAAATGAGAAACAATTTTATTATTTAGGAGTAGAAAATTATGAAAATATGTAAGCTTACAAGTCATTGTATTGTAAAGTTAAATTTAGATTCTTCTTATTTTTACATAAATTATCAGTCTTCTCCGCATCTTCTATGTTATATATATCTAAAAAAAATTGGTATATTAATATTTAACGTAGCATTACTTTCTTATACAAAGTGGAATCTGCATGAAAAATTGCAATTACTTGATTCGTATTCTGTAATGGCTAATCGACACTTAATAGTTTGTGGCACTTGTTGATAATATACACTGATTCTGGGAAATAAAATTCTTAATTGATCCAACAAGTATGTTCTTAATTCTAGGATATTTCGCCGTAACTTGGGAACATTCAAGACGAACCTGAAAACAAAATAAGGTGTTCATTATTTCTTACTTAATGTACTTGATACAAGATTGGAAGAAGCAGATAAAAAAGCGGAATGGTAAAAGCATTAGCAATAAAATGTATGTACAAGCATGCACACAACTTACAAGAACATATATTTATACAAATACAAAGACTTATGAAATGAAAATGAAAAATTTAGTGCGACTTGGTGAAACAAAAATTTTACGATACATCATTATTAGTTTATATCAACAAAAAAATAGTTTTGCGTAAATGAATTTTGATTCAGCGGCTTTTTAATCTGAATAAATTTTATGCAGCAAATTTGAAGATATGGAAACCTTACCGAGAACGTGTCATATGTTTAGTACAAGAAATCTGCTGCGGAGGTGTAGAAAGAATATTGCCAACTACTTTGTATTCCAAGCTGCGACTTTCAATCTTGTTACCAATTATACTACGATTAATATTAAAATATGATAGTATTTCATGCAACTCAAGAAAAACCAAAGATCATGCATATGATGAAATTACTATATGATTAATTACATAAATATTAGAAACATTGGTGTTAAACAAACTTTTCGGTATTTTAAAAACCAAGGCCTTATAAGGAGAAGAAAAAGAACTATATGATATATCGTAAGTGAACGAAATTCTTACTTTGTAAAAGTTGCGTACACCACATCTGCTGGCAATGTGCATGGTAAACTAAGCAACGATAGAAGTTTTACACTTCGATGTTTACACAACCAATTAATTAGTCCTTTATTGGCAGAATCAATTGCATCTTGAAATATTGTCATAACTGTTTCTGGCAAGTTTGATACTAATGCTTCCTACAACAAACATGTACGCGTATTTATTTATGAAAATATACATGTCTCCTAATCAGCAATTATTCTATGTTAAGTAACATTTACAATTGCATAAAACAAATCAATGTACACCCACCTGTCTATGCATTTTACATTCTAAACATTGAGGATCGTAATCCATGCTATCATCAAGGGTTTCCGAGACAACAAATGTAGATTGTACTGCTAGGCATCTAGTGCAATTGAGCAAGTTATTTCGGTGCAGAAATCTCAATGCATCATCAAATCCTTGCTTACACATATTTGATAAAATCTGCAAACAGTTTTTAATAGCATTACAATTTTCATTACCATTTGTTTAGACAGTGCAAAAAATATAAAACTAGCATTTATAGGCAACGATGTTATAAATAATTTACTACGAAATATTTACCTCTGGATTAGGTGGCAAAAGTATTCTTGCGAACCTGTAGATATTTTGTCTCGAAAGTTCTATACTAGTATTTGCGAAATTGACCTGTAAATTATATACGAACGTTTATTACTTTTCGAAATGCATGATTTATTTTGTGTGTCACTTTAATAGCCTTTTTTAAGCATAACTTACATGGAAAAGCTGAGAGGAGACATCTCTGGGGCAAATATCGCTTTCCCCACAAAAGGGACTAATAGTAATAGTATTTTCATCAAGTGTAGGAAGATTGTCACTAAAGCCACCGTCCATGTATCTGACACCATGAAATCGGGGTGGCAAGAGACCAGAGAAGATTGGGACGAATGCACTGGCCAACAATGCCTGTAAAAATAAAGTTCCATTGTATTTTAATGTTTGAATTTTCATTATTAATTATGTCTAAAGTGTGTTATTTTTACTATTGTGTTAAAAAATAGTTAATACAGTATTGCTTGGTCAAATAAAATGAATTGTCTCCATTACCTGCAATAAATCTTCCCTGGAAGAGAATTGTGAGATGATAACGTTTTTTCCATCGTACACCCTCGTCAACGAAACATGAAGTTTCCCACTCACTCGAATGTGAGCATCGTTAGGAAGGAGCTGTTTAACAAAGATAATTTTTTTATCATATTTTGATACGGTCAATTAGCCGTAAAAAATGTTATAGTTTTATTCAATTTACTTAAGATATCATTAAAGACACTCACCTTCTGTAAGCTTTCTAACAATATTTGCTGTACCCTAAACGATGGACTAAATGGTCCGAGAGTACGCTGTCGTGCCTTACGTGCGACGTGTAATAAATTGCTCGTGATTTCCCCTGTAAAAATATTGAGCAATTAATTGTCAACGCTACTCTAAAGACATTTAAATGTACGTCTAAGTAACACGATTCTATGTGGCGATTCGTATTAATAAAAAAATTAATCTTATTTTAAAAACTATAGTGGAATTGCAAGAGAAAATAATTAAATTGTTCGTGGAGAAATAAATTAATATTGTTTGAATATAGGAACGATATTTTTGTATATGTATTTTAGGTATTGACGAAAGAAATAAAGCGATATTAGAATATCATTTTACATGAAGTTGTATTACCCAACACATATTGAGTATACCTTAACTACATAGCTCGCTATATGTATATTTGCATCTACTAAACATACCAGTTATGTACTTGTACATGGTACAAGGGCATACATATAATACACGATTCCGCTATTTACTTGGTGTGTTAGTAATAAAGAAATGTACAAAAGAGTCGTCTAAAGAACCTTGTCTGCCGTTTCAAGCATGTTATCCCTTTTACCCTCTTTTTTTTTGCTTCGTTTTACAAGCTTACCTGATCCTTTAGATCAATGATTTACGACTTAAAAACACTTAATTACGACATAATCGATCTGAACAGATGTGGTCACTTTGATTTCGTGGTATCTTGGCAATTGTATAATTTTGATGTATATGTACACGGTCTTATCTTTTATCAAACAAGTCGGCATTGCCTTTCTTAGAAAAACAAATCTTCCTTTGTTTGCTTCAGATACAGAGGCTACCCTATTGATACTACCACACAAGAATTGTTTGCATTCTCATCGAGTCGCTTCGAACTCATTTACCATAGCAAACATACATATAATTATATCTATGTATAGCAATTGATATGATCTTCAGTGGCGTTTTAAATGAATTTGGCGATTACTGATTCCGTAAAGAATCTCCTTTTTCGGTTAAAAAAGAAATTCGAATTTTAACACACATTTGGCAATGACGACTGTTGGAAATTTGAAAGAACAAGATCTTAAATTTTGGAACATTGGTAGATTGCCGGATGCATTTAAACCTCGTATCAGATCATTTATCGTCATTTGCGGATAATGCTTAGACTTTACCCCTTGGATCGATTATTTCGAAAACACGAATAATGAAAACAAATATTTAATTATTACAATTTACATATAACACCCGAGTAAATATATTTTGTGAAGTTTTCATTTATATTGCACGATCAATTCATGAATATTCATAGCTTTTTCATTTATTTCATACAAAGAGATGCCTAGTGTACATTGTTCGTATAAAAACACGTATTTAGTTGAAACATCACACATTTCAGCTACTTCCTTGATAAAATTTATCTGCTAAAGTACGCGTTCTACTTGAAATAAAAAAAAAGCTAAGACGTTAATATAATCAGAGTTTATATTTTCGGCCAAGTTACGGAAGTCGGATAAAAGTAGTGGCCTCTGATAATTGTAATGCTAATGTAACATCAGGAGATTACGGATGCGGAAGATAAGTAGCTATAATATCTGTGTTCATTTGTGTGTACACGTTGAATTTACATGTGAACTGATATATGCATATGTATAAACATTATCGTAAATACATTTGAAAGATGAAAAAACATTGCTTCTTTTTGCAAAACTTGCTGACTTAAATTCTTCATCGTTTATTGAATTAATCGCAAACAATTTGTTGCAGAAATCTAGGCACGACCTTCAATATGTTTTTTTACGGGGGGAGTCATATTATAAAAAATTATTGCGTCAAATATTATGTAAATGATTAGAATCTGGTGCCGTATATCACCCGGCAAAGTAATAACTGTATTATTCCGACTGTTCTATTTATCTGAATCGCATTATGCATATGAATAATTGTCAGCTGCTCGCAATACAATATTTAATGCGCACAATGTGCAACTCGGTAAGCTTATAGTCTCAAAACGATCCGATTAAATAATCAATATTCAATTATTCAGTGTATAAAATATATTATATTGAAATAACAAATACCGATCGGATGATATTAATGGGCGAAGTTCACGGAATGAATAACTGTTAAGTTTCTCGCGTACATACATACATTATGCATTGAATTATAGAATCGTTTCTAAATCGTGAGAACTATTAACAAGGGAGTTTGATAAATATAAATTAATTGGCTCATACAATGTACTTGAATCAACGTTAAGAAGCGATAAGAAAGTGGCATTCACCTTTGTTCGTCTTTTTTATCGAATTTTTATCAACTAAGCGCTTAAATTATCGTATTAGTATTAATTATCAGTATACCTACGTACTATTAATAATGCTGTACACAACGACATGGAAGCGAAAGCGTAAGAAAAAAAAAGCCGACGAAATTTTTACTTTAACTAAGAGATGTAAAATTGATTTAAGCATGCGTGACTTTGTTACTGGATTTTCACAGGATACACTCACGTGAAGTGTGCTTTCTTATACAATATAGCCTTGCAATATTTAACTACAAGTTACAAGTTTCATATTATGAAAGCATCAGATTTCTGGTTGGCCATGGTTGGGTACCATATGGCAGAATGAAATCATAACTGGCTTATTCACTCTCATTTTACTGCATACTTATTTATAGGCATATATGTAGAAAATCGTTAAAAAATTGTATGCTCCATATAATTCATTCATACAAAAATTTTTCATAAAGTTATTGAACTATTTAGAAATAGCTGTAACAATGATAAAAACTTAGTTGTTCATATTTCAGATGTGCAGAAAAATATGAATACAGATCTTGAATGTTCCAAATTCTTCGCATTAAAAATATTTAATCATGGTAAATTCCTTCCAATAGTTTATTTTGTATTCCCTGATTACTTGATTTTGGAGCAACAGCAAACAAAGCGTTAACAACTATCCGAGCATTATTACTAATACAGGGAGGCTGTGTCTCTTTTGTACAAAGTGATAAACTCTTATCATCATAAAAAATTGCCAGTAGTGCGTAGTAACTCATACCAATGTGTCTATTGTAATTATTCGCAATTCCTTATACATATTTATTAGCAGTCCTACTCACAAAGAAAAACATTTGATAAATGTTCTTGCTACTACTTCTAATTTGCTTACATTAAGCCTGACCTATTTATGAAATTTGCTTGTAGAATGACCAACTTTATATAGCTTCTACGTGTAATCTTGAAACACATAGAACAATAATAGTTGCAACACGCTAATGAACAGAAGTTCAATAAATTGCGTTTCATTCCATTAGAGCTTGAGATGTCAATAATGTTTTACAATTTACTTAAACCTATATTTATCATGGGAATAACTTTTATTTCTTTTATAGAGTTTAATGAAACTCTTTTGGTCTTGTATATCATTTTGTGCTTCCGATATGTATAATTAAAAAATAGACTGTTCTTTAACATACACTACATGGGGCTTGTATAATACCGTTTCTTGAAAAAAGATAGTGTAATATTATATTATTGTGAATCGAGAAGTATTTAAAGAGACTAAGAACGTCTAACACTAAACTAACATTATGTTATGTGTTTCTAGGTTAATGGTACGCAAGATAGATTTGGCTACGTACACAGTAAATTATAATATCGCGGTAGTCGGCATTTAAAAACAAAACTGTTTACAGTTTAATTTTTAATGTTAAATCGTTGCGGTACAAATTGTTTGGTTATTGTACATCGGAACAAATTGTTTAACGTGGAATGTGAAATGTACAACAATATCAGAAGTTGTAAATCAAACCACCGCAGTGAAAAAACTAATTATTTAAGATACAATATATCTGACAGATATATAAACAAAGGAGTTCACTCACCGAGGGGTAAGTCACAAAGGAGGCAACAAGCGGCGATAGCACCAATCGATGCACCACTAATCTTATCCAACAGCAAGTGTGGAGCGTATTTCTTGAAGCACACAGCCACACCAACGTGGTAAACACCAAGAAAGCCGCAGCCAGCAAACGATAAATTCATTTCGGAATTCTCTTCAGCGTTGTACTATGTATGATTTATCGTTTGCTTTGTTTTTAGGCTGATCGCCACTAGGGCGCCTATGATTTGCGTAATAGATATACAAAATACTCGATTCCCTTTTTCTTTTCAACACTTCGTTATTATCGTGAGGAAGATGGTTTCAATCGATCTACTTCGCACGACGTCCAAGTTCGAACTACAATCTCTAGTACTTTGTAACAAGAACAACAGTGGTCTTCCGAAACTCCCGAGTCTAATCTTGAGTACGATTGAAAAAAAGTACATATTACACACAGCTGTAGGGAGATAAACACATTTGATGACGTGATCACTTGCAAATACATGGGAGATCCTATTGGTTGAAAAAGATGGTGTGGTATTTATCCCCGCCCATCTAGCGTTTGTAAATTCATTCATCATGTAGTGGTGTGCGCAGGTACACGTGTTTTTTTCATAAAATGACAAGGTCGTCGAATGTTTTCGGATTTCTGTAGTAATGTATGCTTGATAATTCGTATTACGATAATCTAGTTAATATATATCTTATCAGATTATCAAGACAAGCGTATATAACTCTTTAAAAATAGTGTACCCTTCGGTTTCCATATACTTTCTCAAAGATATTGCTTTTGACCGATAACTTGAGTTATGTCAGGCGGACATCTGCTAACGTCGTGCCAGTTATTTTAAAATCACTTTCATCAACTCCGCTTTTATCCATAATAATTTTAAACAAAATCTTGGTTACAAGGGCAACGTTTCTTGCAGATTATTAAATAATCCATAGGATTCTACAGCAAAAGTCGGCAGAATTAGAATCGAGTACGCGGCGATTTGTTTTATGCAACCTCCGGCAGAGGCTTTAAATAGCCAATGCGTCGGTAAGATAGATCGACAACATTATCGAATGCTTACACGTGACACGTGCTTACTGTGGACCAATCAAATTGCGGATAGAAGCCAATGTGGTGTTATACGTACCTGTCAAGTACGCTAAAATGCTTAAGCTTGTTTATAAAGTTACAGTACTGTAACTACAGAAAATAATTGAAGAATTAACAAGAAGCTTAATTTCTTAACTATAATATAAAAATGTTGACCCCACGATTCGAAATAACACAAACCGACACGGAAGTTGCAATAATTATTCATGCTCCGTATGCCAATATTAAAGACACAGAGGTTTACGTCGATGGCACAGACTTTAGATTTTATTCTACACCATACTATCTAAGGTAAGCTATAAATAAAATCATGTAGGTTTCTCAAATAACATTACTATTGCTTTTAGACTAATGTTGCCAGGCGAGATAGAGGAAAATGATTCATCTTTTGGATCGTACGATTGTGAGAAAGGAGATTTTTCTCTGAGGTTCTCGAAGGTAGTAAAGGGAGAATATTTCGAAAATTTGGACATGATAAGTACACTGTTAGCACCGCCAAAGAAGAAAAGTACGATAGTCCCCAACATCGAAGTAATTGGAAATCCATCTGCAAATTCTGAGGATATTAACGATATATCGAACGAGCCACAGCTTTCATCGGATGAAAACACAAACGGAGATGAGTGGTATATACATCAAAATGATTCCACAGATACCATACCACTTTTGCCTACTTCCCCTAAATATGGCTTTGCGAATAAAACATCTGGTGCCCTAGTTGCCTTTGAGGTATATGTATCCATTAATTGTTAATTGTATATGTGTGTATTAATTATTTATGGTATGTAACTTATGTGCTTTTAATTCTAGTCAGCATGGATTAAGGAAATAATAGATCTTCCATTACCTGATGTAACGCCACAATCAGAGAGGAGAGGTTTACGGGAGAAGCATGAGATTTCAGAATTTAATGAGGAACATTATTTAGCTGACCTTATGCAACCGGAATGCGTGGAACCTTATATCTCTTTTGTTGCTGAGTGGGATACTTTAACAAAAGATAATGTTTCTTTTAATGCCACCGAAGTAGATCTGCTAAAAGAGTTACCCAACAAGGAATATCTATTGAACAATGAAGAAACACATAAGTTGCTTTTAAGTCTTGTCGATATTTTATTTGCTAGTTGTTACAATCATAGAACCACATTAGCAGAAAATACTGTAGAGAGCAGTTGGACTATTAACAAATTAAGTTCCACTTTATGTTGGTTCGATGTATGTAGAATATTTCGGAGAATGTAAACGTTAGTTCTTCCTAATTCTTTTAGATTAATAATATTTTCAGGAATTTTCAAGCGCGGACGAAGTTCTAAAAACATGTTTTAGAAGATCGATATGTTATCCACTTTTCAGAAATTGGAATTTGGCGAAGAAAGTTTTCGAGGACGTGAAGAGGGTAATTAAATTAGGTAAGCATAAAATAAAGCATTGATTTAAGAAATAATTGATGATACAATTATAATGTATAATGTATCTTTATCTAATGATTAATGTATCTTTAAATGTTTAGGTAAAAAATATATTATAAAGCGATTTTGCGAAATACACAGCTTGTTTAACAATTCGTGCGAGCCACGATATATATTAAATCAACTGTACATAAAAGATTACTTAATTTGGCTGCAACAAATCAATGAATCTTTGATAGAATCGTTAGATTCGCTTATCGTAAATGTACCTTCGAAAGAAGCAATGCAGCTTGATTTGGTAGAGTTAGAGCACGCTGCTTATTCGGTGCAAGAAGAAGATCTGATCATAGAGAATTCTGTACACGAAATCATGGACCAAATAGACGAATTAACGGTTAACGATAGTGACAAGAATAAGTAAGTATGATATATAAAACCCTCCATGGTTTTTGTTTAAAAGGTCTTTACTGTAAGATATTATGTCTTTATGTTGTATGATTTTGTTTTAAAGGCCAAAGACTATATACTACATTAAAGACAAACATTCTTTAAAGTATTTGTAAGTATTTCAATAGAATAATTGTTGTGAATATTGATAACTTCATTATTTAACACAACTTAATCGTTTGTACCGTAATGGATGATACAAATGTCTGTACATATCATATACATACGTTTATCGGATGTATGCTAATATAATACACTAACTGAAGTGCACTCGCCTTTGGTAAATCACATAAATATTGAACTGTCTATTATTTTTTATAAATCATGTGTAGAAAATTACAAATTACCACTTTATAATTGTCATACCTGCACATTACGCATGAACGAAATGCACAACAGAGGAGAGATTCAATATTCCTTCTTCTTTAAATAACGAACACGTAATTGTGTTTTATGCAGGTTGTCAAGCAGTTCGAGCTCTAGTGACAGCAGCAGCGATAGCGATTCTGAGACCGATTCAGAAAGTAGCACTTCGAGTACCACTACAACAAGTAACAGCAACAGCTTGGACTCCGACGATGCGAGCGAACCGGAGGAAGTATCAAACGAGGGCGTTTAATCAGTAATCGATATATGAGATACCAAGTTCTTTACCTTGGTAACGATCTACGATGTTTTAATCTTTGTAAAATTATCGCTTTCTGACATTACTTACTTACCTATTCGATGTAAGTAAAATTTTACAATCTTACCTGATGTGTTCATACCAATATTTATACTTCTATGTACACAGCGCATGCAATTGTTTTTACGATATGGGCAATCATTTAAATGAGATTCCAATTTGTATCTTCTTTTTAATAATCTGACTGTGTAGTTACCTTTGTAGACTTGTATAGTGTCCGATATTAGTGTCGGAACAATACTCGTCTTTTGAATGGCGTTAATTTTTTAAAGACTATAGTACATCCATGCTAATAATTTGCTGTAATGATCGATCAATTTTTGTTGCGCAAACTCGTCTACTTCATCGTTACTCTTAATGTCCATATCTGACTCAATTGTGTCGATGTCGCTTGGTCTTAATATATTAGTTTCACTGTCAAGAGCGTCGTTAACATCATACCCGGTATCCTCTGCCTAAAAGGTTCCCTACATTCATTAACTGCATCTAAAAATGTGTGAACATTGAATAGATCACGTTAAATAAATTTACCGTGACATAATCGTAATCTGTAAGTTCTGCATTTCCATTTTTATTATTAAATTCTTCTTCATCGGTAGAGCGCCAATAATCTGCAATTTCTCCATACAATCCAGGACTTTCGTCTTTACTATGTATGTATTCAGCCAACGTTTTATCATCTAATATCGTTGGATCTGATTTTTTTATTATCCTTGTCTTATTGTCGTTAACAAATAAGAATCATAAATAAATGTAATAAAAAAAGAAGAATTTGTTTCATTTATTATGCGTATGTTACCTCCTCGTTAGAAGCTGCATCCCTGCTGTGAAAATGATCGTGATAATCAGGACTTCCGGTTTTCAGAACCAGATGCGTATACTTCTTCAACGTCCCATTTACTTCGTGTAAATGTGGAGAGTATAATATGATACGCAAAGGAAGACTTTCGTCCATTTGCTTGATATTTTCATCTAATGTACGATGGACTAAAAAACAAAAAATAAACATTTGTCAGAGGAAAATAGTTCCACTTCCGCACTTTTGAGTACTTGACAAATAATTTATTCCTATTTACTATCTATAAGTTCTCTTACTGATCGTATAATTACCCTCATTCCCTTCGGTACTCTCTAACAATAAATTAACATTCGGTTCACCCCGACGACCTTGACGACTCGAATTCATTTCTTCACTCGAAGAAATATAATTTTCTACATCATCGTAATATTTTGTCGTTTCTAAGACCGATAGTATAGTAGATCTTTCAGTTTGTTCTCGTTCCGCTGTAGCTTCAGAAGATATTTCATAATTTTTATCGGCGACGAAATTGTCATTGTCTACTTTTACACTTTCTGTCGCTTCTACTGGAATACTTGATGTATCAGACGTCGTGTCATCATAAATTGTACTTTTGCTAGTATTCACTTCGAAAGGACTAGCAGTGCCCCAGTCTTTTTCATCTTCCCTTCTTTCCGATTCATTTAAAGGTATAGTTGTGGTTCCTAAATCGCCAAATGTCTCTTCTGTATGCGAATTAGTATTTTTCTTTGCTTCGCTTGCATTTGTATTTTTTGGGGATATCTCTTCGTAATCCACCGAATAGTGCACTGTCATTGATTGCTCCTGTACAGTATGTAAACGGGTCATAATTCTGCTTGCGAATTGAAAGAAAATTGCGCTAGCTAAGCTATTGAAATGTTAGACTGCTGCTTACATCGCATGGACCACACGGATCCTCTTTGTAAGTGGAAAGTATAGCCGCCTTAACGTAAACGAAGTATAATATACTCCAAGGTACGATGACTTGATAAGTTAATTTACCGCAACTGCAACAATGATATTTCATGTTTCGTTAAAGAGATTGAAATAATATATGTTTAGCACGCCCTTCAATTCAAAACATTCCTCACCGATCTACGATTGCTACATCGTCCTTCGAAGCGCGAAAATTTTCCCAGATACCCAGTTCAGGCGTGTCTTGCAGAAAGATAATATTCTTCAGGTTTTCTTCTGGATTATTGAGCAACGTTTCTCTAGCGTCCAGAAAATACTCGGACTCTACTAGGTTTTTCGATATTTCCTTCCATGCTTTTATCTCCACGTAGCTCTGCCCGCTGTCCTCCGGCAAATTTGGGGGTGGTGTTACCACGAAGAATAAGATGTCCGAGAAGCCCGATCTTTCTAACCGGTGTTTGAGTAACTCCAACCTTGTATTAAATAATGATGTACCAGCGAAGAGCAATAAAAACGAAACAAAGTGAAATAATTACACTTCTTCAAGATAATGATGATTCAATTAACTTACATAATTGCTTGCCGGTGGCTGTAATGCCAAGAGGGATCCAAAAATGCGAACACGTTCGCGCGTCCCAATTGTTCCCTCCTGAGATTCGTGAGACGGCATTTCTCTACGTATTCTTGAGTTTGCCGGGGTTCCTTTGCTCGGCGGGAAAGACGGGGGATGTTCGCTACAAGACGCGGCCCTTTATCTTCACCAGAAACTTCAAAACTTCCAATCACCATCACCACCGTCATCATCGATATTACAAATAAAAACGACATGTTGCCCTCACGTTTTTCAACAAAAAGAACAATGTACTATTGATGAATCACAAGTAGTTCGGAAGGATCGTTTTATCAACTGCTAAGAATAGAACGGATCCTTTTTATTCGCGTACTTTGATAAGTAACGAGATGCGTAGAATTCGCGACCTAGTTAAAAGACTCGCGACTTTTGCATCGATCATCGGAGACGCGCGTTATCTGAGCGTGGGTGCTGATAAACCCTGGTAAAATGCGGCAATGAAATCATGAATGCGCCCAGCAGTACTTTATGTCATCGTGCGATCGTTGCCGGTCAATGTGTGCTCGCGGTCCCTCGCGATATATCCCCGACAGAAAAATCAATTTACGTCGCATTGATGCGATATGCGTGCGAGTCACACGGAAACTGTGAGCGTTTTTCTGGCCTCACATGCTGCTGCTCCGGACTACCGTTCAGCATTTATCCTCCACGTGACATAAACCACGACACCCTTCCTTCGACGCTGTCATAGACTCGTTAAGGCTGGCCTTACCAACACGTTTTCTGGGAAAATAACGCGTTTATAGCATTATCTTATCTCCTGGGAATAATAAATGACTTTCCATATTTTTTAGATACCCCAAGGATTTTTGTGGAATTTGTAAATTGAGTGCCTAAACATAAAAGTAACCAGAATTATGGGAAATATATTTCATACTTTGATTAGGCAAAATTTAAGGGGCAGGAATTGATCAGCTCCTCCGATCCTCGACTATGTGTCACATTTCTTTTTCACTTGCTCCGATTTGCGGCACAAGACTTCTCCAATGAAATTTCTGAAAAAAATCATTGGTCGAGATCGCTCGATGAGTTTGAGCACATGTGTGCACAGTATAAATGGAACAGAGAGTTCCTTGTTCTCAACTTTTCAAAGCTTGTACTTACAGCACTTGGACGTTTAATTATAGTTTATTCCATCCTCCTCGAAGCAGTAGCAGTCCACCACAAAGTATCCAGAGACGATCTTTCCATGTTTTACACGTACATTTAAATACACTGTTCGTTCCGAGTGATTGCCAAAATTATTTAGTTTTACATAGACAGATCTGTACTGCATGCCAGTGATATGTGCAAGCGCGAAGAAAAAATAATTGTAAAATAATTACGACCACGTTTGGAACAGTGTGTTAATTTTGTTAGTGTAGAAGAATTTGATTTTTGAATAAGGGTTCAGTCAGATATGCGTCGGAAGTGTTATGAACAATAAATTCTGCATCGTCTAATTTATGTAAAGATAAATTAGAAAGATGATCGGACAACTTATAGAAAAATGCATATTAATTTGCCTTGTATTTCGTTCATTCACCATCATCGCATCCTTTAACGAAAAAGTGGTGGATTTGCATTTTGAATGGGATTTATTGGATGCGGAAGATAAAACGATATCACCGCTTCTGAACCTCAAACATAAGAGAAATACGAATCAGCGTGGTCAAAATGCAAGCTTGGATAACATCGACAAAACGTTCAAGAAGGCCGACGCTTTGTCGCGAGTTTTAAAAACGAACATCGATCATTTCAGAAACGAAACTGATCAGGTACATAACTATAGATTGACAGACAAGTGATGAATTTATAGAAATTGGATTTTAGTTTGTGCGATATTTATGTTAGATGGAATTGGTGTTTCTCGTGGATGGTTCAGGATCAGTCGGCCTGAGGAATTTCCAAAGTGAATTAAATTTCGTGAAGAACCTTCTGTCCGACTTTTCTGTAGAACCCTCCGCGACCAGAGTAGCGATTATTACGTTCAGTGGGAGAAGAAACATTAGACGGAGCGTCGATCAAATATCTCGGACTGGCGATAACGATAATAAGTGCTACTTGCTGAACAAGCAGTTAAATAATATTAGTTACACCGGTGGAGGGACGTATACGCGTGGTGCTCTTTTGGAAGCGCTTGTAAGCCTTTCGAAATTCATTCTATTCAAATCTGAATTCCTATATACAACATCTTTCCCGATATGAAATGTTCGTTAGAGCATTCTGGAGAAGGGTCGACCGAACGCGAAGAAAGCGGTGTTTCTTATAACGGATGGATTCAGCAACGGTGGTGATCCGCGACCCGCGGCTAATCTCTTGAAAAGCTTAGGTGCAACTATATTCACCTTCGGAATAAGAACCGGAAACGTGGATGAGTTGCACGATATATCTAGCGTGCCTACACACACGCACAGCTATTTTCTCGACAGTTTCGCAGAATTTGAGGCTTTCGTTCGACGAGCTTTGCATCGTGGTAAGCTTAATAAGTTTGTTTAGATTATATATATGTCTATCTGGTATATATATATCAGATCTAGGAAAGAAAGAAGGATGTACAATGCAATAAGTTAAGTCATATCTACAACTAACAGGTTCGCGAGCAATGAACTCTACGCGACTCAATTGTTTATAAACGAAACGGAGTGTATTTTATCTAATTCGTCTCGTCCCCGCTGTTACAGATTTGAAAGCAGGCAAATACGTACGAGTGACGTTTCCAGATAATTGCAATCGCTTATGCAGGAATATCAGCGATGTTGGAAGCGAGAAAAATTGCTGCGATAATTTTGCGACGTGCGCCTGCGGTACGGCAACCGGTCACTACGCGTGCATTTGCCCTAGGGGATATTTTGGTTCCGGTTTCAGGGGCTCCTGCCATTGTGAGTTTATCGAATAAAACGCCTTTCGCGCATTCGCAATTCTGAAATAAAATTAAGACGAAAAACATAGAGAATTCGCAGATTTATTAGATGGTACCAATCGTGAACGACACGATTAATACCGACATATACCACGTTAACAATTTTCACATTATCAAGTTCCTGTGAATTTCTCTTTTTAGCTTGTCCGAATGGCACATACGCGTCCAGAGAAATCTCCGGTGATATCACGTCCATGTGCATAGCATGCCCTGATGCGAACCATGTAACAATACAAGTACCTGCAACTTCCGTCGAGCATTGCGTTTGTGCTTTCGGATTCACCACGGTCGGCAATAAGTGCGAAGGTAATTCTGACGATAATTTGACCATCAGCCAGTTCATCCTTTCTTCTATCTATTGTTTTCATTCTACCAAATGAATCCTTTGCCAGGGGCAAGGGCAGGCATATTCCCACACAGATATGTTACATCACTGAGAGGATCGGGATACTCTGGCCTGTAAGATCCGTATCTTTCCAAATGAAATTTTGATCTCGACGCCAGCCATCCGTACTATCGACATAACGAAAGCTTCAACTTTATAATCAGTTGCTGGCCAAGCGTTTTCAATAGACACAATTGATACCGTCAGTGTACCTCTCCGCTCGTAGTTACTGGAGCTGGCAGACAAGTTTTCCCTTCTTCGCGAACCAATTCCTCTGGCGCGATAAACGCGTGCCTTTCTTCGCACAGTTTCTTCATTTCTTCGCTTAGTTTACTTTATATCACGGTTTATAGATAAATATTCGATATCGAGAAACGTCAATTCAAACGGACACGTTATATCGTATACGTACACCTTTTCGTCTATTAACCATTCGTACTTTTGTAACCATTTCATTTGCGAACGTCTACCTTTGAGCACCTCCTCCTTCATATTTCTGGAAATGGCAACAAAGTCGCGAGCCTTCATGCTTCGGGGATCCATGTTGACTGCCCGTTGAAAAATATTAGGTCAAATTCAGCGTCGTTTGCGGTGAAGTTTGAACTCATCGAATTATTCATACGAAAAGCAACATCTGTACTTTATAAAACAGGAGAGTAACGGAGTTAAATTAACAGCTGTTTCTAACAATTGCAACCAATTCGTATGCATTGTTCTGCAACTCGGTTCCATCAAAGAAATTGTCATCATTTCAACACATACATAAAAATCTTTCTCTCTTTCAGCCATAACATGTCCGAAGTTGAAAGTTCCGGAGAACGGATATTTGGTGAAAGCTAGCGCTTGCAGCAATGTCGTGCACGCAGCTTGTGGGATAAGATGCAAGATCGGCTTCTACCTTACAGGTGATAGCATTCGACTCTGTCGGAAAAACGGGAACTGGTCCGGGAACGAAGCGAAATGTTTGCGTGAGTTTGTTGAGAGTTTTTTTTAAATACTGCTCATTACAAGTGTTGAAACGCTGCATTATTGTTCGAACAGTAAAGACCTGTCCGGCGCTTCGCGTTCCGATGCACGGTCGCATGCGCTGCCAAAGCGAGGAGGATCGTTCGATAATGAAAAACACAACGGCTTATCCAATTGACACCCGCTGTCAATTCAAATGCGAGACAGGTTTTCAATTACTTGGAAGTAAAATTCGCAACTGCTTACCTCTGTCACAGTGGGATGGTCTTAAAGCCACGTGCAAAGGTAAATGTTTTATTTGAAGAGTGTTATCGATTGGAGAGTCCACTAAATTTATTTCGGTAATTCACCTGTTCATTCATAAGCTTTCTCGCATCACTTTGTACACATTTTTCTATCGCACTTGCAGCAATAAGATGCGAACCGTTGAAGCGTGTCGCAAATGGACAGATTTTACCACAGAGCTGTCTTAATCCTCAGAAGATTCCCTTTGGAACGAATTGTACTATAACATGCAAAAAGGGTTTCGCACTCGAGGGGCCGCGTACAAGATTTTGCGGCAGTCGTTCTGGAGTCTGGACACAACGTCGAAGTGTTAGTCGATGTATAGGTTGTATGATTGTCTGTCTCTTCTATCTACTTTGCTCCTTTCCCTTTCTGTATGAATTTTAATAAGATTCGCATAGCTCTTTTCTAAATTACATTCGTTTTCTTTTTCTTAGATAAAACACCACCTTCTATCGAATGTCCAGCCGATATCACTGTGGAGAACATCCGGGGGAAAAATTACGCTTATGTCAACTGGACGACGCCAAGGGTGGCGGATAATGCGGACGAATCCCCCACGTTATGGAGTAAACCGTACGTTACTTTTCCTTGGCGAGTGAAAATTGGTATACGTACGATATTGTACGTAGCGCAAGATTCCTCTGGAAATAGGGCAAGATGCAAGTTTAAAGTTAAAGTCGTTGGTAAGCGCATGGCTCTGCTATTTCTTCGTTGAATAATTATGTTGCGCGTTATGAGTATATTAAAACGAATTTTGTAATTACTTCAGACACAGAACCGCCGATGGTTGAGAATTGCGTAGATCCACCGATATTTTTTACCGACAATAGGATCGGAATAAATAACATAAGCTGGGACGAGCCTGGCTTTTACGACAATTCCAGGATACCGATCCAAATTGAACAGAATTATCTTCCAGGGGAGAACGCGTTTCCTATTGGACTAACAAAAGTAATATACAGTGCGATCGACAAGTACGATAATAAGGCATCCTGTGTGCTGAATATTACTATAAAAGGTACTGGGCTGATTTAATCAATTTATATACAAGATATATCAAGCGAAACACCGTGATAAAATTATTTCATTATAACTTTCCCTACTCAATATCGACAATATGGACATCAGGTTTCTTTGCACCTTTTCAGATGTATGTGAAGAAGTTCCGAACGTACTGAACGGTTATTCAAAGTGCTCTCCAGCATCAGCGAACGAGACAAACGAGTGTACCGTGTCTTGCAAACAGGGATTTGGATTTGCGATAGAAGATACGAGCATTCAGATCGTTGACGATTTATTTTTATTGAAATGTAGCAGGAACACTTCAAACTGGACTGAACAAAGTTATATTCCTGATTGCTCAGGTTTGTATATCAGGTCTGGCAAAGATGGGATAAGTAACAAAACAAAAAATGACGGAAGAGTTAAATAAATTATTGTGCTGTTTAGAATCGACAGTTCCCAAAAGTGTGTCGCAGGAAGGAAGTATCGTATTAGAAAGAAATGCAACAAATATTTGTGATAATCAAACAACCCTTCGTGAAGTAAGTACCAATTCATTGTTTCTTTAGACATGTCGGCCATCGTATAAAATATTATGATTTCACTTTTTATTTAAATTAGCTGAGCGAATATATTACGGCCGATTTAAGATCGACGTTGCTCGACATTTGCGGAAACGATATCGAATGCAACCTCATTACCTTCGATCCTGAATGCCATGATTCCCTTTCACAAACGGACACAATTTATTCTAATTTAACAAGGGCACGAAGAGGGTCCACTTACGATAGCCTTGGTACTGTGTTTAAGAAATCTAAACGAAGTGCTAAAGCGAATGATCAGACGCGTAGAAATAAAACGAAAGTAAAGAAGAGAAAAGAGAAGATTGAAATAAAATTCAAGGTTTTAGGTAATCGTCTATATTTATGTGTCAATTATTTCGTTAACAAAAATATGACAAATTGTGGCTGTCGCTTAATGCAGGAAAGATAATCGAGGAGCATTTTGAAAATCCCCGAGAGGGTGTTAAAAAATTGCGGCAGAAGATCGAATGGATGACGCAGGCTGGAAAATTGAATTTATCGAACAACAGGACGAACCAAGAAATCGCGAAGCTCGCATTGAATTTGCATCTTGTGTTCAGGAATTTTCACGAACTGTGCGATCCGGGGAGCGTTTTAAAGAAAGATACATGTGGTGAGTATAATTAGATGCATTTTTTATGTGGGAGAGCTGTCACAAATTTTCCTATCGGTTTCGTATGAATTTCAGTGAAATGTCCTACGGGAACATTCTTTAATTCGTCCACCCTGCGATGTCAGTCATGTCCACTTGGGGAATACGAAAACACAACCGGATCCTTAAAATGCAAACGTTGCCCTGATCATACTTTTACGAAAAAAGTTCACTCCAAATATTCGCACGATTGTATACGTGAGTGTTCTATCAAGAACTTCTCTTCAAATTTAATTAAATGATGCAGATATATTTCCTTAATATTTTAGACTTGTGCAAGCCAGGGTATTATTCTCGGAAAAAGCGTTATCAAAGCACACCATTCGCACTTGAACCTTGTCTAATGTGCGACATTGGATTTTACCAACCAGAATACGGACAAATTTACTGTCTCCCATGCCCACTCAATGCCACTACAATTAATCGTGGATCTAAAAGCATAAACGACTGTTTGCCTCTTCACACCATCGAACTTAATATTTGCGATCCACTGTCTTGCTTAAACGATGGACAGTGCGTTCAAGAAGAAGATAGCTTCAGTTGCCAATGTCGTGACTATTATATTGGTAAGAATTTCAGTAATTCTTTTCAAATACGAAATGCATCTTCTCACGCAACGAATATTTCATCCCGTTCATTCGACGATAACAAGAGGAAAAATAATACAATAATAAAATTCGTACTAGGTTCTAAATGTGAACTATTCCGAAATCCATGTGATTCTTCGCCCTGTTTGAACGAAGGTGCGTGCAACATACAGATGTCCACGAACAATACAATTTCGTACAGTTGTACTTGCAAAGGTGGATACTCTGGTAGCAATTGTGAGGTAAAACAATTATTATTTTCGAAAGCGAATATAATGAATTTAGTAAAAAAATAAGTGAATAGACAATAGAATATTTTACAGCGGTACATTGACGAATGTGAATTGAATCCCTGTCAAAACAATGGTACATGCGTGAGCACGGAAAACGATTATTCCTGCGCGTGCAAAGAAGGTTTCGAAGGTGAAATTCAATTAATTTTATGGAGTACGATAAGCTGCTGTTTCATACACGAATATTTACTCTCCAGGAGAATTTTGTGAAATCGCCGTGGATCATTGCGATCCTTCACCTTGCATGGAAGGATCTACCTGTCGTAACGTAAACGGAACCTGGCAGTGTTTTTGCAAACCTGGCTTTCTTGGCCGATATTGCAATCTATTGCCCTGCGACTGGCTACCTTGTCACGGAAACTCGTATTGTGTGAACGTCGAAGCGGAGAATGCCACGCAAATGAATTATAAGTAACTACAAATATGAAGATGCGCATAAGACATTTTACGTAGCTAATGAAAAACTATGATTCTCTTTGCTCTTAGGTGCGAATGTATAGATGGCTACGCTGGAACAAATTGCACGAAGAAAATTGACCATTGTGAAAATAATCCATGTCTAAATAATGGAAAATGTGTTAGCAATCTGCATAATCACACGTGCGTGTGTCCTATTCCATTTTCGGGGCGCAATTGCGAGACTGGAAAGTATCGGTCCATGATACTTCAACTCTCAATTTAAATGTAATAATAAGTAGTTCTTGTTTACAGAATTGTCATCCGATTATGTGACACACTTCACCAAATCGGGAACAACAGACTATATTAGCGTGAAGGGCCACGAGCAAAATCTTTTACAGGTAGCCATAAACGCTGGATGAAACGATAGAAATAAATAATTAACTTATTTTATTCGCATACTAAATTTTAGTTAACAACGTGTCTATGGCTACAGTCAAGGGATACGCTCAATTATGGTACAGTGTTATCATACGCGACACTGTATTACGACAATACGTTCACTTTAACCGATTACAACGGGTAAAAAAAAAAAAGAAACAATTGTTGGTAACAAGAAATTGGCGCATTTGCGATTCTCTTTATTTCGTAGGCTCGTAATATATGTCAACGGCAGGAAAATAGTGACTGACATTAAAGTGAACGATGGTCATTGGCATTTTATATGCTTCACCTGGGAAGCAACAAATGGCACGTGGAATATATTTATCGATGGGCTTATGAGGGACAATGGTACACACTTGGCAAAAGGAACAACCATCCAAGGTACCTACTGTTCTCCGTACACAAACTTCTTTGGAAGAATATTGAATGTTAATCGGTCTTAAATAATATTTGTTGTTTTTGTTATATTAGAATGAACAATGTTTCCTTTCACTAGGTAATGGTACTTTTGTTATCGGGCAAGAGCAAGACCGCATGGGGGGCGGATTCTCGGAGTCAGAGTCCTTTTTAGGAAAGGTAACTTTGCTGGACGTTTGGAGTACAGTTTTAACAGAGAAAGATGTGAAACGTTTGTTCAACACCTGCGAAAAATATCATGGCAACGTAATCGCATGGTCGCAACTGCGAGACCACATTCGCGGAGATGTTGCGGTACTTGTGCACTTCTGAAAAACCTCTCAGACACTGGATACTTTTTTTTATTGTGATCCATAATGAATTTTGCATTCCCAGATATTAAGTAGTCCGTTTTGCCGTGGCTGTGCATTACCAGTTGCACCAGTTAAGGGTAATATTAACGTCAGCGAGGACGGGTCAAAAATCACTTACCACTGTGACAACGGTTACTTGGTGAGATTTCATGGTAAAGAGTATCGATCCTTAAAGGTAAAGTGCCTCAAGCAGGGTCAGTGGGATGGATATTACACACCCGTTTGCACTAGTAAGACAAGACACTTTACGATATTTAATTATTCGTATCTAATTATAAATGCATCGGACTGTTATTTTCTTTTTTCGAGGAAGAAAATGTGGATTTCCTGGATACTTCCCGAGAGGACGTATACACGGTAGATCGTACTTGTTTGGGGATGAGATACATTATTCTTGCTTGGCTGGCTACGAATTACGTGGTAATCCTCGGAGAGTATGTAATGCCGATGGAAAGTGGAGTGGGCTGCCCCCGATTTGCATAGGTGACGATTAATTACATAATTCTCATTGTGGCATTACTTTATTGAGTATCATTTTTATTTGTCCATCTCAATCATTCCTCTTGTAGGCAAAACGTGCAAGAATTTGTTGGCTCCGGAGCACGGGGACATCGAATACGTGATAGAAGAATACGAAAGGGACGACCTTTCCATTTTACAGGTATGCACGATTCGGAGTTGTATCGAACAAAGAAAGATAGAAGATCTAATTAGATATAGTTTTAGGTAGGGCAACAAATCGAATTCAAATGCGATCACGGATTTCGTTTAGCAGGAGAAAAGTTTCTGACCTGTTTAGACTCTGGAGTATGGGACCATGATAGACCCACTTGCACACCTTACGGATGTCTATCGCCAAAAGAGTAAGTATCGCTTCAGCACAAAAATGATGAATACATAAATAAATATATTTTTATTTTCTATATAGAATTAAACACGGCTACGTAATTGCTTCAACTAACGAGACACTCGGCAAGTCATATAATTTTAATGATATCGTTGGCTATTCTTGCAACTCGGGATATAAGTTCGAGGGTGATCACAATTTATTGAGCGAATTTAAGCTCCGATGTGCGGAGAATGGTACTTGGATCGGATTTGTCCCTGATTGCGTGCCCCTGAAATGCCGGTGGCCTAGTGGCATACGTAATGGAAGATTGCTGCTTAAAACACAAGAGAATGAAACAATTCAACTCCCCAATGATAACAGTACAGAAATCACGACGAAAGAATCACATGATAATTTTACGAAAATTCAAGATTTGGAGAATCTGTTCGTAGCTGGTTCTCGTATTATGATAAAATGCAATGTGGGATATAAATTAATTGGTGATGCTGTTCGAGTTTGTACGAAGAACGAAGAATGGTCATCCGCATTGTCTTCTTGCGAACCTGAAGAATGTCCGACCTCAACTCATCCACTTTTCCAAGCTCTTAATAAAGAAATTGGTTCGAATAATTTTACGGATACGCGAGAAAATATTCAGCAAAACGGATCTTATAAAAATTTGGAATATTTCATCGAGGGATATTATTATACGAAAAGGGTTGTTCTTTCTTGCAAGAAAAATTGGGAAATGACATTGAAGAACGGAAATATTTATAACTCTGTTTCGAACTTAACTTGGTCTTGCAACGAACACGGTAGATGGGAGCTAATTGGGTTACAGTTAAATGAAACTGTAATTGAATCAATATTTAATGATGGAATAGATGATATTTGTCAAGAACTTGCATGCCCTTCGATCGTGGTAAGTAATGTCACGATCTCTTCAATTAAAAGCATAACTTCGGACCAATGACACTAAATATTTAATTACTATTAGGCTCCAGAATACAGTTACATCGACGAAAAGAATTATTCACGCACTGTTAACAGCACTATTATTATCAAATGCCAGCAAGGGTATACACTTGAGGGTAATGAAAAATCTATTTGTTTGTCGAACGGCACTTGGTCTACGTCTCCTTCTTGCAAACGTAGGTTCCAGATCTAAGTAACTATTTTCGATATACGATTAAAAAGAAACTAACAAAAAATTATCTCAGCCATATCATGTGGAAAGCCAGCCAAAGTACCGAATGCAATGTTAAAAGGGGTCAATATTGGAGCACTGAGCTTTACATTCGGCAACACAATTACTTACGAATGTATACCCGGCTATTCAATGTTTGGACAATCGAATGCAACGTGTCTTGCAAACGGTAAATGGTCCAGAATATATAGCAGATGTTCCAGTAAGTATATGTATTGCTAAGTACACTAAAATAGTGCGTAATTCCCTGATAAATTAATACTTATAGAACTTTCATGCAACAAACCAAAACTTCCGCCTGGAGCTACCATTCGTGGACGCTCGTACTTGTATCAAGATCAACTGATCTACGTATGCCCTGGTGGTAAAAAGCAAGGACCGATTACGTGCAAAGCTGACGGGCATTGGAGCGATCCGCCGAAGTGTACAGATAATTAATGAAACAAGTTATTACAGTAACTGTAATTTTTCATATAAGTTTTAAATAAATCATTACAGCTAACTTATGTCACGGCTTCTTCTTTTTTTATTATTAAACACCACAATAATTAAATCTTTGGGATTTTATAATTCCATTTTACACCGTATAAGAGTGTTTTTATAAAATAATATTACTTTACAGGTGTCGATGTTTTACTAACAATGCATTCCAGTGTTGTTCTTAAAACGTTCTACACCTCTAATATATAATTTCGAAATAAAGTGAATCTAATTCTGGTGAATTATTTTGAATTTTTAATACTGAACACTTTAGAGATTCCTATGTTTAATAATAAGAAATTTTTCGTCGGTTGAACAGGTAATCGATTGCAGTATAAGTTCGAGGCGTATAGTTGAAATGTCCAAGAAGCAACACGAGAGAATAAATACATGTAACAACACGTTGTTAATGATTCATCACAAATACGTATCTGTCCATATAATACATGACATCTTGATATAAATAGGATTCACATATGTATAAACGCACTGTATCAGAATAGTTGAGGAGCAATGAAAAATAAAAACGTGAAAATAATTCTCCATATGAAAAATTTCAGTTATTTATATTTGTCTAACATTGGTATGATAAAAACTGAGCACCGTTTGCGATATATTTCATTTGTGTTAGCATGGCTACGCTAAAAGGAATAATCCTTTTGCAACAAATTTTCATTGCTCGATATTACTGAAACCTCCGAAACGTATCTAAAACGTTGCTTAAGTGATAGAACTTAAAGTACAATTAAATATTATGTTTTAGGAAATGAAATGCATGTACTGGCTTCTAGAAAATTCGTACAATCCATCTAACAAAATGATCCAAGAAGTAAAGGAGATGAACAAAGTCATACGTACTGTCAATCATTTTGTCAAGAAAGAAAATGGAAAAAAAAGCTTTGCCATACTAACAGAATAATTTACCTATATCCTTGAACACTTCTCAGAGTTCTGATTTTGCGCTATGGGAGTATCTTGGTTTTAGTTCTTCGATTCGTTTAATAAAATCTGTCTTTTCTATGCAACCGTCACATGTTTCATCCCAGTCGTTCAAAATCTTTCTCAAATCTCGTACCTTGAGCTTCTTCAAATCAACAGTATCAATGTCGATTTGCTTTTCTGAAATGCAATGGAAATATTATGGTCCATGATGAATGTATGAAGACCCTTTGTAAACCTGATTATGAAATTATGCGTACCAAATCTCAGTTCACATATTTGAGCATCTTTCTTCTTCAATTTTTCGCATATTTTGGTTGCAGGCATAGACCAAGATAAAGGCTTACTTATTTCGCCTAAAATACCCGTTGCAGACTCTTCCAAGCCACCCAAATAATAACACTACACAAAAAAGAGGACATTAAATATAAATTATATATTACATTCCTCATATTTTTATTAACCTATCCTTTAATACCATTAATACTTACGAATCTGTTTTCCTTAGATTTAGTACCTTTACAGAACTCTTTAAATTCTGATTCTATTTGTTTTGTGTCCTTTTTCGCATCTTCGCTTAATGTTTTGGCAAATTTTTCTATGGTGGCTACACAAACTGGAACATTACAAAACAATGAGACATTGAAATATTTGAATGAGAAATATAAGACATACTAGGTAACTGCTCGCTTACCTTCACATTCATCGCTTTTCAAAGCTATAACATTACATGCTAATCCGATAATAACAAGAAGGGTTAATAATACTGACTTCTTCATCTTGTACGTACGTTCTGAAAGAAAAAGACAAAGATCCTGTAGGTGTGTGTGATGTAATATCGCAAACAGCATTAGCAATGGAATAATGTCACACTATGCAATTTAACATAAAACCCAAAATTCAAATGTTAAGAATTATTTCTACTGAACTTTGTCATTGCTTAAAGTGCATAGACTATATTGAGAACAGAATTTTAGGGATTAAATTCCGAAAAAAAAGAGCTATATAAACTATTGACAAAAGGACCAATGCATTTATTATGATTACGAGGTTAGCATGACTTACGAGGTGATTACTTACATATTACTGCGCCGATAAAGTAATTAATGTGACAGAAAGTATCTCTATTAAGTCGTAATAGAACCGCACTAAAACTTTTAGTTCATACACTTGTTACTTAGACGAATTTCTTCCACTAACCACATCAGTTTAGTCCACGCTACGTTTTATACACGTTGGATTCTGTCAAAAGCCCGGAATCCCAGCTGGCGCAACGTGATTGGTCCTACTGTACTGTGACCCACGTGTCTCCCGATTGGTTGAGGTGACCGGTATAAAATGAATTGACCGAAGTCAGGTGCATAAGTGCACGCACACTATATTAGAATGCAATTCTAAGGAAACACGTGCACCTGTTGTAATATGGCGCCACGCAGAGAACTTCGATCTAACCCTAATTCTGCTAAAATATCAAAGAAAGTTACCAAGAATTGGTACGAAAATTACTTGGAATGGGGAAAAATTACTTCCCTGTTCACCGATCCAAGAAGACTGTTTGTGCTTGGAAGATTATTCATAATTTTGGAAATTATCCTCAATGTATTGGTTATCGAGCGAGTACCATACACGGAGATCGACTGGAAAGCATATATGCAAGAAGTCGAGGGCTTTTTGAATGGAACGCTGGATTACTCCAAGTTGAAAGGTGACACCGGACCCTTAGTCTACCCTGCAGGATTTGTTTATGCATTTTCTATGCTGTATTTCATCACAGAACATGGAACCCAGATAAAGATAGCACAGTACATCTTTGCAGTTCTTTATATAGTACTGCTCGCATTGGTTTTCCGCATTTATGCTAAAACTAAGAAAGTTCCCCCTTACATTTTGATCATTATGTGTTGCACATCTTACAGAATTCATTCTATATTTACTCTAAGACTTTTCAATGATCCGGTTGCAATGGTTTTGTTATTCGCAAGCCTTAATGCATTTCTGGATGACAAATGGTATTTAGGAAGTATTCTTTACAGCTTGGCTGTATCTGTAAAGATGAACATTTTGTTATTCGCACCAGCGCTTCTTATAGCTTACACTTGCAATCTGGGAGCTATCAGAACGATGATACATTTATTCATTTGTGCCTTAATTCAATTGATATTAGGGCTTCCGTTTCTACTTGAGAATCCATTGGCATATGTGAAAGGTGCTTTTAATTTTGGAAGAGTTTTTGAATTCAAGTGGACTGTAAATTGGAGATTCCTTCCGGAAGAAGTTTTTCTTCACCCATATTTTCACATATCATTATTGGCCCTGCATGTAGTGGCCTTAATATATTGTACTCCAATCTGGATAAAGTATATGAAGTCTTATGCAAAATTAAAGTGCGTAGAAAAGAACATACAGCCTCAGCTGAGGAAGAAAGAAAAAGTAGATATGTCTACGGTGAGCCAATTGTTTGTCTTACCAATGTTCACTGCAAATTTCATTGGTATGACTTTCAGTAGGTCCTTGCATTATCAATTTTATATATGGTATTATCACACATTGCCTTACATCGCATGGTGCACTGATTATAAGACTATATTAAAGTTAACTATTTTGGGCATTATAGAATTATGTTGGAACACTTATCCGAGTACTGTTTACAGCAGCATTTTGTTACACATGTGCCATTTAATATTGTTGTATGGTCTTGTAAAAAATAAGTCTACCAGTGCAAAAGAGAAATAAATGAAATGTTTATCTAACATATATGTCCACTTTCTCCTTCTTCCTTTCCTATGAAATTTAAAAAATTATTATCAATTAAATAATCGAAATACTTTTTTATAGGACTGTATATATAATTATTTTATAAATAACAATTTTTTATACCGAACGGGCGTTGTTTATGCATTTGGATCGATGCTGATCTCATCCAAGATAATGTTCCATTTTGGCAGAACGGATGCAGCTTCGAATGTAAAGATTATTAAATAATAATTAATAATGTTCCTGCTTACATTTACAAGCTGCATTTATAAAATGCAAAGTGTTTAAAAACTTTTTAAATGTTCGGTGAAATCGGAACATAATTATCATGATTTATCGCATAAAATTATCGGTGTCTAACCTATGGTACAAGCAGGTTCAGAAATAATACATTAAAGTTAATATAACAATAAAAATTACGATGAGTTCTGAAGGTATATACATCTCCCTTTCATCTCTATATTTGATGATTTTTCTCAAATTTACATAAATGAAAGAAAAGTTATATATAATATAAATTTATATTACAGACAAATGTAATGATTTGTCACCTGCGAATGGTGTTACTAATGAAAAATGTGCTGTATATAAATCCCCTTTTGTTGGGGTTGATGATAAACCATTGGCTACAAAATGTCTTTTGTGCGATGTAAAATTTATATTACCCGACAGGGAGAAGGATCTTTTAACTCATTTATTTAAAGAGCATCGATTAGTAATAGGAGATGTTTGGAATGTTGCCAGTCTAAAGAGGTAATGTAGCTTTAATCAAGCTTTACATACATTTGTCTAAAATGAAATATTTGCAAAACTTTGAACTAATTTTAGTTATATACACTATTGGGGAGTTAAATTCAAGGAAGAGCCATTAACTAAATTTTGCACAACAATGTTAATGGATTGTACGCCTGATGGAAAACCAAGTGAAAAGGAAACATATTTCTTACTTTCCGATTGTATATCAGAAGACAAAACATTAAGGGATGAAATACATCGAGCTAAACTGGTAGTCAATAATAAACAGAAACTTTATACTATATTTTTAAGTATCATATTACAGTGAAGTATTCATTTTAATCTTGCAAGGAATGGGTTTTATCGGAGCAAGCAAAAGAGAGAGTAGATACAAACTTCAAGCGTGGCTGTATCTTTTGTCGAATGGAATTCTCAGGGGTACGCATAGCATACATAAAGCATTTGGCCCAAAAGCATAATTTATATCTCGGAAAACCAGATAATTTGGTATTTATCGACGAATTTTTAGATAAGATTCAAGTGACTATTGAAAAGTAAGCTATATAATAAATTTTAATTAAATACATATATTATCGTATGTTGAGCACAATATTTCTTCCAGTTTAGTATGTATATATTGTGAGAAGCTGTTTAAGGATCGTACAGCATTAAAAGAACATATGCGTAAAAAGCTGCACAAGAGGATAAACCCCAGTAATAAGGAATATGATAAATACTATGTAAATAATTATTTGGAACCTGGAAAGTCGTGGAAGCACAAACAGGTGTTTTTTTTTACTTCAAAGCAGAAATAATAAATGTAATAGCTAATCGACTTATAAAATATTAATATGCAAACATTTTTAGAATAATTCTAATGAAAAGGAAGAAGTAGGAAATCAAAGCAGTGACAATGAAGATGAAGACACGTGGTCAGATTGGAATGATGAAGCCATTGGTATATCATGTTTATTCTGCAATTATACTGATAAACATTTTCACCTTGTTCTTATGCACATGAAAACGGATCATGATTTCGATTTCCAAACCGCATCAAAAGATTTAACATTTTACCAGAAAGTAAGGATAACATATTACAGTTCTGTTGTAATAAAATAAGAAAGTATATATTGTTAAATAACAATTTTAAAACAGGTAAAAGTGGTAAATTATGTCAGAAGACAAATGCATTTATCGCATTGTGTTTTCTGTCAGAAGAAAGTCGATAATGTTTTGGAACATATGAAGAGTGCAAATCATTTTAAAATACCTATACAGAAAACTTGGGATCAACCAGAGTCAGTACATCAGATACCACGAAATTAAAATTTATGGATGTTTACGTATTAATGAGTAAAACGTTTCAGATTTTATTTCCCGATGTGCGAAAACGACTCTTTTCTATATAATTTGGACGCGAGTAGTAGCGATGAAGAAAGTGATATCGAAAATGCAACAGAGATAATGTATGAAACATCATCTAAATAACACAATATTTTCTAGAAAAAGGAGGACCTTATATGTTCACTTATTTGCTTTCAGGAAGAATTTGTGAGAAATACTTTAATGTTAACAAGAACAAGAAGGGACGGTTTGTAGTTAACCGAAATTAATTAAAGTCTCCAGAACGGTATATTGCCAAAGTTTGTGTTTGTATCATATTCTTTTTTGCAAGGAAATTTGTTTTATATATATTTTATATGTATAGTACATATTTAAATATAGGAAAATACTATGAACAGTGTAATTAGTAAACTGTGTTAGTTGCATTTTAAAATTATCATTAGCGGAGTGCTTTGTACAAGAATGAATAAAAACGAAAGTTAATGAATACATTATGGGTATTTGTCATGGAATAGGTGTGAATATAGCTATTGTACTTTAAATCTATTTTTAAATAATTTCACTTTTATTGACTTTTACACAAGTTATTGCTTAAGGCTTAAGCAATCTTGTCCGGAATATTTAAAATTATTATATGCAGCTATGGAAAATAAAATTCGTAAGAGATTATCCAAAAAATATTCAAGCAATGTTATGAATGAATGTATACAAATTAAAGTGGTAGGTGTTGTAAATACTATTGCTTTTCAAAAAGCACGAATATGTGCGGAGAAATTGTCGCATCACCTCCCATTCAAATTTTCGCAACCACAAGTTATAAGAATGTTTCAAATGGACTGGCACGAATATATTTATAGAATGAAAAAGGTAGTGTATCACTGTCATTGTATTTATTCAAATATGTTGCAACGTAACGTATATCGATAATAATTTATATCTTTGCAGGAATTGGGAGGCAATATCTGGACGTTGACTCGAACTGTCGCTGTTTTTATAAACGGTGCATTTCTTGGAAGTGATATTGAATTTTTTCGTTATATAAGCCAAAGTTATATCTTCAGTTTACCCTTTGGTGCAGAATATTATGAGAACCTTGCTATCGAACAGTCTAAACAATTTATGAAAGAGTCTAAAGTAAATTTGCTACTATACATAAACTATTTCGTTCACTTATTCAATATTGTAATTAATAATTTTAGAGAAAGTACGTTTACTTCACATTTTCGGCAGATGATGCCAATATTGGTACATTTGTGTTTATGGTAGGCATTCATATGTACAGTGACTCCCGAAGATATTCCGACACTCTCCAAAGCTTTCACTATTCATTTTATAACTTCGAAAATTCCAATGTTTTCAGAACGGCGAAGACAAGATATCTAGTAAACTAGTCCTTCTATCCTTTTGCAAAAACTCGAGTCGTTTGGTCCAATTACAAAAAAGTTATTCTGTTTTGAATAGTGTCCGAATATTTACGGGAGCCACAGTATATGATTCGTTTTTAGCGTGCATGGCAATTTTGTAAAATATTTCTCTTAAATATTATGCTAATTTAGTTGTATTCTGATTTGTTACCCGTAACTTGTCAACATTTCTTAAATCTTTGTACTGGCTACGATGAAGCGAAACAAAGTTATACAGATGCGTACTATCTAAATACGCGGGTGCATCGGATAGTAAAAAATGGATGGATCCAATGTGGTGGTAATGTTGTAACATTATTCATCGCGTTCTGTTTAGACTCCGTAATTCGGTTTAATCACCTTTGGCTTATACATTTTTATGCTCTACAGATATGAAGCCTCTGGATACCAATGGTAGTTCCATAAAAGATGTTCCATTGATAAATGACGAGTCTTACTGCATTCCACACGACCGACGCGGAGTTCTTTCAATGGCTAATAATGGAAAGCACTCTAATCAAGCACAATTCTTTGTATGCTTGAAAGCCAATCCTTGGATGAATCAGTATTATGTAGCTTTCGGGTGAGTGCAGCAAAATTGATTTTAAGTATTCTCCTATGGTTGAAAGGAATCGGTAAATCATAATTAAATATTAGTTAACTTGTAAATTTAACAAAGGCAACTCATAGATGGTGCGAGAACTTTAAAGACGTTAGAAAATAGACCAACATATTATGAATGTCCGACTGCACAAATTGTAATTTCACAATGCGGGGAATATATTTTTGGAGATGAAATTAGAATGGAAACGGAATCGAAAGTTTTCCTTGTCAGTAAAACCATTAGATTAATTATATACTCCAAATAGCATTCTGATATGCCCTATAATAGATTTATGCGTACCTAACTTTCGATTTTACTGCAGAAGCATCAGCCACCGGTGAGCATGGAGGGAGAAGACGTACCAGCAAGTGATATTACATTTGACTATTACTCCATTACACCGTGGCTTGATAATATTGTGGATAGAATAGATGTTCGTGATACAGCATCGATTTTGCTGGCTGAACGATATTTAAATGGTCTTTATTCTCTTGCAACTGATTATGAGCCAGGTATTTTAAAATTAAATTCAACTAAATTCTTCCTATAATTGCGCTGTCGCTGTATAATTTGTTTAGACATGGATATGCGAATTCGCGAAGAAATTCATTTAGCCGGTGGAGCCAAATATGATACAACAACTAAGCTTCGCGATTTACTATTAAATTTCCGACCAGATGTAATGACTGACCGAGAGAAAATAGCATTTATTTCGGAAATTTCGAAAATTATGTTAGCTTACATGTTTTATCATGAATATAATGAGGTGAGCTAACACGGCCGGAGCTAATATTTTCAGTATTTTTGCTTGTATTACACATATTGTGTTTTATACAGTTTTGCCTGAAACACATTTCCTTGCACACGTATGCAACAATCAACAAAATATTGGAAATCGCGCATCAGATATCACTAAAAATCGTTGAAAAGAATGTAGGAAGATCACTGATCTCTCACGAATGTGGCCCCTCAAAAATTGCCAAGTACGTAATTTAATTTTCAACTAAGGACGCTTAATTTTCGTGACCTAATTTCTTCATGTTTACTATTGTAGAATATTCGAAGCAAAGCATGCCAATAAAATATTAGTCTCGGAAGGTTGTATGCTATTGCTCGAAGACATATTAAATAAAGCCATGTTTTGTTTAATGAAAGCTATTGAAACAGAATAATAATAAAAAATACGAAGGTACGAAATAAGTAAATCTTGCAATTAGTTAAATACCCAAAACAAATTGAAAATATATCAAGGAAAACTTGTAGTTCATAATTATTATGAATCTTGATATTCTAATTGTTCAAAACTTTCATATACAAAAATACTTTTTATTCTCTACAAAAATTTATAGGTGCATCTTACCTTCTATATCACAATGCTACTATCGTTTTGTTAAACAATGTATTATATACATGTAAAACATTACTGTTTAATTTTAGTAAACAGTCTTTTCCCACGTCCTTTAGATGCACACTTTTTGTTATTCATGCTCGGTTTTTCTTCGGTCGCGGAACATTTTTCGTGTAGTGCATTGTATAACATTTGCGCTTCATTTTTATTCCCAAGCATTTCCTCAAGTTCCTCCTAAACGAAACAAATATTAATGCCGGTTACACTGTGAAATACTACGAAAGTTACAAGTCCAATAAAACACTGCACTGTAATATAAGCAATACGTACTATAGGAAGATTTTGAAGATGATCTAGCGATTGTCCTTTGCTTAATATCGCATTCACATTTTTCGTGGTAGCGCCGGGTAACTTGGAAACAAAATCTTGAATGCGCGGATTAAATGTTTGAACTGTCACCTCTTTATTTTCTTCAATTCCAATTAGAGCAGCCGCAGATGCATTTGGCTGATCTTTCCCTTGCTATAAATATTTAATAAGGATGACAGATAGTAATTCATTTTTAGTCACATTTTAGGAGGAATATAAAATGTCAATTATATACCTTTAATTCCTCGAATAACTGTGCTGTCGCATGCGGTCCAGGCGACCATACAAGCTTTAGACGAGGAAAGTGTAAAGTCAAAAGTTGAAGTTTTGAAGTAATGAACATATTCTGCACATCTTTGTTAGCATAGCAATATCCCTATCGTCATAAAATTTATTACTTTAATGTACTAAGCAATCCAAACTATTTGTTTTTTTTTTTGTACTGTATGAAAATCACCTACTTGAAGACAAAATGGTTTATTTGGATCGAATTCTATCAGCAGCATTGGCTTACTGTAATGTCTTGACATTGAAATAGCCTGATTATACAGCCTTCCACTATTCAAAGAACCAATTAAATCCGAAATACTTTTCCTTTCGATGCAAATGTCGGGCGATAAGATATAATCGCCGACCTATAAGTGAAAACGATTAAAATAATTCTAATGACTGTTGGAAACGATTGAACAATTGGAAGTAGCAGTTGCGAATCAAATTTTTCATACCTCCAATTTTATGGGTTCTATTCTTATTCCTCGTGTATATAGTATAGCAGGCAGTTCACTTCTGAATTCTCTTATATCAACTATGACCGTACTAGGTAGCTCAGGTTGTGTTGGTGCTCCACCTTTGCGGGTACTTGCCTCATCATTCGCATCCGTTTGCATCGCAAGAGCTAAACAATCATCAGTTTTTCCATCTTGTTCATGAGGAATAACCATTGTCTAGAATAAGGAGAACAACTTATTATAATTGGTACAAAAGCAATAATTCGTTTAAAGTACAGTAACGTACAGTCTTCGCATTAATCAACGCATGAAATGCTTCTTTCTCTCGCCTTAAGGACGTAAGATACTCTTGTTCTTCTACAGAACCTCCGTAAATTAAGAAATACACTTTTAAATCTATCGATGGATTGTTGTTTTGATATACCTACATAAAAAGTATATATATGTATTTAATAACTATTTTATCTGTACTTCATCGATGCACCGAGTAATCTATCATAATTCACATACTTCAATTTGCCGCACTGCAGCAATATCTGCTACGTACATAATTATATTATTTGGCATATGCTCGTTTAATGTACGTTGCAATGCCATTGGATCACCGTCTTTCTTCAAGGATTGTATTAAAACAACGGGTGTTTCTGTATTTACATTAGTTAAATCCAGCTCTGCCATCTACATGAAAAGTTTATAATTATATTAATATAAAGTACAATTATAGCAAAGTACACAATAAACTGGCTTTACTTGTGAGCAATCTTCAAACAGAGTTTCATGTTTGTCTACATCTTCATCCACAGATGTACCAGACTGACTTCCTTCTTTAGCTTTTTGTGTTAATGTTAACATGTAGCTGTCCTGTTCTTCATTAGCATCATCATTAGTCTTCTCGGTCGACGTAGATTCTTTTTCTGCGCTCTTTTCACTGCTGCAATCCGTTAAGTACAATAGTAAGAATTAAATTATTTTCAACATGCATATTAACTTCTGTACAAACAAATTTATTCGGATGATTATATACCTGGCCATTTGTATTTGTTTACATGAAAGTTTCTTCATTGCTTCGTAAAGCAAATATTTGTCGGTACCCATGGTTAAATAATTCTTTAATTGATAACAAATGTTGCGATCACGCGTTAGAATGAGAATTTTGTCAACGGTCCCAACATCTTTTTTCTTATTATCATTCTGAATTTCAAGTAATACTTCAGTTAAAGCATTCCATTTTGGATTAGGTTCAGGTTTCAATTCTATTTCAAGACAATACAAAAATATATGTTTTGATATATACAAATATATGAAATCGTGCTGCTAATAAAATCCTGTGTGATTTTTGTAAACGTACCATTTTTCTCATTGTAAACTCTGCTCTTCGCGTTTTTGAATAAACTATCGACGGAATCTAACATTAACCACCCACTGTTTTTTACGGCGTATTCCATACTACGCAAGCGATTTAACATTGCATAAAATGACACACAATCTTCGTATGTCAAAGACCTAATTCATATTTTTGTATAAACTTCTGTAGAAAATAAGTTTATTTTATCTAATATTCGTGCTTTGTGATACTCACGCAAGAAGAGCACGTAGTGTTTTCAAATCAGACAATAATTGCTTTGAAGTGGAACTAAGTTGATGCCACATAGGGTCTAGTTGCGTTTGTAATTGCTTGTGAAACTTTTTAGCTATTGCATTCTCAACAGTTAATTCATCTAAATCTAACTGTAAGCGTGAAATGTAAGCATATTTTAATTTTTATATTCAGCTCAACTTTTCCCCAATAAGATACTATACTTACATATTTGTTAAGTCTCTTCAGTTCTTTTATTACGTAATTCATTATATCAAGTAGAGAAGTTTGAATATTCAACATTTTTTGTGTAACTTTTACGTGTAGTTCAATAACATCAGGCTGCATAAAATTTTCAAATGTAACATTTCTTAACGTAAAATTTTTTTACGATCAGTATTTATGTAATATACTTACCTTATGTTTGCTTAAACTACTATTTACAAGCGAATGGAAGCGTGGCCACAGATACAATTTTTTAACAAATAAAGCTTTCATCACTCTTTCCACTCGCATAAATCCAACAGTGAATGCCAACGCCGAATTTGTAAAAGCTTTGATGAAACCAGTCTGCAATAATTGCCGAAATTAATACAACTCGTATTTTCTATGTTAAAGAGGTATCACATCATTTGCATCTACCTTATTATTTTGCCTGTACAAACGAAGTGCAAATGCTTCTTGATATGAATTTAGAATATTATGCGCTCTATACACGAGGACCCCGGTAACTAAGTTTAGCGGAACCCTCTTTTTTAATAAATCTATTACGAGAATTGGACCTGACATAAACAACACTCCTCCATCTAAATACATGAGCTCCCTACAAATTGAGATATATTAAATAAAGCAAGAATCAAAGTTTCGACTGATAAGGAAACAGAGTGTGCACCTTTCATCAGAGGAACATTCAAAAGTCACAACACGCGGTAAGTGTTTCAATCCGTAATTTTTTAGAACATCTATAAAGTACTGTTCATCGTAGCTTGTAGTTCCTAGAACTAGAACTAAATTTCCTGGATCTATGTACGCTCTTAATATATTTGCAAATACAGTTTCTATACCAAGTCCCCTAAAATAATATAATATTATGTAAATACAGGAATGTTACAGAAAACAGTATAAGAGAGCACAGCTATAAATGATACACAAAGAATACACTTACTTGGCTGCAACAACCAATCCATCTTCATGGAGTATTTCTAAAAACATTTGATTCTCGTATTCCAACATGATTAATTACAAAAATTTTGCACTATTATACGACTCGCATCAAAATAAGATCTGGAAGAGTAAGTCTAACAGATACCATGCGATAGTCATTGGAATCGATGGTCTCTGTTCCTGAAACAATAAAATTTCCTTGTATAGAACAATCTGCGCAATAAGCTTTACTGCATATCACAATTTAAAACGTACTTCGTAGTTATGAATGTCAGACTTTCGATCATAAGATATGCTTTCTGCATCTGCTGTTTCATATACTAGAAGGATATATTTATTATTCTCGTGCGATGGATGTCCATAAACTCCTATATTGATTGGTCTTCTGAAACTAAAAAAGAGATACATTCATCACCACTTAAATGCTTTTTTTTTTATCTGTGAAGACTGTACTTCACATACCTATTAGGAATATGAACAATATCTTCTCCGCATGTAGCTGACTTAAGACAATGTCGATCTAGATCGTAAGTTGGTTTTGCTGTTATTTGCGAAACATATAGATCTGCATCTCCACTCCTATGAAAGATAAAATATAATAAATTGTGCCCACTCAGATATAATATCCAAACATTTAAGCTTTATATTATGTATAAAGTGGTCATTGACATAACGATAGGATATTTTATTTACTTGGTTGATAATATTATTTTGATAAAACCCTCGTGTGTTAAGCTGTAATATTTGTATGAACCACCATCAACTTCATCCGTTATGCAATGCAATAATTTGTCTTTATTTGCGAGCACACAGGACATCTGTTAATATTATTTTATATTAATTTAAAGTGTTCAAATCATTTAGTAATCCTACATTCTATTTTTACTTAAGTACGTAAACACATACTTACCGAAATAATAAATACAAAAATATTCTTCATAGTACAGTGTACTTTAACATGATCAACATGCAACAATCGCGAGAATTCACTGTCCAAAACGTAACGTTACTCAATTAACCTTTCTTACATACGATTTCCATGTAGCATTAAAGGATGTAACATTTCCAAGTAACATTGACATATCACGATTTCAGATTGTTTAATTTTATAAATTCGTGCAATGCCTAATGAATTTATATTAAGGAGTAATTATTGTTACACCACAGTATAGTTGAAATTAATCTCTTTTCGTACTTTGCAATTTTTTATCTTTTCTTATTTTCCCTGCGATGCAAATTTTTCGGTAAATTTTATAAAATTGCAATAAGTAAATAAAGTTTGTTAGATTTCGCAATCATTTCGTTTGCAGATACGTTCTTATTAGCTAATGCAATGTAAAGCCTTGCGGCGTTTACGGGGAGGGGGCTCATCACTTGGCTATAGCTACATATAACCACCACCACGCGCTGTTTGATATGAAATGGGGAGGGATTTCACTTGAGGGAAGAGACGATTGACTTGAGATTTGAAAAACTGATAAATGTGCTGTGAAATTAATATTTTAAACTTGCATTCATTCATCATTAATTACAAGAACTGTCTACACGTACGTATTGTCTACACAGATTATGTTAATGCTTAGAGTTTAGAGCGTTTGTAAGCGCTCGTTTACAGACCCCTTTCATGCTCGCACCTAAACTCTTTGTAATCAAGCACGATATCCGGTGCATCATTATTAGGAAACGGGGTATATTAATTACTGCTTTGTAGTAGAAATTATGTAATTGGAATAATTAGACGCCAGGAGAATTAATAACAACTAGTTTATCTTATAAGTGCAAGCGATAGAAAGCTAGGAAGATGTCCTTAAACTTCGTATAAAGGTAGTACGATATAATTATTGCAAGTATCCGCATAAAAACTATGTCTAACGAAACTCTAGTTTGTTATTGCCTCAGAGAATTAATAAAACGAAAGGATCTTTAATTTGATAGTTTAAGTCAAACATGTTAACCAGTGACAAAATTTCTCTCCGTGGTGCAAAAAAAAGACATATGTATATTTTCCATTACAAAAGTAATGCGTTATCAGGAGACATTGCAAGGTTTACATCATATGTACGTTCTTTGCTACCATTGATACCGATCCATCGAATTGCAGCACCTTTACCTCGATTCCACTAGTGCAATAGAATCGACCGATATGTCGTACTTTTTCCTACATCGATGCAAGCTACCAAACCGGTAACAGTCTCCTTCTCGCGGGGTGCAAACAGGACCTATGACGAGTTGGTAAGTAGTATAAAGAGGGGATGAGCGGTAGCGCAGGTAAAAGCACCCACTGAGAACTGAGGACTGAGTGCTCGGGACTCCTGGATATGTACGGCGCATTACAAGTAATGAGAGCAATACCCTTTTAACCCGTTTTAACTTATAACAAATGGCAGCCATGTTGCGCAATTATGTTCGAATCACTTTGTGATTAGAGCTGCATACATCTCCAGTTTGCAATGAAACAACATAACCAAAATCATTTTTTAGATTACCAACGAAAGTATCAGTCAATTAAATGTCGAATATGCATATATGTGATTCTCCCTGCTTTGATTTGACATGTACAGATTAATTCATAAAGCTGTTCGCAAAGGGGAAATCTTCTAGGGGATCGATTCCATCGCTAGGTGGTGTGCATATGTGTACAAGTGGATCGTAGGGGACGGTGCGTGGTGAATCGACCTTAAGGGTTGAAGAGTGGGGTGGAGGATCAAAAAATGTGTAGGTGCGCGCGCAGCTGCTTTGTCTCTGTCATCGCGATGTGGTGGGGTTCGGCCGGCCACGAGGGGCCACAGGCAGGGGTCCGTGAGCGGACCATGGCGGACTAAAGACGATTGCATCCTTTCAGTCGGCCGCTGAACCCGCGCGCTGTGCGGTTGTTTGTGGGTGTATCTTGTTCGTTTTCGCTCGTCGTGTAATGTTCCTTTTTTATTTTATCGCAGGATCCCGCGTGTGAGGTTTTTCTTATTTACTGGTTGCCCGTCTGTAACCGCGAGGGTAAAACGGACCGCGGAAAAGCTGCGTTCCCTCGGAACCGGAAAAACAGGACCACGGATCTTACGGATTTTTTTGGAGTACGTCTCAAGATTGTTTTCGTGCGCGGGCGTAACGCCGACCTCAAGTTCTCCTGCATGGTAAGCAGAGTTTTTTGTATCTTTAGAATTGTCGTGTCCTTTTTATTCCATTACCAGTTTTGCGGTGTCGCGAACGCGAATCCCTTTCGCGAGGCTGCGTGCCCACAAGCGAAAGGATGCTTTGTTTCGCTCATTGTTAAAGAATTGAATTCAGTCGAATGTTCCTTACTCGAAAGGAAGGAAATAAAAGTTCTGAACATACACTTTTGGTGCGAGAAAGATGTACGCGAGCTAGGTTAGGTTTCTGGTCCTCAAGTTGAAAAGACTTTACCGCCGCGCCGCGATAACGCTTCACGTGTTTCCGGTATCGCGAATTTGTCGCAGGAATGCAGCATAACAACTACCGGAAGTGACGTACTGTCAAGACCCTTGAAAAATTGAATCATATAATGCAGTGTCTGTTTCATTTTTTCTTCTATCCCACTATCGTGTGTTGCTTTTAACAAATTGTGAGAAACGAAAACAGGTCAGCTGTATACTGCAAGAATGGTCAAAGGAATAATTTAATTACCAGCTCCAAAAAAATGTTAAGTACGTAGACTATAATTTTAGTAATATAGCAACAAAAATATCAAAGGGACGAATGGTCTACTGTAGTCACGCAATCCAGAATTAAATGCAACGTAAACGATGTTAAGAAAAAGTAGGCACCGACTTTAAAGTAACAGGAGTGCACCTTGCAGTAAAAGTACGGTTTTTTAATGTTGCTATATTCTTATATTCACTAATGTGAATATTGTTAGACATATTTTTAAGGGCGACATACAATTAGTGCACCTGTGTGCGTGTGTACAACAAGGTACTTGCAGTAACATAAGAATTCGAAATTGTGCGTAATTACAGTATGTAATCATAAAGTGGTTGCTGGCACTCATTTTGCGTTCTGAAAGCAACGAGTATCTGCTACTCTTTCTTGGTTTGCTTAGTCATGTTACTTTTGATGCACGAGAAAAACTGTAAAAAAAAGGGCTGCCTTTTGTATTGGGAAATATGAAACAGACCTACAATTTGATAATCGAATAATGTTATGAATTGGAGTAATTTATCTTAGCAAAGTGGAATGATGCAATTAATTATTAAAATCTTGTTTCGTCAAATCAGAAACTTCAAAGTTTTTTCTTTAAACATTCATCTGAGATTGCATTGTATCGCGTTTGGTCGCAAGTGAAAACAATATCGCATTAGCATCTCTTTAGAAAGTAACTCTCTTTGATAGGAAGTTCAAAACGGCTATATTTAACTGCGTTAATTTCGTACGCCGTTCCATACAAGAATATTACCAATTTCATAGGGCAGTCGGGTAGATACAAAACGTTTTCGTAAATCTATTCGCGCGTGACAAGGTGAAATGCTTCACTTTTGCCTTGCAAAAGTACGCACTCAAGTCTAACCGCAGTTTAACTACGCGCGATAGTGTACGCGATTGCATCCGGATTTGATTAAACTTTCCTTTTGAATGCCAAGAGGATCATCGCGGAAGGTCTCGGTGGTCTGGAGTTTGATCTCTGGGGTGGCCACGAATCGCAACCCCCGATTGTGCCAACTCTCTAACACTAGTGTCGCAGTACGACAATCGATCTTGGCCGGAACACGTACTAAACGCATTTTCAGGTCTCGTTAATCTTGCTCAACGTATGTATTCGTTTGATCAGTAAATATCTTCTTCGGTTCATTGAAGGAGAGAGCCGAATAATTGATGTAATTAACTGTGAATGGGGCGTGAAGGCAGGTAATCGAAAAGCAAAGAAGAAGTATAGAAAGATAAATCGGAGTTTGTACCTACTGTTCGATTGCCTAGAATCGGAGATTGGATTGAAACAGTCATCATTTATCGTTCATAACTTTTATTAGATTTTCGAGGCTCCTGTGTTATGTCATAAGGCTTCTACAAAAGGGAGGCTCTGTGTTTGCTCTGATGACCTCATTTTTCATGACCACAGTTTACGACCTTTCCTGCGTATACAGAAGATACACGGAGAATTACGATCGGTCGAGTACTTAAGGATTGTACATGCTGATAAAACGTAAAGTCAATATTTAGTTTCGTTATCGATTGACCCGTAAAATCGCAGGACTCATACAATTCTCTAGATCTGCTTTCCATAATTCTGGATGAATTTCAGCATGATTCAATGCAAATACTTCTTGCGAAGATTTCTTTCGCTGACTAATGAATCCTTGTGTCCTCATGGTACTTGTGTCATTCCGAATGATTTTTTAATTTATTTTATTGCAACTTCAACTGAAACGTGTCTCTTTCGTTACAAATTCAACGGACTCGCCGTGATTCGAAACGAGGGGGGAACCAAATGATTCAACGGGGGTTTATCTGTTCTTCTGCACAGGCTTATCCTCTCTCGCTGATTTATTTTTCAACTTTCGAGCCTTGCGACGGACGTATTTTTTCCCCCTTCTTGCTGTGGTGCGTGTCAAGTCTTGCAACATTTTGCAAAAATAAATTATCTTCGTAATGCAACCCAACTAGATCTTAAATCTTCGGAACCGGCCTTAAATCTTGATCGTCCCACATGTGTCGGTGTGCATGTGGGTACGTGTACGCCTGGCCGAAGCGCGAAACGAAAACTGGTGTTCGAATAAAAAAGGAATCGGTCGCTAGAGGAGACATTCAGACAAAAAAAGCCGCGTATTTGTATAATTTATTCGGGTTGAAAACGAAGAAGATAATGTTATCTAAATTAAGCAGATCGAAAAGAAGTCGTTTTGTTTTTGTATTTCGTGGCCGTGCAAAAATTAATCTGTCTCGGTGCATGGGATTAAGAAACTTTATTTTCGATGTTAATTACTTTTGGTAATGTACCAATAAATTTGCACAGATTTTTGTATGAATCTTTTATACTGCAATGAAGAATGTCTTAAATTCCGATTCGTTATGAACGATCTGATAAATCTTTTTGAAGGAAATAAAAAAGGAAGAAGGCAGATTTAGCTGACAGGATATTTTGCATTCAAGAGGAAACAAATGGCGAAAAGTGGATGAGCTCGTCTCATCTTGCATTTGTCAAGCCAGTATACGCTGGCCCTTTCATCCAGCTTCGTGTGGGTCTTTAATTGGTCATATTTTTAACTCCAGGCCGAGTCTGGCTAGCAGCGATAACTTTTTTCTTCCGCTCCCCACACTTACCACGCGTTTCTGTTTCTTCATCGTGAAATTTACTACCTCGCCATGTATGCTTAAGCTTATGATAAACTGAGGAAGAGTTAGAAATTTGGAATCGAACCGATAGTGTAGTATTCTCAGACATAACACTTTTACATATATGTATACATCCAGAAATAGATCCACCACGTGCCTTACAATTTACAAACATGGACAAATTTTCAGAAATATTTTTCACATGACTCATTTCGTCCATTATTCAATAATTCCGCGTTTGAATCGCGTTGCTAAAATAAGACGTTCAGCGGGACCAAGAGCGCAATAACAAAAAAAAAAAACGAGACAGTCGGGAAGATACCAGAAAACATTGTTTTGCCATTGAAAAGGGGTAGGACCCGTGCCAATATTCTGCAACCGAGTCCCACTCAGCCGCAAACAGGCAAGTGGACCATTGTTCCCGATTCGGTGGAATCGAGTTCCAAGTAGTGATGTTTCATTGTCAATTGTAAGATAACTTCTTTTCTCGCGGATCCATCAGGAAGATCCATCCACGCTTCATGGTTTATCTCCCGCGTCTCGTTTATCGTAAGACTTGTTTAAAAAGGCTTGCCAAACATTGTATACCTTTTCCGTATCAAGTCGATGGATGCAGCTGCACACCTGCATCCCTTTCCGCTTTGCTATCAACTGTGCACGACGTCCGTGATATCATATCGTGGAACCTGTGATAGCTAGACTGTGTCGATGACTAGTGGTGTCGCGTTTATACGTCTCGTTACCTTGTACCCCCGCAAACAGGAATCAGAACAGGATCGGCACGGCGACGGTAGGTGGTGGGCAAGCGGGATATTGTCCAGGCGTAACAGATCAGAGTGAAAGTTGAGGCACGACTTGCAGGGAGCAGAACGACGATTGCCACTCATCGTCTTTCTCTTTCCTTCGATCGTCGACGGGCGTGTAGTAGGCAACACGAAGAGGAGTCGGAATCGTACCGGAGCTGAATTGATCGTGTGCACGCTTTGCGCCTTTGACTTCTCTCGACGCAACGATTACGCGATTATATCATGGTGTGTCCCCTTTCTTTAAAAAGGAAAACTGCTCTCTCTTTCTGTGCTACAGAGTTTGATCCGTGTGTGTTAGAGAGAAGTCTCTCTCTCTCTCTCTCTCTCTCTCTTGGTGCCGTCACGCGTCCGATCCCCCTGGTTCTCCCCTATCGACGTTGCATCCTTTCGACACGATTCGTGATGACGTTCTCATCGAACGAGCATGTAGTGTGCACTTCCGACCAACTGGTCAACCACTCCAAACGCCACTTACGCACTTAGAGCCGACGAAAGGGTTCTCTCGGTTGGTTCAGAGGCTATTTTCGTCGGCGGTCCCTCCCTGGTGGATCTCGTCAGTTCGATACCATTTCGCCTTCTGCTGCTTCGGTATAGGAAGGGGACGTTGGCATTTCCGATTCCTCGTGCAGGCGAATATGTATATTAAACGTTTGCACGGAATTGCACGTAGATATTTTGCGGAACAAGTGTCGCAACCAAGTACTTAATTGCTGAATCAGAAATCGGACAGCTGCTGAGACCGCTGATTCACCACGGCTTCGTTCATATTCGACGTTGACGAGACTCTGCCTGGTCTATCCTATGCCAAATCATATTTGCATATACACGTCAATTACCATTGCAGACGACTCAATTTGTTTGGGCGTTTCGGAGTTGTTGTGCATAACAAATCCAAATTACTATAAATTCGGGCTATGTATAATTCTATGTCTTCGCATAATGCATCTCTATGCATTCCATCGCTCCACAGACGCATGCACCTTGCCTCAATTGCAACGCCAACATTAACGCGAGTCAGTGTTTTGTACACTTGCGTCGCAGCTTACTAAACCATCGCCTCTTCCACCTTAGAAAATTCTCTTCGCCATTATTCAGCTTCCTCGGCATCCCCAATGCCTCCTTCACCTTACACGGACGCAGCTAGCAAAACTGGGACAAACTTTACAACAATATTCCCATCGATGCTTGATCATTTCGTAGCAGCACAGCAAAATCGATGTCATTTTGGACCAAAAATAGCAACATCAATATTCCTTCTAAAGGAAGAAGGGTCAGCGTTTGCGTAGCGTCAACCGTGGCTTCGACAATGCCGTGCGTGTAACGTGGAAAAGTCTCCTAAGTGGTCGCGTTGGTGAACAAACGATTGCTGGTATTCGGAGCGTGCATTTATTTAAATCGCGGAGAGCAAGTGTTGCTGCTCCTTGATGACGAAGCAGCGCGGCGAAGAGGTTAAATATATCTGTGGCCTGGCCTAACCATTCCTTCTATCCTCATTCCTTTCGAATGGCCAGCCTATGGCTGGTGTTGAATCGAAATGGATTCGCGGTGCCTACGGTTCTCCAGACAAGAACTTTGTGTTTCCTCGTAACGTTGATGAAGAATGATATCATTGACGATTAATCGAGATTTACTATGCCCCTCCCCCTCTCGTGCGTAGACTCGATCGTGGATCACTGAGAAAATCAAAGTGATTTACGTGTAGCATCCTTCATTAAGCATTAAGCGAGCTGTGCTTCGTGTGCATGTCGATCTGTTTCGCAAGCAGCGTCTTATAAGGAAGATTGATTCGTCGATTAGAGGGATGCATCGTTAGCTTGTTCAATTGACGATTTATCATGGAATATTCGTTTGGATATTTAGAATTGTGGAGCAAATTACTGGAATCGCATTTCTGGACTAATTATGTAATTAATTTATTACACAATTTCCTAATTTTCTACAGTTTTAAATTGTTTAGTAACTGTCCCTTATCGTAACTGTGGTTAAAAGCCATTGAACCTTCTCGTAAATCCGTTGACAATAAATCAACGTAAAACAGTAGCAAGTCAACAGGCTTGAACACTTTCTAAATAGGATTAATTTTACGATTTGACGGATGTAGTGTTAATTCGTTTAATTGCTTCTTTATCGCGTGGCATCCTTTGCGATCTCGATACGCGGGTCGGGTGATTGCGTTCAATATTTTCGAGCTCGGGCAATAAACTAAGCCACACGGAGAGGCTGTTAGCGAGGTAAAGGTATAATGGCTGTTAAATTGGTTCTGATATACGGTGCAGTCTTCCCGTTCCACTCGTTTCATTTGCAATCTCGACTGGTCTTTGTTTTAATTCGACCGACATGGCGAATCGAACGGGAAACGCTTCCACCAGATGGAACGACTCGTTGTACGAGAAATAGGGCCACCGATTCTTTATAACACATCTATCGCTCCCGTTTATAAATCGCTGGAAGCTATTAATAAAGCTGTTGATATTGTATCTTCCTGTACAGTGTGTTTCATAGATGCGAACTCGAGCAATTATTGGGGCTCGGGGAAGGGTATGAATCGGTCGTGCGTTTCGCATGTTCAGTAAAGTATCTGTATACGCGAAGATAATGCGTGTCAGCGTGCGGAAATTCGTTCTAATGCTGATTTGCGAAGAAAAATATAGCAGCAAGATGTACATACTGTAAAGCGATCAAGTGGGGAGGTGTACGCACACAAATACTTGTGGGTGTGTACTCGCGCGAGATGCGGAGAGAAGGAAAAAATATGTAATACGAAAGTGCAAGTCGTTTGCGTAACGCAAAGTTACTTAAGGCAACTCTCACACCGTTGATTAAAGTGACAACGCATTCCGGCGTATCTGCACTGTAAATTGACGCATACGTGGACCTTGATAACAGTTGTCCCCATTGATTAAAAGTTCAGATAGCGTGCGGGAGCACTTCATACCGCATAGTAACGATTTGCAACTAAGTGACTCGTCGTTTATGTACTAAAAAGAAAGGATAACGTTTTTTTTGTCGATCGGCGTCGTTTACTTCCCACGATTCCCCGTGACAACCTGTCCAGATATCTCTAGCTCCAGCTGGAAAGCAGGAGAAGAGCCCAAATAAGTGCAGGGTCAATTTCTAGAAGACTGAGCGCAAAGCAATTTAGGTGTTGAACTCTATTCCGCCAGATTCACGCTTGTTTTGAACAAGTCCAACTCTTTTCACACACGTATAAATCGGATCCGAAGGTGCAGCATTAAACAGGTTTAATTGAAACAGAAAATAGATTCAACTGTTAGAAACAGATTGAAATATTTTTCCCTAAATGTAATATTCCCTGTATGCTATTAACTCCGTGCACGTAGGCATTACCCGTCAAACATCTCTAGCTAGAAGAATAATAACATATGAAGTCATTTCCATTTCCGAGCTCGAGATAAGCCTTTGCGTCACCTTCTGTTCGAACTTATCACCGTTATTTCTTGTTGAATTTCTACCAAAAAAAAAAACGCAGTTCCCAATTCATGGCCGACTATCGAAAATTAATCAAAATTCCAACGTTAGCGCAAGAAGGAAGGACAGGCGTGAATCACTTGCAGTAGATCGCGGTACCCTCCGTTAGTTACCGTTAACTTTTAGCAATGATGACGCCGTATCCGCGAACACGTGAGAAAACATTCTTTTCCGCTCTGAGTGAAGACACACTTGCCAACGGCACGTCTTAGCCTGTTTTTTTTTTTCTTCTCGAGAAATGGACGCCAGCCGCGGTTAAGTTGCGTGCCTCTAATTAAGACGATTGCGTGTGGTCATAGACGAATCAATCAAACGTGCAACTTGTTGGTGAAATCGAATTGAGGAGTAAAGCGCACTGTCTCGCAGGTTGGATCCACTGATCCGCACTATTACTGAGAAAAATAATGCTTTGTACTGACGATCGTGGTGACAATCTCTGAAGGTGTAAATTACACGCGATGCGAGATGCTCGTGGAAGTACCTAATTGAGCTGGCGCGTCGCTAAACTTGTTGACCAATTAGACGGATCGCCGTGAATCAGTCACTCGTTACAAAAATGCTCTCTTCTTCCCCGGTCGGAGTCTGCATCTTCGACGAGAGAAGAGTGCATTACCGCGGCGATGGATCGTGTGTCACGCTGGCTGACGCTGAACGAAACCGGAGGAAAGATCGTTTCACTTTCGCACGCGGAAGCCAATCTCGACAGCATCGTGGCGTCCACAGGCGGGGAATACGCGTTGGATGCAATGTGAACTTATTAACGGTAATGTTCATTGCTGCATCTAACGTTGTTTCCTTCTAAGATCGTGGGATTATGTATTGCTGAAGGTTTTTAAATAATGTAGTTGGATGTTTTTATTCGGAAAAACGCATCGAAAATATAAAGTCCAGCAGCAGGGATAAACTGCTAGGTGATTAACACGTGGGAAACAATTTTTGCATCGGCTGCGTATCGCACCGGTTGATCCTCAGGGTGCATAATGTGTGTGCATAAGTTCGCTTTCGCGAGCCGAAAGTGGATTTATAATAACTGCAAGCGTGCGGCGTAAAAGCTCGTACGCCCACGCAAGCGTACGTGCAGCGATCGCACTGGAGAACGTGTTGCGTTCCTCGGCACGTGCACCACCACGAAATGCTGCTGATTTAATGCCCCTTCTTTAGGAATCTTCCCTCCCCTCTACCTTGCGATCCTTTCGATTATTCTTTTCGTTCTCTTCCCGCACGATTTTGCATTACGACTCCCCGAGTAGAGGAAGAGAATGAAAAATGATCGCTGGATGATACTCGACATCTCGTTTGCGAAACTTGTATCGGTTTAATTAGTATTATAACTATTTTTCGTGTGAATCATTTCTTTGTACCATACGGAATGATGCATCGAACGCAGCGAACTAGTAACCTGTTACATAAAGTTTCAATTACGCACACGCGACTGTAAAGTGCAAGTTATTTACATGAGAAGTATTATCTTTATTTAGAGATTTTGCAGTGGACAAAGGAAAGAGCGAATCCAATGCATAGTACACGTGTGCGAGGTTTGTGGATGGTGCGGTTAATAATCGTATGGGCTTCTTCGAGAGGGTACGCGTTATTCCGTCTCGCAAGTAGGTTTAATTCATTCTAGTTTAAATTCCAGTGGCAGGTCAGAGTTCAGTCGATTACAGTGCCTTTGATAGTTGCGTGCAGTGCGGAAAATGTTCTCACGAAACTGGTTCTGTGTATCTCATATGCGAGTCTCCATTTTGGTCCCTTCTTGGGCATGCTGCTCTAGTTAACCCAATTTACCGAGATGAAAGGACGTATATATATATTTTTTCTTCACTCGTGTCACCATTGATGATCATTATTATAGTATAGGGGATGTGTGTAATACTAGAAACCGGTTGTGTAAGTGTAATGCAGGTTACCTTAAGGAAACGTATTTACTTCATAAATTTCGCATTTAGCAAAAACTCGAAGTTTTGTATGATTTTAGTTAGGAATGGGAATCATATGGTTTCAAGGAGTATTAATACTGAATTCGAGCATATTTTTGGCACAAAGCAGACTTGCTTGTCGCGGCCAGCTGTTACTGAAATTGTCAAAAGACTTTCTCTGGAAAAGTAATATTGCACGGTACTCTTTATCAAGATATCTGCATTATTGTCCTTAATTTACCGTCAGAAGTTTCTGTCAGGTTGTAATTACCAGCAGCTCGGGCACGTGCGTCAGACACCTGATGTTTGCAGAAATACAACATATGCATCACCAAAAGCCCACCTTCTTTGTGAAGTGGTTGAATTTTCCCAAAGCATACATACATTTCGGTCCCTCATTACGAACGGCAAGATAGTATTTATCCGAACCAGGATATTTTTGAAGGACTTGTGGTGTTTCGAATCTGCTTTGACTTGATATTTCAGTTGAATTATCCAATCAGAGAGCTCATTAAAAAATTTGTCTAAAAACCCACCACCATAAACAATCAAGTCAATGCAGAAACAACAGCGGATGCTGTGTATACGCCTAACACAATCGATATCCTTAGCCCCTTCCTCAAAAAGAGAGAAACTTGAAATAGCAGTAACTCTTATCGAATGGGTGTGTCATGGTCCACCTAGCAGAGCTCCATCACAGGAACGGAAATATTTGACTTCTGCCCTCAGAGGCGTACCAGGGAAGAGCAGGAGCATCTCACAATGTAGACAGAGACACGGTGGACAGGGGCAGGATCCTGAGGCTGGGGCTCGCGATATATTCACCGTGTGGGCTCCCTCAAACACGTAACATACGGACGAACAAATACCTGTACGACGGACACAGGTATTGGGACTCACACCGGGTTGCCCGATTGGGGGCTGATGGTGGTGGCACAGGCGAGCACGCACGTACATACTTACCTGCAGAGCTCGCACGTGTTGTTGCCGGGTCTTGACTTATGTGTGCAGCAGCTGCACCGCTGCAGTGTCATTGACATCGCGGCGCACACTAGTTTCCACGAGGCAGCCACACTCGCTCACGAAGAAACCCACTGGCTCTTGTCCTCCTACCGATCGTACATTACACGCGAGGACGATTATAGCCCCGGCACGCCATACCGGCCGTGTGTGATGTTCGCTGTTCGCGCGAGAAGAGGATCCTCCCCTGTGTCCGTATCTCTACGGACAGCCTCCGGTTCTCGCCAAGGCGGCCGAGAACCGTTGCGAGTCCTGCTCGATGAATTAAGCCCACTACGGAGTCGGTGACAAACAAAAAAAAAAAAGAGAGAAATGAGGTGGATGCGCTTTTGTCGATGCATATTCGCAGAGGCAGCCGTTAGATCTAGTACGAACGTACTCGTGGATTTGTAGCACTGACGCATCAGGTTGAGAATGTCTGGATGTTTGACTTGTTAGTCAGCTGGATGGTTTGGTACGGTAGCTTCTGATAATTCCAAGCGCCGCTGGAGAAATTGTGGTTAACTCGGTGAGAGCAATTTTCGAGGGACGAAAATTGGAGCTCGCCGGGCGATAAAGACGAGCGCGTGCTCCAAACGGCGCGCGTGCTCGTTGAACGTAATGAGGGAGGTGGGTTGTCGCGGTGTATGCTCACAAAACGCATGCAGGATCGACTGGTGCGTGATTTGTGATGGGCATGATTCGTCTCGAATTGCGGATGTTCTGAAGTACAGTGCACTTTATAAAAAAAAAAAAATTGGCCGGAAGAATCTTAGTATTTTCTCAAGCTTATCGGCGGTCTAAATATATGGCTGATTTAAAGATCATACAGCTGGGTTAAGAACATGTAGGTAGCGTCGAGCTTTCAGAGGGGAGTAAAAAGTTGTGAATTTATGCATCCACGGAAGCACGCGTATTCTGAGAAGGGCGCGAGAGCGCGTAACCGATTTCGAAAGAATTCCACGCACTCCGATCTACGGTGCTGGTTGCAGGTCGAGGGCTGCGGGATTTACAGACGGTAATTTTTCAAGCTGTTCCACTGCGTTACTCTCGCGGTTGCATTCTCTCCCACTTGGTTGAAATTTAGTTGCGTCTAGTCGCTTCTTACGCCTCTTGCCAGTCCTCAGCATCCTCCGCACCGTATTTCTCTCTTCCTCATCATTTCTCCTCCCGTTGCCCGTCCCTCTCTTTCCCTTTGCACTTATCTCGGTTCCCGTCTTTCCGTCTCTCAGGCGTGCACCACCTTTCCATCTTCTTCCCTCGTCCTTTCCGCTCCTTTATCCCTCCCTTTTTACCTTTTTCTTTGCTCGTCCGACTAGTCACCGCCGTCCTCTTCCTCCACTCCCTGTACCTATTTCTATCTTTCCTTTTTCCCCCCCTGACCCTCTTCCGTCCGCCCTTTCCTTCGCCCTCTTCGTCTATCGGCGGTGGCACTCACCCCATCCTTTCAACCCGTTCCTCTTGGTCTTATTCTTACGCGGACCCTCATCTTCTTCCCTCGTTCGTCGTCCCTCTCCTAACCTTGCTCCTGTTTTATCCGAGGCCCGTGTACCTCTACGCTGGCTCGTGTTCCTCGACCTCTTCTTCTCGCCGTTTCTCCGCCTCTCCTATCCTCTTCCCAAGTCTATTCCCATTCGCCAGCGGCTGTGCGGCGCGGCGCGGCGGCTGCACTGCCGGAACTGGTCCATCGAGAAAGGATTCTGTGAAGAGGCAGCCAACACCAGCAACATCGATGCCAGTGGCTGCTCGACCTGTGACTCGACTTTAATCTCGCCAGGTATCCTCTGGATTCCAGCCGCCTCTGTAACAGCCTCCGCTCTCCTGGTCCGAGGACCTCGACTTTGCGAACTTTGCGCCGGACGCGTTGGAAGAAAGGGAAATCGACGACAGGGGAGACTTTCTCACGCTCTGAAACTGTGGCGTTTTGCCCATTAGGTGTTGGAAAAAGTTTCCTCCATTCTTTTGTTACATAAGGGTCCAAATTGCATTTTTTTGCAGAGCAGCTCTATTGTTGCAAAAGGTCTATCAGATAAAATGCAGTCTAAGTTTGTTCTATGTACAAGCAAAGATAATTTTTCTCTGTGCTACAAAAATTGTCCACTCTGAATAGAGGCCAAACTGTTGATAATTGAAAGGGTCGTTCGGCTGCGATTTCTCCTCGAGCCTTCCGATCGTCGCGCCGGATTAATCGGAGATTAAGTCCATCATCTCATAATCGCTTTAACTAGATATAATTATGTTGGCCGGGTGAAAACGAGCGCGGCACACAAACACGTGTATGTACATATTTATCTTGCCTTTGTATCCTCGATGTTGCACCCATAACTAAAACGGCACTTCGCGTGAGCCGCGGTTATTCATTTGAAAATTATAGAACCGGTTCCGCGGTGTCTGTCCTCTTATTGTTAGACTTCGGAGAGTTTATAGAATCGCCGGTACACGGTGCATTGTCAGGTGGGCCAATGGCATCGTGTCTTTGTCCAACGAGAGGCCGTTCGCCTGGCCGAAGCGACGGTCCAAGAGGGACAGGTCATCGTCGATCGTCGGCACACACGAAGCCCGATTTCAGAATGCTGTTCCGATTACGCGTAGCCAAGCGGGCCAGTATGCTGTTTCCAATCGAAGGAATTTGGCGGTATGAAACGACTGTACCACTCTTGACAATCTTTGCTCTATTTCGAACGTGCGAGTGAAGAGCACATGGCAGAACTATTCCATGCCTGTATCACTTGTTAATATGATACCATGGAGGTTTATGTGGAATGAATTTTCCCTGAAATATCGTGGCAAAGTTCATCGTGCGTTTAGTAGGCGGAGGATACATTGCTGAAGTGGTAGGAAATAATGGCGAATCATCTTGCGTTGGGAACATTTTCCGGGATGTACGGTCAGTCACAATCGTTGAAACGTTGCGCAGACGGCGAAATGAGCAAAAGGAAGGAATATTGATGAGCCTTCTGTAGAAAAGCCATTCAACGAATGCGTTCGTAATTGGTCACTAAAACGGGAAAAAAATTTCGAGTCCTGTATACGTGTTCGTTAGTATTTTTCTTTTTTAAAGGACGTTCGTAACGCAGTGAACGATACCGGCCCTCCCATTCACCATTCGTTACCAGTCACGTTAATATTGCGCACGTCATTATTCAGCTTTTATGGTAAATGACTAAGGTATGTTTCTTTGAGCTGGTCGTGTACCGTGTGTATTCAGTGTAATAGTAAATTAAAACAAAAATTCTACGTTGCAATTGTGCACTAGTTCTTCGTTTACCAGAGGACTCAGAAGCCCTGAACTTTTTATAACATTATTCGCCCATAGATAATATTTAAACTTCAATTTCTTTCTCGGAGTTGCAACTTTTACATTTCCTTACATTTTCAAATTCAATCGCCAACTGGGCAATAATTCAGGTGTCTTATTGCACGGACATGGCGAAGGTTTATCGTAGTTTCGCATATACATATACACTGCCTTTACTATGCTTCGTAAATGATCCAAAAGAGATCTCCAGCCCAGGAAGAAATGCCTTCCTGCTTTACGACGACACGGGAATTTCACGGGATGTTTATTATACAGTGTCTGCCCTAAAGACAGTCGTAAAGTTTGCTGTCGTTGGGTTTTGATTGATAATAAGCTCGGGCGATATGCTAAAAGGACTCGGTGCCTCTACGATACGTCCATTTTTCGATTGAACATAAATAGCTGAAATTATAGCTGGTAGTATTCTTTTAATAGTCAGCCAGTCCTATCGGTGATTAATGATGGATCCTGCTGGTAGATCAAACACGACTAACGATTTTACTACCAGATGCTCGAGGCGTACTTCCAATAACGAGACATATCCGATAACCAATTTCGAGCCTTTTCGATTATTTAATGCTAATGTAGCTCGATCTTCTGTGATTAATATTTTCATAATTACGAGTTTGCAAAGAAATATCCACGTAACGTAGCTCTATTAGAATATAATAGAATTCACTGGATGAGAGATGAAATGGAGATAAATAGTGTAAAATTAAATGCTGAACCCACGTTGCTGCATTCCTTTTAAATTGAATGCTATGACTCGACTTTTTATCCAATGTTTTGTCATCTTAAAAACTCATCGTTAGCAGAACCGCCGGTGGCTCCAATTCCATCTTCATCCTTTTGTTCTGTCAACACGGAGGAAGACTAACGAAAGTGTATACGAGGAGGAGACCGTGTGGTCAAATTTCGGAAGCAGGTGGTTAAAACGTTTCGAGCCGGTAAGACGGGAGTCTGGCTTCGTTGCCTTCAAGCTCGTTCAATTGGCGAAGAACAGTTAACACAAAGGCTCCTGGCCAGATTTGCCGAGCCACGTTCTTCTTTAAGCTCGTTTCACACCGATCAGCCTAGCTCCTTGCTTCGTTTCTTTTTATAATATCCTTGCCCCGTCTTTGTCGGATACTTCTAATTAATAACAGCCATTGGAAATTATCGTCTGCTCGAGTTGTTTAAAAAAGATTTACCTTGACATAGAAAAAAAAATACTCTGACGATATTTTATCGAGGGTAGCTAATGTTGTAAACAGCTATAATTTTCTTCGCGCGAGCATTGCAACCTACATGGTATTTTCACCATAAAAATAGAAATGTGAAGGGAGAACACAGGAGAAAACTTTAAGTGAGACGCTTGTTGTTGCTCATTTTTCTAAAAATTAGCCAGACAGAATATTTCGTTGCAATTAGGGAGTGATTTTTTTTTCCACTAATTTTTTCACCCCGTCGAGAAGCTGGGGAAACGACGTAGAAATGGATTGAAATGAGAAATATGGCGAATGCACGAGGATGAATGAGTGGGGTAGGAAAAAAATTCGGAAAACCTGTGGTGGTATTTTAGACGTTGACCTACATGCAGTCTCAAGCATTAAAGAACCCCTTTATTTGTTCATTATACCAATTTCATGCTCTCTCTTTGAATTCCGAGAAAAATAACAAAGGAAATTTAATGCGGTGAATAGAATCGTCAGCCCGATCGAGTTTACCATGTTCAGCGAGACAGTGCACAGAGATTTTAGGCCCAGCCAGATTATAATTAACGTTAATGAATATTAACAGTGGAACTAGCGGTTGAGGGTTATGAACTCGATTATTGGTATGATCCATTGTCAACGGTCGGTACTGAAAGGCGGTAAACCGTGATGTGTAACAGGACAGAGGCTGAATACACGAAGGATGCACTGTTTGAGGCCAAAGGAAAGGCTACACTGTACCGTCCACGAAGGTCAACTCGTGTTAAAGTCGAGGCAACCAATGAACCGTCTCTATCTCTTTGCGGTTACACACAATGCAGATGCTGTGCGTACTAAAAGTGCATTCTGAGAGATCGATTTCGTGTAACATCTACGCCGATTCTCATAGTCTCCTGTCGCGGAAGGTATAATGCTTGCAAAGTCAGTTGAATTTCTCCAGAATTGATTACTGCTCTTCATTTATCGAATTGCTTGACCATTATTTCTTCTTCTTATCCTGTGCGCCAGTTCGTACGACGACCGATTAATACGCACGTCGATTATGCAAAGGAAAGCACGTTCAGTCGTGCATGTAGCTAGCTAGAGATTGAAAGTTCCCTGTCGTAGGTCAGCGAAGAAGAAAAGTCATTGATACCTTTCACCAGTCATCGACACACGCGGATGTCACGCGTTCGTCGAATGGGCGACGAGCACGCGACTGTCGCAAGAAAGTAATGGCAGCGAGTCCAAGATGCCCAACGCGACGCGCTCAAGTCCATCGGTGAACCCACTTCGCGGTTCGCACCGTGCGTTTGAACCTGTCTCAAAGAGGTGTAAGAAGCGAAACTAGTTTTAAAATGGAACTACATTACGGCGTCGAGTTTTGCACAGGGTAGGGAATTCAAAAAAAGGACGGCTATGTTTAGCACCCCATATTTTCTCCACTTAGCGCCTGTTCACGCGTCCTGCGTTCCTTTAATAATGAGTGAAATTAGAAACTAAGGAGCACGCACTGTTGCATTCTATTTGTTCCGATAATACTCGGAGAAATTTTAACTCATGTTCGATAGAAGAACGAAATCCCGCGATGGACTTGTATGGCTCTGCACGTTTTTCTCGGATGAACAGAAGGCGAACGTGGGTGGCAGAGTGAACGATGATCACACCTGTAGATTGTCGCGCAAAGTCAACACGGTCTGGGAAGAAAGTACTTCTAGATTTAATGACGGTTGCTTAAAAATAAAACTCCAGGGAAGGTCGTCGACACCGTGACTAATATCACGAATCCGTGAACGCCGAGAACCGAAACCTTGAGTTTCGACAAAGTACGGGAACGAGTTCGTCGCTCCAGCGAAATTAAATCGAGCCCGCGGATACGGAGAACTTGAGCGTTCCATTTGCTCCCGAAGTACTTGTACCCTCGTGAAATATCGTTGCGATTGTTTCTTAGAAATCTGCGGGGGTAGTTTCTCGTCGATTACACTTTGGGCTTCTTTTGTTGGAGAAGTGGAACAAAAATCCAGTCGAATGCTCGTTGCAACCACGACAAGATAGCACGCGTGTCGATCGATGATCGGTCGGGTTAGATCATCGGCATGCGCCCGTTTGAAACTCATTCAACATTCAGCGCGTGTAATTCGCGGCGTCGAGAGACGCGCGCGATCACTTAATGCTGAAGTATGTTAATGGAGTGCGTTTCGAGTTCTCCTACGCTTGTTGGCAGATTAGAGATGAATTGCTGTAATACGCTCCATTATGGCACACGTACGTTTTCTATGCTCGCAGACACAGAGGCATGTTTTAAGGATGACACAATTTCTAACACGATAATAGCTCGACAACGTTGTATTTATTTTAACGCGTAATTACACGGTTTCCGACATTCCTCGCGGCCGCGTGGTAGGTACTTATCCCGCGGAAAAGGGAAGACAGATTTTTGCGTCTTTCACACCATCATCTTTCTGCTCTATTTAGCGTACTAATGACACACCGTGCAATGGATGGTTTTCTTTTTTGCTATGATATCGCGAGACATTGCAATCGCCAGACCGAGCGATTTCGTTGCAATCAAAGTATAATACTGGGTTCACGTTATAACACGGTTTCACTGGTCTGGAAATCCAGTTCTCTTCTGCTAATTTATCCAGCGTGAGCGATGTTACTTTCCAACGAATTTCAGTGATTTTTTGAATAAACGGCGTTTCGAACTCGAGCTTAGATCAGCATCCGTTTAACACGCTAACCATTCAAAACGCGTTGTGCAACGATTCTTGGTTCGCGGTTGTCCACGTTTGTTTTCATCTGTCTCCGTTTCACAAGGTGCATCTATTAATAGGTGGGATATGCATAGAGCGACGTTATCTAAACAGGATCATCGACCGACTTCCCTTTGTACAAATGATGTCAACGGGGAAGATTTCATTATACGTTCAAATTGGCGCGGTTCGATTCTGGTCGATCTCCGTACAGGCGATGTATATTTATAGGTGAACGTTTTGCAATTGGTCTTTATATAAAATTGATTCTCATTCTTATGCAATTTATAAGGATGACGTAATGGGGAATTCGTCAGTAGGGCAGGCTTATCCGAATCGAAATTTGGCTTGGGCAACCTTGCGGTTCCATTTCACAACGGAACGCAGGATGATCTGGTTGAAGATCTGCGACAAAACGGCGTATCGACGCGTCCTCGTAACGCCGTACTTCTCTATAAATTTCTCTTTCGCAAGTGGGCACACTGGGAGCAACAGGTATTATCGAGTTGGCATATACAGTGGTACGCAGCTCGTAATTATTCCAACAATCGGCATTGGCGAACACACGTACGAGTTTTCCCTCTTATAAGGCAAAATCGTAAACTATCAATGATATTATCGCCACCGATGATAATTTTACTGGAAGAGTTTCAAGGGGAATTCGATTATTTTATTTTCATCTCTTGAAAGAGTTCAATGTTAAGCGGGGCTCGAGGAATTTCGTTTCAGCAACTGAAATTTATTATACTGCTTAGTTGAAGATAATCACGTGCAATTGCAAATTATACGTAAGAATTTTGACATTAAAGTAAACTGCAATTACATTAAAATGTATCGTAATTAAAAACCATCTTTGCATTTGCATCTCTTTGCAATTGCGGATCGTCGCATCCCTGAAAGGTAAAGTCGATGATGCAGAAGGAAAATTTACGACCAAAATGTACTCGCCAATGATACTGCACGTTCTTTCACGGATGCATTCGTCTATAAATCTCCCTCCTTCGAATTGCAACAGTGTTACCGATTACATGCCGGTGAACCAATGAAACCATTCGTGATGGCTATCGTCCGTGTTGCATCTTATTGTGGCGACGAATTTTATTAAACAGCCTTTAGGTTTATGGTAGCAATTACATGGAGCAGTTCGCATCCTCCGGCGACCAATCTTGCTACGACTGGTATCCAGAGCTCGACAACTGGATCCTATAAATCATACTTTGACTGTATATTAGACCGTTGCCTTGCGGTCTCATACATAAGTTCAACATTTCCCGGTCTTCCATTATCATTATCAATGAACGGTTTGCAGTATCGATCGATGAATACGGGATGATCCAGTGAAAGTAGCCGACGATCGAGAAGATTTTATCTCGCTTTAGAACCTCTAGATGGAAATTCGAACAGTGCATTTGCTCGGATTAATTGGAACAAAGTTTTGAAAGCTACTCCTTAGAAACGCGTTTTTACATTCATTTCTTATCGCGACTACATCAATATTCTTACTCGGTTCTCATTTCTTTGTTACTTCGATCGTGATCGGGAATTTTATTAATGAGTTAATTAAAAGCAGGAGGAATACTCTCGAACTCCTTGCTTAAAAGCAGCATCCTCACGTGTACGCGATTGTTCAAACGGCGTAACAAATGCCGGTAGCTAGACCAGGGTAGAATTTCATCCTGGAGGCCGTTTGGTTTTCACAACGTCAAAGCAACACCCGTAACCGAGTATCGTCGCTAACCTCCAGGTGCGGGAAGTGGCTCTCGCTTTCTAGAGTGATAAAACGGCGGAAGTTCATCAATCTAACGCCACTAGGGAACCGCCGTACTTCATGTTTACGCGTACACGCGTAGTCATTTGCGGGCGGATATTTCTCCCAATCTGCAGCCCCTATTATTATCTGGTTGCATCGCGTTTCGAATCTCCTCAACGATGAAATAACTCTGAAATCACGCCATTGGGATACACAAAATATCAGCCGCGGAAAATCTCATCATTTATCCCTTCATCGATACTCAAATTTGCGATGTTACGAAACATTGGTCAAGTGTCGGACGTTGTTCACAGTCCTCAATTACATCCCGGTTAGCCGCGGGGTTAATTATGCGATCGAGATAAATATCACGCTTTTTCCCGTGATACGAAGAGATCTCTCCTGGCAATGGCCAGTTATATCCTTCTCTACCACCTCTTTGTCCTGCCCAAACTATCACACATTCCCCTCTGCCGTTGCCCTCTTTAATCTATTCCAGCCCCCTTTTTGGCTTGCTGCCTTTCTTCCGAGTTCGTTTAAGAATTCACGGCGCGTGCTGACGCAGTCACGAAAGTTCCTACGGCACGATGACTGCTGTAGCAGGTCCGGGGCTCGTATTTTCAGCCTCGGCAACGAAACTTCGCGGGAGCAACGGGAGGCGGAGGGACGGGAATCCGAAGGAAAGGTAAGGCCGAGGCGAAACAGGGGGTGAAAAATAGAGCCGACCGAGGAGACCGGGCAAAGAGACACCACGCCGAGAAAAATAAGCATCTCACGACGGTGAGAGATGCTCGGTGAAATAAAGATGTTAAAGGGAAAAGCGAAGGTCGAGTACGTGCACAGTCTGGCTAAAAGAAACTCTCGTTTAGGGAGCAATGTGCAAAGAATTGTAAGAAGTGTCCAAGTGATGTTCGTAGACGTTTCTTCCACATTTAATCTAGACGCACGACATAATTCTCCACTCGTATTTTACAAGAAACAGTTTAGAAATGTCGCTTGTATTCTTGTTAGACATGCTGCCACGGGCAAAGCGGGAATAAGAGCAGAAAAAAAACGTGGGGCGAGGGCGAAGGGGTGCCGCTTGTGTATGGCCGAATGCGCTTGACTAATCAGGGGCAAACGGCCGATACGAGCAAATGGAAAATCCGCTGTCCCCCTTAACAAAACGTGACAGTGATATACAGGGTGGAAAATTAAAAGAAGCGGCGCGGCTTAAACTCGTTTTAGACGCGTTCCGCTCGCGTCCTCCCGCATGCTGGGAATATGTAGATGCGCTTTTACGAAGTTTCGTTATTTATAGCCTGACTGCTCGGTGCTCGGTCATTTACTTTCGTGTTCCTCGGCGCACAATGCTGTTCTACTCTCGCGGTATAATAACACCGGTGCGCGGCGAGATTAGTCGGGATGATCACTGATGATCATCCGTCTTCGAGATGAGAATACTTTATGGACCCCATTACTCGTTTTACAAGTGATCATTGGTTACATATGTGGGCGGCGTGTAATAACTCGGGGGAATTTGTCGCTGCATCGTGAAATCAACTGAAATCATTGTTTCCCACTTGGAGAACCATTTCAGACGGTCCAACAGCGAAGTGGTGTTGCAGCTCTTAACTACTTCCAAGCTCAGATATTGTAACACCGTTTCGCAAACGCGGCGTTTGAAATGATACCGAGTATGAAACGTGCTGCAGACATGACTAACGCTGTTTCATTAACGTCGCCGGGCCCTTTCTTTCTCTCACGCTGCCGTTTGATACAGCAATTCCTCTCTGATGCCACGAGACGTGGGAGTCGGTGGCCAGGGAACGGGCCGGGCGTCATCCTGCAACGTGCACCACGGCTACGGATATCTAGTCGTTGGCCAGTCATGGGTCAGCGAATCTCAGTTCCTAGTCACGAATCTGAATAGCGGTGGGCGTGAGCGCACCTTTAAGGTGTACTTGCGTTTACGCGAGATGGCAGGAAGTAATAGCGCATAAGATGCAAAGCAGGCCAGAAAATCCTCGGAAGCCGCAACAAGTTTTTCCGTCGATGATAAAACCGTCGCGTTCCTTTTTGTCCGTCGCCGTTTAATTGCATTTTGTCGAATAGCATTCCGTTTGAATAGCAAAGTAAAACTTGGTCTTCTTCATTTTTGTTTCAGGTGAGGACTTCATTTTCTTTTCCTGGTATATTGTTTCGTGTCGCGGAAGCTATCGATACATGCATAATGTTAATTGGTACGCAATGGTGAGTAACAATATTTCGGATTGTATTTAAATGATGGTCTCGCGGAAGTAATACACTTAAGAGTTCAAGTGCACTTAAACTGAGAAGTCGTCGAAAATTTTACTATGCAGGATAATTTATAATTTTAATCTTAAAAAAGGAGAATAAGAAACACTTATTATGATCGCGTCAGTATCCGTTCGGTAGGCATCATGCAGTCCCCAGGGACTCCGACAAGATTTTTTCCCCTGTCGATCAGTAACTACTTCCGAGTTCGATTCTACCATATGGTTAGAACCAATTATAACAAACGATCTTGGCTAAAATGCACGCTGAGCGTTGCATCCGTTCTGCACGCAACAGTTCTCGCGTTTTACTTAGCGGGCCATGCAGAACCCGGCGTTCACGTCTTCAAGAGTAATTCCCTCCAACTGCTGGATATAGGGAAAAGTAGAGTCAGAGTGTACCGCGTACACTGAAGTACCTACGAGCTTATCAAACATGTATCCGTGCACGTGCGTTGTCGAAGCTTTGAATGCCATCAACGTCAGTGGGAAAAAGGAAAACGTGAACGGAGATGCAATTTAGGTTTTCAATTGCGAATTTCAAAGAGAATCGTAATTAGATCGTGGCTTGGAAAAACCTGGCCGTACATTTGAAAGTATAAATTTCGGAGAGTGCATTACCATTGGCGATGCTGGTTTCTATTTTCTCTTTGGAAATTCTTCTCTGAGTCTTTAGAATTTGGGCTTTATATCTCGGATGAAATCGTATCTTCTATTCACGTGGACAATTTGCAAATTGATTAATGAATTTTTCAAAACAGTCGTTAGTCTCGGTGCACTTTGCTGAAACGTTGATGACGCGGTGCGTGGACAAAAGGATTCTCGATCTCGTTACGGATCAGCTTCGTCGTTGGGATAACGAGCTCCCCGGATGGAAAAGTCGGAAAAGAGTCGAAGACCAGCTGAAGGGAAAGATCTGATATTAGATTGGAGTTTCTGCGTGCTCGTTAGATCCGGCATACGCATGCAGCGTGTCTCCTTGGATTCCGCCTCGGTGCTCCTTCGCGTACATACCCCCGTGTCACTTGGTATTGCTCGTTTCTACGAATCCGCTTTACTAGAAGTTGCAAGTAACGCACTGTCGGGTGTATAAAATATCTCGTGACTCCATTTTTTCCCTTCAAACGGTTGCAATGAGAATTACATCTAAATCTATCTAAGATTCAAGACACCTTACAATACACATTTGGATAAAAGAAACCAGTGGAAACTGATTAATTAAAAGTAGCTCGCATAAAATCCTAAAGAACCGATTCCGATTGATAAGATACAGTAAGTGTCTATGTCATAAAATAAAGTATACTGGAAAGTACATTAATCTTTCTCTCCAGCTTTCAATTCGTTTCGCAGTCGAACGATCGTTAACATATTTACGTACCCGCGAGCGCATCACGGCGTTCCTTTACGCTTTCCACGTCCTGCAATTAGTATTCACTTTTAGACGCATACTAAAATCGTTTGAAACGCTCGTCGAAGACAGCGAATAGCTGGAAAACAAAGAAGGCACGCAATACATTACGGAAGTGCTTAGCATCGCGAGTATCCTGTTATGGGGGGGTACGCGTCGTCCCCGCTTCCTTCGTGCCCCACGTGTCACGGTCGCTCGCGTCTTCTGCATCGCCCGACCGAGAGAGATTTCCCTTGCAACTCGGTCCCGGTAATAATGGAAAACGAATTTTTCCGCATGCCTAATCATTCGCCAGAGGCGGCCGTGTAATATTAACGTTTCCCTTAAACGGTCTATTACAGTAATATCGGTAATTCTATAAGATGAACCATAAAATGATCAATAAATTGAATGGGGCGCATTGCGTGGGACCACGATGGACCCGATTACGACGTTCCACGTTTCAGTGCAAATAGAATTAACTTTCGAAATTGCGAAGATACCATCACAAGGAAAAGGATCTTCATACCTTTTAAACTTCTCATCGGTAAATAAGTTTTTCCTGCCGCGTGTTTAATATCTTTTTTCGACCGGGTTTTTCGTTGCCATGAAACGCGAGGGATAGTAATTTTACTGGCCATGCGGCGCGGGTCACGCTCGACCAGTTTCGCGTTGGTTACCTAGGCGGACTGTATACTCGGCAACTCTTCCATCCCAGACGAGACTTCATACAGCCTCCATATAACCAGTATAACCACCATGGTCATCGTGCTAGCGAAATACTGGTATGGGAGTCGGTCTCGTATTATATAATACGTATAGTCGCGCCAGCGGCTACGAGAGGCTGGAGTCCAAAGTGGCGTATCACGAGCAGGTGTTGCCGAAGGGGATGTATCATCAAGAGCTGGCCATAAAGTAACTCTCGTCTCGATCGGACAATCTCACTGTCGGCGTAAAAGCTATGATTAGACGAAGCGTGTACGACGTGTGGGTAAAATCACTTTTCGACCTGGTGCACGGTAAATCGCGTTCTCCTCGATTAATACTTTCCAAATTATAACGAAATGGTTAACGCGAGGTAATGGAACGGGATAGAAGCTACATTGTTGCACCCTACCCTTCGAAACGCGAAGAGAACTCGAGTGTACGTGCCGATAAAGATACGGAGGAGTACGGTACAAATCTACAGTGTAATGTGGATCCGGAATGGAAAAAAGGGCGGTTGCTGGCAAGTGTACTCGCGGGATCGTATCGCGGTAAGCACCGTGAACCAGGAGAAAGGAGAGGAGATGAGCTAGACGGGGCTAAGTGGGAAAAGCAATGGATAGAAGAACGAAAGGGATAGAGAAGCAAAAAGGGGAAATAGTGGTAGGAACGGTTTAAACGGAGGAGAGGGAAGTAAACGGAAGACTCGATGGGAAAGAGTAAGCGAAATAATAAAATGGAGAAGCATACACCTTGGCGCGGTGCGGCGGGGACTGGCAAAGACTCCTACGCGACAACGTGGACAAGACTGGGTTCACAATATATCGCACCTTCCAACGAGATAGCGTATAAGGCGCTATTTCACATACAAAATACCCACGGTGCACTTAGTGCACGGCGCAGGTACGGGTTTGAACACCGCCTAACACCCACGCCTCCTTGGTTCACTCACCGAGGCCTTATGCAGTAACGTTATCCTTGCGCTTTCTACAATATCCTCCCGAGGTGTCCTCCGTTACTACGGTATGGCACACGCCTTAAAGATTCTCCTATCTGTTATACGGGTATTCGAATTCCGTCTATTATCGTGCCGTTTAGCAGGGGATGATATTTTAATTCCGAATCGATAGGCTCTGCCTGTGCTCGATACTGTTGGCTCTTTAAGCTGTGTACCGGTCCTCTTTTCTCCGATTCGTAACCGCACGTATAACGTGCACGCTTCGAAATTTCAAAATCTACTGTAACAGCTTTTTAGAATGTTGAGGCGTTTAAATGTAGTTACTGTAGACTAGATTGTTTCCTTTGGTGCATCTTCTGTTATTTTGGAGTAGCTACTTATTTCTCATTGATTCGATGAAGTGAACATAGATAATAGATAACGTTCGAATCACCCGGTACGTAACGATAGAGAGGGTTCTTGCAAGTAATCGGTAGTTTTACACGCAAGCGAGGAGTAAATGTGCCCGTGCGGTGTACAGAGAGCTTACGCCAGGATAAAACTGGCATGACGGCAATGACCCAGGACTGGCCTTGCGTTTCTTTCATCTTTCCGCCTTCTCCGAATTACATTCGATTAAACCGTCAAACGTTGCTTCGTGTTCAGCTATAAAGCTACTATTTCTCTAAAACTGCTGGGATAATCCTTCTCCTAGCCGTTCCATCATTTCTCGTAAATATCCTTCTTATGCACTATTCCAAGACGAACCGGACGGAGCATTTTAATTGCGTACAAAAAAAAAGAGGATTAGAAGTCATTTTATTGCAACGAAGATGTTTAAGGAGAGAACGCTCTGATTGAATCCTTCGCAACATCACAAACGGCTTCGATGATCGATGATAATCATAAGCGAGAACCGGTGCTTTCCGCGCGCGACCAACGATCAACTATAATAGAAATTCTTATTGGTCGTTCACCGATGTACACGATTTCCAGTCGCCTGTACAACTTGTGACGTCATGGCGGATAATTGCAAACTCTCGAAGAAAGGGTACACGTAGTGCCTCCGTCGTTCTCTTGTTTCATTCTGTTATGAATTACAATTTAATGGAGCCAGACCCGTGCTGCGTTCCCTTCTAAAGGATTAGCCAAACGAACCGCTACCTTAGGATCGTTGGGTCAAGCAGATATTGATCATGATTTATGACTCGTGCAATGAACCGCTGCGACAGATCATAGAATAAGATTGCCTGAATCGCAAGTACATACATAGTCGAGGCGACTGGTGTATTCATACAATATGCAACTAATTACTAGAGGTACCTGATAATTCCGTAGGATCCCTGCCTCTAGATAATTATTTTCCGTTTATCCCGAACTTGGCCAAACGTTTGTTTCAACTGTCGCAATGCGTTCTTCTAGAGAGAATTGTCTCATTTTGTGATGTTACATCTACGGTTCCCAATTTTAGTGAAGACTGCTTAAAACATCTGGTACACGTGTGTGAATTTCGTTCAGAATCTCCAAACAAACGATCCTCCTCTTTATTAATAATATCGACACACGTAATACCAGCTCGAATTCTTTAAAGCCACCCTGTACACCAATTTTGCAACTGCTATTCGCATGCTCTGTACACAATACTTGATTGTTCCCCGACGTTCAAGGGAAATCGGTCGACAGAAGTGCTCCTTTCAACGGAGCTCGATACAGAACGTAATAGTACATTAATACACCGTCTCAATGTATGTTTGTTCGATAAGTGGCTAAAAGGTTTCGAACTTTAATAGAGCTTTATTTCGGTCCTCATTTCGGTATTTCCCCGAACTGCCAGCGCGCTTTCGCTTTCATTCTTCACGCGTCCTCGTGCCACTTCTCTCGGCGAAAATGAACCATTGTAATTATGCATCGAACAATGATCGGGCCTCGAAGGTGGCGGTTGGTAGGGAAATACAAACGTTTTGCAAAGCAACGCGATACGTCGCGTGCTCCATATGGCGTCTCCATCTTTTATCTCAATGAAACGAGCCTACTTACGCGGACGACGTCTGGTGAATGCAGATTAAAATTGATCGATCAAAATCCGTGTTGAGAAAGAGCGACACAGAGAACGAGAGAGAAAGAGGCGGTGGAGCATGGACGATTTAACTGAGTAATTCGCGCTGTCGAGGTCGATGAAACCTTCGACCCCGCTTAAACGTTTCTCGGTCACTGAATGGCCCGGTAGGCTGGCCGAGGTGGCCCAGACAATAGCTAATCCATTCTTGGTTCGCTCTCTCGCGAAACTCCAGGTCGAAAAGGATGGTCGAGTTTCGCAGCTTGCTCCTTTCGGTCGAATTAGTAGGCAACGTCATTTCTATTCGGGGAGCAGGATACGTGGGATGTGCTGAGAACAGCGTTTGTCACACACACGCACGCACGCTGTTAATAGAAATTAAAGATTGCCTTGAGATGGGAAGCTTTCTAAGTTCATACGCGTGATACCGTCTGTGTCCTTGTGCAATTAAGGGTTCTACGAAAGGTTTCACTCACGATATTCAAATGTGCAATTCATGGTCCTTCGATCATCCATCATCTTATGTATTCATTCTTTTTTTCCCTCAAAATCAAGTTAACTTGAGAATATCCGCCCAACAAGAGTGACTATCGCTATTACGTTAAAGTTGACGCTTCCATCGCTGCATTTTATAGCGATTCTGAATTGTCATTACACCGCCTCCGCCGCATATTAACGCTGCATAGTCGCACCTGAGACGATGTCAGAGATGAGGAAAGAATGAATTCCTCGTACACTCGGTTTCAAATTGATTGTGAAGAAATGATGGATCCGATAAGCTGAATATTCTTGATGGGACTGGAATTTGTGTTGCAATATGAAGATTTTCGGAAATAATAATAGTAATTACTGTTTGTAATTATTAGTCCACGTTCAGGAGTTGATTATTATCATTTATTATCCACCCGTTCGTATTTTTCTGTGCATACGCAACTCCACTTTCATTCGTGTTGTACGGGTTATTTCGTAGGCCGTACTTTAACTTCCTTTTACTGATGGACAGTTCTCACTGACACGATGATTCGTAGCCGGACTCTCACGCGCGGTTTGTACAGTACGCACGTCAGAATCGGCAGCGATATAATTAACACGCCAATCAGCAACAAAGGATCGGCTCGAATGCGCGTCGCGCGCTAATGACCCCCGATATGGACGGCATCAACGATATTCCTGTAATTAATGATCATAATTTATAAAGTCCTTAATTATGTAAAAGTTCACGCTTTCTTGCGGCACGCGTCCGTTCTATTTTTCTCCTTCGTTCCGTTTCCATTTTTGCGCTCGTTGTGTTCACTCTCTCTGTCCCTTTTACTCTCACCGTGTAACCCTTTCTCCCTTATATGTAAGTGCAACGTGCATTCCCGCCCTTTCACTCCCTCCGATTTCTTTTTCACTGTAGCGGCACCGGTGCATCGCTGCGTATAATTGGCTCCGTTGCGTTCACCAGCCAGCGTATTTGGGCTTGCTCGCGTGTTCACGAAGTACTCGCGAAATATCGCGGCGATGCATCATTATCGGGGAGGGTAGAAACGCGAATACTCCATATACGATACACGAGCTTGTTTTTTCTTTTTGAAAATATCGTACCGCTTGACAATTCCTTATTTCGAATCTCATGCGAATACTACGTGTGCATCGCTTGGTATCGCAACGAACCAGTAACAAGAAGTAGGTGTAACGCAAATCCCATGGCGTTATGATCTGTCTTTTGTCCTTCTTTTCTACTTTACGCGTGCAGATCTGATGCATTGCACGGGAGACGGGAAACTTGAACTGAAGCACCACGTTAACCTTAACGTTTTTAGCGCAACAGACAGACACTGGATGCGCGTTCTTCTTCCAAGACGTACGATCATTTTTCAGCTGGCAGGTTCTAACGGCTACTGGCATATACGCTCTGCTTGTTGCAGGATCTCTACCATGTCACGGCTTAGACGTTGGTGAATCACCGTTGTTTTAATGCTTCTCGAACGGGAACCGAGAATTTCAATTGCGTTTCGATACAATGGCCCACTTGTATAAGCTAAACATTTTTAGTTATGTCCCTCCATTAATTATTATATCTCGCGAGACAGAGATTAACCACCCCTCCATCAAAGCAACCACCAATTGCGCTATTTGCGGACCTTGGCGATATTGCGGCGAACATTAACGCGAATCGCGGTCGCGTGTTTTCGGCGAACCGTCGTCGGTCAAGTTCAGTCAACGGCGCGGCGGCGCAGGGGTTGCGTTCCGGATTATTGATTAGCGGGACGCATCGTTGCAAATTCCTGCTATGGTAAGAATTCCGCATAATAATTGTTGCAGTGTCTGGACGGCGATCACGCGTACGCGATAGTGAACGACTCGCGGGCAGGGACGTACGTAAAACGAGCCTGAAAATTAGAGTAGGTTATAACCGCGAATTTTCGGTTAACGATCGGTTACGGGCACGCCGTAATGCTCCAGATAGTTGCCGATCATGAAGCGTAAAATTATGGATCGTTTATCGTACGGATATTTTAGAAACTTTGGGCGAGACGAGCCGTTCGACCTTTTTATACAGCGAACCGGATTCGTAACACGGGCTTCGATTGCAAACGCGTCGATAGACGGGGGTAGGTAGGTGGGATCTTTGCCCTTCGATTTCATTTCACTGAGGGTTCATAAGGAAGTTTCTAATCATTATTTTATTAAAGAAGGGTGGCTCAAGTGGGAAATAAACATGCGAGAATTCGAAGAACATCCCTTAAGCTTGGTCAGCACCAAAAAATAATAATATCGCCGAGAAAATATTCGCGTATCTCCCTATCACACGACAAATAAACTACCCCTTGGTTCCGGTATTTCGAAAACTGCCCCATAATACTCCAATCCAGAAAGAATTTCTCCACGCAACCATTCAAGTTGTCATATCTTTTCTCCACCCTAGATTGAATCTTCTAAACGGCTGGTGAACCAGCACAGCAACAAAACTCCGGCTAATCTTCGATCAGTCCGTTCCCTTGTCGTGCCAGACTCACAGTCTCGAATCCCACTAACGAATCTATCAAGCACGTGATGTACACGTGTTGCACGTATATAGCGTAAGCTGGTATCGATTGCGCCGGCGGCAATTATTTTCTTCTTTTGTCGGGGACGTTTACCCTTCGAGCCGGAGCTCGCCGTGCCACGAAAGGGATGAAGGGGGCGGGATGCGAACGATGAGGCGTGTGTGGGCCGAGGTCAAAGTACGTTCGCGGTGAAAATCCATTAGCGTGGCCGAGTAAAATGAAAAATATTCTCGTTGGACGTCGATCCGCGGTAATTATCGCGTAATCGAGTTACTGCATCGCGCGTTGGCCTCGGGGTAGTCGAATTTAATCAGCGACATCGTAGGTACATACAATGCTGTTAAATTATGAATGATTAGAATGCTCTATCGATTTTGATTTGACGGGCTGATATTAGTTTTTTTTTAACATCTACGAGGTACGTCTTTGTGGATTGGTTACGCGATTGTCTTTAGATAACAAATTCCTGAACAATTGATTGGACACGTCGTAATTTTACGGATGCCAGGTGCTCGTTGATTAAGAATGCACGACAAATTGGTCAGCGTAAGTATACGCTTTCCGTTCGGCCCTCGAGCTCGTGTAATTGCATTAATCCGTTCGATTGGCTGCCTCCAAATTGCTCGAGTTGTTGGGCCTCTCGTTTATTCTGCGATTGATTGTAACTACCGTGTCGAAGTAAAACACGAAGGGAGAACACGGAAAGGGGATAACAATTTATGATAGGAAGGAGCAAGGCTTTTGTGATTTCTAATTATTTTCTGCTTATGTGGATTTCTGTCAACCTAATTGTAAGTTACTCCCGCTATTTCTGCGATCTTCATTTTCTTGTCTCGCAAGTTCCATCGTATGGCTAGCTACGCTGCATATCCTTATCGCTGGTAATTACCTCGACGTACCAATTATCGTTCGCAAGTTTTCACTCGAATCCGAACGCGTAATACGAGGGATCCACGACCGGTCTTTCTGCCGCTCGACATGGACGTTTCATTAGAAAATGGAAAAATGCGATTTATATTGCCGGCGAGCATGGAACGACTCGGGGCTTTGCGTGCGCGCATCGCTCGATCCGCTTTCCTGAGAAACCTCGACGACACGGCTCGCTGCTTTGGAAATGTTTTATGCAGTTCGTTAGAAACGAAAGTACAGTTTCTTGTGTAGTATAATCGAATGTTACTTCGAGTTCCCGAAAACGGAGAATATTGTAATAAAAATTATTCAAATAAGGCATAGTTCACGAGAAGAAAGCTGGTTTGCAAATTCTGTTCTCGTATCAGATTAGGGGAATCACGCCTGACTTGTAGTTTGCATTCTTATATTGCTTTGATTATCCGTCGCATCTTCTATATCCTATAAGATAGTACCAAGATTCTTACCGCGTACAACGTGCACGGCAATAATGTACACCAAGTTCGTTATTTCCAAATTCGTTACCGTTCGTTTTTCTTCACACGCGAATTACCGCGTGCAACACCTTGATCCACAATGCGCGACGCCAAGCGCAATCGGAATGACTCGCGAAAGTAAGAGGAAATAAATCGCGGCTGGGCTCGTTCCGTGGGGCAGCGATGCTCGTGGCGAACCTCCTCATCGCCTCTTCGCATTTTCCTCGGCCCGCGTTCACGTAACTCGTCGCCTTTCGAAAAATTAATCAGTCTCCCCGGCCGCGAAGGAAGAGCTTTCAAATTTCTTTCGCAATTGAAGTCTTGAGCAAGGGGGGAACGAAAAGCGGCGGAGCGGACAGGAGAAGCGACGAAGCGCGCCTCCTGTATCGCGTGTACGCCGCACAACGGTGATGTGCAATTAGTCACGGCCGAAGACTTTAACCAATTACGTTAACCAGGTTGACGGAATGCATCCAGAGCGCGAATCAGCCGATTACGATAGCGCAGCCCATGGATCGTTGTGTTTCTTAGAGTTTGCCTAGGTACATGTGGAGGCTTCAGAAGCCAATGAGGGTAGCTCGAACTTTTCCTGAAAACTTTAAAAAAACCATGGCGATTTTCTATCGTTTCCCTTGTGCTTAAGTTCGTCTGTATATTTTAGAACTAAAATCGTTTCGTCGGCAACGAGGATTGAGTTCGCGCGATCGTCGACGGTGGTCGGCGCGTTACAGCCTCCTGGTTCTCGTTCACGCACTGAATGCTATACGGCTCTGCGGTTTCCAGGATAAGCCGCATCGCGACGCTGAAAAAAAATACGGTCAAGTCGTCGACGTATTAATTAGACGGCGCTTTATGCTTTTGCTCAGGTAACGTCGGGAAAGTACGGATTTTCGGAGTGGCGGGAAAGCAGGTGGAGAACGGTCTTTTTTTCCCCATCCTAAACGATGCTGGTTTACATTGCATTAGAATTGCAAGCGAGACGCCAGTTCGACGGCAGCGAACGTCGGAATGAAACCGCGAAAAGTCGGGCGTTCGATATACGCATGAGTAGTCGCGCTTCTATCGGTGGTAAACGAAGGAAAATTTCTCGCATTTTTTTTTTTTCACCCGACATCGTTCACCGTTTATCTCGTTAGGCGTCATTGTTACTGCAACGGACGATCGATTTCGTAATAACGCAGTGAACTTTTCTATGTGCGAACGGCCTTGCCTTTTTACATCATCGCCGACTGCGTGCGTGTAGGTGTCACTTACTTTTCCCGCCTTGAAAACCCTTTCACTGTTTTGCACCTACATAGACGCGCGGTAGACAGCTGCGTGCCGCTGGCATAGAGTCAGAGAAATCTTGGGAGCTATATGCATGCAGAACTCGTTCCGCGTAGTCGTCGACAGCAGGCGAATTCTGTTTTATTGGTCGACATTGCGCTCGATTCGCGTGCCATTCGTTTAGTGTAATTGCGTTACCGATGGAAAGTTCAAACTTGCTTCCATTTTAATCAGCATTCTTTCCTTTTTTGTCTGAAGCAATAATCGCGTTAGCCAATCGATTATTTGCAATAGTCTCTATGCTTTAGTTTATTAACGATTTATGATATTTAGATACTGAACATCCTATTCATATCAAGAGTAATATATGATAATTCAGTTACAATAAATCAGAGGCTTGAAAAATCTTCAGCACGTATTTTGTATTAGGCTCAACCACTATCCTTCCCAGTTGCTCTGAAATTTTGAGCATCTAGTTCCGCGCTCTGCTCGGCCGATTATATCCGCCGAATGTTTCCGATATTCGCGACAACGGTTTCTTGGTTGCCGTAGCGAACAAATAGGATAATTATCTCGTGTCTGGTTTTTAGACGGTTCCCAGACACGAGCCTCTGGACAAGTGGTTAATTATTTTAATTACGGCCCAGACTTTGCTAACTGGGGCACAATTCTATATGTATGCGAATGAATATTACAAACCAATTTACTAACTATGGTAGATGTCCCCGTTCTTATTATTATATTCCCTTTACCTTGCGATTATTCCTCTGTTTGTTACTTTATTTTCCTTTATCTCCAGTGCTTCTTTTCAACGCAGCTGCATCAGCCTTTAAGTTGATGAGCATGTCGCTGTAAGCGTGTACATTCTCGTGATATTCTCGCTTGTACTTATCATCGGTAATTACTCATTTATCGTTCATTTTATGGTGTCAATGTCTTACCGAGTCAACGTTTCTTCGAAATTGTAAATTCAAAGAATTTGGAGTTGCATAAAGTTTCGAGTGTAGAGAATGTTTACGTTGCAAAACGAGAGAGAATTGTAATTCCAAGAACAAAATTACGCAATTTCTTTAGAAAATTTTCCAAATCGAAGAGCACTTGGGTAGACATCTCAATGTCCAGCCTCAGACATCGGCCACGGATCGACCTTCATCCTTCGCCGGGTCTCCTGCAAATCATGTCCTTCCCCTGCTCTTTTTTCACTCCTTTTCCCCCCCTTTCCTTTTCCTTTCCCTTGTATCTTTAGAAATCCGACGAAACCGTTCCCGGCGCCCCATTCTCACGATTCTCAATGAAAGAATCATCGAGCGTCCACTCCTGATATCATTCTCATCGTCATCTTCGATCATGTCGTACGTCACAAAAGTATTGCTTCACGGCGCTTCGAGCTGTTCTTAGGCGTTTTTCTTTTGAGTTGCTAGCCCCTATCCTGTTCCTACTTTCTGTTACAGGTTTCGTACGAACCGTCGTTGTACGGTACGAAAGGCACCGAGAGCGACGAGAATGTAGCCGACTGGTTATCGTTCCACGAACACAGTAACGAGAGGATGCGCGCTAAAGGGAAACGCACGTGGACCAGCAAAGTTGCACCTCGAGGAAATTCCGATTCTAAAAATTCGTCGCGCGATAGAGTATCGGGAATCACTGCCCGAGTAATGATGCACAGCTAGAAGTTCGTTATTCCGTCCCTAGTTCCCGTCCATCGCGAAACGTTAGAGAGAAAAGGAAGGAAGACAGACGAGGAGGGATCGTTTCCGCGCGATCGAAATCTCTTTCTCCGGAGCTCGAGATCAAAAAGACTGAATATCAAAGAGCGGAAAGATGTTGGGAGTGAGTCAACCGGGAAATCCACCCTCCAGCCTGCGACACTCGGCGAGCTTCTCTTGTCTGCAGCGCGGCACCGCGAGCGAGGGGCATCGTGCGAGGACCTCGACGCTGTTGCAACAGCCCAGCCTCCAATTGAGCAGCAGCCATCATCAGTACACTTCTGGCCAGTCGTCTCTGCTGCAACCGACAACCGGCACCGTTCAACATCGTATCGAGGCGTTGGAGGCGGTTCAGGACAGCAACGATTACGGTTTCGTGAAGATTCGACCGCGTCTACGCAGCACGAACGCCACTCTGCACTACGAGGAGGAATTGGCTGCTCAGAAGAGCGCGCTATGGGAGCGAGATGCCTCTGCCTTTAGCGATCGCGAGTGCGACACCAATTACAGAGACTGTTCGTTAAAGGTGAAGGATCGGGAGCACTCGCCGAAGGGAGCTGCGTCGAAGAATCAGAATCCATTGAGGGGAGCCTTGATCTTGTTCACCTCGACGTCGTCTTGGTGGAAGGCTAGGCAGCGGGAGGATCAACTGAATGGAACGACGAACGACAGGGCCTTGACTTCGGCTACAGCATCCTCCGAGCGAAAGTGGTCCGTGGGCACCTCGATGGCGTCGCCTTCGAACGAAAGAAAGTGGCCATCGGTGACCTCGCCCACGAACGACCGGAAGTGGTCGGTGGGCAACGGCGCTCTGACGTCACCGGGCAACGATAGGAAGTGGACCAGATCGTCCGTCTCGTCCAACTCGGCGACTCAGCAAGACCGGAAGTGGCGGTCTCTCGGCGCTCTGCTAAGGGCTCCGGCTGGCGCGGGTTCGCACGCTGCTCAACACTCGATGTCCCACAACATGAGCGTCTCCATGATCGAGGGCGAGCACTTCCGGCAGGATCTGCAGGGCTCGGGTTGCAAGCCGGCGCGCTACCAGCAGCCCACTTCTTACTCTGCTCGCGTGTCCAGAGTCAGTAGAGACATTTACAGGGAGAACGGAGAGTTCGGTCAAACTGGCAGATCGAAGGTTAGCCGTAGACTCTACCAAGAGTGTACCGATTCGGCGGACAGAGAAGTCGAGGAGAGACACGTGCAGAATAGACATCAGTTCGAGGACGAGTGTAGAGGAAAGATGAATCGAGAGAGCATCTGCAAAGTAGAGCAGCAGACTGTCGGCAACGAGACACGCACCGCTTCAACGAGATCCAGTCGAGCGCAGAGCTTTTATCTTCTGGATGATTTTCTGCGTCCCCAGCCGCAGCAGAACAAGTGCATGCTGAACGTTTACATGTCGCCGTCGCATTCAAAGCCGTTCGGTAATGGCAACGATCATGGCTCGGGAAGATTGGCCGAGATCAAGCAGATCTCGCAGGGGAACGTAACGAATATCACGCCACCGCGACGGCACAATTCTAGCTCGGATAGCCTCGAGGTTGCAACTAGTCCGCTTCCGCCGCCGGTGCCTCCTCCGCCTCCGCAGGTCACCGCTAGCCGCGATAGAGAAAGGGCTGACAATTTCAAGGAGAAGGATGTGTGCAAGTGTAAGATGTGCTGGACCAATATGCAGCAGAGAGCCTTCGTAGACGAGGTAGGTCCTCCTCGAGAGGTTACACGTGTCTCATTAAATTGCGAATTTAATATTAAACAGTTAGGCTATTGCGTCGAATACAGGCTGTGTCCACAAATAGGTGGATCAAAATATAATAAACCCGTTCGAAATTGTTCATTCCATATGACCACGTGGTTCACTTTGATGCCGTTAACTGCAGCGAATGTTTGAATTGGGTTGCCGCCCCTGACCCCTTATTCCGCTGTTCGCGCGTATTACTATCGGTCGGGAGACCGTTATTCTTAGGACGGACAAGGATACGAAGTGGCGAAGGAAGTCGTATTTCTATCCTTTCGGTATCTACTCTATTATTAGCAACCGCTGCAACGATGGTAGACGCAGTTTAACTGGATTTCCGTTCAATTTTAAACACTGCCGCATCCCCGTGGCCGCAGCCTCCTCCACCTCACTGTCCACCCATTCTTTTTTTTTTCTTCTCTCTTCGGCAAGTATCCTCAGGCGTCGAGTTCCACGCTGACGCGAATCCCGCGGACAAAATATTCCGTATTTCACAGCATTCCCATCGTTCTCGCCTTTCGTGTGTCACATTGTAATACATATCTTCTTCGGGATCTAAAGAAAGATCTACACGAGTAGACCCGAGTCGGACTTGGCTTTTCCAGCCTCTTTTGTTCGAGTTCTTTGTTCCTCGGGGTCTCAGCGGCGATGCGTAACTACGATCGTCTCCCCTCGTTCCTTTTCTATGCTCGTTTACCCCATCGTTCCGCTATTTCTTGTCCCCCCCTTTTTTTTCTGTATAATATCAAGGCATCCTAGGTCAGGGACGCGTAACCTATGCATCCGGCTCAGACAGCCACTTGCAGCGGCCGATGAAAGAAGCGCGGACTGCTGCTACTAATTCAGCCCCTGTCGCGCTGAATTACTCACGTTCCTTTCTCTTCCCAGCGTTCAGCGAGAATGTGGCGTTAAATTCGTATGTTTTTAAGTTTCGCGAATTATGCGTCACAGGTAGTTTCAGTTGTGCGACGAACACTCGAGACAGCCGCATCGTATCTTACACGCTCACGGGTTTCTTTCTTTCCAAGGTTCGTTCGATTTATTTTTGGAAGCGTACAGTTCTCAGTTCTTTTTCATTTTAAAATATTTGATCACCATTGGAAGTGGGTTAATTTGATATCATCTTTCATCAAATATCCTACATTTTATTCGGCTCTTATCTCTACGTAAATCTGATAAATTGGCGTGCACAATTTCTCTAACTGCGATTGTACATACAGTCGTTTACACGCTGAGAAATCGTTCCTCTTCGTTCGATCCCCACGAACGTTACCCGGATGTTCGTTCTCGCGGACGTCGAGCGAAAGAAGATACGAGAGGACAAAAGTCCAATCGCGGCAAACAGCCGAGGGCGAATCTTCTTTTTTTTTTTGATGGTTCGCCGATAGGGTTGAAGGGCAACTCACGATGACGTGCAGAAGCCCCGCGACATCGGAGACTCTTGCGAGATGCTTTCGAGTGCGGGAACGCGCACAGGTATGCGGCAGTCGCACCTTGGGAACATTCGTCGAATGGAAGCCAAACGAATCGAGAACGAGTGTTGTCTCGTCGTCTCTAATTTTAATTCGAAAAATGAAGTGCTGCGTGCCCCAATCGTACCCTTACTACGCGTACAAAAATTCATAGACAAAAGATGAAAATGACACACACCAAGTTCGTCGAAGGCAAAATTAATTCCTCTTCGCACGACCTTCGATGATCATTGGCAGAACCATATGCCAGCGAAGTTTCATCCACCACCATCGCGTGCCACTAATCGATCGTGCATTACAGTGGCATTACAGTGGCAGTATGCCTCGCGCATTACAGTGGCAACCCTCGAAACAATAACGAATATAATCCCCCACGTAGTCACGGGCAAAAATCCCCTCAGCACGTAAGGGAACGTCGTCACTTGGGAATACGCGTGTACAATCGATCGCCGCATGTCCCGTCCTTTCCCTTCATCGGCTGAGCAATTCTTCGTCGTTCAAGCATGCATCAAAGCATAATCTCTTCATGTAGGAGTTATCTCCCGGCGATTCCCTCGTTCGAGGAGTATGGGACACTTTGGTACGGTGTTTCGACGCCTCTGGAAGATTTTAAGGGGCGATTCATAAGAGGAGAGCATGCGTGTGATCGTGGACGACAAATAAAGACAATCCCTTTTATAGATGTAACCAATTGAGACAAAGGGTGGTTGAACGGCTGGAACAACATCGATTCGATGTTGCAACTTGTGCCGTGGACAGTGGACGTCGTTTCCTTTATTGTTTTTCTTTTGCTGAGGACAGTGAATGTCTTCGTTGAGTGCCTGCCGCGGATAGGTGCCCTTTATTTCGTTGAGATTCAGTTATGAAGAATGGATATCTTCATTCTCCACGAGCTTGTTCGATGGATCGTGAACATATCCTTTGTATGGCTGACCATCTCTGGTGATTCTGGTTTCTTCGAGATCTTAATCTAGCAATTTAGATGTTCCCTATTTCGAACATTAATGCCTCCTCCTCCCCCCCCCCCCCCTACATTATATGATCCTGGTTATCTGATCGAGTCAGGACGTAAGATCGCTTAAAACTATCCTTGGATCCTTCCCAGTCATTTTATTTGTGCGCGTTATGAATTGTGCCCAAATTACGATGCAACGTCTGATCCTCCGAATCGGTGGAAACCGTGCTCACAGTTCCAAAAGGGATTCTCTCACGGATGAAAGTCACGAAGGAGTTTGAAACGCCCTATAGGGCGGACGAAAGGAGACATGGCTCTACAGGAGATAGAAGGCACCAGATAGACCCCTGACGGTGATATCTCGTGGTGAGATCTTGAAACCGGCCGTGTCTGTCGTTGCGTCGAACCAGGGTGATTTATCATTATTGAAATACGGACCATTTGAGCCATCGCTGCTCCATTCTATGCTTCTGCACACGCTCCGTGCTTTTCCATTTGAAAGTCCCGTGGCTCGAAAGTCGCCTTTGTGTTCCCATTTTTCTTCACGCTACCGGATCCCTTTAACCGTTCGCTCGCGGTTACCTGAATTGGTCTAAATTAGATCATCCGCCACTTTTCCAAATCTTATTGTCCTTCCAATGTTTCGACGAAACTGTATGCGATCGTCTTTGCAAATTTTAGACATGAATTATTGCGAGACACTCAGTACAAGGCGAGCACATTTTCTCCAGTAGAAAGGGGAGTCGCGCTCTTCTAAGAGGCAGGGCATAAATTACACTTGCGCGGGCCGTAGATTTTTTTCCCCCGGACAGACATATGGTGCTTACCAACGAACGAATTCAATTTTGCCCAAACCGGATCTCGAGCACGTGGTAATGTTTCCACCGCAAGCGGGTAAAGCCCGAAAGACACAATTCCCTTTCGTTTCGCATGCAGCAGGATTAAACCGCGAGATGACTTCTGTGCGATTTATTTAATACCAGGCGGATAATTGTCGATGAGAAATATTCCCAAAAATGTACGTTCGATCTATACTAGATGAAATCGTCTTGCAAAGTATCAACGGCATTGGCGGGCAAAGCAATTCCTTGGCGTTCCTACAAGACTTGCTTTCTAGAAAATTGTATTTTACACTTCATAAGCAGAACGATGCGCATACAAAATAACTAATTTATTCAATTTAGAAAGCGAACCAATGTTGATCGCTTTCACTGTAATGTTTCATACATTTCGCTTAAGTTAACAAATCAGCGTAGCTCGAGGCAGTGCATTTTCGTGCCTGGGATCATTGTGAAAGATCGCGATAACCAACTTTCTAATTATAAACTGCATTTCGATTCGTTTTTTTTTCGAAAGGCAAAGACATAGAAACCAAGGACGATCAAAGCGTAACGAATTTTCGTGTAGAATAGGAAATTTGTTCACGCTCGTGCGAGCGTTTTGCTAGTCGGCAAACCGTGCGAGGGAAATATTCTTTTAAGACTTCTTTTCTTTATATCGCGGTCAGCGCCGTTAATCATCTGATAAACGAGATTGGCCGAAGTTCCACTTGTTAAACCGCAGAACCAGTGTCATCCTTGTTAGACGGGAGGACCGCGATAAAAAAGGATTAGCAAGAAACAAGTTTGGCAGGGACACACCGCTTCTACGGTGTTCAGTTCCGGATGCAGTTAAAATTGCCACTATGTCACTGCAGGTAGAAACTTTTAGTTAGACCTGAAAAACTCATTAGGCGTTTTATTAATGTTCCTCCTACTCCGGTCCCTTCTCTTTTTCTTTGTCTCTGTTATCCTTCTAAGAATCTGCTTTGCGCAAACAAAAGAAGCGACTCAGGCGAATCTAATTATAGTATAATTTATTGATTAATTAGGTTGCTAGTAATTGGTATAATTATTACTCATGGAAAAGATCAAGATATTTAACATTTATATTTTGATTGCACATTGTAAAGATTTAGGAGTCGGACGATTATAGATTTTGTTAATCTATATACGAATAATTATAAGTTTGTGCAAAATGCTGATGGTAATAAGTATAAATCCACGACTTTATCCACTTTCTTTCTGCGGCTGCAGCTGCAGCAGATTCCTGTAGTAGCATTTTATTATCGACCTAAAGACTGCTGCTTTACCAGCACACTGTGCGCAGTTCGCTGCTGAATCCGACAAGATGACACTACCAATTAATTTTTTTTTCAAGTCAGGCAAATTCAAATTGAATCCCAATGCAAGGATTTAAAAAAATGTAATCATTCAACCTACTATTTTTCAATTTGCATACTATTTCTGTTCTTCCAAAGTTTATCTATTCTATCAAAATACAATAAAAGCAATCACAGTAACTCTGTTCGTTTAATAAGAACTTAGTATTTTTTAATTCAAAGGAATTATTAGGAATTACAAATTTCAGATGGGTTTTTTTCTGCGATTCCGTTCGTCGCGCAACAAAAACTGAAGCGCACAGATTGTAGGTATTATCTAAATGGAAATCGTGCGAAAATATTTGAACAACTCAGGTATCATATGTATGTTCATGACCCGCATGTTTGCGGAATTCCACGCACGTGTTCATACATCCGCTTGTATCAAGAGAAAGATGCTTTGTTTGCCGGGATGAAAGTGATTGCCTGCACAACGTATTTATGTAAACGAAGCGCGTAGTCCGTTGCAACTGGTACGCAACAATCGTATGCTAATTATCATCGCACCCGCGCCCGTATATTTTCCATCGATTCGCACCAGTTCTGGTCGAATTGGTCTACGTTGAAGCATTTTCCGCGAGCCGGCGTTGCGCCTCTTGCCCCGTTGTTATTGGCATTAGGGAAAACATTGGATTTGGAATACGTGTTTGTGCATCGTGTTTATCTCCCCCATTCTCGCGCAATTTTCTTCATTACTTCCTATTGGTTTGCTCAAAGTTGCTAGAATACACGTGGAGCTTGGCCGCAAGCTTCCCGCATCGTGCAACGCGGATGCACTTTAATTAAAGCGTTCAGCTCATAGCCGTATCTATTTTATCGTGCAATTCGTTCCCAAGGATCCAATTAACGAAACGAAACATTTGCGTCACGGCCGTGTTATTAGCAGCTTTTAGAATATTGGTTCTTTGCTTGGAAGCGAACGGATGGTGCAAGGTTCTGTGGATTTTTAGGAACTTCGGCGAGTTTGAGAACTGTGTCTCATTAATGATGCATGGGAGCACGTAATTATTTTAAGCAGTCAATATTCTACAGCGTTCGTTTTATACGAAAAGGTTCGCGAACAAATTCTTTCGGCCTCTTTCTGTATTGTATTGATCGAACGGGTAAACACACCAGTGTCACGAATTTATTTACCTGACTGGCAAGAACAACCCCTAAAGCCTAGGAGTCTATTTTATGGTGGAAGACCCATCATATGTAGGGCACTAGATCCATCCGATCAGGACGTATTTTGTAGAAAAAGATCGATGTTTCAACATCTAAAGCGCAGCCCTTCGTCCGTCTTAAAACGAACCTTTCCCGTGGAACTTAGCAAATCGTATCATTGCTTGCGAATCTTCTGCAAGAATATCTCACCTCTTCCACAGGTAATTCAAAGAATCAGACTATGATTGTAAAAGATTCGAAACAAATACGAACCTACGCATCATGTACTTGATAAAACTCTACTTTCTGAATTTAGTTACGTTAGAAACGTTGCGTCTCTAATCGACGATTTGTATTTACTTTGACGCCGCTTCTAGCTAGAATCGTTTCATCCAAGCTGCATTACGAAGCGGCCTCTAATTGCTAATACCTGCCGCGTAGAGTGCGTGTATGCGCATTCTCGGCTTACACACGAGCGCGCACGTGAACACGAGATGCCGTGCCACTTAATCACGGCGTCAGTCTATCCATTTGTATCGGGAATGTGGGTACAAGTACGCAGTTCCTCGGCCAAGTATGTGGGTACCACGGTGAGATTTAGATTCCAGTTCCAATTTGCTGTTGTATCTTACTGCCCGGCACTCTCCTTCTCCTCTCGTGCTCGCTACGCCGGTGCAATGTTAAACACGCTGCAAAGTCGCAGCAGAGATTAATCGTAATGGGGATCCCTCCCCCGTTGTAGCCCCTCGGATATTGTTCCCGACCCGTTACAATAAATTCGTGGAACGCGCTTTGTCTTTGGTCGCGAATGAAATGAAACGTAGGTGGACTCCGTTAAGGGATGATTTATGCATATTACGTTTGCTTCATTACTTGTTTATCACGCGGAATCGGTTTGTCGATCGAAGCGATTTATGCTTCCTCCACGGGCATCGTTCAGTGTCAACGCGTTTCAGTTGTCGGGATTATTTCACGCTGAATTCGTTCACTTTGGCGCGTTCGAAAGCGGATTAACGTTCGATCGAAATGGAGAGGCGTAAATAGGGGAATCGCGACGAAGCTTATTATGGCACTTCGATTGAATATAATCAGCATCGAAAGATGGGCCGTAGAGCCGATTGCTATGCCTCGTACAGATATAAACCCCAATTAGCGTATCAGCCGGAGTACTCGCGAACAGGTGCGATATAGAATCAGAAACGACGATGCTGGCTGCATTGTTCGCATTGGACGCCCTTATCACGTTGGATATCGTGGTCTGAACTGTGTTTCCACAACAGACAGAATTCCCCTCCACCCTCTTACGCATGCATGTACCATTTTAAGTTAGACAAAATTCCTGGCACAAGTTTCACCACAGAAGCTTCCTATATCCTAGCATCGTTTCGACCAGGATTCACGAAAGACATCTAGACGACGAAGCTCCGAGACGGAGCGGGAAAATCAAGCAAAGGCAGACACGACTGCAACCCTACGAGAACGAGACGTAGCAGCAGCTAACGCACACTGCTAAAAAAGAAAGAAGGAAGGGCAAAGGGTGTGGGCAGAGGACAGACGGGGAACGGGTAAAAATCCAGTGGGAATATAGTAGTATCGGTGGGGTGTGGAGGGTGGAGAAGGACTTGCGCGCGAATTTCCCGCGTTCGCTCAACCTCATATTGATCCCACCCCAGTAACTTCCCACATCCTACTACCACAGCTAGGGGTTGAAAAGGTGGGTTGGTGGGGACAGGAGGGGTTTCAGCGGGAGGTGGGTGGTTTATCGGCGTATACACAGTGTACGAGGGAGAGGACTGTGGAGAGGAATCAGAGGAACCGTGGGCTCCGGGTGGTCCAGTGCGAAAGTCCGGGTGCGCTACTACGGCGTATGAAACGCGTTTTTCCAACGTTTTCGTTCACGCTCGCCCAGTCGTTGGTAGAGTTCGCTTAATAACCGCTGTGATCCAGTGATTCGTGATTCGGGAACGCATCGATCGGCACGGTCCGAATTCGTCGTGTTCGTTGTGGCAGTCCGGGTGTAGTTTCCCGATGTGGTGCCCGACGCGGTATACCCTCGGCGTCGACCTTCGTGATTTCTGCTCCTCCGGTGCGTCCGCATCATCGATCCTGTCGCGGTGATTTAACGCTGCCCGGAAATAAGTAAAACCGGGGTGACACACGTACGTCGTGCGAAGAGGAGGAAAGAGAAGGGTCGAGGGGCAGCGGGAAGGAAAGGAAGAAGGTGTGAAAACAGTGTAGCCTCTGTGCTTTTCAGGGTTTATAGTCGAGGGTATTCGTTGCGGAATCCTACCGTCGGTTTCCGTAGCCGAGCGTGTCCGATCGAGCGGAGAACACAGCGGAGGATCACGTGAGATATCTCGATCTCATTAGCCGCGCACTTTCTCCGTTCTCACGCACCATCGATTTCGGGGGACGATGAGAGGATCACGCGAATCGATCGATCGCGTGGTTTTTCGGTAGATTCGCTCGGTGAACATATGTATAAGCGCCGCACGACGATCTCGAGGAGATCGGCTCGTATTATTAGATACCGTTTCTATTCGATCGTCCGTGCTGCAGGCTGCAGGGTAACGCGCATTCTCGTTCGTTCGTGTAGTCCGTTGGATGTATCCTGCGTCGACGATTGCCACTTGTATCCGACGAACATTTAATTCGAATTGTAGGTACGCGTTTCCTGTTGGTTCGCTACGCGTTTTCACGTACGCATGCCGTGATCGTGCACAGCGACCTGGCTCTCGCGTGTGAGAACGACTCGCGCGGATTCTCTGCGTGTCGACGATCCCCTGAACGGGAATTGATCAACCTACTGTCCGTGGGCTTCGCATTGTCCTGTGAAGCTCATTAGATTTACAATCAACTGGGAATGTCGAGTGATAAAGATATCTTGAGGTGCCGCGGCATATGATATTCCTTTCGAAAAAAGATATTCTCGTTGCTGCGAGAGCATTTCAGTCAGCTTCTTCGACAACTTCGTAAACATTAGATCAATGCTAAGGATAAAGAATTGTGGTAACACTTGACTGTCATCACCTGATGTACCGTCTATAAAAAAATTGGGAATCGCGACGAGTCTTCCAGGCGATTTGCATTGGCCACTCCCGCCATAGACATAGTTCTCCAGGCATCTCCTTCGACGTCGCGTCGTGGAGAACGACCGTCGACAGCGTTTCGTGTCCGCGTTTCAGTGTCGTTGCAGGGGAAAATTCGATAGAAATGAACATTCAAAGAGAAAAGATTCCTTATCGTGACGTTTACAAACGTTGTTTAATCTTTACTGAAGCTTTCGGTTATTCCAAGCTAGTTGCAAAATACATCAAATGACAGTGAGAAGGCTATTTCAGATTAATTCCTCTACTAAAACTCGTTCAAAGTACAATCATCCCAGTTTTCCTTCTCTACGTATAATCTCCGAGCTGTCAGGGATATTTAGCTAGGATGCTGATAAAATTTCCCCGCGCATCAAAGTCCATTAAATTCCCGTGGGATCGTCACAAAGATGGTCTAATGGACCAAGGGGATACTTCCGTGCATCTCGTAGGAGGATACGATCGATTTAACGATCCATAATGTCCGATAATGGAACCGGTGTGGCACGGTCTGGCTTGTTTCGTTAACCGCGTAAACTTTACTAGCACCGCGATATAATTGCATGACTTTACTGTCGCGAGTAAAATTCTCACTTCTGGCGTATCATGTGGCGTTACACTCCTCCTACGCCTACGAGAAATGTACCCGATGATACGGCAACGATACGGAATGTAATTGAGCGTGTGAGAAATATTCTGGGACCAGGCAAAATTGTTAAGAGCATCGAAATAAATGTACATGATTAAATATCTTCGTTCGAGAGCTCGGAATTCGTTGAGAAGATTCTAACAATTGTATGAAACGCTGAAACACCTTAAAGAAATTAAGGGAACGGCCAAGATCGAAGTGTAAAATCGAACTCTTTCATGAAATTTTAAGCGATTCCTCTCGTCCTCTTGCTATCTCCACATATTTTCAAAGGCTATCATTGCCCCGCGCGAGTATTTCCCTGTAACCAGTGCTTATTGTGATCAAAAATTCCCAGTTGTCCTATGCGTTCCGAAACTTCCTACGGATTCGGAGCTCACTCGATCAAAGTGTTCCAGTTGAATTATTGAGGCGGCGTAAAGGAGATCCTGCTGCTTTGAAAGCTTCGGAGCAAACATTTTACCGTTTGACTACTCCGAGCTGTAGGTGCTTTAGTGTTTCTCTGAGAAACGAAATTATACCACTTCTTTATTTAATGGGATTGTTTGTTTCCTTTAATAATACCCTTCTTTTGTATACGAAATCCATTGTTTCATTACAACTATTGTTCAAGTGTAGCGGGTTGTAGATGCGCGACCTACTTTTCTCAGTCGATGTAATTTGAAAGGACAAATTCGCCTTGCAATCATAAACGTTAAAGTCACGCATAAGAAAAACAACATTCAATCGCAGATCGACAGGGTTTTTGCATGCGTAGTTCTTACTTTGAAATATGTATAGACATTTTCTCGAGGATAACTGGTCACAGGTTAGAATGATCAGTTCCCTAGGAAGCAAAAACACGAGCTCCGAGACGGGAGGAAGGGTCAACGCGTTAAACCTTTTCACCGTCATTATCATTATCATCGTCGTGGTTCCCAGCAGCTGCCGGAGCGAGCAACATTCTCGTGGCTGGTATTAATTACCGCTCATCAAGCAGCGTGAAAATGACGAATCGTAATTACGAGCAGGAGAACCGCTATCCCCTGAAACACCCCAACAAAATCAATTTTAGTAATTTCACATCGGAATTCACCTGAAATAGAGTCAGCGGGACGTTATAAAAATTCGTACAATTTGAAAAATGAATCCGACATTTCCATAAAAACAAGAGATACATATTTGTGTCAGATCTTACGACAGAGCTGCGTATCTGTGAAACACCTGGTCAGTTTAGTTCCTGGCGTTGTACCCGAGTGCCCAAGTATGACTCAGAATTATCTCTTTCTCTCTGTCGACCCAGAGAAGGGTTATATGCGCGGGGATAAAAGAATGATCCGTATGCACCGATAGAGAGCGAGCAGGAGGTATGCACATGCGTCAGATCGTAAGATCGCGATAAATCATTAACCGGGCGTGTTTATTGGCCACGCTCGGGCAAATCTCGAGCTGCCGGTGAATTTATGCTCGGATCTGGTCCCGATCGCGAAGCGGATCGGTCGTGTCTCGCGGATCAGGAGCAACAGGCAGCTATACCGATCCTGGGGATCAAAAGGATGGTGCCAAGGGTTTGGAACGTGAACACGCGTGGCGAAGGAAGGTTTTTAGGCGAATCTCGCGTTACGAGAAGAATTTCTTTCGCTTTTCGAATTCGGCGAGATTTCATTTAATCGCGAGGTACAAATGCCTCCGATTTCGTGCCAAGTGCAGATTCGCGTTTCAACGCGAAAGCTTGATCCTGATTTATTACATAAGCCCGATGTAGATCTAATCCTTTACTAACGGCTTCGGAATGTTAGCTAGTTAACGAGTAGATGCCGTAACTCGCTCGATTTTTTTCGATCCGTTTCAATTTCTTTTATCACGGTGTTTCTCTCTTATTTCATTTTTCTCCCCCAATTTATATTCATAACGCGATTCATATTTTACGCGTTGCGCAACAGGGTAAAGTTACGTTTGCCCATTTTAAAGATTAATTATTCCCAGCGTAACTCGGCGAATCACCTATGTGTATGCAAATGGAGCTTGTGTTAATTAACATGAACTCGATGATGCTATTACATTTTAATATGACCCTCGGTGAACGCCGCAGGAAAGATAGGTCAATGGAGCATGCCGATATAGAGGGTGGTTACGAAACGGTGGCAAGGTTTCGTGGATCCCGTTCCACCATCGCGCAAGTCCACTTTCACGCATATCCAGACGCGGTCTTATCGATCTGGCCGGAACAATGCGAATCTTCGAATTCGAATTCCATTCATGGCTAAATCGGCAACAACCAATCCCATTTTCTTCATGAATATATCAATCTGTTGCAATTAGTAATTCATTAATCTCACACAACTCCGTGCTGAAATTAAATTTTCATCCGAGATGCGAGACACCGGATATCACCCATCTCGCGAAATTCATTTTCTAACATTATTTACAACTATGATACACGTGGAACAATGAGAAATTCAAATCCTTCTCACAACAGATTTGTTCCCGATTTGTTTCCTCCGTCGTTTGATGTAATCGGAGCTCCTGTTACATTCGGATTCGTGTTCCCAGAATCTTTTGATCAGATTTTCGAACCGCACTCGATTTTTCTTCCACCGAGCTCCACAGGTTGCGCGATGCAAATCGGGCCAACCTGCTGTCCAATATCGAGGCACCGTCCACAACGAGCAACGGTTGTTCAGGCTATCTCTATTCACTTTTGACGTGTGCCCGCGATAAAGTGTACGCGATACCGCCTCTTTACCGCGCAATAAAACGATTTTTTCGGCCAGCGGAGGGGGAGAGGAGAATTCGCGTACCACCTCAGGTCCGTGGAATTGCGTGACGCCAAAAGAAGTCCAGCTGCGATTTACACGTACGCGACTTCGAAATTGTTTCGCTGGACGTGATAAGGAATCAAGTTCACAGGTCAGGCAATTTGTATCCGCGGATAGCAACGCGGCTTTGCCCGATTATCTGATCCTTTGTGTACATACGTACGTTAGCGGATAGCAGTAAAAGTATAATATGTCGCTTGGCAATGTTTCGATAAGGAGTTTGATAAGAACAGTAATTTTGCAGTAGTTCAATTTTGTTTTATATAGATGGATCTTCTCACTTTATCCTTCTCTCGCGTTTCAACTCGCGTTCTCCGTCATTCCCTTCCGTTTCTGTTTTCTCCGACACTTCCATTACTGTGTATCCACGTCCTCCCAGTCGTTCACCTCTCGCAGCTCCGCGCGGCTCTCCCGGTCTCCGCGAAAAATGCAGAGTAACGCGAGGCATTTCGCGTAAATTTTCCTGGGATGTATCGTCGGACACTTTCGCCGAAGAAATCGTCGTTGCATGTAAAACGCCACACGGTTACACAGCACGCGATTTATGATCGCGCACGCGTCTCCACGCATTTACAGCGACCACCGCTTCGTATTTCCGATAATTCGCCAAGCGGCCAAGCGGCGGATAACTTTATTGTACTGGCTCGCGGGATTACTTGGTTCCAGTTCGACACGCGGAAACGTTCGTCTAAATGGGACTCGATCTGTTCCGTTTTAACGGGCGTTTCGATACGACGTTGGAGATTGTTTCGTTAGTATTTACTCTCGTCGCGGAGCTTCGTGGTAGTTAGGTACCTGTTCAATTTCTTTATCGAAACGTCGAATCGTTCGAAAGAGGGGAAGGGTTACCCGATGGAAACGTTTCCACAAGTATTTATTATATGGAGGGAACGTTAAACGCTCTTCGACCAATGGCACTTCCGAAATATCGATACACATAATCAGGGCGTATAAAGCAAAGTCCATTGTCCGTTATCGGGAGTAGTGCTTTCTCGTGTCGTTTCCACGTCCGTTTCTTCGCCATCGTGCAATTTCTTTCTTTCATTTCGCTCGAGAGCGTAATCGCCGCCCGAGAGACGTCGTTTACACCAGCGTCACACTCTCGTTCGACCCTTATCAGCGTGTCCTAATCGCGTACAACTTTATCTTACCGCGTTACCCGACCATTTCCCCGTTGGCCTGTCCGGCGAAAGCGGTCATACGCGACAATCTATCGCCGACACTGATTTACGGGGATTATTAAATTACAAATCGCGCCGATATCCGTCCGCGAATATTGAAGGTATATTTGTTCTACGCGAACAGCTGCCGCCCTGGGTAAAGTAATTGCGAACTAAAGGTTATTAAAGAAAGCGCGGTATAATTGTTAGTTTGTCCCCGAAGCCCGCAGATTTCTCCGATTCCCAAGCGAAAGAAAATTCAGAGGCCTTTCTATTAAATTCCCAGCCAAATAATTCCACTTCTCACAGCCGTGCTGGAAAAAAAAAAGAACGCGCTCTCTAGAAGCTATCCTCACAAACGTTCGAACCATTCAACGATACTCCACCCATCCGGCGAGTAACCGTTTCAGAGTAATGAGTATTCTCGAAGCAGATCGACGCCGGATTATAACCGGGCTAGGCCCGATCGTCCAAAGAGCCTTCTCGCCTCTGAGAAAAACGTCGCTACCAAGATAGCCTGGGATAAGAGGCACATGCCGATCGACTTTGTTCTCGCTCGATTATTGGCGTTGCCGGGGCTAATCTCGCCGGTAACCCCGCAGCTTTCGTACTTGGCGTTTACGCGGTGAACGCTGTATACACCCAATAACAGTTGACCCCCATTCGGAAAGCCCACTTAAAGTCCACGCGGAGAGTAGCTGGCGGGTTTCAGTCGTGAAAGCATCGTTCGCTGACGATGGAATGGGGAAAAAAATGAAAGTATCCACACCCAACGTTACTGGCGTTTCGACGTTCTGCAACGGATGGATAACCTCGATGATTGTAAGTTCACCTCTTGACAGTGAGCGGCTGGGGGATCGTCGTAGGAAACCCACGACCATCCTTAACGTTCTTCTTTATTAACGCCTTGTATCGACGCGAAAAACGAAAGAATAGAAGACTTTGAGGAATGGGAAAAGTCTGCGATATCATTCCTCTTCGACATCCATACGAAATTTAATTCAGCATTATCGCAGATATTCGAAATATCCTTTCGATAAAAAAGAAGAATCATACAGTGGAAACACTAACAGGCAAACCGCGTGCTCCCCATTAATTAACATGTACCTCGTGTTAAACATTCACGCTTTATTATTCCAAGGCATTAAAGATTTGGCTTATCGAGTCGCGGTACCAAGTTTCTCACAATTGAGTGAAAATTATCCCTCTTTACCAAACGACACTGCACTTGCGCCGTGGTATACTTTTCAGCGCGTACAGCCGGGTGTATGTATTTTTCATCGTATCTTTGCTGAACCAAGAGAAACGGCCCGGTAACCGTTCGCACCCAGCCACCTAGTTTCCACGCCCTTTAATTGTCTCCGAGCCACGGCTGGTCGTAACGCAGCGATAGAAATTGTCATTACAGCCGCCAAAGAGCTGTCTACCGTGTCGCGCTCCGTGTTACCGCTTCCCTGTTCTCTTCTGTCGCGACAAAGGTCGTCAGACGCTTCGAGAGAGTTCATTCAAGTCCAGTTCGGGATCCTTTGTTCGCGGTACTCCAGTCGGTTGTGTCCATCTTTAACGATCGCCTCGGCTTCGTCATCGGGGACATCCTGTCTGATTCTCTTGCTCGTATGGCGATCGGCGATCTCCCGGAGTGGGAGATACAAAGGCGTGATCCATCTTTGGCGATCGACGATCGACCTGTTGTTTGTTGGTCATTAGTTAATTAGACGGATCGAGTACTTTGCCATAATCTTCTTATCCCACTTTGGCTCTCTCTCTCTCGCTCTTCTCTGAAAAAACATTTCATCCCATAACCGAGGAACGAAACGAGCTGTCACTCCTCGACAAGTGCGTTATCACCCCATGTGTCCATTGAACACAATTTCAAGAGTGTACTTATCTCCTCGATCTAAATCCACGCCAATCCCAAACTGAAAAGAAACCGTTCTTTTCGTTTCCTTCGAATCGCGCGTTTCCGAGCAGCTGACAATGTCGCCCGGCAATGCTGGAAGCCGCGGATTCCCGTGGGCGTTACAAGCGTCCGCAGAATTGAGCCCGCGACTACCTTTCTTTCTCTCTCTCCTGTCGGTTCGTGAAAACGATTTAGAATCGCACAAAGGAAGCCGAGGTGGTGCGTTGACCGTCCTTTCGAGGCCCAGACACCGGTGTCCTTGGAATTCCTTTCACGAATACCTGCACCGTCTTTCTACGGCCGGGCATAAAGCAAGATAAAGCTCCATAAAGGGGGTATAAAATTTGTCGGCGACCAACTTGCCGCGCGGAATAAGTAATCCATGGAATAGGCGTTTTTAATTGTCCGCGACTTCAAGGACTGCGGTGAACATCCCTCCGTGGAGAACGCGCGAGTCACTCCCTAATGTAACCCGGTTTGCTCGTTTCTTGGTTTTGCTCGGAGTGCTCGGACGACGTTAGCTCCGATCGAAGAGAATTTTCTTCTTAGCGAGTACGCTTTCTTTTTTAATTAACACACTGTGAAGGATTTGGGAGATATCGAGTAGGGAATTACATGTTTGTTCATATTTCTTGCATTTTGCCGCAATGTGTAGTGGACTAGCTTTCTTTATTATCGATAAAAGCGAGGTTTCACAAACTAATAGTACTAAATTAAAAATACGTTTCTCGATAGAGCGGTTAATGAAATATTTATGGTTCGTCCATTCCTAATCTTATCCATTATTCGGGACGGAGGACGGCGCAGGCTAGATTCATCCACGTTCCACAACAAAAGTCTCGGATTTCGGTCGATCCTTTTCACGTCGAACATAAAAAGGACCGTCGGAAATGCAGCAACATCTGCCTAGTCTCTCTAGGATGTTGTATGCAAATTTTGCGCCCTCTAATATTGCCGACCAGCGTTGGGCACATGAATCATTCCGGCTCGCCAGTTGCGAACCGGAAATACATCAGATGCCACGTTCGAACGAAACACGTGAATTTCTTACATGCTATTTGCAATTCGTCTTAGACAACGCATAAATATTCTTCTGATTTTAATTACGATACATCTGGTTACTTATAAAAATGTATAACAGATTATTACTCTGAGCTTGACGGTCTACCGCAAAGTCGAGTAAGTACAGCTATTTGCCCAATTAAGCCAATTAAGCATTCTTTATTCTACGTATAGAACCGCCTCATTCCCCAATTAATTACATAAGAATCAGCAGCATCCTTTTATTCGAAACCGTTCCATTCATTTCCACCTCTCTTCGAACTATATAATACCGAATAATTCATACGATTCTTTCATCCTTTCTTCGGTCAATAAACAAATGCCACAGTCACTGATTTCAAATGAAGGGAGAAGCATCTCCTTAACCGTCGTGCATAAGAAAATTGTAAAGCTTCGACCAGTATCCGAGCTTCATTATTCTTAGACTCCAAGGCCCAAGCTGGTAATACATAAGCACAGGGAGACGTTAAGTTTTCCATTTCGTGCCAACGGCGTTTCGCCATCGCAAACTAGAATAAACTTGTCCATTTTAATGCGACCCGTGCACGTTCGAACATTCATTGAAACAGCAAAAAAAAAAAAAAAAAGAGGGAAAAATACTGCAGGGCTGGCCAATAAATGCCGATAATCGTTCAGCGATGCGTAATGAGGCAAAATCACGCGATCGCGTCCCAACTCATAGTCATAATCGTGATGATGAACTAAAGCTTGAGTGATGACCACTCAGCCTTTCATTGTTCGAGGGAGTGGAAATCGCGTGTGCAGCCTGCAACGAGAACGAAGGAACAAGTGCAACGACACGTTCCAAGTCGTCGTGGTCGATCGATGTAGCCGAGGAACGAGCTGACGTTGTTATAATCGAGCGATAGAATGGTATTCGATCTGGAATCAAAGCAAAGCGGAATGGAATAGAATTCTTCGTTTGTAGAATTTCGCGGCATCGTTCGATCCTCGATTATCCACGATAATAAAGTTGTCTCGGTCAATGGCTTCCTCGCGGCTGAAACGTCGTCTGTCTTCTTGCAGAACGCGTACCTGGAAAAAGTGTTGAAAGGCGGCGTGGACTTATCGCATTTCGAAAAGTGAAACGCGTTAACTTTGAACGGGTATCACGCGAATCTGGCTTTCACGAAGTTGACTGAACATTCAGGAATCAGGAAACAGCTAGCAGATTGTGAAACGCTTTCGTTCTGGGGAGGCGTAAAAATAGTCTCGGACATTCTTGTGTGATGATTCGATGCACGCTGGAGAAGAATTCAATGGTCAAGCTGCTGTTCTATGATCCCCGATCTGCTTCTTAAAATATCAGCTTGAAGTAACAAAAAAAAAGAGGCTGCCACGGTAGTAGTAGCGGTTCCATAAAAGAAAAACGGGGACAAGATAAAGATATTGGGCAACGAGGTGTGGATCGCCTCAAATGGAAGAGCTACTAGTGCCTTCACTAAACGTCATCCAATATCTGGACGATAAGTCAGCGAACTGAGTGGTCGTACGATTTCTTGACGGATCTTCTCGCCGAGCCATCCACCGTCTCCATCTCTTCATTTTCATTGGGCGTTGAAAGCCACACGCGAGGTTGGCTCGTGTAATCGTAATCGGGCGACTTCTCGGATGCCATGGAATTGCAAGCAGCCCTGGTGAAATTGTATCCGGCCACCACGGTGACGCCGATCGGCGCGAACGTAAAAACACTGCCCTCCCATCATCGCATCGCGTTCGCGGTCGATTTGGACGAGAACGATTCGACGTTGGAGAACGCCGCGCAGAGCGACGAGAAATCGAGCAACATGCCCGCCGTTCGTACGAACGCGGCTGGTAGAACGGTTCCGAGCAATTGCTCGGCCCAGCTGACCGTGTCGGCTCATCAGAATCATCCGAACAGCCAGCAGATAGAGGCGCCGAGGTGCGAGATGGCTGAGGTCAGGTGACGCCAGCCTTGCTTCGACCTTATCTTTTATCACACTTACCCGCCGCACAGGGGCAGCAAGCATCATGCTAAGCATCACGCTAAGGAGAAGAGACATCATCATCATCATACAATGCATCATCAGCATCATAAGTCTCATGTGGTGAGTCAGTTGGTTCTATTCGAACTATCGATGTTGCGTGTACAATCGGCTCCTTTTGCTTTTTCTCAATCGCGTGCAATCTATGGGGTGTACGCTTTTGACTCACCATATCTTTTTTAATTTATATTTGCTTCCGCCACCCGATTCTTTTTAGCGCAATCTAGCGACCCCTGCTCTTTTTCGTTGACTTCTCATTTGGGGAAGGATCGATTTCTGTTAGTAGCGATTTCTTTTTTAATCGGACTTGCTAATAAATGAACTGCAAGTGGTTTAATCGTATCGACGTTGCCGCTGCATATAGAACAATCGTTTTACGAACCTGATTCACGTATGGCTGTGTAAAACAAGCATGCATTACCGAGGCATGCATGATACACGTCGTGTAATTAAGTTACGTGGTTAAATATACTGCATTAAACAAAAAAAAAGGAAACAGAAGTAACGTCTTGGCGAGAAAAGTATAAACTTTTAGCCGCGTCTTTCGACAGAGGTCGTAGAACGGTGTTTCGTAATTAGACAAATCACTTGGAAGAGAATAAAATCGGTGGCCTAGATCGTGTATTGGTAAAAGGTATTCTTTATCATTAGCTTCCATTAACGTTTTAGCCACGTCCATTTCTCTTACGCAAACTCGGCTGCCATAGACGAGTAGCATTTCAAGGCACAATAAGATAGAGTCTTTAATAGGGCAGTAAAGACAACGGCATCGGGGACCACCTAAAAGTGTTCAGCTAAGTGAAGATTTTAGTTGGGGAGGATGGAGTAGTCACGAGGAATATGTGTATCGCTACCTTCGCTAGATCATATCCATAGAAAGAGACACGTAGATCAGATCGATCGGCTATCGCGCAAAATGCGTCTCGGTTCTGTTACGCGAATGGCGGGTCGCGTGAAATCGAAACCCAGTTCTGTTAGATCGCAAATATTGTTGCGTTCGCTTCTAACAAGCGGCACCGTTAAACCTTCGCCTCGGCAACGTCAGACGTGATTCATATCTGCTCGACATTGAGCCATTGCCGTAACGCTATACCCTCATTCCGGGTTTAGCTTGCAGCGCGCACGCAGGCGGTCCTTAAAGATAGTTTATGCTCCTTGTGGAACTACATTTTTTTTTACATTCTAAACAAATAAATTCGACGCAAAAATCGAGGCCATAAGAGCTGGTCTACCGATTCTAAATATTTGCGGATAGCAGTCGCGCAAACGACACGGAGTAATTCAACTTGATTTCCATCAACGCTAACAAATGAGCACACAGCGGTCGAAATCGATCGAGAATTGCCAGTTTAGAATTGGTTCAAGCGTGTCGTGCTTGGAAGCACGTGTAGTACACGAAGAGACAATAAGGCCACATCGCTAGACGGTGCCCCTGGTGCAACCTGGTCAGATCGATACCGTGGACCCTGTAACTCGGCCACCCCCTTCCACTGTTGCCCTCATATCGATGCACGAAACTATGCTCCGGGTGCAATGTGCCATGTGCCCGCGTCGCGAATTTCTAATGACATTAGAAAAATGTTGGGGGGACTCGTAAATTTTCTTCAGCACCGCGCGAGCACGTAACAGGGGAGAGTTATAAAAAGATAAGAATCGAAACCGTTGCAAACTGTATTGATGTCTATATGAGGAATTTCACATTTGATATTTTATTATGGAATGTGCAATTAATCGGCAGTTTTGTCTGTCCAGTGTGTTCTATATTCTACGATAAAATGCCTAGCTTCGAATTAAAATTTATCTACCACATAGTAGTTGATTATCTAATTTTTGAAACATGAGTGACAAATCTAGCGTCGTTCGATCTACCTCCAATTTAATTTGCCACTCGATCTACGTCTCTCCAAGCAAGACCGGTGCAAGTGTCTCTCTAACTCTTTCTTCTTTACGTCCTCGAACGAATGCAAATTACCCTCTTCCCTGGCGCATCTGCCACCGCGGAACGCGTGCACGAGTTTCTAATCGTATGCACACACGCTCCGCTTCTGCTTCTTCTGTCGTGTTTCCACGTGCATTGTTCGCGATGTAAGGTGCGACGTGTACGATCGGGAGTTTCACGTGACAAGACGATAAAGCGAGGGCAGATGCGTCGCGTTCGGCTACCGATTGACTATATCACGTCTTTAAATGCACGTATTAGTAATCGAATGCGGCTGCTGGATCGACGTTATTGATCTGGAAGTTAAGTTTACTCCGCTTCTAGGATCAAACGTAGCGGGGCAGCCGTTTGCGGGAGAAATGAAATCATATTACATGCGATGGAAGAATAATTTAAAAGAATAGGCTCTCCGAGAATTGTCGAGTAAGTGAAGATGATTAAGAGCGGTGTGCGGGATTAAATTTAGAATATGATCAGGTGATTGTTTCAGGTTTAGATAAGAAGTTGCGGTAACATATTTTCTAGTGGCCATTAAAAAGGAGTGTTGTGACGTTTTGCTTAGTAAGCAGCAATTTATGATAAAAATGAACCTTCCACAACCTGTCGTCGATAGGTACTCTTCGTGCATATCTGCTTAGCCTCCGATTTTAAAATACGCGGAATCTAAAAAAAGCCGGGATATCTATATGTATATTAAAAATATTATAGAAAATGGAAAGCCTTTTCCCATAAGATACAACGCATTTATAGCAATGCTACAGGATTAATTAGCTTTGTTATATCAGCGCGTTCTCGAAAATCGATGGCAAGCAATTAATTAACTTCCCGCGCCAAGTCGGAAGTAAGTTTATTAGCAAATAGCATCTAGAGCCAGATTCCGGAAATTAATTACCACGCGGCTAATATACAAATTAAAGTAATCACTTTACCCAGTAGTTCCGCCTATCTAACACGCTTAATCTTTCCCTCGTGAATATACGTGAATAAAAATCCAATTATACGAGCAATCTGATAGAAAGTAACGACCTTTTAATTTCCAATTAAAAGAAACTGCATTAAGCCCATACTAATTTACGTGCACACATTTTTTTTGCTGCCATCGTTCCTGCAAGCTCAACGTGGGTACTTCTCGTTTCCAATTTCAATTGAGTTTCCGTTTCCCGAAAATTCCGCTGGAAAATTAGCCGATTATCGAATCTCTCGGATTAGCCGATTCATTGGCGCGGCTCGGCGAGAGCGCAATTAACTCGACGGTTCGTCGCATTATCGAGAGGCACGCTTGTTTCCACGTTTACGCGCGAGCGTTCTCGTAATTCCCGCTGCACATGTAAATCGCGTTGATTTTTCCATACTTCATGCGGATCACGCGTGCCGACGTGCAAGAGAACCCACTAACGTCGCTCGTATTCCGCGTGCAGTGAATCCGCTTCACCGTACGCAATTTGTATCCCGCGAGGCAGACGGGAAGCACACGGTGTGCGAACGCGCGTTCATCTGCGGAATCAACGAATTTCGCGATATGTGTCCGACGTGGCTGCTGCTTTTTACTTATTGGACGAGGTCCGGGCTTCGGTTTCCTCTGCGTTTTGCGCTGCCGGTGAATATTTATTTTTTTACATCATTCATGAGTGAACGCTGCACAATTAATACGCTCGCACCTTAACTTCATCAACTATTTCAATTTCCTAAGCAACATTTACACTGCTATCGGTAATCAATTAAATCACTTTATCTCTCTGTTCCCTTTTCATCATCCCGCCAGCGTACGTAATTCCGTCGCCGTTGATATTAATAAACGTAATCTAATTAAGCCTCAGTTTCTCTATAAACTACCGCCCTTAGACCAACCTTCAGCGCGAATTATTATTAAAGTTTCCCCACGGAGCGAAGGTCCCGCAGCCCAAATCAGTAATTTATATGCCAGTGACACGCACACGCGCACCTACCCACGTATTACCAGCTAACCGATTGCAAAAGCATCCCCTAGTTAGTGGACTGTCCCTTGTTTTCGGTCGCACCCCCCGCGGTAAAAGGGCTACGGGGCAGGGGCAGTCTTTCAATCAGTGCCCCGATGGTGACTTAACGAAGCTGAAAAAGGCCTAAGGGGCAACAGACTATAACGCATGCTTGTACACTAGGAGACGGTTTAAGCCGGATGCACTGTACGGGGATGAGTGTCTACTTAAGGGCTTCTGTTGAGACTGGTCTAATGTATGTAGAATCCTCCATGTATGAGCGGGATGAATCACGAGATAGAAAAAAGACTGGAGTATCCCCTTTTTGTCTGGTGGTCTAAGGATGATATACGTATAGAATGATTTAATGGAAACAGGCGATCCGAAATCTTTTATTAAGATGATGTTGGCAGGAAGTAATGTTTTCAAGGTGAAAAGTTTTGAGAGAGATATGGCGAGGTGGCCACGTAAAAACTTCATAAAGTTCGAAGGGTGATCTCTGCTTTTAAAAAATACAAAGACAATTATATGCGCCGTTCAAGGTTGTTGCAAAAATATAGTCGCCACTAATGCACGGCCAGGGATAAAACGGCGCCAATATGGACATGCGATAGTTTATTTTCCATATACGTTCGCTCGTGTTTGCGTAGCGCAAATTGGTTCCGTGTACCCTTGATTAATGCGGACCGCTGCTGCCTCTTGAATCTTATAAAGCTATTTACACTGAAATACGTAAACCATCGTTCTTTAAAACCTTTTTTTTTTGAGAAGCTCACAGAAATATCCCATATTTTGCATTGAAAATCGTGCTCCAAAATCAATCGGTGTGCGCGTATCGGTCGGCCTCGAAGTATCCAATACGTATACGTATTTTACTGCACTTACTTTATAGCCTGACACGAAAAATGAAAATCGGCCATGTACGGCCTTCGACGCGTTAACAGTTTTAGCCACCCACAAGCTCGATTTCTCGAGGAACTGTACGTCATAAAAGCGAAACAGCCGCCACGGGTAACTCCGATACGTTCGCGTTCGATGGAAAAGTGCAACGAAGCAATTGTGCATTGATGTTGCGCGGGCGTTGTTGAACGATCATCTTCCGGACTTGGACACGGACAAAGGTACTGCGCGGCGTATGAATATCCGCGTTTCGGACGTTTATTTCGTTCCCTATTTAAATCCCTACGACTTGCTCCGTGTGTCTGAATTTCCATGCGAAATGCAGGCTCACACCGTGATGCGTGTTCGAGAGGTTGAACAGCGACGAATAAGCTTAGCGAGAAGGGTTGAGCAGGAAAAATGTGGGCAGAATTAAATTTTGAACTGGCAAGAAAGGATAAGGTTTGATGTTTAAAAGTGTGCGTATTTGTCATGTGCGAAAGCAAATGTAAAAGCTGAAGGTCGAGGAAGAGGCACTTCTGTAGATAATGACAAATCTTGATGGAATCCTTGAAGGAGTGTTTGCTTGACAAAATTGAGAGGCATAGCATATACGATCTTGAAAGGAGGTGTTGCTCTCGTCCTTCGTATTAAATGCTGCTTCCATTTGTTATTTTTCTCTTCAAAGGGAGAGAATACTTGGGAAGGTATTTATCAGACAGGTCATGCATTTTTTGTTTTGTTTCTATCTTAATCGGTAGCATGGGCATAGATGGGAGCTATGCAACTCGTTCAAATAGATGGAGTGTATCGAGAAAAAAGTGCTTGACCTGTATACAAGAAAGTTCATCAGCGGTTATTCGTTTCTTCGCGTGCGGATAAGCTATCAGCCATAAGAATCTGCATCGAGTATCGCGGGGCAAATGCTTGTTAGAGCGATTTAACCTGGTTGCAGGTTAAATTGAACTTGAGTACACTTATTAAACTGTTCAAATGGAATAGACGTAGCTATCTGGTATCCTTCAGTAGATAGCTCCAGCCTGAACGGCAGCACGAGCAACATTCTGTCAGGAAGTCATTAACACATTTATCTCGGGCTTCCTAGATTTTATTATATCTTACAGTTTCCACCCAAGAAAAGACTCGGCATGTCGCTTTTCCTTTAAGCAATAAAATGTTGGAGTAATGTTTCTGGCATGGACGATATATTGTAACAAGTTTTCGCTATTAATCTTAATTTATTACACCGGAAATTAAGGGAACAGTTCAATATTCAGACGGGTTATAAAATCGCATGATAATCGCAACGCCTATTTTCTCAATACTCTGAAGCACGCAAACGTACAGCCGCGACGATACACACCGACCCACCTAATAAAATTACAAATTTCCAACCAACGATCGCGCTAATTGCCAGCAATTAACCTGCGAGAAAAATATCCTCGATAATGAAGCGTCAGCCCACGGGAGGTTGGAACAAGGGTGGCGAGAGCGCGGGCGAAAAATCGGAAGTGAGGAACAATGGCATTCCAGCGACGCGACTCGGCCAGAAATTATAATGCCCGCAAAGCGGACGCCGGGATGCCGGGACGCCGCGGCGATCGCCGGATGAGCGCGATATTCGAGCGGGTTGAACCGCGCATATACACGCGGCTGAACACTTTCCGTGTTGTACGCTTGCATTCGCGATCAGTGGCCGGCCGACCATCTGCACCGAAAGACGTGTTGTCCTCGGTATCCCGCGGGGAAATCGACGCCCACCCTCCTCCGACTAATACCGTGAACGCGTGCGAACGTAAGAAAAGTCTAGGGGTAGTGTGCTTAGTTGAACACAGGCAATCGTGATATTTACTTTTCGTTTTGCACGCACTTGACGACAGTTTATTATTGGATTTGTTCGCGAATTAATGATCGTCGGGCTGTGAGCACCTGGTTTATTCGTGGAATACCGAAACGCGATAAGAATTGCTATTTATAGAGAGGTGTGTGTGCCTAGAAGGGTGGTCCTCTAGGTCGAGACACTTTGCGCGACCAGTGTAAGAGGAGCGGATAAATGGAACAGTAGTTAGAGTCCGTTTGAAGTTCGATCGAATTAGTATCGTATTTAGTGGTTGCACCTTTCTTAGCTTTTTTGGCCATTAATGAGCGTTTCTTTGTTAATTTATTAATTTACTAGAAAAATTGAGAATACATGCATTGTGTTTTGGTGATTTTCATCCTTGTAGAAATACGAGATTTTCTATTCCCTTGGTACTATTTACGATACTTCAGAAATACGTTCCTTTCACATTTTTGTTTACATCCCACGAAGTTGCTCCTCTGCTTCCGTTTCATTTTCCTTCGACCGAAAGCCAAGGAGTGTTGTAATTTACCATTAGTTACACGTTTTCCACTCTTCTTTTCACTCGTCCGCCGCTTGCCATTTCTTACGCGCAAGAGAATAAATTATGAATATTTACGAGGAACTCGTCGGCTGGTAAACGATGCGTTTCGTGGTTGTTTCCAACAGCGAAAGGCTGGAAACGCGTATGCACGGTTCATCTGACAGGAATAAAGAAGGGAATGCGTAATCATAATGCATGATCGAGCGAAACAACAAATTGTGCGTAGACAGTAATCTTTTCATTAAACTAATTAGACGTTGGGGATTGTTTCTTAAATTATTTTATTATACGTTCCTGACGAATTCTAAAATAATATCCGCCGTCGCAGTTGAAACAATTTTCACAACAATCGCGAGTCAATGTTAGCGAGAAGTAACAGGATTCGATCCTTCCCGTCCAAGGATTGCAACGCTCCGTTGCCAACTGGAAAGGAGAATTAAAAGGGTATTTTTCACGCAGAACCGGTTAGACCCTCAAAGGGAAACGACTCGTCTTATTTTTCGTTCATTAGCACGCGGAGGTAAAACCGTGGGGTTTCGCGGACGCTTAAAGAGGCACCAGCCGCACTTAAATCAGACTAATTGCTCGTGGTTAATGCTTTGCAACGTTAAATTAAACGGCCACGGCGATATCGCTGGTCGAATTGAATCCACGACCAGTCATTTAGTCATTCCGTCTGCCCGAGAATAAAACGTGCCCAAACTTGCTAAGTCGACGCAACATTTTATAGCTTTGATTCGTGTTCCAAACGGTACAGCATCAATCGTAAAATGTAAAATCGAAAATTATTAGCTGTCTGCCCAATTATTTCAACGAACTGATTCGATCGCGGGCAATAATCTCGCAACTGTTTGGAAACTTCTGTCTTACGTCTTTGTAGTTTCAAAAACTCTGCGTTTTTTCCGCCCTTTGCATATCGATCGTATTGCCGAGCGTTAGATTAGCCGCGAAATATTTGGCTTATGGCTGCGCGGTCACCACAACCGGCCGGGATGTGTAGTTTAATTTAATATAGACGCTAGGGAGTCTTCCACGGAATCAGGACGTGCCAGTGTCGAGTCAGCCTTCCGATTGCGAGGAGATCGGTTCTTTCGTCTCCGCGGACGAGGCGCGCTCGGTGTTCGTGCTGTTCGAAACGTGTTTCACGCTCACTTCCACGATAGTGAACGTTCAGAACGATCCTTGCCACGCGACCGTTCCATCGTGACTCGTTCATAAAGAAATTAATCGACGAGTTTATTTGGAATATTTCTATATAACGAAAAAAAGTGTCACTTAAAAATCTAGTGAATCGGTTTCCTTTCTCCTCTTGGATCAGTTCGTCGTGTCTGATTTTCAATGATAACAGTGTCGCCAGTTATTCTTTTGAAGTTTTATGGGTTGCAAACATTAGTTTGTGCTTCGTGATCGATTCGAGCTTGATAATAGTTTTCTTTTTTTTAACTCCTCCGTTAAAGTGTGATCATAAGGAATCGACTGGAGGATTGTGCGAACGTTAAAGGAGCACCGGGGTAGAAATGTCGACGTGCTCGCTGATGCCGGTGTCTCTTCAGGATATTTTGGTAAATATCAATTATTAACCGTCAACTTATCCTCTGATGAAGTGTAAATAACATTTTAGAGGTGCGTTAGAAACCACTTTTAACCCATTGCTGTATCGAAACTTCTGTAAAAATCTACCCACGCGTACAATGATAAGGGAAACATCGGAGACGATGATTTCTATTCTTACTAAAGTTGAACCTCTATTTCGACACTGAAAATCCTAACCACAGGCAACTTTTCGTAACGCTTCGATAGAGAGTGTAGCTTAACTTCGCCTCTGCCCACGCGCATTATACACGCATTTCGCTCGCCCGAAACACCCACACGTTCCCAGGATCTTTACTTTTCAAATGTCGCACTCGCATTTCACTCTCAAGTGTCCTGAACGACTCCATAAAATGTGCTCGATACATGAAACCGTGTCTATGACATTTGCAAACGATATTTCAACGACATCAGAATTACTCGTCTTATTTACAATGAAGATCTTCCATACGTGGAAACGTTCGACCGTGTTTCGGGATATTTCATAAAGCTACAAACGAGTGCATTTCACGAAGCATGCCAGCCGTGTGTACGTTATTCAATTTCAACAGCGTTGAAACTCGTCTGGGCAACGCGTGCAATCTGACGGAATAACGTTGATCTCGTGACAGGCTACGGCATGGGAACTGGTGCACGAGCCTCATTGTTCACCGCAATATAAATTTTCGCACAGTTGGTATTATTATAATTGATGATAGTTCACCGGGCGTAAAGCTTTTCTTTGAAATATATGCACACTAGTTTGTATTACTCGTAGTGAATTGTACCCTGGTACATTGCGTGTATACGATAATTGAAATACTAGTATAATTATGATAAATATCTATCATCAGAAAATAGAATTTGATTACAACAAAAAAAAACAGTATAAAAAATTCCTGATGCAGAACAAAAATTGCTTTTAACATCTACCGTGTTACCACGGTTCCCTTCACCCTTCCATTTTCATTACCGTCGACTATCGATCAAAGGCTCACCCTGTCTACGCGATTTCGTTGCAAAGAATAATGAGTTACTGTGACAACGTCTTCGGTGAAAGCGCTTCGCGAAAAGTCGACAGAGTTCGACGGAAAATTGTAAGCTACTTATACCACCCTCCCCCATGCAAATTGCCGTGAAGTACGCGTGCACAGAATCGCGAAAACGTGGCGTAGTTCGCGTAAAGATTAACACGAGGTTGACGGCGTATGTAAGTTCTCGTGGAGCGTAGGATGAAAATAGGCGTTTACTTCAAGAGAATGTCTTTACCGCTAACACCACCTGACACCGCGGCCTTGCCGACGCTAACATTATCAGCGTTGTTCGACACCAGTTATTAATGTCACGCATCGACTGAGATCCGCTCCGCTATGACAGTGATCGCGGTCGATGGGAGAAGTCTAGGGAAAATAAAGCTAAAAGATAACACAGCAGCTGAGGACTTTAAGAATTATGGTAATAGTTAGGCGTTTACATATAATTCGAAGAATTCGAGTGTCTATACCGATAACAAATAGATCCTTTTCATAACGAAAAGCAGGATTCTCGGTTCCCATTTAATCAATTTTACATTTGAGTGTCTAAAGAGTTTTGCAATGGTGCACGATAGACATCGACCTCGTCAAGCTGATCGAACTGTGGGCGGTCGACAGGTCGAATATTAATCTCAGACGGAAAAAAAAATTCGCCAATGGCCTGGATAGCTTAATTAATTAGAACGGTCAGTCGAGAATAAGCATCAGACTTCTCAGAAACCCTGATCGACCACATTTTACCAAGAAAATCATATTAATAAGAATACAGCAGGTTTCATAAGCTACGAGTAGAAATTTCAGTTCGAGATTCGAAAATATAATAATGCGATTAGGCAATGTGAGATTTCACTGGCTAGACCACTCCCGTCACACTTTTCTGTGACCCTTTGCCTAATTTAGATATGTACGGAAGTATATTCGTAAGTACGTAACTGTGAAGACACAGTAAGATTGTGTTATCGTTATTACTAGTAATGAGGGGTGCGATTAATCATCACAATCAGCGGCAGATGAATTTCCAAGGAAGTACAATTTTCTCTAGAGAAGAGTATCATTAGAGTCATTAAGGTGCGCGCAATTTTCTTTCTCTCTCCCATGCCTCGTAAAAGAAATTTGAGTATACCCTGTGTCATCACGAGTCTAATAAGACCTCTAACTACACGTAATCGCTCACTTGCATTGTGAAACGCCCGGAGGTATCCGCGATTACACGTGATTCGCGGACACACGATCCACTTTCTACCCCGCCTGGCGGAAAATCGGAAGACGCGTGATGAAAACGGCTCTAGTGGATGAAATACCGCGACATCCGACGCAACTTTTATACAATAAAGAAATCCTCAGAACAAAATTGAACGCGAAATTGAACGCAATCCCTGTCGAACACTCTCTATGCGGCTCATACCATAAGACTCTTTTTCTCCCCTTCTCTCGTTCGATGTGCATTGTGATCCCCCATCCGCGCGCAATCGCGAGATTCTTATCAAAAACGCGCAGGGACACGTAATCATTGTACTTGCGTAAGTGTCCTGGATCGTACAATGGGATTCGATCGGGTTCCGCTGTTTGTTGTTTCGTAGTCGGTAACACGTGTCTCACCGGGCGTACGGTTTCGCGGTTAAAACCATTAGATCCGTGTCAGACCGGCCTCTGGATGTAAATCGGAGGCCTTCCAAGATACGAACCGAGGCTATTTCGCGGTTAATTCCATTACACGCTTGCAAAAGGTTCGAATTTCTCCCAACTGCGCATGCACTTTATTGCAATTTTATCGACCGGCCACACGGTCACACACCAAGGGACCCTATCTGCCAGGGAGAAATTTTCGGCTGGACGTTTTGTCCCGCATTAGATCACGTGGGAATTATGGAGAATAAAGGATTATTCTCTCTTATGATCTCTTATGATGATGAATGAAATTTCGCCTCAGCTTTGATATTCGTTGAACTGGTAAATGTGGGTTACTTCTCGGGTTCATTGTGTCACTCGATTATCGGGATACGGGTGCAAGGCTCCGCTGCTAGTTTAAGCACTTTAATAGTTTCGAGGGTTGCTAGATTAACGGCTCGAATTACCTAGACGGTCGATCTAAAGATTGACCTAGACGGACCCGGTTTTGGACAGCCGAGTAAAACTATCACGATCTTCGGCCGTCCGTTGCCGAGGTATTTTCGGTTTTGGCACACCGCTGAGGCCTACATCGAAACACATCTGTACCACCGAATTGTGCAATCTAAGAGGTCAATCTCGAACCCTTGCTTCCGTAGCGCACCATAATCACGGATTAATCCATCAATTTTTAACCGACTTACAACGTTCGATAGGTAAAAATACTCTTTAAGCTTGAAGATTAATCGTCGGTCTGCTGAGAATCGCAGGTTCCTCGAAACGACGTGATTTCTCTTTCCTTAGTCATTTTCTTCTAACACTCCACTTTTCCGCCAATTAATCGCGCGAGCATGTAAACTTTATCGCCCTAGATCGTCGGATTCTCTCGATTTTGCTAAAATAGAATAACACTACTATAACGTAAACTTTCTTCGGGTATTAACCCTCTATCATGGACGTGCATTGTTGAAAACAATTCCTATGTAAATTGCAATTACTTCGCAACGTGCAGGCGAGATTACTTGATGACGGAAGCCGGGTGCAGTTCTGAAGGAAATTCGTTGGCAATTTCTTTTTAGGGAAGATTTATGTCACGATAGGGCTGTGTAGGTGCAATGGTGACTCTCAAAGTTTCGACGTTCCCAGCGGAATTTAGGTTCGCTGAGTAGTCCAAATCGGACGAGTCTCCGCTCCACTCAGGCCAGATGAAACGAGATTGGGTCACGGCGAAACGTGCGCCCTTATTTGTCTGCCTATTTTCTAGTTTCGTCTCTGATACCATCGCTCCTTCGTCGCGGGACCGAATTGGGGGTGAATCTGAATTACGACTTTTGCGTGAGACGAGAGCGCAGACAGTGGCAGGTTTGTTCTCGCTTGACAGCGAAGTCCGTCAAGGTTCGTTGAAGAGTTCTCTGCTCCGTATTCGAGTTAAGTACTCGCGGAAATCCGCGTCGGCTTGGCTGGCCTAACCGCCGCGGCGAGGAGTGTTCGCTTTCGCAGGCCGACGAAAGGAAACACTGAACAGGTCGACGAGCTGCAAATAAACGCGCGGTCCCCACAGGTCTCTCAGTCGCATTGCGTAAGCGTGCGTCGTAATATCGTACGCGCAAGAATGCGTCCATGTACTCGCGTGGTTCCTCGTTGGCGAACGGAGTCATCGCGAGCGGAATCACACGCCGGTTGCGTAACCGGCGAACGCCTCGCAGTCGATCAGCTGTTCCGCTGCGAGTGCGCTGGACCACGAGCGACCTGATCCTCAGAAAACCAATCCGCGACGGTAGTCGAAATATCTTCAACGCTAGTGCGCAATGTGACCACCGGTGATATCCCGCTAATGATATCCCCGTTGAAAAACCACAGACTTCGACAAGAACTTCTTCCCTCGTCAATTCCTAAGGCAATCGTTCGAGGCTTCGATATCGATCGCGAGACAATTTCCTTCCCGTTCGTGACACACGACGATTCGTTCCTTGATTTGCGGCGATGCGGTCAAAGTGACACGATCGCGATTACGCCTGTATAAAGCTGATCAGGTGCAATTGGCGAGTCTTGCGTCGAACAAAGACTGTGAGTGGTCAACTATCGGTGCGTGACGCTGTTGAAACGTTCACGAGAGAACGAAACGTGCGAAACTATGCTTGGGAATGATCGTCGCTTTCGCTCTAATGGTGCACGTTTTTGGACGAGGAATGTTAGTCTCTATCCCCGAAAGTCATTCGCCTTGCGGACGTGGTTGCGTGATTGAATAGCGGAAACGGTGAAATGAACGCGAACGTGATTGCGACTGAGACGTTTGTTGTTATTCTTCGTCCACTTTCATCCATCTAAAATTCAGTGATACCCTGGAAACATGAATGTTTACAGACTCGAAGAGGAATAATCATCGGGCCAATAAATGTCTAATAATTCAACAGATAATTGAATGTATTTGCTTGAACAATTACTATCAGGCCATCGCTATTACCGCCATTTGAAAGGCTCAATGTGGAACGTATTGCGACGTCTATTATTCGATACGTAACGAGCTGTACTACAATTTCCTTGATAAACTCGATTCCGTAACGCCGAGAAGAAAGTGGTGCGATTCATCGTAAGAGAGAAGCACGCAGAAGATTTTCCATGTAGCTTGCAGCACCGCGAAAGCTCGTTGATCCCCGGGCAATAATGAAATCAGAAGTCGCACAGCGATCTTTGTATCCGCACGTGCGCTGCGGATTGAGAAATGGGAGAAACGATTATCCTCGATTCAATGAATGCAAATTGCACTTCGTTTTAGTTTTACGAATGCGAACGAACTCTGCTAACGTTGCACTGTAATCGATCCGCGTGTCACGGGACCGCGATGATAAATCGGCCGTTCGTTTTAATTATTTTGGCCGGCAGATTAATGCGCTCGTTGGCGCAGTTAAACGTTTGTATTTTCCACTCGTAAATCCGGCGTTTATGAGCCTCGCGAGGAGGGAGATTCGAGTGGTCTGCGGATCGAATAAATTTACTGTTTTCAACGATTCGACGTCAGTCGACTGGGATTTCGTCGAGGGTTTTCGACGTCGAGGGATTCAGAGACGAGAAGGATCAATCTATTTCGATATTCTATTATTACAGTATTATTGTTATTTCATTATCAATGATCATTCATCGATAATTCGATGAATGTAACGACGCGCGCACTTGCCTCACCAATGGAATGCAAGTTTCGATCGTTTGCCGTTAAACAGTTGAACGATAACAGGTTTGTCCGACGTTTCTCCCGATTTCTCTCGCGTCTTAAGCGCAAATCGGTGCGGGAAGACTGGCAAAGAATCGCGTTCAATTAATTGTTCACTGCGAGTACAGACTCCCGACGCAAGAAACAAGGTAGGAAAAGGCTGTTCGGAGGAAGCCAATCGGCACCGAACGAACAATGAAGTTCCTGGTGAAATACTACGACTTCCTAACCGTCAAGTTTTCCACGGTGAGGCTTCAGCTGTAGAAACTGTAGAGTGCACTATTCTGGAGCATCCCAGCTGCGGATCGCATAGACTTTTTAATGGCTTATGGGGTTTAATTATCGGCTTCTGATTTGCGTATTGTATCGCGCAGGTGGAAGTATTCGGACTCTCTCGATTGTTAATACTCAGATGATTCCCTTCGATATGGAATTATCGAACGAGAAGTATTCGGAATAAATATTGCATGTCTGAAGGCTACTTTGGATAATGATGCATGCGTATACTCTACCAACGAACTTACTACGTTAAGTATAGGTACCTCCTAGAGAAAAAAGGAATTAGGTAAGATTAATTATTGAGAGAGTACGAAAATCGTTTGAATCTATTCCCGCATTGCACGTTGTAGAGTGAAAAGAGCATGGCTGATGATTATAAAAAGGCTTGTTGATTATCCTACGTATTCCCAGAGTGGCTAGACGTTTGTGTATTTAGTTGAATTCGTAGTTATGCAAATTTTAGGATAGATCACCATTTTTGGCAGTAAATTAAATTTATCCCATCTCACATTTCAATCGTGTTTGCTAATTATATATCTTTGCGTCAGATAAGCGATACGTTTTACCACCTTATCAACGCTTCCCCCTTGAGAAGCGTGTACCCCTGTACAATCGCGAAACTTTAAACGGTATCTCACCACGAGCTATCCAATTTTTAGAGCTCGTTTCCCCCTCTATCTCCGTTGCGCTTTTATCACGAATGGCCGTAACGAGGGAGGGAACAATGCAAGGCAGGCTGAGGCGGCACGATTTTTATTAGTGAAACTGACAGGCTGTCATTGCGGATAATTAGCCGCGTAAGAAGCGGCGAACGATAATAGAGCAACCGCAATACACGCGCGTCGACCCTTTCGATATCCCCATGAAAGAATAGCATTATGACGGAGTGCGAAAGTACTCGTTCCTATTATCGCCCCATTTATCACAGTCGTTTATCGCTACAGTCGGGCATCCCTTTCGTTCGATAGTGATAATTACTAAACTTCTCTGAACCCGCTTGGAAACTCGACCGACTCGGGAAACACAAGTATCATAGTTTAAAATGACATTTAATAATCCTTGAAAATTATGCGAGAAAAATGAAGGAGGTGATTGACATCAGAAAAAGAACATCCTAAACGCAAAACCCTTCTCTTTGCACTAGTTCTCCGTTCAACATGACACGGTATCAAACTGTACTCCACTTTTTACAAGGCCAATTACCGTATCGAACAAGATCTAATTATGCGTGCAAGCCAGACTCTTTGCAATGTCAATTAAGAGCCGATGATAGATAAGAGCGATAAGGGCGGAATCGCCAACGGAAATCAAAACGGCGGCAACGGCGAAGGGTGGAAAATTTCGCGTGCTCCCTCGTCGGTGAACCGCGCGCGACGTGGTGTAATCGGTCGACTGCCGGGGGATGACTTGCGGGGAGCTGCGATCACTCCGCCGGAATCTATCGTTAATCGACTGCCAATTTGCAAACAAACGTCCGGTGATTGAGAAAAACTCGCCGGTGAGCTTTCGTTCCGCCGCGCAGTGACAGCTGACGGGCGTGACTTTCACGTTGCGCGAAGTGTTCAGCGGCCGAGACGAAGCTTTTTCCTTTTTCTTCATCTTAACAAATCGGCCGAATCCCGATACGCGGCGCAGATAAACTGCTTCCATTCAATCGGCGAATTATTCAGCCGGCTGATTGTTGTCGCGTGTGATGACTCGATCGGGATGCACTTTATTGGACTGCTCTTTGGGGCTGATTTCTGGTTCGTAATTGCCATAAACCGAACGGTGAATTTCAATTAATTCAAATCTAAATGATTTTCTAGATAATTTCCTGACAGATGAAATCTTTGCCCCCGTTCTGTTTTTTGTGATAACCTGATATCCTTGGACGCCTCGAATTGGACCACGAAAGAGATAATAAATTGGTGTTTTAAGAACGAGCTTTATCGCGGTCGCTTTCCGCTCGTATTATCCGACAATTTGTTTCGCGAGGTACATCGTTTTATCGGGACGACTATTATCATTCGGTGGCGGAAACACAAAAGGCGGCGGGAATCGACAGAGCCCCAATGAACTTTAGCAACGTGCGCCTTGCGGAGTGCAGTGACACGTCGATTCAATTTGTCAGTCGTTGCACCGTGGCTTCCTCTATGAAAATTATCCAGCTGGAACGCGGCCAATAAAACAGGCGGGAACGAAGTTTCGTGGCCACCGAAACGTATATCAAACACGGATGCTGCTGCAACTCTGCGCACTGATCTCTCATTGACATTCATATTCACGATTATTCGACGTAGTATTGTTTTAGCGGAATTATTTAGATCGTACTATTATTGAACGTGCACCGAACTTTGATCCAATTTTAACCCAAAATTTCATTCAGTCGACGCCGCATTGTGCTTGCTTCATTTGCTTTCTAATAGCATAGTCGAAACTGTTCAATGAATACTTCTATTTTATCGCACACGTTTTATTCTTGTTTAATTCCCTATGATTTCGTAATTATTATGTATTCACGATAGAAGTTGGTCAGTCGATATTAACGATTGTATCTCGCTTGTTTCAGGTGAGTAGGCGATCCAAAGAGCGTGCATCTCTGTGCCAAGAGGCAGGGAGGGTGAGTTAATTTGAGCTGAAAGTTTAGCGACATTAGGTCGTAGGTTTTAACACTCTCGAATTTAATGTCTTCAGAAAAATAGTGTGCATTTATTTGTCTGGTTGAGTTGCCTGCAATTCAAATTGAATTTGGCAGCGTAATATTTCATTTGAATTATTTATTGAATTGGTCATCGATTCTTTGCCTCTTTACAATTACAACATTTGGGTTTGGATCGAAAGGTATATTGTTGTATCGTTCTGAACATTTTATTGGCGCTGACATGAATAAGTATACCTTAAACTTCATTACAATTCTTGCGTCAACTACACGCAAATTAGACGTCTCGAAAAAAAAACACGACTTTCTCCAGGGTTTGAGAACCGCTATTTTCTCGTTGACATAGGTGGACGTTCACAATGTGTTCCACCTACGTAGGGAAACGTCGATACAAGCCCGTTTGATTGTCATGCATGTTACGTTACACGGGACAGGAAGGGCCTTTTAATAATACCTTCGTGTTCGTGCAACACGTATCCGTTCACAAATACCTTCATCGAGCGTCGTGTTTTACGTGCATATGTGTGTACACGGCGAAATTGAATATAAATGAACAGACGTCGCTCGATTGATAAAATTATTCTTCTCTCTTTGCGATAAACTATCTTCTCCGCTGAACGAACCATGCCGCTTGTCAAAATTAATTCTCGCGAAGAACAAATCATAGTCGCTAGGCAATATTTTTAAATCGTATCGACAATATTTCAATATTTCTTCAATTTCCTTGCATTGACTGAAGGGATAGATTTTAATAGCAAGCGAAACAAAGTTCCAATTTTTTAGCGTTCACTTTATACTTTCTATAGTCCCCCATTTTCATCAACGTGCGCGCAGAAAGTAAAAGGAAAAGTACCGTTGTCGAACAAACAATCAGAAAGGAAAAGAAACTTGCTTGGCTCCTCTTCGGGGAAATGTACCTCCGAAACGTGAAACGTTCTACGATCCAACCCCTTTACCGTAAACGACCAAACAGACGCAAAAGAGCGCGTCCCGAGTGATTGTCTGATGGAGTAGAGTCCCGATTGGAATAGAAACAGGAGGACTTGAAAATCACCGCGCGCAACCTGTGGTGTGGATCGCGGCCCGTATTTATGTCGGTCACGTAATTTCGTTGTATCACTTGAACGGAACGAGAGTCGCGCTAACGAAGACGAATCAATTATGTAAGCAACTAGGTCAGAAAAGTTCACGGTCAATTTCACCCCGTGGGATTGTGCGCCCAGCGCGGCCGTGATCGGGCTGGGTAAGAGAATCCTTGATACTCCGTTCGCGAATCGAGCCGATACAGTTCCTCGAATATTTTTCAACGTTTTGAACTCTGTTTTGGGACGATCTGATGAACGATTTTACACCATTTCGTCTTTCACACCTAAGATATTTCTTACTTTAGAGTGGTTTTACCGAATACCCAATATTAAACCGTACCATAAATCATCTGTATCAATTAGGGCATAGGAAAACGTGGAAACGATCGAGCAGGAAGTACTTATTTTGCTTGACCGTTTCGATAACGGTGTTCCAAGATTTGCCAGGAGTCCCTTCCTACCTAAGGATATTTCCTGTTTTTACAGTTATGATGAATACTGTCCCGCTCTTATCTTCGTTTCCTGTTTTCGTTTCTTCCCCTGCTTGAACTATGGGGAAGATAAGAGCAGGTAGTCAGTCCGCGACCGAAAACTTAGTATCCACCGCGTTTTCCTTTGGCTCGTGGCCAGAACGCGGGGTACCGCTAAACGGAAAACTCCTACGTGTTGCAAATATATTAGGTAGGGTTTGAATATAATTTCTAATTCTCTTCATTTGCGTTTGTACTTCAATTTATTTAATTTAATTCACATTACATATCGTTTAATAATGTCGTATCGTTATTAACGAATACATGTATTAATTAAACGTATCTCCTTCACGTCTGACGACCGCGGCGCATAATTCGACAAAGGTCCCGCCCCTTATACGGTTAATTTAAAACAATGAACTCTAATGCGAGGCTCGCGTGGTCCATCTACCTGTGCAGAAATTTTAAACACAAGTGGCCACCCAAAGGAGTTCAGACTCGGAAACCTAGAAATACTTTCGCTAGACAAAAAAGTATTAGTTAAACACAGGGAGTGCCTCGAAAGGAGAACAAATCTAAACCTTCTTGCATTACCTAAAAAAGATGTACCAACAATAATTACAATATGATCCTCGCAATGTGTGTTTAACATACATCGTGAAAGAATTCTAAAGCAGGATGCCAATAAGAGCGGTATGAAACGTTGCTTGGATTGTTTGTAAAACAATTGCTCGTTAGCAATCGAATTCGCGAGTTCCCCTTCGCGGTCGATATCGTTTGTAAATAGCTCGCGCATGGATCCAGTGCCGGTAGCACACGATGTTTGATCGGCTGCGTATAAAACGCGATAATGAGCGTATCCGATTAAGGTGGCATCGTCGAAAGCGTTTCTGCATGACGACGCACTCTCGTGCATTCTCTCGTTTGTTGCCACGCTTGTCCAACGATCGCAAACGAAATTAGTGATTGATCGCAAGTAAAAGTTACTTCATCGGATTCCCATTTACAATTTTAGCTCTGGCTACTGCGGTTTCGTTCAAAGGACACCTTTACTTTATCTCGCCTGAAGCACTAACTCGTTTAAAGACAATTTCCAGTCCAATTGAATGCGTTTATCAGAACCCCATTCCGTCGAACAATTTCACTCTAATTACAGATACATACCTCTAAATCACCGCTAATTCATTGCGCAGCTAAACTCTGCTTTCTACTCTGGTTGCACATGGTCGAGGCAACATATACACATGCGCCGATGCCAAATGGTGACACTTAATAAATTCACCGGAGTGAAACTTAAGTTAAACTTAAACGCTCTTCGATACAGGAGCGATCGCGTTTCTATTGAATTTCCTGAAACGCAGAAAATCCCGATCCACGTCCGCGGAACGCGGTCCCATTAATCTGTCAATCGAGAACCACTTTCGTTTCTCGATACGCAATCGCGGTTCCGTGCTTCCCCGTTTCTCGCGTGTCCGTTCACACTTGAAACGGCCGATGGGACAGACCGGTAATCGATCGTGCGAAAAGAAGGCGTGCCTTGCGCTACTCAGGCGTCAATTATTCCCGGTGTCAACCGAGCCGCGAATCTATTAATTAACGACCGTGTACCGTGCAACTTTCTCCAACGGTTGTGATTGTCGAACGATTGTCTCTCTGGCCGCGTTACACGCTCGTTCCGCGGATTAATTAATCGCGAGGGAGAGGATCACTGTCGTTTAATTTGGCGAAGACGCTTAACTATCTTTCGTCGCTGATTATAAATGGATTCGTTTCGTAAATTTTTCTATCCACAAGTTGCGAGGAGGTAGAATGAAATTCATTTTCGATCGATAACATTTTAGGGTCAGTTCAGTAGGAATTCCGTCGTGTTTGTAAATTGGTGATTGCGGCGAAGCAACGTATTTGCACAAATTACGGACGATCGTTAAATAGTAAATTACGCCCCTCTCCCCTACTCGTTTCTATAAATTTACTATGTAGTTGGCTGCGAATTCATATCGATTGAACGCGTGTCCCATCGGGTCTTTCAGGGCTTTCACATTAATGGAATTTGCAAGCTGAGGCTGACGTACTCGGAGAAAAACGGTACCCTTGAGAATCCTCCTCGAAATCATTGAGTTCCTCAGCTATCGATTTTAAACAGAAGAAATTTCCTTCCGTCTTAATGTATTTCTAAATAATATCATTGGTATTCTGATTTTTCGTCATGTTCTTAGACGAAATTCTTGATTCTCTAACACAGATCAGAGCAATTAGGTTTGTATTTGCAATCTCACTCGAGATCAGGATTGTATCGTAACATTTTTTTACTGTGCACACGAGGGTTGAGAAACGATTAAGGGGCAGTTAGAGGTATCGATGAATCACGAGAATCTCTCGTGTTCGGTAGACGGAGGTCTCTGTGAATCGTCGTGTCGTGATACAATGCCAAGCGTGTGGGCAGCGAAGATTCGCGAATTTAATGTAGGCGGCGTGCGTGGATGCAATATTAATAGGCCGCAAACGAGAATTTCGCTGCATTAGACGTTAGCCTGTGAAGAGAGTATTTACACGTGAACCTAACAGTGTTTCGCTCATCTTCTCTTTAGCGCCTCCTCCATGGCCGTATTTCACACTCGCGGCGACTTTATTCCTCTTCTTTCCTTAAATTCGATTGTTACCTCCTCTTACAATCATTTGATCTGTAATATTCGATCGAGCGAATCGGAATCTCGATGCAGCAGGAAGTAGTTTGCGGGTCCCGCTTCGCAGACGGCAGACCGACCCCGAAGATATCTCTCGGGGTGCAGCGCAGCAGATTTGCAATCGCCATGCTTATCCCTCGCCTCGATAACAACACCGTCAAAGGATCGTCCGACTTTGGTGGTCCGTTGGAACGCCTGTTCCAGAGCAAGCCAGGATGAAGGTTTGAGAGCCACGGGTAAGATCCTCTCGGCGAGTGGGCGCTAAACATGTTTACTTACAAGATGCATCGATGCAAAGAGCCATTCACACGGATATACAAAGTATCATGGCCTATGCGCCGCGACGGGTATTCTTGGATAGGATAACAAGACTTTCTTCTACTGGCTTAGGTGCTTCGGGTCGTTTGCATACATTTGGATTTGCATCTGGTCGAGGAGCAATCGACTGATTAATCTTTTGCTTACCACTTTTGCTCTATTCAACGTTTACCTTCGATATTCTGATAATATCATCATGCAAATTTTATGCATAGGCAATTACTGTTGAAGATCGTTGTAATTCAACAGAGTGGAACATTGATATTTTTCATATCTTTTTACGAATACTCTTCACAAGTATCGATCTAGTTTCTATTACAAATATCTCGCAGCATATGTGAGCCAAGTCTCTGGATCAGGATAATCATGACTGTGGCTTGCACGTACACGGGTTTAAGGGTACCTCTTTCCGTATCGCGTCATCGACACCGCCAGCAAGCAGCCAACTGCAAGATCCTATCGACCCAGCGTTACGTATACTCGTAGGAGCATGATCACGCGAACTTTGACTCCCCTTACGTTCGTGGCAGCGCGCGGTTCAATCTCCCGCAATCACTAAAAGGAGCAGTCGCGTTCACGCGGCGAACGGTCTTCAACACGTGTGAACGATCCACGTCAAAAAGCTCGACCGTAACTGCTCTCTTGGCGCGTGTACGTCTATACGTGTGCATGGAACGTGTCGGTGTATGGTTCATTTATGAGAGCAGAATTTTCTGAACCGCGAGTGACTCCTATCACCTGGTAGAGTCATTACCTGGGTATTTTCATTCATAAAGAGACCGCGTGTTACTCACGGTACTGCGATTTCCCATTTTTGATTAGGTAAGCAGTCTGGGTATTATAAAAATTCTATCAGTTATGGACGCAGTAAGCAAATTAATTAATGCGCCATAACGAAGAGTACAAATATAAACAATTTGGGTAATGCATTAGAAAATGACATAATATTTTATCCGCCAAGTATCGATAGAAATTTTCGAAACGCAGTGAGAATTTTCTCTTCCAATAATTATCAAGAGCGATACCCCTCGACTTAATTACTTCCTGTCCCACAAACTCGACCGTCATCCAGATCAATTGTACTCACTTTCAAAGCGTAGAATACCACTCTACCTGTCGCACGAGTTCGGTCATCGAAGTTCGACGGTTAATGGGTGAACTGCATTAAGCGTGACTCACTTCCGCTGCAGCTCTTGCCATGCCAGCTAATGCACGATTGCCTGGTCTAGTCGCGGCGAACTAGTCATCCCTAGTCATACTAATCCGTGCACGTGATCTTTTGCGTTTCCCTCGGCAGATTTCTATGACGCGGCTACCTTGCTTTGACTGCTATCTGTTGCGTCTGCAAACCGTAGATACTATTATCTATCGCAGCTATGCGAGTCCAGGTATTTTTTCCAAGCAATGCACTTATGCCATAGATCGTATCTTGAAGTGAGGCTTCTTACCTGCACTGGCTCATTAACCTATTTACGATTGTACTTGAAGGTTAATATCCTCGAAGTACAAACGTATAAATGTAAAAAGCGCTCTGTTACGAGTCATAATAAATTATGAAATACCGCGATTAACGTTTTCCTCGCGCATAACATTAAATTGCAAGCTGAAAAGAAAGCGAGGGGAACGATAAATAATAGGCGAAACTTCCGTGAGGAGAGTGAGGGAAAAATAAACACGTGTTCCTTATTACTGCACAATTATTATTAATTTCTTCTGGCGCACCATCTCGCCCCATCTTTCCTAGGAACGAACGAATGACGACTCAAGTCATCATCACCGCTTAACTGGTTAAATGTGTGTCACTGGATGACTGAATCGAAAAATGAAAGGTGTCCGCGAGCGCGCACGCTGCGGCGTCGTTTCGTTGTTACCACGTTCCTCTCTCGCCAATTTCCAGGGAATCTTGACTGGAACGTACCTGGAGACAATTATCCACGCGATATTATACGATTGTTGCAACGAATATGGCATACGGCCGGGCTATGCAATATCCTGTTTTCTTTGTACCTCTCGGCTAACCGGTATTTACGAAACGGTTATAGAGCAACCTCGAAGAATCTAATTTCTTGTAATGATAGAATTGCTCGCTGAACGAAAACTAGGCCAACAGAGGTATCGATACTTGCACAGCCTTTTGGACGAAAATTTCCAATATCCTGTTTTCCTCGTTATTTCAGTAGCTCACTTGCGAAACATCAAATCGGAGTTCTGAGAGGACATTAACCACTTGGCTGTGTTAGGACTCGTTCGGTGGGAGGTGGGAATTGTAACACCCTGATCGCTGAGAAATGTCAGATTTAATGCTGCCAATCAGTCAAAGAATATGTTCGATGTTGATTGTAAATTCTTGTGCAATTCGAGTAATAATATGTTGGCTGCCTTGTGTCGCTTTGCAATACAATTCTAATTGTATTATATTAAACTAGAACTATAGTGTTTAATTCTTATTCATTTCAAGAATCTCTTTTCATCTCTTCTTCTTTCAATTTATTTCACTATTCGTTTTGTCTGTTTTCTCGTCATCCTTGTTGTCCATCGTGCCCTACTTCGTTTTCAAAAAAGAAAATCACGTTTACCTCGTTTCCTTGCCGACGGTGAAACATTTTCTCCGAAAGTTTTCGAACGATCGGTTTATCTTAATTGCGGAAAGGCGCGCTATAACGCGGAAGCGCGGTCGGTTCTTTTCCGCTGTTAATAGCATCCAGAACAGAGGAAGGCTTCTTTTTCGCCCCGACAATTATGTCGCGTTACATTGCTCTTCCACCGAGTTCAACGATGGTTTCCGTACTTTTTTTTCTTCGCGCGAGAAACGACCATTGAATCGCGTTTCGAAGCAAAACGTTGCTGCGTTCCATTTTCAACGGAGACACACAAGTACACGAACGAACCGTACATTCGATCTTTCCCTCGCTGCGCTTTTATCTCGATTCCAGATACCGACAGAGAGAAATGTCTTATTCGGTGCAAAAAGTCCTCGCCCGAACGTGGTAGTATAATTAGTCGACACTTTGCGAACGGGTTACGAGTTCTGCCGACTCATACGGATTTCCGATGGCGAGTCATTGATAATCAGCCACGAGCAGAAGCCCATGACAGGTGAAATCACGGTTGTCTCTCTTTCTGTAGATCAGTGTTACGTTTCGCGAGAAAAGCTGTTTCGAATCCCGGAAACGCTGCTGACCATGAATTACAAAGTTTCCCGAAGTTTGAGATTACAAGTGGTCGACAGCTTACGTATCTTGTTGAACATTTTTGTTATGTCTAATAGAGGACAGTCATCTTTCATACAGCGCATCTCGTTAGTGGCTCGTCCTTTAAACCGTACGCCCACCTTGTCATTACGATCGAAAACCCTTTCGTAGAATCAGGCCAGACAGCTGTCTCTGGCCGTGCTGGGGCGCAACTTTATTCCTCCTCGTCGTGTTCTTCCCAGGGAGCTTGACGACAAAGACCGGAGAATCTTGCATGGGTGCATATCGGGACGCCCACGTGATTACGCGCTCTACGTAAGCGTGGCAGCATAATAGGATCCGCGGACTCCCTGTGTTCCCACTTATGGCCAGATTTTTCCATCATAAAGCATGCCAAAAAAAGTATTCAAAAGAAGACCCCCACCCCCCACCCCTCGATTAGTTTTATCTGCGCCGTGTGCCCATTTAATATTATGCTACTTCATGCAAAACGAGCTGCCTCTTTCGCCGAAGGTTAACTTGCGTTGACAAGTTGCTGACTTAGTTGTACGAGAAGCACGAATATTTATAAATATCGAAGGCAACGCTGGGAGGATTGCCTCGCAGTGAAACGCGCTTGGCAAGGAATCGGTTTGGCGGAATTCATGCCGGCTTCGGGAACGTGAAACTGCACGCTCGTAAAACGGATAGAAACGATGATAAATATTTGGCTGGCAAGAAAGTAGCGGTCCCTGCGGACCCCAATTTTTCTCGGTCGCCCCGCGGACAATGTCGAACGACGTTGTAAAATTTGATTCAGTTTTATGAGCGTAGCGACGTTGCCTCCGCTGTTAATAAGAGTGCCTTATGTTTTCTCCCGGGTAGAGTTTATAATGACGCTGGCAAGATTGGATCGCATTCGCAGTCGTAAAAGAAAAAAAAAAAAGAAAGGTAGAAAGTTCCCAAGCGAGATTTTCATTTTCTGGTCAGACCTTTTTTGTTGCTCTCTGGCGAGTGTAAATAATGCTTTAGAATTGGATTAGAATTAGAGACAGGTGGGCGTGTTATCGCTCTGCGGAGATTAAGAGATCGTAATGGGGACACTCGATAAACAGAGCATACGTATCGTATCTATTCTCGCTGATTAGTAATTATAACTGTAAACTTCGAGTGTTCGGAACATATTTATTCCAATTAAAAGTGGCGCTTGGATACCATTTCAATTGGATACAATTTCGATACCATTAAATGTCGCGCTTTTAATAATCTAATTAGACGTTCTCAATCTTGAATCGTTTCTTTTTTTTCACTCGAGCCGATACTCTCATGAAATCGTAGCTTCCATGGAAGAAGGGCGGGACGAGCGGGGAAAACTTTATCACCTGTCGCGTAACTAGAATCTGTTGAGCGATCCAGTTGTCTGCGGTGTTCGCTCTCTGTGCGGTCGTTGGATAACGTCCAGCTCAGATCACCTCTGATACGAATGCGTGGCATAACTTTGACACATTGATCTTTAAGCCGATAAAACGCGGCGAAGCGGCGTAACATGCGGTCGCTCGCGTTTCGTAAAACAAAAAAAAATATATATATACTGTCGTCGGTCTTCCTGTTCCATGCGTGCAGAAAACGCGTGCGTCGTGCTTTCGACACCACACGTTCCATTATCGCGTGCGGCTATCCGTTGTTTATTCCGAAAGTACGTAGCTGCATTTTATCGATGTCAAAATATACGAGCGCGATTGCGGTAATTTCTTTGTATACAAGTATTTGACAATCGTGTGAAAGTTAGGTAGGATACCTAAACAGAATGGGACGCCTGTAAATCCCGGACTTTTTCGAGAGGCATTGGTCATTTAGCATTCCCGATTACCGTTTCCTACTAAAAAATAAAATATTCTTCTCACTGAGCTGTGAAGAATGTTCGTATATGTATACGCATATTGCGTACTGCAAATACGCAATGCGTGTTATCACTTGTGCATGCTGGCGCACGGAGACGCAGTTGATCGTTACTTTGGACTCTTCCGTTAGCTGTTAGGGAAAAATAAAAGAGTTGTTCTTTGATGTGTCATTTCCCCCGTTATCACGGTGTTCTTGCGAGTTTCACGTCAGTCCGACTGCAAAGCAGCGTTCGTTGCGTCCAATGTTATCGCGATTCGATTGCGGGGGTACTGGTGCAATCGTTTGCCCTTTTTGCAGTATTCAGTTTCATTTCCGTGGCAGTGATTCTTAATCCTTGTAGTGGTTAATCGTGTACCACGTTGACAACTGTGAAACGAGTGCTGATTTATCTTATCCCGTTGTATCATACATATATAATTATTAATTGCGATATCGTCGAATCGCTGATGACTGTGGTAGAGTTCTTCAGGATATAAAACAATGCTCCGAATATTTCATACCTCGGCTGGTTACATAAATGTGTTCATGAAGCGCTTCAAAGAAATGTTAAATAAACTGAAAGAAACATTTCAGTGAAACCGTAACACGTGGAACTAATTCAAAAAGCTTCACCTATGCGTATTCCGTATGCTTTACCTTCGCGAGAATGAATGGCACTCTAAATAAACTGGTAAGAAAAAGCCGAGGGAATCTCGGTGCTCGTATTAAGTCGATTCATTTGTAGACTCAGCCAGATAACTTTTATCGGAGCGCATATTTTATTGATCCACGCCGCTCGATTTCCTTCGGATTTAAACGCCGCTCATTTTGCAAAAATTATACCGGGATTTCTTATGAATGAACGAATGAGTCACTCGTTCGCGCGAAACGAAATACGCGAATTAATCTCGTAGTAGATCCTCCGGGAAGTATAAACGGGAATCTACGTCAACGCGGTGAAGCCAGTTGTCGCGTCATCGTATCGGTTCTGCAATGCTAATGAAAGTAAAATATACCTCTGCTCAAAACGTTTCTTTCTAAACGCGAACCAAGGGGAAACAGATCTGATCAGATCCGGAACTTCCTTCATATCATGTAATCGGCCGCGGTAGATGACAGTGAAAGCGCATTAGTTGCAATGCTGAATGTTGCATAACTCGAGAACGCGCGCGGAACACCGCAATTTCCTTTTGTTTATCTATTTTCTTTTCTACCGCGGTACGGTGCGTGTAAGAAAGCAAAATAAAAAAAAAAGAATCAAATAAGTTACAGTGGAGATACTTTTGTAAGGATCATTATAAGTTTATTTGTATATAATAACATTTATACAGAATCAAGTTTTATACTCGAGTAATAAGAATCTTATCAATGCTCGATGAGTGTAAATATAGCAGTCCGAATCAGGTATGTGGAAAAGAGGACAGGCCTCCGAATTCCCGTGTAATTGATTCACTTTTTGTATCGAAATCCGCGTGGTCATCCGTTATTGCCTTTCGCCTAAATCCCGCCAACAGACGTGATTCGCGTCGCGCCTTATCTATTTCACTCGAAATATCCTCCTCATCTTTCCGGGAAATTGATCCTAATCAATTTTCTTCCATCCTCTCCGGGCGCAATGCATCGCGCGTTAACGCGGAATGCACCGCACGCATTCTCGCTTGTGCACCTATTAAGATGCACACGCACACGCGTGTATTTGCCTTCGCCCCGGTGATTGGCTACGAACACGGCGGAGGGGATAAGGAAGCGGAGCGCGGTGGGGATAAATGTGGGTACGATTCCACTCCGTTTCGTGTGGCGAGTGAAAAGCAGCCAGTAGTCCGGCGAGCGGGCAAGGGTTTGCGTGTTGCGCGGATAGTTCTGTCACGGCCTCCCTTTGAACGATACATGTGAGATCGACGTGTGATTATGGATCGGAAGGATTGAGCACGTTGTCGTCGGGTAGCCGAGGCAAAACGATCGCCGCGTAACGTACGCCGCTCCGATCGGGTTCCGGTAACGGTGCACTGCCAATTATTCGCTGCCACCGAAACGCGCAATCGTATTTCGTATGATTAACGAATGTTTGTGCTTCCGCGGCATTTATTTCGCACGCCCTTTCGCGCGAGGGGAATCTTGCGCGTAACTATTTGCATAGAAACAGAGAGGAGTCTTGATTTTCGTTACTTCTGCTTATCCGTCCCGCCGCGTTTTCAAGTGCGGAAGACGAGCATCGATAGATCATAGTCGCGGACACCAATGGATGTTTCCCACGGTAGTGACGTGCCGATAGTTTTGTTACACGTGACAAGTGAAAAGACGCCCGCAGGAAGATGCCCAGCCAGACCACAACGATCCTGCTCAAGTGCTCCATGGTAGACGTGCCCGCCCTTAATCACGTAAAGTTGAAATCCTTGTACGGAGTAAGTACACCACGATCCTGCGTCCGATTCGTATCTCGAAGTACGCGTCACCGGGCAATAGCGTTACGTTTGATAAGCCAGCAGCGTCTCTGGAACGAGCGTAACGGTACATACGCGCGGGCATACCGTCCGTTTGAGGTGACCCGAGACCGCTGATATACGACCTTCGGCTAGAGAGACGCAGTTCCAAATGATTTCTACCTGGGTACTACCTGTATAGCGAACGTGTTTTGTTTGACGCTCGCTGGAGAGTACTTTTCACAATTTCAACCCCTTCAATTTTCGGCGGCGCACCTTTCTCCCTTTCGATATCCGCGCATCATATAGAAGCCTTGTAACCATTCCCAGTTCTTTGCCCCTGGATTTATTCATTTCCGTTTCACCGGTTTCAGTAGCATGAATTTGTTACTCCGCGATTTGAACTTGATCCCTTCGGTTAGGTAATTTCGATGGCCCTCTCGACAAAACGCGAATAGAGGATTCCGCATCGCGTGCGAAATTGTTTGCGCGTGTCCGAGACCCTTTGTTCGGCGAAACTTCGGAACCGGCTGTTCCGGCGCGAAACCGCGTCCGCATCGACTGTTAGATCGCGGTTCATCGATCGAGTGGAACGAAGGGGTATGGTCGGTTTGAAAAAAAAAAAAGGAAGAAATCGCCACCCCTGATGGTGGTCGCACACACACGCGGCATAGCTGCGGGGTCTCGTGGCAGGGGGTGAATAAAAGGGGGGACGGTCTGGCTGCAGTGTCTGGAAGATGCTCGCGCCTCATTAACGTTAACCTCATTCGACGCGAATGCAGATGCATGCCCGAGCCGGGAGGCGTTCTGTCCACCGGGAGTCTCACGCTCGTCTACTCGTAATAACACCCATGCGCGTATGCTTGTACTCTTCTACTCGGCGTACGCGTGTATAAACGTGGTACAAGCTCGGCCTGTGTGCGCGGGGCCAGCTGATGATGCGCACAGTGCGCTACTGTGATATTTCCAGCAGCCTGAACATTCCAATTATTCCAGCCCCTGGGAATGTTTACGTTCGTATTTTGTAAAGTAAAGCGTAGAATCGTTTGGTCGTGCCGGCTGTTTGAATTTTTCTCCTCGCCAGGGTAAGAGATGATTGTTCGTCGGGTATTATCGTATTGTCTACTCGCGCCGTATATTATATACGAGTCCACGAGGAAGCGAGTGGGAGCGTATTTGCGCGTACGCGATTGCGAGCGAGTTTGTATAACGAAAGCGCAGGCTGATCGCACTGCTGCACATACGGTACCACCTCGTATTGACAAACGGACAATGGACTCTCTCGCGTTTACGCGGCGAAACTCGCCGCTGTACCGAGAAAAGCGTCAGCCCTGCTGTGTTTGCCGTTGCTTCGATAAAAAGTACACCTTAACGCGACCTACCCGATCGGCGAGAGGAAGACACGCGAAGGAGGCGTAAAGGGAATAGATTGTAAGAAGGGTTCGTTAAGTTTCAGACTTTTTAAATGATTGCTTTTATTATTATTTTGCAAATTAAATGCATACTTATAAAAGGGTTTAATCATTTCTAATATGTCGGTTTACGTGTAAACTTGCGCCATGTTGATTAGTATATTGATGATGTATTATCATCTTTCCACTGCAGACAAAGCCGATTGTCTCCGCTTCTCGTTCACGAAAAAATGAGCATTGATACCAGAGCGGAGCATAACATTTCTGCTTGGAAGACAGACGTTCGATTTACATGTTAATCAATTCCGCTATCAACCGCTCGGCATAAAACGTTTTATCTGTACAATAATTAGAATTGTCATTATCAGATAACAAGACGGTAACGAATCTCATCATATGCGCGTGCAACATCCGAAGCAACGCCACCCCATTGCTACCATGTGACTGCTCCGATATTTCTCATGCACCCGCATTCTAAATATAAACTAGCACCAAAGCAACGTGGCCTTTAATTCACTGTCACTGCTGCGGGGGAGAAAAGGTTCAGGGATGCGTGTGGGAAAGTACACGGCAACCCTTCGAGCGCGAGGAAAAATCGAACAATCTTGAGACACGTGTGCGTGCACGTGTGTGCACTGGTCCATATGGTGGTTTCTTTCTCGAGAAGCTCCGCTGTTCCCGGCCGGCAGAGACAGATAAATCGGTCCGCGACAGGGAGCACGATAGCCGGTCGGTATCGCATGGAACGCGGTCATTGTGTCGTAATTGCACGCGCGATAAGATCCTCGCGGAAAATGCACGATCGAAAGAAACGAAGAGCCGCCGACGTCCAGTCAATTTTTGCAGGCTTCGTCATAGTCTTCGAACTCGTATCCCCCTGTAGCGTAATTTCGCGATCGTTGAGGGTGCACCCCTTGCGCGTGGTGCAGTCGCTAGAAAGGGGTGCCGCTCTCGGCATTGTTTTATATCTTCATACTCGTCGCGAAGTAAGTGCCTTCCGCGTTAATATCCGAACGAAAACAATCTTACTGCGCAGTGTAAATTGTTTTCAGGCCCGCTGGCGAGGTATAGACAGTTAAAGAAAAAGCGTTGATAAACAAGCGGCCATAACATTTTTCTTTCGCCCAGCACGCTACGGTCAGGCAGTAGCCTCGTTTTTATTCGTGAATCGAGATTCGAAAATGGAAGGTACGGAGAGACGAGTTTGTATTCTAGGTGTACACGCACGCGTTGCCTCCGAACACCGCCAGCTGGTAAAGGCCCGAGGAAAGAAATCGCATTCACCTGCGGACGTGTATCGGAGCCGGTGGTGTATCGCTTTAATACGATAACCTGTTTCCCTCTTTTCCTTTTTATCAGTTGATTCCGTTCCTATGGAGGCCAGATCGAGACAAAAGTTGCGTCGCCTGCTTGCTTCTCTTACAATTAGTCGACCTCGTGCGTGCTATATACGCGGTGCGATGCGAGTAACCTACACCTGGAACCGAACGACCAGGTCGAGCCCGTGGCCGTGAAAGTTCTGTTTCACTCGCGCGTTTACAGGCCATCGGGGCTGTCTCTTTCTCTCTCAGCTTCCCCGTGTCTCGGGTAGCTGCGAAATGGGTCCACGGTTCGCCTCGGGGGAAAAGGGAGAAATTTTCGAAAGCGACCGGGTACTTTCCGAGCCGTGGTTGCGCTCTGCTTTTCCGAACCCGCGCGTACATTTTTCCCCGCCTTGGTTACTCGATTTCGATTTCCTTTTACGCGGACGTCGCTATCGAAATGTCTGCCCGGTGTAACACGAAGCCTTACATTTCCCCCTTACGCGCTCGACATGGAAAAATCGAGGTGGACGGGAGCAAAGTCGTTCGACCAACAATAAACGAGTTAAACAATTTCCGATGAATAACAGTCGTGGAGCAGGTTTCTCTTCGCCTTGGGCGACAGGCCGCATCGCCTCTAGGCCATCTTCTCATGCGAGTGCCGTTCGTGCACTTAAATACGTTTCGCTCCGTTCGTATTTTAGAATCCCACCTATCTCTGCAGCTTAATTATTTAATTCTATAATGCTCCTGTAATCTGTATGGTACTGTGTAGCTTTTGTTCTCCGCGTTTATCCAACGCGAGTGCTAGCTATGCATGCGATCCAAACGCACGAGAATCGAAGGATCTCCATTGAACGTTCGATTATGCTGTTGGAATGAATTACGTTTCTTGGAAGTATGATGGAATCTGTAATTGATAGCGAGCTAATGGTCTCGTTCGTGTCTCGAGTGATTCAGAGCTCGATTTTCGTATGCATCGCTGGAGCGAATGTACGTAGATGAAATCTCCCTGACCGTGTATTACCTCGTCGATAATAATAGCACGGTATTATCATAATAGGGGTAACATTGAAAAACGTAATAAAATAGATGATTCAAATAAGTATCAGCTATTCCCTGGTGTCGCACTAAGAATAGCACTGTACTTTTTGACTAAAGGAAATTTACCTGCATAACTTACCTCGCGGGAAAAAGAAAACTTTGATCGCGGATGCTAGAACTTAATATCGGCAGTGACTGTTCAAAAACCTTCGAAGAAAACAATTCACCCCGCATATAACGCAGGGTGAGTAGCATTTCGCGTAATCCCGCCCGTATGCCTTCCTTGGCGCGAAGCAAACGAGGCACTTGACGAAAGGCAGGCGCAAGGGGGTGGTTAAAGCTGGTTCGACGTGGCCTTTCGCCAGTCAGCAATAAAATAATTCGCTTGGCAAGCAAACACTTGACTCCTCGCCCTGTCCTTTGGTAGCAACAGACGTCGCCTCTTGAGCGCAACCCCTTTTCTCCTTCTGCTGCGTGCACCAGTCAAAGGGAACAGGCGCGTTCTTCGTTTCCCTTTGCAAAATATTCCTCTCCTACGTGTTCCCAGCATGCTACCCTCGGGACAGTTTGCCTTCCCGGGCTTCCGGTTCGTTTAGTGCACCCGCGTGCTCCTTCGGTACGCCGTGATATTTTAGGCAGCGTGAAAAGGGAAAAGGTCAGGTAATCAGGATTCGAACCCCGAGGATCGTCAAATTTCAGCCACGCGTTCGTCACGCCGCTTTCCCCAATTTCTTTCCTCTTCGTGAGCCCCCGCTGTTAACGTAGAGTCCCCGACCAAAGCGCACCGCGTGCAATTCACTTGCGCAAAAATCTTTCTTTTTTTTCGCAAGTGAATTGCACCCGTACGTCGATGAATTACGACAAAGCCTCCGCTACTTGTCCGAACGGTCCGCGACGAGACTTAAACGAGCTCCCGTTTCTCGACCGAGACGAAGCCCGTTCCACTTCCGCTTTGTTTGTCGAAAGCTGGTCCACCGAACGATTTTTCGGTAAAAGGTACTCCGATACCTTGTCTATGTAATTTAACTGCGCTGTTCACCTGGTTTTTTTCTTCATGAACGTTTTTATTGCGCACTGAGAAAGGTTGGAAGAGAGAAGTAACGGTTTCACGACTTCTCGTTGTGCTGTTCTGCTTTGGATTCTGCGAAATAAGATGCTGGGAGATGGATTCTCTGTTATTTGTGGTAGCCACGACTGCTTTACATTACGACTCGCTGAAATTGTCCGTAGTTGGAGTTTGTAAAATTTACGAATCCGAGGAGTGAAACATTTTCTATAGAAAAGGATTGTTTGGTCCGTAACTTCCTGCATCGATATAAAAAGGACCGAGTCAAATTTACCGTTGTATTATTAATCTGTCCGACGAAATCTTTTTCCCAGCTGACCTCAAGGTCTCTCTCCATTCTTTTTCCACCTATCTTTTTCTAGTCGATTCACTCATCGAATCTAACCACGTACACGTTCCTTAAACACGATCGCTAATTGGTCACGTGTCCAGAAGGTAGAAAAAGCAGCGTGGAGAATTTTCGTCCCGAACGAACGCGCGCATGCACGCGGTGTCGCAACTGGGTTCGGAAATGGGTTAAGAGTTAACTGTCTGTTGCTAATACCAGAAGCGGTTTCACCGATCAATGACCACCAGCTAATTGATACTTGTGAAAACGTCCCGACTAGGAAATCTTTCATCGCGCACTTGCGTCAGGCGTCTGGCGCGTATGTGCCGTTTTAAAAACCCCCTATGAATATACAGGATACGCAGAAACTTTTACCCGCTTTCATGAAATTGTTAATCCACGAACGAGTTGGGATTAATTTATGCTGGCCTCGAGTCGCATACAGATCCTCTAATCCTTTTTCGAAACCGTTTCTTTGGCGCATAAATAATGCAGTATAATCCGAGGATCTTACTAGTATATTATTTTTTGTTCTTTCTTAATGATAATCATACTGCGCCCGGTGATTCAGAGTTACTCATCGTAACAAAATTAGCTTGACTCATTCCTCGCGATTTCCTTTTTATATAATGTCCTGCGTTTCACAGTATTACTTGGCGAATTTAGTAACAATAGGTCAGAGTTTCGCTGAGTCGTTTATCAAAGATGCCGCATGCTAATCAACCGGACATGTGTACTATTAATAATATGCGTATCACGGTTGTGTCGTAATTAGAGTTGACCACGTTCTTCATACTTGTGCGTTGTCCAGTGAGACAATTCAACTGGCCTAGATTTCAGAAGTTGCGCTTCTTTTTTGTCTGAACCAATACTCTCGACGAATTGTGAGGAAAGCAACAGTGTAATTATAGTAAAAATGCATCGTCGCATTCGGAGAGGAACGAATTCGGATTTGATTTGAAACAAATTTCTGATTTTGCTTTTAGCTGCATCCTCGATCGATTTTACCCCGCAATAAAGTAGTTTTACCATCGAATATACGGCCGTCATGAAATTTCTCTCCGCGCTATGGAAAGTATTCTCGATTTCGTTGTATTCGGTGGTCACGGTTTACTCCAAATGATCCCCGCGTTTCCGGAGTTAATTCCGCCGAGAAAAGGGTAATTGCCCGTCACAATATCCTCCACTGACGACGGGGGGTATTCTCGTGTCTACGAGATTACAAGTCGCTCTTACCGTGGCCGTGAAACTGGCTGTTTCTTTCTTTTTATCTGAATGCCGCATCGGCAACTTATTATTTGCCTCGGCGCGTCCGCTTGGATGAGTCTGAAAGCGACTTACGTCGAAGATATTACCCTCTGCGCCTTCTATCGAGAGCTCCACGCGTGTATGCGTTTACCTACGAGTACGCGGATGGTTTCGTTTCGTTTACAATTATTGCCGAAAGTGGAATTTCCTACGGTACGTCGTTTAGCGATAGTATGGGCGTTCGCGTGTTCGGTTCAGGTGCATCTTTTAGCGCGCAGTTCCGCAACGATTTCCAATGCACGCCAGTAAGAGCGTACTTGAGAACGTTGGAAATATATAAAAAAAAAAAACTGGTGAGAATTCCATCATAGCGACTGGCGATCGTCTCAGTGAAGTGAAAATAAATTTTAATGATGGATTCTGCATTGCTTTCGCTCGTCATCTTCGATGCGACCGAGACGCATATTCCGAATATTTGTCTTGGAACTTGTTGAAATTGTTGAGAAACAAAGGGAATGGTAGGATTCGAGTTGCAGTACTTCATTGAATAGAACGCGGAGCACGTTCCAATTATGTTTGGTCAGCAAGCTACTGTAATCGCTTGTCGTGTTAGAATTTAAAGCGTTATCAGCTATCTGCAGACAAGTTGATATCGTTGCCACGCTAGTGTGTGTGCAGAGATGAAGTTAATACTGCGGCCAGTGGCTCGTATTAGTGTTACGTGGAATAGCTGTAACTGAAGATTTAGATTGTTAAGATAATCTCGCGTGACTTATATGTATGCAATGCACGGACAGCCAGGTGGTAATAATCAACGCAATTATTTCGTTTCAAGAACAGCATCTTCTGAAGTTCTATCAAACAAAAGAAAAAGTTATCAAATATTTTAGCGAAGGCCCTGAAAAGGATGATATACAAATCGTTTAGTACTCTTGCTTCATGGCAGTGAATGTAGATTATTTTTTCCCATTAACGTAAGATGCATCCAGGTCATTCCAGATCTTCTGCCATTTCACGACCGAAAAGGGCCACTCGATTTCGTCGCGCGCTTCCATTGGCCTGGGTATTTAAACCCATCGACGAGCCCCAGCCATCAATGATCTTCCCTCCGACTTCAAATTGCATCTAATGAAATTCTCATCCCCTAAGCTACTGAAAGTTAGTCAAAGTTTCATTATTACGAACGTGCTGCTTCGTACGGAGCACAGGTTTTCGAAAGTGGAACACGTGTTGTTCGTTGTCGAGAGGATCTCCTCAGGAATACCGGGAAACCCAAAACTCCTGTGTAACCAGAAACTTTTGAGAGGCCGACCTAAATCATTTCCCAGTGTCGGCCACAACCTACATACCTGCATATTTTTAGAATTCAAGTGCCCGCAACACCTAGCCGCTTCTTAAAAAGAACTTTCGTCCCGAAGCAATTTTATACCGGGAATGATTTCAATCGATCGTTATGGTCAGCGAAACGAAGAGCAAACGACTCTCGGGGCGAAGGGAAATCCATTGGTGCGTTAGTGGATTTAGTTTTACACCCACGCGACGCACAGTGTGCCGGCAGAAAAATAATGGGCCGGCGAAGCACTGTCCGGGCTTCCTCATGGAAACGATCGTTTTTCTATGGCCATGGATTCGTGGCGAAAAGCAGCTGCAGCTGCCCGTCCAAAACCTTGTGAACACGTTCTGCAGCCTCTAGTCTTTGTACCTGTGCAGGTTGGCAGGTGTTGAGACGAGATACATCTGCTGCCCTGCACGTGTTTCGAAGGGATTTCTGCTCGCGTCTGTGTATGTACGGCCAGGTATCCAACGAGAGCTATCTATTCCCTTCGTGTTCTCTTCCGAGAAGCTGTGTTATCTATGTATGTGTGCAGAAGCGGTGGAACCGGTGCGCTCTCGATCGGAGCACCGTACATGGTGCGCCTCGAAAAGATTGTACAATTTAAATCACCGGACCGCGGCGTTTAATAAATTTTATAGCTGTAGTCGTAGCGCTTCAATGAACGAGATCTGTATTCCTGTATTAAAGCAAAATCCGTGACAGCGAGCAAAAATAAGAATTACAAAAATTTACTGTGCAAATAAGTACAGTTCTGTCTTAATCACAGAGCTTGTCTTTCAGTTATCAATTAGAGTCTGTGTAATTTGAGTAATCTGAACAATTGCACGGTTGAGAGCAGAAACGCATTACGTTCTTACGTCAAGCTGCGCATTTTGTGGCAGTTCCTTTATCTTCCCCGGATCTACAATCGTTTAAACGCCCCACTTATCAAGCATCTGACTTCCGGTCCCGGAAGGCAAACGACCCCTTAAACGAGCCTCTTAATTAGCAAAGCTGTGCGATCATTATCTTCCCCGGGTTCTGAACAATCGGCGTGTGGAACGTGATTCTCGTCAAAGTGCTTGGCTCTCCTGATTTTCAACCACCGAAGAACGATGAAACGTTCCTCGAGCGAGCATCTGTCGAATCCCACGGCGTGAGCCCAGAATACTTTTTCTGGATCATCGTCCAGATTGTAAGGGATACCCTGTGGCCGTAAGAGAAACCTCGAATGTCTCGGAAGACGCAGCTCGTGTACTAACAAGGCGAATCTGATCACCTGCTACCTGGCGCAGTGTGCGCGTGCGGCCAGGTGTCTCGGCAAAAATGGAAAACCGCGAGGACCATCGGAGATTAAGGTTTGATCCTTGCGAGGGCTAATGATAGGGCTGGGCAGCCAGCTCTACGGGCTTAACGTCCAAACCCCGTATTCTCCGTTTCCTTTCTGTTCGTTCACCGATTCTATACGGCACATCCTGCGACGCGCAGCTCTTTCGTCTCCGCTGGACCTGTCCGAGCGTGCATTCACGCATCTGCTCGAAAGGGACTTTAATGAGAGATTGAATTCCTTTATGGTCTACTTGCAGCTACTAGCGGTTTCACAGGCTAGAGAAATTATTGCTTTCGATCGGACGCAATGAATTGAAATGAAAAGCGTTGCGAGAAAGTTGCTTTTTTTTTCTGGCGTGAAAAGTAGCAGAAAAGGTTTCTCCGACGGGCTAGTTCCGTGTTAAAAACTAAACTTCGATCATTCACCCTGGAGATATCTATGCATCTCCAAGACTATAATGCAAGGTGCAACAAACTCTATCGACAAAAAATGCAGCGGCATCAAAAACCAGCCATAAGCCGTACTTGAAGAAAAAAGAAGTGAAATACGGCTTGAAAGGATACAAGTGGACGGGTGTACGACTGAAAAGTTACATGAGGTTACAAAGGGTTAATCGTCCCCTCCAAAAAAAAACTGCTAACCAACTTCCAAAGATCATAAACTTTATAGTCATTAACGATGGGAGTAAAAAAAGTACATAGTAGCGCAGCACGAACACTTGGCCGACGCCAACCATATTCCTTCGTAAAAGGGGAAAAAACCGGGGGGGAGAAAAGAATAAATATCCTGCGAAGCGCATATTCGTAGAATGTACGGTAAACGATGGTTATTAGCGACGGCAGGTGGTATCGACGTAATAATGGAAAAATGGAAATCAGTGTCTCACGCGACGTGAAAGTTGCATAATACCCTCATCGCTAAAGGTCCATACGCTTAACCTTGCAGTTTACATAAAACGTCCCTGAATCGGTCGAGCACGGTTGGTTGCGCCGCAGGAAAAAAGAAAAGCAGAATGCAACTCGACTCGCTGTTTCTCCCATAATTAAGACGGTACAGTTAGAAGGGTGGAGGGTCAGTGGGTATAATGTTTTTAATTAACGAACATAATCACAGGCTCGTCCGAAGACAATGGCTCGTGAAAGCGAGCCACGGGGTTTGCCGAAGCGGGAACATCGATTGCAGGTCATTAAGGGAACGCCTGACGACTTTCTTTGGGTGCAGTCATCGGCGGAGGAGTCATTACTCCGACGTCTCGTTCATCGTCGCAGAACTATCTTCCTTCTCCTGATCTCGGAATCGCTCCTTTGTCCCTCGTTTTGTTCATTCTGTCATTATTTTCCTCGTGGAGGGTGCGTCGCGATCTGTCGCGCTTTGTCAAACAATTTGCAAGCATGTCTGGTAACAGGGATTTTTACGTGCGAATGAGTTCCGGTAAATTATGTTGGAAATATCTGGGTTGATCCCACCTGTCGTGTGTTTAGGTTTATTATTATTATTTGGATTCAATTTACCGAGGAATTTCTATTTCATTAAAATATTGATTAGAAAACGGTGCTTTAACGTTACTTGAACTTCTGCACGGGAGTTTTTAACAATGTGAGCATTCTCAATTTGTTTGTGTGTCTGTGATTTATGATCTGGTAACGCTGGGGTTTTCAAGGAATATAAAGAAGTTTATTGCGACTCATTGTTGGATATTAGCGCCGGGATCTTTAACCTTTCGCGGTCTGAAACGCGCGTTTCTAGAATTATTAGTAATAAATGTTCCGTGATGTTGCAGTGGAGCTGTAAAAGATGTAACTATATGTGCGTTAGTGATATAATTTCTTCTTCTTTCAATTAAAGCCGCTTCAACATGCCGCGATATAGAGAACAAATGATGTATAAAAGATTCTATTCTCTCCTCATCACATTATTCGATATTAATTACACAATTTTAGCAAACACACAAAAATCTTGCAAACGCTCTACGCTCTTACGTACCATTAACACTGTGCATACATATTTTACTCTCTGCTGGCTCGCCACGCGTATAATTCATTCCGTGAAAGGGAACAAATAAGATTGTTGCCTCGTCAATTTGGGAAACAGTTAGAATTCCATTACTGCTTAACTGTTTCCACCATGGAAGAAGACAATTTTTGCAAACTCGTTGCATCGGGGGGTGAAAGTTGTGTTCCAAACATTAATACTTAATCCATTCTCCAAGATCCCCCGTTAAATGCTAATAATAATTATTATACGTTTACTTATATTATCAGCGTGCAGCTGCCTTTCGCTCGGAAATATTTCAGCGGCAAACAATTGAACCCTATCAAAAGCTCCGAACGGTAACAGCAACCGGTTCTATCATCTAATTTGTATTCCTCCGCAATTTATCTACTTTTTATCAGCCGCTGCGCGTATGTCAGTCATTCAACGTGCCTCCCAGATATTGCACACAGACACGCGCACATTTGTAACGTACATCCGTGCACGTACGATGAGATATCCCCGCGAGTTGCATCCGAAACCACCTACGTCATCCCTTTGTCTCTTATTACTGATTCGTTCGTTTAGTGCGTCGCGACGAGACGCAAATTAGACGGCATATAAATTAGAAGTCACGGCGGGCCCTTAATTAACAGAAACAAGTTGGTTCGACCGTGCTCTAGCGTTAATTGACGCACAGCGAACCGGGATCGCGCTAGATTAATGCGAGTGTTACAGGGAGCTTTTATTTAACGGATAAAATGCTCGAGGATGGATAGACGACGCGAGATTAAGAATAATCGTGACGAAGATTTTAAGATGTTCTTACGTAAAAGCAACAAAAAAAATCAACGTTTGAAGAGATAAAATTGTAATAATAATAAGATGATGATAAGATAAGAAATTGCCTGCAATGTTAAAATAAGAATCCAATACAGTACCCCTTCGCCCATAAAGAAATCCATGACGCGCTTTTTATTATATTTCATCGAAACCCGATTCTTTCCAGACGCGATTTAAAAATTCCACGAACGAACACTTTGTTTCTGGAGATGAGCATTAATTCTTCCCAACCTCGTATTTCATTCGGAGAGACACGGACGACGGATCGCATCCTCGTTATCATCAAAGAAACAGAAAGAAGTTTCGCATTCGGCAGCGTCTTAACGTTCGGCAATATTTCATTGCAGAGTCCTGGAACGTTGCACAAAGATGTCGGTGGTGCTGGTACCAAGGTTAGCGGGAAGACGGTCGGCGGTGTTGGCACTGCAACCCTCACCACGCTCTCGTCCATTAATAATACATCCAACGCCAACCGGAACAAGAACAATCCCGTATCTCAAGAGGTGAGTTCGAGAGAGATTACGCAAAAACGGATAGGGTGAACGGTCTATCGAAGGTTTTCTTTCGAGCAAACGCCTAGAGTTAAGGCGGTGTGTCTGGTTCAACGAGTCTCTCGTTGGATATAAAATTAGTCGTAGCTAACAAGTCGCAAATGCTGAAAGAGGGGGATTCGTTTGAACCTGATGCATCAAGGCGTTTTATTTCGAGGTTTTTTTTTGGTGACACGATTTCTTTTATTAAAGTCTCCTTGCGGGTCTGTCGTTCGACGATATTCACAAGGTGATACGTTAAAAAATAATTACCCCTCCGGTTCAGCCTCGTTGCCATGCACGAAGTCGAGTGACTCGCCTTGACTTCGACCATCCGACGTCAAAAACTGGAACGAATCAAAGGTTCGACAGCTTTCGATCGGTCTCATTTTTTAAATAACGTCGGTCTCGACATCGATTTCTAAACGAGGCCCCGCCTTCTGCGCTGTATGTTACAATTAAGATATATTCCCGAAGTATCGTTACCTTATTTACATCCTCAAAGAAAATCGAAACGAACAAAAATTACCGTGCCCGAAATAAATATCTTCTCGCGACGAAATTGCTAAAATTACGTAAATCACCTCGACTAGGCGAGAAATTAATCGGAAAGCTGTCTCCTTGAAATGCGCCGGTCTGATACGACATGCGATTCTCTTTTATCTATTCGTGACCGTGTGTACTTAGATCGCACTTACATAAACGATCATGGACACTTTGTTTCTCAAGGTAAAGAGAGGCAGGCATTTTTATTGATTGCTGTACAGGTGAGCCTCTTGTTACCATCCATAAATCCGCTATTTTATGTCCATGAGAAATGAAATTATTACAATATGTATTCAAGATGTTGGTCGTTAAATTGTCACACATATTAGAGTAAGAAACGTGCTTTTTCCAAGCGAATCGAATGTCTTTTTTATCTGTTTTGAATTTTGAAGCACGTCCGAGTAATTTTGAAGAGAAAAAAATCGTGTTCTCTCGGTTGAAAGCCTCGGTGTCTTAACTCTCTGTGGCTTATCAAAGATACAGCGCTTGGAGAGCAGAGCTACGAATGCCTACTAAACTGCAGCCAGTTTGGTTTAGTTGCTGGCTTATCTTTACAACCCAGCTTAGCAAGCTTTTCTAGTGCAAGATTTACAAAATACACGTGTAAATAGAAATACAAACGTAGTTCAGAAATTCTGCAGCAAATTGCTCAATGTCAATAATAAATCACACAATTATTAAATTCTTGAGCAACTTCGTTTATTAATATCATAATTTGCAAACGGTAACCATTATAGAATTTCGAAATAATATTACTATAATGAAACTTTTCTCAGAACTTTATTAAAAAGAGATATATTATTACGTCGAAGTATGTACACTTAGAATTCGTTGATGGACTTGTTGTGCATTTCACAGTGTGTCACCAGCGTCATGCGAGCATAAGCAGGCTTCGCGTAAACCATAAACGTGCGGGTGTAACTGGATCGTACGGCATTGTATCTCGGATTTCGCGATAGTATAAGTATGCTACCCAGGCCCGATGTTAACGATCCTGGGGGAAAGAAATGTAATGCCAGACAACTCGGTACACCGATGAATCTCAACTGCAATAAGCATTTTCCGACTGCGAAGCCGATCATCTCGTTTAATCCTCGCACGATGAATTCCGGATTCTTCAAATCTGCATAGTCACGTGAAAACTACATTCTTCTCTATTATATTAACATAGAGACGTATGTCGTAGTCTTCGTTTAATTACTGCAGAGTAAACGTCGAAGAATCTTTAATGTCTCTCATTTAGGCTCCCATATTAGATTTCCTAATCAATCCTTTATTGCTTGGGACGCATAATAGGTATCCAAATGTAATTTATTAAAATAAATTTGACAATTGATCGAGCTTCAATCGCGAACGAATCCTCCCTTCCAGGCTTCTTCGCTAATGCGTTTCGAGTTCGCCAAGCTTCTTCCGCGACTTTGCACAAACAAGTCGCGGTAACTCGAATGCGATTACGAAAATCGCAGCACGATAATCTAGCGGTGCTCCGGTCGGGTTTCCCTTCAAACCACCGCATAACTTTGCACTGTTGAACAACCGTGCAGTTAACTACCGTGCCCCGTTACAAGTCCACGTACGGTATGTCCACTTCTCTTGACAAAACAAAAGGTTCCCCCGCGAACGCAACTGAAAACCCGTCTGTATTATACGTTGAACGAAGTGTGCGCAACGCGTGCAATCATACTTTGTACCGCTCGCTACAACATGGATATCGTCCGAGCGTTAGTCAAGGAGTTAAAGGCACACGTAAGTTTACGTCCGTTTCAAAAGCTTTTCATTTGTTCCGTTTGGTTAGCAAAGCCGGTCAGCTAGCGCATTAAAAACGATCGAGCCTTACACGCGGAGGCGCTTAGCAATTGTCGATATGAAAGTATAATGTTGACATAGAAAGTTAGAGCGCGTAGCGCATCGGCGAGTCGCTCTTTCAACTTTTCATCTTTGTCTTGCCGGCCCCCAGGAAGTAAATTTTACGTTTTGTACGTTCGAACAGAATGATTCACGTTTCTTTGCGGAAAGGAAAGAGTTATGTGAGGATTTTCTATTGGTAACAGGTAGCTCCAGAAGCGTGAAGGCTTCGCGTTTCAATAGAAACCACCATTCTTTAAAACTTAATTTTCATTTATTATACATAGTTTATTACGATAGCCCTCCCTTCGTTAAATTCAAGTAATATTTCTTGTTCGGTCTGTGTCCACGATAACGTCTCGAGTATTTTAAAGGCCATCTTATTACCGCGCCGTGATTCTTCCTCGCGCAACACGTTCCAACTCGAAACACAACGTTTTAGACTTGATTTTCTACGTTTGAAATGTTAGAAGAGATGCCGTTCCCGGGCGCCGCAATTGTGTTTCAGCCACGGTTCAGCAAGTGAGTCAATTGCAAGCGGAACCAATACGCAGTGAAGCGCCAGCCTGGCCGATAGACATCGCCCGCGGCGACGTCCGATAATCACGGCGAACCGTTGCGTTCATTAGCCGTTTGCGTCTATTCTGCGAATCTCGTGATACCTGGAATCACCGGGTGTCTTAACGCAAGCGTTCTCTATCTTCGCCTACGCGTGAAACGTGTGCGTTCCCCGCTGTCCCCCGGAGGTACAGTACCGCGCCACGCCGTTGTACCGTTATCCTCGTACGCACTTTGACTTTATGCGCCCGTGCATATGTGGGTCTCTCGGCTCTGCTTGTACACCTATGCTAATGGAGATATCCATTTGTCCAGCCGATTATAAGGCCGCGTGTACACGAGTCGTCTAGCGAAAGCTCTCGTGACACATTGCCTACGCCCTCGTTGAACCAGACGATGTCTCGGTGTACGACGAGCCAGGATCGTTTGCTTCGCGGTTTCCGTTACTTCAACCGGCGATTATCGCTTTACGATATCTATTCTAATTATCGCTGCCGAGCGCGAGAAACCCGAGTCCCGAGATTTTTTTTTTTTTTGAAAGACGAATAAGAAACCCTGATAAGCATTTTTTTTTTTATTATTTCTGGATGATAGATTGATTGCTGCTCGAGAAGTATTTTAATTACATTGGATTCTAACGAATGCTGTAGATAACGTTTAAGGGAGCAAACATGCTCGGGTTAGATGAAAAAGAGAATTTTCTAAACTAGATCGGATTTCTGAAGTTAACCGATGGTATAGAGTATGAACTTCACGAGTCCTTCAAGTCGATTCTCGTGCAACAGGGAAACCCTGCGCATCACCCGCGGAAATCTGCGAAACCGAATTACACGCTTGTTACACAACAGCATGCCGGAAATCCGGCACTGCACTTCTCGATGGCTTAGTAACTAAATATTGATCCTCTTAGCGTTGAGAACTCAAGCATTTATCAAATTCGAAGCAGCGAAATCCCAATGAGCGTTACTTAAGAGCCAAGTAGTTGATAAGTAGTGCAGCAGGGTTGATCCTATTTGCATTCAAAGATACACCTTGCACGCATTTACAGGATACATACTTCTTTCGATATCTCAAAATGTTAGCCGAGATTTGCTGTCCGGCTGTGCGCGATTTCTTTCTATTCGTTGAAGGAAGAGGAGCTGGGATCGGGAGAGACACGAGTGTCACGGGTTTATAATTCAGTCGGAAGGGGAAATTGATTCCGAAAGGTCGTGGAAAGTTCGTCGAAAGTTGATTCGCGGCTAAGCTATCATTCGCTCCGCGCAAATATGCATTACGTCGGTTCAGTTTATACTGTTCTTTTCACCCGTGCCTCTCTGTTAACAGCGTCTGAATAGATTTCTTGCCGTCGCTTTGAATACGCTCGCGTGAATGATAATGAAGCCGTCGTTCGAAATAGAGGATCGTCTACTAGCAACGACTTCGTTGCGCCGTAGAAAATGTCTGGGCTGTCTTAATACGCGAGGGTCAACGAGCCGGAGAAATTGACTGTCATTAAATCGGACGTCTGAAATATCCTTGGCTGTTCTAATAGTCCGACGAAGCTAATAGCGGTGCACGCCTTAATTGCTTCGCCACAGAGTGCGCGAAAAGGAAAGCCAAGAGTTTCCAAATACTTGCGATTCTGCGGGGTGGTGTCAAACGCGCGGACGATCGGGGATTACTGATTCGATAGAGACGTTTATCAGGAAGTCCAATCACGAACCAGGCTGCGTTCCTTGTAATTGCGCACGCGACGGACGGCCACGCGGGATACGCAGATACAAATCACAATTACGCCTTTGTAAACGTCGCTTGATGCCGGTAAATGGTGGCCGGGCATAGTGCGGTGTAACTGACAAAAGGACAATGAACCGTGCCTGGTAGCTTCGCGGCCGCCGCGTCGCGATAACCAGTTTTGGTTATCAGCGAAATTGTCCCTCGCTGTGTTGCGCTACGAGGTGTCTGAAGAAATACCGCGGAGAGTTTTTCGCAAGCTTCGTCGTAAAGTTTGGACATTTGTAATAAATTTTGCACTAGGGAAAAGTGCAAAATTTATTCTCTACATCTTGGGAAACTTTACGATTCGCCAATTATCGGAGGGAAAGATGAAATATTCATCCATCTCTGATATCCGTTCGCCAGCATTTGTCTCCTTAGCCCACGGCCAAGCGCAAAGGGAAAAAAGAACGATGTCACAAAAGCAGCAGGTTTTCGCATTTAATGAATACCAAAAGCGCTCGAACAAATGACATCGATTCTTGTTCGGATGCGCACCGGGTCAAGTGGCTCCAAGGAAGCCGGAGAGTGGACCGCTAATTAAAGACAAGCCGGGGAGCTCTGTTCTGCGCGTGCGACACCGACCAGCCGCAGATACGGCTGGACATCCCTCGGTATTGCATCTCGCCGCAGTCTCGCTCTCTCCTCCCTATTCGCATCGAAGCTCGGCACATAAATCCTGTCGAGTGGCGGGACCTTCGGATCTCATCATTTTATCCGTCTCGATAATTACGGTTTTTGCACGAACCCTCGCCTGGGGAGAGGCCACGTAACCGCTGCCTCTACCCTCGCGATCGTTTAGAACACGCGACGTTCATGATCGAGGAACGATGGAGGCCGATCGTGTATTAATTTTACTCCACCTAGATCACAGACATCGGCTGCCGGGGTCACACGCGTCCCGTTACCGAACAGCGCGGTTCAGAAGGTTAATAGAAGCATTCGAATGATTAGTTGGTTACTGATCGTCGGGGTAGATAGGATCGAAAGAACCCGATTAACCCTTTTGTTATTTACTTTGCACGGCTGGAACAGGAAGTGTAGCGTTTGCCTTGGATAACACGGTTGAGGACGTTGCCAGCTTCAGAAGTTGGCGAACACGAATTGCTCCGCGGATCTTAAATGAACCTTCCATGCTCTACATATTTGATAAGGAAGAATTCGAGAAGTTAGTTGCATATTTTCGGATTTATCCTAAATCTATTTCCCCGTGGACAAATTAAGAACGTTCACTTTCATAAACAGCTTGAGCATTTTAATTGTAAAGAAAACTTAACACGAGATCTTTTTCCCTCATGGGAAAGCCGACAATGTTTTTGCTTCTGATGTAATGACGCGCAGGGACTGCGCCAAAGCTCGTTTGTGTCGTCGTTTCCGGTAGCCTGTACCAGAAAAAGGCCGTAACGTGACTTCCGTCGAGTCGATCGGCCGTTTACACGGCGAACAATACGCATTAACATACGCGCATCTTGGTGCATACGAAGAGCTTATTCATGGCTTGCCCACCCCGACGGACCGTGTTTGCTTTGTGGATGAAGAAACCTGGTAATTTCGAAGGTCTTGCGATGAATATCAATTTAGAATTGTTAATCTTTCGATTAGGTGGCGAGATCTATAGAATCTAGAGAATTAGGTGGTGAGATCGTCTCGATTGTACGGATCATTCTTAATTATAATAATAAGAGAAAGGATCGATGCGAAACGCAATGCCGTTTCCCGAGCCGAGCAAACCTTTTACGCGTTTCGCCGATTCCTTTTCTCTAATCGATCGAAAGCGTGAAGGAATTAGCATTTAATGAAATTAATCGTGATCTGATCACTAGTTCAAGCGTGTCTTTCAGTGAAAGTGTCGGAAACGTAAAACGAATTTACATTACAGTCATTTCGGTGGATAAATAATTGAATTTGAGCAATCGACGAAGGAAAGCACACACGCATAGCATTAATCTTACTCTGTCCTAGCGTAGTTCAAACCGCGAAATTCCCACACCGTAATCAGTCAGAAAACAGTATACACAGAGCGTATTTACCCTGCACCGAAACCGCAGACAGGCAACCGTACTTACCCGCAATTAAACGTTTCATCACTCGATCGTCGTTGCGCGTTCCGGAACATTTATAATACACGAGGCGACGAAAGTTGAATAATTCACTCCTGAATCCATACTTTGTTCCCTGAGAAACCGGATTGCTTCACCAGCGTGTGCACACGTACAACATCCATCTCTCTGCTAAATTGCGCATAACGTACACAGCGTCAAGCGAAAAGGGAAAGAGGAATAAAAAAACAGGCAAGAATAAGCGGGGGATGTTTAACAAGATCTCGGCACTCGGCGGGCAATTAAGAGATTCATTCTCACGATAAAGATGATCGATCGCGGATTGGCGGGGAGGAGCAAGAACCGTTTCGAACGGTTGGAAACGATCGTTCGTGCACAATGTACCATGAAAATCTCTCTTTTCACGATCCTAGAACGCAACAGCGACTCCGGAACACCGCTATCGGGACGATTGTAATTGCTGCGGACCGGTGATTCGCGTGTCCCTATAGTCAGCCGGATCGTGGAAAATCAGTGGGAAACTCCGCCATTCGAATTCCCGTCGACGAAACGGAAATTGTGCCCCGATGGTGGCAACCTACGGACGCGCGAACGACAAAGGCGTCCGCGACGCACGGTGCTGGCTCGATTGAATTTCAATACGCGAAGTCTATATTTGTATATGTGCGAACGCGCGTTGGCCAAGGAAAGCTTTCATCGCTTTGACGTTCGATTGTCTCTTTCCACTTTCCATTGTCTTCTTCTTCGGTCGACCAACGTTTACAGAAGGTACGCGTCGCGACGAACTGCAGGACTTCTTTCCTTCGTTCGTTTTTTTTTTCTTATGTCGAGTATCTCAGTACGATCAAGGGACGTCTAACGGAATCTTAATGCGTCTCTGGTCATGCATGTTTTTTTTCATCTTTTAGAAAATTGATATTTGCAGAGGGGAAAATGATTGCGGGCTTAGCGCACAAATCAATGTAACTATGTATAAAACAATTTCTTTCCACCGAGCATTTTAAATATTTCCTTCGATGCACCAGAGACACGTCTGGCTCGAGAAGGACCAACGGCAAAAAAGAAAAAAATACATTTAGCCGACATTTATCGATGATCCGTTATAAATGGCGGGGACCGATCGTTGTCCATCGGACAGGTCCCCCTCGATCGATCAGCATAAAGGAAAAGAGGATGCCTGGTTCATGGTATCTCTAGGTTACCAGAGAAACAGACGCGGAAAAAAAAATACCGGGTCGTCTAGCCTCTCCATGTACGAGCATAAAGGTTTCATTACCTTATTAAGGTAGGCGCGCGCGAGCGCAGTCCTCCGGTTCGACCGGCTATCGGGACGAAGAAAGACGGAAAACCGGAACTCCGAAACCAGTTTATTATTCGAAACGTGGGTAAGTCCGGCACACGCAGCTCGGGAGAGAGAAACCGACCGAGCCGGAGTTGTATTCTCTGCCGATTTTTATTCGAGATGACGCGGAATCGAACCTTTGTCGGCCAACTGTATCACCCGCGTGGATAGTTATTTACCGTGGAAATTGATTGCTTCGATCTGGAAACATTTACGCTGCGTAGCGCGCGCGTCGATTGTATTGATCGTGATTGATGCAAGTGGTTCTGGAAAATACGGGATGACTCGTGGTTATATTTTTGGTAAGGATTTCCATGCGGAAAACAGGAAAAGCAGTTTAGAGTCTGCTGGTTTCATGCTTGGCAGATTTATATGCGTGGTGGTTACGCGTTTAAAAAGGAAAAGACGGATTGTGCTTGGAGGAGACGCATCGGGTTTCGAGATTTTCGTTTTAACATTTAAATTAGCGATAGCAAAGAAATTTGGAGTTCGTAGCACGGAGCACTCGGGATTGGGCAAGTTTCAGAAATATCCAGAAAATATCTGGAAATGACCTAGTCCTTTCTCTCACACGCTCATCGTTTTATGCGACTCTCCTAAAATCGGCCCTCAATCGAATTGCTAATATCGCAGTATTGTCGGACGTTCCCGTGGAAGAGTTTCAGCGGATCGCTGTTAAAAAAGAAGAGAGGCGATCAGATGTCTGACGCACGCTAGCCAGTTCCGGTTTTGCATCGCGACTGTTTAATATTTAACGTAGGCCGCCGAGACACTATTTTCGTCTCGAATCCTTCGGGCACGACGTGTATTCGTGGCCGGTATACATGTCTCGTTCGCTACACCGTGGACGCGGATAAAAAAACCGTTTCTGCTTGAGCCGTTTGACCGTTGAGCAATCTGCATAATTTGCTTTGGCAAACAGAGCGAGCAACAATGTAAGATTAAGGTACGACGGGACGAGCCCGCTGTCTGTCTGGCTGCCCGATCACCTCGTTCATCTCGTTGCAATCTCACGCGCTTTTGTTGCTCCCCGTGTCCCGGCTACTGTGCACTCGGTCAGCTGATAGCGTTGAAGAAAATTTAGAACTAGGCGAAAGTTGTCAGACCATACATCGCAGGATTGCAGATTTGTTAAAGCTACATTTGGGGCGTGAAGCCGGGGGTGAATTTTACAATAGGCTTGATTCGTCGCGGTTATTTGCGCATAAGAATTTCGTATTTCTGCCAATTTTTTATTACAGTATCTTTACGACGCGATAAAGCAGCGGCCGTGCAACTCTTTTTTTTTATTATCACTCCATAAAACCTCGTTTTCACTTTCACGCCCGAATTTCACGGTTGCACGCGACGCATGCGACTTCCCTTTTCTCTCGCTCGTAGGACGAAGCGAAAGGATATTCCACAACGGCAGTATATTAATTCGTGGCGTACGCTTACGCAAAGACCAGTCGATTTCCGGTGCACGGAGGATGAGCTCCGGGAATGGTAAATGCGGCCCATAACTTTCGATTGTTGCACACGCCAAGCCGTGGGCGGGCTGATATACATACAAGAGCTTTCCGCTTTTGTAGAATTCGTAACTGGGTCAGTGATAGCGTTCGAATTTCGTAGACTTTTCCGCATCCTTCTTCCCTTAGACAGAAGAGTCCAATCATGTATTGATTCCAAACGAAAATAAACGAACAGGTTTTTACTTAATCAAATTTCAGAACCGTGATCAAAGTTGTAATAAACTTCTCTAATATCTATTAACAGAGAATCCATATTTACTATACCTTCCCATTATGATGAAATTTTATTCTAATCCTAGTTCACGCGCGTAACATGCGTAAGATAATACAGAAACCTGTACATTGTTCAGAAAGCAATTTCACACAATTTTTTCCTAACAGTCACGCGCCAAGTAGTGCATGATACATTTTACCTCAATCCACCCTACAACTGTTCCACATTGAATAGATTGCGCTTTCTATTACCGCAAACCCATCAAGGACAATACATACTTGCTTCCAATTAGGATACACCGATTCGTGAAGCCGGCACCCAGGAATCGCGCTGAATCAAATATCGATAAGTCGGTGTGAAATGAAACTCCCCCGTTTCCAATAAGCTGCGCTCGTTCGTATCTCGCGATGCTCCTCGACCGTGAAATGCTTTTGAAAATTATTACATTATATGCTGTCCATTAGAAACATTGCTCCCGTGATATTCAACGCTTTCACAGCACTTCATTTCGATTCGCTCGTCAATGATTTTACGATTGGCGTCGGCTGCTAATTCTTCGCGGCTCTAAAATCGAGGATCAACCCGCGGACAATCACGGCGGAGTAGTTTCATGCGTCGTTACGTCACTGTTACACCCGCCAGCCGAGTATGAATAATGCAATTTTCATTTTGCGAGCCGGTCGGGCAAGGGAATTAAACGGACGCGTACTAGCTGGGCCGGTAGCTAAAAAATGCTACCCCGCCGCGCGATGAATCCTGATAGCATTTCAAAGTTGAAGGAACGCGGATCGTCCAGCAAATTAGAAGGAGAATATTCTACGCGCGAGACGGAACGGTGAGCGGGAAATAAAAATGTAAAACGCGTTCGCCGGGAACGGAGCCGCTCGTTTGTTAAAAATTCAGTTCGTTTTCATTCACGCTGATCCGAGCTGATGTTAAATTACGTGTACACAAATATACATACGTATGCATGTACAGCATGATTTACATGGGGCTTCCTGTGAAATTAGTTGTAAGAATGTTCGTTCGGCTAATGGAATACTTTATCTCAGAGAAAAAGTCTCTTCAAATATTTTTACAATCTTTTGTCATTAATATTATCTCCAACCTGCATGGTCATATATTATAAATTGTGCAAACGCGAGTTCTATTTAAAAACAAAAATGTACGAAACTGCAACAGTCCCTGACTCTTTTCATACGAAATAATATGGTTACATTGCATCCTTTATGAACAGTCGCAGTACATGCAATCGAGTAATGAACAAGTCTGAAAGTTTGCAAATGCGACAGGGTTGGTCCAGTAATACTGTGGCAACAACTCGTAAGCTGGTACGTGTAACGGTGTTGCTTTTATAATTACCGTGCACCGTCCCACCTGGCCAAGTGTGCAGCACATGCAGGTTAATGAGCCCCTGTTCTCAGCTCGATGACGTTTCTAATACGCTTCCGAGATACCTTGCATCGCCCACGTATCTCCAGTCCCACGTAACTACGTGGGTACATGCACCTACCATGTGTTCGCGAAGTACGCCTATTCCTCTTTCACTTTCGCTGCGCGAATGAAATCGATTTGAAATGCTTTTCCTCCAGTTCAAATATTTATTTGATTATCTGTTTTTTTTTTTATCGAATATCCTAAGCATTTTCAGTGCAGATGCTGAATATCGTATTTTTAGTTTTACTAGAGATTTGTGTTACGCGCTATGCACAGTTGGTGATTTACTTAATAGGCATATAGAAATTTCTACCATAGTACCACTATTTATTATCGTATACTTCACGGTAATAATAAGTAAAATATTCTTCGCGATAACTGATAATGTGGTAGGAATATTCTAAAGGCTACAGTTAGAACACCCCGTGGATGATAGATCGGAGCAATTGCGTTGCGCTCGAAGTATCGTATTAGAAAGGCGCGTGGCTGCAGCCAAGAGATGTCACAAGGTAAACCGCATGCATAACTTGGACGTAGGGAATTATTGTACGTATGCACCTATGCCTCAAAGATCGAGACTCACCGGTATGACCGACTTGGAACACTCCGTCGTCCTTGAGAAAAATCCGCTCTTACGAGCGTATTCTCTCCGCGATTCTCTTTCTTTCTTTTTTTCATTTTCGGCAAATTATTTAAATCGAAGACCATCGAGTCTACGTGCCTCGGTAATATTCTGTCCCTCGGGAAAAATTGGAAGAAAACTCTGCTCGCATAATCGGATGCTTTTTGTCGGTGGCTCTCAGAATTTAAAGTATCTAATTTACCTTCGTGCGCTCCAACTTCATCCACCGAAAATATCTATTTAAAGCGCGAAGAATCCGCACGATGTTGCACGCAGCGGGCGAACAAGGTCCTCTCGATATCTACTCAATTTCCGAATTGGAGGGTCAAACGGATTTGGCTTGCAACGGATATCGGACGGCTTGCGAATCTTGGCCGCGCATGAATCGTTGCGTTTTATTTATGCTTACGAGCCGCCGGTGTCGCCTGGCAGAAGACCGGGCCGAGCAGAAAATGAATAAAAAAGGGTGGGGAAGGGCAAAAGGGGTCGGGAGAACGAAGATGCAGAGGAAAGCGCACGATTACAATTTATACAAGCAACAGGCAGCAGAGGTTGCTCGTTTGTCGGTCATTCCACCCGCCTGTCTTTCTTTCTTTTTTCTTTTTTCATTTATGCTGGTGCAACGATACGATGCGATCGTCGACCGATAATAATTTTTCATTACGCAAGGTCGATCGAGCTCGACCTCCGTTCTGAAACGCGCGAACCAAGAGTTCTATGTCATTCATTATGTTTCTTTATTGCTGATTGATATTGTTTATCCGTTCGCTCATGCGAGAGATTTATCGACGAACAGTTCCAACGAGGCATATGTTACAGAAAATATCCTAGAAACTGGAATTGCTTGTTACTATAGCTGCCACGGTCGCTGTGTAACGAAATGAAATATCATAAAGAAGCAGCGCGAGAACATAAAGTGAATTCCATCTAACAGGGGCTACTCCTTTGGGACAGCGGTTACGCACAGTCCCGTGACCCCTTAATAGAAATTTATGTCAACATTCGTCTGCTCTTACTCGTCGTTAACCCTAATCAATTGGTGGCAAATCGTTTCGCTGATCTGAACGCGCGCGTGGTCGATTAGAGGACAAATTGTCCCTTAGAAGTGGACGCTCTTTGCTCCTCTAGCCTGTGGTTCGATGCAAAGAGAATAGACACCACAATTTCTAATTGCCGTACAACTGAAAATGCACGCGATTCTTGCATATTAAAAATAACGAAAGAACGTGGAGCAAAAATATTCGTTATCCATCATTGAAACCATAAGCAACTCCGCGCGGTTTCATACGAATCACTCTCCAGCAATCCATCGTAGCCTCGAAGCTCATAAATCAATCCACCGAAATTATAAAACCTCCGTGATTCAACGTTTGCGCGCGTGAAAGCAATTCCCCGGCCGCTATACTTTATTCAATAGAAGAGGAGGGTAAAAAGGGATCGATTCAGTCAGATCCCAGGCGTGTCTCGATCGATCGCGTTTCACGAGCACCGCCGGCCAAAAGGATTCTTTAAAAAAGTTGCGTACCCGGGGAGAATAACGAAATCGGGGATTCGCGTCGGGAGAAGTACGCGCGGATAGTTAATGGACACTCTGGGTCCACGACTTTCGCAGTAGCGTAGCTCTGTAACGAGCGAGACGCGGGCGTCTGATTATCATTCAAACTGCACAGTCGACTGGCGACTGCCCTTGGCCGTACGGAAAGACGATGCCACGCAAACGAAACGCTTTAATGCCTGGGAGAAGAGACGTAATTGTCGGCTCTTTTCTCCCAGTGTCGTTAAACTTGTTGAGCCACTGTCGAGGGTCAATATCCAGCGCCCCGTGGTCATCCTCCATGCTCTGTAGCTTGTTCTGTATCTTCGAGAGGATTATCTCACTCACCGTTTTCTTCCTTTGATAGATATTTTTGTTAGAGCTCTAAGCAGGATAGTCACGAGCCATTTCCCTTTTACTTTAATTCGGCATAATGAATTTGCGCGTGGCGATTCTTTACGAGCCCGTTAATATTTTTGTTACAGAAGTTGCTGTCGTTCTTTCACCCCAAACCGACGCGGGTGGACAAATCGGACAACAACAACACGACCAACAATTCTACAACCACGAACATCCATAACCATATGCCCATACACGAGCCGATCAACGCTACATCTCACGACGGACATCGTACGTACAATCTTATCTGTATTCCCATGAAATTGAAGTTATTTCACTTAACGGCGGGGTGCCCGAAAGGGAATAATAAATGATCCCCCTTGTACGGCTCCGTGTTGCTCTCGCAAATATCAGCGATATCACTATCATTACATTGCGAAATGAACATTGCGTGGCCAAGTAATTTGTTTTCGTCTGTGTTGCCTTTAAAAACGGTCCTCAGTGTACCAACATTTTGTTGCATCTTTGTTACATTACTGTAAGAAACGTGTTAAAGAAACGATCGATAAGCTGGATAAGTCGGTAGCCTCGCTTAAGACATGGCTTAAGTAGTATGAATCAAAGCAATGGTCAGCCGGACCTTATAAGTAGTATAAATCAATGGTGCGATCAGGCGTTATTTAAATGGAATACACCAATCGGAATATGCTACAAGAATAGAATCTTTAGGCATTTTGCAGCGGGAAACAAATTTTTCTATGCGCGCTACTTGTTTTTATTCATTTGTTTCTTTTTTTTTTTTTGACAACAGAGAGATTGCCAATGACAGGCGCCGAGGCTCTCAAGTACTACGGTTCAAAGCTCACGAAATTCGAGCGTGCCGAAATCGAAACGTACCATGAGGTTTGGTATCTCGGTCTGTCGGCCACGAAAATTCACGGCGAGGAGGGGGCATCGCAGAACGGCGGATACGACGACGAGAACGGTAGTTACAACAAGGTCCTACACGATCATATCGGGTTCAGGTACGATTTCCTCCCATCTTTGATTTTTTTTTTCTTTTCTAGAAACGTAAAAGAAACAAACATATAAAGAGTAGCTTCTAATCGAACATTCTTCTGTGCAGATACGAGATCCTGGAGGTGATCGGCAAGGGAAGCTTCGGCCAAGTAATCAGAGCGTTGGATCACAAGACGGGACAGTATATCGCCATCAAGATCATCAGGCAAGCGAGCCCAACGTCTATGCCGTTGGGGATCTCTTTTGAATCGCTCGAAATTACCATACCGATGCACTCGTGATCGTAGCTCTTTTTGTCTCGCGCGTAGTCCCCCCGCTTGCCTTTCACGCGCGAGATCCGCCTTGTTCGTACGGTTTAAAGTGACGCGCGTTATTATTTCGCAGGAACAAAAAGAGATTCCATCACCAGGCGCTCGTCGAGGTGGAGATCTTGAAACACCTCAAGAAGAAAGACTTGGAGGCCAACGCGTCGCACAATGTGATACATATGCTAGAGTACTTCTACTTCAGGAACCACCTGTGCATCACGTTCGAGTTAATGAGGTACGAAGGGTGCACCGTTTCCTGTCTTTTTCTTTTTAATTTTCGTGGACGATTAATTGATTATTGAACGAAACAGGAAGACCTATTTAAACTTTGTTGTTGAATCGGGAATAATATCTACATTCGCATCGATTACTTGTCTTTTTCAGTCTGAATCTGTACGAGCTAATCAAAAAGAATAACTATAAAGGATTCAGTCTCAGCTTAATCCGACGATTCGCCAATTCCTTAATTAGCTGCCTGCGACTGCTGTACAGAGAGAAGATCATACACTGCGATTTAAAACCCGTAAGTATTATGCACTCTTTTTTTTTTTAATCTACAAAGCTACAATTAATAAAGGGTCAAGAAAAAGAATAGTGATTCACACTTGTTCATATTTTATTCGTTTTTTCACATTTTTGGACATCATTTTACAATAATTACACTCTTTTACACGGCCTCACTTAATTTACGGACGCTTCTCACCCTCGAAATAAGTAAGGATCATTTCTCAGCTGTCTGCCAAAATTGTTGAGCACGTGATCGTCTGTGTTGCAGGAAAACGTACTCCTGAAACAGCGGGGGAGCAGCTCGATTAAGGTCATAGACTTCGGATCCTCGTGTTACAGCCACCAGCGTGTATATACGTATCTGCAGTCTAGGTTCTATCGAAGTCCAGAAGTGATTCTGGGCCTTCCATACGGGACGCCGATCGATATGTGGAGTTTGGGCTGTATTCTAGCGGAGCTCTACACCGGCTGCCCATTGTTCCCCGGCGAGGACGAGATCGAACAGCTCGCTTGCATCATGGAAGTTCTTGGCCTGCCACCGGAACACATTATTAATCACGCGTCCCGTCGCAGGCTTTTCTTCGGTGAGTAGACTGAAGCGTGAAATTGCAAAGTATTTTCTCGTTCGACGTATTATTGAGGCCGGCGCGAAATTATAGAGGCGTGCATTCGCTGAAGGTCTTTTGTTAAGAACGGCGGGTGCGGGGGGGTGCGATGGTCGGGCAAGGGTAAGGTGTAATTTTATAGTTGAAATTGAAATGATCGGTTTCAGACCCGAAGGGAAGTCCACGATGCGTGATAAACAGCAAGGGCAAGAAGAGGTGGGCAGGTAGCAAGAACCTCGCGCTGGCTCTTCGTTGCACCGACACACTTTTCGTCGACTTCGTCAGCAGATGCCTCGAGTAAGTTTCCGCCGAACTTGTGTAACGCGCCTAGGCAGTTCGTGAGAAGGGAACGTGCCGGTGAAAAGTGTTCCATATATCGGTTCCAAGGAGTAAGCAGATTTTAATGGGAATGTCGACAATCGGTATACGTTTGCAATGCGGTAATTGCATCGGTGTTCTTTTTAATGCAGTTCGCAATTACTCCGATGATTGTTTTAAAACGTGTACACATTGGGAGAGCATACGATCGCACGCGTCAGCGTATCCTTCACGAAAACGAATTTTCCATCCTTCCAGGTGGGATCCAAAGAAACGGATGACCCCCGACGAGGCGATGCGCCACGAGTGGCTGAACTCGTCCTCCTCTCACATGAGCTCGTCGACGTCGACGATAGCCACGTCGACGGTGAACGCGAACACGAACGCGAACGCAACGAGCATGGAGACCAGCTCGCAGTCCGCCCACGCGCAGACGGTGAGCGTGACGGTGAGCGCGCCCAGGCAACGGGCGACCACCGTCGAGGACCCTCCGTACACCATGTACCGTTTGTACAAGGGTCGCAAATACGTGCAGAGGATCAGCACGACCGAGAACACGGACAACGCCGGCCTCGTGGTGAAGAACAAGCTGAACGGAAGCGCGAGCAGCCACGCGCTCGCGAGTAGCACGCAGACGACGACCTCGAGACACGCCTCGACCGGCGATATCATCGCGAGTCTGGACCCGAATCTCGACGATTCTGGTACGTTTTTACCGCCGATATTGTGAAGTAGGTTCTGCGTTACCCACTTCTAGATTGCTTTCGCGTGTACCGTGTCGCGATCAAACAACGCTCGCTCCTCCGACGTGTACACCGGATACGATTGATATTACACGCAGGCATCAGTAGACGAATCGGTCCGTACACATTGGTCGGAAGTCGAGTCACAGTCGGACAGTTGATATTGGATCACGACAATAAAAAGAAAAAAAAAAGAGTCGCAGATGCACACGTGGAGGGTGTGATTGCAATTCCGCCGGGTCAAGACCAAAATTAGATGAAACAAGTAATCACGACAGCGATGCGTCTTGCGACGGTATCGCGACGAGTAAACGTTGTAGAGATCGACTCGATGTGCGCAAAGAATGTGAGTATCCTTGGGACGATACATGGCGTCGAAGTGTGTAAAATTGGCTGGCCGTGGATCGGCCCATTCGACGAGCTAGAGTTCACTCGGGTAATATCGTAAACAACGCGAGCGCACCAATTTTCGTAGAGAAGTCGATTTCTCCGCCGCCCGAGACACTCGTCCCTTGCCCTCCTAATATTGGGAAAGTTAATCGATGACGCGTTTGGCGAATCACGCTGACAAAGGGAAAGAACTACAACGCGTTAGTTCCCTTGCGTATTCAGCGCGCCCACGATTCGCGAATGACGAGCGCAACTTTATTGTTCCGTGTACGCGCACGGAAAAATGTGCAAGGGAGAGATCAGGGAGAGGGCGAACGCGTTCTCAGCAACGAGGTACTCGTGCGATACGAAGTTTCTCATCGACCACTCGTCAGGCGAATTCGAACATGAAAAGAGGTAGAATCTGAATCGTTCGAGACCCCGTGGTATAAAACAGGGCCGTACGGATTATTAATGAAAAGTCAAGGCAAACCTTGAGGAGAGATAGAGGAGCGTGCGAGAGGCGAAACTCGTGGAAGTGAAGTGTGCCCCAGTTTTACGAGGCCTGAGTAGTCTTATTGTGATATTAATCTACCACTGTCTTTTACGTAGATCTCTGATATTAAGAAGCATAAAACGATCGTTATATATAATTTAACGGTTTTGTTTTTCATTCTTCACTATTAATCATTAATTTAATATTAATAATTGATTATCGCTCTCGCTATTATCGCAAGATTATACATAATTATGATATTCACGAAGTTATCCAATGAGTAATAACAAACAGAGAGATAACGCTATTATTGACTATGATTATTATTATAATTATAATTATTACTATCGTCGTAAGCGTTGTACAGACTTAGCCTTCGAAGTCCAACCATTCTCACAGCACGCACTCGCTTTTGCCATATTTTTTTTTTCCACGAAAGGAGAGTATGCGTCTTGAACAGACTCGCCGGTCGTCCGGAAAGTTCTTCACCCCGTTGCCCTTCTTATAATTCTTCGCTATTATTATTACTATCGCACACACGATTTCGCTACTCGAGGCACATACTCGTTTCTTTATTAAGCGTTATAATCATCGTTGTATTGTCTAAACTACAAGTCGCACCCCTTCCAGAAAAATGAAACGGAAAGAAATTAAGGCTCGGAATCCATGCGATATCGCGAGTAGACAAAAAAAGGAAATACTCTTTAGCGTAAATGCGAAGGATTTGAAGGGAATCTTCTTCCGTACCCTGTTAAACGTACATTGCCCGAAAACTACACGTAAATACGTACACGCACGAAAGCAAAATAAAAGAGTGTCCGCTCGGTGTTCAGAAATCACGATGAAAGTTCAATTAAACGAGTAGAGATATAATTGTAGTTATTGATAATATCATTAGCGTTAATCCATACACTATAGCCGCTCGTTATTAGCAATCTTCCGAACACAATCCAGCCGCGTATTTTCATTTTTGTTTCCTGCTTTCGGTCATGAGATGGTCACGTAAATGTGGAATCGAAATCGCTTCCCTCTCGGATATGAGCGTAACTCGTCTTCAAGCATTTCGCTGAGCCTCGAGGGGAACAGCAATGGTTTGCATACTCACAATTGTGTTCGAAGAAACTATTAAAACGCGTGGGTAAAGAGAAAAAAAAGGGGGTAAAGAGAAAGAAGAGATGTTCACGTTACAAAGACTGAGCCATTTCGTGAAACTTGATTTAAAAGCATGAACTTAATCAATCATAGTCATGATGAAATACACTTTGCTCATGTACTTTTATTATATCTCCGTAACTGAACGATCACAGCCAAAGACGCATTTTTTTCTTCTTTTTTCGACGATTCCTTCGCGTCCCGAGAACGACTCCGCTGCATTCGGTTCGCAATGTAGCCGCGATGATTTTTCTTTTTTTTTTATAGCGATTATAGTCTCACTCGTTTCTAAACAACTTTGCATGCTTTCGTTTAGAACGTTTTCGTTCGGATAGGCGAGATACGTCCTCGATTCGTTCAGACATCTCTAATCAATTCGACGATGACGCGTTTAATGAGACGCCACCCTTTTGTAAGCGTTCGTATTACGTGTCGCATGAAATGCATAAAAAACGAGAAGAATTTTAGAAGGAACAAGGAGATTATAGGAAATGTTAATAACATTGAAATAGTATCGGCAAAGGCATTGAAGGGATGTGTGAATATTCTCGTTGCTTTTTTTTTATTGAGAATAAATTAAGCCCTTGTTTTATACCGTACAATTTTATGGTATCAAGTAAAGAAATTTCCATATATTTCATTTCTAGTTGCGCCGTAAAAGTAGTTGGGAAATTTTTAGTTTCGACATTGCTAGTATTAAATTATACTTGATTCTAAACGTTAAAACGCAACACGGACTGTTCTGGTAACCAAATTTTAGCATCATTTCGAAAGCAACTTAAGTATTCGGATATTTATTTAATTGCCCCGCCCCATAAAGATATGTTGTCGAAAGAACGAACCCGCATCAAATGAACAAAGTTACGTGGCGTCTAATTACTATAACTCGTCCGTCATAGAAAATAAGAAATATTATAGCGGGTTCGTGGATGGTTTGGATGGCATTGCTAGATCAGAGCGGGTAACGAACGGTTCTAAATTCACAGGCGTCACCGGCACGAGAGAAAGCGAGAGAGCTGTCCACGGAAGCACTTTGTTCGACTGTAGTCAAAGGGGCGAGTCCAACATTTAACGAGCGTAGCATGTAAGCCGAAACACTCGTCGCACACGCATCCGGAACACAGACAATTTATAGCGAACAAAGAGATATCAGATTGTGTATAATAATAATTGATTAACATTTTGACGAAGCTCGCGTATGTTTTGTATGCACGTGTGCGCGAAAGAGAGAGGGATGAGAAATGCGGAGGAAAGAGCGAAGTGCAGGGAGAGGATGCTAACGCGGTTACATCCGGGGGTGAATGCGTCCCGCGAGAATGCATTACATTGCCGCATATACATATTACACATTATACGATATTACGTGTTAAGTAAACCCACACGGCGGAAGTGAGGAAGAAAAATAACGGAGTTAAATATAGGGTACCCGTTTAGAGAATAAATAGAGAAGACCCGTGTGTAGCTCCGGTACGCGGGAATAGTCTCCCCTTTACACCTCTTCCACCCCCTCAGGCACTGTTCGATCGTGCGCAGCCGTTTCGATCGGATCGTTCGCAATGTATATTGTTCGACACGGAGGAATTTTCTTACTCGACGAGTGTATAATATTATCGTTGTAGCTTTGTACGGTGTGTAACGACGAATTTATTGTTCATCGAACGCGCGGTGACGCACGCGGTCGTTAGATTAACGCAGCTAAGTACCATTACTGCCTCTGTTCTACACGGGAGAGTATCCTCATCGTCGAATATCGTAGAAGTAAAAAAAAAAAGAAAAGAAAGAAAGTGCTTAAAAGTGAACAATTGCCAAGCACTTCATCGATGAACATCTTCTTTTTCTTTTTCTTCGATCGAACGATTCGATCGGACCGGCTAAACCGCATTCGGCGTCGAGATTTGCAAACGCAAAAAGCACGAGATCGAATCGCCGGTGGTTCCTGTGGTATCTCGGAAGTGCTTTTTCGTTTTTACAAATCGTTCGGCCTGATTGTACAGTCCTCGTGTTTTTCTTTTTTAGTTGTGTTCACTATACTGTATACAGTGGGATCAAATTATACGCGTTAGGATCGACTAATCTACAGAAACCTGACCGTTTCCGCGTTTCGCGAATTACGCGCGACAAAATGTATGTAATCACCGCGTGCGCGTCACGCGGGACGATATATGTCTAAAGCGAAGCGAAACTATCGCGGTATATTACTTTCGTTAGAAAGTAGAACGTGTTAAAAGAGAAACACGTGAAGGTAAGAGAGCAACGTGTAACGCAAAGAGGTGTTTGAGCTCGAGTAAATAATCAATCGACGGTATCCTCGGGAACGAAATCTGTTTCTGTCGAATTTTCAGTTGGATTCAGAAAGAATCATCGCCGTCTCGTGGTCCAGGTTTCTTGGTTGGTAATAGCCGGAAAATAATGTGGACGAACGACACGCGGCCAAGTCGCTTTCTAGTCCGAAAAAAAAAAAAAAGAAAGAACAGCGTTACGGAATAAAGGGGGATGGTCCGAACAGGTATCTCGAACTGTAGATGCGAATAAAAGAACGGAAGGGGCTCTCTTTCAGGCATTCGCCGTGGAATGCTCTTAGCGTGTATCTGTTAGGTCGGCGCGCAACTAATTATCGAGTTAACGACGTGATTAGATCTATCGAATTTAATTAGATAGTCACTACCGTGCACATACACGGCGAGATCGTTGCCATCGCCGCGAACCGTCCCTTTCCCCCCTCCCATAACGCGGGGATCGATCCACGATAGTGATAGATTGACCCACAAAATAGTCAGGGCGACGACTCTATCATTCTTACTTTCATCGTTAGCGTATCCTGAATAGGACAATCAACGAACGAATAGTTTTGTGTTTAGCCCGTCGTCCAGCGTCCCGTAGTGTTCTGAGCGTTTGTAGAAGCTTCGCTAAAAGAGTAACATGTATCGTTCTTGATCGTTAAACTTCTGTACGCTGTTACCAATTAAGAGACTGCTACCGAATTTGTAAAAATTTCTTCGCATTGTACTTTTCCTTTTTTCTTTCGTTTCTTTTTTTTTTGTAATCGTCGACTTCGCTCTTCATATACGACTAGATTTCGTGTGATAAATATTATAGATCGTTGTATCGCTCGAGATAAAAAGCATGTACAAAATGTAATAATAAATATACATATATCTTTGGTAACAAGACGCAGATTTTCGCATGTTTGACATAAAGATCTGTAGCGTGTGTAATTATCGATCGTGACTTTTTCTTTAGAAACACGTTCTAGAGCCTATGTTGCGTTGCAATAATACTCCAACGGGTTGAGCGTGTATTACACTTGAACGTTTTTAGTCGACGTGCAACATCGAACTTCGTGTGCGAAAGAAATTCATGTGAAACAAGATCGGGAGGGGGAAAGGATACTTTCGGAGGACAAGAGGAAAATATGAAAAGGAATGATTAGAAGGGGAGAGTGAGGTAGAGAGGGTGAGAGCGAATGTGCAGGAATTGATAACGATTTGTAACTCGGCGTTGAACAGCAGGGAAATACCTTGTTATATCGTGTAATTTCGAGTTCGTCAATTTCTGCCCGACTTAATCATAGTGATCGAAAAAGAAGAATTGCTAATAATAAATGAGTACGATAATGACATTAGTATGTATATGTAACGATACAATACTGAAGCATCATCATCTTTTGTATCATTTGTTCGTTTGTTTTTATCTTACTGCGTTTGTCTTTCATTATTAATGCAATACCAAGATGACTCGGTTTCGACACGGTATCTTGTGTGTAAATATATACTAATAAAACATACAAACCTAAGCCTGCCGTTTTTGTTTTTTATTATCGATCTCTTATTGCAAAGTGTGCATAGGATCGGGAATAATTGGATTAATGAAATACGATTTCAACGAGTGTTTAAATGGTTTATTTGACGTACTGGTATTAAATACACGATTTTTAAGAGAGAAAGGAAATAGAGCTCGCTAAGCGCATTGATCTGTAGATCATTTGCATTCGGATTTACATTACTGTTGTACATTAATCATTTTAACATCGAGTCAAATTAAATAGAAAAAAAAACTTCCGGAATACAGACGGAACGATGTTTAATCGAGTTTAACGGTACAAGAAAGATAGAAATAAATTCGTAGAAAATCATTTGAGAGTAGCTTACAGCGTTTCAAGAGATTTTCAACCGATAGAAGGCACAGGATGTAATATTACATACATATACATACAATAGTTACGTACACGTTATAATTAACATCGTCTAGCTAACACACGTACGCTTTGGTACCTCGTCTAGAATTATATTTCTCCAAGATATCCACTCTACAGATATGAATTCCTACTAAAGGATTAGTAAATGATTTGAATAGCTGTTGCAGATCGTTACATGCACGAGAATAAACACAGATGTATATGTATGCCGCCGTGCATTTAATTTGTTGAAATCTCGAGGTAGAATTAAAAATCCTGCAGTCCCAATGCTACCTTCTCCTTTCTCCCTTCTGTGTCTTTCTCTTTTCCTTCTTCTCTTCTCTCAACTGTTTTTGTTTCTCCCTGCGGGCAAAGAATATATTAATCTGCAATCAAATATTATTCCTTTAATCTATAACAATTCATTTCACAATTATCTTACCGATCCTCTTTGTCTTTTTCCTTTTTCTTCTGACTTTCTAGTTTAGCCTTTTCCCTTTTTTCTCTCTCCTGCTGTACTATATTAGCCGCATTCGTGTTCTTCTCGATTCCGCAGTCTCCTCCATTCGCACCATTCTCTTCTCCGTCTCCTTCGCTGTCCTCGTCTTCGGACATTTGACTGTACTGAGCCAAGATCGCTTCCCTTATCCTCCTTTCCTCCTCTGTGTAACTTTTTTGCGTCGTAGTCGGAAGGGATTGAGACTCCAGCATTCGCGCCAATCTGACATCCACGTCTTCCATGGGTTCCTTTGGCGCGTTGACCTCTTCGACAGGTAACCATTCTGCCCATGCTTTTAAGATTTCTGTCACGTGTTTACTGATGTTGTCGTCCTAGAAGTTAGCAAATTTAACTCACTCAATTTGCGAGCAAGAAGCGTCTTTCATAGTGTTACTGGATTACGCGTTACACGACGATGTATCACCGAATTATTAGGATTATCAAGTATACAAGTGTGTCGATAACATTCAAGGATGCATGCATAGAATCGAAGCGCAACACATATTGAATCCGAGGAGACATACGCATCTGGACGACAAAGAGAATAATAATAGCTCCAGTGTTATTTTTGACCGGCTGGTATACACATCGGCTATGAACAGCAAGCATATTCTAACCTCACAATCCCTGTGCTCCTCACCGTTATGCCCGCGAGTATGCTTTCAAGGGCTTCGGTCTTCTCATCCTCGGTTTCGTCACCTTCTAAAATTCCTTTGATGTACGATCCGAACACGCCTTCATCGGTATTTAAAGCTTGCAATTTCTTGCTGAGCCAGGTATCGAAGGAGCTCGTCGCGACCGCCATGTTCGGCTTTTTCAACTTTTCGGCTCGTTCGATTCGTGACACACGTGAAATCATTAGACACACATTTCTAACTTATTATTTCATGTCAATTATTTCTTATCAGATCAATAATTGTGTGCCGACATTATTTCCTTTAAATATATCATTATATTAATATAAGTTTCTTATTGCGTTCTCGTGGGCCGATTAAAGAATTTATTTTACGCCGTATAAGCTCATGGCGTTACGCACATGATTTAAGTAGTATGGGTCAGCGACATGGTCAGCCGCGCTTTTTCAAGTAGTAGAAGCGTAATGCTTCGTGTCCATAGAATATAAGTAAGGGGTCCAGATCAATCGATATGTTTCGGATGGCATACAACTTGTACTGCTTAAACTCATCACTCTATTATTTTTAATAACTTTATCTAGGAGATGTAAATGGAAATTAAATATATTTTTTTCTGTGTGTAGGACTCCTGGATAAGAAGAGGATGCTGAGATGAGCTTCCCGGCCCAAATAAGAGGAAGCTAGAAAAATTAGGAAACATTGTAGAAACTTTGCATTAAATTTATATAACTCTTACCTTTAAGATGTATTGTAAATTAATTTATAAGAATAGCCTATCATAAGTAATAGCTTTAGTTTAAAGTATCACCCTCTCTGTAATTTGTACACTATTAAAATAGTTAAATAAACTGCAATGAAAGAAATTCATCTCTCTTTCTTTTTTAACGCCTGCCCACTCCTACAAACACCTACTCCTATTCCATATGTTATGAGAAGTACCTCCTCGCATATCATGTTCTCCTAATACAAATTGGCGATTTCGAGCACTTGGGATTTCGTACAATCCAGTTCTGGGAAATTCTTGGAAATGACGTGACATTCCAGGAATTGGTGAAATGAAAGACCTCCTCGCGTATCATATTCTCCTAATACAAATCGGCGATTTCGAGCACTTCGGATTCCGTACAATCCAGTTCTGGGAAATTCTTGGAAATGACGTCACATTCCAAGAATTGGTGAAATGAAAGACCTCCTCGCATATCATATTCTCCTGATACAAATCGGCGATTTCGAGCAAAGGGGATTCCGTGCAATCCAGTTCTGGGAAATTCTTGGAAATGACGTCACATTCCAAGAATTGGTGAAATGAAAGACCTCCTCGCATATCATATTCTCCTAATACAAATTGGCGATTTTGAGCAAAGGGGATTCCGTACAATCCAGTTCTGGGAAATTCTTGGAAATGACGTCACATTCCAAGAATTGGTGAAATGAAAGACCTCCTCGCATATCATATTCTCCTAATACAAATTGGCGATTTCGAGCACTTGAGATTTCGTACAATCCAGTTCTGGGAAATTCTTGGAAATGACGTCACGTTCCAGGAATCTGTGAAATGAAAGACCTCCTTGCGTATCATGTTCTCCTAATACAAATTGGCGATTTCGAGCACTTGGGATTTCGTACAATCCAGTTCTGGGAAATTCTTGGAAATGACGTCACGTTCCAGGAATCTGTGAAATGAAAGACCTCCTTGCGTATCATGTTCTCCTAATACAAATTGGCGATTTCGAGCACTTGGGATTTCGTACAATCCAGTTCTGGGAAATTCTTGGAAATGACGTCACGTTCCAAGAATTGGTGAAATGAAAGACCTCCTCGCGTATCATGTTCTCCTAATACAAATTGGCGATTTCGAGCACTTGGGATTTCGTACAATCCAGTTCTGGGAAATTCTTGGAAATGACGTCACGTTCCAAGAATTGGTGAAATGAAAGACCTCCTCGCGTATCATGTTCTCCTAATACAAATTGGCGATTTCGAGCACTTGGGATTTCGTACAATCCAGTTCTGGGAAATTCTTGGAAATGACGTCACGTTCCAGGAATCTGTGAAATGAAAGACCTCCTCGCGTATCATGTTCTCCTAATACAAATTGGCGATTTCGAGCACTTGGGATTTCGTACAATCCAGTTCTGGGAAATTCTTGGAACTGACGTCACATTCCAAGAATTGGTGAAATGAAAGACCTCCTCGCATATCATGTTCTCCTAATACAAAGTGGTGATTTCGAGCAAAGGGGATTCCGTAAACTCCAGTTCTGGTAAATTCTTGGAAAATGACGTCATATTCCAAGAACTGCTGAAATGAAAGACCTCCTCGCGTATCATATTCTAATACAATTTGGCGATTTCGAGCAGAGGGAATTCCGTAAACACCAGTTCTGGTAAATTCTTGGAAAATAACGTCATATTTCAGGAACTCGTGAAATCAGAGATCTGCTCGCATATAATGTTCTCCTGATACGGACTCTAAATCCTAAGTTATTTGTGATTAGGGCCTTTACTTAAGGAAATGGAATAGGTTGAAGGAGTGATTGGGTCATAAAATAAATGCAGTTGAATATTTTTAATTGTAGATTTATTTAAACATTTTAATAATGTACAAGTTACAATACAAATGTATAATATGCACATCTTTTTGCTTAAATTAAATTGTAATATATATAATTAATATATATATATAATTAATTAATTAATCTGAAATATATTGTATATATTTCAGATATATTCCCGATATATGTATATGTATATACAATTTAATTTAATTTATATACATTCTCCATGTAATATAATTATACATATAATATACATACAGAAATTACAATAAAAGATCTATTAAATAATGTACACGTAAAAAAGCTGCAAGGTTCTTCTTTCTCTCCTCTTCTTCTGCTGGCCGCAGTGCTGACCTTGTCATTAATCAGAAATCCTGCACACAGAAAAAAGATATGAAATATATGAAGCTGAAATATATGATATACTGAAACCAAGAAAAGTGCATTTGTTTAAAATGCTATTGTTAACGATTAGTTCCATTATATCACCGCGAGATAGTTATAGCGTTTCGTGGCACAAAATTTGTCGGGGTATCTTAAACGGGGGTGTAGGGGGTGCACAGTAAACTTGATCTCTGTTACTATAAGTGGCTATCGATTGCAAGCGGGGATGCTAATTTGATTTAAAAATTACTCAGCACTAGACGCATTCTCAGGCGGTCACAGTTCTCCTGTCATCGGCACCGAACGCAGACGCATCGTGAATCTTTCAATAGTAATGTGGAACTACGTATTGGTCTCGGCGCTTATATTACTCGTGTCGTTATTGTATCATTGCTATTTCAATGGACCAGTTAGTATCATCGAGCACCCCAACAAGCATTACGATTATATAATTGGTAAGTAGAAAAGCGTTCAACAGTGTCGATGGCATAGATTGTCACGTAAAATAAAGAGAAATATGACAGGCAAGGTGTTTCACTACTTTTGATCCACGTGTCAGCCTAATCGACTTAACTTTGTACAATGTAACCGATATCAACGCGGCAAATGGGATTGCAACGAGCAAGCAAGTAAACTATGCTGATGCAATCTACGAGAAGTATTGTAACAAGAAACCTCTTTAGCGAGTTTAAATGGAAGGGATGGTTTAATAAGAAATGCTTCCAAATTGCAAGGGTGAAAGTGCATAATAGAACAACAAGTCCATGTCTCGATATACTATACAATCTTTATAAATCCTACAAATTAATGTTTAATAGCAAACACGTAAACCTTGCAATTGGAAATGATAGCGTAAATACAAATGTACAGTGACGTCTTTATTTTTTCGCTTACCAAGTCGGTGCAGGAACGTCGGGATGCGTTGTAGCCTCGCGGCTTTCCGAAATGTCGAACGTGTCGGTCCTGCTAGTCGAAGCAGGTGGATTCTTCGGATGGCAATCGTCCGTTCCAATTTTGGGGCCGATGATGCAAGGAAGCGATGTCGATTGGTCGTACTCCACGGAACCGCAGATGTTCTCGTCGGAAGGATTTTGGAATCACGTAAATGAAATAAGCCCCGTCGATGATTTAGCCACGAAACATTGAACAATTTAAAAGCACTGTCAATTTCAAATGAAATTCTCCCTTATTAAATACACCTGACGTTACTGTAGATACAAAAAGTCCCGAGGGGCAAAGGTTTGGGCGGCAGCGGCCAGATAAATTACCTGCTTCACTCTTTCGGAAGACCAGAAGATTACAAAGCTTGGCCAAAGGGATGGTCCCACGCCGATCTACTTCCGTACTTTAAAAAGGTTTCCGATATAATGAACGTGATGTCCAGCCCGGAGGAGGAATACCTGGCCGAGGCTTTTCTAACGGCGGAAGAGTCGTTGAAGTTGAATAATGTGACGCTACAAAAGGGGATGTTAACGACGAAGAGAGGCTCCCGTTGGAGCACGTTTAACGCGCACTTGCAGAATGCTTGGAACAGAAGGAATCTGCACATCTTAACCAACGCGTTGGTCACGAAGGTTTGCGTTCTATTAAACATTAAAACCGCGCGGACTGGCGAATCGAACACGTACGTGAATCCTGTTATGGACTTCTAGATACTATTCAAAGGGAGCACGATCGCGGACGGGATTCAGGTGACTTACAAAGATGGATCGGTGGGAAAGATTGGGGCTAGAAAAGAGGTGATCCTTTGCGCGGGTGTCGTCAATACCCCTCAATTGCTTTTGCTCTCAGGAATCGGCCCGGCGGAAGATCTTGACAAATTTCAGGTGACGGACTACTCGATCTTTTTTGCAGAATAACTTGCAACGATTGTTCTACGCGAAATGGCACGCGCGAGCTTAATCGTCTGATCTGAGAACGATGATATTTTCAGATACCGGTGGTGAGAAATGTTCCGGAAGTGGGCAAGAATCTCTTTGATCATTTTATGCTTCCGGTTTATGTGAGTCTCGAGGCAAGGGTGAGCATAACTCTGGCGAAGCTACAAATGCTGCCTGAAATACTCAGCTACCTTGTTTTCGGACGAGGTAAGTAACGAGGCGTTTTAACGAACGTTCTTTGCTATTCTGTAATTGCGCAATTTCGCTGCTGCCGTTTAGGATGGCTCGCGACTAATGGTATAATGGGGGTTGGCCGTGCCAATAACAGCGGTGTGATGCTTTTCGGTATTGGCTCCACCGATGAAAAAATCTGGAAGTCAATAGCGAATTACAAAACAGTGGTGAGCGAATATAGGATTTAATTACTCATTTGCATCGGTGGCTTCTAAACTCATTAGTACAGTGGAAAATCAATTTCAAGTAATTTCACATTGTACCTGTAGAAAATTATAATTATAGGCGCTGCAATGCGTTTCAATTAAATCCATTTTCTTCTGATTCTGACTGAATGAACGAACTTACAGACTTACAGATCGTTGTATCCATCGTACAACAACAACTCCCAGGAAGGGCTGATACTTCTATGCTACTGTTTGCAACCGAAAAGTCGTGGAAGCATCACGCTGAGGTCGACGAACGTTCGCCATCAACCCAGAATAGATCCAGCCTATCTCGAAAGTTACGACGACGTTCTATGCACTCACGAGGGTAAGCCGTATCCGTGGCGATACAGTTGTTTCTCTCGAAATTCACGTGCAAATAGTTACCTCTGTCGCGTCTCGCGTGACGGGCAACGGTTCTTGCAGCGATAAACTTCGCGATACAGACGCTCGAATCGCCGAAGTTCCGTGAATACGGTGCAAGGGTTCATTACCCCGGGCTGGAGGAATGTCGACACCTGCGACAGGACTATCGGGATATCGAATACTCGGAATGCGTGTTAAGAACCGGTGGCCTGACGACTTATCACTTGTGCGGCACCTGCAGGATGGGCGCCGACGATCAGGCGGTCGTCGATGAGAAGCTGCGGTAGAAAGAATTGATTTTACGATTATTGGCAGGAGATGGATTTATTTTCCGATTGGGAAATATGAACGTTTTCCATTGCAGAGTGAAAGGAGTGAACGGGCTCAGAATAGTGGATGCCAGTGTACTGCCGTCGCCCATTTCCGGTAATCCAAACTCGGTTTTCATTGCCATGGCGGAGCGAGCGAGCGATTTAATCACAGATCGCGTATCCGATTAAAAATTCTCTTCACTTTAATAAGAATGAAAAAAAAATAAGAATATGCATCTCTCCCTAAAAATAAAAAAAAAACATAGAATTTCATTATTTAAACACCCGAATTCGAATGCATTCTCTACCACCTGAACTTTCTTCGACGTTCAAGATTAACGCGCAGAATATTTTAAATAAACTTATTTAACTTAACAGGTAAGAGGGTGGGGAAGATGCAATCTACAGATCGGATTTTTTGTAATTTATAATTAATGGTAAAGTTTTCTTGTTTTACAGTAATCGAACAGTTATTAATAGCCTAATTAAATTTCGATTAATTTTTATACAAACAAAAAAGGGGGCGAGTTATACTCAACTCGGCATAGCACGAACCCCTGCCACCCTGACCGCGCTCGGAGAAGAAAAGGAAAAAAAAAAGCTATGCTCCATCCGAAAAAAATACATCATATCATCTCGCCCCGGTGTTCTGGCCGGGATCGTTGAAGATGGCAGAGCTTCGTCTCGTTCTCCATTCCCTTTCTCCCGTCCGTTCGCAAAGAAAGCACTCTGTCTCTCTCTCTCTCTCTCGCATTTTTCCCGATACCCGTCTCACATCGTTTCTAATAACGCTTAACGTATAATATTCGAAACGCGTTCAGAACGCGTTTGCACAGAAATCAATGGTAAAAGTCTAAACGCATTCGAGCTACAGCGGAAACGAACTTTTTTTTTTCGCTACGTTCAGAGTTGTACATTCACGCGTTTCGCAGACACACATATACACGCACGCTGTCTCTTCCTTATAAATAAAATAATTCTGTAATGATAACGCGAAGCGTCGGTTAGTATACACGAAAGAAAAAAACGCAACTAGAGCTTGCACGCTTCCTTTTATCATTCTCCACCTTTTCATCTTCGCCCTCTCCCGCTCTCTCTCTCTCTCTCTCTCCCCCGTGTCTGCCAAGTTTCTCCCCCACGTTTGTCTCGTAACCGTAACGCAAAACTTAATCTGTCAACTTAAAAACAAAATTGGTAACCACCGTGTCACTCCGCAGCGCGGGACACCATCCTTCTCCTCTCCTCTATCCGAGGAGAAAGATACAACAAGAACGATCGGTATGCCGAATCGACGCCGATGACGAAGTACGAGGATCGAGACAAATACAAAAACGACATCGAGGCGACGGTACTTTTACGCTCTGCTCTCGCGACATGATATTCTCGGGGAAAGACATCATTACATAGATTGCTCCTGCAAGATCGTTTTAGAATTACAGTCGCTTCCTGTTGCGAAAGCAACGACCGATCGTTGACTAATACTCGACGGAAAAAGGAAGAACACGAAGAAGCTTGAAAAGCAATGGGTGAAACGAAGAAATTGGATAAGTGATTCAGAATTCCTTCTTTCTCCGAGTTTCGTGCGCTTAAGGCTTTTCTTTTTAAAGCGGAAATGCCCACAAATCGTCTTCCCGACACCGTCGATCCTCGACGACGCTTACATCGAAATTTCTTTAGAGATCCAGAGGAGCAATTGGAATTCTGTGGCGAGCGCCGCTCGTTCGAGCGACCCTCGCGTCGCCTCTCTTTTAGATAGGATTAAAGGACTTTTGATCCATCTTTCAATCGCACCTTCACACATTTCTCGTTCGTGTGTACACGTGTTCTATTTGCGTGGGTGTGTATACATATATAATTTATATATATATATATATATTCATTTATATTTTTCTCTTGTCTTCGACTTGCGATGTCGCATCGCGGGGCGACGAGCACGTGGCTCGCTTACGACCTAAAGAAGTATGTACCTCCTTAATATTACATATAATATATACTCTATCTATTTATATATTTATATATATATATATATACTTTTTCATTTCATATTTATATTGAAAAAATGAGTGTACTCTTTCGTTCTATCAATAGGAAATAGTTTATCGATTAATTTGCAATTGCGTGTAACATAGACGCGTCCAGCGCATAGAAACATAAATAAATAAATACAAACGGATGTTATTTACATATACTCGGTAGTCTGAGGATATAGGACAGTATAATAGAACAGTCGAAGGGGGTTGGGCGGTTTGTCTTTGAGTTCAAACGGAGAACGGGGGTTGAAGGGTGAGGGGTGCGGGGGATGGAGGATGAGAGGCAGTATCGTTATCCAACATTATTAACAAATATAACTTTTCTTTTCACGTGTGTATCCCGTTTCCGTCGGTTGCGGCTCCTTTGTTCCTCTGAGCATGTTACAAAAAGGTTGCGCGCGTCTTGCCACGCCGGCATAGAGCGTTTCGTAGAAAAATAATACTTCTTCACAGAGCGAATCACGCGAGAAAGGAAAACCGTGAAGGAACCGTCGGCTATAACCGCAATAATCGTACGAACGTTATCATAAAGTCAACGTCGTGTTCCTCTTCTATTGTTTGTATTCCACTGAGGTAGAAGCGGTTTCGTATACAACTATTACTAGTATTACTATTACTATTATTTATCATTATCGTCGGTAGAAAATTATGTAGATGCGCGGGAATCGAGATGATGGTCACCGTTCGTGTCCGTTCCTTCCGAGTACAACGAAACGACGCGTCCGAAGAACTAAGCCCTGGACGAGCTATTTACTTCACGAGACAGCGGAGGAAGAAATTGATCGGCACAGTAAGAACTCTTTACCGAAGTGGTGAATCGAGGAAAGTATACGACATCGTTCTCCAATTTCTAACGCGAGATCGTAATTGAATTGTACCGAATCCCACGTTAATTAGCCTTTTGCATAGCCTACACTTGTCTCCCTATCCACTGGTGTCCCTTCTCCTTTATTAATTGTAGCGGAACCGTTCGCGGGGCGCTCGCTCATCTACTTGCTCGCCTATAATGAACGGAAGTGGAACCGCGATCAACAGGAGAACGAAGAAGTTACGTGGGAGGATCGAAGGGACACTCGCCGTTCGTGCACCTGTATGTAATTAATGCGTACTTGTATGATTAGCACACCGTGCAGTAAGTAGAATAGCGTCATCGTCTACGAAACGATGATCATGTGACACAGTCATCGTTAATGTTCATTTCGTGCTAATAAATGATAGGGTAGGGGGGGGGCAGGGGAGAGATGAAGAAGGGTAAGAAAGTGGAAAAGGAATGAGCGAAGGAGAGATCGAGGAAGGGTGACTGTGCGGTAAAGAGATAAGCGGTGTAACAAGAAATTACACTGACGAACCCTACTGTACACACAACTATTGCATCGCTTGATTCTTGGATTTTTATGTTATTAAATCTTATCGACTATTATACTTTGTAGTTTGTACTTGGTTTTCATTTACCTGAGAAAAGTACTCGTGGCAAAGGAGGCACAGGTCAAAAGACGCGTGGCCCCCGGGCCGAGTTTTCTTTTTTTATCATTCTGACCTCTGTTTAACTATCGTCTGCGTTTCCATTCTTCTTTCTACTTTTCTCTATTTTTTTTTTTCATTATTATCGTCGTCCTCTGGTCTTCTTTCGAAATACGTTCAGGTATTCGACAAACAACGCTGTGCTCGATCGACACCGTTTTTGTTCTTGAGACACTCGATTGTATCGCGAAATTATACCGTTCCTTTCAATACACTGTGCATTCTTTCCCCCTTTATATACAGAGATTTATTAAGCTTCTATTTTCTTTTTTTTTTTCATGCTTCCTTCTGCACCCTGTACGTCTTGTGTGAGGTAGCATTTGTACTAGGTGTATATGACGAAGTATATTGTGTTCCGTTATTGTGTTTCGGACGGCGTTCGGACGTGCATTCGTGGACCGATCCCGGAAGGATTCGATTAAGTGGCAGTGTCGAGTTGCGCCAGTCTTTGTCTTCCATTCTGCTATTATTTCAGCAATATAACAAGGATTCGAGCATACTCATATACGTATGTACTATATGCTTGCAAACGGTAACGTGTTCCATTTCGTAACATTTCAAATCGTTCGTATAACTATAGAATCTCGGTATAAAGAAACGGAGCAGTCTGTAGTAGATAAAAAAAAAAACAATCTCAACAACGTTGTAAGTAGTATAAACTATTGCGAACTACTTGGTATAAAATATGATCACATGAAACAGTCGGCGAACAGTCAGTTCCTCTGTGATTTCATGGAAAGAGAAAAGGACACGCGCGAGGATCGCCCAAGTACGGGACACAAGCAGTTAAACCAACATGTAAAACTGATATGTAAAGTGCATTTCTTTGCTTTACCCAGAAATCACTCGAAACGTTGAATGGATAATGTTTTTCTTTTTGCGTAGATGAGGTAAAAATCGTCGATTATCCTCTTAAACGTCTCCTAAAAAATTGTTTTCCAGATCAAAGGAAGGATCGTCGTAAAAAGTGGAATCAGTGCATTGATAAAAAAAGAGATGGAAATCGACGAGTTTTATCGATCAACGGGAATACCCATCCATCGTGTAGTCTCTACAGTACGCTCACTATAAAGGTGTACACCACCCAGTGTAACGAACAGCGAAAAACAAAATGTGGCGTAAAAGTGAGCTTAAATCACGGTCGCCGAATCCTCGATCGTTCCACTGACGCTCGTCGCTTGGCCATCCTCGATTGAACTATGTAATATAAATATATCGTAAACCATCATCGTTATTATTATCGTCGATCCTATTATTAATACAGCGTGCATGGTAAGTTTTACAAAAGTCCGCTATCTGCAACCGTTATTTGTTATACCATCGCGTTTCATCGATTTCTCTTGTACCCCTTAACTATTATTATAGTTTACTTTGTACTATAAGTCGCGACCCCGCTCGAACTCACGTTCGGGGGTCGCACGCCGACGAAATCGTAGCCCCGCAATGCGACAATGTGACCGCTAGGTACAGTTTACAATATTATATTAGTAAATCGTAATTACCTTTAATTAATTAGATTTCTGCCGCGAGCAAGAAGGTTCGTTTTTTTTTTTTACGCTTCCGTAATGCACGTTCCTTACACGTTCTTGTCGGTTTCTCTCTCTCTTCTTTTTTTTTTATGCTTTTTCCTCTCGTTTAAATATGCTTAATGCGTGCGCGATACATGTACTATGCAATCGTTATCAACTATGTCGGTACAGTATTATATACCTTTATACTATACGACGAGTCAAACGGTATAGTATTATAAGTTGCCTTTCGCAGCTTCAAAGTGCAGCGATAACATTCACACACTTTTCTTTCCTTCGCTCGTTTATCCCGTTAGCACGCGACGATCTCGTCTCGCGTTGCCGCGAGTCCCTATATCTCGCCGCTCTTTTCCCCTTCTTCCTCACACGTTGTTCACCCTGAATTTCTGTTATGTTTCTCTTTGCTAATCCGCCCACGCGACTCCAATTACCAAATAGCAGTGACGAAGGATTACCATCTCTTTTTTTTTTACTCGTTTTTTTTTTTTTATACTTTTTAAATCGTGGAAACCCGTTTACACCGCGAGTCTTGGCCGCGGGTGTCGAGCGTCGTTCAAACGCGATACACGCGCCGATTCCTTATCGGATGTTGCTACTTCCGCCAAGAGAATAAGAGTCTTTCAGTATTCTCCCGATACGACAGCGTTATCTGCCGCACTTTCCACGCTCTGCCAAATGTTCTCGCCTCGCCGAGACGCTCGCGACTCGCGCGGAAAACGCGAAACAACCGGTGGTACTCGCGGTGTAAAGCTCGCCTCGCCAAGCTGTGTCACACACGACATCTATAAAGGATTCTCAATCCGTAAAACACATATTATAGAAACAACATGCAACATTTTATCCTACGCCGTGATACAATAAATGGTACACACGTGTGGGTACGCCCGCGCGCGGCTTCGTAACGTGGTTATATATGCACGCGACGCGCGTACGCGCACACCGTCCCTCCCAAATATAATAATGCAAATGCCTATGCACCTGTCCTCCTGTGTACGCGTTTGCGTGTACGTGTGCGCGATGTGTCCGCGGAGAAAGTGAGTTCACGCCGGGATACGGTCAGGCGACGCGAAACTTAAACAACGAGGAGGGGTGGGAAAAAAAAGGGCGCCGAAAATTACCCCTGCGAAGCGTCGTTCGATTTCGCACGAAATTTCGCGATCGCTCCGAATTGAATTCTCGCTCCTCGGTTTCTTCCGTTCTTCTTAGAGATTCGCTTTCCCGACGGGATCCGCTTCGAGAGGCGTTTCCGGGCGATCGAGTAAAACGAAAAACGGAACAAGGAACACGAAGGACGCGTGGTTGTCGCGAAGGAATATAAAGAACGACAAACAGTTTCGAAAACAATCCGACAGGTTTTCAACGCGCGCGCGCGCGTTATAATCGTTCGTTCTAAGCGCGAAGGGTGAGTATAAATCTATCCGGTCGTTTAGATCCGTCGATCCTTCATCTCTCGTTCGCCATCCCTGCCCAAAAGGAATTACGATCAATTGCCCGTCACTTATTTTACATACATATCTTCTATATACAGTTTACACGCGTGTTTCTAAAACGCACTATCCTAAAACGCCCCCAACTATTCGATTACGTTCCGAACGTCACCCCGAAACATTACCTAGAACAAAACAGAAGTAGAAAACAAATACGGAACAAATAATAAAAAAAAATGCAAGCAAATGCTTAGAGAAAACTGTTGAAAACTTAACGCTAATTCTTGTACGACCCTTAAAGTAATTATTCTCGATCTTTCGTTCCGCTAGTTTCTCTGCTTGGCAGAGTGCACAACAGTCGAGAAAACAAAAAATAACGTCCATAAACTCTCTTTCGACTTAATTTTAAAGAAAGCAAAAAGAGGCGGAAAAATGGGGGAAAAAATTAATAGAAAATAAAAGATATAAATTCTCAATGAAGTACGTACGTGTACCAACTATTTACACTCGTAAGCGTGTGTATGCGATTCGCCCTCTTTGCGACGTATCCCGCGTACATATGTATACATATATACGATCGTGTGTGTGTGTGTGTGTGTGTGTGTGTGTGTGTGTGTGTGTGTGTGTGTTTTGTTGTATATCTCAAGTAACTGTATACGTGTGTATATCGTCACATACGTAAACGACACGTAACACTTTTTGAGTAATTCCCTTCCCGCAGCGCCTTCGTTTCAGACCCTTCACGGCCACCCTCTATGACTAATTTTTTGCCCCCACGACATCGAAAATATTTTCCAAAGCCTACGTCATCGAGAAATGCATTCATTAGTCAGCCCCAAAAGAAGATCGGTATCACCCTCGAATCTGGGATGCAAACGTTTCCAGCCGTCCCTCACAATTATCTTCCTACGGTAATCATCATTTTGCTTTTTTTTTGTGTTTTTTTTTAAGATCCTGTTTCTCCCGTCCAATTTAGCATCTCAATTTTGTTTCTCCCCAAAATCGAAGCTCTCGTGATGATCGGAAAACGCGAGTCGCGAAATTCTCGTCCACGAAGCGTGCACGCGACGCTTTTCGCTGCTTTTGCTGTGCTCGATTATTTTCCACCCCGAATCCCTTCGCGCTATCGCCACAATTCGCCCGACGCGTTGCGCCCTCCCGCAGCTTAATAATTTCTTTCCGCATGTATCGTTGTCCGAATCTATTGTTCACCGTTTCACTTTTTAACCAAGGTAAACACTACGTCTCTGCAGTTGTCACGCAGCAGTCTGGTGCATGCTCCCTAGCACACATACATGTACACACGCATTCAACACTCACATGGCTCACTGCGCTTTATAATCGTCGGTTGTACATAATCCGTCCTCGTAAAAAAGCTGGTCAATTATATGTATGTAGATCTTATATATTACCCGTGATCCCTGATTACTATTCGGCAATGAGAATTTCCTTGGTCGACGCGAGATATATTCGGATCATCTCTGGCAAAAACGGTCCGTCGAGAAACGTTTGTACGATCTATCGGCAAACAGGTAGCTACAAATGTATAAACTCTATAAGCGTATGGCTACGTAGCGGAATTGAACAAGGATTGGACTATGGTGTATACAAAGGTATTTGCCGCGAAGAGCGTTGCGATAAAACGGTTTCACCCCGTTTCCCGAGGGATGCGTAACAGTAGCGTAAGTCCGGCACTAACTAAACGAGCGATGTAGCGGCTGTACGAATGGTACAGATGTTAACATTATCTCACGGTCCCTCAGCGTACCCTGGGTTTTGTATGCAATTCTTATAAAAAACGATGAGGTAGTACTGTCATATTACGTATCGTCGTTTGGCAGAATCTCGCGGGCGGGAACGCCCGCGATTTTGGTATTGTATTTATTTTATCGGGACAAGGAAGAATGTAAAAGGAAAAACGAAGAAACGTAGAAAAAGAGAGAAGAGGAAAGGAACTTAGTGCAACGTGGACAAGAAAATACGGGGAAGAACGAGGAGGGTAACGAAAACGGGAACGAGCGATAGTTCTTCTTTCCCTTGTACATCCTGGCTCGCGAAACCATTTAAATACTAAATAAACCACTATCAACTATTGTCTTTGTGATACCCTTACGGTAGGCGTAATCGTTGTGAGGCAACTCCCGTTAAACGTTCATTTTATTCTGCAACGAAGGGGGAAACGAGGGACGAGAAGGAGGGGGGGGGGGAGACGAGGGAACGATAAAAGAAGAAAATTCATGATAAACGAGAATGTAAACGGAAGCGAGGAGGACACCGGGCTGGGGCGAAATGAGGTGAGAGATAAAGCAGTCCGTAATATAAACACTGTCAATACTGCAACAAGTAATATCGTGATGCAATCCTGACTAGGAATACCTATACAATAGGTAATCGTATTGATAAACTATTGCATTGTTCTATACAACCGGTGTAGCGATTATTATTATTCCCTATGATCTGTTTGTTCATTCTGGTCTATTGGTTTCTATATATTCCCTATTATATTAAGTCGTCCGCGACTACTGCTTAGGACAAAAGTCCGTATTTAAACATTGTAAAACGGGTAACAAAATGGTAGTGATTGTTCGCGTGACGTTCATCGGTCCGTCACGTTTGAATCTTCCCAAGCGAATGTAAAGTCTCCTTTCGAACGATAGAGCGTTAAATGTATCTATCAAAAGAAGAAAAAAAGAATGAAATCTTTGATCCCGTGGTACGTTTGTGATTGAATGCCCTGATTGCCTCCAGGGAATACCTGTTCCCCGTATAACATTCGACGAAGGAACAAGCGTCTCCTGGATACGAGATGCGTTCCGTGACAGATAAACAAATAAATGACGTTCTTCTAAGAGAAAGATCCGTTCTATCTTAAAGACTATTGCTTAGACTCTCGTGTGTCGGCGCGTAAAAAGCCAGCTCGAACGCATTCATCAAGAAGAATCTACGCACGTGGCCTACGATATAATTCTGTGTGGTAACTTGACAGCCTGTCGGTTCTATCATTATAGTAATAATCTCATAAACTCTTTATAATACGATACATCTATATAAAAAGGAACAAAAAAGACGAGGAGGCATGCGCGTGAAACGCGCCGCCCCCTTCTCTGGATATGTTTCAAAACGGAGATGCTTCCTCTATTGTAAAAAAAAACGTGTCTTCCTGTTCTCAACCGTGTTTGGCACTAACCCGTACTGGAACGTAATTGTTAAAAAAATATCACCATTGCCTCGACACCTGTGCAGGCGCTCGACGACAACAGCGAAGATAGTACCGCGGTGTAATAATCAGTAGATTGTTAATAACAGGCGGCAATGCGGTAGCAGTTTGATAATCCTTAATAAATCCATCGGTAACGCGACCATAACTGTTGAACTGAATAAGAAAGACAGCGACAGTAAGTAAGCGATTCATTCGTTCGAACCTATTTCGCGAACAGCGCTTGCACCGTTTTTTCTTTCTCATGTGCTCGTAATATATTATATCTATAAATCTATATTCAGGCGTGTCACCTCGTCAAAACGATCCTGATCGTTCCCGCGAGGCGCCGTTGGAAATACGACGAAGAATTAAAAAAAAAAAAACAAAAGGAGAACCAGTAAAAAGACGGCGAACAGAAATAATTGAGAAGTATCCAGCTTACTGTAGCACGATTCACCTGAGTTATGCTTCTTATAATAGTAGGTACTCACTGTTCTCGCTTGACTTCGTGACTGTGCGTAATATGTTTTCGCGTCTCCTATACTTTTATTACGATCTCGAACTTGCGGTGTACGCTCGTTGTCCCCAGCGTCCCTATTTTCCTATCGCGCTCGATTAAAGTGTTTTTCTTCTTCTTCTTCTTCTTCGTCTTCTTTTTATAGTTAATAATTCTTACTTGACGTTGCACTTTCATTGACTAGTTTTGTGATTATCCAGCGTATTTCGCGTTGCGCATCTGAGAGGCGTTCGTTATCTCTCGCGTTACCCCGTGCTAGCCACACGAGCAATCGGACGTCGACGTTTAATCCCTAGGCTTCGCTCTTCTACCTGTTCATCTTTACCTTGATTCTTCTCGTTCTTCTCTCTTCGTGATCCGATCACCGGGACAATTTTCCTATTCCTCGGTCAACCCCTTCGCCGCATCCGAGTCCGTCGCGCGTCCGCGACTTGCCTACGCATCGGAAGCTGCCCGAGCGATGAAAACCGAGGCGAGCGCGTGCAGTGTCAAGATTTCCGTCGAGTTTCGGCGACAGCTGAGACGAAACCACGTAACAATTCCGTTCATCGAACTCGCGTCTCTTGTCTCGTGCAATCGCTTCTGCCCGATGAATCGTGTTCATTAAGATTCGAAACAGTCCCGGCGTGTAGTCGACAACTAATTAGAATGGCCGTCGCAGCAGGTAGCAAGGGTTCAGCCTTTGGTCGGCAAAGACTCGACCGGCTTCCGGCGCGCAAGAGCCGTCAATCGCAGCGAGAAAGCGTTCGCGAGCTGGGAAACGCCGGGCTCCTCGGATGCGACGTAGGATGGTAGACGTTGACCGATGATCAATGGTCGAAGGTGGACCGCCACCAACCTCCCCCTCGTTGCATCTTCCTCGTTCCAGCTTCGCGGTGGTCTCTCGACACCGCGACGACGAGTGGGATCGTGAACCGTTACTGCGGCACCGTGTCCGACATCGAGTGATTCGACTGCTGGAAGGCCTTCTGATTGAGCTCGGCTTTGTGCTCCCGCGCGATATGCCGTCTGACGGTGTTGTTCCGCGTGAACGTCCGCGAACAGAACGGACACGGCACGCGAATACCCTGGTGACGCTGCCGTATATGGGCGCGCAGGTTCGTCTCGTAGCCGTACAATCTCTCGCAGAACGGACATTTCAGCTTCTTGCCTGAAATAAACAGAAAATCGGACATCGTCAGGAATGGTTGTTGATTGAACACGACGCAGCTGCCGCGATTCAGCTGACGCAGATTACGGGAACGAATTACTATTTCGCTGGAATAACGGTGCACTTTTCGAATCGCCGAAACTGTCATTGCAATCCGATGCGATGCGTTCCCCCGACCATTTTACGAAATGCACCACCACCAACAATCCTTTCTCACCGTCGAGCAAGATGTTTAAACGGTGGAGAGATGTAGGACAAAGATGCCGGTTGCGCAACGAACTACCAAGGTTCGTCCCTTCGAAACGAATGAAGTTCACGGCAAAAGTACAGGCCAATGGCATTCGAATCGCTGGCACGTGTAAGAATGTCGAGGAACGCCGAGATTCCCATCGGTCACGATCAAAACGTGTCGGAGCACCGTTTACGAACGTTACTCTTTTCTTTAGGCCTTGCGGAACCGATCATTAAGCGCTAGAAGCCAGCGTGAACACGGATTGACCGCACATGCCTGTGATTCATTTTTTTTTCCCCCTTCGGAATATGGCAGAAGATCGTTCACGATTCCTCCGATGATATTAGTCGAAGTAGAGAATTTGTTTAAAGCAGCATTACTTTGATGTTAATGGATACAAAGATTGTATTGATAATTGCGTAATCATTTCGAGATTATCGACTTATGAAACGGACGGGAACGGGAAATATTTCTCAATGGGCGAACGATGACTCTGAAACCGTTTCATGGAAAAGGGTCCCGTAGAATTTAAAGAATTTCCGGTCTACTTTGCCGTTGTGGTATAATTTATCGAACCCCGTCAAACGAAACGGAGGCCAGTTTTGGAAAACAATCTAGCCGATAGAAATTATCCATGGTCTAATCTCTGAACTCAGCAAACCCGAAGTTTCAACCAAACGCGCAAAGTTCACAGAAAATCTCCCTTCCCTCAAAATGTCATCGTTCGTCGTCACGCGTGTCGCAAGGGAACTGCAATTGCGCAAATTATCGAGCCGCGGAGATCGTTTGCCGAGAGCCGGACGTTTGGACCTGCAGCGTGCACGAGCATCGGCAAGTGGCACACGCGTGTGCAGGCGGCTATAGCGGTGGCTCGTTCAGTTTTTCGACGGACAGCGGTTAAAAATAGTGCCGGGCCATTCGAGAAAAAGTAAACGGGGCCACGGGGCTCGATTTCGTGCAGCTGACTACGAAATTCACCAAGGATCGAGAAGACAAAGGCGAATCCGTGAAGGCGTTCTCCGGCGTGGAACCGGCCACGCCGCGCCGTGGAGGGGAAAAAAAATGTGCGAGGCTACGAGACAGAAGCCGAGGGAATTAGGAGGGAAGGGCAAGCAGCGGCAGGGATGCTGGTCGGACAGAGAACGCAATAGCAAAAAGAAAGAGACCCGTGGAACCGAACATGTAGGTGGAACAAAAAGAAAATAAGGCAAAGTCGAAAAAGAGATTACCCAAAAGGGGCGAAGCCGAGGCAGGAGGTATCGGAGGGTAAAAAAAAAGAAAGAAAGAAATTCCAGCAAAAAACCAGAGACAAAGATTAAAAGATTACTGCAAATTAAAAGAGGAGAAAACGAGAGGGAAATAAAAGTTAAAGAGAGGAAAAGAAGGGAACAGGTAGAGGAAGAGGCAGCGGCGTCGCGCCGCGGGGTAGGAACGCCCCTTGGAACATGCAGAAACGCAAAACGCGGCGCGGCCGGTGTCCCGGCGTTTAAAGAAGCGGAGAACGACCGCTTCCGCGAAAGGCTACGCCATCTGCCTTGCCTGGAGTCTTTCGGATTTCGCGTGTATCGCCGATTATTATTACGGGACCATCGGCTGTTCGGTACCTCCGTCCTCTGTATCTGTATCGGGATGAACAGCATCGGGGGCGTTGTTGGTCCGCGACGGAGCAGGGGAGGAGGATCTGCCGGTGTGTTTTTAGACGACCGATTAAATCGCACGGAATTCGGCCAATCGATGGGATAAGTGCGGCTTGCAATTGACAGATATCTTGTGTGGCTGACTGAAACGTTTCGAAATCGCGTTTAAACTCTCCCAGTTATTTTTCACTCGTCTCGTCTCCCCTCGTTCTGTTACGCGAGAAGATTGTAACACGTTACGTAAAGTGATTGCATTACGTGCTGCGGAAATTCGGTAGGCGAGCCGCGTGACAAGCGAGAATTTAATTATATCCGAATAATAATAAATTAGTGATTTAAGAATCAAGCGGAGAAAATTATTCGGATCGATCTAGCGTTCGTGATCTTTGATATATCTCTTCTGAAGCCGATGAAGATTTTCATCGCTAACTTGTTCAGTGGGCATATAGTGCAAGCTAGAAATTCAAAGCTACACATGGAGCATATCAATCTCCTCGTACTTTCTTTTTTTACCCTCTGATTCACTGATTCGAAAAAGTTCCATATAACGCGAGACCACGTTCGAGAAGAAGTAGCCCGAGACAAGAGTCATTATTTCTAGACGCGCGCTCTGGAAAAGTGTTGATTCGCCAACGGGTAAGTGGCAAAAAGAAGTGACAGCCGTTCGACGCGTAATATACCTCCTACGTAACGCTACGTTCCCATCATGATCGATAACAACAAGTATGCCTATGACACGCTCGATGCAGGAACGATCCAAAATTCACCGAAGCTCCAAACCTTTGCCGACTTAATCTTATTATTAGTTGTACGTCGATAAAGTTGACCAACGTTTGGGTGAAAGATAAAGGAAGTATCATTACTAAAGTGCATGTCAAAAATTCGCTCCTTTATGGCTGGAAAATTTTTCGAACGGAAGTAGAAGTAGGGCAAAGAAAAGAGAAACGTAAAAAGCCGAAAGTCACAAGAGGGCTAAGCGATTGCGACGGCACGTGAAACGGAGGGACGTGCAAAGAATTCGGTGGAACGTCCCCCCCCCCCCCCCCAATTTTCGGGAAAAATTATTTTCGAATTCAAAGTCTCCTATGATCTACAATCTGATTCCAAAGCATTGAATCTGTAAAGCCCGTGTTCCACACGATTCCACCAAGCCCGGAGACCCTGAGATCGTGGAATCAACGGAAAACACGAAATTCTTGATTTAACCTTCGACTGATCGCGCGTGCTTCAAGGGCTGCGAGTCGAGAAAAACTCGCACACCTTCGTTCGCATCTGCGCGTGCAAGAAAAAGGAGAAAATGGAAAGGTCCAGTGATGAGACGCAGCAGCCACCAAGGTCTCCTCCGCCTATCTACATTAGCGTGACAACCTTTTTCCTCCCTTTCCAGCTGAATGGATAGAACTGAGGAACGAAATACAGAGAGAAAGAAAGTCCCCGATACAGCCCTACCACAATTCGCGATGGCTTCCTGCGACTGATCGACGTTGGAGACATCAGTAATCTTATCGGCGTTATCATTTATCCCCCAAGTATAACTTCGTTTGTCTTCTAACGATTGATTCTTCGGCATACGTAACATTATGATAACTATTTAACACTGTTATCCCTATTATGATCGAAAGTATGAAAGACCGAAGGCTGTAAATGGTAAATGAAAAACACCAAATATGTTTCGCGTTGCATTCCTGAAAACAAGCAAAAAGCCAGTCACCTAGGCAAAAACGATTCGCAAAACAAGATCCCACTTTGCATTTCCCGTTTCGTTTCCCCTCGCGGATCCCGCGATGACATAACTCCCGGCGAGATCCAAAATAAAAAACGCCGCGGTTTCCATAGGCCACACGTGGCGGCCGCGGATAAAAAGAGGTCCCCGCGCGCTTAGTCTCGCGGGAAATCCACGAATCTCTGGCGAACCGCCCGAATCGAGGGAGGATCGCAGTGGGACACGTCGAAACGGAGCACAGCGGCGCATTCTTCCACGCGGGATTCGAGATCGACCGGCGAGGGAGAGGAGAGTTCGACGGATCGGGTGGAGGAGCATGTGTATCCGGGCAGCAGTCCTTGACACATTTCGCTCGGTGGCGCCAAATTGGTCGCCGTCGACTGGGCGGCTGCCTCTGGCCGAATCTTTGGGAACAGAACCGGAGGAACGAACAAAGGGGCGTGCGGTAAATAAGATAAAAGAAAACTTCTGTTACACAACAAAATCGAAGGAATGGAATCGAAGTCGCTGACCAAGGGGGGTGGGTTCTTGTTGGAGTCTCGCGAGAGGGTGGCTATGTCGCTAACGTTGATATAGTAGCAAGCGCACTTGGTATAAAGCAGTATCTACTTTCTCGAGCAACAATAATAAATCAGCGGCCATTTATAAACCAAGCCCACCCTTAGCATTTTCCGTCAGTTGTCAGAGTTGACGTAAGTATCGATACCTGGACGAACCGATTGAAGATTTTCCACGAAGCTGAAGCCGAATCAACGTAGATCGCAGAAGAGGGTAGTAACGGAATGGCTAGTAAGAGGGAAAGGAAAATCAATGAAATCAAAGGAGCCCGGGCTAGCAGCCACCCTCCGCTTTCTCCTTGGAGAAGTCTGCTCCCGATCTCTCTCTCTCTCTCTCTCTCTCTCTCTCTCTCTCTCTCTCTCTCACTTCGGTGGTGTCGCCGTTGCAACGGATGCCAACCAACCCTCCCGTATACAGCCCCGGTCGGAGACCAAGAGAAAACCATAACCCGCACAACGGTCCACTTTCGAGACCTCGCTGAATCGGAATATAACTATCGGAGCTCCGTCCCTCCTATCCCCGCGGCCACTTCCGCGGTGACATGATTTCTCGCGTTCCCGGCCACGTGTTTTTGACTCTTCACTCTCGGTTTCACGGGCCACCGCTTAAAGACGACCTGCCCACCGCGTTGCCGCGCCTTGAATTATTTATTGAGGTCGTGCGTTTCGATACGGAACACAAAATCGAACTGAATCTCGGAGGGTGGGGCGGGCGGTGGATAACATACCTTGACTGCTCGTGTTGCAGATTTGCGTGGCAAGGTCGATCCCGGCTTTTTCGTTTCGAACAGTACTCGCTTCCTCGTCTGGTTTCCGCGAGCGCACGAATTTGAAATCGATATTGAACAAAGGCACGGTACGATTAGTTCGGTGGAATATATCATTCTGGAGGTTTTCGGGGAGGAATCGCGCGTTGACCCAGATATCGTTCGATAATGCACGTACACGAGAAGATCATTATCTGAACGTCTTAAGACTCGTGTGTACCGATGTATATCGCAGTTCGTGATAGCAGCTTACATATATGGAACGATGCTACTTTGCTGTTTTCGGAACTGACGCGATAATCAAACGCCGGGGCTGTATCGATTAAACTGAAAGGGGAATCGTTTCGTCCAGCGGGCACTTAAGAATTATGACACGACGACGTTGGCCTGTTCCCCTAAAAACGAACAAATTCCAACCCTGAACAGTGTCTGAGTAAGAGGAACCAACGGAATTTCTTCTTCAACGATCTAGGTACATCTTCTACCTGAAAAGATAATTACCAAAAAGAAAAGAGAAAAAAACTAAGGCTGCGGTACGGGCTCGTCAAAGGCTGGCTTTTTTTTTTTGTTGCGGTGCGCACAGAAGCAGAGGTGTACGTGCATGTAAGTACGTACACGCGTGTGTACGCTCGGCCCTCGCCCGCGTATGTATGTTGGTTGCCCACACAAACGGCCGATGAACACGCGAACCTTGCGCGTTCACGAACTTTTGGTGGCACGTGCACCCACACAGTGTTACATGCTGGCTGCACACACGCATGATCGCCCCTGACTGTGCACGCACGCCTCGTTTATTGATTGCTGCGTGCCGCGATAAACTCGGCTCTACGAATTTCGGCGCCCCGCAACGCGAGAGCTGGAACGCGGCTGCACTCGATATCCACTGACAAAATTGTGCCAGTAATTGTAAATAATGGTCGAGAAGTCTTCGGGATATCGAAGAATAAACATATTAGTTTTTCTCTATGGTAAAATCGTGGAAAAATGTATTTTAGTTGATGCGAATTCGTAAGCCTCAGGACCAGACACGCGCGAGTTAAATTATTTTCAGAATCGTCGAATAAATTTGTTGGTAATTAGGAGAACGCTCGTCGCTATTACTAATATCGTTAACTTTATTGGTTTATTGTCGAATGGACGCATAAAAATGTTTGGAATACGAATGGTATTGCAAAATCCGATTCGAAAGATAACTCGATCGGTCCCGGTAACGCCCAGCTGTTTTTCGAATCAGGCGTCCATTGAAACTTTCGAGAAACGGAGCGAAAATTACAGGTTGAAGCAACTTCCTAGTGAGCTTCGATTGAAGCACCGACAAAAGACGAGCCCCTGCGTATAATTGAATTTATCTGGTGCCGCTTTTCGCGGGAAGCGACCACCGCGAGCGAATGAGCCGGCATCCAGGAACGACCTGCTCCGTCGACTAAAATTCGCTAAAAAAAAAATGCAGCCGAAAATTCGATCGTTTCGCAAACGGACACCACGAGGCGGCATCGGAGTACTAAAAATTAATCATCGTCTGGTGTAAAGGCGAAAAAAAAAAGAACGGGGACTAAGTGACACTGTAAACACCGAGAAAGGGAGCGATAAAGATAAAAATAGAAGAGACCTAGGATAAAAAAAAAAGCGGGGCAAACTTTGAAGACGAGCACAAATCATAACACCGACGCGACGATGCATCGTCCGATATCCAGGATGGCATTAGCCCGATTATCGAACTCCGCGAAAGCGTAGCATGCAATTGAGAAATGCGTCGTGACCCCTCGCCAAAGGGGTACCAGTTACGCGGAATTTCGTTGCCGACAATTTTCGAGCCGCTCCGTGTATCTTCTCCTCCTCCTTCCGATCGGCGACACGAGCTGGCACTGGCCTGGTCGCATGAGATACGTCGAATTCGACCGACGTTGCGGAATCGCGAGCGCTGCAGTAAATTTGCACCCACGCCTGGCTGTCGCCCAAATCCATCCGACCTGCTACCCACCGTACGGCCCAAAAATATCAGCGAAAACCTAACACGAGTAGCTGGCTCAATCTGGCGACAGATAACCGAGCCTTGCGTATAATCAGCCTCGAGCAGACTGCTCGAAAACGAGACGGACGCGATGCAAGTGCGAGAGGGGTGAATTGTTAGCTGTACGTTCAAGTTGTACGATTTCCGAACTATTTTTGATATCTTACTTATTATTCGCTCTCCAAAATATCGAGGAAGATGGGCAAGAGAGGGGGTGGTGGTTTAGAAAATCTACTGCATCGGGGTGGTTCGATAACTCAGGAAATAATATTGGTGTAACGTATAAAGAGTCATCCCACCAACGGAATCGGAATTTTTTTTTTTTTTTTTGATGAAAATCAGATGCAAATAATGCAAGGGTAATAAAAAGTTATTCAAATGAAGGTAATACCTTCGTTTGTATAAATAATTCCGCAGCGAGTTTTAGCAGCGTGTGGAAAAGCGTGGCACGCAGGAACGAGAGGGATCGGCGCGAAGGAGATAGATATAGGAAGGGAAAGGACGTCGAGGGATGGCGGAAAGCCGGTGCAGGAAGGCCGGGAATAGGGGTTGAGGATTTCCAGGGAAGATAGGGTTACGCATTGTGCGTAGGAGGGTAGCGCCAGCCAGTCCTGCGAGCCACTCTCTTGTTTTATTTCTACTTTTCAGAGCGAGAAGCATAGTAATAAAGCTTGCAGGAGGGTCGAGATATGCCACGCTTGTTTTAGGTACCATGGAGCTCTTAGCTGGAGAATAATAAAAATTAGAACTGCTCCTCGTTGAATCAGTGGCTCGTAGAAAGAGAATGCCGGGGGATTCGGATTTTAATATAGACGCTAGACTTGCAATCGGAAGAATTGTTCAGTCGGAATTGTATATCGTGTAGGTTTGTTTTACATGACTTAACATTTTCATGGCGGCTTCATATTCATCGCGAACGACTCATCGTGGAAACGAAATTCTATTAACTGACGGATTTGCATTTCAATTATTAAAATGAAGCAATGGTGTACGAAATAAAAATTGTTATTAACGGCACACATCTGAATTAATCCAGGAAAGGCGCAACACCGAGGAATATAAAACATCCACGACACATCGTACGTAAGTTTTCATCAGGAACAAGCGCTTGCCTATAAAATTACTTGAAAGAACTTATTTAAGATTTCAGTCGTCGCAACTGAAGCTCTACATAAATGCAATATCAATTTATTTATTTCCTCTCGAATCGGATCGTCTTAATTGATGAATTAATCGATGAAATATTCTAGAATTTTCTCTTCCACAAGCTAGTTACTTACAAATATCAGTAGTACACGTCCAAGAGAGACGTGCGAGCAAGCGTGCCGTTTCCCTCAAATATAACTTCTCGGTTATCAGTATGTACCGGTTCGTGAGGCAGTCACGTCTAACGGTGTTATCATGAAATATTTCGTGACCCGAATTCACCATTGCACGAGGCCCGTTTCTTCACACTATCAACCGGTTTAACAATGTGAGTGTGTTGCGTGAGAGCAGGCTACTTTATGATGCTCGAGTTGAAACAATACATGAAATGCGAGCACGCGTGCAAATGAGAATGAAAGAAAAAAACACACTGGACGCTCGTGTCTCTAAGTGTTCTGTACAAAAGTGGTTGAAAGATTGCACGTTATCACCGAGTAATCGGGCGATTACGCGTAGTCCATCTCCACCAATGATTCTTTACTCCGATACCCAAAGCTTGCAATCATTGCAATCTGCGCGTGTTGCTGATAGTACACGTGGCTGGTTTTGCACTGTTCGCTGATTCACTCGCGCCGAATCGAGTCGCGTTGCACAATGGACCGGATGTGAATTCTTAATTTTGATCCATTCGAGCTTGTTACACCTTTTAGGATTCCATTTTTTTTTTAGAAAGCAGCGCGGAAATTAGCTGCTGCTTTTGTAAATGTTCGTTGCAACGTCTCTAATGTCTTTATGTTTGTAAAATTACGAATTTTGTTTCGTGGGAAGTTAAATCTTGTTATAATCCATTCTGCGTTGATACTGTGTACTTTAATAAGAATCTACTGAAATTCAATTCTTTTCTTTCTTTTTTCTGCTGTTTGCGAAAGAAATTGCAGCAATTTCATTCGGTTTACAAAGTAATGGGATTATTCCGAGGCAAACGTGAGCAGAAGTAATCTAATTCCGGTTACTGTGATTCTTCAGCACACTACTACATTCTGCCGATCAATACAAGCCTCGGGGATGCCTGTCATGTTGAATTTCAGTCGTACTTCCGACAAAGTCAATGCGCTTGTTCGATGATAAGACCTTCATCATCTGTTCGATCGAACCTGATAGGAAGTACGTTTAACCGGTACGATTTTAGAATATTTTCCAAGCGACAATTGATAATCACCAAACGCAATAAAAGTATACGAATCTGTTCCTGATTCTTCTAATTTAGAAAGTAGCCGGCCGACAAACGCATCTTCTCTCGCATACCATCAATAATTTGCAACGCGGGAACCGAAAGTCTGAACGAACTCTTCTAACAGTTTCTAAAACACACCGGGACCCCGTTTTGGCCATGACACACATAGGGGAACCAGGCCTTTCGCATCCTCTCTAGTAGAAACATCCAACGATCTATACCTATAATTTATTCAAAGCCTCTTACGTTTCTATCTTCCATGGGAATTTGGTATTTTTCTCGCACGTTTCCAAAAAAAAAGTCAAACCTGTTCCTCTCATATGCCGGCGACTATCCAATGCTTTGTAATTAAAATTCAACTTCTACCATCCGTCGTATAATAAAGGCGAATATAATTATTAAATTCTAATTTACCCTAAATATTGTTTTCCGCGTATTACAAATAACAACGTTACCGTGGAACTCGTTTGAAGGTGAAGCCTCGCGGTACAAGATGTCATGCGGCAGACAAGAATACCGCGCCGTTACTGCATTGTGCAATGATTTACAACGATCGGAGGTTAAACTCGGTTTCGAGGCCCGCGAGTTGCGAGAAGGACTAATCATTTCCACGAACCAGTGGCCTAAATTGACCAGGCGTTAGGTATTCTTCGACCCATCCCGAGTCCAGCACACTCGCGCGTGATCTCCGTCGAACAGGGGATTCTCACACGCTTACAGAAGCAACAAAACGGTCATCCGCGAAGGGACATCATGTAAAATACAATACATCATTTCACTGAATCTCTTCGGTAACAATAATCCGAAATCAAACGAATCATTGAACGCGAGAAACGTTCGCTGAAATATAAAGGATAATTTCTCCAGCTAGGAATACGAAAGCTACGTGCAGACGTCGGGACGTTTCCGCATACGAAATTAATCGTCGGAAGCGACGGCTTAATATTTCAGAAAGCCGCACCGAAGTCGTCGGTGTACTTTCAAGTTTCCGGCATGGTCGAGGCGTGTGTCCGGCCGGCTGAAACTTTTACGAAGCACGTGCACGAAATTGCAGTCGGGTTGCGGCCAGAGGGACAACGCGTTGGATAAAGGAAAATCGGCCGAAGTAGATGCGAACGTGGTGCATCGGCGCGATCCGTCGCGAAAACGATTCCTGCGGCTTCCACATCTATAATTCAATGCCTTCGCGTGTAGGGTCGTCCCGTGGAACACGGAACGCGTGCGGCTCTTCTGTCACGAGAAGAGGAAACACGATGACGGTTGGAATGGGCGGGGGGAGGAATTAAACATTCGTTTCGCGACTGTGCCAAAGCAAATGGGAATAACAAGTTTTTTGTACAACGACTGAATGCGATTCAGCGATTGCATATTTAGCGCTATTCTCTTGTGCTTACTCCTGATACGATATATGTATTCGAGGAATGATATGCTACTATACGGTGCACGCCATATGCTTCCAATTTCCCAACGGGAGATTCAAATGATACGGCGCTAGAGAGGCCATGGCCTGAAAAGGTGGATAGAAAAGAAGGTCACGTGGAACGGTCAAAAACGCAGAGAGAAAGTCACTGCGTTCTTAGACGAAACAGTCAAGCGGCAGTGACGTAATTACAGTCACGCACGTGTTGTTTGGTGCCCTGCAATTACCGTGCCGGCATTAAAAAGTTTCCTACAAGTTAAACGATCCTGCCAGGGACTACGATAGACGATCGCGGCACCGCTTAACAATTTCGTCAGAAGTACATGCTCCGGGGACGCATCTTTACCTTCCACGAAAAGTAACGCTTACACAAGGCAGAAAGCGATGGGGGACGATCGGAGCGTCTAACAAAAAAAAAAAAAAAATGCCACAACTCCTAACGACAAAGTTAAAGTTAGCATAACTGTACATCTAATAGAATGTTCTAATAGAACGCAGTGACCGTTTCTCGTTTCCCCACGTTTCAGCCTCCTGGTTCACGCCACGACGCGTCGGTTAGACGTTCATTTCGTCCGATCGCTTACGAAACCCCCGATAGCTGGCCGAAAAAGGCCTTTCTCTTTTTTTTGTTTCCCCGCCATGCTCCTCTTCCTTCTCGTGTCCTCTTCCTCCGTGTACCATCGTCATCTTTGTTCCCTCTCTCGAAAGAGAGCTGTTCGAGCACGGTTAACGTCGATAACCGTTGCATTAGCCGACGGTCCGCTTCTTTCTTTACCCGCGTCGCCGGTGCCTGGCTCGTCTAGCGCCGATTAAAAAAATGGTTAAAGCGTGATCCGCGACGTCGAGCCGATCATGAACAGCCGCGGCGAACGATAATCGGAGACTGTGTTGGCGAATCGCCACCAACCCTGTCCACGGTCGTTTCACGTGTTACGGCCGCGTCATGGCGTCTCACGCCCGGTGATTTGCTCGCCGGAGCAAAAGATGTTCCCAGCGGCTGCACCGTCCCGCACGCCTGCATCCACTTTGTACGTACACTTTGTGCCACACCGTGAAGGCGAGGCGAACCGGGTACCGTTCTAAGGTAGAGAACATTGTGTCCTCAGGTGGGCGGCGTTTCATCACCGCCCTGCACCCGCAAGTCCTGCCTAACGGCGTTGTTCTCTTTTTGCGCGTTAGACCGCATCAGTTTCACTTTGAAGGAAAGAAAAAATACCGCTGGCCTCGCGTGCCACCGAAAACGAAAGGGAGAAGGAGCGAATTTTGAACGATTGGCCCTGGTAGTTGCGTATGAAGGGTCAACAACGCCGATCCGACATTGGAATTTGCCTACGAGTGACTCGACTGTCGGCTGCTGAAAATAACTTTTCCACGGGAAACGGAGGCAAGAAGGCTTGACCGAGCGGACTACCTTCGAGCCTACAAGGCTAGATGGTCGATTGATCGGTAGACCTTCGGGGCTTTTGTTAAGAAAACGTTTCCCTCGGTATTTGTTTATGTATCTTTACCTTTAGTCATTCGTCTACCCTGTTGGCATTTAAAAGATTTCTAATGTCCAAAATATCCCCCGACATAAATTAACTCTCAAGGAGGCGGCTCGAGAGCCTGCATTCATTTTTACCGTATTAATCGAAGCACCGTTCGGAGCGCTTCGCAAGAGGAGAGAACGACTGGGGAAGGGAACGGCAGGAGAGGAGACGAGTTGCAACATCGAGAGAGCTCCACGTGCAGCCGGTGATGCAATAATTAACCGTGCATTTTGTAACATTAGAACCGAGAGGCATGGCCTTCTGGCGACGCATTGGCCCAGATAAACCGTTCCGTTGATACGACACACGCCCTGACCGGAATTATCACGACTATGTAATTACCCGTTAATCGCCGCGATTTAATTACTCGCATCATCGTCGGACGATGCATTGAGAGGATTGGTAAATAACCGAGGATATTTCGCTCTGCCACGCACTTCGGAAAATTCGACAAGATTAATTCCAGCGAGAGCATTAAGAAACCGATTGCTTTCCGTGTGTTGGACGTATGTCGAAAATTGGACATTCGTTAGAACGGTAATATTTCGTAAAACTTGACTCACCATCGGGAGTGGAGACAGTGCCAGCCTTGTTGATTTTCGTATTCCACATAGCGGGGGTGGTGGGTGCAGGACTGAGATCAGGAGTGGGTGGATGAGCCGGAGGCATGGGTACCATAGCGTGGCCCACTTGACCCCCGTGCTGCATGTGATCCGAATTCGAGCCATAGTGGCCGCTGTCGAAACCCCTTCCCCTGGAATAAACCTCGCCCGACAATCGTTCCGCCAATTTCTCTGCCCTTTCCCGATCCGTCAGCGCCACCGGTTCCTGTTTTATCCGAAGATCTATGCGAAAACACAAATGGCAAAAAAAAAAAAATGAAATTGCAATGCGAATAAGTTATAGATAGAAAACTGTCGACAATAGAGAATCGTGTCGAATACTCTTGGACAGATATAAACGCTTGTAAATAGTAAAATTTCAAGGGAACAATCGCGAAGGCGGCAATAAAATTTACGCAGGACCGATTGTTTTCGAATTGTTTACCTTCGGCCACGCTCTCCTTGTGATCGCAATTGCTGCGTTCCTCGGACCTCGCTCGTTCTAATTCCTGTTCCAATTCCATCGGCGTATGTGGTGCGGTGTGGGGATGCGCGGGCGTTTCCGAAGGGTGGATGAACGGCTGATAGAAGTGGTTCTCCAAGAGAAGCGGATGTGGCGCGGATGCGGGCCGGAAAGCGGTGCCGTCGCGCAACACGCTCGCCCTTCCCAAGGTATCGACGTCGCTGGGCGATCTAAAAATATCACCGAAAAACGCTCGATACCCTAAGAAAGTTTACTTAACAGCTTTACTTTGCTGGAAATTGTCATCTCTACGTGTAAACCGGCTTTTTCCTTTAACGAAATGTCGGCAGATCGTGTAATCTCTGTCGAAAATCACTGACTTTCAGAACTGCTTCTGGTTAGAGAAATGATTATTCACTCGACTCCAGCCCTACCGTGGTATTTTCCATTTATCTTACGAAATTAAGTTCCACTTGCGACATCGAACTCGTCGCGATTACGTCTCGCACGGAATACATTTCCTAAACGAAAAGGAACGAGTTATGTGCATGGTCGTGAAAAGTCCAGCGCAGGGGACCTCGAGTAATCATGACATAAATTACTCCGAAAGCGCACGGCATTACGAAACACCAACGTTCCACGCGCCAGCTACATACAGTCCCTGATATTCAACGTTATGTGGCGTCAGAGTTTTCATTTCGTTTCAAATCAAAGGAGAAAATCCGCCGCGCAATTCGGTGTATCTGAATCGTTGTGATCACGATGAAATACGATCGGCGGCACTCGGTATCCTTGCGATTATAGACACGTCGTTACAAAGGTCGCGTCCGATCTACATACTCGAAGGTTTCACGAGTCCTTCGTAGCGCGGGGAAAAAGGGCTTACCTCATCAGCCTCTTCGGCAGACTTTCGTAATAGTGAGGGGTACTGGAGTAGAGGTTGGGCACGGGGTAGGCAGGGGAGGGCGACGGTGCCGGTGTCGGGGTTCTCTTCATGGTGTCCTTCACCATGGTTGCTTCGCCCGCTTCGTTGAAGTTGCTCACCTCACCGACACCGCCACCGATACCGTCGCCCACGCTGCTGGTACCACCGACGTTTCCGCTCGCGCCGTTTCCGCTTTCACCGCCGTTGTTGCCGCTACCCCCGCCACTGTCACCCCCGGGGTCCGTGGACGAGTTATTGTTCTCCGCTGCGTGCCTCTGCGCCACCGCCAGCTTCTCGTGCTCGATGGACAGACCCTTTACCTGTAACCGCGAAAGGCTCGATGATTTAAGGACCTTCCGTTGCACGAAGGGGTAAACTCGCGGACGAATACTAGGAAGCATGTCTCTACGATATGTCGGATTCAATGGTATGGTCCTTGAAAGACTTGCAAGTTAGGCGTCGCAGCTTGAGACGCGTGAGCGTTATTCGGGGCAATTAATTTGAAAGAAGATGAAATAAGTCGCATACTTGAAGGCATTCGGCTGCTTTGAGGAAAGAGCTGAGGGATTCCTGGGACACGTGTACCTCTCCACGGTACATGAATTCAAGGAGGGACGCCATATTGTGGGCACTTGTCCCGTCGAGAATAACGATCAGACCCGCGGGAGAAGGAGGCATTCCTTCGAACAGTTCCTGAAAGTGTTTGCTGCATGCTGCGAGGATTAGTCTGTGTGCCTTGAACGTTACTCCTGAAACATACCCGAAAATGCACCTGTTAGCTAGCTTCCCTCGGAACGTATCATTTGTGGAATACAACATACAATTTGTTTGATAAAAATATTTAAAGGAAGAGAAACCTCTTGCTCTGCAAGAAAATCTATTTAAAAATGAATCCACGCATTGTAAAATCTGTTTCCGCTGGTATTTTTTCTTTTTAATAAATACTCGTAATTCAAACAATAAACCTTCCTTAACAATGTTTTATGCAGAACAAAGGCAGACCGTTGATTTGCATGGGGATTGAAATGAACGCGTTTTCTAGGAATCACTCGACTATCGCCTAGGCAGTGGACGTCTATGTTCTAGCCCTTTTTTTTCTCACGGTTTTCATAGCTCGCACTCGTGTGGACCGCGGGAATTTTGGCGTGCAAAGGAAGTGGTGACTGTCGAACCCTTTTTTTTTCTCTCAACTCGCTCTCCGTTTCCCTCCGCGACGAGCATAAAAGGAGCCGAGGAGGCAGCGCCAGCTTGACGTCGATACCCTTTCTTGCAGGCCGTTGGATATCTAGGTCATCCACGGACACCATCTTTCGTAATTCACGATTCACGTGCGGGCGAGTGTAACGTGCGCGTAACACGAGATACTGGGCTGTGTAAAACGGCCCCGTCACCGCATACGTAGATCGCAACGTAATTATTCGCCGTGAGATATCGAGAACTAAATTGTAGCTATACATATTGCTTTTGATGGGAGTACCCGAAGGAGCGGTCGGTTATGCACGAACCGACGAAGATGAGAGGAGACGCGACAACACGATATCTCCCGCAAGAAGGAAATCAAGAGAGAATAAAAGGAAGGACACGGGAGCGGCTAGCCAGGTGGCCAAAAAACCACCTGCCATTCGGAGTGGCTCGCCTGACCTAAGCGTATCGAGTTCTTCAAGGCTCCTTGACACATTCGGAAGATAGGATGAAAGAAGAAGCGATGTCCCGAACCCTTTTAGGAACCAAAGCCTTCTGGCTCCACGTGTAGGTCCATAAACGACACGGAATTGTTCTCATGTACATTGAGCTTTGCTTAGCCTTCGTTCTACGTGAAATAAAGAATGCTAATGATTACGAGAACTACCGAAAAATTGCAGGATTACTGTACAAAGCTTCGTTTTTATTCGATGACTTTGCACCGAACAAAGTTAAGTAACTGCATTATAAGATTGATTAGCCGTAAGTATGAGTACACGCGCTTTCGTTTTCATTATGAGCGATAAAAGTGGCTGGGTATCCTCAGAGATACATACACTCGATCTATCAAGGAATATCAAAATGCTGTTAGTTACCAGCTGGATAAAAAAAAAAAAAGAAAGAATCACCGTAACTGTAGCCGCGTGGAAATGATCGCTCCGTGGGGATTTTGATAAATAAAGACGAAGGGATTTGCAACCTGGCAAATATAGCAAGCTTCGCGTTACAGGTAGCCAAGGCGAATATACGTACAACCACCTATTCGGATATGTGGAGTGCAGGGGCCAACGACCCAGTCGCGTGTGCCTGTGTGGGCGTTTTGCGTAGCGCGTTCATGGCTTATGCCAACAGCATCTAACCAGGACCCGGAAACATGTGCCTTGGCACATTCCCCGCGTCCTTTGTGCGGATCGGCGCAGCGAAAATAAGACACGGATGTGGATCCAGTCTCGGAATTTCTTGGAACGCTCGCCACGGTCCACGAAGCCCGCGACAACTAACGTCTCTTCCGCTTTTTAGTGCTTTCCATTGATTTTGTTGACAAGCTCGAGTACGTTCACCATTGACAATCTGTTGGGTTGCTAGAGATTGCATTTGTTGAAGGTGTAACAGTATAATATTTTGCGAGGGAAAATCGATGGTTTGTCGAGTCGGAACTCTGCAATCGCTTGTTTGCCGTTTAAATTATCCCAGGAAGTACTTGAACCAAATGCGAACGCGCGCACTGCGAGAGATTATGGTGTGGGTGATTGCGCAAGCATGGAGGTCCCGGGAGCCTGTTTATGGCATACGATTGTATCGCGATCCAGTCATCGGACGAGCACGAGCAGGTTTCTAGCTGAATGAACCAGTAAACAGATAATCCATAGGCATTGTGCGAGTATAAAAGCTGTATATCGTGGGCAACATTATCGCCCGACGTTTGCTGCAAAAATGTTTAATCTCGCTTATTAATAGCCGGCCCGAATTATGTGCGTGATAATAATAGCAGATACACACACGTTACACCGCATGGATAATTTATTCATGCCTAAGACGTTGCCGCCCGAAATTCGTTGACCAAGAGATGTTGTTCGAAATGTTTATTGAATGAACAGAAATATATTTAATGCGCGAGATGCGGTAAGATACAAGTAGTATACGAAGATTTTCCCGCAGAAGTAATTTCTCAGCTGTGCTGACGGACGCAGCAGATCTCGATGAACGAACAATCGATGGAAGGAATCTCTTAATGAAGAACCATTAGCCTAAGAATGAGAAATTAATTCACAGATTCTAGAGGCCCGGCTACCATGTCGGGAAGAGGCTTGCAAATAACACACGCGCTCAGTTACGCAACGGAGCAATGCACTCTTCGCGGGCAATCTATTCATACTTGAAGGCCAGCTGCTAAGGAGTTTTACGAGCCCGGGGGTTTCGGTATCCTACGCCATGGTCATCGTTTCCTTCTCTATCGTTCCAAACGCTTTCTATTACTCCGTGCACGTCTAACATATACTGTACGCAGAACCCGGAAGCGGCATAAATTAGATGCCCCCGTTGCGGTTCCACCGAAAATGACACCGATTTTTATCAAGCCTATGATTCATTTCCACGACAGAGCCTCCGGTGTACGCGAATAGTTAATCGCTTTCGTAATCTGTTTTCGACGACGAGCATCGACGGGAGATAAATTTAATTGACTACTTTATGCCAGGGAATTTGTTTTGAAATTAACAACGGCCTGTATAATAGTATCGGTGATTTGAACGAAAAATGCCGCGGATCGTGCGAACACTTGTCGCATCTCGAGAAGAGATCCCAGCTTCTCCTGATTCAAACTGTGATTGTACATTTCAAGATTATTCGGCGAAGCACCTGCGTAAGGTAATCTACGTCGGATAATGCTCAGAGGGTTTCCATCGATCGAGACTAAGTTGCCCCGGAGATCAAACTTTGATACCGTTCTCGCGCACCTATCTGTATCCTAATAATGATTCCATCGCGGCAGAGATTGCACTCCACTCACAATCCCTCGTACCCTGAATTTCCCGAGTTCCGAGACAAGGGTGCGCTGCGCCCCGTACACGAAATCCTCAGCCACGCGCATCGCGTGCATGTGCCTTGACCTCTTATCGACGGCGGCACGCGTGTGCATGGATGACACGAGGCGGTTTCAAGACCTCGGCGAGGAAGATAAGGCGGTTTGATTCGCTAGAAATACGACTGTCGGGGTCTTAACGACAAAGGAAGGCAGATAGATTCGTGGGACGAAAAACCACGGTCAATGGCCCAACAAGGTCGACGATGCAGAGTGCGCGAGAGCTGGCCCCCTCCCTAACCCCTACCCTTCCCCCCGTCGTGGATGAATTTTGCCGCCAAAATTCTGCGCCGGCACACGCGTACAATTAACGCGCGACGAAGCGACCAGGCACGGCACGTTTTCCAGCGAAACGGCCAATCCGGCTGATCGGTCTTCCTTTGGTACCAGCCTACGATCGCGTGGGACCAAGGCCGCCGCGATGCTGGCACATGTTCCTCTATTCGTACGCACATGCTGTTCGTTGCACGATCGCGACGAAGAAATTCGTCTGAAATAGAAGAGGGGCGGAAGAACGATTCACGGTGGCGGAGGAGGATCGGCGCGAATCGGACGCGCTAAAATCGGAGAGGGGTTTGTGACCGTGAGCTTTGAAAGTTTGTCGCCGCGGCTGAAAATACGCGGTAGCGGTAAGCGGGGGGGACGACCACGTGTACCGTGCAACCGCACGTGGTCGCACGGCGCAACCCTTTGCAGAGGGTAAAAGGTAACGATTGTACAGGTATATTGTATATTAGTGAGAGGAATTTGGTAAGTGAAAAAAAGTACATTTCACGGCGGAAGATTAGAACTCTCGACTCCCTTTCGATTACCCAGTCATTGTTACTCTTCTCGCGACTAAATGACAAAGACATGCGCAACTCGCATCGCGGCGAAGGTAACTCTCTCGGTAAACGCACTTATCTTGACAACTGTTAATAGGTGTTATGCTACCTACACGCGCAGCAATAGATATACCCAAACGATCAGGAAAAAGCCCGTGAATGCACGCGTGGGTCTGCCAAACCGCCTTGGTTGTGTAACAGTGTCATTGACCCACTTTAGCGGGCCGATGATTAACTCTCGAAACGAGGAGTTATTATCAGTACGTGGGCACCTGCATTCGAACACGTTCGACGTACAAAACGTTTCTCGCGTTTGTTCTGTATCTGGATATCTGTATTTTACTGCGCGATTCGTTTACTTTCGAATGGCGCCAACGCATAACTATTATCGATCTAGATTCGCGACCACATGGTATTTAATACCCTAGTAATCTGATAAGCGACGCTATCAACATCGTGAAGTTTCGCAATTCCGCGTTTACCTTGTAATACTAACGAACTACGCATTGAAATCACTCATGGCACGGCTCGTTTCATTGTTTGTTTTTCAACCTCGATGCTCCAACTATTCCATTGTGACTCTTAAACGTGTACACCTTGAGATAAATAAATAACATATATGTATATACGCTGGAAGGTGTACACGTTTAAGAATCACAATGGAAAATATATATATATATGTTTCTCTATTTCTTCTCATTAATTCTTCAAGCTGCCGTGCAGTGTATGAAGGAAAGAAGGAAGCATCGAGTGTTGAATAAAAAGTAGAGTATTACAGTGTTCGATGTAGAATTATTTTATAAAGGCAAGCAAAAAGAAGAAGATAATAGAGGAATGCGAATTCTGTGAAGACGTATTATTAGGTATTTTGTATTTCGGCCAGCCTCGTAGAAATTCACGTTGTTCCGGTTCAACATCTTCTAACATCTAGCAGCATCTCGCAGGAAAAATACTGGCCCTCTCCGCGAGTAATTGTACGATTACGGTACTTTTATGCCGGGCCATAGTGTTCCACGAATTCCTGCCTTTGAAGCTCGCGTAACGTGTGTTCACGAGGCCGGCAAACGTTCCCCGGTTATGGATGTCACGTTTCTAACGCGAACGGCAAGTGGCCCTCGTAGCCGCATTGACAAACCGCGTTGCGCGAACGGAGAATAAATTAATGGGCAGCCTCGAAATATAGAGTTGGGGCTCGATCAATTAATGCACCGGAGAAGGAAAGAAACGTTGTGAAACGAACGGCAAAATGTTTGAATAAATAATGAACGACTTGTTCATGCATAGACGATGAATTCGGACCATCTTTCACGGAGCTTGATACCCTTCTGCAGAACAAATCTATCATTATTTTCTGTTAATCAAACAAAAAGAAACGCGACTTCTAGCATAATTGTAAATGAATATAGGAATAGTCGAAATTCTATTCTACGGTATTGCTTCCTCGTATGACGAATTGCAAAAACGCTTCTTACTCCAAACGCATCGATACGAGAGGAGATTTATTCATAAAGCATGGCGTATTACGGAGCACGTGCACGATTACGAATCGGCGAGAGAATGAAATACGGTCAATGGCCGACATCCTGTTGCATCAGAGCTAACCTTGACTCTAAGAAGAGTACTTTGCTTCACTGAGTTCACGGGTTTACGCGTCAAAGTACGTTCACTCCCCGTTTCTCGGCTTATCCCCTTCGTATCGGCCGTACATCGAGCCTCTGAGATACAGTATTTATACTCGATAGTACGATTCATGATCCGTTCGCAAATACGTTTCACCTTAACCCGTTCCACAATTCCCACTTCTCCTATACTCTTAACTTGCATTCATTTCTTCTACAAATTTGTACGTGTCTACATTTTTAAACCTATTAAATGAAACCGAACGCAATCCTGGTCTTATACAATTGTTCCGTGATTTCTCGTGAGAAAAGAATTACGGTAATGTTACTTTATAATTTACGTAGAAATGTATATGGAGTACTTGCTTGCGCGCGGTTCGCAGGCAGTTTTCTCGAAGAAAATCGTTTCGGAGCGTGGAAGACGGACACAGACCCCTTTATGTTCGCGAATAAAAATAGCAGCCGGCACGTTACACACGTTGAGCCGAGGATCCTCTGCATGTATTCCCGAATCGTTGCTCCAAATTCGAATAGCAAAAACGTGTACCTGCGTTCGAGTGGCCTTATCGGCTAGATAATCCGCGTTAGAGCATCAATGAGAGCATCAATGAAGAAGAATGTGAAGCGTGCATCGTATCGACTCGAAATGAATTGCAAAAGACAATAAAAATTAACTGGGCCATAGACAGTATCGATGCTGTATAACTTCGACTAGATAAAAAATGATTTACTTCAATATTAACTATAATGAGATTGGAATTCAAGGACTATCAAACGCAAGAGCGGCTGATGTTCGTAATTCTTCGAGACTTCCAAATATTCAATCTATTAGCCAAGCGAAATGCGATTCATCAATCGAGATGAATTACAGAAGAGGATAAAAATTCATTGGACTATAGCCAGTATCGATGCTATATAACTTCATCTGGATAGGGAAAAAATGATCTACTTCAATATGAACTATAATGAAATTGGAACTCAAGTATTCGTTCTATTAGTAAAGTGAATGCGATCAATAGTGGAGAGGCTTCTATACGAATGCGAACGCAGTTGCATAACTCGTAGCGAGTTCTTCGTCGTTCCACCATATGCTTTCATATGGAGAGCGAAGCCACGGTAAACGACGATGTGTCCCATAAATCAAAGATAATTGAAAAGTATAATGAGTACGGAGAGGCAAGAAACGTGCGTGAAAGTTTCTCACGCGTGCACATGCAGCCACGCACAGCGGTCGCACGCATCTGTGCGTGTTTCCGCGCTGGCCCGCACGTTCGGTCGGTTGCAACACACCGACGAGAAGGAACCATCGGCGGCACGACCTAATTTCCTGCTTACGCCCGACCCTTTTGGCTCACCTAGATACCGTGCGGGCCACGTCGGGAACCGTGTCTGACCACGCGTTATCGCGCTGCACTGAACACGGTGACCCAATAACAATGATCGATACCGAAAGATAATCGCCACGTTTTTACAACGCTCCTATCTTGCCGTTACGTCGGCGTATTCTACCTGATCGCGCATCGCGTACGCCTACAATATAATTCCGGATAAAATTCCATTGTACGATAAATATTCCGTTAATGTCGCGAATTTTCAGCAGGATATAATTGGAAATTCTGGTTACGTTACAGTTATGGATACGTATATGTTTCGACGAAACATATTTCTCACAAGATCGTAACGAAGTTCACGCGCTCTTCGGAGTGAAACGAAAGTAGCCGCGTGGCGGTGCGTATTCCACGTGTGCATCACCTATACGGGGGGGAGGGTCGAGGAAGACTGTTAGAACTAACTGTAACCCAGGCCTACTTTCGGCTTCCCTTTGGGCCTTCGAGCGATTACGTTATGCCTGTGCCGCGCATAGAGCGTCGTCCGCCAGAGTCGGTCGCGCGCGCATACTTGCGTACACGCGCGCTATTACGAGCGTGTATACGTATACTCGTTGCTCAACCACGGATCTATTTGGAGCGGCACATCGCGCGCCGTATCCTCCCTTTCCGAACGCCATCGTCCTTGAACCCTTCCCACCTACGGATCTTCCTTTTAGATTCTCACCCTCCAGTAGAACACCTCGAACAGAAAGACCACTCTCTGCAAGGCGACAAAGCATCGAGTTACACACTCTCTTGGTTTAGCCATCGCCGGGATGGACAGGGCGCGGCTTTCCGTCGACTTTCGCCCAACTGGTCGACTTAGATCCTCCGTCACGACCTTCGTGTATTCCGGGAGGCCAGAGAGGAAACTTTTCCTTTGCCCTATGCGCGCTGGAAGAAACTGTTCCATCGGACGAGCGCACCAGCTGAACGGCCGGTTCCCGTGAAATCGGAACACGCGCGCGCGGACTCCCGGAGAAAGCGTTAGAGAAAAGAGAGGATCGTGTTTAGCCGAGGAAACGAGGCTAGGGACGGGAACGAGTGAACTGGAGAACAGGGGGGAGAGCCGTAGTTGCACGCGCCAAGAAAAATTCATATCGTGCCGTGCAAGAACGCAGAGTATCGTTTCGGAAGTGTTTCTCTTCCCCCCCGGGGGCCAGCGAGGGTTATCGCGAATCGCGTGGTGGACTTTAGCTGTCCGACGAAGCTGGCCAAGCTGCATGCGAGAAACATTACACGAAATACCAGTTGTGATGACCGCGAATGGTCGTGCGTACAGGGTAGAATCGTTAGATCGGTGATCATGAGGATTAGGATAAGCTTGTTAATAAGAAAGGTAATTGCATCGCGATGCTTGTATCTGTCGGTCAATTACATGAGACAGAAATCGATCAATGCGAGAATCACATCTCCGAAGCGTAGGTATCCTTAGCACAATATAAACTTCCTTCCTTGAATAAATGATCGATCGCGTTACCGTTTGAAACAAATGGATAAACTAACGTTGAACCCCTACATCTGATTGATCCTCGAAGAAATGGCTCGGCAACACGTGCTGGGCCAACTAACCAATTGAATGGGCAACTCGTTGGTCTTCGTGAGCGAGTAATTAATCGTCTGATCCAGTCGTTCAGTAAACTTTCTCTACGTGCTGCATTCGATGGAATGCCGTTAGTCCTGTCTGGTTTGGATTGACACGAATAACCACGCATTCAACAAAGTATGACTTTCGGATTGGATAATAGGATTGGTGTAACGGTACTGCCTGCGACAATGCAGCAGTATAGACACCTGCGTATATAAGCCGAACAGAGATGCTCGGGGATAAACGATCGATTATCTCTGGGATCGAGATGACGAGGAGAACGATCACATTGGAGAATACGAAATCGAAAATCGTGTATCAAAAGTTGCACATTCTTGTTTATCCAACGCGGCTGATAGTCTCCGTTATCAGAGGCGCTGATAAATCGTACCGAAATTTTATTGACGCCAGAAACACGGGTTCAGCGGGAACGCAATCGTTGCTCGTGCGATTTGCCGCACGCGACGAGTGAACTTTTAGCAATGCAAACATTAACAAAGCGGGACGACAAGAACTGATTTATAGATGCTTTCGCTTTGACCTCAATTTTAAAAGGAAACCATGCTCGCGTTGCAAAATACAATGAAAAATGTGCGATATTATAAAGAAATGTCTACCGCGGTCATTAGACAATTATGTATGATAATGTCTGACTTCGACTTGTTAAATCTTATCTCCGAGCCACGTGACAATATAAACATACCCGTGAACGCATAATCGGTCGATTTCAAGCTCGAATAGGCGATCCGTTCCAGCTCATTACCACACCTTCCAATTGTTCGAGGTTCAATGCCACGAACTCTCCGCGCGTTACATATTTAAAACCCCGCCGAAGCCAGACACCGACGCGTTGTGCATTATCGATGCGCGAGGTTCGTTAAGGAACCGTTCGATCTGTACCCGTGGCGTCCAGTGAACTTCGAATCACGGTTCAACTCCACCGTCGACGAAGAAAGCAAGCCGATGCAAACGCGCGGGTGCATTGCACCGCGGCCGGCCGCGAACTGTGCTTCGCGCAGCGAACCCGTAAGAATGTTGCATTCGCACACTGGGGGGGAATCGCGCGCGCGTGCATCGCGTACCACACGTACACGTATCTATATCTCTACATAGAGGATGTGCAAAGTCGCGAGATTCGCATATGCACGCCGCGCGACTGACTCTGCGCGAGCGGAGAGACTCGCCCCGCGTGGATTGGATGAAATAGGGGTAGGGGGCGGGCCAATCCGCGGCTGCTGCACTTCGCTTGCAGTCGTACACATGCACCGCATCCAATCGTGCCAGCGGCCGCTGCACGCGTTTACGGCTAGTTAAACAGGTGAGAGTATATTCGCGCGCGAAGAAGCGATGGCGCCTCCGCTGCCTTGCTGTCCGACATTGATACGGAAAGGGAGACGTTTCCGTGGCGCAGCGGAACGATATTGACCGCCACCGATTCGAACGAAATCCCGGCATCTTCTTATTAACCGATAAGCGCGGCCGACACGTGATCGCTGTTGATGCTCGAATTATCGCGGCGTCGTTGCAACGAGTTCGATACGGACTGATCGGTTACGTAGGTAATACGCATTCGGTAATCGAACGAGCAAACGTGATGGGAATTTGCCGTTGAGATGTCCCTTTGATAAACGCACGATGGGATATTACTACTTTTTCTTGATTTCTCGGCACGGTATCAGCAGCTCGGATAAAAAGCGTTAGAGTAGAAAAGTGCTAATGAAACTTACCCTCGCAGAATAGGGTGACATCGGTGAGACTCTCGCTTTTGAACAAATTCGAGAACGCTGTCGCTAGGTTGCTACCGAAACTATTCCACTTGAGACAGAACTGGTGCTGATGAGAGTCCATGATGCCACCCCTTGGCCCGACCCCGTGACCTTCGCCACCCCTGTCTCTGCCACCTTCGAGTAGATATTTTCCTTCCTGATTGCGCTCGTGCCCAATAGTTCGTCCAGCTGTGCAAAAAGTAATCCTTTTGTCAATTACACGCCAAGTGGATGAATGAAAAGACGACGGAGCGAAAGCTATCCGTCTCGCGGACAGAAATTTTTTGCAAAACGGAATACACCGGGGTTGTCGCGATACCTATCTACTGCTCGAACGTAATCGCGTCAAGTCGTCGAATATACTTTTTCTAACGCGACGACACCGTTCGAGCGATCGAATCACCGATGATGATGATATAGGATCGATCGAATCTAACCGCAGAACATCGTGCACCGTGTACCAACGGAAACTTCTACCGGATTTCCGCGGTACGAATGATAAAAGGCTCGAGCGAAACCTACCTACCGATGCGCTCAGGGCCGCGCTACGTCCATTCGAGTCGCAGCCTCAACGGAGACACGAATGCATGGGCGATCCAGCAACCATCCGGCGTCAGCGACACGATTTCGCTTATCCACCGACACCACACGATTCACCCTTCGTATTCCAATAAGCCGGATCACTCTCGTCGCTAGCGACGAGCGCGTCTAAACTCACTGATCAACAGTAGTTATTTTCCGCACCGGTCTCGCGTACACGTGTCTTACGCGGCGCACATGATCTTCCCAAGAAAGCGTTCCACGATCCGCACAAAGCGATCCCGGCTGGTGTCTATCGAGCCACGAACAGGTGACAAGGAGATGCGGTGGAAAAGCGTTTGCTCCAGGAGCGAGCGAACGCGGACGAATGGGAGAGGAAGGTTTAATCGAGGGCCCGCGTGGTACTTTCGTACGACGGTATATTCGAACACTGGTCGCGTACAACACTGACGGTTCGGGTCTCTTGCGTTTCACCCGGCCAAAATCGAGTCACCGGCTTGCATCGCGCGCATCGAGGAACGAATCACGCGTAACTGTCCCGTCGTCGACCGTCTCTTTTCCCCCCTTTGCACAATGCCGTTCCCGCGCTCTGTCCGTCTCCCTCCGTTAAGCCTTGCACGCGTGCTCGCCGTCCGTCCTGGTTCCACTGGCGGTAGCGGGAGCGATGTATGGACAGATAGCCGCGATGATGACGGTGTGTGTACGCGCGAGGGAGGATCCGTACGCGGCCGATCGTGAAGAAAGAGAAGAGGAGACTGGCGGCGAAACAGGGGTAGGGGGGAGGAGGAGGAGGATCGAAGACGTCGTTGCTGTCGCGTCGCGGTGGAAAGAGCGTGAATATGGGTCATCGGTGCCGATGCAAATGCGGTTACACGAAATGGTGTGAGTTCGATGTGCTTTACGGCGGAGCGGGGGCAGCGGCGGCGCGGTGAAAAAAAAAAGAAAAACGAGAAGCTCGTGGAGGTGGAAAGAGGGGAACGATTTGTAGAGGGGCAGCGAGAGATACGACTTTTTCGAAAAGGGTGGGGCGAGGTTGCTCGAAGCTAGAAGTTTGGTTCGCGCGGTGTTTCGTACCCCCTTCTCCTAACTCTAATTCCTTCTACCGCACCGGCCGTCGCTTGCGGTCTCTGTCCCTTTTTCATTTCCCTGCCCACTATCTCTATCTCTGTCGTTCCTCCGCGGTACCGCGTATCCCCTCTAACGTTTCTAAGGTATCGCGGATCCCCGCCGCCTTCTAATCTAACACGTGCCAGGGCCGAAACGTGGATACGTGGCGCCACACGGCAGGAACGACCACGGTACGTGGAAGGGAAACCCGGTTGCACGGCCAACTTCGTCACAACGATTACGTCACTGCCGCTTGGAAATTTTAATCAGTCGGGAACCGCGACGGGAACGTCCGCAACGCCGCGGATGCATCGCGAACACATTATCGGCGTGTGTCCGTTTACAGCGAAATAGAACAGCAACGCAAAGATCGGATAAAAATATGCAAGATAAATGATTGCTCATCGATAGCCTGCTGTTGTCCTTTATGAATCCGTATCACGTACTGAAGAATATCGTCACCGAGCCCGTTCGTCCATCCATTCCAAAGATTAATCCCATACACGGTTGCATCCGAAACAAATGCCATTTTGCGAGCACGGTACAACCGTTTCGGAAACCTTCAATTTATCGGTGGCCTCTAGTTATTGCATACGTTGCTCATACTCGGAGACGGAGCATCGAGGATCGCGGTGTTTATCTTGGACTTTGCCGAAACTTGAAAAGCAAACAGGTACGCAAAGGCGTTCGATGAACAAACGGGCGTGCACGACGTTCTTGAGCGCATACACGCGGTGTCACGCCTTATGTAATACGCAACCGAGGATCGGGACCGTAAGAGATGTAAAGGTCCCAAAGGAACGTGCGTACAGGCGCGATGGTTCTGGACAAAATGATTAGGCTCGGTAGGGTACATCGTGTACTCGAGTCGACCGCGTGATCATACGGGTGCGCGCGTTGAAGTCGAGGCCACGGAGCGAATTTACAAGCGGTCGAGTGAATCGAAACGAAATGACCGGCTCACGTCATTCTCGCAGTCCGACAATAACCCTTTCGACGACGGTTCGAGCGAGATGCAAAGCGTCGCGCGGGCTCGACGAGACGTTTCCATGGCGCGACGGCGCCTTTTGCTCGCACTTGTCCCGATTTTTATTACGTAAACCTATTCCGCGACAATGAAGCTCGCCATGCGATTCGACAATGATCCGTCATCGCTTCGCATCGAGTTCCGCTCCGCTGAGAGTGGAATCGATGTTTCGCGCTGGCTTTAGAATCCTAGACACAAGGTGCAGCTGACGAATTATACGGTGCTATCTTCCGCGCTTACCATCCAGGGGACCGACAAAACTCCGTCAAGCATACACGCCAAAGATACTCTAATCGAACGGCGTTTCGTCAAAACACCAGTCGAGGGATAATAATTTATGTGCTGTATGCCCTAACGCGACACCGTCGCGAAACGTCACCGAATACGTTCCTGATCGACCAAAATTTCGTGTGCACTCCCTTGCTTCGGCATTGCGTGCGTGCAAGAGTCGCCCTGCCTCGTGAGAGTGGAACAGAGAAAAAGGAGAAGAGCGTGGGAGTCGTGGGGAGATTGGAGAAAGAGAGGTGGCCACGGTGAATGACGAGGACAGGCATAACGGTGGAGTGTAATGAAAGGAAGGGGTATGAAAACGAGTGGGGAAAGAGCGAGCGAGAGAGCGGATAGATGGAAATTCAGCCGCTCCGGGCATCCGCGCTGCGTGACGCTAGCGATGGCCATCGACATCCCTTGCGCGGCTTTCCGAACAGTTTCGCCATGGAAAAATCGGAGCCCGACGACGCGAAGTTTCATTCGCTGTCGAGGGCCTGCAAAGTAGGCGTGATAACAGTTTCGATCGACGCGGAGAAGAAAACTTTGCACACCGTCGGCCATTATCGATCGCTCTACTAAGAAGGTCCGAAGGCTAGTTCGAAACGATCAAGACATCTCGAACGCGACTCGTCTCCGTCGCTAGCTACGTGGCGGCGGTGTAAAGGAAAGCGAAAGGGAGGCGGAGGGAAAGAGCTCGCGGAAGACAAGAGGGAAAGAGACGGTACGAAGCAATTGCGGCAGCGCCGATAGAGGAGGGAGAGATATTGTGCGTGAGGGGCGGCTGTTGAATGGAGAGGGGCGGCACCGCGGAGGACCGAGGAGGTTCAAGGTCGCCCTGGGGCCGCACGCGCGCCCCTGGCCACGCACACGGACGAGCGATACGGGGTAGCGGGGGTGATATCAGCGCTGATTTCGCGCTATGTACGCACATGTCGCGTATGCGCGTGTGTATATATTGCGAGTGCGCTCAAGTAATTCAGCGATTCTCCACTTTGGCGACGCGTATTATGTCACCGGGTCCGAGTTACCGAGAAAATATACGTCTCGCGCTCTATGGATTTCTTCTCGTTCTGGAAGCGGCGGTAACAAAAAAAAAGGTACAGGAAAGATGAGCTGTGCGAGCGCGGTCGGAGGGGTAGGTAATATACAGGGATGATAAGTGTCATAGAATGGAACGATAGTCATGGCAATCAAAGATCCAATTAATGTCCAGAAGGGCATCGGAGCGTTATACGCAGTAGAAGATTGTGAAAATTACGCGTCGCCCAATAACGTGTAGAAATGTTTCATGTGAGAACGATTGATCCTTCATCGGAAGAGGTAGATATATATCCCCCCCTTTTATCTCCTGTCTTTTGGCTCTGTTGCAATTTAGCTCGTACCTGTTATATTTCATCCCCGCTCTTGTTCTATTGCGAATTAGAGCGAAGGCGCGAAAGCGACCGCGGGAATAATCACGATGCGTTAACGCCGAATGCTTTGTTCGTCGTTTGACACTGACAAAGCGCAGCTTTACATCGTTCATAGTGCCGCGGTGAAGGCCGGCCGAATTGTGTACGAAATGCATTCCAAACAAGTTCATCATACAATTACACCGTACACGCATTATAATATTCAGAGGATATACATATGTGTTCATTGATTTATAGGACGCTACGCGCATGCATCGTGTCCGCGATACAAGAATGAAGCATTAGGAAATCATTGAAGAGCAAGAAAATTGAACTGAATAAAAGAGCTTACTAAATATTTGATCATGCGGAAAGATTTCTGTCCAACTTCCTGGGAGTGCCAGAAAACGAGAGGAACGCTTCACGATAACTGCAATAGCGGAACTCCGACCAGCACATTCAGTGGCCGGTGTTACCGTCGTTCTTTCTCTCAGGCAGAAAACTGCATTAGTGCATTACGCTGTGTAGCCGGTAACTGAATTTATTTCGCCGATCGAATTAAAGGACCCCGCTGCTCCGAGTGTGTTCAATAGGTACGAGAGCGTGGCGCTGCTTTGATAACCAGCTCTATTAACCAACACCACGGATCGGTCAAGTGTTCGAGGGTTTATTGTAGATAAGATTGTGCATTTTCTTTGAGAAGGAATAGTCCGCGGAAAAAGGAAAATCTCGGCTTGACCGAAAGCGTGTGATTCATCGGACGAATTTAACGTGATACGTTAGGTATCCACGTTCCTACTCGAACATACGGAAGTTGTTACAATTTGCAATAGCATGGCATCGAACATTAATGCATTCGTTTCTTCGGGGAAAAAATTGCTGCGCGAAGCGTACGAAGCCTAAGATTAATTGAAGAACGGGTTAAATTAAAAAAATGGGGATCGTAACGGATATTGCCGAGAACGAGGAGATCGCTGCAGAAACGTAAATACTCGTTTGCTATTCTTCCGCGTTCCCTTCAGCGAAATTCGGCTGGGCTAGCCGCGTTGCGGGCGAAGAGGAAGCGACGCGATATGGAATGAAGGGCGATATAACGGTTGCGGAAAATACATTCTACGAGAAAGCGACCCTCGGTGAGTAGTATAGTCAATACTGCAGCCGGCGATGCCTACCGCAGCACTGTCTCCCCCTTATCCAAGCGGTCCCTCCCCGATGCTTTCGTCCCTGAATGAAAGGGAAAAACGAGAGAAAAGGACGAGATTTGCGTGAATCCTGAATCCCGGTAATAATTGCCGAAGGGTAAGGGAAAGCGCAGGGAAAGGGTTCGTTTGATGAAAATTTTCAGCTGAAAATGCAAACGTGCTCGTAATATCGCGGGAGGGGGCCGGATCAGGAAAAGAAATCTACGGAACAAGCGAATAATAATCTTTACGTTTCTTGGAATTATATTAACCGAATCGATGTATGGTGCAGTACTATCTGTGATAAATTTAGTTCACGTAAATGTGGCCACGTACGAGTATGTGGGAAGATTAAATAAATAATGGAAAGTGAGCAGGAAGTTTTGTGAATCGATGCAAGAATCTCTAGGATTCCAATATATTTTGCCAGCGGCAGAATCATCTGAAATCATTATCGTTCGATGGGAATAATAATTACTTCAAATTCTTGTTTAGCCAAGAAAAGATTTCACTGGCTGAAGGAGCTTAAAACCCGAAATGCAATTAATCCAGGTATCGAGGCTAACGAATCTCCTAATACGTAGGTATATCTCTCAAAGCTATCAAAGTATCATTCTGTAACAAATACCTGACGAAATTGAAGAAAACGAAGGGGTCGCACGTGCACGAGATTCGCGGCACGTGTCGATGGGGTTATTGGTACCGCAGCCGTGAGTCTTACAACGGGTTGCCGCTTTGCGAAGGCGCAAAGCGCGAGAATCGATAGCGCGTGGACGCGGGAAACGACGGCGAAATCGAGCGTGTAACGTTGTATTCGGGGTGAAACGCGTGAAGACACAATTGGTGTGCTGTCCATGAAAGAGAATTTCATGGTTTGCACAGGAATCGAGCATGGAAACGAGAGCAAACAGCCCTCGGCGATGGTATTTCGTTCTCCCGTACGAGTTCTATCAACAAACGGACCAGGATATGCCTTTTCTTGCAAACATTGTTATACTTGCGATTGAAAAATGTGAATTTCAACATGCAAGACCGTTACAATAATATTGTACATTCTTAATTTGAAGATTGTCCTGTTGAAACAAGAAACTCTTGATACTCCATAAGTCTTAATTTCGCGCCTAACATGTACCTTACTAGCCAAACAACAGACTTCATCGCCACGTCCTCTTTAACAAGAATGTCCTCGGATATATTAACACCACGCAAATGCGAAAGCCCTAGATTCTATGCATCATTCACAAGCCGCCAATCACGAGTTGCTTATCAATCACGATCGGCATGGATCACCACCGACTGCACCACCTCTTGCTAAATTTAAGTCACTTGCAAACAAACAGACCTGCTATATTCATCTTCATCCACCCCTGCGTCCCTCGTACTCCGTTCCATTCATCGATCTAGGCGATCTATTAGATCCTCATGGAATTGAAAGCAAAAGCCCGGCAAATAATGTTTGTGTTTAAAACAGAACGCACGAAGAAACAATGTGAACAGGTGAACACGGTGTACCTGGCGGATGAAGCCACCATGGATTGACCAGGGGTGGTTGTTGGTTGCCGTGGCCCTCGCCGACAGGGGCGTACATCCTCCACCGACTACGTCACGCCCGACACTGCTGTCCCGTGCGGCTGCACCCCCGACTGCCTTCAACCCCTAACCCACCGCTCCTCCCGGGATTCCTGTCACTTCCCCTTCCTTCACGTACGCAAGAGGGTTGCAAGGTTACGAATGCGCACTCTACCCCGTCGCCCCCACGGACCGGCCATTCTACCTCCGCCGCCGCCGCCGCCGCTTCCAACAACCCCACCGTGACCACCGCCAGCACGCGTTCAAGGTTGAGGAACGGCCTAGCCGCTTCCACCGCCGAGCGACGCACAAACCACCCCCGCGAGCCGTTTTCCTACGCAGGCTACCCAAACCTAACCCACAGCCATCACTTTCGCTAGAAAATTCCCTCGGCCTCTGGCAGAAGGGCGACCAGGGCTTACGTTGCAAAGAGCGAGCGCGATTAACTTTTTTTTTTTTTACATCTTTCCTCTTTCCGGCTCTCTGCTCCCATTCCGCGCGCAATTTCGCCACGTCCAATTCGTCGCCGTGTTCACCGGCGACTCTCTTTCTCCGAATCGATAGGGGTAATTTGACTAGCACGCTGCCGGACGAAAAAAAAAGGAGGATGAAACGAAGAAGGCAACGCGTCGAATCGACGAAATACAAACGGTTGCTATGCAATCGACGACGGTCGCCGGCTTTATCGATGCTACAGCACCCGATACACCGGGGCATTTAAATGCGGAGTATGAATGGAGGAGACGATATCAAAGATAATTGAATGAGCAACATTTGAATAAAAGTTGGAAGGAACTGGCTGCTTTGGCGGCAGTTTCGCTTACAAGACTCTGGAAACATCCGCGAATTAATGAAAGTTCTTAATCAATTAGCTCTAGTGCGCATACAAATTTCCGCAAATTATAAACGACACCGATCCGATCGCTGTACGTACATGCGTAAAATTTGTCGACCGCGTGGAGCGAGCGTTTCAAACGCCGCTCTCATCGTGGTTCCCTTTCGCCCTTCGCCCGCATACCTGACATCGCTCGATAATCAAGGCAATGTCTCGCATATCTGTCCCCCTGGAGATCCTTTACCAAAAAAAAAAGGCAGAACTATAGGAGGAGTATGCACCGGTCTCTCTATCGAGCTCCCGCAAAAATTTCCCGGCTCGTACCATTACGTTCGCGCGGCAAGGGAAATTCCGCGCGCCCTGCCTCTACGTTCCTGAAGGTAGTAGCGAAATTATGGAGGGGAGAACAACCTTGCAGGCTCTCACACCACCCGGTATGCGTATCTGCGTCGGCGGTAGGGTCTGAAATTTTGGAGGTTGGCAGAATCGGTGAGTACGGAGGGGATCGAGGGGTGAAAAAGCGGGAGGGAGCCCTAGGGGCAAGAGAGGCGATGTCCTCGGGGGGGTGGCGGCGGCGGGGAAGAAAAGGGGGTGGCATGAAGGGAGCCAGGCAACCTGCACCCGGCAACAGCCCCCGACCTCGGAAGAACTAATCATTAACCTCCTTTCACCCTCCCAAACGCGACTCTAACTCGTCCACCTTCGCTTCACTTTCACCTGTGCCTCCTCCTTTTCTCTTTCTCCCTTTCCCACCCCGCTTACTCTGCCACCCATTCACCCTTCCTCCAGCCACCAGGCTACCTATGTACGTTTCCCAAAATCGCCCACGCTTCCCGCGCTCGCTTTCACCGCCTCTTTCACGGCCGTCGCTTCGATTTACTCGATATCCCCCTCCCCCAGGCTCCCTTAAAAAAAAAAAAAAGAAATGCAGCTTCTGGTAGAATAACTTTCAGCTTCTGGGTTGACAAATTTTCCTACGGCGGAAATATTTCTCAATGCTTCTTTCAGGCTTTCGCGAGACGAATGGATAGCAGCTCGACACGAGCCCTCGGGTTTGTTAAGTTTATAATAAGAGATTGGGGAAGTGGAATCGGCAATGCGAAGCGAGTCGAGGCATTTACAAACTAGTTCGATGTAGGAAATTCGCGTCAAGGGTGGAAAGCCTGCTAACCGTGTTGCTGAGTTTTCGTGCGTTTGTGGCTGCGCTAGAGCTTGCACCCTGTGCAACCCTCCGGACTTGAGGGCTGCGGAATACAGATAAACGCGGGCAGATAGATCAATAAATACACAGATGCGTTTGTACACGTGCGTTATTATGCGCTCGCCGATGCATTCAACGACGTGAAGAACGCCACTATGGGCAATGCCAGCAAAATATTATTCTATTTCTAATTTTCATTTTTACGTTCATATAATCTGTAAGTATAGAGACTGACTAATAAATTACTTCACCCCACAGTTATATTAAAATGCTACAATTTCTATGGATAAGAACACGGTAAATAATACCATACAATTATCAGGAAAAATATATATGTATGTATGTATGTATGTATTGGGGAAGAATATAGAGAATTAAATTGAGGTGGAAGATAAAACAGCGCATGCATCATTAAGCGATAATTCCGCGTTTAAATATTTCAGTATTCGGACGAGGGCTGCTTACCACTTGTATAGGTGAGCCAATTGTACATTAAACCGTTGTCAGTCGATATTGATCATACGATACGCGTCCACCCTACTCACTGTATTTTGTCTTACTGAATGACCAGTGCCATTTGCCCTCCTTCGTATCTTGATGTACGCATTGTGAAAAATACCTGATCCGTCGTTACACGTCGTATTCTGTATTCTTTTTTACAAACAAATGGAACACCCTACAACATCTCCGCGTCAAAACTTCACGACGTGAAATTAATCCCTGTGACACGGGGGATAGTGAACCCACAAGAAAATAACAAAAATTATGATCACACCCATATACTATGCAGACGAGATTTATAAGCAGAGACAAAGTCTCACCAGCCAATCTTTAGGGAATATCAAGGCTAGTTGACTAACGGGGTTAGTTGACAAAATTGTCTTTCATTTTCGTATTATGGAGTGTACATGGTGCTTCTGTTCGCGATTCTGAAAGATCTGAATAACTAGAATCTCATTTGATGTGTTGTCATGATAGAAAAAGGTTCGTTCGACATTAACGAGAATATCAAATTTAAAATCATCAGCGATAAGTAGATATCTCTACTTTGGCTATTTATGAATTTTTTCCCACTACATATACTGTTTGATATATATTCTCTCGAATATTTTGTAGAAACGCGATGTACCGGCTATAATTTACTTTATAAGAAACTCTTGTAGGTGCTCCAACATTTATATTGGAACACCTATAAGAGAAAAGTTCTTCCCAGAATTGTTAACAAAATATACGATAGGCTAAGTGAAGAAAAGAAGCGTGGACGTTGCAAACAATGCCTAACGAACGTAAAATGTGACGTAAATGTCAAGGGGATATTTTTTCCTCGAAACAATTTACTGAAGGTGCGGTCGCAGAAATCTATTTACGAATATAATGGAGGCTATTGTGTAAAGACCATGTTAGATTTATTGAAAGAACATAGTGTGGAAATGAGCGAAGATTCTGTACAACCTATTCAGGATACTCAGAAAAAACGAGTACGAAGGTATGAAGAGAAAGCTTCGGCGAATTACTAACTAATACGTAACGAAACATATTTTACGATACACAACTGAGAAGAGAACAGGCTCCTTACAGGAAGAAGAAGGACCGACGTATCGAGCAGGAGAACTTTAGCCCTAACATCGAAATAAAAAACTTTATAACTTCGACAAAAATGAAGATTTTGATCAAGAAATTTTGTTCACGGTATATGTACGTAATACTACACAGATAAGGGTATGGGTATTAACAATTTAATCATTCTTAGCATTCATTTCTACGTAAAAAATGGTAAATACCACTTCGTTTCGAAATCTTATATTAAACAAATGACTACCCGGTTGCTTCTGCGAAAACGGAGCGGCAAGGAAGGGATGCTCCAGCGGCGAAGATCGAGTAAGTCAGTAGCTGGAAAGGAAGAAGAAGAAGAAGAAGAACGGTCCATGCAGGGCGCAGTCGAAAAGGGGGGGACGAGAGGGGCAAGATGCAACGCACATCTATTGATTCTTCTTCAGCGTGAAGGCCCGCGTGTCCCGCTCACTTTCGGAAGCGCGCACGCACTCGCGCGTTTTCCCCGCCGGCCCGTGTATACGGACACGTGGCTGGCTGCGTACACACACGCGCACGGGGCCAAGTGTGTCCCGAATTGAATGCAGGGCACAAAACGTCCCCTGTCTCTATCGCACAGCCTCGAAGGGAGGACGGAGAAAGATAAAGGAGAAGGAACGAGAAAGAAAGGGGGGAACTGGATTTTGCAACCTCCCTTCCGTGCATTCCTACTGTGAATTTCCTTGGCCGGCTGCATAAAGAATTAGAATGCCAGAACGCGCGCGCACCGTGCAGCTTATACCGTAAGGCAGGGCGAGATGAAAAAGATGCAGGCACACGGGATAAGGGGGAGAAGCATGCACGAACGGAGGATAAGGGCTGCTGCCCTGAAAGCGCGCTAGCCGCAGCTTTTTGCACTTGCGACTTTCTTCCTTGAGAACCGTACGAAGAATATTCGAAATCTTTGAGGATACGTATCGACATTGCGAACAGCAAACCAGATCAACCCTCTGAAAGACACTGCTTCGGATGTTGAATAGCAAAGTTGCACGCAAAGAGCGAGGAATAACGATTTTGTTGCTTTCATAGAGGAACCGGCCTATGCCATTGGATGGACAATTAACTGGGGCAATTACAATATTTTCTGTAGTCTCACCGATTATTGTTATACACCTTTGAAAGATAAACATTGCAGCATAGCAATTTTAGCAGTATACAATAATTCGTCGAACGAAGAAATCTCAATTTAAAATAAAAGCTCGACGGGATTTAGAATAGTAAATTATGCTCGCCGACTACTTGAATGATAAAGTTAATACCAATTATAAATGTTGGGCGATTTATGAGTTCCTTACCATACGTTGGGCCAAACTCGCGATTAGTTCGATGCACGTTGTAGTTTCCTTGTTCGATGCGAATCAATGTTTCCGCGTGCTAATTATTCGCGTTTAACGAGATATAAGAGTAACGCGACGAATCCCGACTGGTGATATGCACGGACGAACTTGGCACAGTGGCCGTGTCGAGCAATCATGATCTCGGCTTTGTTTACACGATTTGAGGAGAAAGGTACGCAAGCGATGTAGCAAAAACTATGAAGCTGCTACTCGAACCGTTAACAGAGGATGCAAAGTGTGTATGATTCGAATGTACAGAAGTCATCGTACCCAGCGGAACCAAACATGCAGATACACAAACGCTGTAACGCCGTTAAGGCTAGAAAAACAATTGCTCTAGGTTGCTGGAAGGGCCAATTTGTATATATAACTAGGAATCATGTATCGGCATCCATTCAGTCGGTAATTATTTACAGATTGCGTTGCAGTACGTTCAACGGGGATTGTTTGTTTAAATGGGAACTATACGAATAAAATAACTCTTCCTGAACAATGATTATATACGAATAAAATAAGAGAACGTAATACGTAATATGTTACGCGTGACCTTTTATACTTTTCTGTACCTTAATTTAATTAAAAATATTAAGCCCGCTTGTTAGACTTCCACCTTAAATGTTAAATAGCGTGTTTGTACTATTTTAAATTACACGTGATACATCATAAATATTCATCGAGGTGAAGCATGCACAAATGAATGAAACACAAAGCTGCATTACTTACAAGAGTCGGTGTTCTACGCATTCGTTTGCCACCTTATCCCGCGTTCTTCTCCTCTTGAGTTTTTCAAGTTGTCACCTCAAATTGTTGCGTCCAATGTTATTCGATTCTAACCCTTTCGCGATGTGTCACTAAACGCCGGTACCGCGCGAGGAGGGAACACATTTTCGGCGGTACATTTCTGTTGTTATTTCAAATGTAAGATCACGAAAGACACTTGTCGCAGGGTTAACAATTTTGATAGCATCGTATACGAGGACGGTGAAAAAATGACAATGTTTTTTTTTTTGAAAGACAACCGATTTCCGCGAAAAACTCAACTCCTCCATCCGTACGCTGCCAGCAGCGAAGGCGACTGAAAACAGAGGCACCGGGCGACAGATCTCGGTTGTATAGACGCCCTGGTCACGACGTATTGGAACAAAAATTTCGTTTCGTAACTGGTGGCGCCGCCTCGCGGAAGCGGGAAGATTAATTTCATCTTGCCGCACTTTGCGATAGAGATTGTTACTCCGATCGTATCATAGAATTTCTACATGCACATATTTTCTTTACTTCACAATGCGACGCAATGTTTAGCTCTAATGCTTAACATTTTTCAGCATCGGTAAACAGAATATAGAAGTTCTATTTCGGTTGAGCTTTATACTTTATTTATACAGCCTCACCGTACTCGTAATACTTTACATATCAATAATTCTGCCAAAAAAAAAAAAATTCTTTCAAATTTAGAAACAATTTTTGAAACTGCGTAAAATGTTTGACATAAATTACATTATCATTTGACTACATATACTAAATACATTAACCAACAATGACCGTTTTCTCATCGATGAATTCGTAAGGGGGAACTTCCAAGTTCAGAGGTGCCGGTCCCTTCCTGATTCTTCCACTAGCATCGTAGTGAGAACCATGGCAGGGGCAATAGTACCCGCCGAATTCGCCAGCATTTGCAATTGGGACACATCCCAAATGTGTGCATACTCCAAGTACGATCAACCATTCCGGCTGTTTTACACGATCCAAATCCTTTTGTGGATCTCGAAGAATAGATATATCGACTGCTGCCTCCTTTGCGATCTCTTTTGCTGACCTGCAATTGTTTAGAAATAAGATTTTAGTTATTATGATAAAAGTAAAAAGCGATATACTTCACGATACTCACCTGTGTCGTACGAATAGAGGCTTTCCCCGCCATTTGAATACAACGCTCTTCCCTTCGGGAATACTATCAAGCTTAACTTCAATTTGTGCTAAAGCTAATACATCCGCAGAAGCGCTTAAATTAGCTACTAGATTGTGTACAGCAGCTTTTGCCATGTAAGCGCCGGCAACACCAGTAGCTGTATGAAATTTGAAATTTTAATTAGTCTTTGGTAATCGTCAAACTGAAATAAGTATAACTGATGATAAAAGTAATTCACCAGCTGTTACAACATAGGAGAATGTTTTGCGGCCGCTCGCACTTTCTTTGCTTCTAGCTGTTGGATTTTTAACGGCATCGTTACGGTACTCGGTAAAGTCTGGCCATTGAATGTCCGTATGTGCCAACCTCCTCTGTACTGTTAGTAAGCTCGCTGCAAAATAGATTTGGTCAAAGTATTACATTATACTTCGCTCTATGTATATTTATTTTTTAAAGTAAAAAATAAAGATATAAAGGTATAAATGTATTAAATATTTGAATTTAGCGTGGAAACTTTCGTGAAACTTTTGCAAGAAGCTCAATTGATACAGCAGCAATCTGTGAGTCAAGTAAGTACCGCATACAGCATACGATTATATAATCGAAATATGTAACATCGCATTACGCTTAAGCGGAAATGTAAAATCTATTAATGTGATATTTTAGAAAATGTTTCGAACCTCCGATTCCAGAGCTCACGCGCAGTGGCCCTGTAATGAGAGATTCAAGCATAGTGTGAGGTAACATTCGGCTGACGACTGGTTTAGTGACAATTTTTGGTTTTACTACGATACCACTTCCAGACACTGGTTGTAGTCCATTCGAAATGACAGTCGTGGCCGATTTAAATAACGGCGACAGGTTCGTGGATCTCGCTACAGCATTCATTTTTACTAACTACGCACGTACGAACAAAAGCGAGATGAATTCATCGAAGACGAACTAAAATGCAAAGACTTATTCTGTCAGATGTCTCTGTGATGCAATTTCGATCATGTGAAATAACAGATGTCGTACTACACGCTGTAACGTGCCCGGACAATTTCTTTTTTTTTCTTCTTATAGTTGAAATGAAACTTTTAAATAATATTTATATTACCGAAATGATGAATTACAATATTTCTATGAATTTGTACAGCAAGTTATATTCGTTTGCACATTTATGAGCACTTTGTGACTTATAGATGGCGCAGTTATCAGTCTAATTTTAAGAGGTTATTTTCATATCTTTCATTTCCAATGTAATCTGAAGTATTTATCACATCCAACATGCGTATAGAAACGTGTTATTTTTGTTCATCTCGGATTTATCCGGGGCACGGAATTCAATTTGTAAGGAATGATTGTAAGGTGAGAGTATTAATAATCTTATGCTAGTTATATCATTACATTGTGTTCTACAATTTTAAGAAAAATGATTCAAAATGTTGTTTTCTCGAGGTACAGGTTATGTGTACATTTAGAGGCTGCTTTATTTTTACGCATAACTATAAATATTTACGAAGGAATATTCATTTCATTTTTTAAATATATATATTTCTTTTATATAGATATTTAAGTTCTGTCGCTCAAAATGCCATGCTGCATTTAAAAAGAAGAAGAATCCAAGGAAAGTCAAATGGACCAAAGCGTACAGGAAAACTGTTGGCAAGGAGTTGGCAGTCGATCCATCGTTCGAATTTGAGAAGAGGAGAAATACCCCCGTTAAATATAGTAGAGAATTATGGAATAATGCAATCGAAGCAATGAAGAAAGTAGAAACTATCAGACAAAGGAGACAGAATCTGCATATAATGCAACGATTACGTAAAGGACGTGAATTAGAGAAGGAAAGGGATATCAAAGAAGTTCAGCGTGATCTATCTCTTATAAGATCACCTGCTGCAGGATTGAAAGAAAGGAAAAAATTGGAAGAAACTGCAGAACAAGATGAGAGGATACACGATTCTAATGATGAACAAGAACAGGCAGAAATGGAAGTGAATTGATTCAATCTATCACGTAGAAAAGACATTTTCTTTTTATAAATTCGAGAAATAAAACAAAAATGTAAGAGTCATTCTATATGCGTAAAAATAAATGCTTACATCATGAATGTCAACCATGCAAAGCATATGATGTATTACTCTGAATTATAGATGTAATGAATCTGCTTGTCATAAACAGTAAATTGTGTTATCCTCAATTTTTATAGTACAATATATAACGTTTTATATTAAAAGTTTGTATATATATTAAACGAAATTACGTGTCGAGTACCTTTATGCTTTTTTATTTAAATGCCTCCACATTATTAAATTGAATTGGCCATTTTAACTATTAATAGTGTAGAATGTGGTCAATTTGCGTGATAAGTCAAAACTGGCATATTTGATGCAGAACTGGTAAAGGAAAGGGAGTACGTTTTATAACAATTGTATTAATATCATTTATGTACAATGTATACAGGGCGATACAGAAAACAAATTTGCAACCGTAACGCGTGATTATAATACATGAGTGTTATCACGCTGAAACTACTTGTTAAAATATTAATACGGCAACTACAACGATTAAAAAAAGAAGTTTATGCTTATTGCAAAAGTTTCCAGCTAATTAACCGTACTGTGTAATTTACTATAGTACATTTATAAATATGTTAAGTTGGGCAATTATTATTGTAACACGCTGTAATACGACTTCAGCTATTTAAGTACAACGTTATCGAACATTCTACATGAGAATGTTATTGCTTACGATTTTCGTATTACGTTAATATAACGCACAAAACTGCATTTATGTTAATATTTTTGTACCTTTTTATATGTACAAAGCGACGGATAAATCAATAAGGTTGAGTTAAAATAATGGTAGCTGTGCGTCCCTTGTGTGTTATATTAATGTAAATTTATATTTAATAATTATTCTTTCATATAAAAGATACCTATGTGTTCGTATATAAAATAAACTCTACATACTTAGTAACTAACTTTAGACTGTATAATAAATTTCTAAACATTCTTCGACATTGTTCTGTAGACTTATTTCTTATTCTCATACACCCCGACTTAATAATAATTGTCATGGTTATCAGTTAATGCAACGCTTCGCTCGTTGCACTTTCAAATTCTTCTAATCAGTGCTGCAAAAAATAAAATGAACTTAAGGATGTTAGTTAAATAAAACCTTCATATATTAAATAAATTTAAGTAGCTTCCTGGTTGACTTCCCATTTATACATAACGAATTATACGCAGATCTATGACACATAACACGATACGAATTAGGAGTAATGATAATCGTAAAAGCTAGCTTTCTTCAATGGTTACCTTATTGGTACGACTCCATAATATATAATTATAGGAGCATGCGATAGTAACTGGCCGCAGTTGAGAATTATCATGCAACGTGATATAAATCTTGAATGGAAATCTAATCGAGACAATCGTATATTAGCACACGTTTATCCTGGTATTAGCACAGTTTAAAGTGAGTGTGCAGATATTTAACACATTCGGTGTTCAAGCCTTCGAATCGTAATATCAGTCTATCCGCTATATTTACCCAAAGGAGATTCTAATGACTTTGTTGTACTACTACGTTTCATTTTATCCTTATCTAAAATATCAATCAGATTATAAGCGAAGGAAATACAATTAGGCGGACTCACCCTCTTAGAATCCTAACGTAATAATACCTTATCATACTTTCAACCTACATATTAGTAATAAATACAATAGCAAAATCGTTCTAAAGTTGAACGGTATCGCCGGTAATTTATTCTAAAAACTATGGAAAGCTCCTTCAAGGCACTTCTGGTATTGACAAATACTTTCGATTTAAACAAGAACATTTCAACCCTCGTTGGACCAACAACCCTAACGCCGTTCTCACGTCTCCGGGTCGAACTCTTGGTCCCTTGGCTTGACTTTCTTATACTTCTTCTTTTTCTTCGGTTTGGGCATGATCTCGCAGCTGCAGCCGCTTCGCACTTTGATGTAGTCCAATGTCCACATCGATCCACCCACAGTATTGCCGGCAAATGTAGGGATCATGCGTTCCCTGTGGCGGTGCCTGCTACGTTCCTCCTTTCCACCCTGAAAAGAAAATGCGTTTTTGAAAACGACAGTGCATTTATGAATTCATTAAGTCGCCTTCAACCCCTGATACTTCAGCAGCCCCGATATTCCTTTTCATTTCAGTGTTCGCAACGAATGTTCCTCCAAATCTCTAGAATCTTGATTTTTAATATTTCTCTACATTTTTAATATTCGTCGACTCGTTGCTGTTTGGAAAGCCAGCACAGAGAAAACGAGTCCAGCTAATATACACTTCAACGCCAATAAGAGAGACATTTCCCATGAAGTGCGAGGAGATCGTAATCGGGTTCGTTTTCCAACACGTACCGTCGATCCAGAATTTTCAATGATAGCGTAAGTGTACGAGAACTTCTGCACACATCTAGACTGGTTATTGAACTTCCGGTCGATGAACCTGCACGGCTTGTCGAGGACGTCTGGCCTGCAGGAGTACTCGAAGAACCTCTGGGCGTTCTGGCCATCCCGATACAGCTGGACGTACATGTTTTCCCGATTTCGACCGCCGACCGGTTCCACCATTTCCTCTACCGTAGGGCAGCAATCGACTGGAAGGCCGTCCTCGCCTCCTTCGTGCCGCAGAATCATGTTCATCTCTCGATAAGTCATCCGCTTGGTCGTGTCCTCGAATGTCTGCGTCCTGGAAAGTTCAAACGAGGACCCTTTGAATGTGTACCGGCTAGGACTGGACGAGATTGCGGAGGCCAATTAAAAGGTCGGGACCAAAAAGAGCCGGTGACGCGAACGAGGCATGATACTCCACTCGTGTCTAAATCACATGCGACAGAGTGCAGCTGTAAAATCGTGGCAAAATCCGTTCAGGAAGCCCGATACTTCGAGACTAATTCCGTATTCACCTGGCGAACTTCCTGCGCGGGCCATTAATAATAATTAAGACAGCTTGACAGACCCGATAAATAATTGGCTTAGCGTTGAGGCGCGCGCGGGAGATATACGAGTCGCGCGGCTGCTGATTGAATATTGAAATTCAGCTGTGCAAAATAATGTCACCGGTGCGTTGATAAATTTGCGATCACGATGCCAAGCTTGATCGGTACCAAGGTATTTCGTCGATCGCTGTGTCTATCGAGGTAATAGGATATACAGTTTCGACTCGAAGCCGCCGCAGTATCCTGTTCCCGAGGAAAATTTCTATTGACACGCAGGTGCAAAAAAAAAAAAGAAAGGAAATTGAAGAAAGCGAATGCTTACCAGCGAGAGATATGTCCCCTGAAAGGATGCTCTCTGGTCTTGCGAGAAGAGAAGGATAAAGTCAGGTTGTTGGCGGCAGCAAGCCGCGGGCACAAGACTGCGGTCAGCCAAACCACCTGAAAGAGAAAAGGGTAAACTGTATTCAATTTCCATTTTACCGTCGATTTCATGAATGCTCGGTGAACGCACTTCAAATGTGCACGGAAGCCAATTCAAACCAGAAGATCAAGAATGAATGTTTGAAAGACTTCTGTTTTTGATAGGCGAGCAATTATTATATTATATGTTCCGTCTCTTTGAACATTTCCTAAATTTCTATTTCCAAATTTACGCTGTAAAACCGTGAAATTCTTTCCGAATAATATTACACGCCCGACGCCCTTTTTAGAGATTTGTCTACACGCTTTACTATTCCTTGTGAAACCATCGAAAGTACAAATATGTTCGATTTGGAAGTGAGCGCATTGAGCAACCATTGGTTCCCGTCCCCTGGAATACCGACAAAATTGAATGAAATGGGAAACAGTGTCAAACGAATCGCACGATTTCGCCTCTAATTCTCGGACACAAGACATATTCCGCAATTAAGCCGAAAGTGTAAAGTGGCGTGAAGGGGAGAAAGGGAGGCGGGCGGCCCGTACGGAACGCCCCGGGGGCCTGTTTTGCATAAAAATTATAAGCCGAATTAATGTTTTCACCTTCGTAAACACGTTATATCCGTACACACATGTGCACCGTATTCCGTGCTCGACCGATGCGTGACTAACACAGTGGTTTATTGCAAGTTAATACCGATCCGGTACCACCGGTACTTTCTCACGAGGTGCTCTCGACCCTCCCCTACGATGAAGAGCACCGCGTAACCGCGGTCTTCTTGTCGTATATGGAGAAGACCTCTTCGAGGAGACATAGAACGTTGCGTAAGTTGTTAAAACCTCGATTGTCTTCGTCAATTCTAATGCAATCGTTGTAGGACTTATCTCGATTCTATCCGATTTTGCTTGCTCGTTACGCCTTTAATTTTGTCTGGATTCTGTCTACCAGAACTGTTCTACAAATGTTAAAAAAAACTTATTTACCAAGATTTCATAATTTCTCCAAATAATTCATCATGCCGATACCATCAAATACTCTCGGAGGGGAGTTCCAAATTAAAACATTAACGAATCGTCAACATTTCCTAGGAGCACCTTCTGGTACCAGTAAAATACTTAATCATGACGCTTATCTTATTCTTCCATCAATATTCCGCATCATACAAATCTCACCGGTTGTCCAGAACGTAAATTCACACCCGAAGCAGCAGCAAAGTGGAATTTCAAAAGAGCCGTCTGCGATGATCTCAGTTTTCCTCGTAATAAGGAAGTCGTTTAGAATAGCGAGAAACTCGATTTCCCAAGACTTATAGATGTGGGACAATAAGAGTTGGCCGGCCCTCGTGTCGCTTAATTAAGCCATCCGTCCTCGGGGTTGTATGGTTAACTAACTGGCGCCTCCCAGGACAGGAGGAACTTCGCCATCGCGGTCCAACCATCGCTTGGATCCAGTGGATGTTCACACAGAACGGACCACGTATCGAGTTCTCGGATCATTATCGGTTTCTTGCCTCATCGGGGGACCAGCCTCCTCGCTGGCAACGCGATTTTAATCAATCCTTCTTATACGAAACGCGTCGTACACGCGCCACTACCACGACGATTTAACGACATCTATCGTTGGTCGGCAGACCGTGGTGAAATACGGAAATATGATACGAGCGGTACCTCGGGCGAAATTCATTGAAATTTGTGTAGGAGTGAGAATTTAATATGCGACGGCAGGTGGAAGTTGCGAGATGGGACGATCTGCTCTATCAGGTAATTTAAATTCTAATGAACTAATTATTCCAGCGTGCAAAACGCACTACACTGTAACACCGCTCTCATTGCGCCAGACACTGCCGCCCCATTAAATCGTACACATCCTCATGACCGTAGTCGATGAACGATTTAAAGATCTCCCCGGGACAGTCATTGAGCTTCGGCCAGAGGAGCGACACGGCTTGAAACACGCTAATTAGCGTCTCGAATTCGTTTGCGAGGCTGTTTTCCGTCTGATAATGAAATGCCCAGTCAGTCGGTATGCCAAGCGCATTTTCGAAAGTCGAAATTAGCCGGTCGCTCGTTGCCGGCGTATGTACACACGATCGTCACGGGATATTTCGACGAGAATGTTGCCGCGACGCTTTCTCAACATGCTTCTTCAAGTATGTACATTCTCTGCGACGAATCTTCCAATTTTCGTCCGTCGATAGCTCCGATGATTCTTCTCGATTATTAACAAATCGGCAGGAATAAATGTTTAGGGTGATTCACGAGAGACGCGGAACAATGATGGTGAAGTACGAGGTTCGGATTACAAACTCGTTCTCCGATCGCACTCGAATGGAGAGAGGCGGTAGCCGAAAAATATGGGCTGATTGTGCATAAGTCAGGCGTTGGGAGGAGAAACGTTGTCCTACTGCATTTTTATCAATTTACGCCCGGGCGATTTATTCGACGCGTACTTTCAAATTAACATCCTGGGATACCGGCGCTCGGTTGGTTCGTGGATCTTCGATGAACCACCGTCGTAAACTTGAGATGCTCCCACGTTTGGAGCTGTCTTGGCGGGTTCGTTAGCAGCGACTTCCGTGTCTGATAGTTCATCTTTCGTGAAATGAGTCTTTTTTTTTTTAGTCCATAGTTTTTACAATACTTATGGGTACATTTCGAAAAGTATCAGCCGAACCCGACATCCGGCGCGCGAACCAGGACGCAAATCATGCTTCGATAAACCTTTCGACATACGCACTCTCCTGCATGGTCGAGTGATAACATTCAAAGACGCAGTGCTCCTATCGAAAAGACACGGCTTATCGTTACCCCTTTCTTTATGCCTATCCGTGCTTACGCACCCGCGGAGGCGCACGGTGCCTTTTTCTTCGTACTCTGTGTCAACGGTTCGAAATCAGCCGCGGGATTATCTCTTTTAGAACCGCAATTTATGCGTTCACCGAGCCCGTTTAGGGTGCATACTGCTCGAGGAGGGTGTGTCTGTGCGCTATGTTTCAACATGAGGCTCGCGCGCTACCTGGAGCCGCGACGGAGCACGACGTGGTCCACACGTTTAATAACCCATTAACATGGAACAGGTTGGTCGCGCTGATGCTGAGTTACTGTAATCCGACGTGATAATCTGGGATAATGTCGCGCGGGGGTCAAAGGGGCAATGGAATGCAAATCGTAGACACGATTCATTTCGTTGCTAATGATTTTAAAGTGGGTAAAAATTGTCGGATTATATGATTTTAACATTTCCAGGGTTCCTGTTCTTGCGGACAGCCATAATTTTCCTCTTACGATTGAACATCCTTGGCATCCTTTCTCGCGGATCGTTCTCCAGAACTACGAATTTCCAGGTCAGGGAGTGGAATTCCGGACGACAAATCGTAACGATATCGGCCACGATTATCATACAATGCAATGCGTTTGTCGATCGACGGATAGCCGTGGTGCAGGAATATTTTCGATTTTACTGCGCCGCGGCGCACAGTACTGAACCGGAGGCGGTTTGTTACAAGGCGCGGACATTCTCTGCCACCATTGGTCGTGTTTCTTTTTAAGCCGTTCAGTCGGCGGTGTCGCGATTGGATAGGCGTACGGTAATAATTTCTAGGTCTCCGCGAGCCTCTCTGATTTCTACGGAGAGCTGAAACTGTGCCGTTATATGGCAAATAACCGAGACGCTTACGCGCACGTTTTGCCTGCCTGCCTGCGTACCGTAATAAGCCTGTCGGTATCGTAATAAAACGGCCGGTGATTTGAATATATCACGTCCACGACGTCGCTGCCGCGACGGAAGGCTCTTTCGAAATGTGCATAAAAATTTTACGCAATCCCTCTCGTCCCTGTTCCGCCTTCTGCCGCGTCGCGACGTCGAGGAACGTGGGAAAATCAACGCGGCGCGCCTAATTGGCTTCGCTGTCGAGGCACGACGTTGACGACTATGAGAGTATTGTTAATTTCATTGTGATTTTTCGACGTTGCACGATTTATTAAACAAAAAGGAATTTCTTCTCTTTCGTCTTTTTTTTTTGTTTTTAATCATTTGGCTCTCGACGCGCGTTCAAGCGCGAGCATAAGCAAACGAAGGAGTGCTAGAACCAAGTAACTGAAATGTCAGTGGCGGAACTTCTTATTAACCTTTCCTAGATGATGATCGGGCGATGATCCGCCGACAAGATTCGATGCGCAGATTTCACTTTCCCGCCGTCCCGTAACGCCATCATTTCACGCAGAAAAAAAGGTCGTCGATTATGCGTGTATTTTGTTATAGCGAACTTTCTCCCGTTAAACGGACGCACGTTAAATAAAATCGAAGCCTCGTTACGAGGAAAATAAGAACGAACACGCAAATCGACGGCAGTAAAAGCTCGCGTACGTGTGTATGGCAAGTAGCAATCGGTATAAATAAGTTCGCAAGCGCGTCGGAATCGTAAATTAACAAGGGAACCAATATAATTTCCAATAGCTGATAAATCGTTCAACGAAATGTGTCGATCCACGGCAAATTGTAATTAGCTCGAAAACACGAAGCTGCGGGGAACCAATTTGCGGGGTAGTGACTGAGGAAAATGAAAGCGGGAATGCTGGATATTAAAATATTTGAAATATTTTAGATTTTCTGTGGCAAACGCTACCGGGTGTCATGCGAGTTGCACAAGGCCCCTGCGGCATGTTTAGATAGCGAACGCTTCGCTGTCTCTTATGACTGACATGTATAAATATTTGCTTAGTCGCCTCACCGTTTTGTCCGTGAATCGTCAGTCCATAAATTCTGTATCACGTATGTATCCCGCATACGCTTGTGACGGGGAATTCCTCCAGAAACGAGCGAGGATCCCGCGAGGGCGCAGGACTCTTATCCATCTTGATTTGACCAATTTATGATTCTTATGTCACGAGTATCTTTACGCAGATGTCTGGGAACCATTTCCTTCATAGCTTGTCGAGTTTTCTATTTGTCAAGAGGTTTGAAAATGGATCGGGACGTACAAGTGGAGTGTTGCTTCTCCTTGTCAGTTGTTGGAGAAAAGATTTGTATGCTATAAAAAATGCGACACAAGATAAAAATGTGTGTTTGAACGGATAGAGCAGGACATAAACCGCGTGGAAGATAATTTATGATGTTAATTAAGAAGAACTGTATCTACAGCAAAGACAGTTTGCCAATTTTGACGGGTTACTGACCGATTCGTTCATATCAAAATCGGGTTTCTTTTAGAAGCATTTTGAGGGGGGGGACAACTTGCCGAAGGCAAAATCCACCCACAAGACACTGAATCACCGGAAGACACGAGCAAAAGGAGTGCGGAGACCACGTGAGCGGACCAACCCCCTTTTATGTTCTCAACTAACAAGTGAGATTCGTAATATATTATTTTCAAATTGTTTTAAATTACAGGCTCGGTGGCCACGAATCGTCCCGAAGATAAAAGGGGAAGGCGTTCATTCAGCAAACCCTTCTGGCGTTTGCTAATATTAAGTATGCGTGGTATCCCTCCCTAAATCGACAAAGTAAATGACAAATCACGTATTGCGGAATGGCAATATTTTACATTAGGATAAAAAATAAAGGATACTGATCAACAAGTGACCAATTAATTTCCCGATGCGTTAAATTATTTCCTCTGCAATCCATTAAATTACCATCGACTGCCGGAAATTGTAGAATCACTTTGGAATGTGTTAATCGTTCTAATTCACTGCTTCCCACAATGGTTGAACGATTCGTCGACCGTAATCGCGAATCGCCAGAAGCCCACGTGGGTGGCTAGTTCAGTTAGCGGAGGCAGGTCGGCTACTTTGAAATCGATACAGAGCGTCGGTGCACGATTCCCAGTGGGGCTCGGGTGGTATTTCAATCGGGCGCGCTTCAAAACCTGAAAGATGATCTCTCTCTCTCTTTCTCTCTCCTCCCTCCTTCGCAGATACTACTATTCGATCGATCGCAAGTATTCTTCGATCGGCCTGCAGGACACTTACCAGGCGCGATATTCAAAGTATCATTATCGAGAGACACGCGATCGTTTAATCGTGAATTTATTCGCGGTCAATAAATTAATTAGTCGATCACTGTTATTAGAGGGACAAATTATACACCGGTGGAACGAGCAAATTGCACGACGTATTTAATCAGGAATTAATTCTCCAGGTTGACGCGTGCCACGATTTTTCCGTGTCTTTTTGTGCAACGAGGTAAGCGCGTGATCGACGAACTTATTTTAAACGATCACCTTATCTCTAACTGGCGACTTTTCAGCGTAGGTATCTACAGCGTTGCGCTGCTTCTGAATTTAAGTTAGTACTTTCGTGTACACATTTAAGTATAAACATATCAAGTATAAGGTAATAGTTATAAGAACATGCAACAGGTTGCTCTTTCGTAAGAATTTCCCTGGGTCGAAACCGAATTCGATGCAGCTAACTAACTCAACGTCGTCGCACAATCGTCGGATTCGTAATCTTCTGATGTCATACTGGATCGATTTTTTCCCCATTCTTCGTTATCCGTCTGTTCTCGCGTCAATCCATTGTCTCGCGGCATTGCAGTCGTACTACATGTCGCGAGATGTAACATGCAAGTATCAGCCACTCTTGTAAAATGACAATTTCAACAAGATCTGCTTACATCCGTACATTTCATTCGTCAACCTATAATCCCGATAAAAAAAGAAATTGGCAAGAACGAAAAAGGAATCTCGGTTGCTAACTTGTATCACATTTAACAGCTCTTATCGCCGGAACGCCGGGCAGGAATTTTCATGCTTGCTCGTCTCGCTTCGAGCGTTTTCAGGATTTTCAAGCGTATCGAGGAGCAAAACGATCCCGGGCCCCGATAATGATACACGAGGGGCGAGCACCGCCAATGAAATATAGCGTTTCGCGTAATTTATCGCGCAATCACGGAGGACTCGAGACTTTTTCCCGCCAGGACCACTGTGCGCACCTATAGAAAGCTGTCGAGGACAGACTGTCGGTTGGCAAGCAACGCGTTAGGGGATGCGCCATGCATAACGGTAGCAGGTACGTATACATACGGCCACTGGAAAGAGGCTGTCGCTGTCGTTCGACGCCACGTTAACAGAATTATTTATTGGAAGCATTGGCGGCGCCGGTGCAACGATTAGCATACTAATGTCGCCAAGGATTTCTCCGTGTCGTTCGTTGCGTCGATCCGGCAGCGTCCCAGCCCCGTTACTAATCTGCCATTATTAAATTACTCGCGTTACGCCGCTAGGACAGCGCGTACAGCGATGATTATCGTTTATCAATATCGCGGGGCAGCGTCGACGAGAGCACGGCATTAATCGGCCAGAGATACATATTTGTACGTCAGCACGTAATGTCGGGCGGATAAAACTGGTATGCGATATCGGCCATTAATAAGGGCAGCGAGGCGCTTCAGTAAAACTCGCGCAACTGCCGGGATCGCGTCCACTTCCGTTCAGAAATTAAAACGATGGGACTCGATGACACCTCGAGTTGCGTTACAGATTACTTATGGTACGAGGAGGAAGCTTTAAACTTAATTAACTGCATCGTTGTGGATATTACGATTACGCCGTAATGAGATTCGACTGTGAGTCCTGTAGATTATCAGCGAAGCTATTCCGGATTCGTAGAATGTAATTTGAAGTGTAACATTTTGCTGATACCACAGAAGACACGAATTCCTCGTGGTTTAAATAAAGAATTCCATTGTCTCGCAATACTAATATAATACGGTTTTCCGAATCGTGCAAGGAGTGTAGGAGTTAACAAAGATTTTAGCAATTTAGCAAAGATGAGCTTTCAGCAAACAATTTGGCAGTTCTTCGCGGGATCTTCGAGCTAAAGTGAAGCAGGCGCGGTCTCGAACCAGCGGTAATTTGATGTCGGAATTTAAAAGATGCAATCTCTCCATTGTTCTTGGCGCGGACATAATAGCAAGCTTCCTCTTCGGTTTAATGATCGACTGCGTCCACTTTCAGTTAGAATCAATACCACGCTGGCGCCGATTCGCGATATTGTCGCGCGGCTCGCAGTACACACACGTACGCGCGTTTAATATTATGATCCGCGTGTCTAGACCGGCGAATCGCCTTGGAAATCTTGTGGTGAAAGGCTGGATTATTAATTTGCACCGACGGTAATCGATCTTCGCCGCAAAAATCATAGCGTTCCCGATATTCTTGCTACGCCGCCGATCGGAATAAGCGTGTGCCATTAAAGCGGCTTACGAACCACGCGCGCAGTCTAACGTGTCCAGAAGGAATAGTATTTCTTGCGGTCTCGTTCGAATGCTGGTACACGGAATGAGGAAAAACGTGGCCAATTATACCATGCATTCGTGAAACATTATAAAGTTTCTATTGAAAGCACGAAAAACTTCGGGTAAATGGTATCGCGGTTACGGTTTCGTCTGACATGCATATCGGAAGTTACCTACATCGGAGCAATAAGTTTTATGGAATGAAAAATATGTGTGCGGGACGGAATACGTATGAGCGTGATATGAACAGTATCAATTTATCAGGCTCGTATTTAATATTGTACAATTTATCTCTTATGTCGGGATTATTTCTGAAAATCATCGATGGCTATTAACGAAAGAACGCGTGGGCTGGTAACGTTCGTAATTAGAAATCCAACCCGTTACCTATTAGCGCAGGAATAGGATCCAGGAATTATAATAAAATATGCCGAAAACGATCAAGGATGAATTAAAAGAAAATTTGCCTATGAATCGATCAATTCTCCGGTGGAGTTGAAATTCAAAGTTTTAAGATTTCCGTTGAGTAGTACGGTAATTACACCCACTGCTTGTGGATCATGATCTCAAATCATTCCTCACAACATTGACACACTTGCGCGGGTTACTTATTGTTGCAATAAGCTAGATTTACACGAACGTTATTTCAGCACCTGTCAGTGAAATAAACGTAGCATTATTTTATCCACAAAATATGTATAGAACGCTTTCCACGAATGAACATAAAAGGTTGACATCCGAGAATCTTTGTGAACGGTATTTGAAAGTTCTTCCTACATTTTTCTATAATTCTAACAGCCGGACTTACCGCGACGAGAGTTCTGAGAGCTTCAATTCGCATAGTAGCTGGCCAGGCCAGCGGGGAGGCCGTAGGTTGCAAACTGTTGGATCGATCACCTTCGTCGATCCCCAATTATTGGCCGACAATCTTTCGTACTTGATTTCACTCGATCCAAAGCGCGGTGTCCGGCAGGCGATCCGATTCTCCCGGTTCTACGTCGATTTCTCGCGATCCGTTGTGCCGATCCGGTGACATGTCTCCTGCGCTGATCTGCAGACACAAATTTTCCAGTAGAATCGCATCAATTTTGTGCATTATACAAATCCTACCTTATGTATCACGTAGCACTATGAAATTACTGTCGCAACTTATTTTTAATAAACACGAATCACCAATCCAGGAAGGAATCTCGCACGAAAATAATAGTACTAAAGTAATTGCACTGAATGCGAAAATAAGGAGCTTTACTTGACCAGGGATTGTTTAAAAGAATTGTGCCGAATATGATAAATAATAAGACAACAGTACACGGTTAATATAATACTAGGGAGCAAAACGACACGATCGCAACGGCACGTTGCGTTAGACTGAATCGATCTTTAAGATTTGCCGATAAAAGTAACGAGGCCAGAGTTAAACGCCGGCGTTTCGGTTAAAAAAGACCGCCGCGTTTCGTCATGCGGATGAGCATGATAACGTTATGAACCGATATCTTATCTTGACGTGTCTCCTATAGATATCAATTACGTTCGCGGGTGATATGCACTGACCTACCGAAGCAATGCGTTCACCTCCGAGTGCGGCAAGTGCAAGTGGCAAGAAGTAGCATCATCCTGCAGAGAATTTCAAGCAGCTTTTTGCATTAGCCAAGCTTTTACATTCTTTGTTCCTCTATCGAAAGTAATGGTGCGGGGATATCATTTGTGGTATCTTAAATATTATCAAATATTATATTATACAGAATTTGTCAGCAAATTTTTGCCATGAAGAATCAGAAAACGAATGGATCCGTTTCGAAATTGTGAGAGTCCGCGATTCCTCTAATTCGCCGGCGGTTCGCTATCGACTAGCATGGCGGTTATCACAAGGCGAGTAACACAGCCGCTCCCAGTATCATTCGTTATATGAGTTAATGACTCTCGAGAAATCATCGATTGGTCCGTCTTGAAGTCGCGACGCCTCTCGCACCGTGTAAGCACGCCTTCTCACCTAATGTAATGGTCGAGAGTTACATTTCGAGTGGTAAAGAGCCGAGAGGGAACGATATGACGTGGAATGAGAACGAATTTCTATGGTTTCCTCATGCGTGGTATTCGACAAATATAATATTTCCTCTGAACACTCGACGGCATCGTAGAGTTTCGATATTTTGCCTCTGCAAATCGTTGCGCCGAATAATTGTGCAATGCAAGTTCTCGCTGCTTTTCTTTATTTCCATCGGGAAGTAATATGACGGAGGAAGCGATATTATTAATTGCATGGGAAGGAAAGTAAAATATTTCTTTTTTTATGGCAAAAAGACGATTGATGGAATACTTATTACGTGGTCTCGCGGCACCAGTTTGGTTTCATGATTGAAAGTCCACGTACCAGTCGTCGGGAAACGAAGTAAAAGGGGCAGCAATAAAATATAGTGTATCTGAATTATTGAAACCTGTTGCAGAATTCATAATTTATTAAGCGAAGACATTAACGAAACCATGTAATTCCCCCTTTTTTTTGTCTCGTTCTTATTTAATGGAAGTCTGTTACAACAGTTGAATAAGATCGTGGACAGCGAAAGGCTTCCACGGTTTTCCAACGTCATCCGGAACACGAAACGACTCGTCTAGAATGCAGGCTACTTTGCATCGTAACTGCGCGTCGTGGTTTCTTTGCGATCGTAAAGCTTATCCCAGCGAATCGCTATCGGTCCGATTGCGTCCACCTTTAAGCAGCGATCCACGAACTTTACAACTCCGAAATGTACTGAAGAACAAGATATTCGCGTCCCTACAGTACTCCATTTTACGTCACAATTTAAATTAACTTTATCGCTGCCCATTTCTAGTATCCAGAAACTATAAAGCACGGAAGTACAGATTTCCCAATCTGTTGGCACTTTAGGAGATAAAAATTCATTAGACGCTTCGAACCCCCGAACGACAAACGCACGAAACGTCGAAAAATGGAAAGGAGAAAACCGTCAAACTGTCTCCTATATTTTACTAAACTCGAATCTTTTCTCTATTTCACTATCACAATTTTTCAAGGCAAGCCCCATCGATGATCTACGAATCATTCAGCTTCATAAATCCAGCATAACGATCGTCATTATCCGAATGACCAAGGGACCAACGCCAGCAACAGATTTTCGAAGCGATTCGTTTGCGTCGCACGGCACCATCGTCGATCAGCCGAATCCTCTTTTTGGATTCAATCGAGTCGGCGGTCGGTGGATCGATAAAAGCACCGGCTGCCGCGTAATCGTAAGCGGATTAGGGATATAATTTTGGATTACCGCCGCGACACGGGAAACGCGTGTATCGGCGATGGTTTTACGGTGAATCACCGGTTGTAGCTTGCCGCTAGGAATTCGTCGATAACACGCAGACACATTCGGCGACAGACGTGTCGGAATCGCTTATCGCGTTTCTTTTTTTTCCCCCCTCCGCGTCGATATAATCGAGCAATTCTTAATGGACGGAAAGGGAGGCTGCTGTCTCCGCCCTCTCTCGTTTCCACCTTTGCACTGACGTTTCGACCGGTGCGTGCATTATCGTTGCTTATCTGCGGACACGCATTGCCGTGGAATGTCGTTCGCGGATTCCTTCGCTGCGTGTCCGCGAACACCTTGCTCTACCTTGCTTCGCTTACGCGATCCTGACTCACGAAATCGGAGAACACGTGTTCGAGGATTGGGCACGCTCTGATAGGGGATTAACCCGCTCGCTGGAGTAATACGCTTGGTAAGTGTTAGTACACGTTATCTAGACAAATAGATTTATGCGTACACGCCACTTATTTGGATACAGCGAACGTAATGTGTTGGAAGAAAATTGTTCATTCGCAGAAGCGTTCGCGGGGTGCGTTGTGCGATGCAGTTCTTATTTGGTAATCAAAGCAACATTTGCTGGATGAGAAATTGCGAATGATTAACTGAAAACAAATTGAACGAAATAACTGATGAATGCGAAGCGGTTGAAAGCAGCGATTTGCCCACCCAGAGAAGACATAGAAATGTAATAGGAACATAATTTCGCCTCGTAAAGCATTTCGTCGTAAATACGGAGGTAGGAAGCGAGTTTTCGGTAGAAAGTTCGTTTCGCACTTTCCTTAAAAGATATCCACCTACGATCGAAAACGGCGAGACTTTCTTCTCCACTTCGTCTACGAGCAACTCTTTGCGCATAATGTACAGCCGCGAGTTCTATGAGTGACAATGGCACAGCGTTTTCGATCCACGTTTTTACAATACTTTTCTGTAGCCGAAATAATCGTGATTCGCGGTATTGCCTGGAAATCGCTAGCGCAAAGTGTCTTTATACAATGCTGAAGACAGCAAAAACGCATGGATATGCCATGCTTTAATTGAAATGTAATTTACGAATAACGAACAACTTAAATCGTCGTACTGCTGCCCGCGTATTCCATTTGAATGCAAACGACAAGCTATTACTGTACATTATCGGAGAGGCACGGTGAAATAATGATCGGCGAACGTTACGGAACGATCACGGCGATCAGCCCGTACTCTTGTAGCTCGATCACGAGCCGGACAGAAAGGCTTGCACACTTTAATTACACGATACTGCCGGTAAACGATTTGAGCTTGTGCAAAGAAACATCATAGGTATACGACTTTCGTCGAGATTATGAGTAAATTGCGCCTGGTAATGATGGCAATTTCCTACTACTTTTCGACATTTCCCGTGTGTTGCGAATGATTCAGCGTGTTGTGTCTGAAGTGACTTGTAGCTTCAAGAATGCCTCTTTGGAACATAATCGAAGTGTAATAATGTGATACTCGTTATCGCTAAGAATATCGATAGATCAAGATTCGCAGTAGCATACCGTTACGATATTTTGCAGAAAGCGAAACCGAACTCCGATTTGAATCATTTATCAGCGATATTTATGGATTCCCGATAATATCAATGAGTTCGCATTTTAGCGTGATAATGCTGGCGCTTCGCAATCAATATTTGCTGTATCAATTGATCACCTTGCCGTAGAAAAACGTTCGTACTACCATTTTATTAATAAGATTTTTATTTGCTTCCAGGAGTACTTAATACGCCTCGTCCTCGGCTATTACTTAGTCACGCATGAAAAGAAACAATTGACATCGAGGAGTGCACGAGCTTCGCCTACGCTGCAAGCCTCTCGAATGCTTGCCGCGAATATCGCTTACCTCGCGGCTCGTTAATCGTAGGTATAACTATCCCAAAGCGGCTGAAAGCCACAGGGAAAACCGCTGGTTGAGTCTAACAGTTTCACCGTGACGATTTTACGATTCGCTTGACGTTGCAATTACTTCTGGTTAGAGGACGCATCTTAATGCCCCTGCAACCGTTCATTTGCATCGTTGCTTACACGGTTCACTAACGAGGAAGCGTGGTAAAACAAATAGCGTCCGTGCGATCACCGTGAATTGCACGCGTCGAAATCCATCTTCGAACACTGTGTACACTTTAACAAGATTCATAGTTTCTGAAGCGATTCACAATATCATTGTCGCGAGTCTTCGAGCTATTTCGAAAATCTCTATTTTCTCATTTTTATAAGTACACAGTATCCCGTGGTTTTATTATTCGAAAGAAATAGGATGTGTAAGAAACATGAGCTGCAAGTATTTGCATATTCGCGTCGATAAATGAGCAAGAGACACGTTTTAAGTTATTCGACAAACGTTCCTCTTCCTTTATTGCTCTCCTGTTTCGTTTGATCTTCCTCCTCCCGTTTTTTTTAATACTCCAATCGATTTGGTATAATTTACATAAAATAACGATTAATGCACGAGCTCGAGATCGGTAAGCCGAGCCGAACCTGATTTGCAGCGCGTATAAACTTCCCTGCGCGTTGCCCCTGAGGGGAAAAGCAATGCTGGAACGAGGGTACCGAGAAGTTAACATCACTCCCTTCTTGTAAATTATACCGTAACACCTTGATACTTGGATGCTCGAAGAAGTTGTCCCATTACCAACCATGTGCCGACATATATTTCTGTTCCTGTATGTACAGCTGAAGAAACGGTGATACGCATGCTTTTGTATAATATCCGCGGTTCGCGTGTCTTTTGATCAGAAAAAAAAAGAGTCAGCAGAGAGAACATGACAGCGGAGAATTCCACAAGATCCGCACCAATTTACAAGAACGGCAATTATCTCTTCCACACATTCGAACCCGTGTTGAAATCATTGATTTCTTTGATTTCACATAAGATGAGACCCGGCGAACCGTAAGTTGGAGCGGAGATTACAATCGTGTCGTGAATCGTAGCGAATAATTCTTCTCCGCGCAGCCGCGAGATTCTGGAAGGAAGGGCCACGTACTCGGTGCATTCAATCAAATATACGTATAAGAAGCAGCGGTAATCGTTTGACAACAGCCGGGTGTAAACGCCCACGTGCAGCTGTAAAGCAAAAGCAAAGTGTCCCGAGGCTAATCGTCAAATCCGTTAGACGTCGTATCATTCGCAAGGCACACGCAACATGATGTCTCGTGTAGTTTAGTAATGACTTCCTTAACCCTGGTAGCCGTGTGATTTATACCCGATCTCTCGGACATACCTTGCGGATTAGCTTTTTTGAAAGTCGTCTCTCGACGATCGCGCTGGGCCTAGGATTTCTTTCGTCCACGAAGCTGGTATATACGTTAGTACGACCCAGTCGAACGTCGGGCTATCGGGACCCGTAATGCGAACGATCGGACACCTTAACGTGGAAGGAAACCCCACGGAGAACGCGTACGCGGGAGGTAAACGAATCTAATTGAAAAACTGTGCCTGACCGATGTTTTGAATTAAAGCCGGACAGGTGAGAGAGCTTTAATTTATTGAATCATGCTGGACGATTAGCTTTCTTTGTGAATAATTACTTTGAAGCTAGTTTGTGGATGGTTAAAGGACCGATCAAAATAAACAGAGATATCTAATAAAATTGGTTTATCTTTACCAGAAGGTTTTACTACCCTCGAGCCTGTCTTCATGGGGAGGTTTTATTTCCTCCACAGTCGAGCGTCGTAAAAGTACCATCTAAAAACGTACCTTCAATCTCCTTTAATCTGCCTGCGTAGTATACAATTTGACGCAAGTGTGACAAACGAATAGACCGCACGGACATTTATATTGACTCATGCGTCATTAATGGGAGGAGGAGATTATTATAGCCTTTGTCGGCCGTGTAGCGAGGGTGAGATCTCATTCATGGTATTGTTTATGAATGGTCCCCGAAGTGTTGGTGTACGCGAGATCGGTGCATCGGTGAGCGAAGGACCACGAGAAGACTGGTTCCGAAACCAGTTGCCAATTAAAGCGACACCAGCGAGAAGAGTCGGACTTGCGTTTATTACGCATTAACCCATTCTAATATTTCTTCCCCAGGGAAAACCTGAAATTCGTGTTCGGCGCGCCGTTTTGTTCTGCTGATTGTGCGGTGATCTCAATACTCTTGAAGCGATTTCTCGAAATGACAATTTCCGATGCACGAGCGGACAGAAAATATTTTGATAATTTAATGGTGAATCAAAATGGAGCGGTAATGAAAAATAATTCTAATTATACATTTTATAAATGAACACCATTTTAGGAGGCATAGAATTTGTACGTGTTGCGTATTAAAAGAGTTCTTTGAAATCACAAACGATGTTTGGATAGTAAGGATATAAGCTGAATCTATCATCGCCGCGCGATTATCATAGGCGAACACGAGCACGAAAGAGCTTCTCAGGTGGATACAAGAATTTCTAATATTCATTCGCTCGCAGAGATCGATTAAGTAAGTGGACGACGCGAACTGGCTACACAATTTCAACATTTTGTGCACGAGCCACTGGGGAAATGATTAATCGATCGATTACGAAAATACAGGCGAACCTTGCGTGCATGAACAATTGTTCGAAGGATACTTAGCGAAATGAATGAGACTGTATGGAGGTGCATGAAGAATGAAGCTGCGATGGAAGCAACGATAATTCATTCGAATATACATATAGGTACATATATCTGTATTTCTTGTTATTTAGGCAATCGGTGTTTAAGAAATAGGAGAATACATGTACGAAATTCTTTTTATCTTTACACGAAGTGTAAGTACGGGTATATTTTCTACGCGAGGCAAACAGAAAGTTTCAAAAACATGTTGGAATCTGAGTGGGAACGATGACGCCTGCTGATATGAGAAATTTTAATTTCAAAGGTTACCCTACTGCCATTAGCGCTAACTAAACACCTATTCTCGAATCAACAAAATGATCAAGGCACTTCCTAAAATAGAATAAAATCACATATACGTATTTGTCGCTAATAAAATTCCTCCTTCGAACTGTCTCTCCTATTTCTTGGTATCCCCGTCGGAAAAAGCAGGCAACACCCTTCGCATCTGACTCGCGGGCGTGCATGCTCGTGACCACAGGGAGGAGAGCACATGAATCATTCGGTTCGCAATTCGCTTTCCTGTTTGCAGATCCGAGAGCGAAGCCGGCACTCGCGCTCGCGGCTACGTGCACTTGCGGGTGGGTAGCCAGCGGGAAAAGAAACACACCTCGAATGCGTGTTTTCGCCCACGTCGCTCTATAGCATTTGTGTTTCTCTAACAACGTTCGCGGCGCGCTTTGGCGAGCGTGCACTCGCGTTCGCGAGCACCCGTTAATGTCTTACTCCTACGAAAGGCGACACGGTGAATAAGCGAATGAATTGCATTCATTACCACGATATATGCGGCGCCGTGAATCGTAGGAATCGAGGTAGCGGCGTTCGCGAGACCGTGGATCGCTTTAATAATAATGAACCGCGGGGAATAATACAGTCGAGCGGTAATTAATCGTCTCGCGACGAAGAACGCTCATTTGCGTTACTCCCTACCGATTCGAGCATTCGTTCGCTGAAACATTCTCAATCGCTATTACTGTGCGTTTGTTGAAAATTGATTGCGCTTAACGTGGATAATTTACATTACGCGTGTCCGATATCGATTGCACGCGTCGCATTTCAAATGGAAATCGCGCCTAAGACGATGCCGATACAATAGCTGGCCAGCCAATTTATTAAGTAGTTCGACCGTACAAACGAGCCGACAACAGCGGTAGACAACTGCTGCAACATTTGATTATTGCGCTGTCAATGCAACATTCCCATGCAAAGTGCTTTACTGCATGATTCACTTATTCGACGAAGAGAAATTAAGAGGACCATTTTTATTTTCTTTATGCCTTCCATGCTGTGGAAGAGAATTATTAGTAATGGTAATTAATGTCTTTTCGCTATCGCGAGGAGAGTATATATTTGTGTCCGATTCTTGGATTCATTCATATTCATGTGTCGCGACTTGCTAATTAGGGATTTATTTATTACTGTGACATCCCAATTAAAGATGTGTTAACACGTGGCTGGCGTCACGGTGTCTGAGGACCCCCGATTGCCAATGATTTCGCAGAGGAAGAAGATTCGACTACTTTTGCTTTGTGAAAGTCGATGTATGTAGGTAGTGCACAATGTCTCCGCCACTAGAACGTTGTTCTTCAGAGGAAGAGTACAGAACGGTGTAAATCTTAGAACCGCGAGACAAGGCAAAAGCAAGCCACCCCCGCGGGAGACAGAATGGAACGAGACAGTTTGGAGAAACCGCAAGTACAATATGTACGATCGTTCCGAATGCATTTCCATGCCATTTCAGAGACGCGTCGACAAATGGGCTTTCATTTTTCTAAGATTAATCGTTCCGATTTGAACAGTGGCTCAATTTTATTCTTATTCTACCACAATGCCTACAACAATGCCTTCAAGTAAACATCCAGTGTTGATTGATTATCATTACGCGTGATTACTCCAAAAAAAAAAAAGGAAAGAAAGGGGAGTTGACCGGTGGAGGTGCACGAATTTGCATACACTTTTAATCGTCCTTTACGGTCAGGTATCGTCTAACATGCTACCGATGCATTTAAAATCGTGTAAGGGGGTGGGGGATGGTTTACGGACCGATTGTCATTAGATCATGGTGGTCCCGAAGGACAGGAAGGTGCACCTTGAACAACATCGCGTTCCCGTGCGGTTTCTGCGGAGAGTTGGCATATTAGCATAAGCGGAGTCGTTAAATCCGGATTCAAGGTTAACGACACGCGAAACTCGGCCACCAGCAACAGGGCAGGTAGATGTACGCCGAAGAAGACGAGGGAAGAGAATGAATGGAAGGAAGCAGCCAGAAATCGCGAGAGACATTGAGCTAACACTGTCCAACGGAATGCACATTCTAAATGAACATGAAAAACGCAGGACGGAAATTTGTATTATCTATTTTCCTTCGGGGTGTTTTCTTTTTTCGGGAGTGCTCAGAGAACATTCTCAGGGTTACCCATGCACTGGCCAACGAGAAAAGTTTGTCCACTTGGCGGACATGCCTTGACGAAATACGGCTGTGCGAGGTTTGTTAACGCCATGGAACCACGATGCGGCTTCATTTGCATCGCTATGGGGTGCGGGCATCAATGTCACCGGTCTCGGCAAACATGAAAATTAAACAGGGAATGTTTCGGTCACTTTGCTGTCGCGGCACGAGTGTATCGTGGTTTATTCCCTCTTTCTTTCCTTCGTTCCTATGTCCACACTTTCTTTAAATTGAGGAATCATTGCCCGACGCTGAACGACGCTGAACACGTTCGTATCGTTCGTACATCATTGGTGACTCGAATGAAAATTTCATCAACATTAAACGTAATTAAAAGATCGATATGGTAATTTAATTTTCTTGAATTTTCCTTCTGCTTTCCGCGGAACATTGATAATTCTCAAATAAATCTCTCGACTCGATTCGACCGAACTATGGGAGTGGGATTACTGGAACGGAGCGTGGCTGCATAGAGGCCTTGAATTATATCTTCCGTTGCAATTTCGCTTCCCCGAAGAAATATTCGGTCTAAACACACGTTGGAGTTCGTGAGCTTCGCTCATCGCCCTCGGCACGCGCCGAACAAGATGGATCGTATATATGTACCATACGTGAATGCGAGAGACGAGGGGGAAACAAGACGAGTAGGAAGAATACGGGTCGGGCGAAATGATGTATACGAGGGTAGTCGACCATGGACGGCGATTTAGGTGTTTATCCTGCAGGAATGACGCATGCGACAGACCGACAAACCGATGAATTATGATATAAACTGGTGCCATTTGTCGAAAGGCATGGTCTCTCCCTTTTCTGTGCACGCTAATATTATTTACTCTCATTATCTGCTTATACGATGACTTATCTGTTACATCCACCCGGTGAGTACATAACTGTTAATCAGGCGGTTCATTAATTATTGCGCTGCTGCTCTAAATCTGGTAGAAATCTAGTAAACCTCTGATTTTATATTATCTTAACGTAATTATAGCATGGTGTCTTAGAAAAATGTACGTAACATCAGCGATGATTTTCGTAGGACTTTCTCCCAAGCGTGCAGAATAATATCCACTGCTATCCAAATTATATAATAATTATCTGAAACTTTTAACAAGCTTTATCACATTCTACAATCTTTTCCAATCGCAAGCAAGTCCGGGGACGCTTATCGACTTTCTAAAAACGCCTACGAAGCCAGCCACAGACATTGGGGCAAAAAATTGCCGCACTTATCGCCGATACATCGGCGATCCTCGTTAGTCTATAATTAATCTATATCCTCGTCAATTAACGCGACGACGCTGCGATCTCGCCCCAGAATCTCGATCCCGGCATGTCCGCGGCTCGCCGTACAATCGATGGGGGCCGCAGATTAACCGTTTGTCGACGTCGCGAGTTAAAAACCGTCGATGACATCTCTCTTTAGGATCCTCAATCCTTCTTTTCGCGTCTGGCGGCGGTGGCGATCGATCGATACGATGGCTGTCGCTCGATAAATCCGCCCCACGATGCGGCCTCTCATCGGCTGATGTCTGTATCCTGTGTATCGGAAATAGGCGCAACAGCAATTCACCTTCGGCTACCCTGTCCCCATCGTGCTTATTGCGTTATTCATGTCGATGCAGTCGCAATTGCTTGCCGGCGGCCGTCGATTTGAACTTTTTCGTCAAGTTCCCGGGAAACGCGATCGAATCCCTGCAGCGAACGGTAGCCGTGGATCAGCTTTATCTGGTGAACTCTGCCAGCGACAACGAGTTATTGTTCACCGAGATCGGCTGTCATGTACACGTAACGGGGATTTAGCAACGATTTCATGTCATGAAAATAACTGGCCGGTGTGGGACGAGAGAATGAAACGTTTCGCAATCGCGGGCGAAAGATTACGCATACAGTGATGTTGGACGGTCTACTGTCGCGCATTTGAAACATTGTTACTTATAGTTAGGGCAATTGTATTTGAGAGCGAAGTTGCGTGGCAGCATTTTTATCAGTATCCGGAAATATATTAATATTTTATATTTGGTACTAGACGACCCAACTTGCAAAACAAATTCTGCGAACAATTTATGTACCTTCATGCAATGATCGTTCAGTTATGATCAACCCTCAAACATTTCACACACGGTGCAAAGTTGTCGGCGGCCCTCGACAACTCCAATTAAATATCAATTTCATGGCTCCGGCTGCACAAGATGAAGCTCGTCAGTGGCAACGTCTTATCACTCGATACTAAAAAAATCCAGCTACAAGATTGAAAAAGGAGCAGCCAGTTCCTGGCAACTTCGGTCTTCGCCGTATGGATTGCCTCAGCTCGCCCTTAATCCCATTACGAATAAGTAATGGATCTCTCGTACGCCGCCGGAGAACCGTAAAAATGTTGTGTCAGATGCTATCCGACTGGTTGCCGTTTGGTAATTCACCATACGTTCAACCATCGAGGAACTGTACGCGGACCAAAGGTCAGGCCGCTTTTACGCTCGGCGCTAATCGTACAGTTTCCGAAGAAGTCCTTGCCTCCGTGCGATTCAGGCTCACGGAGTAGGAAAGGAAGATTGGCGGAAAGGGAGAATGGTCGAGCGTTTATACAGATCGCTCGAATTCCGTGGACCACGAAGGGAACGCGAGGAGCGACAAGACTCGCTTAAGTCCGAGAGAGCAACGAGATAACGATCGGAATTTCTCGCCGAACCATTCAGGGACTGTGTATCCAATCTACTTGTAATTACATACGCGACGGAATCTGGTATGTACGGACAGTTTAACGGTAAACGGTCGATCGGTGCAAATAGCCGTGCCGGGGGAACAGCTACTTAACGAAATTGCCCGAGCACTGCTGTGCGCGCCCCTGATTACAGGGATTGCTTTGAGAACGCGTGCACGTATTGTGCAATAACCGATGAACAAGTTTAAGGATATCGTTGCCGGAGATTAAGCCGTTTGAACTGGCGGAACGAAAATTCGATTTCAGCGGGACGGACGGTATTTCAAAAGGCGACGTTTCAAATGATTTGTATGCTTTGGAAAGGAAAAATGCTGCGGGGAATATGTGATTTGACGACCTGAGCGCTTTAAAAAGTAATTTATCTATAGTGGTCTATCTGTTTATTGTAAGATTCTTCTAGTTGTAAAATCAACAGAACAGTGGAGACGTATTGCTGTTGGAGAAAGCAGACCATAGGAGATCGTTCTACATGTCGCATCGCCACGGAACCGTCTATCTTCGTGTAATAAGATACGTGGATGTATTAGTCACGTCAAAGTCACAATGGAAGTCATAAAAGGAGCAAGAGCAACATCGTAAAACAACGTCGAACGTAAAATCTGATTTCTCATGAAAGTCCGGTTTTAGGTGTTCGTTATTGCTAAACATCGCGTAAATTTGTCGAAACCTATGCAAGGATATTTCATATTTACGAATCGGATCAATTCCATCGCTTTCGTCATCGTTACACGAAATTAGGCAAATTAGCATCGATAAGGGGGAAGCAATGACGTTCCCATGATTTATGAAGGGTCCCTTCGAAGGATAAGAATCTAGGGGAGTCCAGTGAAGCGACGACCAGGAGGAACACCGCCGTTAGGTGTTTTCGCGAGACGATTAAACCAAGCATCGTTGCCCGCCCTCTCATTATCCCTGCCCCGTTTCCGCTTGCATAATGCATAAACGGGGTGAAAACACGAGGAAGCTGTAACGGTGTAACGTCGTTACGCGGTAAAGGGACCGCAGATTTACAAGAAGCCACCCTGGCTGCGTACCAACGAGTCTGAAACCCAAGACTTTTCGTTCATACCGCAATCTTCCACCCACCGCCTTGACTCTGATCGATTTCGTTCGGCAAAACGACGCGAACATCGTCCAGCCGTTTAAGCGGATACGCGTTCTTATTCAGTTTAATTTACTAATAGAAGACAAGGGCCTTATAAGCGGTACAAATGTTGCAGGAACGATAGTTTGTGAGGTTTAGTTAAAAAAAAAGGATAGGGTCGAAAAGCGAAGTGCTCGGAATAGAAGAGGGTTTTAATTGAATCCTGAAACATGGACTGGAGTTCCGTACAGCGATTAAGCATCTCTCCGAAAGTATGAAGAAATTAGTTACCTACCGTAATAAACGGTCATTAACTTTTAATGCAGCCTCATGGCAGGACTATATTTGATGTACAACTCGTGCCGTAAAAAGTTTTACAATTGTCTGTCCCTTATCTCGACCATAAATGTTGTATACCTATAATAAGCCATGCTTAAGCCTTTTTTTTTGGAACCATGTTTTGACGGCTATTAGTGAAGCAAACACGTCATTAACAGTCTATGTAGGAGGTGTTACTCTCATCAAAGATAATTCTACTTTTTTACTTTCCACCTCTGAACTGACTTCGGAAAATGTACCAACACGTCAAATCTAACCAGTCGTGAAGTTCGTCTTTCTATACAAATTTTTAACGGCTATATCGCGAGCAGGCACTGGATGCTTCAGTAGCATGCACTTGCGTATTGGAGTAACTCTCGTACGTGGAATAGTTACGAGCCCCTCGGGTACTGCTTAATATGCATGGAAATGTTCCGTAACGAGCGTAAGCTTTGCCCACTACTTTCAGTTTCTCATTGTTATGGGAGAATATAGTTGGCAATATTTCGTAATAGTTGAAGAGCTAACTAAATGGCGGATGAAAGAAATGCTCGATAATTTTTAAGTACATCGGGGGTATTCGCATGGATAAGAAGAACAATAGTCCCTGAAGGAAATGACGTTTAGGTATTCAAATGAAATTGTCCCAGGTGAAATGAATTGTCGCGACAGGCAAATTTGCTCAGGGTGTTACTATTTCATGCACAAGCCCCTTGGGGCTCGCTTAGCATGCATGAAAATGTGCTAACGCGACACGCACTGCCGTTTATTTCCGACAGCTACTGTTTAATGATAATACACCGTTTCATTCGTCATGCGTAATCTTGGAGGCTTTTAAAATGCTTTCAATGAAAGTCTCGTTAAGCGCATAAGAAACGTTTCTTTACGAGGAGGATAACATGGAGAAGTAAAAATAAACGAGGATATTAGAAACAAAAAAAAAAATCGTACAGGTATACCCATTACAATTTTTTCAAAGTGTTCATTCATCTTGGCCCCCATTTGAAGCTTATTACTGGCATTTAAGTGACACACAAAGTGCACATTTCTTTTCCCAACTGTCGCGTGCTGTCCCGCTTTTTCACGCTGCTATGTCGATCTGACAGTAGCGTAAAAGCCGTGTCAGGATGCGATTAGCGGCGACCGCCTCGCGGAATCTTGACAAAGTTAGTGGAACCCCCCCTATTCTGTGTAGCGGGAGTCAGCTGCAGCGACCGGATGACAAATCGTTGCTTGGCCGACCAGACAGCTAACATCCATTGGCCGTTTTACAACTTGATAAATCGCGTTAGTACATGGGGAACCTTCGCGTTCCCGGAACGGGCCGCGCGTGCATTAAGCGTGAACTTCGTTGTTGCTTTTGTATCACAATTTTTTTGTCATCCCCTCCTTCATGAATGGTCTTTCATTTTGGCTGCTGCGACAATTTCGTCGAAACAATTCGTTACTTCAAAATGATGTAGGTGCTTCCTTTTTCACTTCGCCTCGTCGGCGATTTATATAATCGATTTAGTGGCGTTTTATGCTTCTTGGCTGACAACGCTTTCAAGTTAATAAACCATTAGAGCGATGCTGAGAAGGTGAGCTATCGCAACAGGAGTTGTAACGTGAAATGATTAATGGAATGATAAATTGTTGGAAATGATCGGAGAATCGCCCACACAGGGTGATTGTAGATGACAGTGGAGCGTTTAACGCTTTGAAAGCCATACCATCGTTATGGCTCCGGGTAGTGAATGAAAATTTTATTGAATCATAAACGTCTTTCATCTTCAGCTTCCATTGATTACGGTGTACGTTATGCTCTTAGTAAATCTGCAAGTGGCCGATCAGTGTGAAACAAATTCACTTTCCGTAATGAACAAGTTCTTCGCATATTAATGTAATGTTCCAAATTTATAGTACGATAAAAATCAAAGTAGGAATTAATATCAGCACGATTTAGACATGGACAGTACAGGTACAATGCTCTAATTAAATAATTTCGAGCATAAATGCAGCGACTCCAGATTATTCATGTTAATTGCGGGCACAGTAAGCACGTAGATCACGATCAAACGATCGCTATCACGCTATCGTTAATGATCACTATCTAACCATCGGCTCATCATTTTGTGCTCGGTTCAAGTTGCAGGAAGACCGCCTTTAATATAATAAGTAGAGTAGCCGGTGCATTATTTATTATTATTCGCAATTACACGGATGAAGCACTATCGCGGGAACCAGTTCTGTCGTTCAAACGGGAGGATCTTTTAGTGAATAATTGCGCACAGTGGACGTGCAGCAATTAAGGCAGGAATTTATTGCGATGTAATCGTTTTTGATACAAATATTCCCACGTGATAGAGTCTGACGAAAAAATAATAGTGAAAGGAAGGATAATATTTCTCTTATCATCGCACATGAATAATTCAATTTTTAATTCGCAATCGACACAGGATTTTGCGTCAGGATTTTGAAGCGTACATGTTATAGCAATGGATAGTAATTACACACTCGTGCATCTAACCGGCACTAATCAAACTTGACAATTTGTTTACAAAGTAACCAACATGCAGGCGCCTTTATTTAACCAAGACATGATATGCAGTAGGCGACAGTCAAGTCAACCGTATTTTAACAGAAAATCGTGCGCGATTGGAAGTGAACTGATTAAAGTACGAGTTGAACGTGTTGGTGAATTGGCTTGCCATCATTGCCTCGAATGGCAACAGGAAACGGTACGAAAGTTAATTCTGTCCATGGTAACTGGCAGCACGTGATTCATACCCGAGAAAATTTCTCTGCAAACTATTTCTACGCTGTTACGGAATACGTAGTTTATGACGAAATTCGTAACATTTGTTCTCCGACAATATTTAAGCGTGTTATTAACTCCAAACTGACGATAAGAGAAAAGCGGATACCGAATGGACTCGAAGATCGTATCTATTTATGAATTCATAACATAAGAGCTAAATCGCGCTGCTGGTCTACTAATGTATCGCGTGCCTCTAAAAATAGTTTAACACCCTTTCTATCTTATCGTCGGCTTCCACTCTATTTCGCGATAAAGGAGTCAAGTTAATATTGCTGAATGCTAAATGAAACTTCGTATCTCCCACCAGCCCCTTTCTTTGGCGATCGATTACGATAGAAACATTATTAAATTCATCGGCAACTGACGCTATTCGCGGTGTCGCTGTTAAGTGAAGGAACATTAATTATTAACGTTGCTGAAAACCTACTTATCCGAAGGCACCTAACTTGCGCAATTAGACGCAACAAGTATCTCCTGATATGAATCAACGAATCCGCAGAATTTTCCGTTACTCTTGGAATTTTATAATTAACATTCCACGTCGATCGAGACGACATCGGCCAGTGAAATGTTAATTAAATCAATAAGGTAATCCTATGTAACAAGAGAAAACGATGGCCCCCGCTGAAACCGGCGCACAGATGGATAAGTGATGGTTTTATTCGTCTTTCTCGATTTGTTGCGTTCGCTAACCGATTGTCGACGTTCTCGATTGGCGAATAACACCGCGAACTTTTCTCGATTAGTTATCAAATGGTAATTAAGTAACAACCTCGGTATACATTGCCACGTCGCGGCTGTCGGGCCTGTCAGACGGCGCCACCTTAAAATGTCAAGACTTAACGAGTGCTCGGCGTAAATGAAGAAACATTAATACGGATTGACGGCGGTTCAACCGGATTTGATTGAAACGTTTCGCGTCCCTGAGGATATTTGCGTGCGATTTACGCTGAAGAATGAGGGTATCGAAGAAACTCGGCCCACAGGATTTATTGTAATTGAGACTATCGATTGGCGAGTTCCTTGGAAAATTCTGTTTCCTTTGAAATTTTATTAAACAAGGAAAACTAATCTTTAATCAAAAAGAATTTGATACTGTACTATGTATTTCGTGGAAAGTAACGCCTAAGTACTTGCCGGCCAAAACCCACGGAGACTAAACAGGAAACACGCCTTCAAACGATACAAGAGCGCAAAGGGTTAACGTGGATCGCCACTAGACGAATGGTTTTACTCGACACGTCATACGTCCCGGGATATATTTGCATCCGTGCACAGAAGCGACCGCCAGCAATGCATTACGAACGGCTTATCGAGCAGTGACAGTTGAAGTAAATCAATGCGCGAGACAGGGGATGCCGGCTAATAATAAGAATCATTTCTGCGACCACTGTGTCGTTCCTGTCACAGGCGACGCGTCGCGAAACGCAAAGCTCTCACAGCGTGACGACCGGTTTAATCGATTCGCTCCTACAAATTCTCCATCTGCCCCTTTAAAATTCCACCGACCTATTTTTCCTTGGATCGTCCGGATGGACATTAGTGATTAGATTGCCCGATTCGAATGGATCGTAAAGAACAATGTGCGACAATCATCGTTTGCCACTGAAACTTATTGTTTTTAATAAAAGAATGCCAGCGCGCTGTTTAATTCCTTAAGCGGCAGCAGTGAGATGTAAACCCTTCGGAACGAAATGACTCGCTCTATGACGATTTTGCGATGGAAACCCATTAGTCGTTGACTCGATGACACTCCCACACTTTATTATCCAACGCTTCTCGGGATTCGACCATAGATTACACTTACGGCAGAGCCGACAGACGCTCGTAGATAAGGTTCAACGTAGTCCAGCCGTACATTACACCGTACTCGAACGTCACCACCGAGTGTTCCTACGTATCAATCACGTGCGTCATCGCCACCTACGAATTCGATGATTCGTGGTAATCGAAGAAAAAAATATGGGAACGTGAGTGATCTGTGGAGCGTCACAATTCACGCACTGCTTCAATAATATTTGTGCCCACCTCCCCCAGCTTCGAGTTAGTCGGAGAATGTTGTTTTCTTAAAAGTGTGGGCGAGAGGAGCGAGTAATAATTTGTAAAATTGAATTTGGGTTGATTAGCAGTCGCTGCATCGAATCTAGTCCTACTTATGGAACTCGCATACCACTGTTGCAGACCTGTCCGGAGCTGGACCCCCTCGTCAACTGTCCAGTTGATTATTATCTAAGTTTGTATCTGATTAATATGTATACTCGAAACATTGCAGATTACTCGAGAATATGAAGTCATTTAATTAAAACGTTACCGTCAGTGGTGTCGAGGCTTAAAAATAGCATTCGCTACGTCAAGATCTTGACGTGGCAACGCAATTATTTATCATTCTCACGTTTTAATCCCTGAGGTCGAATGGTTCGAATGGAATTCTCTTTCGTTCATTCGTGTTACCTGTGGCGCACCCCCTCGAATTTCGTGTTCCAAGTAGCCGCGATTCGGCCGGTCTTCTACGGATCAAACGCTACACGCCAGGATCGTCCCGAGTGCAACAAGATACAGAAACAATGATCGGACTCCTTCCTCTGCATCACCTAAGCAAAGGAATCCCTTGGAGGGTGTGAGTCGAGCACACGAGTGGAATATCTCGGTGCGTCGAGTGGCGCTAGCCGGTGGTCCAGAGACCGATTCTCACAGCAATTATACGGGTTTTTAGGAGGGCTCAAAACGCGAAGGTCTGCGTGTATTTGTCTTGGGTTTTAGGTCATTGTTTCGAGGCGTAACCTCGAGAGCTCTTTCTGCATTTGGATTAGCTCTTGAATTCGACACGTTTGAACATTCAGGCCCTTCAATCTTTGAGTTACACGTTGATTTTGTGGAACGGTCTTGGGTGTACCCAGCAAACTTTCCGAATTTTCTACTAATTGTTTGGAAACACAAGAGCATCAGGGTTATTAATACATTCATTAAATAGCTGCGCGTAATAATTCAATCAAATTATAAAATAATCCACTCGCTTCATAAGCAAGAGGCGATGACGTTCTACGTAATTAACCAAAGCCCCATAACTTAAGCGGCAAGAGATTGATACGGAACCGGTGGTTTATAAATCGTGAACAACCATGCTAGAGATATCGAAGACCACTTACTACCCTTATCAATATTGAACGTAATCTCGATGCCTCCTGTGTTCGATGCGCAGGCCATACATATCTTGCCCGAGGAAAGGATTTTAAACTCTTTAATGAAACTGGGTGCATCAAGAGCTACATTACAGGAGTCATTCGCGGTACAAAGTGGTTTCGCGACTTTCGCCGCGGATGAGCTCGGCTTCGTTTGTGTCTTTATGCTTCATGATTATCGGTGCAGCGTGATAAGTACTGGAGCAGCTAGACGTTAAGACTGTCCGTACGTTTTCTAACAGTCGTTTTATAATTAAAGCTCGCTTCGAGACAGATAGGCCTGCAAACCCGTTAGTTCTTGCGCGCTGGTTAAAAGAGAGGATGTTCTTTTAAAATCGGCAAAACGACAAGTAAAAAGGAAGACGAGTCGAGCGCAATTGTATCGGGTCAGTGTAGGTGGAAATATATCCGTTTCACAATTTTCAATATACGAACCGCTCAAACAGGTAATGTCAAAGTCTCGCTGGATGCGTTGCGTAAATCCAAGCTGAATACACTTTAAACGAAGGCGTTTATAATATTGTCAAACGGCGCGTTAAGAAGCCGGGAAAAGGTGCGGATAAAAGAGTGCGTGTACGAATGCCAGGGGCTCTTAGCACTTCTTAATGCACTTGGTGCTGTACTTAAGTAGTTGTATGAAAAGTCGTGATCTTTTTTAAAACTATACACGAGCTTTTGCGTTAACAAGATTCACCGAATTCGGTGTGAATTCCTAGATACAATCAGTTATATATCAAATTACCTGCTGTATTAATAAATACTGTACGGATGAACATAAACGGGTAACGGAGTGAAAGTTTTCCACCAACTTCATAGGAAACGTACTAATTACTTCCATCAAACTTGAACGGCTACGGGCGCAAGCGAAAGAAAAAAACACGAATCGGAGCTGAAACGAAGAACACGAGATGCCTGGTGATTAAAATAAGCAAGCGAACCGACACACGAAACACTGACAGTTCTGACAGTCGACAGGATTGTGGGCGGCGAGAGGCGTGAGCCCCTTCTGGCGCAATGGAAATTCGCAAGAAAATAAAATAACCTCAGCCTCCCCTTTAGCTCGTCCTTTGTATCTGCCGAGAAGAAGCGTCCCTAATTGATCCCATTTCGCGTCATGCCACGATTCACGGCTGTATGTTGTACGGTCCCAGCGGAGCTTCTTGCGATGCTTTATCTCCGGGGTAAATAGCCGTCGTTTAAAAACGTGCTAAAAACTTTCGATACGTTGTAATGGTATGATGTATGAGAAACACAAACGTGTTTGTTTTTTAACTAACTGAAATCTGGACGGGCTGTTATTTATTCACTCCCAAAAACGTTGATATCTCGATTGAAATTAATATGACGCACTTTCGCTGCGATTTCGAAAAGTCTCAGGTCTGAGCAAATTCCGAAATGGCGTCACGTTGCATGCAGCTCTGCAAGACTACCAAGATTTTCTCAGAATCGCAGTCGGAGGAACTGGCTTTGATCGTGCAATCATGCGGTTGTTTTGATTTGCAGTGCAATTGAAGCCGCGGCTCTAGCGTGAACTTGTGACACATAAATTATTGGTATCTATTTACCAACTCCGGAAGCCAAATGCGGTATGCAGATGGTGGGGAAGCAGAAAACCGATACATGCAAATGATCGATAACAAATTTCCGCGAATCTCAATGTTGCTATTTTCTCGAAAAATATGGCATCTTCTTTGAAGTCAGATCAACTTTGCCAAAACAGACAAGTGCCCAGCGCTCGCACTCGATCAGATCGATTAAGGGAATTTACGAATCTTCGGTGTAGAATTGATGGAAATATGTTAAGTACTAGCCACCACGATATTCGTATATACGTGTGTAAGTTCAGAATGACACGGTGGCACACACGTGTGGGCCCTCCAAATGTTTACCCTCAATTTGCCTACTAATTAATGACCGCCTAGCTCCCCGACATTTCGAATCTCAACGTGGACAGAAATTCCGGAAGACTTGACACAGCTTTCACTGTCACAAGAAAATATCTTCCGTATTCGTCAAAATCTGCTTTCGTCGTAAAACGTTTACATGATGGTATTTTTTTAAATATCATCTTCAACCAGTCACCGTTATAGTTACGAAATGTTAAATTATTGTACTTCATAGAAGTCCATTCCTCTACATGCTTAAAATTAAATATTGCCATACAGTTAGCACATACTTTCTGTATGTTGGAAGATTCAGTGTGACTTTTCGTAGATCGTAATCCTCTTTAGTATGATCTATTGGAAATGCAGCCGAATGTCAGACGAAAAGATTTGTCAAAAAGGGAAAGACGTGTGAAATTTTCCAGAGCGAAACTTCCAATTAGAGGAAATAACATTTCTATGCTCTAGGTGAACTCGATTATTGAAACATCAAAGGATCATCGACGATTTGCACTTATCCCGGAAATTAACACGAGATTCCCTGTACTCCAGATACGATTTCATCGCGCGTGTTTGTCCGAAGACGCGGCATACACGTGGCCGACACGAGGCTGCTGACCCCTCGCAACAGGGTGCGCAGCGGGGTGCCGTTGCTTCACGTCTTTACCTCGCTCCATATTTCCAAGCCGACAAATCCAGCTTCTACTAGGTGGTGTTCTAGGCGGGTAGGTCGTACGAAGTTGCATGTCAACGCACCATGAAGGACGACTTCTTTGAATAGGTCCGTCGCTTTATAAATTTCTTTTATTCCCACCTGAAGACAAACCGCTGTGTGGTCGCGTGCTTCCAGACCGCGGTGTCCGCTACTCTTCCGTTTCGGGGTCGGATCCTCTTCAACGAAGACACTTGCTTCGGTACTCTTTGCTATGCGGAGTAAACTTATGTATGCAGCGAAAAAGACAGAAAAGTGACAATCAAATATTAAGTGCAAAAAAGTTTCTGTTCTGCCATCATTGTAACGCATTCAGGCCTCGTTAAAGACAGTACCGCACACGTTCTTTGCGTCGCAATTACTCCAACAATTTCCCTGCTCACTGGCATGGATATCGTATACAATGTAATGGCGATTTCTACACGGTCGCGGCCTATCTATGATAACAAGTTGTCAAGTGAAATCAAGCGGCACATTTAATCAGCGATCTTACGAACGACTCGCTGCCTTTGTTCTTCCTTAAGTGGAGTCGACGTACCCTTCGTGATTCGAAGACAAGGACACGCCGTTTATGGAGGCGCAGGAGGAATTTCCGAACCAGTTAGCGGAGTTACCACGATAATACACGTTGCCAGGACGAATTAAACGGCGTGCCCAATCGATGATGCTTGCTCATTTATTTTTTAATCTCTTCCCTCTGTGCCCCGTTGATAGAACACTCGCATTTCGTCTGGTCGCAAAAAGAAATTTATAAAACAGTGTCTCGTTCGCAGACCGACCGTGTCTTATCGTGCTGGCGAATCGTATCGAGCAACAAGGCGAAAAACCGACAGCCACTTTAATTCCATCTCGTCTCCTCCCTATCGTCCACGATTCGCGTTACGAATGTTGGCGCAAGAACGATGCTGATCGTTTCAGTTACATACACCGGTCGCTTTAAACGGCGCAGTCGTCTAAATATAAATTACAAAAGGAACAAAAGACGCAAGAGGAAATATTGAACAGACTATTTCTGTGTGGATCGAATTCAATATATAATCCTCATTGGAATAAAAATCGTAATTACTCCATCCATGTTAGACAATAAATTGTCGTAAGACACCCGTGTAATCCACTCCTCCAATTTATTTCTTTCAGCCGCATCTATCTAAATTTTCATGACTTGTTTAGCGCCGCATCTTTAAGGTTGCTTTTGATGCTTTATTTAAAAGAGCATTTCCAACCCCCTGGAAAATATTCTCCGCGCAACTAATCGACTACCTGACGAAAATACGTAGAACCAAGGCGTAGTCAAGTGTGACCGTTTCGCGCGGTATTTCTAGCACCATTAAAATGGTCAGCCTAGTCAATAGCTGTTCCCCAAGTCTGCCGCGTGTTTGCTCAACAGGTTAGCAGAATTCCACGGGAAGGAAACGCGCGTCGCCACCCTATCCCCTGTACGTTTGACGGTCTGCACCGGCGACGTGCATCGGCCGAGGTACCTTTTTCGCTTTGCTTCTCTTCAATCGATCAACCAATACCAGCCCCGATCGTAGTGGTCCACGAACGTAGTCGACCAATATCGTACGCGTGCACTTAAGGTTCAGGGCGCGAGATTGATTAATACCGGTCACGCTTCGCTTTCGAGTCGGCCCTGTCTTAGGCGAGGACCCCCCGATGGGATCGCAAGTTCCCGGAACACCAAACGGTCGTCGATCGAGATTCGATATCATCTCGTCGTTCGGCATGCCCGGCTGTAGGCGATTCGCTATTCTCGTTTTACGAATTGACGAGATCGATCAGGTTCGTCGATCACGGCAACCAGCCCGCGCGACGCGAGCAATAAATAATAATTTCCATCGAAAGTATTGTCACGCCGCGGCCAGGAATGCGGGGCTACATCTATAACGAGGCTAACGTTTAACAAGAATCATGTCTTGTCATAAAACGTGCGTCCACCGTTCGCGCGGTTACCTGAATACGTGCAAGGATTAGAATGACGCGAAATTAAAAACATGTAGATTATGCGCGAGACGGTTTACAGGAATCAACAGGCATTACTGTCGTCGACTGAGAATTAAGTACATCTAATCTGGTTATGTAGATCGACACAGTAGCACGGCGTTCGATTTCTCTTTGTAATGTAATATAAGTATAACCAACGCAAATCGGTGAATCTGATTAATCCTTCATTTTTTGCCCTCCTTCGCCTGAGGTTCGGTCGATCTCGTTCCACCAGTCCTCGTAATCGACAATTTGTCTTCGGAGAAGTCTTCGAGGGGCTAGTATGATTGCTTCCTCGGATTAAGCGGCATGACTAGTCGGTCTTTCCTCTGGTGGAATTCGAGCGACATATACCTACCACCGACAGCAGGGCTCGTGATCTTCTCGAGTTCATCTAGGATCATCTCCCCGCGCCTTTCTTACGCGTAATCTCGAGATTGATGCGTATTTGTGTGCTTCGAAAGCGTGAAGCGGATCCGTTCGGTGAAAACCCGGCAAGAAATTTCCTGAGAGGAATACAAACAGTAGCAGCGACGGACTACCAAATTCGTTTCTACCGGACGACGCTTAAAATTGATGGGAATCCGAGGGATTAACAGAACTGCGATCGGCACGGCGAAGTGTCTCCCGTTGAAGGGAAAGCTGCGGGCCGGCCGTATGCTTACGTTCCCTCGAAACAAACTTGTAAACGAACGGTGCCCACCGCAAACAACGTTTTTCACAATACCAGCTTCGGTCCGGTAATTTACCGGTCACAATACATCGTGAAAATTCTCCGATTTCCAGGCACGCACGGCCCCCCTTCGTGTGACCGAAGCGACGTGCGTGCATGCGCCCACACTTTCACGGGGCACGCACGATTTGTCGCGTTTGCCGGCGAAAAGAAAATATTTGTCTCAGACCCCTTAAACGACCTCCGATGCACGCCGCTTAAAATAATCCAACCCTCTGACGTCCATTTTCGTACGATCGTGCTCGTTTCGTTTCGCTGCATAAATATTCCCCCGGTTAATAAATTCTCAATCGTTTGAAGACCCTAATGATACGTTTCATTAATTTCTTAAGCGTAAGGTAAACCGTCACCAATTCCTCCGCACCTTCGTTTTACTCGTTTATGGACTTTATCGCAGCATGACAATGAGTTGGACAATTTATTGATAACTGCTGGAGATTTTTCTCCCTTTAGTGGTTTTTTAGAATTCGTATAGTACGGACACACATTATACCGACAGCTCTTGGTCGGATGGACATTCAATTTGTTCTTTGGGTCGTCAATCCACTCGGCCATTTGAATACGAAATTTATCTGGCGCCCATAGAGGATAATGTATCTAATGAATCTACTTTACGACATGGAAAAGCGGCTGGTGTTCTTTGGAAATACGAAAACCTATACCCGAAGGCATTAAGATAAACCTCGGTTAATTAAATTTCGACAATTTATTAGCCTGCTGGATCTCATCCGCCGATAAATAGAATCGTGTCAGCTCGTCGGTATTTAACTTCGAAATTCAACTATAATATAATCGAATCAGGAAAAATGAGGGGCGCGTGCTCGAATAAATCGGATTCAGGATAGTATCGCAGCAATCGTTTCAGAAACTCAACAGTAATATAAAATTCGTCAAATTCCAATAAATTCCATTAACATTCGAAACGTGTGTCAAATATTCTACAGCTTGTTTAACCGATACATCAGACGTGATCTTATTAAAATTTCAAACATCTCCGTATTAATCTGTCAAGATGCCCCGACTATCTTTCCCATCGACGAAATTAGCATACTTATTTGCTCATGCACTGCACTTACATCCTTACGCGAATACGACGCCCGATCAGTGGCGAACATATAGCTGTAACACCGGACAAGTAGCGTCGCTGCTCCGGCTGTCGGCTCAGGATCTTCGAATCCGTGATGAACGACAGAGGAGGTAACGAGAATCGTTGTTCTTGATCCGCGAAAAACCGTAGCTCCACCACGATCGTTTTTACACGGCACAGGTGATTCTGCGCGTACAAGGTGTTACCGAAAAACAGCGGCGAAGAGACAGAGCGAGACGGGACACGTAACGAGCCGGAACTGCTCCGCGTGGACCGTCAAACGTTAAGACAACGGCTTATGTATCTGGAGTAATTTACCTGTCGGATTATCGCTGAGAAATCGCGTCTCAATTACCGCACTGTCAGCCGGGCTGACGGCACGTCGGGACGACGACTGCTTATCGGTAACAGTCTACCTGGGCATGCGTGCGTGTTCTAATCAAGCGCTTGGTAGTTTTTTTTTCTTGCCGTTCGATAGTTAACGATAATTATCTAGTTATCTCTGGTATTTATACAAAGTGCTGCAAAGTTAAGCGATCAGAACTTTGCCGAGGCGTTCGATTAATATTGATCAGCGATTTTTCTCTCTAGCTCTCTCTGAACATTCTCCGACTCAACATAGGTTTAATAAAATACTGGGATGCAAACGAATCGCAACGAGTGTTCGCGCACCTAATTCGATTTGTACGGCCGTGTTCGAGCAAGTATGCGAGAAGCAAACAGGCATAAAAGCGCGTACAGGCATACATGCGCTCTTTCGAATGATTTATGCTTTATGCGGCACGGCCGGAGCAACGTTTATACCTCCCTCGAGAACCGTAGACAAAATATCAGCAATAAACGGATGATACTCGGAACCCATTGTTCGACTCGTGGAAATTGAAGCTGATAACTACGCGCGGCCTTATGGTCGTCGCTCGTATCGTGGCGGGTGTCTAAAAGCGGCCACGATAACAGGCTTCCATTGGATACAATTTATTCTTAGAAACAATGAAGATTTAAAAAGAAGGGCGTCGCGAAAAATGATGAAAATGCTTGTAATTTGCCTGCATCTTTTTTCGTCACAAAAGATTAGGTTCGCAAAAGCAAATTAATTAGCGTCTCTCTTGCAACTGGCAAACTCAATCAATGGATCACTAATTAACGAAACGACATCATCCACGCTATCCATTACAAATTAAATAATCGATCATCGAACGAAAATTTGTAAGAAAACCAAGCCAGCGGTGTCGCAGTTGTTGGAACTGGAAATCGAGTCCAGGCGGCAAATAGTTACCAGCACGACAAATTATTTATCGTGACACAACGTCCACGATGCAAAGGAAGAGGGCGAATAGATCTGGCGTAATAATTAACCGGGTGTCGGCTAATAAATCAGTCGCGATTCGATGCCGAGGGGTAGATCTCTAGAGCCGGAAGAGTGGCGCGCGTTTAATTTAACGTCGACAGATAAACCGCGTTCGCGAACGTTGGCCACCGCCGCTGGCTGGAATTATGCAAGTTGACCGCGTTGTTTGTCTAACGATCGAGCGATAAACGCGGCTTCTAAAACCAACTACCAATCACTTGGTTCGCGTTGCGGGGAAATTACGTGCGAGTCGAACGGAGTCGTTTATTGGCTCGCGGCCGGCGTTCCATGATAGACGGGCATTAAATATTCCCGCTGATTGGCGGCGTCGTGAAAAATTTGATTGCTGGCCGCGGCGTCTGGAAGTGCTGGGAAGAATTCGCTGTCGATTTCATCGAGGGCACGTTTTCCACATCGCCACGTGGAAAGCGCGTTTCCATTGAGGGAAATTGAAATGCACCGGGATAAATTGCTGGCGCCTCGCGAGCGCCTTTATTCCGTTTGATTGAAAGCGACTCGGCGGAAGGCGAAAGATAAGTCTGGATTTTATTGCGGCTCGACTGAGTTTACCTGCGCTTGGTTTCCCCGGGAAAACCAAATTTCAATTCTTACTGGGGAAAGCCAGATCTTTGGGAGAAATAGCGTTTTGGCATTTAAGCTTCGGGAAGTGATTTTAAGTGCATAACCAAGTATTCCAAACACAACTTCTAAAAACAAGCGAAGACAAAAATGAAGTATCATACCTGCAGGATCTCTGTACACTTGACAAAGTCTGGGAAAGCTCCCGACGTGTCGCACGAACTGCAGGATTAGTCGAAGGCTGAGCATGAAAAGGACGGAGGTCCTGTTCCTGGCAAGGATCACAGGCAGGAGCACGACTAAACGTGGCGGTTCACACGCGAGATCACGCACCGGGAACAATGGGCTGCGCTGTTCACAAACCGTGGCCACTAATCGCGTCAAAACACGCGTTAAGGATCATCCTGGCCGACAGCCGACAAACGAAGGGCAAAGAACGCAGGGACGAAACCGGACAGAAGACGGTGGTAGAGGAGGAAACCATGTTGATGCCTGCCGACTTTGGATCAGGTTGAGTGAGCCGTTTCGAGCTCGGTCTACCCTCGCTTGCGGCCGTCTCTACTCGTGTAAGATAATGCCGGCTATTCCGGATATCCTTTCGAGGAGGGAGAAGACTCCTTCGAGTTCGTTCCTCCGATACTGGACGTTCTGTCGCACAGATTCTTCCAAAGGTGGTGAATTGGGGTTGGATCGGAAGAGGCTATGGTGCACAGACTGCACAACAATTAACATTTGTCCTTAATAATAATCGTTTGCCCCGTAATTAATAATTTGCACGTTACACCTCTGTCTTGTATCCTGCCGCATATCCAATCGATTCGATCGAATCAGTTTGCAGGCGGCTGATGTGTTTAGCCGCATGCAGCGTCTCGTCTGGCCCGAATGAATTCACAAATGACACTCGAAGCGAGGAGTTATACATTCGTTAGATACCGCAGTGATTGCAACATTATAAACGTCTGTGTTATAATCAACACTTTATAATTTTATCCGCTTCCATTATCCTTTACAACTTCTGTCTTTATGATCATATGGGATTTGTCGTATGCACATCATTACTTCGATCCCGACACTGCCAAGCAGTTTATCGCCGTGAGACGGTGCTTGAGGCTACCATTACTATTCCATTATGACTTCGGTATATCTCAGTGCCTCAGGGCTTGCGCCACAAGCGACAAGTATTAACTCGCGTGCAAATGTATGCACCTTGTTGCGGGCACTCGAAACGTGGGCGCAGTACCGTTCATAATATTTAAAAGAATAAAATTCCTCAAATTAGTCGAACTTTCTCCGCGAACGGAAGAGATAGCAGTTGTTACGTAATGTAAATATTCAGCTTCAAATCATTTTTTATTAATCTATTTGTATCTAAAAAAAAAAGTAACGCCATACTCATCTGTGAAGTTTGACTGCCACAGTGTCAGTATCGTGTCCATTAGCGACTGGACGATAAGGATGAATTTATTCATGAAGCGACTCCACCCTGCGGACCAATTTCATTGACCAATGCAGCGAGGATCCGGTAACTCATTCACGGAGCGCATCCTTTAGTCTTGGCGCGGGTAAGATTTACAACAGACAAGTACTCGTACGAAGAAATGCCACCGTACGTCTCTGATACGCCTCGTGGATGGCTAACCGAGCGGAAATAAACGTCTCGTAAACCTGCTTGGCGCTTAAGAAACCATTTTTTCGTCCCCTGTTCCCGTCGTGCTGCGGCGCGACGCGAACGACGACACTTAGGAACCCCATGGATTCTTCATGGCACCAGCTTTCCACGACCTCACGATTTACGTATGATGAACCGACAACGACTTCCCTTACGATAACTGCAGATCGGCAGAAAGTTACAGATATCGCTGATACAATGTTGTAGAGTTGAAGGAGTATTTCAATTAAATTTCACCATGAAGAAATGGAACAATTCTGAAATAATCCAAAGCCTTTTGTCGTATTTTTTACGTGGAACACCGTCGTTCGGGTTCCATTAACACAATCGATCTACAACTCCGTGCATCGTGCACGGAATATCGGATCAGCCGACAGACCGATGATTAGGAATTTCGATCACGCAACGTTTCCACCGTCGCTACTTGTGTCCACGAGCCGATATCTGCGAAGATGCATCGCGAATACAGCCAAGAAGGCGATACCCGATCCGGTGCATCGCGGTGCCCGATATCGAGAGCACGTACGTACTCGCAACAAATTACCCGGAGTTCTCAGTTTCAACCGAACGCATGTGTCCACAGGGCCGAGTGTGCCTCGCGCTGTAGCTCATTGTCAGATAGCCATCTGTTCTCTGCGGACGCTATACATCTCCGTACCGTATAGGTACGAAGCGTGTAAAGAGATTTGCTTCGTCCGGCTTCGAAGGATGTGTCTGAGGACGGGAACTCGATACGCTCTATTGGTTCTCGATTGCATTCGGTACTCGCAAATCGTGAAGTAATGACTGAACGGCTTCAGTTACACTCGCGAAACCGCTGGGGAGAAAGGCTAGGAAAGTATCGGGATGTTTGACGTTTGAGACAGATTGGTTTCTCCGCTCACAGCTGAAGACCATACTCTGAACGTATACCGATGACTCGCGGGAATCCAAACTAGATGCACAGCTTGTACACGGACGCCGCTGTTCAATACGCATTTGCACGAGGCGAGATAATATCGGGATGCTTATAACAGCCCTGGCTCGGTAGGCTGCACCTTGTTACTTTTATGACGCTCGCAAACTTTCAGCTGCCTCCAAATGACGCAGCCGAATGGAGCTACCTTTCGCGACTTTTCTCGCCTCCCGATAAGCCTCGCCCCTTCTCCTTACCGGCACACGCCGCTACCTTCTCACACCTCAGGAGATTACTATGCCTTTTTGCATCGATGAAAGATAGCGAGTGTCGTTAAACGGGTAGCTTGCGTTATGACATTCCGCTATTACGATAGTATTGTTAGCATTCTTGTTATGGTCGTTTATCGTCTTATGGGCGAAAGAAGTTGAATTTCTTTGAAGTGTATGCAGCAACAATCAAACGGAGTTTTTTCAAAACTTTGAATTTTCAACGCAATTTTTTCCAACGTCTCCACTCTCGATGGATGGCAAGATGTGACAATAGCCTTAGCAAAGCACTGCATTAGGCTAACAATTAATTGTACAAACTCTGGGTCATCGGTCGTTCGCCACCGTGACGTTTATCGGTGGCCAATTTTCCCACAGCTCGAAGAGCGACACGATAATTGTACTAACGCGACCTGTTTGCCGACTTCGTTTACTAAGGATATTACGAGGTATCTCGCTCCGATGGATTCGGTGATTCGAAACATAAGGGAGGATCGGGACTTACGGCTAACGATATGCCGAGCAAAGGGATGACAAGGGGAAGCGATGGGTCTTTAATTAAGATAAAAGTTAATCTGTGAAGGCGTTTACGTTCCATCCCTTCTTTTTTATTGCTGTGGGATTTACCCGCAATTAAAATACTTGAACGAAACCGAAAACTATACCAATTCGGTCGCGTTCGAGGGTGTTCGAAGTGTAATTTCTGAAGAGGAATGTTTTGAGGAAAGAACGCGGTAATAACGTCTCATTGGAGGGACGGCTTTCTTAACAATTGGTTACATCGAGTTGCATGATCTAAAATGTCAAGCAGCGCAGTCACGCTTCAGAAGAAATACACACAACTGTTTACGGCAGAGAAATGTTGCGGCCTTAATGAGTCATAACTTATAATGAATTCTGGCGCCAGTATTAATTTACAACTAATCCGACCGCTGTCTTTTGAGCTGCATTTCTTGTTGGCATAAAATTGCGTTCGGTCATAAAGCATCGGAATGGCTGTTTCTTTATCTATGCAACGCCACCACGGATACATTTATTACAAATGGCAGGACTGCTATAATTATTGCCATGCCAACACAATTTTATACCTATAGTGGCTGCAATTCTTACAAAACTATTTAGTCTAACATACGACCAATGCTACCTGACCCTTTTTTTTTTCTTTAATCCAGAACATTTCAACTGGACACATAATCTCGAAAGAACATATTTAAATCAATGAACAAGGCGTTTATATGGAGAGATAAAAAGGTCGAATTCTATTTCTCAATGCGGATAAAGTTTTCCTCGCTGCAATAAAATTATTCTTTCTTAATGCATATGCGTGGAACGTAGCATGCCAATCGCTACTTTTATTCGTACCATTTCGGTACAGAAGAATCCACTTTCCCCTTTCTTCTAAATCGTGCATTTTAACAGCGGAAATAAAGAAGCGCGCTTCATAAAATATGCATACCACTTCAAAAACAATCCTCCTAACCAGTTAACGATTTTCCAACCGTATCCCCGCGTGAACATAATCCATTCACCAAATAAATCATCCGAGAAGCGGCATTTTCACACTTGCGCGGATCGTAAAATACGTTTAACAGCTGTACACCGCTGGTACACCGACGCGATCGTAATTGACAACGAGTAAATACGGTCGTATGAATTTCACCAGTCCAAGAAGTGGTGGGCATTGCCCGAGGCATCGCTGTCGAAGAGCCATTTATCTAATAAACGTTCGTAAATCAGACCGTAGCACCATTACATTGGGACTAAAAGCTTTCCAATGGTCGATCGTACCTCAGATAGGATCGAAACAATTGATTCGTCCAATTAGTAAAGTGACATGAGACCTTAACGATTACCTCGGGCAGTCTGCTTTTCGAGAAAGCCGCCCAACTCGTTCGATCTTTTAATCCGATTGTTCGTCGTATCATTCTTTTCTTATTGACCACTTCCCGTTACGGGATCCTCGAAACGTGAATATTATACGACACCTGGGGAAAGGCGATACACTTCCGACATTTTTATCGAATCTGGCTCTAACTGCTCCGTGAAATCCCAAAACAGTGTTGAAAGAAAATGAACCGCCCAGTCGTTTACCGTTTGCTAATTTTATGACGGTAACTAGGAAACGTCCAATCTAGGTACACGTCTGACGACGTAAGAAAAATGGACGGATTTTACAAGGGGTCGCCAAACTGCGGGCGAAACTGGAAAACCCGATTTTACAACCGAAGGAGCTACCTACAACACGTTTATGGACTGCTTGTCAAAATGAAATATGAATGCCTGCAGCTTCAACTGAGTATGCTGGAAGTAATTATTCATATTCACGAAGGATCGTGATGATTGACGATTCTTTAGAGAAAATGGGGATTTCTATTGATACTGAAACTAAATCGCTGACCCGTTAAAACCGTTTCGAGTGTCAAGTGTAAATCTTTGGCACTCTTCGTTCAAGATTGTGCAAAGTCGAGATTACGGTGAGAAATCGTGTTCTGTCACGAGAAAAGCTCGATTCACGTTCTCCCGAGCAAGTTCCTCCGCATAGACATTGTCCCTGAAGGAAATGAAGAGTCTGTCGTTGTCACCTGAAAGTTCAATGAATTCAATGACTTCGCTAATGAGCATCTCTCGTGAACGATCGAAATTCTTGTACACTCGGTAACGATTAAGCAAGTGAAATATTCATTAGCGATGTAATCTGAGAGAAACAGACATAATTTATTAATAGCCGTGCTACTTTGGTGGTTCGCTAAATATGGATCATTTAATTCGATTAGACATCGATACGAGTTTTTCTCCGGCAAGTGTTCTTTATCGTGATATTACGCTAAATTAAACTCAGGATTTGAATTTTCCCAGTCATTAAGTAAATGTAATTGAATAAGTAAACTCTGTCGAGACCGCAAATAATTTTCTTGGAAAGGTTACATCTTATCTGAACAGAATAATCTTATATGGGCAATCGACTGCATCTATCAGAAATGTCTAAACTCAAAGCGTTTCATAAAGTAAATACCAGTTTTCCAATCAAAACATTTGCATATTGATCTTAAGCCGCTTTGTGGACTTAGAGAATTCATCGTGCAATTTACACTCGAACAAACTCTGATATTTTTGTCGATCGTCCGTCGAGTGCATCAACTATTGATTTGTTTATTATCGGAGTGAGACAGGTATTTTTAAAATTGCGTTAGCGAAATTTATAGCAATACGAAATGCCTCGAATCGGGCAAGAAATTTGATATCATGATTAAGGTAGCCGACCGGGAACGAATGCCATGTAAATTCGGCAGGTGCATCAAACGCGGTTTAAAACCCTTTCGGCTTGTAAAAGCTCGATCGGCTGCCTCGGGTGAAAGTCTGCGGATTCGGCCATTATTCTTTCCTGAAGGCCAAGATTACGGACAGTGTGAATCAAATGAACCGATAATGTAAGAACGCACATAGCTTCGAGCTACAAGATTCGGTGACTTATTGCACGATGCTAATCGGCCCACCAGTGTGTAGGTGGTCCTCACGAATTATACCGAAAGTATAGGAGATGAATGGAGTATCGCTCTGCGTCTGCTCTACGTAACTAAACAGCGTAATACGCAACTGTTTCTGCTGCTATTAAAAGGTATAATTAACAGACCATTTCCGTAGTATAATACTTAGAAATGTTCATTTTCTAAGTTCCCAGAAGAGTATTGTACAGTAAGAATTTATGGACACTGAAGAATTTCAGATCGAGTACAACTCTTCAACATACGGAACGCTTTCTAATCCAAATTTATTACTAAGATGCCTGGAGCATTTGAAAAATATTGTAACTTTTCAAATATGAAATAGTGCTCAGGCATTGTGCGGCGATATATGTATAGCGTTCTGGGAAATTCGCCTGCACGTAATTCTGTATCGAACAGCGAGAAGCGGGGAACTGGATAGACGTCCCGTATCTGCTAATTACGCGTCTATCAAGGATCGTACATGTGTTTAATCGAAGCTGGGCACATCGAGCCTATGCGCCAATAGAGGAATCACGCTGATTGCAAAAATTAGCCTTACACGCGTGACTAATGAACCCTCGCTCAATCTCCCGATATGCATAGTCAACTTTGCGTATCCGTACTTCCAGCTGACTCTGCACCGGCTATCGGTGATTTAAGTCTTTGCAGACGAACAGAATTCATCGAACGGAACTTTGTTATCAATAGCTGGAAATAATGGAGCATTTTATGTGTTTCCAGTCAATCGAACTTGCTCATCCAAGAGAAAAACGATTGAATCGTGCGCGTGAAAAACTGACTTTGATCATCTATCTATCTTTTATAGCCTTATTACATAAAATACGCAATCATGAGCAATTAAACAGACCCACTTAGCTTCTGATTATTGCATCATTTTAAATCTATGCTCGTCTGTCATCTTTTCGAACCCATAATCTCCTATCATTTTGACAACTTTCACCGTGAAACCCCTCCCCCCTATAAATTTTCGTAGCACCGATCCATTAAAGGTGAATAAAGTACATACGCGACGTAATAATTCGTCGGCGTCAAATAAAGTGATATGGTAAATATAAATAACAGTGTCGCTTTGGCAGCTGGCCAGGGTGAATCGTGCTACCAGAGGATGGAGTAGCCGGCGTTTGTATGAAATGGCTATAATTTCGCCTTGTCGAAACAGCATTACGCGCAAGCATTAAACGAGGCGTGCCAAAACACCATATTGTGCGGTGGCGTGGTGAATTGTATTTACGACGTTGCTTATCGTAACTGCAGTATAAATGCTCGTAACCATTCGATCTTTTCAATCATGAAATGGTCGCTAATCGACCACGGGCAGATACGCGAAAAACGGCATCGGATTATTTCCGTGAGAATAAATGTTTCTCGAGACTGATTAGAAAGTTGATCATAGACTTAATGAGAAAATATTCGTAAAAATGATAGAGTACTTTTTAAATAAATTTCACGAAAATTTTATTTCAGTAGTGAGATTCACTTGCTTCAGATTTCCAAAGACGATTTTCTTCCCTATCTCCACTGAGATCTTCCAACAACGACCTCCTCGCAACCAATCCTCCGCGGGGTGTTATTTAACGTTCGAAAAATCGTCTACATAGCTGACGATAACTAGTTATACGCCAGAGGGCTGAATGCAACGTGTACTATCAGTCAAGCTACTTAATGGTATCCCTGTGCGAGGCTGAAACTCGTAAACTTACCGCGAACGTCTTTATAATGAGCGTTGGACGGTTTACTGTACGCGCGTACTCTTAATGCCGCGGTTTTCCTCGGGATTGTTCGGCACTTAATTTGCACGTATCGCAATAGCGCTCCGCGACCGACGAACTCGATTACGTTAACGACTATGGTAAAAGTATGGATACTATTGCGTAGTCAACATTTAATTGCCGTACGATTCCGAATTTTGTAAAAGATACTCCTCCAAATTTTCCTCGGATAATTAAACACGCAAGAGTCGTCTTCGAATTCAAATGAATTCCCGGTACCGACGACGCGGTAACAAATTCATTATACGCGAACCGGCGACGTTTTCACGCCGGCAACTAAAACACGACGAAGGTTAAAGTTGCGTAAATTCGCATAAAGAGCCGCGTGTCAACGCACCGCGGGGCGTCGATCGAAACGGAATGCTCCTTTCATGGATCCATTTTCAAATTGCCCTCCGCGTGCTTTCGCGCCTTCGACTTCCGCCTGTCGCGTCTTCGATCGAAATTCAAGTTTATTATTTCAGGGACAAATTTCGTGGCGATGCTGTATTGTTGAAAAACGATCGATATTTATAAGCGTACAAAAACTCATTATACTCGAGACTTTGTAAACCGTTCAAGTGGGTCATAGATCGGCATCGATAAGATTATCAGGCCACGTCGAAAAAGGTATTTGTACACATTTCACAGCGGTGATATCGAAATGCGATTATACAGCGTGGGATTTTAAGAAGATGTTTATTTATGTCTTGTGATACTACAGATTAATCGAATTCCGAGAGCTTTTAGAATGCGTAGCAACGAATGATAGCAGACGAGACGCGTCGATTTCCTGTCGTAACATTTGCCTTTGCATTTTCATGTCGGCGGTATTATCGACAAGCGAGGATTGTTGCATAAGTAGAACCGGACGGAGGAATTGTTGGTGTTGATGCATAAGACGAACAACGATACATAAAAGATTCGCGACGTATCAACGTGGAGGTGGGCTTGGAAAATGACTAATGCTCGTTTTCAGGAGAAACATTCGAGAACAGTTCCAGAATCTCTTTGCATATGATTTTAACACAAATTCCACGCACACACGGTGAGGCGCCCTTGGAATTCCCGAGCGATTTTTTGGAGTGGACATACCGAATCGTGAAGAGAAAGTGTCCACAAACGGAATTGTAATGCCTAAAGTGTATGTCATTTGCGTCTCTTCCTCGAGTAGTTGGTACTTAAGACCGAGTACCGAGTGGAGTCGTGTCATCGAGTGCTTCTTCGCCGTCACTCACGATTCGTCGTTCCTTCACTTGTCCTTTTCGAATGATCACGAGAAACACCGTATACGGTACAAAAACTTCTCTATTTATCATTAGAAGTTCCAATATTTTATTATACAAGCAAATTTTTGTTAGCTTGGAGATTACGTCTCCGTTTGCAAGAACGAATCTAGCTTTCTTTTACCATTTTACACCGCGATCATTTCTTCACACTTTGACTAATCTTTATAGGTGGCAATAAATAGATTTAAGACTATGTACCGTAATCGCGAGCAGAGCTTCCTCGCGTTTCGACACGAGGCGTTCGTGGAAATTGGAGGCCGGCGAATAAGAGGGAAAGCCAAAGGAGCGCGCGTGTATCGCAAATATACACCGGCGGTGTGTTGTCGGCAAGCGTTATCCCGTAGCGCGAAGATCACGGTTGTCAGCTTAAAACGCGAAGGTCGATAAGCAGGCGCGACCAAACCGAGGAGAATTTCGCGACGAGCACCGTACCCAGAGACAAACCGTCATGCTTATTCGCGCGTCGCTGGTGCATGACTAATTAATCCTGACAGTTACGAAGGCTATTTCGGGGCGATCGTCAGGTGATCGACTTCCGCGGCGCGACGCCTGCAGTTACCGCGGCGCGGCGTCGCAAAGACGATTTGCCAAGTCGAATCTCTGGAAAAGTTGGATGAGAGATTGAGAGGCAGCCAGGACGAGCCAGCTCACTGAGTTAATATATCTCGTTAATTGCCATCGTAATGGACCAATCCGTGGCTATCATCGAGTCGAATTGATTCTGTCATTGGTCCATCGCGGTCACGATTATAACGGTAGAAATCTCTCGATAGAATGGCGGATCCGAGGGATCCTGAGTAATCTGTTGATTGCTTCTCTTATTCCGTCCTGATGGAAACGGGCGAAGAAATTATTACACGCGCGTCTCTTTCTCTTTTGCGATAAAAGACTTTTCCAGGTAAGTAAAATTGCGAACTGACATAAAAGTGTCGATCTTGAAAGGGTCATTACCATCGGATTACGCAACGCCTCTGCGTTATCAGTATCATCAAGATATCGATGAACTTAAGATCATTTAAAAAGAGCACGCGTTGCAGGCCCGATAATTTTCCGCTCGGAGAAAAAGCTGAAAATCGTCGGAGCACTCGAGATCGTCGATAGCGTTCCACGCTCGAGGTGAAATGATAAACGGTTTTCCGGAATCACGGCCGACGGGTGATCGATACTGTGGCAGGAAAGAACTGCGACAGTATCTTCGGTCGATCGATGGTACACCCTGATTCGCGAGTTGCATGATAAGATCGGGGTTGAAGATGGAAATAACATGGGACAGATTCCATAGGTGAAGCGCGTATCGTTCGACTTCACCGCGATAGCGCGAACCTCCTTTTACCTCGCAGCGAAACAACGGAATACCGGGGAACACTATCGGCTAACTCCTTATCAAGCATTCCGCAGATAATACGATCCCTCTATTGATTCTTTGTAGCGTATGGTGAAGGCGCCTATGTAGATTTTAACGGGCCATCGTTTCACCGTGACACAGGTGTGTCGAGCATCTTTGTTTAAACGATCGCCTTATCTCACGTGAAAATTTTGATAGCATGCTGTCTGTTTCTTTGTGTCCCAATGCGAGAAGTATGGTGCGCTGTGAGGGTATGCGTTCAACTTTCATCCTTGGACGCGGAATGAGAATTTTCCCATTAATGATTTTTGAAGCTCCTATTATCGAAAAAATATCAGGATTCGTTTATCGTATAGAACAGTTAAATAAAGACACAAACCTTAAATTTCTAGAAAATCCAGGAGACCCTTTCGTCCGGACATCCTGCATAGGCCAGAACCATAACCACAGCACTTGAATACACATGTCTACCACGCGTTCACATAAAACGCTCAATTAAGCCACCAAACTTGCGACAACGTCACACGCTATAAACGGTGATAAATTTTGTTAATCGCTCCAAGCGAGTGCCAATTACACGTCATGTGGCAATCCCGTAGGTCTTTCCCGATCGTAAATCAGGTATTTCCAAACGAACCGCGCGCAAACGACATTAGAATCCGAGCACTAATGATGAACAGGTAAAAAAGCCAGAGCAACGGAGTGCAATAGTTAGAACCGACCCACGATAGGAACTCAAAATGGCCATTTCGCAAGAAACCATTCGATGGTTTGTCGCGGGGGCAGTGCGTGGACGAGAGTCTGGAAATAGGCTTTATCTGGACGACGACAGCCAGTGGGCAGAATCCCCATTCTCTCGCGTCTACCTCGGCGCACTCGTATCCGTTGCAACCCCCGGAAAAAGGAGGACCGTCTCAGTGACCAGTGGCAGAGCTTCTGCTACGTTTCAGATGTCCCGAGTCTCCTCCGTGCGCATTGCTGTATAAATACGAACGGAAATACACCGGGGGAGATCCACCAAGTGTGCCTTCGGACTCCATTCAGAGAGCGCGTGGTTAACTTCATTCACAGCTATCCCCACTGCCCGACAGGCACTCTCCTTAAACTACTACTACTACGTGTAGACTACACGGTGTAGTTACCAGACGCACGGTCGTGGCCTAAACAACCGGTGCGCTCGGTACACACGAAATTAGATGGACAGTCCGGAGGGTGCCATCGCCGGGGATCCGCCCCCGGTGTACACTGGCGGAAGTTGCTGCGAAAACGCTGTAAACGCTGATTTCCTTGGGCTGAGCCCGCACACGTTCGTTCAACTTGACCAAACCGTGCATGACTAACGCGTCCGCTTTTTGCCGGAACCCTTTCCCCATGGCGATTCGATCAACATTTGCTTATTACAATTTGCTTCCTCGATAACGTCCCAATGGTAGAGATTGAGAAATAAGAATTGCCGGATCGTCTAAGGCTATCCGAATTTCTTTCCGGGGTAATTAAATCTACTCTTTGAGGCCGAATCTCGTAAAGGGTAGACTTAACATCGATGTATACTGTACACACGTCTGGTTTCGCGCCGATGGGCGTCACTTCAAACGGCCGCGAAAGTAAACTCTACGGAGCTTTGGAAGTTTTAGAACTTGCCATTTAGCCGGCTTTCTAACGGCCGCTATTTAGTAGCTTTGAACTTTTAAAAATAAGGAGGCTCCCGAGGGCGAGCGGGATGATAGCTTGCGATCGGAACTAGTTGTTGCTAAGAATAAGTGGATAACTAACTGTTAAACGAATGATCGTTAGGCAAACACGGCGTCGGTACGACATTTAGTGTCCCGCGAACTGCGGCCAGCGATGCGCGTGCTAATCGTCAAGTCCAATTCGCTATCCTATTTAAATAGCAAATTTGAAGAGGCGCACCGCGTAAACGAGAGAAATAATCGTGTGTATAAATATGCATTAAAACGGTGAAGCACTTTACGTAATACCCCTTAACCAGTACCCCTTACATCGCGTTCAAGGTTTGAAACGGCGCGCCGGGTACAACTTACGTTGTTCCACTGATTCGTCTAAAACTTGTAGAATTTCTATCGTGAACACGCGCATCTTGTTTACGTTAAAAGCACTTTCGGGACGAGCGGGCAAATGTTTGCGACAAACATTTATCGGCTATTTTATCAACATTTTATCCACGCTTCGGGTAATCAATATTTATGAACAAATGAAAATTGAGTGGCGTTATCATTTTCTAAACGGAACCTCCTAACAAGTCACTCTGCAAATTTTTGCATACCGTATGGAGAAGCTACTCCTGTTGAAATGATCTGAACTATTTAAGAAGTTTCTTAAGAATTTTACTCCAAAGAGAATGAAGCTACATTTTAGAGGGTATCAGTCCGCAGTATTATCGGGACAGAAGGGAAGACCCGAGAAGCGTATTAAAATTAATCGATGCTGTAGAGTCGATTTAACGTCTCCGATACAACTTTCTCGGTTAAAATATGGATGAAAAAATTGCCGAAACCTTGAGAGGAACATGACGAGATGGGAACGCGTCTGGCGACTCATTAAGAATCTCTGTCGACACCGTGCGACCAAAACAGACCAAAAGATGTTTTGAAATTCATTAAACTCTCTATCAGCAGGGTGGAGCCGGCTTGACCCCGGATCGAAATGGTAAATTTTGATCCACCATCGAAGACAATCTCGTACGCAATTAAAACTTGACCGCAAATTTATTTACCCCGACAAATAACCGAAACATCCCTCGGCAAAAAAGAATGAGATGGGAAAATCGCTTGCTCCGATCGCGGACAAATTCGAGGAACATTCCACGTTGTAGACTGGAGGGGAACCGACGGTGTCGATCGAGGAGCAATAACAAGTGGGACAGGTTCTCGTAATAAATCGCGGCCGCACGAAGAAGCCGCGCCATGCAATCAAGCAACGACGTGTCTGCAATCTGTAGACTTGCACGTACACGCGGTACGTGGTGCGCGTCCATGACGGGACGAAGACCGCCGAAATTACAGCTATTATCGCGATAAAGGTGAGAAGCAGTCGCTGTTTGCTTAACCCGATCGAAAATCGGCGAAGGGGTCGTGTGCACGGTACTCCCTTTTTCTTTCTCGTGTAAAAGCCTGTTGGCGTAAGAAAGAAGGGTGTACACACGGTTCGGTGGAAGGGAAAATAAAATCTACGCTGCTCACCCCAAAAGTGGGTGGAGATTCATGTATAACCCTTGAGTTATCGGGGCGTGCCTCGGTGAAACGGTAAGACCGCGATTTACACCCTCACGCTTCCTTCTTCTATTTACCACTCAACGATACCCGCGTACCTTTCCTCAGTTAGGACGCGAATTTATTGTTTCTCGCGTTGATATTAACGCACGATCATTATCCTGAAATCGCGTCCGAACATCGTTCCGTCTACCCGCACGTAAACTGAACTCTGCATCCTCACTTGGATCGCTCGCTTCCTTCTTTATGATCGATATGTTTATCTTGTCTTTTTTTTTTCTTCATTAGAAAAAGATTAAACATTGGAATTCGTAGGAGTGTACCGAATTTCATAAAAATTTGAGATTGCTGTTCAAAGGTGGACGAGAAAAGGAGGGTTGCCTTGCATTCCGACAGAAGAATTTTCAGCTTGTCTGGGTACAATTAAAATCAAGTACCATATATCGTGTCCCGCGCGTTCCACACGTTCGCCACGATAATTTCGCAATAGTAACGATTGAATACCTTTGGCTAGGTTTCAGGTAGTTGTAGACTGCTAACGTCATTCTTATCGCGTATGTTAATTCATGGTAATTTCGCATTGCGGCGGCATCGTAAGTGGAGTAATGGTTAATGAACAAAGCATCATGCGATTGTCGTGTTTGACAGAAAGGTGCTTAAGTATATTGATAAAGAATCGCAGAATAATTTGATTTTGTTGTAAAAGTCATTTACCAGGGGACCATTACTACCGCAACTTTTATGGGTCGACTCATTAAAGTCGCGAAAATCTAACGGTGAACGGAATTCTGTTCTATCCATGCTACTGTAAGATGCGCGACGATCTTCTCGGATCTGTAATATAATTACGTTCCACGAAATTCTGTACGGGCAACGAAATGCTTTATAACCAGAAGCGACGTAACAATGCGGAACACGGATTCGCCGAAACTTGAAGAACAGAGTCAACGAACGGACGGTCCATCGTAAATTTCTGCGCCGTGTTCGGAATTTTTATTTGATATATCTGACCACACGAGCGAATGATTTCTCCACGCTTTATGCGAGGCAATTTGTAACTATCCGCGAAATATTAATTATTGCGCGCTAAGCGTGATAGAAAGCAGCATGATTTAATGTTTGAAAGTTCAGACGATAAGCGACATTTAACAGTTAAACTCGATCAGTTCGAGCGATTGTTTACGTTTCGATAAAAAGTAAACGCTAAATGTCACTCGTCAGGAATATGTTTGTGTTAACGGATGAGTGAAAGATTCGATCACCCGTGTCTATATATACTGTTGAAGAATTTACTTGTGGATATCTGTAAATCATGGTGATGTCATTACTAAATATTTCGACTAAACATTTTATACGTGTAGAAGTGAAAACTTCGCAAGTACTCCATAATACAGTGATCAACTTTTTATAAGGACATTGTGTATAGTAGAAAACCGCCGGCTTTTATCTACATATGTTAATTACTATAATATTATTCAATTATTAAGTTTAATGCATTTGCAAATTTACATTATTAATGTGTCCAGCGAGGTATACGTGTTTGTACATGCATTAACACGTGAATGCTAAGTGAGAAGAAATTGAGACTTTATAAAACATGTTGCCGATTTATAAAGGAAGACCTTTTCTTGCCAAAGAAAAAAGATAGGTGACGACAAAACAAATATAAATGATTCATTTCTAAAAATTAGTTCCATCCGCAAAATGTGTCATCATCACACGCTAATAAAAATCGAAGTATATATTTTTAATAAATGATTGCACTGAAATGTACTCACCAAAATGACAGCCGTACGAGATACCGCAGGTAGCATCCGTGAAAAGTTTCGTCGCAAGGAAAGCACAGATGTTATCCTTAAACCAGAAGCAATCTTCCTTCTTGACGAATTTTTTTAGATTCGTTGAAAATTATGCTCTCCTTTTTGAAACGATTTTACACGAAACAAATTTTCACTACCGATTCACGTTTCATTTAGATTTCATATTTCAATTAAATACACGATCGTTTTATACTGATACGTACTTCGGTGCAGTGGATTTCGTAATACTTGAAAAACATTCAGAACGATTGACACTCAGGGTCATGATCTTCCAAGCTTGAAGTAATTGCACTCTTGACACGTGCCTGTTCACTTTCAAGATCTAGGTAAACGGACCCCTCTGTGAAGAACCGTGTAACGGTATAAGGTGTTTCCTATTTTCACTGACAGTTATGCGACAGTGTCACAAAAATTCCTCCAGCAGTCGGCAGAAAGATTGTTCCACCACATTTGAAGGTATGCTTCACTTTGTAGCGTTTAATTCTGCATGAACACCGGTGCAACCATTTCCGTCCCACTATTTCAATTACGCAGTTCCGCCCGTTGCCGTTAAAGTCTCCGTTTTAGTTCTGCAATGCTCAATCCCTTAATTGTTTCAAAAAACATTCCATCACAGTTTCCTCGACCACCTCAATCGTGCACAAGTGTCGGCAAATATTTAAACCATTGTTTCTGTTTATATATAAAAGTCAGTAATCTGATGTTTCTTGATTCAACCATTCGACGCGCAAGCCTGGCAAATGACAATGATCACGAAACAGACTTCCTCGAACGACGAAAACTGTTGCAAACACCGGTCACACGTGCGTGCACCTTGCTTGGCTGCAGCGGGATTCACGAGGGATGAAGACACGACATATCACGTAGACGAGGGGTTATTATGCCTTGCGGAGACGGTAGTGCAGAATCAGGCTGCACTAATTAGATGGATAAAGAAATAAGAAGGCAAGGAAGGATAGAATGATGATCGCATCGGGGCAAAGAAAATGTAGGGAAGAATGGAGAATCGCTGGGTGCCGGATTATCCGCAAATGCAAAAGCGCAACTGTGCTCCGTTCCTCGGTGGCCGTTCTTTCATGGAAGGCGCATAATCTGTGAGCATTACTGCCGAGATGTACGGCGTTCCAGGATGCTAACGAGGGCTATACGTTACTTCCTTCCGATTCAGTGCGCCTCGAAACCTGCCCCCCAGCGTCGATGGAATTCCTAGCAGAGGGTGATCTCCTGTAATTTTCGATTCCCTGGATCGATCGCAATCTGAACTGTCCGCTCGGTTTCTCGGCCACGTTATCACGCCGCTGTCGAGCGCCACTGATAATAACGATTATTTTATGTGTCAAAGACGACGACTGGTCGGAGCATTCAGACGGCATGCGACATGCTCGAGGCTCCAGTTTACATTTTCATCCATCTTGGATCAATCCTCTCTTGATCTTCTTGCAAAAGACAACCGCGTTCCTCGCTTTTAATAAGTCACGGTATCTGTACAATTTTAACCAATTGGAACTTTTACGAGAAATCACCACTTTTCGGTTCAATGTCTACCGTGTTATTGCCTATCACGTAACCATTCCAAACGTTTTCCACAAACTGTGGCTCCCGTGATAAAGTTACACCGCATTGGCACAAAATGCATAGGAAACGATCACCCATTCAATGCCACGTTCAGTATGTTTCATGGTAAAAAATGTACGGAAGTATTCAACTTGCTCTCACGCCGACACGTGCCTTCGATAACGAAAAAGAACGTGATGAAACATAGAAGAACCAGCGGCCCAGTTCAATTTCTCTTCAGACATGAAAATAACGGAAGAATTACGTTTATCGAATTGATACAGATCGCGGTACACATTCTTCGATAACGGTTTATCTCGCGTCTGTCGTTAGACGATCGGTTTATTCGTGGTTTGTAACTAGGTTTAATGTTAATAGTTCTTCAATCGCAGAAATCCATTTACCCATCGCACGGATAACTGTGTCACAAAATTGATTCGTTCACCACAAAATGTTACATTTGCGTAGCATTCGATTTATCATCGATGCAACCACTCTGTTCACCAAACTTCACCGACCGCAGTGCACGTTCCTCAAGTTTTTTCGGATAGTTTCTTCGACACAAAGATACGAGAACAAAACTCCGAAGATTGGTCACACCGAACATATTTCCTTTACGTTTCTTCTTCGCACATCGAGGACGCTGTCCGGGTGAAGTGTCGGCAGATCGCGTACCGATAACTCGTTGACTATCGAGAAAACTCTGACAGATCCGACCGCGTAACGACGGACACGCCGAGCATCGTCGAAAACGAATGAAGTGGAGCGGTCTGGTATCGTCCCCGGTAAGCCGAGACCGGCGCTCGCGCGGAAATCAAGAGTAACACTGACTCGATCGTCGAGTTGTGGAGCGATAGGTAGACCGCACTTGCGAGGTGGTCCTCCCGCATGCGAGCCGTAGCAAGTTCGGGGTGCGTGCGGATACGATGCAAGTCGTGGCGCGTGTTCTGTTCGATATAAACACGCTCGAATGAACAACCGTGGTAATTACAATATTGTCAGACTTCTTTTCCGCGAGACGCTTGACCTTACTGCTTGCAATTACACCGAAGTCGCTGCCTTTTTGTTTGCACTTGCTCGATGAGACCGCGACGCTATCGAAAGAGGGATTATTCTTTGTAATTCGATGGAGAACGATGGCTAGCTTAATTTTTCGCCGACACTTTCGCGGACTTCCGGTTCTTTCGCGCAAGACAATCAATTGTCCGACAGAAAGCTTTCTGGGCCGTCGATGAGGGATCAGAAAACTGCATGCGGAATTGGTTTCCTCGCTGTACGCTCGCTGATATGCTCCAAGTTTGAAATTCGCAAGATCCTCGGGGGCGAAGCCGATGGTGGAATTTCGCGCAGGGTCGAAGAGAAATTTCGCTGCCACGTCGAGGTGATTAGAACGACGCATGGCCATACGGAACACCGTGAGGGCCGACGATTGCCACAGACCGCTCCGACCGAGAGCAGCGAGGCTTCTCCGCAACGGCAGACCCGTGTATGCTGGTACTGCTGTCGGTCGCTTCTCCACCACGATACGAGCACCGTGCTCTCGTGGCCGTGGCTCCTCACCACCACGTAGAACCCTAAATCCTGCGTACCGCACGCTCCCACTCTCCCTCGAAAGTTTCCCCACCATCGAGTTCGTATTCAGCATCCCCATAGCCGCGGAAGGTCCGTCACGCAATCGATTCCGATATTTCAGAAAAGATGTTCTTGCGATTTTTGCTTCAGCCGCGGACGCTACTACAACTTCTTTAACTTTCCCTTAAAAATATTTCACAACCATTTTTGGGATACCCACTTGGGTATCACACAATTGACGAGTTCTCGAACACTTTCACAACTCATTCGGCAGGAGTAGATTTTGCAATTAGCCGCCACTCGCAAGATTCGATTATGCAATCTATTATTTATCGTTTACTTAACTTTTCAAATTAACCTGCCTTTAGAACCACAGCCTCCTTTTGGATCAATTTTTTTTTTATTAGCAGAAGCACTATTCGTGGACCAACTGTAACGTGTCCTTTGCACGGAACCAGGGTTCGACGGGATCTGTTCGAGATGCACCTGGAATGATGCATAACGCGCGGTCCATGCATAAAATATCCCCTCTTCTTGGTCGCGAGACCACGTCAGACCAATCTCCGGCCACGCGAACAGGCTTAAACTACTTATTTCTTCGCGAGCCGCTTATCTCAATCTTGGAACCGATCGCGGGGTTCGATGCACCCTGCCCGCATAGAGATACTGGTCGTTCTACACAGGGCGCCGCACTAAAAATAGCGTGATAAAAATTTTAACAGACACGCGAATTACTCGATTCCTTTCAATTACACCGACGTCATCCTCGCTACGATTTACTCGAGTGTTAGTTTTTCTCTCGAAGTGTTCATATTAATTCGTACAATATGTGCCGTCTAAACACAGGGATGCAATTGTTTGCTATATTATCAGAAAATGAGAAATGATGTTACCATGAAGACTGTCACTCGAAGAAGCAAATATTGTATAAATCTTTTTTTTTTTTATTTCGTGACACACCTTTAGCGCACCATGAAACGATACACTTTATTAATTATTATCGATTTCATGTGATAGATATGCATAAGCGAGTGCAAATTAATGTGTCCGGGTCGTTACAAGATGCAGCGCGCATTGCACCTCCTACTTCTGCTGAAACCGCAAATTAAAATCTGAGATGATCGCTTCGAATAGACGGTTTCGTTTACATCGTGAATATCGACCGCTCGCAGCGAGGAAGAAGCGTATGCAAATATCATAATCGCCCTATGCGATTTCATCCGTAGATAAAAAGTCGTCGGGTCTATGGCTCGAGTGTATAGGGATTCTTGTTACAATCACAGCGTAGTCACAAATCAGAGTTGCACTCCGATAGCCTGTGTTGCTCTTTCGATTCTGCTCATTGCGGAGCAGCCCCGAGTCACGACGGTTTCTTCTGATTCCCGATGATGAGAAACGAGGCTAATTCGCAAAACGGTGTCGGAGGCATGCCAAAGATCCGGCTCGAAGGAATAGTCACGCCCTCCTCGTTACCAATGGGCTTCCCCTCTTTTCTTTTTTCTCCATAATATCTCGACAAATACCGAGCGAGAAGAATCCTTTAGGCTGCCGCCAGCACATTCACTGCCCTAAAATTAAACGGTCCACGATGCTAAGGGCGAATGGTGCGTCATGTCGTTCTGAATTGCAGCAGCGCAGAAATCAGAAATAGTTTCATAATCAGCACCAATTTTGGAGGGGTGAGTTTTCTGGAATTTCTAAAATATCTGTGCAAAAACATGTCTGCGTATCAATTTAGCAGGGGGGAGAGTAGTCTCTCTAAATTTCTACAAAGGAACAAAGTGTAAAACAGACATAGGCAAAAAATATCTCGTTAGTCCCCTTGTAATGACGCTACAAGCAATATCTGCCCTCTCAGCTGGCATATTTTTTTTTTTCTTTTACCATAGACTGCTGTGTAAAACTTGCTTAGCCTGTCGTATTCAATAGAAGAGCATCTACAACACGGATGAAAATAGATACGGCATAGTAGTCTGTACATTTTGCACACACTTATCCATCTGTCGCGGCGAATTTCGTTTCGTCACATCAAGTGAAGCATTCTTCGCTATGTGGCATGAATTCCTAGTACGCGGCGAAATTCTCCAATGTCGAAGTTTATATCTTTCTCTCTTCTAAAGTCGAGAGTTTAATTATTCCATTGCAAGATAATTTAACGTTTGCGAGCACTCAGGTTTCAGCAAACAAATAGAGTACCGATTGAGCACCGTTCAATTATTATCGGTTGCCTAGTTACACGCTAACCGAGACGACGATGATGAAGAGAGCCGAGGGTGATCACCAATTAGTCGCCTGGAATATGCCGATTACGAAGGCGAGCCATTAACGCTTCGTCGACGAATTTACGCCTTGGAGTAACACCGTTTCAACGACGCTGCGAGATACTTCGTGATTCTTCGACGCCCACTTAATAGCACGTTAGCGGGATCAGTGAAGGATGATTAGACTAGCCAGCCGCTAATGCAGATCTTTCAAGGAGCGTCGAAGCATCGGCAAAGTGTATCAGTGAGATGGTGGAAAATCGACAACTAATCCTCTTTTAGATAGCATCTCTCCGATGCGTTTTCGTTGCCCCGATATTTAATGCGCATCAGCTGGTCAGATAATCGACTCCGATTCTGAAAAGGAAATGCCTTTTGCTTCGAATTTCTGTCAGTGAACCAAATTGCATTGTCACAAAGTGTACTCGAATGGAATGCTCGATAGGCAGATCTACTTGATATACGGCAATTCGACGTGTTACGGAATACAAATCGATCGCTTCTTCACGCTTGGCGCATACATTTTGTGTGCGGTCCATAGAAGGGTTGCTCCCGCGCTGCAAGGTATAATGACTTACCGGAACAAGCCATCGGCAGTAAATCAGAATCATTAGAGAATTAGCCGCACCTTTCACGATTCATGGTCGCTTCTGGCCCTCAGTCGCAAGATTTACGTTACTCATAAAAATCTGTATCGTACCACGAACGACGCTTGCCCTACCTTTTTTTTCGGCTGAAACCACTGAGGTCATCCTCTTAGGCGGCACACATTATGTGAATTACGAAGGCCAATGGAAAATGTCTTCTTCAACCGGTCCCTTTCGACTGACACCCTCGAGCGAGTATTCCCTCTCGTCGATGCTGTTTTCTGTGAGATAGGCGATTTTATTGGTTTTCTGGCGTCTTAATGATCGACTAGCGAAGAGGATCGACATTTATAGTGTCCGCTCATGCTTTCGTTGGAGATCGCTTCGTGCAAGATAATTGCGTTGTCATTGAGACCGACTTTTACGCGCCAATTGGGTGTTGCCCGATGAACTCTGTTACAACGAATTATGCAAAGAATAAACGGTGATCGCTTGCAGAAGGCAAGCTCTGTTGGAAAACCCATCGAAACCGGTATCTGGGAGAGATGAGAAGAAGATCCATGTATCTCATTTGTGCGTCGCTCGTGCCAATAAAAAGCACGGAAAAAATATAAGTCGATGCGGCAAGAATGTTCGCATACACTGCCAACGCGTTACGCATAATTCTTCCGCGGACGAGCGTGGACGCGGACCGCGTTGAATGAAAATCGAGAAACCGACGTTCTCGCCCCGTGCTTTCTCCCTCTCTATGTACGTATACGCGCTGAAGATGAACGCTGCATCCGGATACCGGCAGGATAACGAGAAAACTTTACGACTCTGAAATACCGACGCTTTATGTCCTGCGAGCAATTTTTTATTTTCCATCTTTTATTGCGGAACATAAGCGCGGACCAGTCTCGCGGAAATACAACTCGGCGACTGGCATATCCGTCGTGACTGTGGCTTTTGAAATAAATGACCAAGAAACGAATACCATTTGTCATAAGATATTCTGTCTCTCGTAGCTGGCTACTCGTTCCCAGCACGACTAAAGTCAATGTAAAATTGAATCGCTTTATTCAGGCAACGTGGATCGAACTACAATTCAATTTGTCCCACATATAGGATCAGCTGCTGATCTGATATTTTATAGATGGAATTCAAGGAAACTTAAAAAAGTGTTCATATTTAGGAAAGAAGAAGTTCACAGACATCCTTCATGCCCAACATCTCACAAGTTTTATCCACCTACTTTCATCATGGCTCATACATATCAGAAGTCACTCTCGCTTTCAAAATGCTTGGACGGCCACAGTGATTCAAAACAGAAGGACAACGTCGATGCCATTATCTCCTGGACATATTCCTACACCCTACCAAATCCACTCGACCGAATCCTCCCGGCATCATCAACAGGCTCACCGAAAAGCTGTTACCCCGTCCGTTATAGCAACGCGGCGGTGTGTTCGAAACCGGCCCCAGTCTTTACTTTTTGGGAGATCGAAATTTTTCTCACGATACCGGTGGCTCGGGGAACGTTCGACTCGACAGTTTCCGTCGTATTTACTTTCAAGGCACGGGCATAAATTAGTAGTACGTGCCACGTGTGTAACGAATACACCAGGTCCCCTGATTGGAGAGATTAGAAGGATTAGAGAAGGCCCGCGGTCTCGCCGCTCGATTTCCTCGCTCGTTCGATCGAGTTCTGTAATATCCATGGGACGTGGATACGGGAGCTGGGCCAAGCGACCGGTGGTCGTGCGTCTTGGCCGGCTGACAACCGCATCGAAAAAGTCGGTTTTCTTCTTCCACCGGCCGGTATCGTACGGTGGGAATCTTAATGTTAATGCCCCATGTGCAGCGCGAATCGTGAGATCTTGTGCGCATCTGTAGATCCGCCGATAAATAATGCTTTTTAATACTTTATTCGTGACACGCACCGGCTATCGCATTCACGTGTCCCGCCAATCTGCCTACTATCTACGATGCCACGCAAATGTAGTCGATTGGCACCTGTCCGCCTATTCGTCGCTCGAGACGTCCGGTGTCGCGTTTCTTTCTTTTCATCGCATTGTCATTCCGTTCTGGTGCAAAATCTTGTAGTCCCGTCCAGCGATGCGGTTCGATTTTAAGGTGCGTAATGATTTCATTAATCCTTCAGGTACACGCGTGTACACATTTCATACACTCTTTCGTCTGTCTTTTTATTCCCTGTCGACAATCAGCGACAAACTGTCATCGCATTGTCATTTGCCTTTTACTATCGCGGTTGAAGGATTTCCATTTCGTTCGAGGGAAACCGCGAATACCATTAGACGGCGAAACGAGCGTTTGCGGTCGCAAAAATAAAAGCGTGGATCTATAGGAGTGGCTTCGCGGTTCGCCCCGACCGCAAACGGCCTGGCTTCGTGGTCGAGGATGAGTCAAACCACGGCTGTCCGAAGACGGCCAGACTAATTGAGAAACGGAGCAAATCGGATCCACCGGATGAATAATTGTTTACACGAGACCACGGCGGCCGTTTAACGTGTCAGCCGTGTTCTGTGCAGTGTATCCATCGCGCCTACTCATCCGTATCCCCTAGGATGAGAGATCGGTACGTGTTTCGTGCAACGAGATGTTCGATAGCCTTCTTGGGCAGCTCTGCTAGAATCGTTCCCCGCGGATCGGTTTCGATGATGACGTGAACGAGAGAAACATGATCCCCGGACTTTTGTGCGAAATTTATTCGATTCTATTTTTTACCCCTTCTATTGGATCGGTGGGTGTATTGAGATAGATATCGAACGCTATGACCAATCGCAATGGTATTACACGAAGCACGTTTATTACCGTTGCGATTGGTCATGGCCAGTCATAGCAAAGGGTCGAAGTTAGATTAGCAAAAGATTTGCGATGACCAAAAGAACATACATTAACACTTGCCGATCGCTGAATCGTATCTCACGACTGGAGATATACGAGCAGTTACTCCGGGCGCTAGGTGCGTAGGTACAATTCACCGTTTCTGTTTGTTTCGATAGTTAATGGCAGAACGTGAGACTAGTAACGTTATATCAGATCGTAAAAATGAAACTGTGGTAGGTAGGGTTTATAGCCGCTTTGACAAAGTGGATTTTCACATGTAATACACAGTCGTGTACAAGGGAAGAGGGCTTGGGGCCGGCTACCGATTTCCAACTCTCACGAGCTAATCGAGCCGAATGTGCATCCACGTAAATACACACGTTTACACAATTCTGACACGGTGGTCTTCGCCATAAAATACCTCTTCCCCTCTTTCGGTTTTCACCTCTGCTCCACGCGTCCATGTAAAATGAACAACGCCGCGTTAGCTGTGAAAAGGTAATAATACAAGCTTTTGTCGACCGTTTGTTGAATGGGAGATGAAAATTAGTTTCACGTATGTGTACCAATTCTTTCTGAATCCGCAAACCAACGGGAGCCGAAGTGAAATCGAGGAAACGGTGACCAGCGATTGTTGTGCTTCGTTCTTTATTAGGCGACCTTACTATGCACCTCGATTCGTCTTCTCCGAATCAGCGGTTTCGGTCTGTCCCAGTTCCAAATTAAGCACACGCTTTCATTCCGCGGTTCGTCCCTCGATTTCCACTCTGCTGGAGAACAGTACAAGTCCGAGGGCAAAGTGTATAAATGCATTTGTTGGGAACACGAGCATGAAATCTGTCGCGTCATGACACGAAAAGTGCTGCCGCTCGTCTCTTCGAGATCGACAGGAAGAGAGACTGGGCTGCGTACATCGTACCTTGACTTGAACATGATTGAGAGGCTCTTCCAATGACACCGTCGTCGAGCGTAAACTTGTCGCCAGTGGTAATATTAGTAACGTTAACAGTTACTTGAAAACGATTTGTCACGGTTGTTCGGAATCGCGTCACAAACACTTATGTCCCATTGGAGGAAGCTCAAGTAAGGTAATTGAAAAGTTTGTAATATCCCGCGCGCGTTGAGTAAGAGATTTTCTGGAAGGTATTTGACAAATTCTTCCGCGAAATTTTTTTCCATTAAGATCCTGCTTAATTTTTGCGTTGTGCTCAGTTGATACGATTGCGTGGTATCCGTCCGTCGTGGATTATCCTTTTGCACACCTACACGACCGCAAAGCACTGACGGAACAGTGGCTCGAATCTAATCCGTTTAAGGCATTGGCAGCCGCGCGGCAATGCATTAAAGGAACGCATCGGCTTCGTTTTTGAAGCCGAATATACACAACGGTCGCACGAAACACGCCTGAGGACACAAATAAGGCTGCTAAACCGTGCTACCAGGAACCGGCTGAAAAGCGAACGCCTCGCGTTATACCTGCGTGCCCCAACGGCTTAGGGTCGTTTTCACGCTGCTGTGAAATAGTGGACGCCGGGATCGATAAAGACGGACACGTGAGATCGGAACAGTGATCGCCTACAAGATTCGGCATCTTGCACGGAAATCGAAGCATCGGCAACGTTCAAGAAGAAACCCCCAGCACATATCTTTCGTCACGTCCCAACAAATTCGTTTCCAGTTTTCCTCACCTCTCCGGATTGACGGGCTTGGGGGGGGTATCGATAGAGGCGATCTACATTCAGGTAGCTCGTTTATTTCGTTTAATTTAAATTCGACGATGGGATGTCATATCGCGATGATCAGAGTCGACCGAAGCATCGAGATCGTCCCGCGTTGGTTGGATAATTAGGAGACAATTTCAAAAGCCGCATACGTAATGGCAGGTCCCCGCCGACAGATTTCAAAAGGATACACGACCATTTAGACAAAGACAGGTGAATGTTTGACATTCCTGTCGTGATCGTCGGTTTTAGCGTTCGGGGGACTTTTAATTGTCGTGACGATCGGACTTCAAACACCGGGACCACGGTCCGCGAAAGGCGGGCAAGAATAAATTGTGGCTGGATGAGCACGAATCGCTAACAATGAAGAGGAGGGCGAGACACAAATTCTCCGAAGTACTGCTGATGGTAACGTTTCAATTGAATCGTAAGATTCCGATTCAGTAACGAAGAGATGCAATCAGAGGAACGGCCGTAAAAGATACGATTACGCAAATTTATGATACGTTCCGCGCATCTATAGTTACACGAGTTGAATGAACAAATTGAAGACATACCGATTACGTCCAGTGCATTAATATTACCATGCTGTTCAATCTTGTTCAATTTTAGTTTAAGTAAATAATCACATTGTTTACTATAAAGAATAAAGTATTTCTGCACTTTACCAGCAACTATAAATAAATGAAACAACAAATTTGTTGAGACTCCTGTGTGATTTTGTGCAATTTCCATTTAAGCATGGCCTCATATGCGTATTACAGGTTTTCGAAATATCCAACAGATACTCAGTAATCGTATTCCCATGCGATATAATAACGAAACCTTTTTAGAGTTGGTCCACGAGTCGGACAGCGATAGCAGAGAAAGTCGGCGTGGGCCCTATCATAGAGGGTATCCGTAAATGCCGATTTGGCCCCATTGTGATAACAGACGACATAGGAATTTAATTAAACGCTCGGATTGACTGTCTTGCCTTTTAGAAAAGGCATGTGTGGCCCGGACGCCGCCGTTACATTCCACTGTCTAATCTAGCACTGGTAAACTGAACGGCATTCTTCTTAGAAAAAGAAAAACGGAAATTAATCACGGCGACCTAACTTCAAAAATGTATGCAAATAAAGTAAGGTAACATTAATTTTTGCTGCGTACGTTTCCGATTTTTTCAACTACGTTTAACTATCCTGCCAAATGTTTCTCATACTTTTAAGTATTAGTCATACGAACAGCTCCAAAGAAAAATTTCATATCTGCCTTTAAGAGTGAACTAGGGTACGACGAAACGAAGCATTCCTCTCGTTAGAAAGATAATCGAAGGAGATTAATGAACGTGTCCGAAAGTTGTCTCCGTGGGATGCTTATCTTAAACAAAAATATTGTTCACAATCGTGACCTAATTGGAGCATGCCCTATTAGCACGTATTTCCCTCGACCCCCATCAATTTCCACGCCACGATTCACGCGTGTACACGTGATTTACAATCCGAATGTGCGTATCGGTAAGATCAGAGAGAAGCTCCACCTACGACGACGACCATCGGTCGCCATAAAATAATATTGTCCGACCGAATGCCTGACTACGCCTCGGACAAACTATTTTAAGTCCAGTCGTGTAGTCTTTTTATTTATTTATGAACACACCGCTTTCCGGACCTCGACGGAAGATGTTATTACAAGGACCTTCTTGGGAGGGGCGGGAAATGATTAGGAAAACGACGGAAGGTGAGACGCGATGATACCGGTTCTGTCATCACGGTTTCTTTACACACCGTTTCTGAACGATTTTACAAGGAGCCGTTTGAATCAGAAAAAGAAGACTGGCGGTTGTTCGTATGACAGAGGATTCCGGAATCCATCGATACTGTAATTGATCCTACGAATCACGATTCATGAGACACACGTGCGGTCTCTGTACTTGATCCTTTCTCTAACATTATTGCGAACGAAATTATCTCACTTGGAATTTAAAACGATTGTTTGTTCATATGCATGTGTTCCTTGCAATGGCAGAAGAATACCTGAAGATGTATTATGGGCCAGATAGAGTAATACATGCTTCACCAAAAAGGAATGCCCGGGTCCCAATAACAAACCGAGCATTCGCTCAACAAGCGATTCGTAATTGAAATTCGTAACACGTGGGGCTCGTATTTCGACCACCGTGTCGTTTGTTTCCTCTGCAAACATGGCCACAGTATTGCGTGCGGCCGAAAACACTTTTTCGCGTGCGAAATGACTGCCAAATTTGTCTTTCGATCCGGAGGATCCTCCGGGAGTTCAAAGAAACATGTCACGCGTATCTTGTGCGTTCCTTTATCATTTTATCGAGGCCTGAGACTTAACACGAATTTCCTATTCATTTTCATGGTTCATTGTTTCGTGAACATACAAGCATTGAACATTGAACTAGCAAACAATCGCAAAATCGATCGACGTTCCATTAGCAGGAAATTTTCGAGTTTGCATTGGTTGTAGTTAGAACAAACAGGGTCGGCAAGAATCAAAAGGTGGACGGCCGAAAAGATTGGCCACGGTAGGTTCTTCGAGCTGAAGAAATCTGCAAGTTCATGCCCTTGAAAATCCTTTCTTGCAGCGTAAGTCTAGTGGATCTCCGATTGCCGGGCCCTTTCTGAACGTATGACCGCGGGCCCGCAATACGTGCACACGGTTTCTGTTGTTATAACACATTTCGTCTGTGGCAAACAGCGCCCCTCGGTTTACCTGGTAATTGCTAGAAACATCGGTTAAGTGTTTACAGTGTCATCGAGGTGCAGTCGTCACACCTTGCCCTGCAAGACCACTTGGGTAGCTCGTTTTCCTTATGCGGGACCTGACACGGTTGAACACCTTCCCGATGCTCAGCAAACTTATTCAGAAGCCTATAAGCGGCTGCTTTACATGTCAAACAAGGGTAAATTGTTCTGCGAATCGAATGAATCTCAAAGAATTTCTTTGTTCAGCTTGTGCGTTAACGTTATCCTGATTGCATCTTTAATTATCATTTTTTTAAAGCTCCAGCAAGCTGAGCGGTGTGAAACGTTTAATACATAACTTTTGGGAATTGAAAGTTTGAATTGTACCCCAGTGAGAGCGCACATTCGAATTGTGATTATCGTATCGTTTTTTTCGATTAGCCGCATATCGGGTATCGTTCTAGCGTTACATTAGTAATCGATTCCTTTTTGCGGTCATTTTTAAATTTACTCGCGATAGTGAACTTGGAATAAAATTGAATATTAAGTAACTTGCGCAGACGTGTTATTTCTGAATTTTACTTTCGATCGAACATTTTCATCGTAAATTCTGGCGTAAATTTTCATTTGGAATCAGCATTTATTGCGGCTACTTGAATTTCTTTTTAGCACGTGTATGTTGGAGTCTATCCTGCATCGTGATTTTCGTACCCGTGGTGTCCTCTGAAAGGGACAGCATAAACCATAGTTACAAAACTGCAAGTTGAGTCAAGTATGTAGATAATAGCACTGACAAGATACTACTAAAGACTTATGGGAGTCGCGTGCCAGAAAAATTCGCTGTTTTCCTTACACCCTCCAGAATATATTGCGATTAAAATAAGAAACAGAAACTGAATTACGGAAACTACCTTGTCGGTGTAACGAGCAAACTAAAATAATTTATGCTACAATTCGCCTTATTACAGTATATTACTAATATTACGTAATATATAATAATAATACCACTGTATTCGACAGATTCCCTAACAAAGCAGACTCTGAACGCGGGCTTATTTGGACAGATTTTAACTACTAAATAGTATTGTTATACTAATTATCGATTTGTAAACCTGATTGATTATACTGCTACAAAATTCCATTGTAGACTAAAAAATGTTCCGATTCATTCGTCACATGTCGGATACATGTGACGTGCAGCCAATCAGCTCAGTTATTCGCAATATATTAATTAGTATAAAGACTCGAATAATAATTATAGAGCGAATAATTGATTGCCCAGGTCTCACCACGTGGAGGTTGCTGCAATGGAGACCCACCCTACCCACGTTTAATCCACGTCCCACCCTTCGTCTTCAAAACAGCTAAACTCTACTATAATTTACAACAAAAAAAACCCTTCTGCTCCTTTTGTTGTAAGTTTGCAGAGCGTTCATTAATTAAATGCCCTGCAAGTCAGACAGCAAGAGGAGGCCTTAGAAAATTCTCAAATCAAAGCAAGATGGAAAGATTGCAAGATGGTTGGAGGAATTAAAACCCCTTAACTTAAAAATTAACTTAATTTTACGTGGGACACAATCGCACTACAGTACGCCTGCACCATTATTCTAACAGACAATGGGTATAGAAAGTATTCGTGCATTCTTGAAAACAAAATATATTTTTCATAATCGATCCAAACGACTTAAGTTTTTACAAGGAGATAGAGTACTACTTTCTACACCCACTGCATTTGCATAAAAAAAGCGAACATCGATGCTTGGCTGTACTTTACAGCACGAATTTCCCGTAGCACTTAATAGCTAAACAAATATGCGCTTAATTACTATATGCTTAACTAATCTTAACACTAACGTGCCTACTTAGGCACTGCAGTAGCGAACACTGCCGCTGTCTTACAAACTAACGTCTTAGACTAAAAGCGCGTGTTTTGCTTAATAAAAAATTTACTACCTTATATTTAATTGACTTATAAGTATTAATAGTGTCCTCCCTAGATAGAAAGTTAACATAAAATTAAGAACATCCTTCCTAATTTTCTCAATTTAAGACTTAGATCTAATATTAATAATATCCTACCTATGCAATATCTAGCAGATACTTTCCCAATATACATATGTCTACCTAATTATTCTCCTGGTGGTCCAGCGTTGTCTCATCGTTTCCTGAAACAGACTTAAATTCGCACGAAAGAAATTGTGAAACCCTACCTATGTAAAATATCTAAAAATTTTCGGAATCCTGCCTAACTAAAGATCTAATGGTTTCGTTTCGTGTACAGCCTGCCTATGTAACAATCGATTGTTTTTGTTCAAATACATCCTACCTACATAATGAGCTAAACATTTGTTTCATTTATAGTTGGGCCTACCTAAATGATATTCTTAATAAGATGGTAAACAGGGTCTGAAACGGGGTGGGAAATTATTAAACCCTACCTATGTAAAATATCTAAAAATTTTCGAAGACCTGCCTAACTAAAGATCTAGGTTTCGTTTCGTGCACAGCCTGCCTATGTAAAGATCGATCGTTTTTGTTCAAATACATCCTACCTACATAATGAGCTAAACATTTGTTCGATTTATAATTGGGCCTACCAAAATGATGTTCTTAATAAAATAGGAACCAGGGTCTGGGGCGGGGTGGGAAGGGGGTGTACCATATGTACGTAATTACCATGAATCCTCTTCATTGACTGCCGATCAGTTGATTATCTTGAAGTTTCTGAAACAGATACTAACTCCAAATGGTTAATAACATTTCGCAAAAAATAAGTTTTATCATACAGGACATTGGATGGATGAGGCAGATATTGTTCCATGCTTCCCATTTTTCATTTAGTAAAATCAAGTATCATCAAATACCTTGATGGCTATGGTATTATATTATTCTTTCGGATCCTCGACGTACTCATGTTTGTTTAAAACATTTGATATTTTATTTAGAATAATCGGAATCATTTGTGAATCTGTAACAATCTCATAGAATAGATTAGTAGTTTCCCCGAGCCCCCCTAAACAAAAAAAGAAAACAAAACTGCAGCTGAAAGAAGGACATATTAGAAACAAAACAATCATTCTACGCCGTTACTTTAATAATTCACTTTGGTAAAAAAAAGAAAAGAAATATGAGAAATCAGAGTACAACGATTGAAGCAAAAAAAAAGTAATTGGACTTTGGCCAAGGTGATACGTACTATTTTTCACTACCTTTATTAGAATTAACATTATCAATACATTATCAGGATTGAAACTATGACTGTATCTGGTACGTATATTAACTATAAAATGTATCTGACATCGGTCTTAGCATAGGAACATCAAGATAAAACGCAAGGAAATGAAGGTCTCATCATACTTCATTTCTCAGTTATCAGATAACTTTGCACGAGCTCTAATAATAATTTCATCTAAATTATGCAACATTTTAATTAATTAGCTATTGAATATTATCGTTTATTTAGGTAGACTTTAAGCTACAACCAACTATTTGATCATACAAGAAACTTTAATTAAGAACTCCGAAATGAAAGCAATCACGTTACACTGCATTTATTCTATCTTGCTTCTATTATATGAAGAAGAAGTTGCAAACGATTACGCGAACGTGAGATACAAAACTTCTACTATCACCATGGCCAGTCTCAATTGCAGTCAAGAACATTTTTCTTGCAAGGATTCTCATGAACAAGAACGGATATCGCGGACGAATTTTTATTTCTGCAGAAGCAGATCAGAAAATTTGTAACAATCTACACTACTAAAAAAAAAGGTGAAAATAAAAGTACAACGATTGAAGCAAAAATCTAAGTGCAAAACTCTATCAACGAACAGTCACTAGTACTGTGTCTATGAATTGAATCTGCAAGATGGATATATTATACAATCAAAAGATTGGTCCATTGTCAATTCTACAAACTTTAATTACAACTCTATCATCTATATTCAAGTTTTTATCAGTGTTTCCAGCAACAGACGATCGAGACATAAAAAGATGCTGAAAGAAAAGAATAATGATTAAGAACAGGTAGCCGGAAGGGCTACCAGCAAGTCCACTCGTTCAAACCGTGAGTGGAAAATTATCTTTCGCAACACTAATTAAACGCGAGTGGTGCTTCAGATATCAATAGCAAAAGAACTCCAATAAAAAAATGCAGTATTAGCAAATTCGCGATTCGACGCAACGCTAATAAAATACTGACTCTACACTCTATGCACCAATTATTTAGTAAAACGCAACTCTAAGGTGGGGGGAGAGGGTGCAGTGGTGGTCCTTGGCTGTCGATGATGTGCCACCATCAAGGTGGCTCAGGAACATGCCACCATCCAGGTGACTCAGGAACATATCACCATCCAGGTGACTCAGGAACACGCTCCCAGATAGGAGCAATTGGGGAATTGGGTTCGCAAATCTGATTAAAACAGAAAGGAATAGGTAGCCAGAAGGGCTACCGACAAGTCCACTCGTTCAAACCGTGAGTGGAAAATCATTTTTCGCAACACTAATTAAACGCGAGTGGTGCTTCCAATATCAATATCAAAATGAGACTCTAATTCAACAAATTAAACTTTAATACAAAGAAACAAATGAAATATTAGCAAATTCGCGATTCGACGCAACACTAATAAAATACTGACTCTATACTCTATGCACCAATTATTTAGTAAAACGCAACTCTAAGGGGAGGGGGCGGGGGAGTTGCAGCCGTGGTCCTTGGCTGCCGATGATGTGCCACTGTCCACGTGGCTCAGATGCGTGCTCCCAAATAGGAGCAATCGGGCATTTGTGTTCGCAACTCTAATTAAAAACGCGATCTTTGTTAAACGCAACGCTAACTGGAACTCACGATGCAATTTTCTTCGCAACACTAATATTTAAGAGTGGCCCTAACAAAGTAATTCAATAAAGTTAAACTGAAAATTCTCTTAGAATTTAACTGGAAGCTACTACACTATTATCTAAGAAAATTAGATATGATAAGAAATGGGAAAATGCAGTCGCCGCAAGAATTAGAAGCTATTACAAAACTGAAATTTAAGAAGATCAAACTTGCAAAGACAAACGCGATATTTCAGTCGCAACGCTAAATCAAACGCGATTTCTATTTCGTCGCAATTCTAAGAAAAACCGTGAAGAGATTTATGCGCAACTCTACCTAACAAAAACGCGATATTCATATGTTTCGCAACTCTACTGTAAAACCGAAGAATCGAAGTAATCGCAACTCTACCTAAAAATCCGCGAACTTGTCCGCAACTCTAAGAATACGCGGAAATCAAATATCTCGCGACACTAATTAAAAATCCGAGTTTCAGCTCTCGCAACTCTAATTCAAGCCGTTCTCAAATTTTGCGCGACTCTAATAAAAACGCGATTTTTGCCCAGGGGTCGTTGGGCCGCAATGGGCCAAGCTGAAAATACTACTACATGCAGCTAAATCAAGCACAGTGACAAAGTAGTAGCAGAGAATGGACTCTCCATTCTTTTTGAGAATGCAGAGCCATTAGTAGTTGCCCTCTTGAGTGGCAGTTTGCCGGGCCTCTTCGGCCTTTGGCCTCTTCTTTTCTTCGGGCGCGATGCCCGCTGAAACTTAGTCTAAGCTCGAGACTCTACTCGGAAACCAAGGAAAAACACACAAAGGTGAAATAAAAATGTGGAAACGCGGATCTAGATGGAACACTCGTGGACGAATCACGACCGAGTATAATCGTAAAAGATGCCATTGCAGAAAATGGCAAAATTAACGATTAAATTCAAGAATCGTTCTTCGTGCACACGAGCAGTCTCGAGCCTGAATGCGAATTCGTTTCGGGGCCTAATACGCGACCGCGACCACGGGTGGAGTTCGAAGAGTCAAAGAACAAAGCCAGAGGCGAACGCATTCTTCGCTCGCGCCCAGCTAAGACTTGACTTTTCAATCTCAGATTTCCTGAAACAGGTTGAACACGCGAAAAAGTGGGCCTACCCGATCAGAGAATGTGTCAACGTGCCCGGCCCTACCTACTTATATTTAACACACACACCAGACGGTAAGTTACCTATCCTACCTCACCCTATATTTAAAAATGGCAAAGCACACACACCAAAAAAACATACGCTCCACGGTTCTCACACAAACGCCCGGGTGCAAGGGCCTACACTAGGGAGGACGTCCCGGGACGCCTCCGACACCCGAGCGCGAGCATACATCAAACACACTCTAAGGTACGTACCATTTTACTGAAATCGACTGACAATGCCTGGGATCTTTGCGTTCTCGCGATAAAAGACAGATCAACGTTTTAAAAAGTTAATAAACTACCCGAGATATCGGCAATATATTTATAATGGGTGGCAATTTATTTGTAAGTAATGGACAGATATTTGTAAGGAATGGCACAATTTGTGCAACAATTGGATGTTCAAAGAATACGAATACGGTACATTCGTGATTGCATTGAACAGTGAAGTTACTAATTACTATTTCAAACGAAACGACGCAAATCCACAGCCTAAGCACACACACAATGCGGAATGTACGTCGTGCACGATACACCAATGCATTGCCAGCCGCCAAAAACACATGATTAGCTTAAAAACTAGGGTCATCATGCCCACCGCCTTTTTCCCAATCAAGTAGCACCTGGGCACGTGAAAGGGATCGAGGCAGTGAACACGGAAGGGGTTAAACCTGAAAATCCTCATCTAAAAAAGCGATTAATACATATACATTTTCTAACGGGCTAAACATTTGATCAGTATGACTGTACTTTATTTGAAATGAAAATTTAATGATTCTACTTTATCAGAAAGTTAACTGAACGACTCTAATTTATTGAAAAAGCAAAGCAATGACTCTACTGTAAAAGGATATTCAAATAAGTCTACGTTAATTTATTATGCAAGAATTCTGAACAAGAGAAAGATTTGAAAAAATTGAACAAGTTAATTAAAACATCCTCGGGCGTTCCCGTCATCAAGGCATTTAGTCTAAAACGCCAGTTTGGTGTTAAGATTGCTGCCTTGACTTCGAAAACTACCCGTCGCGAAATGTCTTCTTGTACATTTTGTTCGATTTATGCGTCGCAAGGAAAAACAAGATACCGATGCCATTATACGCTAAAGATTCTGGTATGGATATCGAATAAACTCAGTTATTCGATAATTCCGATACGCAGAGAACAAATTGATACGCGGCAAAAATGGAAGACAACTCATTGTCACTACCACAACAATAATAATATGCATAAATGTTATCATTGCGAAATAGTAACAATATAAACGAAGTCGGAGGGTATCCGAATTCAGGGCTAAAGACTAACTTCAATATTCATATCATTTTATTTCATTTAATATTCAACATTACTATGCATTTAAATAATTATTTCATACGTCTTCAATCAAATATTCAAATAATGAAAATATATTTGGTAAATATATATTTCAATTGAAAGAGATTCCTGTTAATTAGCAGGAATAAATACTCTTTTATACTGAATCCCGAATTTAATATTACCAAGATATTAAAAATCGCGAAGTACAAGAAGACCTAGCCTCATCTAATATAAAACAATGAAATGTTACCACTCATGAGTATATTTGCATATACCCACGGTCACTGTGCTTGGCAAAAATTCTACGTAATACAACCAGTCACCCGTGCCGTTTCGGACCTTTCGTCCTGCGACATGATTGAGTGATCGGAGGAACTTAAAATGCCCAATCTTGGGGTACTCACTCCACCCATGCGACGATACTGCAGGATATCATCAGGGATGCTCGGGGAAGCCATCCGGGAAGCCATCCGGAATGCCGTGGGAAGTCATCGGGGATGCTCCGGGAAGCCTCCAGGGATGCTGTGGGAAGTCATCAGGGACGCTGCTGTAACATATTAAAAGAAACCTCATTTGTAACTCATTATCGCAATTGAAGCCTGAGAATAAAAATTCAAGACCATTAAAAAAAAATATTAATAAACTATGAAGATACTTACGTTCTAGGATGGTGCCGCATTGCCCGATGATCGTCCTGATCACAGCTTGTAGTCGACGCATTAACTGACTCTAATATCGCGTATCATTACTAAATCTAACACTTGTAATCGATGCACTCACTGACTCTAATATCGCGTGTATCATTACTAAATCTAACTTCACTCAGAGCGGTTGCGCTCTTAAAGCAATGCAAAAGAACATGAACGGATCAAACACTGATACTACCGATCGCATTGCGCGCGATCACCAAAAGTTGCCAACCCCCAGAACCATGGAGGAACTGGAAGCCACTGGAAAATAAAAGGAGCGAAATTGGTTACTGATTTGTTCGTACAATTAGTTCTGGATAATGAAAATGCAAGATTATTAAAAAAAAAAAGGTGAAGAAACTATGATGATACTTACGTTGCTGTCTGACGCAGCATGCCCGATGATCGCCCGATCACAGGAGCAGGACACATGACTCTAATACCGAAACGATAAAAAAAAACATAGTTCTGTCGCGACCGCTTAATATTTAACAACATCGGCGAACTCACTGACTCGATACAAAAAAAAAACTTGAACGGGTCAAACACTGACTCTACCGATCGCATCGCGAGCGATCGCCAAAATTGTCCAAATACCGACGAACCGAACCCGCTGAAACATAAAAGGAACGAATTTGGTTACTCATTTGTTCTTACAATTAATTCTAGATGATGAAAACGAAAGATTATTAAAAAAAAGAAAGGATTAATAAACTATAAAGATACTTACATCGTTGACTGATGCAGCATTGCCCGATGATCGTCCTGATCACTGGAGTAGGTGATGCTATGGGGGGGGGGGAGGGGGGGGGCAAATAAATCGACAGAGATTTGCATCTTATTTCTCCTTCTCATCGTCTGTTGAGGAAATACTGATGTTTTCTATCAATGCAGAAATAATATTACTATTTAGACACAAATACTTCTGAATATTTATGAATCTTTTAAAACCCTGTAATTTCATATTCCTATATTCAAGACTGGAGGTAATGCGATACATTTATCAAAACTGTACCGTAAATGTTCGTTGTCAAAGTTTCAAACATGTTCGTGTCCCTATCAATGATGTCGCGTTAATACAAATTCTCGTAATACTGCTTGTGTACTAATAAAAACTCGGAAACTATCATGCGTCAAGGGCAATGTTACAACTACGCGGTACGCGGCGAATCCTATGGCGAAAAAACGACTTGACCGTACTTGCGGCCGGCCATAGAGATGATAACAGTACCGAGAAAAACAGAAACGAAGTTACGAAGCAAAATCGACCGAAATACAGTGGTACATGAATATTTCAACTTTTTTCCGTTAAAAACTTTGAGATACTCATTTACTCGATTGTATTGTTGAATTTACACGTCGTTATTCGTGAAATACATATATATCAGTGATGTATCACTCATTACCAAAGTCCAATTATAAAAAAAACACATTTATAAATAACAGGATTATACACATGAGTAAATATGTTAACTAATTTGTTACCAATTCACCAGCATTGTGATTTATCTGTTACCCTCTGCAGCTGGATTATTATGTATGTATTCCATCCCACTGAATTTGTAGCTCAATTTCGATTCCTTCAAAAAAGAACAAAGTAAACACGTATTAGCACTCGTAAGGCCGTGGGCTTGTTAATCAAATAAGGCTTCTATTAGAATGCACGTTATTCTTTAACTTTTGCGAAACCCCAATGATGGATCAATAGAATACAGTAAGACCGAAAGAACTGCTCAAGTAATTCCAAAAAGTTGCGATGATTTGTAAATTAACTTCGTATCGAACCTAACCTGGCCGTCGCTACCAAAAGAAGAGACGCGTTTGCCCTCGATCGTACATACAAGCCACCGACAAAGAAATCTCAAATAACTATTCAATCTACTTTCAAAATGCTAAAACGAATGCTAATTAATCCCGTATTAGTTAATTGAAACAAGTAAACGAGCGTACGTGATGATAAAGTGAAGCCGAAGAATGGATACGTGTCGTCGCGTTGGTGCGCACCGCTTGTTGACACGTCTGTACGCTACAACGACCCAAGTGTAAATGACACCGCACCCCGCTCGTTCACCACGGCCTTGGCGGTGGTTGCAATTCAATTTCGAAAAAAACTTTCCTCGCGCCCAGTATCGATGTCTCGGGCTAGCAGTAACTTCTAATAGAATAATTACAACTGTTTTGTCAATAAAGAGGTTTAGCGACGGCCGATCGTATACAAATTTTAGCGACGGGCGCGGGCGAAACCATTTTGCGAATGGCGCGGGCGAAACCATTTAGCCACGGCCGTCGGACTGTTAATCGAATGATCTTTTAATAGAATGCACGTATTCTTTAATTGTCGCAAAACTAGTTAATCTATTCCCACGATGTTAAAGCAATTGCCAATTAATTGCGTACTACTGAATTGAAACAAGTAAACGTACGTACACGGTAATAAAGTAAAGCCAGAGAATTGTCCAGAAGAGTCCATTGTGCGCCATTTGTCAAGACAAGTTCGCACGCTACAACCCAATTGTTAATGGCACTGCGATCGCGATTCGGATTTCGGAAAAGCGCCCTCTCCCCTCTGCGCCCCTTATCGATGTCTTGGATTAATAATTACATCTGATTTTTTAGTAAAGACATTTAGCGACGGCCGTCGGCTAATCGAATGCTTCTAATGAATACAATAAAACTGAGAAAATTCGTTCATTACCCTCGCGTTGATTTAATTAAATAGCTCCGATCGAATCTAACCCAATCGGTGCTACCGAAAGAAGTGGCGCGATCACCCTCGATTCAAATAATATCGCAAAGCTATTTAATCAACTCGTACGATGCTAAAACGATGGCTAATTAACCGTGTATTAGTTTAATTAAAGCAAAACAAGTAAACGAACGTACACGGTGATGAAGTGAAGCCGGAGGATTGGTACTTAGGTAGCGTCTCATCCGTAGAGTCCATTATGCGCCATTTGTCAAGACACGTTCGCACGCTGCGACAACCCAATTGTTAATGGCACTGATCGCGATTCGGATTTTGGAAAAGCGCCCCCCCCCCTCCCCTCTAAGCCTCTATCCATGTCTTGGATTAATAATTACTACTGTTTTGTTAATAAAGGCGTTTAGCGACGGCTGATCGCGTACAAGTTTTTGAAATGCTTGATTAATAGAATACAATAAAACTGAGAGAATTTGCTAATTATGCTCGCGTTGATTTGATTAGCTCCGATCAAATCTAACCTAATCGGTGCTATCGAAACAAGTGACGCGATCTCCCTCGATTAAACATATCTCGCAAAGCTATTTAATCAACTCGTACGATGTAAAACGATTGCTAATTAATCGCATATTAGTTAATTAAAATAAAACAAGCAAACGAACGTACACGGTGATATAGTGAAGCCGAAGAATAGATACTTAGCGTCCCGTGGGTCCGTCGGAAGAATGTGTGCATGTACGACACGTTCGCACGGTGCGACGGCCGAAGTGTGAGTGACGTGCGCCGCAATCGTTCACCTTGCCCCTGTTTGCGATCACGAATCTGTATAAATGCTAGCTATGTTTAATATGAATTACTTACACATGTTAACGACCACGGTTTTCTATTATCCTTGCAAAAACTATAACCCGACTATCGGTTTTCTCAGGAAACGCAAAGCTCCAAAAAAAAATATATAAGTAAATAAGTAATAAATAAAATAATAAATAGTTATCCTTACTTTATGCTACATCCATAAACTATTCCAACAATGTGTAATACGAAAGTGAGGCAATAAGAATCTAATAAGTTATAAAGCAAAATAATATAATTACAACAATGTGTAATACGAAAGTGGGGCAATAAGAATCTAATAAGTTATAAAGCAAAATAATATAATTACATATCTTGAAGCGGTTATATAATGGATAATGTCAGCGATCTACATTTATCTATTAAGCGACCTACTCCTTCATTTACCTACCCTGCCAACGCATTTACCAACATCGCTAGATGTATTTACCGACAGAGCCCAGGCCCACCAGGCCCATTTCCTGGCAGGGCAATTTACACGAGAGCTGTCAATCTTTAATAGTATCTCGTCGGTGATAATAGTTTTAAACATGCCTTTTTTGGCGTCTGATTAAACATGGAACGCTTTTACCAATTAATATTCAGTAAAAATTCATTAACGACTCGTTACTAGCAGAAATTCTGTTCATTCTCGTTCTGATACAAATTTCGCAATAATGCCTATCGCAAGTGCTCTATAAACAAGTCGTAATAATTGCAGTATAGTCTGTGGTAGGTACAATTTATCGCAGAGCGCATTCCGATTACGGTGCCGTTCGTGGGGGCACATGCACGCAGGTATCGCGACTGGCACCTGCCAGTAAACAGGTGAAAAAAATTACTTTTACACAATGATGATCGTGCTTTTTACCAATTTATTTTGATGATACCGCGTTAAAACCTGCAGTTCGTTGCGCGCTGAACAGTAAATGGGCACCGCAAGGCGAGCGAACCGATGCTGAGGATCGTGCAGTTTCGGTCTTCACGATTTGCGATAATTCAATGAAACGGGGCAGTACGTCGAAAAATATTGTATTTCATGTGTAAAAATGTCCTCGGAGGCTTCCTCGAACGACGTACCGAATGTCGTGTCGAGACTGCACAGTTTACGCTTAGGCCACGAGGATGGTGATGAATCGCAGCAAAATGTGCATCTTGTCGCATTCGGGGACTCGTCCTCGGAACCCGTGCGAAATACGCAACCTGTTAGCAATGTTATCCTTTCCCGAGCACGGCGTGCACTCAACTTTATTTATGATGAGGATCAGCCAACTTCATCGACAGCTAGAAGCGGGGAGGCTTCGTCTTCGAATGGTGATAAGTAAGTGATTTAACGATTAGTCTATTGTGTACTTTCTTAAAAAAGACATTAATTTGTATTGTCCTGTTATCCAGTAGGCCCCCAACGAATGCAGCAAATACATTGCATTTAGAAGGAAGGCCTCAAAATACTGTTGCCTTGGATAATACAACTACGAATGGCCAATCGATAGTGGCATACAATTGGCAAGGCACAAAGACCACGATGCGCGAGAGAATTGTTTTTCTGTTTAACAATGAGATATTATCAGACGTAAGCTTTATAGTAGGGAGAGGAGCACAAAAGCAACGTATACCGGCGCATAAACTAGTCTTATCCTCTGGAAGCGCAGTTTTCGATGCAATGTTCAATGGAACACTTGCAACAGCTTCTTCGGAAATAGAAGTACCTGATGTAGAACCAGCTGCCTTTTTGGCAGTGCTTCTTTTTTTATATACAGATGAAATACAGATAGATCCAGAAACTGTGATGACGACATTGTATACAGCTAAGAAATATGCAGTGTCCGCTTTAGAGAAGCACTGTGTTGATTATTTGAAGAATAATTTAACTAGCGACAATGCTTTTCTGCTTTTAACGCAAGCTCGCCTTTTCGACGAACCTCAACTGGCCGCAGTGTGTTTGGATACTATTGATAGATTTACCACAGAAGCATTGAACGCTGACGGATTCACAGACATTGACATCGATACATTAAAAATTGTTTTGGAAAGAGATACGCTTCGTGTTAGGGAATCTAAAATATTTCAAGCAGTTCTGAGGTAAGTGGATATGGGTATAAATATTTTCTTAATGTACATACACATAATTACCTCGATTTCGAAATAGATGGTCGGAAGCAGAATGCATAAGGCATCAAATGCCAGTTACACCAGAAAATCAACGACTAGTTCTGGGTAGTGCATTTTCATTAGTTCGTTTTCCTTTGATGTCGAAAGAAGAGTTTACCGCTGGACCAGCACAATCGGGACTTTTGAATTATTCTGAGGCTAGTAACTGAATTGTATAGTCTGCATACGTTCATAATTCTATTTAATTAAACAAATAATTTCCTTAGGTTTTGTCTCTATTTTCGTACTTTATATTGAACCCGAAGCCAGTGGTTGGGTTTCAAACAATGCCTCGCTGTTGTATGACTGGTAAAGAGCAAACTGTATGTAGATTTCAAGATACAAAAAGTAGATGGGGATACAATGGGACAAGCGACCGTATAAGGTGATTTTTATATTAAACATTGCATAGTTACAGTATTATGCGTAATTTAATATTTCATTTTTGCAGATTTAGTGTCGATAGACGCATATTTCTGATCGGCTATGGTGTATATGGTAGCATGCATGGCCCAGCAATATACGAAGTATTAATTGAATTAATACACACCGCTTCTGGGAAAGTAATTGCTACAAATTCGACAAACTTTAGCTGTGATGGTTCGAAGTACACTTACCGTTTAATGTTCAAGGAATTAGCAGAAATTTTACCAAATACAATTTATACTGCATCAGCAACATTTAAAGTTCGTATACGACAATCTTGTAACTTTCAATTATTGTGTCACATAATGGATTTTAACTATTGCATCGTAATCATTTTAGGGTCCTTATTCGCACTATGGAACTAAGGGCTTGAAAACAGTGATGGTGGATAGTGACTCGGGAAATGGAAAAGTTAAGTTTGAATTTAGTATCGAGGCCGGAGATAATAATGGAACATCTACCGATGAAGGACAAATTCCAGAGCTTATATTTTACACTTAATAACTCATGTACATAATAACTACATTCCTCTTGTCAGCTGCATTGTCTTTCAAAACTTATATTAAATTCTGTTGTACAAGAAATTCGATATGTTAGTCTTTTGTCAATTACTATTGAGTACGAGTACGTTACATAAGGAAGAAGCATATTTTATAAGTCTTTTGGGGTCTACCTGTAATGCAACTGAAAGATAATGTTCTATATCTTACATTTAATTGCGAGTATGGTAAATGTAATATTGCGATCTCAAAAAGGCCTTATTGGGAGAAGAGACTGAACTGTGGCACCGATGTAAAATTCAAGACGAAGTAAACCGTATATCTTTTAATTAGTTTGTTTTTCGATCGATGGTTTGAAAAGTAACACTTAACTTCCTATTAGAGAACTAACTTGCGGAAGATAGCCGTACATTGAGCAAGTTGCAGATATTGATATTTATGACTAAAGCCAATCTATTTTTCTATCTCTTTGAACAATGTACATGAGCGGTAAATTTTTATATACAATAGTTATAATTTTACGTGGACAAATATCTTGACCCTATCACGTTATATTTAAAAAATTTTCCGTCTGATCAATTTATTTCGGGTAATAAACGAAGTTATATGAAAAGACTCTGCATGAGATAAAAATATAATATAATCGAACGCTTATTAAATATATTTTAGAATTAGTAACAGAAGCTGTTAAACATTTTAATGGAAAGCTATGTGTACTATGCTTGCATGAAAGTTGTAACTAAATAGCAGCAATGCATCACTTTTGAGAGATGTGTGATATTAACGAACATTAATGTATTTTTTGTTATAATATTAGACATAATGAATCTTCCATCCATGATCCTTGTATTGATTAATTGCGCAAACTAGTCAAACATAATTTATCTGTACAATTGCACAATAAAGAATACACGTGTATACATATGTATCAATACGATCTTTCGGTTGATAAAATGTAACTTGAATCATTTATACTTCGATTATATTACAGAACAAGGGAATGCACATATCTACGTTAAGAAATCAAATAATTATTGTTTAGTGGAGAAGGTTTTTTTCGCTTGCAATATCTTACGCATAGAGTTTTTTTTAATGAGCTCTGCTAAATTATATTGTATTTTTAATTTAGTCTTAATTCATACTAGACGATTTAAACAATGTTGCATGGAAGTGATCGTTGCGGTTGCAACTAAAAAATACCCTTATATTGTAAAGACGAAAATACATTTATGCAAGTATTTATAATTTATTATTTATTGTCGATTATTGTAGACATTATCGATATTTCTTCACCACTACTATCGATAATATCGAACCACCAATCAGGTTGACAAACTGTAAAACTTGCCGTATACAATAAATAATAAATGGTTGCATAAATGCATTTTCATCACTATCGATAACTATCGATGGACGATGTTTCGAAACGATAGTATCGAAACGCCAAGAGGCAAAACATTGTTGCAGAAATACTGCACATCTCCAATTTTTTTTAATACAGTGACAAAACGTTTCGACTCTTTGTGTGTGACGTTATGAAAGAAAACATATTTCACAAGGCTGTGTATATTTCATTCCCATGGCTAAAGGAAAATTGAGGGGTTCAGATTCAAACAAGGTATCCCCGTAAAATTATTTGGCGTCAATGATTATATTTTCCAGCTAATGTACTTTGTATTGCGAATAGCTCTCAGCTTCCAACGCAAGTTTCAAGAATGGCGAGACGTATACATCGGAGTTTGAAATTAATGAAATACCACCTAGTGCCCGCACATTGCTTACAAAGGGTTACATACAAGATGAAATTAATTCTTATTCCGGTACATTTTTACAGCTATTGATATTTTGTTAATTTGTTCTGCCCAAATGTATGTTACGCTAGCTGTACGTTGCGTATTTGAAACAATTTCCAGGGGCTACCGTATCCACGCGAGGACGATTCATGACGGAACAAGAAAGATTGCGCTGTCCGAATGAACGTCCTTTGTATCTTTACATACAGGGTCATACGAAACATAATGTAGATTGTATGTAATGTTTTATTGAATTCTCTTTCTTTCAGGTATTTTTAATTTAGAAATATTTATGAGATTCTTTCTTTTTCAGTGGCTATACAAAAAATTAATGAGATTATTAAAACGGAACATCAAAGTTCCTTAAATAGGCCAAGTAGGTTTACTAATGCGCCACCGCCTCTTATGAGTTTACATTCCGGGGTTACATCTGTAGTACGTTATACTTTCCTACAGCATGTTATAATTAATATTGAAACTTCTGATCATCAGCATAAATGTAATACTTGCAGGAAAAAATCTGTGTTGGAATAGAAAATGCTCCAGAAGGGTTTGATTTACGGGGCAGAATTATAGGTCCAGGTGGTGCTAATTTGTTGTATATAAGGGGAGAAACGGGTGCAAATATAACTTTGAGGGGCAGAGAATCGCAATTTATTGATCCTGTTTTAGGGACTGAATCTCCAGAACCATTGCATCTGTACATAGAGTAAGCTTATTTGTACATGTATCTGTATTGTTTTATGATGCTTTCGATTTTAAACTAGCATACCGTTTGTTTATGCAGACATCCAAAGCCAGAAGCATTGCAAAATGCGAAACAGTTAGCAATTAATTTAATTCAAACAATGCAATCAGAATTGCAATCTTACATACAGCAGCAACCACCACCAGTACAATCGCAGCAGGTCATGGAGCAGTCGCAAATACAGCAAAGTATGAATTCAGCATATTGGATAATAATTGTATCCAATTACAGATTTTAATTTGTTACGACTTTTGTTGTTCGCAGCACAATTTCAAACTATGAATATTGGTACCTTGGGACAGCCTAATGTTGTTACTATACAACATCAAGGTAGAACGCGTACACTAGTATAGTATGTGTCTGTTAGAAATTTTATCTTGTAACAGTTATAAATCATTCTTAACAGATATTATACAACATCCTCAAAGCAGCGTAGTAACATTGCCAGCAACCATACTTACCGCTACAGTAGCTGGTGCACCAGGATCCGGCATTACGGTTCCACCACCTGGAGTACACATTCCGCCCCATCCTGGACCACTAGTACCACCGCCACAAGGCCAGGTAATGTTAAAATTCGCGAATGTGCCTCATAAATGTTCAATGACATTTCTCTTGTAACCGAGTGTCTTCTATAAAGGAAATACAAACGTTTATGCCACCTCCACCAGTTGGGCAAGTGCAATTAATTGGCTCTCCATCGACGGTGAGCCAAGTGCAATATCAAATACATCCTGGGCAACCGCTACAGATTCAAGGGATCCAACCTGGATCGCAACCGTCCCCGCAACCCGTGGCTCAAATGTACGTTATGAGTCAGCCACCTCCACAAAGTTCAGCTCAGCAAAATTTTATAGCAAGTAGTAGCGCTCCGGTTGGTGGTGCAGTTTCGTACGTTTACACACAACCGAATGTACAAAGGCCTTCTACACCGCCGCAAGGAATGATCGAGGCTGTCAACGTGAACTTACACCAACCACCTCCAGCAGGTCCTATCAATATAACTCAACAACCGCCATCACCGTTACTACACCTTCATTTTCCACCGCCAAACTTTCCTCCGAATCAACCACCGCCCCCGGTACCACAGACTTACCAAATACAGTACCAGCAAGTCCAGGCACCTGCGTCCCAGTCTCAGACACAGTTCGTACTGCAACCTGGGGAACACATTGTTCCGACACAGTTGCAGCAAAACCACGAACAGTCTCAAGCCGTGGGTCAACATATGTTACCCCCGCAATTCGAAGGTCACGCACCTCAATTTCACTTACAAGTACCTCCACCGTCTACGCAAACATTTTTAGTCCCGAATGCTCAATCGCCGCAACATCCTCAACAACATGCCCTTCCCCCTGGAGGTGAAGTTCAACATCAGCAAGATGGACCGGTGGATCAAGGACCGCAACATCCTCAACCGGTACCACCACCACAAATCGTACCACCGCCTCCAGCGCAAATGTCAAATTCTATGAACGTCCTGACCAGTATTCCGCCGCCCTCGCAACCTCCTACACCTCAAAGCGCGCCATGGTTGTATCAAGCGCAACAACCGCAACCAATGTTACAGTCGCAGGGTCAGCTCCAGGTGATGTAACATTCCGTACGTATTTTTTTAAACTGCAGTATACATGTGTAAGAATGTAGAGTTTTGTCCCAACAGGTTCAGATGCCACCTGGGAATATGCCTCTGCATAACGTACCTCCGCCACAAGTTCAAGCGCAGATACAGTATCATGCACAGCACATGCAGTATCAGAACGGTCATATGCCACCACAGGTACAATATATGGCTCAACCTCCTCCGCAACATTTCGAACAAAAGCCGGATTCACCGGAACAGAAGTCTCACGGGGTGAAGAGAAGATTCTCCGACGTTGAAGCAAATCAGGTCAGCTTTTCGACTTTACTGTTCTACGATGGAGGATATTTGTCTCTCTGTAAAATGTTAAAAATTAAATACCTTTCTTCATTTGAACAATAGGAAGCATCACCGTACCAGTGTGGCCCGTTACCTGCGCAACGCCATGGAACAGGGTAAGTAAAAGCATTGAAATTTTCGGTCACCTAGATTTTTGTTTATTTAGAATAGTTATTCTGTTTATATGTGTGAAGCGAAGTGTTCTCCCGATGCGTGAGAGAATTGAAATTTATTACGTGAATAAAGTAGGTTTAATGAATCCTAATTGCATTTAGATTAATATTAAAAGCGGAAAATGTATATGCTTCGTATAGTATATAGTTAAAAGAAAATTTAGGCGTTTGATGTTATCAAACCAATTGTATTTTATTCGTAACTGCGATGAATAACGCGCTAAATAGTCAATCGTTTAGACGTGAGAATTATAAATCGCATAATAGTCAATGTACTGCATACCCTAGCTAGCTTAATTGCGAGCATTCCGATAAAGCTAAATTTCTTTCAGAAACCTGCTTTGATCAAGATGTACCGAAATTGATAAGTAAGCAAAGAATTCTTTAATTGTTTCTTACTTACGAATCCGCAATCGTGAAAGATATAATTCGATATTATAGAGTAAGAAACATCGATTTATTGGAAGCTATGATCTGGTAATAAACATGTTGCACATTCACCATCAAACTTTTCTGAAGCACCAGTTCTGCGTGCAACGAAGTAAAGAATTGTGTATATAACTACTTTTCTCACGGAATATTTGATTAAGGCAGATATATAGGCAGAGTATGGAAACAATATATTTTGCAGGAAAAAAAAACAATTGGGTCCAATATTAGCGTTATAATATTCTGTGATCACAAGTTATAACACAATTAAGTGCTTTTGATATAAAGTTTGATGTCATTAACTATCGCCTGGGGCTTCCAGGTGCTTTTAACATTTCAGAGTTATCCATGGCCGTGCATCAGGTGATATTTGCTTAAATTTTGAAATGCACATTATAACCACCTATTGTTAATTAATCATTTGAAACTGAACTGTTTAAGCAGAGAAGGTGATCGACAGCAGCAAGTCTTACGTGGTCCATCACCGACAGCTGCGGGCCTGCCTCACGGAGATCGAAACAAGCTGCTTATGCCACCTCCACATCCAGGTCTGTAACTAAGAGTATTCAACGTGAAAGAGTGCTGGATACCTTTTGAAAATTCGTAAAAGCATAAATAGAATATAAGGAATATAGAAATATTTCAAAATTGTAACATATAAATCGAATGTATTGGATTTACTAGCAATAACGTAAGCACTTTTATTTTATTACGAGGGAAAACATATTATCAACAAGTTTTCTATTCAGGATTCGCTAGTGTATTTGTACTCTGGTTTCAGATGGGTATCTAGCATTGTTTCTCAATACTCTTAGATTGTAGTATATTATTTATTGTAAATATACACATCTGCTAATCGGTACGATCTTTCTTCTTACCTTTAATCCATGCATCATAGTGGTTTTCGCTTTTCCATGCACTACCGTTCAATCATTTTTCAGATGGACCATGAGCAATGTCTACGATATTGATTACTTTCCATTTGTCTTTATTTCTTATTATTTAGAATCAACAAATATTTCGCTATACATTGTACGATTGAAATAGTTAACTAAAGCATCCTAATTTTAATGCTTCTTCATATGTTTTTTATTATAAAAAAAGGAAATGTTTTCAGATATCTGTGCGATGAAGCGATTTTACATTTCAGTGATTACTTTTAACCAGTATTAACTGGAATTATTACCTTTCGTATTGCTTTGAAACGCATTATATATGTTTTAGTGCGAGTATTTTAAGTTAGACCGTTCCAAATATTGAGCATACGTACTTGTGGATCGGATCGCTGAAGACGAGTACGTGATTAGACGGAGGAAGAGCGAAAATTTTCTTTATAACATTAAGGATTCTCGGTTGATAAATAATTCGATGTAATTCTTCATATACCCGCGCGTAGCAAGTCTGCGGAATCGGAAAGTGGAGATTCTTTGGACAATTGTATACGATAATGCAACTATTTATTTTGCAGAAAACCCAGTGAAAGTTTGAAAGATGGGCTCTCGTTTAATGGGCTCTCTCAATCGATAGTTTGGATATTGCACATGAAACTATATTCTTAATATTACATTTTATTTGCAGATCAGGAGCCAGGGGAACAATATTTGCTGTCATTGTTATTCTGTAAATCTGAGATTATAGGTGGTGCCATGGACTTATTTATCGGATGTTTTCAGATGCATTTAGTTTCGCAATTAATATTGTTTTTAATCGGAAATGGCCAATGCCGTGAAATATCGTTAATACGTTGTGTTATACTATAACGTTTTTCTTTTAACTAACTTGAGACCTTACGTTCGCCGTGCGTGAAAATAAATTCAAGACAGAATAATTGAAGGAAAATATTTTAAGATTGAGAAGCCGAGTAATTTAGTAGTATTACCACAATATTTCACCGCACTATTTGCCATACTTAATCCTACCATGTACTTTATGTATACCCGTTCCGTATCATTCGATACCTTTCGCTTTACCTCGTGCACTTTTATTATTTAGATGAAAAACGCTGCATGGACCAAAAAACAGCGGGACTAAATTCAGGTACGTACATTTAAAGCTCATAGTGCCGCGCTTATACTCGTCGAAAGTTCAACAAAAATAATACGCACGTATTTATACCGCAGGAAATGAGCAAAACGCAATTGGGGAATCAATAAACATGCATCCCGGGGGAGGGCCACCTCTGCCGCCTCCGTTTCCTCCGCAAGCACCATGGCAAGCCCATCACGTCAGAGTTCCATGGGGCAGACCGCCACCGATGCCGAGGGATGGGGAGCATCAAGGACTGTGTCCCGCGTTACCTCCGACTAACATGCCACCACCTCAAATTAGACCCAGAGGTATACATAGAAAATGATGAAAGGATTGTTAATTGCTTAGATGTACATGTTAAAAAATATAATTCGAATGATTATGACCTCAAACGTTTAATATTAAAGTAATTTTAATATGGAATAAAGAATTATTCTGAATGGTGTTCAAATTACGTGACTGGTTTCAATGCTATTCGACTTACTGTTCATTCATGTGAGCTTTTCAAGAAACGATCATTTACCATCAGTTTATTCGAATGGTCTGTAATTAATTTTGCAATTGCTGCTGGGTTTCTTTCATTTTTTGTTTTATTCATACTCTAGACATTTGGGCGTGTAATGTAATGATTAATTGTTTCCGTGATTATTCAGGCTACGTTGATGGTAATCGTTCGCCCGTACAAAACTCGGTGCTGGAGCATCCGTTGAATGTCGAGTATAATCAAATGCCACCGTATACGACAAAACCTCCTCCTTACAATTCACACCCATTGATGCAATCCATTTGCAATCCGCCACCGCATCATCAGCAGCGACCACCGCAGCATCCTCCTCAAAGTGCGCAGCATTATCAGGTGCCGATTTCTCAGACATATCAGCCACCGACTTCTTGTCCACCGTGGATGAATTAAATTGTGCACGACGACGACGGCGAACGAACGTTTTTACGCGAAGTACCTTAAAGATGACTGTGATGCGGCCCGTCCGATTTCACGCGGTTCAACCCGACGACTCGCTTATTCACGAATGCATCGAATGTATAACTGGCAACGACGACCGTAAATGGATGGCGTTGCGTTGCGTTGTCTTCGTTGAATTGTTCCTTTGCGACGGTTGGGTCTCATTTAATTACTCGTCGCGGACGCATCGCTGCAACAGATGCTGTTCCGTAAAAACTGTGTATGTACGGAACCAATTATCCATGGCGAACGGAAGCAATGAATTCACGAATATCGAGTTGCGAACTATCAATCAGCGTGACACAGCTGGGTGAAATTGGATCGATGATATATGAATATACGTAGCATAGAGAATCGTGTGGATCACGAGCTTGTGAAATAGACTATACCGAAGGAATGTCAAATATTGATCAGAATTGAGCAATGTTTTTAGCATTCACGCGCGCAATCGCTCGTGAATATAATTACACGAGGATTTAGGAATACATTTTGTATACATTCTTTCTGTCTATAGCGATGTAATTAGTCCTATCCTGAACTTATCCGACGACGTCTGGTTTCTTCGTTTCGCAGCGAAACGCTCTACCAAGTACCGTATGTTCTTTATTTATAAACAATATACGTACGGCTGTATGCGAGTTTATACATAGATGCGAATAAACCGTTGCCAGCGGCATCACGAGGTGTTGAAAATATCAAAACGGCGCAGCTTTTCTTCGCTAGAGAGTCCGCCGCGTACTCCTTGCGGATCGCTCAATGCGATGCGTCGAATTAATTAATTACCATTGTAGAGCAATGTTTTTCGTTCAAACATTAAGCGACCGGCATCTGTACAAGCCCTTCTTCTTATTCTCGCGAAACGACGATTCTCGATGCAGTATGACGTTTCATCGCTGTAAGAAAAGCTTTATTGCTTTTCAACTGATGTATGGAATTTTTCCTTTTTATTTCGGGTTAATTCATTATTTTTATGCTTTAGTCGTAGAAGTATATTTTCCACCGAAACACGAGCTTTGGAATAAATTTAATTTAACCACACCGAACTTGATGCGTCCACGTTCGTCTCGCGTATCGATTTCGCGGATGTCGTTAAAACAACCCTGTTTTTGCTACCAATTGGCTATCGTTTTAATTAAAGTCGTTAACCGTTCCGCACGATACGTGCGGTGATCGAATATTCGCCTGGGCTTTTTTTTTATGCCTGACGAAATTCTGTTTAATACAAATCCGACGGGGCTGTAAGCCCGGACTTTTGTATCGTCATACGGGCGAGCCAAAGGTCATAACGGAATCGAGTACATCCTTACAACGGCCCTGGTATTCTCTATAATTAAATCTAAATTAAAAATACTTTAACATATCGAATGAGATGATCAATTCGAACCATCAATTGAATTTGGAAGCACCGAGTTTGAAAAGCGAAGATTGCTACGTTAAACGTGATTGATGTAACATACATCGCACGTTACAACGTATGGAATACTATCGCAAGCTGAAAATTATTAGCGATTAATTTATTTTTATTGGCACCGCGTGATTCTATCGACAGAGAGGGAGGGGGAGGGTGGGGCAAATATGATTTTTCGTAAATCATTTGAGAAAGAACGTGGCTCACTTCAACGTTCAATCACCCTATTTCCCGTATAAGCAAACTTAACCAACTGTACTTCCAATTACGAAAATTGAGTCTCCTTTTAAATCCGTGGCATGATTAAACCGGCTCGTCGGCATTCCTAGATATGTCACAGGTTTGTCCCTCGTCGTCGCATCAGTTGGTCGCGGCTGCGATGGCTTTCCGTCGCGCGCGACGCAAGTTCCCCAAGAATTATGGCCTGTGCTGCAATCCCGAAGAGGCGACGAAGCTCGATAAGGTAACATCTAAGGGAAACAATGTTCTTAATCACTTTAATAACTATTAATGCTGATTCCCCCTCCCGCGTCCTGTTTCCCGCTCCGAAAATGTTTCACGCTCTTCGTGAAAATCACCGTCTCGCGACCCCCGGTCGAAAGCAGACCGAAAGCGTGAGCGGTGCCGAAGGCGCGAACGATCAAGCGAGCCTGTCGTTCTCCTCGAAGAAATCCTCGGCCGCGAAGTCGGAGAGGAAGGCGCCGTGGAACGACGAGTGCGGGGAGAGTGGCTCGACGAAGGAGAACCTGCTTCAGAAGCCAATAATCTGCAACTGTTGCCGTAATTGCAACGACCGGTGCAGCGCCGGGGACACGCTCGACATCGTACCGAGCAAAGAGTACAATGGTATCGCGAGGAAAATCGGCTTCTCCAGGTCCGGTCAAATGGAAAGGTATCGCGTGTCCTCGGTGAAGGATAAACATTTAAGAGTCAACCTTGCAAACTCGAAATGCCGTTGAGACCGCTTTTTTTCTTAGCTGCGATACGAAGGCGAGGGGTTTCGTAACTCAGCCCCGAAATTCCAGTCGCAGCCGTACTTCGTGCGCTCACTCGGCAAGACGAAGTCCGAAAGAAACGTCGGGCAAATTGGATGCTGTTGATCTTCTGTACGACAGAGGCTACTGCGAAGCGAACAACGTTAACAGCAACGGATCATCCGAGAAACGAAGTGAGCTCGAGTTCTATGCGTCGTTCGCCGCCCGCAACCACCGCCGATATAAGGGCACGATTCCGTCTGATTTAGATTGCAACACGGACGAGCGTGATTGTAATGCTGGCGGAATGGTGTGGAAGTCGATCGAACAAAATTCACGGTGCACGTTCGCACCGAAGAAGGATAACTCGTTCCCGTGCAATACTTCGCGGACGTGCGATTGCCATTACACGAAGCATTCCACCCTTGATTTATTGCGGCCTGAACGCCACTGCTGCCGGCAGAATCATCATCGTTGCTGCCAGCTGCACGACCATTCCCATCATTGCTGCGCGGACGAGCATAAGAGGTTGATAACGTCGACACAGACTAAACAAGGGTCGAACAGACGTTTCCTTGGAAAAGCGCAAATGAAAGAATTAGCGTTAATTAACCGGACACGATCTGCTATATCAATTTTCTTCCAGCAACTGTTCACCGAAAGAGAAACGCCTCACGTCGGACACCTGCTTGTGCTCCTCCGTCCCCAAGGATCATAGAAGATGCGGCCGCAAGTGTCACCCAAGGTGTAACTCTGTCTACGATCACGAGTGCTGCGTGAAAGATTCGGAGAAGATCTGCACCGTTCAAGAGCAGAACGACGAGGAACTGGAGGATGCCGTGGGCACGCTTTATCACAAGGACTCGCTGTGCATTCTCGTGGAGAAGTACAAGGCTAATAAAAGGTGCAAGCACAAGAAACATTTCGGCGGGACCGAACACTCGGAGGATCGGTACAGAGACGAATGCGGTGGATCGTTCACGTCGGAGACCACGTGTCAAATGGACGATACGATGAACGGGAAGCAGGGCGACAGATATTCTGAGAGCGACGATTGTCGGTTTCGGGATAATCGCGCGTCGATAGGGAAAACCTGCAGGCACGGTTACGGGCAAACTCTCACGGGGAAGGAGTGCAATCAGTTCAAAAACTTGAAGTCCCGTTTAATAAAGACTGGAACCTGTTGCTCGGCGAAGGGCACACCATGGAGGCACACGTTCTAGTCTCAAAGATGATTTACACCATACTAGGTTTTTGTATTCATATTATTTCTAGTTCGCACGTTTATCACGTATTTCCTTTTTTATTTTATTAAAGTAGCTGGCGCAGGTATACAAGTATTTATACAATTTTGTTGGGAAATGTTTAGTAGCTGGATACGCTGGATTTGGAAGATATCAACTACGAGGCGAAATTAATGTAGTTTAAGTTACAGGGAAGTTGATCTTCTCGCGTGCCCTGAACAGATTTTATGTTACGCACGTGCGCTGGATACACGTTGCACGAGAATGCGTTCCATCTATTTCTCGAGCTTTCATTAAAACTTCCATAAAGCTTCCGGCGAACGAATTTTCATTGTAAATTTCATTTCACGTGCTCCTGGTCACGAAGAGAGAGAGAGAGAGAGAGAGCGCGACAAGAGTGTAATTTCAAGGCTCACGTGAAACACCTCCTCGGGAAGCTTATTTTTTAAAGTATATTACGCTAATAAAGATAGTAAACTTATTTTGGAAGTATATTGCTTTCATAAAGTTAATAAAGCAGCGAATTTATATCATTGCGCCGCTTCGCCACCAGTCTCCGTGGCAGCTATTGTCTCTTCCACCGCCTCTTTCTTTTCCCCGTGCTCGTGTTCGTGCTCGTGCTCGTGCTTCATTTCCTCCTCTGCATCCAAGTCCGTCTCCTCCTTCTCTTTCGCATCCGTTCCCTGATCTTCCGCTTCCTCGTCGATTGGTCCTTCCGTATCTTGCGGTTCATCCCTGTCCCCTTCCTCCTTTTCTTCTTTCTCTCCCGCCTCCTCTCTTCTTGTCAACTCTTCAATTAGATCGTCGTTTTTAGACTTTGTAACAGTGCTCACTATCATTCTTATTACAAGTTGCCTCTGTTCATTACCTTCTTCCGTTTCATCGTCGAATTCTGTCTCGGTGGGAGGTTCCGTTTCCGATTGCAATTCCGGGCTCGTGGTCAGGTGTTCGGTGGTAACTTCAGCCTCCGATGGTAGTTGCTCGTCAATCACGTATTCCTTCTGTATTCGTTCTTCCAGCGGGCGATACTTGGGTTTAGGTGGTGGCGTAGCAATTACAATCTCTTCTAGATTTGTTTCAAAGTCAAATAAAAATGGTTTAATATTCATTGGTTTACAGATTTACCAAGGCTTTCTTATTGGGAAAAGGATTCTGTCACCTTCGCCTTCTTCCTCTTCTTCTTCTTCTTCCTCGAATTCACCGTATTCTAAGTGACCTATGATGTTGAAAGATCTTCATTGATGTACAGATGTATCGATTGATAATAGTAATATTAACATCGATATTCAACGTACTTTACCTCCACAGTATGCAATCCAAAAAAAAAAGGATACAAAGCCGTGTAGGATACTTAAAGGCGATACCTTCTTTCGTTAAACGCGTAATCCTAAAGCGTTCTTTGAAAGCGAGCTGCAGTTTAGCACTTTGGCTCATCATTTCCTCCCGCGTGCCATATTCCTTCGGCATATCTTCGCGCGATGTGATTTTGGAGAATATCCTACGATGCAAATGATCGACTATAGCCTCGGCAACCATGGTCTTACTCGACTCCAGCTTCTGCACGTCGTAACATCGTCTTCGTTCTCGGTATTTCTTGTAAGCCCTCTACACGGATTTGCTCGTCAATTTAATATTATTTGTCATGTCCACATTCTTCGTTGCACTCATGAGATTGCAAGCGTACTTGAATAACCGCTGCCGCCTCGTTGGCTTTGTCTAACGTTAACCCAGAGTCTTTGTACATCATTTCCATCCACGCGACCGCTTGAATAGCTTCGGCCGTTTCCAGCACGCGTTCATCCTTCTTGAGAGGCTCGTCTTCCGTTCCCGCTACAAAACATCGACGTTTCGGTATATTTTTCAAACGACCAGACTTTACATTGATCTAGCGGTATCGAGCAATTTTGATCTTACGCGCGTCGATCCTCTGATTTCTTCTAGTATAATATCCACGATAGGCAAACTACGTGCGCATAATATCAACTCAATTATTATTATCATTCGTAGTACAGTTAAATAGGAAGTTCATTACTTTCACGTGTCCCGCGGCCTTTGAAATTTCCGCTTGCGTGGCACCAGCCTTCTTCAGGATGTCCAGGGTGTTCGCCAATGCCCTTTGCCATTGCACCTTGCCTTGGGACTCGTTTAAAGCCATTCGTTCATAGTGCCCACGAAATGCAGACTAACTTCGATGTAACATTCATTTCAAAATACTGTTTCGTCTACAAAAAAAAAAAAGAAAAGTTTGCATACTCTACACACTGACTTGTATCACTGTCGCTGCTCGTTCTGCATCCTCGCGAGACGCTCCCGTTGCTTCCAGGATGCTTCGTATGGATATCATAGATCTCTCGTCGCATGCTAAATCTATTTTTTTGTTTTAAATGATGTACAAGAAATTATAGTGTGCTTAAAGTTATCCTTTTGTAGCTGCTTACGGTACATCGTCCTAACGGAATGTAACACGGTTCAATAAAAGCGAGTGATCCCTCTGAATAATTTTTTAACAGCATTGCACTGCGGTTCGACAAATGAATAAATGTATTATTTTAGAAGCTACTAAGGCCCGCCACTTTTTCTTCGTGCGTGTTCCTCGCATGGAAATATAATCACCGATACAGTTTTATTAGGTCCAGCATTGCGCGTTAATCATCTCGCTTTTACCGGGGCTCCATAAAAACTGTGCAATCTAAGGGATTACTGGGCCGGTTCGATATGAACCGCGACTGTTAACGAGCCACGGTATATTTTTATTCTAAAAACATTTGATTACTCGCGGAGAAAGGAGCGTGCTTCGAGGTAGCTCGCTTAATGCAACATTTGCCAGTTCTTTTTTAATTTTTCTTTCTTACGTTCCATTCACCTCTCTCCCTTACCGTCGCATATCTGTATCGGTCGCGTGTCGACCGCGTCCAAATACTCGCGAAACGCTCTCTGCGGGAGAAGAAAACGAATGGGAAATAAAGTGGAAACGCGGAGGGGGGAAAGGGTAAGTCGAAGGGGTCGCGTGTACATCGACGAACGGAGGGCACGCGATAATGAAATTTACTTGGATCCGCGGGGCCGCGACGGCAATTTGCTCCAAAGTGAAACCAGCCCGATAAAGTATGCATAGGATTGCCTGGCTCTCGAGCAGTATGTTGTTCACGACTTTGACCGCAACTGAAACGATGGGATTCGTTTAACGAACGGGCCATCGCCGATCGACGGAGAATAAGAACGGGATGGCGAACTCGTCGACGCTGGAGATGTACCTTTCGTGTTTTCTCGCGTGATCAGAAGCGTGTCCACGTAATCCGCGATGAAGGCGTACAGATTGGCCGGCTGCGAACGGAGAACCTGTTTTTGATTAGAGAAGCAACGATTTACATTTCACCCGGAGATTTAATGGTCAACAGGCAGCGGAAAGCTTGGGCTTGATTGCTGGACTTTAAATGAGAGTCGATAAGGAAACGGTCGATGCTTAACGTTCTACTGAATTTAATTTATCTAGATTTCAGTGCTCTAATAGCTATATTCTTTTCTTCTTCACGGAGCGATACGTTCTCTTACTTCCCGCGAAATGTCGGCGCACAATTCTCGTAATCCTTCCGGCACCTTGTATATGTGCTTAGCCTCGTGTTTCTGAAGCATTACATCCATTTTCGAAAATCGAGGTCCCCCTTAAAACTATTGTCTGTCATCCGAAACGTTGCAGAGGTTGGATGCGTTTTTCTCGCTGGCGCGTCACACGAAATACAATTCCCTTTTGTTTTGCGAACCGCATCGCGCCTGAATTCGATCAGCTTTTTAAATGTCCAACGAGATTTCGATTATCAGCTTGTCAATCGCCGCTCTTGGTGCGCCAAATGCTGTCCAGCATTCCACGTTTTCGTTCAAACGAAAATGTTACTCGCTTCTCCTCTATCTCTACGTTTACAATTTCCCGGAAAAATTGACCAACAAATTTCCAAACTCATTGTAGACCATGCAATCTTCTCCTGTTTCTAACGAAGTCGAAGCGTTCAACATATTTTCACGGCTGTAATCATGGCCATGACTCTGTTGATCTTGCGGTAATTAACAAACGTAAGGAATACGTGTAAACCGACAATTGCGCATACGACGCGTCGGAGGCACGGAATCTCGCAGAACAATTACGTGACGCTCGAGTGCGATCGGTCTTGCGCAACGAATTCCGTATCATCTACGGATAATTTTTTTATTTCCAAAACGGCAACTTCTTCGGGCGCTGGACGTTACCTCTCACCGAAATGGAATAAAATATTATCGATGGACTCACCATTCTTGCCTCTTATATGTATAAAGAAGACCGTGTCAGAAATGTAAATCAAAAGTTAAAGAAAACCATCGCCATAGGAAACGTGCTAATGTTAGGCAACTAAATAATCAAAATGTTATTCCCAACGAAAAGCATCTGCAAAGTGGTCGAAAACATCATCGAGAACTATTCCGTTCCCCATTAACATGTAAAGCTCTCGACCTTCGTCAAACACGCTCCTCCGTTCCCTCGCGCAAACTCACTTGCCTTCGATCTTCTTGCACGCAAGTTCACGCGTCGATGGCCACCGTGAAACGTACATACGTACAGTTCGGGGAAATCTTGAAGCGGTCATCGATGCTGGTCTCGCCGGTCGGATTCTGTTCGAGGCAACCGGTTCTTCCGTTCTCGGCCAGGGACTTTTTCGTGCTCTCGTGGAACCAGTTGTCCCTGTCCATCGGGAAGCGTTCCAGCGGCTCGTGGCTGAGAAGAGGCGAGCCTCGCGGATCGCCACCGCACGGATCAGTCATTTCTGAACTATCGATGAGGATCGTTACAGTGTCGCGGCGTTAGCGCAGCTATGAATGTGCACGCTGCGCTTTCGGTGGCGTTCCCGTTGCTGATCATTTTATCGGCCTCGCGTGAGTAGTCTGCGTTCCGCGCGTTCTCCGCTATCGGTCCGTCATCGAGCCCGTGGGAAGGCATGCCGTGGTCGGGATACGCATGGGGTTGCAGAGTTCGCTATCGTGATCCTCGATTACGCATAGCGTACTGTTTGCTTTAGCAGCTTGAGTTTCTTTTTCAGCAGCCATGGCTGATGCGACCGCAATTGCAAAATATTGTTTCTTCCTTCAATTGAATCATCCCGCTGTACAATAAATTCCTCGGGCTCGTAAGATATCTGTATACGATTCATTTCTTTGTTTACTTCGTTAGTGGTGGCTCAGGGCGACGCGCGTGTGAAGAGAAGAGCGGATCCGCCGTGGATTCGTAACAGAAGCGGCGGCTATTCCGCGATCAATAATCGCGAAGGACAGTCGAATTCCAAGGCGCGAAGAGGCCCTCCAGGGTTGGCGGGTGGTGGTCCACCAGGATTAGCGGGTGGTGGTCCACCGGGTTTAAGCGACGGCGGGCCACCCGGTTGGAACAAACCTGGAAAAGGCGAAGGGAAACCTAGCTACGACTATGACGATGATAAACCGACTGGAAGACCCGGGGGGAAGCCAGGAAAGCCAGGTGGAAAACCTTCTAAGGGAGACGGTGAGGACGAGCATGGTGAAGTAACGAGTCCTCGACCTCCCGAAGAAGTCCGTTGCAGGTGAGCCGACGAGTTTTCTTCGCTATTTTTCACGAAGACAACAGGCGTAAATGTTTCCAGAAACAGCGCAACTATTGCTTAAAATTATAACAATAATTAGACGGTATTATATCTCTGCTTAACCGTTTTAGAGAGAAACGTATGAATTTGAGAAGAAACGTAACATTTCCATGGCGTCACGTCATTAAGTTATAACGAAAACAATTAAGGATGTAATTTACATTGCTGCAACGCGAAGGTACAATTACATTTGTCACTGTGGAATATTGGACTTTCAACGCGTCCCGCGCATTCGTCGCGATATCGAGTTAATAATCAGCTTGGCCCCGCAATTTACACTGGACTCCCCTAAACGAAGTAATTTTCGCATTGAACGAACTGCTCGACGCTTGCGACACACAAGAATCTCGTTAATAAGCGAAACGCGCGGAATGAACGGTAAATAGATAAACAATAAAACGCGTGACAATTAAATACGACGGGATAACGGGATCGTCACGCGTGTATTGTGGTTCGGAAAACGTGCTCCCGCCAATTGAAACGGTCGCGCGGTATCCAGTTATGAAATACTTTGTCAGCTCGAAATGTGCTAATAAATTTCAGTTAACTAAAAGTGACAAATGCGCTCGGCCGAGACCGCTAATGGAAACTCCATTTCGGTGAACACGGGCTGTCCTCCAAACTATGAAAATAAGCGTGCGTCCGTAGACCGACTGCTAATCCTTTGCTCCGTTTCGCGTTTACGTCTCACGCTTTCAATGAAGTTTCGTGGGCGATAATTTTCTGCGATTCATGTTTCCGTGTCATTCGTCGATCGTATCTCTATTCTTCCATCCTGCCGGCTGCATGCGAAGCGAAACGCTAGGTGCACAGGAACGCCTTGCGCGGATCGTCTTCGAGCATGTAATCAACGTCTGTTGTCATTTCGAAAACAGGAAAAACGAGTTCCGTTGTGGAAGCGATGAATGTTTGCCGGCGGCGGTGAGGTGCGACAACAAATTCGATTGCCGTGATTCGAGCGACGAGCGGAACTGTGTCACGTAAGTTCATTTACTTTCGGACAAATAAAAAGGAAATGCGCGTGCATGCTTCAGAAGAAATAGAATATGCTAAGCTGGCGAGAAAACGGCCGCGATCGTAGCGAGTTCAATTGTTCCCTTATTTGCCCGCGTCTAATTGCGAGGCCATTGATTATTCTTGCCGGTCATCGCAGAAAACCGGAGAACGAAGCCGGCTGCATCCTTCCCGAACAACCCGAAGGTGGAAGTTACGAGCTGGGTGGCTGCGGTAAGCCCTGCTCCAAGCGTCCAGGGGATAAAGTTCCCAGAAACAGCATTCTGACTTACACCTGTCGACGCAATTACGTTTTAAACGGAAGCGCCGTTCCCGTTTGCGTCCAAGACCGATGGCACAACATGGGCTCGTGTCTCAGTAAGTTTATTTAACAATATATTTAGTCGTACCAGCAGAAATTGTTTGACGATGGAAGCCTCGCGACAGCAGGGGTTCGTTGATCAGACAGGAAGGTAGAGCAAGTTTTCCTTTATTTATCATTGATTCTCGCAAATTTGTTTCGGAATTCACGAACGTTCATGTGCTCTATCTAGATGAATATTTGAACAGGGCTAATTTTATACGATTCCGCCAATAACCCACGAATTAATTGACCAATTACTGCGTAATTTGGTTTATCGATTATTCGCTCTTCATTGAAATTTTTACTTCTCTGTACCATGATACGTGTAATTAAGTAGTATGCAGTATTAGTTTCAATAATAATGCTTTGGGAATCGGAGTAATTGGACTTTAATCAGATATTTAATAAATTCTGACTGGAAATTAATTTGGAGGTAAAATTTCATTGGCAAGACATCGATTTTAGCCTCGGAATGTTTTGTTTAACAGCAGAGGAGTCCTTAATATATGTGGAGGCAACAATGATATATGTTTATTATTTATTTACTAACGAATGCTCTATCGATTCTTTTCTTTATTTCAAATCTCATTGCAACAGGAACGTGTCCTCCGTTAAGCAGCACTACGGTGAATATTTTATGCTCATACCACGGGGACGAAGTGTCCTGCACCGATCGAATTAAACCGGGAACGGTCGCGACTTTGTCGTGCAAATCCTCTTACAAATTGCCAGTAACGAATGACCCAGCGTATCGTACAGTCACTTGTCTCGAAGACGGATTATGGGACCGTCGTCTCTTCCGTTGTCTTCCAGGTAATGATAATAATTTTTCGTACAGCGTTAGTACGTTTTAGAAAAATCTCCGGGTATCTTTGCCATAGCAGAAATATTATACAAGCGGGAACAATGTTTACTTCCCCAATAATTTATTAAATCAACGCGAATCGGGTGGTATATTCAGCCTCTAATTGAATCCTTTACGTTTCGTCAGAGTGTGGGACACCCATTGCGCAGGGTAACACGTTGGTCGTGCACGGATTCCAGGCTAAGCTAGGTGTATTTCCTTGGCACGTGGGTATTTACGACAAGGAGGCAGGAAACAAGTACGAGCAAATTTGCGGAGGCACACTTATAAGCAACAACCTAGTCGTGTCAGGTAATTTCGTTGATGGAAACTAATCTCTGCCCATGGTGTCACGCGAATTCCCTCGGCTGTTGCATTTCATAATCCGATGACTCGTCTTCTTCTTTTCCGTTCGGTTAAAAAATTCATATTTCTGATCGACGATTCAATCCCAATTCCTCCCGATCAGAGTCACTTAGTTTCCAATCTTATGATAGCAAGCGATTTCTCGTTTCGATAGCGGCTCACTGTTTCTACGACGAGGTCTACAGTAAGCCGCGCGACAAGTCGATGTTCGCGGTGGCCGCGGGCAAGCTCTATCGCGATTGGTACACCGAGGAGAATAATTACGTGCAGAAAACGACGGTGGCCGAGATCTTTTTACCGGAACGATACATCGGGGCGAGAGCGAACTTCGCCCAGGACATAGCCCTGGTGAAACTGGCCGCACCGTTCGAGCTGACCGCCCTGGTGCGACCGATCTGCATAGACTGGGACAATACCTACGAGCGGAGGCAGCTGCAACTCGGCCAAACCGGCAAGGTGACCACCCCATGGTTATTAATTAAAGATAACCGAACGGCCGGATACGTTGTTTCGTGCTTCGATTAATCCCAGCTGTCGCGCCGCCGCAACGTTTCCTTCCCGCCGGACTCCCGGCATTTCTTTATTATCCCTTTCGCCTCTCCTCGCGGTTGCTTTCAACCGGCTAATCAAGTGACGGCGGATTATATTTCTGCAATTAATTCGTACACTCCGTTGCGCCGCGATATTTCATATTTTATTTTATTTTTTTTTTCCGCCGTGTCGCGGTGCTAACTGGATTCCTGCTCGCAGTCCGTTGGATGGGGTAAAACGAGCGAAGGCGTGCCGAGCGAGACTCTGCAGGCAGTTAGTATGCCGTTCGTGCCGTACGATCAGTGCTTGCACACGGTGCCCGATGATTTTCGCGGATACATTACGTCCGACAAATTCTGCGCTGGTCGATTGAACGGTAAGTAAACACTCACGACACGTTTTGTTGTCAAATTTTATTCCCCTTCCTTTCGAGGAAATTTCGCTCTCGTAATGCATTTGGATCGATGCACGCGGATCTTTGGAATTAACTGTTCAATTAACAGGGTCGAGCGTATGCGAAGGAGACAGCGGAGGAGGCCTCAGCTTCGAGATGGACGGTACCTGGTATCTACGCGGAGTCGTCAGTGTCAGTCCTGTCAAGGACGACAAATGTGATCATCACAATTACGCGGTATTCACTTCAACCGGTTACTTCCGGGATTGGATTCGCGATGCTTACGTCAGCGAGTAAACTATACAGATGCTCGCCTCCCTTTTTTTTTTTTATTTGCAAATCGATCAATGCCGAAGAAAATATTATTTCTTACAAGCGGCAAGCCGTTTCAATGGATAACGAGATTAATCGTGGATATGAATTGATACATATAGAATCGCGCAAAGGAAGAGGCGCTTAGGGTAGAATGGATTTCATTCTTAGTTTGTACGTTACAAAATGTGATCCTCGGAACTACAGACTGATAATGGGCACTGTATTATTTCGATAAACTGTGAAAAGGGTTCGATATTTATACATTGTCTATGCTAATGCTTCGAATAGAATGGATGAGCAAGTAATATAATTCTTAGGGAAATGTATGTTCCCCCAGTACAGTCACGTATAATAAATGCTGCTTCTGATACTTCCTGTTCGTTTGAGAAATGTTTAAAGCAATGCAGGCGTTACACTTTATAGCGTATAGTGCAGGTGTTTTTATCTGATTGATCTACCGATTTTCGCAACGATTTCACCGCAATGAACGTTTTACCGGCAACCAGCGGAACACGGTACAAAAGCGCAACGTTACCTCGATGATTTACCGAAGTGTCCCCTTTGATCTATGACAAAGTGTGTCGTCTCGTGCTGAAACGTTCTACCTGGCCGTGGCAACGAGTACCTTTGATATCGGGCTTTATCCGACCGGGGATCTAAATTAGCAACGCTTCGTTATTTATGTCGCAACTCCGTTATTTATGACGCGGGCTCACCGCTGTGCGAACTTTTTCGCCCGCCGTTCGAACGTTATTGTATTCCTCGTAGGAATTTCCAACCCGCGCGCCGCGACGAGATTATCTCTATACGTATTTTGCACCGTAATCTGCGTTGACTTTCGTTTTACGAGCCTGTCGCCTTCTCCCACTCTCGTGGATCAATTAAACTGCATGGTCTATTTACCTTTGATGATTCCTTTTTATGAATTTACCCCCAGGTAAACACGCTTTCCAAGAAGGGAAACCCAATAATCCAATGTATTGCTAAAAAAAGGACGATTACTTCCAGCGTCGTTTGGAGCATAAAGTACACGTTTTGCTTCAGCGAACAATCAAATCTATAAATACGCATGATGTTCCCAACATTTTAAAGTTTACAAGAATTTATGCCAAAGCCGTAAAGTTGTGGCCACGCGAGGGAGGATAAACGTAAATTCTATGGGACTTGTATGAAACGGTTGCATTATTCTGCGAGGCGATTCGCCAATTATCGTGGTGCGTCTAATAAGGTAATAATTAATTATTTAATTAGTACGTTCGCCACGGTGGATATTGAACATCGGCGGAATTGCAGCCAAGCATCGGATGCTGCGCGGCACTTGGTACACGTTTGTGGAAATCGGTGTTTGCCTTGCGTATTATTCATACATCCATGGGCTGACACATGTTTGCCCATTTGCGAACTGGCTTACTGGATCGTGTAACTAAAGGTGCAGATGAATTGTTTGATGAATTTGGTACGCGAACAGAGCGAGACCTCGATAAACCGGCTTCGTCTGCGCCGATAGAGCCCGGATAAATGAGACTTGGAAGAGAAAAATTGAGAATGTGATTTATGCATTTGATTTCAGGAGAACGTGCTATTTCTTGTACAGTAAATACTTTATAGCGTACGTCGATAATGTTTAATACACTTCGCTAACAATAAGTTCCCGTCTTCCTCTTACGACGAGATGCAGGATCTACTGTCTCTTCCTTGACCATGCGTGCGCACAAAAAGTATATTAAATAGCTATTTACGAAGTGCGCATACATTTAAATCGTAAAGAAGCATTCATACAGTGCATTACGCTCGTACGGAAGCGTTCAACTTGGCAGGAATGAAACAAATGCATCGATAGAATTCGTATTTGAAATAAATGACTGCTATCGATTTTATGTCGATCGCTGAAGAAATTTGTGCAAAGGTTGTAAACGAATATTGCGATGATAAATTAATAGAATTTCTGATCATGGTTATATTTCTCGTTCGGCCCGAGGACAGGGTGAAACCAGGCGCAACATGCAGAACGAAATGAAAATATTGTTTGGTCTGCTGGCTATCTGGTCCGTTTTTGACATTCTCGAGATCTTCGGCGTTACTGCATTCAGGGATCCGTCGCTTCGCGTGGAGAAGAAGTAAGTGCGATTAGACCGCGCTACGGTAATTTGCTATGCAATACAAATCTCGATACGTTGTCCGTCATTGAGCGCGTCGGGTGCCGAGACATTTCAATTAATAGAGAACGCTTGGCCGATGTCGAAGGTTTCCTTATAAAGGCGAAACACTTTGTTTCGCAGACTTTCAGCAAACTAACAGAAGGCATTTCTCATAGGATCGGCAGTCTCGTCAGCACTACGTATCGTGCAACGAAAAATGTGTTCGAAGATATGCTAAACACGCTTCAAAAATTGCAGTGAGAAGTGTTTCGTCCGAATGACAGTTCAGCGTGTCACTTTCAGTGACACAGTGGGAAGAATTTATTCGTTTCGGCGCGTAGCGCGTACGCGTTCGAGTATACGTTTGTCGTTTAATGTATCTACAGTGCCAATAAAACCGTCCAGGCAGTAATTGTCAAAGCTCCAGCATTAATTCACCTCCGTTCGAGGGTCCGAACCCCTTCGCGAAAATATTGCAAAGCGCGAGCAAGGCAACTTATTAGTCAGTCAACGCGTTCCACCCTTCCCTCCAATTACCACCTGCGATTAGTCTGTACAAATGAGCACGGAATAAGTATTTCCGAGGCCCCTCACGACGGCGGATTGGCGTTGAGGGTAGAATGGTTCGGGCGTGGCTGTATTTTTCCTTGGGCGCTCAATTAGTCCGGTGATTAATTTAAACAGAACTTAACCCGGTTCGGGCCTAGCTGCTGGCGCCGCGCGACCTCTAACCCCCTTTTGCCGTCCACCACTTCCTGGCCCGCTGTGTTACACTCGACGAATTTTACCTAGCGTGTCCCTGACGTGTAAACACGCCGACGCCAATTTATTTCGCCAACGGGGAACGTTTTAAAGCAGCGAGAAGCGCCGCTATGGTTTCTCTTTTCTTCCTTTATCGTTGCCGTTCTTAGCGGCGGTGTTCCGTTTCTTTTTTTTTTTCCTTTCTTACTGGTCTCCATTCTTTCGAAGGGGCACACGCTTCCTTCGTTCTCTTTTCACCCGCTTCCGCCACCTTGGTCTCTTCTCGTTCCTCTGCCCAAAGAGCTACGGGCACTTACTTCCTACCCCTTTCCCCCTCCGATCGACCGCCTCGCCGTTTTATCAGTCTCACCTTTTACCGTTGGCTTCCCCGTTTACGTGGTTCCCGTCGCTGTCTTTTACCGGGCGTCGCACGGTGCGGCTTTTTCCACCCCAGTTTCTTTCGTCGTTCGCCTTCCGTCCACGCGATTTACGAGGCTACGGAGAACAGCCGCGGGCTTCGAAACGGAGAAAGCCCCGGTCGGATAAGTGGTCGTTTTGCGTCTACCACGACCGGAGGGTGGTATTTCTTGTCCGGTGATTAATGCTGAGTTTTATAGCGGCCGGTATTACTGGGGGAATATAATATTTATGTAATAGGATGTCGAAATGGATGTTGCACCGGTTCTAAGAGATTGCCCCGTCGATGCAGCGATCGATGGCTGAGGAGTTTCGTGGCACGAATTTGCCCACGGAAGGCGGATGTTTACGGCGATATTGTTCTCGCCGGAAGTATCGTTGTGAGCTACGAAAACTATCGGGGGAGGAATGGTGAAGAGAATTGGTACTTTTATGAGAAGGAGGTATGTATGCAGAAGAGAGTTGAGCCGGTGTCGTGAGAAGTTATTTAATATTTGTTATATTTCAGAATATTTACTTCCTAAATTTAACATTCCTTTCACGCTTGAACATATTTTCATTCATTTCGCTTGTCGTTTTCACGCACTCGTTTTTTCCCCACCAATACTTCTATAGCAATAACAACAGTCAATTAAAAAAACAGATGTCATATTCACGACACCATCGATCACAGGCTGGGACGCAAAGAAAAAAAGACGCCCAACACAATTCCATTTGAAATTCAGTCACCGATACCTGTTCGTTCCCTCGAAAGAGAAAAAAAAGGAAAGCGAAGAGGAGGAACGGTTGACGCGATCGGTTCCTGCTGCTCGATGGTTCGCGCTGGTTATATCGAATTCCCCGTCGCTTCGATAAGACAGCAAAACAAAGTGGTCTATCGGCACCCCAAACCCCCGGGTCCACCGTCGAAGAATCGCGTTGCTTTTGCCGAACTTATTGTGATTTCCGATTCCGTTCGATTTGTCGTCTGGGCCGGATTCCGTTCAGTTGCTGAACTTGCAAATGCAGCCAGGTGCATCGATCGCGGACGCTTGGGAGCACGACACGGGGGTGCGACGATTGGCTTTCCACCGGGGGTGGGACCAGGACCGAAGGCGTACCTGTGCAGGGGAAACGAGCGAGGGAAAACCTCGAGAGCACGGTAGGGAGAGATAGAGAGAGAGAGAGAGAGAGAAGTCGCGTGAAAGAGAGACGAGCAGCACCAGCGGAAACAGAAACAAAGGTAAGAGATAACGAGTGAAAAAGGAACGAAGAAAGACGGGGCGCCCCCATTGAAGAAGTGCAGATAAAAGACCGGATAAAAAGAGGAGGACGAGATACAAATGGCTGTGCAAGGAGGACGCGTGTACGATCAAGAAGGAGACGGCGAGCTCGGGGAGTGTGCATAGACACCGGTGATCGAGGGGGAGGACGGTGGTGGTTCGATCGGTGAACGAGAGGCAGCCGATGCAAACGAAAGGTAAGATAATGGAGAATCAGAAAGAACACCGTCGAATTGTCGCGGGCCGGAGACAGGTGGAAATGTAAAATGGCAATACTTCAAATTCATTTGCGCGACAATCTCCGGTTCCTTCTACCCGATCGACCGTCTCCGCCTCGATAAAATCAGAGATTCGTTTGCTCGAACATTCCGGGAGTGGGTGATACTAATACCGAACGACGGTGCAGTGGTGCGGGATCGTTGAACGGAGAGCGAGCGGCACGGAACGGGCGAACGGAGGAGAGAATCATAAAGAGGGAAACGAGCGTTGGATATCATTGATCTCTTTCGGTCGTTCCGCGGTACGTTCTCTCCCACGATTTGCCCTCAATATTCATTGGGCGCGGCGAAAGGGAAACGAGCCTCTCTCCTCTTCTTTCGTTTACCGCGAACCGTTCGTCTTTTTACCCCTCACTCGTAATAACCATCTTCGTGTTCGATAATTTACAGGGTAATGATGATACTTGCGGACAGTGTGAAAATATTGTTGCAACGAAGAAATTTACTTTAAATAATAGAAGCGAATGGCCGTATAGAAGATATTTGAAGTGGTACGAGTCAGAGGTATGGCCAGGCGTCTGGTCTTTAAGTAGTATATCCAAGCATGGTCAGACACAGTATATGCCAATCGAAATATTCTTTTTCTCCGAATTTTCTGTAGATTTATCTTATATAATTTGATCTACGCGAAATAAATGGATATTTCATACACTTCTTATACCTATCAGGGTTACCGGAAGTACATATAAAGTTTCGTCTAGGTGTAGAATTTGGAGGACTGTTTTCTTTTAGGTAGCATCCTGAGACTTTTACCGGGCATGCAGTCGCGTTCAATTACGAAGTAACAAAGGGTTGGACGATGTCGGCCGTTGTTCTTGGTCGGCCGTACCGTTTGCTTGTCCTCGATGAGTCCGCCTGGGGTGGATCTCTATTCTTCTTATGGATTGGATCTTTCGTAGGGGTTGATAAGACTGGTTCCTGGTCTTCTAGACGTCTGATTGGGAGCCTACTTCAATGAGTTAACGATCTCATCCTGAATTTTTGAATGTTACACTAATTAGTTCTCATACAATTTGCATGCACCACATATCCATTAATAGTAACGTTGTATGAAATTATACATTATACGTAATAGTTAGTTCATCCTCCAGCATTCTTCTGGTAGTAATTTCTAATCGTTTAATGTTCGGAAACGATAGAATAGCCAAAGATATTTATTGACAGTTTTTCAACGTAAGTAACGTCGAGTCGATTTCTTAAACTTTCTAAAAATGTGGCGCAGTCTGTTAGCAGGCTTGGCGGCAGTAATTTTTAGGTCTCCGGTTTCAATAGAATTGAAGTTTTTAGTGCGCTCTATTCATGCGCATAAAGTCTGGCTTTTACACCCTTTCAACTCTTTTACAACCGCGGCTGCATTACGTGCTTGCCCCGAAAATGTCACCAGTGAGTACTTTACTTAGTATCCCGCGTCTCGAGTACCTACAATTTGCGCTTTAGGATGAGTAGGTACACAGCGATATGCATACACACAGGCTGCGCCGGTAGTTGACACATATATCGCTCTTTTTCTTCCTGATTATCTCATACTTAACATCCCCGGTACGTAAAATACATTAAATTCAGAACATGTAACAATTTATTATATCGTTATACATCGTGAGCCCACGTTAAGTCAGAATGATATTTCTTAAAGCATATTTAGGCTTGATGTCGAAAGTGGCAACGGTACCATCGTTAAAGGGTAAAGAAATGCTTCCATCTATTACCAGACCAGCGTCGAACCCACCGGATCGCACACTAAGCGTATTGCACTTTTGCCTATCCGGGATACACGTGGTGTTCGTGTAAGGAGTGGCGCGATACGCTTCACGAATCATGTACGTCATTCTCAAGTCCTCTGCAAATCATTGAAAGAGGTATCATTTCTTTTTTTTTTTAACTGAAAACATAAAATGCAAATATTTGCGGTTGTCTTCCACTTCCAATTCTTCACGAATTTACCACGACCCCAATTATTTTACTCGAACTTCTAGATAATCAGTCGTGAGTTTTGACGTCGCCACCCACGTTTTCCAAGATTACGATTAATCGTTTCCCGCGATCTAGTTACCTGCGGGATATAGAAGAGATTGGTGGTATTTGTCCAGCAATTCCTTGGCTTCCTCCGAGCTTAATTCCTTGCCCATGGCTATTTGCGCGATGCTTCGAACGGTTTCAGGAGACTGGACGTTCATAGATCTGTACCAAGACCGAGAACCCGAGCCTGTGCAAACGCATATACCCGAGCATCGAACGCGATGCGTATCCTGTCCCCTCAATTTGATGTTCAATCTTATTGGCCTGGCTGCTAAAAATTCTCCCATAAACACCTGAACGCCGCATGGAAGACATGTAATCGATATTTTTATTATCATATACTATAAGCGTTTCAGGGTGAAACGATTACTATTAAAAATACTCAAGAAGCTTAACTAACTTCGTTCAATGCCAGCCAAGGTAAAACTCTTTCCCGAGGTTGAAGAGCGTCTGTTATTTTCCTCTGTGTCGATCTTATAAGAGCACTAAAAATCCATTAATCTTAATTAATGGCTTCAATGGGTTTAATCGATGGTCGAAGCTGTTTGTATGATCTCCTTCGCGATTCATTTTTGGCAAGCTTTCTAACTTTGATTTGTCGCGAAATTCTCGTTACACGGAATGAAAAAGTTGCGACTCCTTCGCGCGAGCCGTGACTGCGCGGTTATTGTAATTTACAAGTTATAACTGCTGAAGTTCTCGAGTGAGGAGGGCTGTAACTCGTAACTACATGGCTGAGAGGAGCGGCCGGCCGTGAAATTAAGACACATTACGGACTTTATGAAAACGCAGAATCGGCGATACGTACGGCTTACGCGCAACTTAAGAGAATAGATTGTCCGGCGGAGAAACCTTGTTATCCGAGTCGCCTTAACAGTGAGACACTTTGCTGCGAGCATTTTATCATTTTTATCAACGTAATTTCAGAGCAAGAACGAACGCGAAGCTGAATCGCCATGGAGGTCGAAACAACGAACTCGGATTACGGCGAAAACAATGAATTCATGGAAGTAACAAAAGTAAATTCATTTTTTCTTGCGTCTGGCTACCCACCGAATGTTACACTCTGCCTGGACGTAATTTCGTTACAGAGCTACCCGTGGTTATTGCGAGGCTTAAATGCATTAAATGAGAACTCTGATTCCCGCGAACGTGCACCTCGTAAGTTTCTTTGTACGATAGAAACGAATTTCATAAAACGGAATTTTTAGAACAAAAGCGAGCGTGGGAAAGGAGAAGAGAATTTCTCCGCAATCACTGTGTGGACGATGAATGAAAAAATCATTAACATGTCGATTTTTCATGGCTCAGAGTAAAGCTAGATCGAAGGGGGTTTCTTTTTTTTTTTAATAATATACTCACGCGATTCTTCTCTCTCCTTGCGTTCGACCTTTCTCGTGTATGTGAAAGGGCCGTCTATAGAGCCCTTCTCCCGTCATCACTGTTCGTATGCGACTACGCATCAACGACGTATACTCTCCTGCAAGAAGTTTATCAAATATGCCCTCGATGTCTGTCGAGTATTTTTGCGGCAGGGTGAAAATATCCTCCCTCTTTGCGGCGCCTGGATTGATTCCGAAAACGGGTTTCGCGTTGTCCGTGATTAATTTGGACGCTAATAAAAATGTGCCGTCTCCGCCGATCGGGATCACCAAGTCCGCCCATTTGACGCATTTCGACGCGTCTGCTATCCTGAGCAATAAAATAACAAACACTTTGCGATGAACAGGAATATACAATACGGTATACCGCAAGTGCGATTGAAAAATTAATGTGACGAAAAATTACATGCCCGCCTCTAGTACACCGAACTTCGCGATCAATTTTGCAAGTCGGAGGTATGCATATTAAAACGAGGGTGGTTCAATAATTTTCGAAGAATCCGTCGCTTCTTTTTTCTTGTATTTTTCTTTACTTTTTTTCTGGTATTTAGCGCAGCTGTTCCCTGAAGTATTCAAGTTTGCTACGTAATAACCCTTCGTGTTACCTTTTCGTGATACGATGGCCGATGTCGAGTTTCTTCAGAACCGCGGCCAGATTTTGCTCGCAAGCGATCTGCAGTCGATGCTCGGAATGGATCTCCTCCGGATCCTTTCCTTTTCCTTTCATCTTTAACAATATTTGATCCTCGCTGAGGCCGGGATTGCGAAGGTGCAGGAACTCCAACAAGGACAGCTTCGATACGCAGAGCACCCTTCGCGGTCGATAAGGCGTGTTGTTTAAACAACCAAAGATCCTCATGATTATCACGAGCCGGTTTCCGAATCGTACAACGGTGTTGATTTAGGTTAGCGATACGCGTCGTGGTTGCTTCAGATTGATACTAAATTAAATGGGAGAATTAATTGGATCTCGTAATAATTTTAAACACTGGATTAACAGTGCTGTTGCTATCAAACTTCTCCGACATGTAGGTTAGCAATGCGCGTCGCGGTTGCTTCAGATTGATACTAATTAAATGGGAGAATTAATTGGATCTCGTAATAATTTGAAACACTGGATTAAGAGTGCTATTGCTATCAAGCTTCTCCAACATTTGGCGTTGCGCTTGAATATTCGCGAAGTTCATTTTATTATAATAAATTGTTAACGAGGTTTGTTCGCATTGGAATTCCGCAATGCGCTCCGTTCTAATTATATTACTCTTTAATAAATTCTGAGCGAACTAAATACATCTATACTACTAGTTGATCCTTGGCTTCCGGCTTATGGGATTTTAGCATATTCAGTGGTTAAACTGATACGCAAAGGTATTTTCCAATATTAAATAAGTTTCAAGTACGAACTGCTATTCGTTAGGAATATAGTTTACTCTTATTATAAACCTGATTCTATAACAAGTTAAATTAATGGAATCAGAAGTATGAAATTCATTAAAGAATCCTTTGTATTTGTATCTCTTTCTACTTTTAGGTGTGACTGATCGTAACACTAGTAATTCCAAAAAATTTCCTAGAAACGTGCATGTCCGTTATGCGGTTCGTTCTGTGGGAACCGGAAACAGAGTACTGCCGCTACTCCACGAAACGGCTACACCTTTCCAGTCTTAACTTTGCAAATCACGTCGCGTCCCTGTGGCTCCGTAACATCGAAGCCTGCTTCAACTTGGCTAGCGGAGAGTACTGATGATGATGCCGCAGCCGGGGAGCATGTTCTTCAGGGTAACTCACGTGTCCTAAGTGATACTTGGTACTCAGACGGTAGCGGTGGCAGCGTATCTTGTACGCTGGCTTCTGGTAAACTTCGGGACAAACTTCCTTGAAATTTTCGTCTCAACGGACACTGACCATTAAAGTCACTTAAGGTACCAGGATCTTCCCTTAAGCCCGCATCGTTTCTCAGATCTTTCGTCGGGGACCAAATATTTACCGTCAAGATTTCAGTCCCGAGTCCCGAGGAATCACCCGGCTCCCTTGAAAGCCATCGTTTTACGAGCTTCGTGACGTTTTCACCACTTCCATCATATTTCCGAATACGTATCTCTCTGCCGGGCTTCCCTCGGAAATAAAGGAACAAAAATATTCAGAGGACAATTCTCTTCGCCCAAAAAATGACCGCGTATCGCGCGGAAAGCGTGCAGAGTCCTCGGTAGTGTATCTTGCTTGGATCTCGGTCTTGGCGAGCTTCCGGTAACTGGAAGACAGAAGAAGCTCGCGGTAAACTTTGTAGAAGTTTTCGCCCCGAGAATGAGCTGACCGCAAAAGCCATTTACGGTACCGGAATGTTCTTTTAAGCCCTGTTGTCGCGAAATATCCGAGCGCTTTATATTTTACGAGCACCAGAACTTCGCTTGAAATTCCTACCGCTCGCTGCACGCATGTGCGTTCATGAAATAATTCTGTTATGCTTTCTGTAAGAATGATTAAGGTCTTAAGAAATATGTATCAATTCATCAATTATGTTCAATAGGTGCTGTAATACAATTTCTTACCGTAGCAAATGTATTTACACTTGAACGCGAATACAATCGTACTTTTTCGAAAAGACGGGAAATCCGATTCTTTCCTTGTCTCGCGGCAATTTTCTGAATGCCAGCTACGCAAAGGTGCCCTTCGAAACGCCTCGTTAAGGCTGGTAATGCGAAACACGACGATCGTATTTCCCTACAATTTTTATTACACTCAACGGCGGCACGACAAGGAGCTAGCCGACAGTAATTACATGTCGCACGCAGGTTCTAGCTTGTGGCGGATGTTCCGGCCCGAGTTTCCGCTACGTTGGCCGCCGACGGACTTTGCAACAAACTTCCACGTTCTTTCTTCTTCCTCTATGCTGCTGACCAGCGGGGGCCACTTACGGTACCACGACATTCCCCGCGGGAAGAAATTTGTTTAGCCCGAACTTTTCAACTCGCGCGTAGAACGCTTCAACTTTTATTATGTGCTTATGAACGTGCGGCGCGTTGTAAAATTCGCGGACGGGTGATAATTCGTTTCTCATTCTTGTTAATTATACACTGTACAATTGGAAGACAAATGGTACGTTCTGGTCAAACGGAAGTACTTTTATTGTTTCGTGCATGGCTATTATGAACAACATCGCCACTGTCACCGAGGATACTGGATCGCATAATTGAATTATTACAAGGCTCGATCGATGCAAATATCATCCACGTTTCAGTACCACGCGTTAAAAGAACAATAGTAACCAGGCGGTGCATGGTGGTAACCCGTCCAACTGCCCGCGGTGGAATAGTAAGCGTTCGCGTTCCCGAGATGATAACCGGTATTGCAGAAACAGTGGCTTCCGATCGTGCCGTAGGCCTTGCTTAAGTAGTACTGGCTGTACGCATTGTCGCGAGCCGAACGATTCAGCGGACAATTCTCAAGCGGTGTTCCGGGTATCGAGCATCCGTAGCTATTATTTATCTTGCAGGGCTGGCAGCGCATAAACGCTTCTTGAAACGAGCTGACGCTTCGCTTGTTCCTCGATGCCCAATAATCGCTCGGACAGAACTCGTTCCGCTCCGCCCGACGGCTGGGCTCCGCTCTGCAGATGCTGGTCTCGCGATCGGAACAACGATCGATGTGGCACTCGCACGGTTCGCAAGCGATCTGTTGATCGCCGACCGAATAACTCAACGCGGCGCTGCTTTGAACCGCGTCGCATTGCGCCATGCCGTGGTTCTTCGGGGGTTGAACGACATTCGTGCAGCACGTGAGACTGTCGCGAACCCTTGGCTCGACGGAGAAGTTACTCGTTCGACTGCCACTCAGCCGACACTCCTGTCGTCTTTTCGGCCTGTCCAGCCAAGCCACCGAATGGGTCTCCAATAGAGTTCCCATCTCGAAGAGATCTGTACTCGATGCGCGTAACCTTCCGTCGACGTCTTGACTCCTGGGTCGCGAATCTGTTGCGCGATTGACCGGCTGTTTAGTCTTGGCCCTCCTCGTCGGGCTCCTTTGATTCTGCGATTTGGCATCCCTCGGCTTCCTCTCTACCGTTTCCGCATCGGCATCTCTATGGGCGTCCCTTGACTTCTTCTCAACCGTTTCCACGTCGATATCTCTGTAGTCATCCCTTGACTCCCTCTCAGCCAGTTCCACGCCGGTATCCCTATAGGCGGCCGATTCTTCGCGCTCTTGTATCGGCGATAAACGCGCTTGCCTCACGGAAACTTCATCTTCATCGCGTTCACCTTCGCGTTCATCCTCGCTTTCATCCTCGCGTTCATCCTCGCGTTCTGCTGATTCTTCGTACGCGGATGCATCGTCGTCGGTTTGCACGGCTTGCGTGACGAGCAAGTTCGGGCACGTGCTTTTGCATCGAACAGCATGAAGGTCCTCATTGACGATCGTCTGCGATTCAGGTGGAAGTTTCGCGGCTAAATGAAACGCGCAAACATTCTGCGCTTCGACTTGCTGCCCCGGCTCGTCGCTCGATCGAGCCGCTTCTTGGGGAACGCATCTCGTTATTATCGCGATGTTTACCGGCTGGCACAGAGGCGGGCTATCCGGTGTTTCCGTCGTGTTCACTCCTTTGCATCTGTACGCGCAAAGAGTCATGCAAAGTCTATCGCGGTATTCCGGCACGGGTGTTCCTGGCGCGGGTCGCGTCTGTGCATTCGGTTGCATGCACGCAGGAAGATCCGTCAACGAATATATCTCGCATGTTACGTACACATTGTCGGTTTCGACGCATAACCGTTCTGTTCCAACGTCTCTGGTGCTCGGCACAGCAGAACGAGTACCGCTTGGCTGGCTGTAGTCTATCTCTGACTTTATCACGGGCTTATTTCGCACACGTTTCTTCGCCTGCAAGATATTTTCCTCGTAGTTAGAGCGAGCATTTTTAGGGTCGGCTGCGGTATCCTCAACCATTGCGAATACGTTTAAAAAGATAATCTGCTTATATCGAATTATTATTATTTTATTTTGGTGTTATCGTTTTCTTTTTATCAAATGTGAATGTCACTGTGTCGCCTAAATCGATCGGGTAACAAATGGCTAAACAATTTGACGCATTAGATATTTATGAAAGCTGGTTTAATTGCAGACCGTTACGGGGCATTCTTGATCTTACGTTATTCAGCATGTTGCTTGCTGCAGAGCATATTCGTGTCCATTTCAAGAAATTCGCTAAGTGACCATCTTTCGAAACCATGATCGCGTATTGTATGAAATCTTGTTCTGCAGTCCCGCTTGAATGGAAGTGAAATTCAGTGCTCCATATGGTTATCGGCGCATCTTGATATGTTTGATCAGTATGCGGATATTGTGAATTGCACGTATGAATTTAAGGTTCGCCGATATTTCAGGTACTGAGGTTATCAAGAATTCTGTCACGTATGCACAATGAATTTGGGTGTATTTGGTTTTATGTAAATAATGAAAGCATTTATCGCATTTTTTTTATTATCATGTTCTTTCTTAATACCGCCCCGTAGAAATAGCTTGAACCCGACGTTTACGAATGATTCATTATTTCGAAGCATTCGACCAATGGGATACGTAAGAAGCAATTAATTCGATCTGAATCGTTCGTGATTAAAATTAAAGTACTCAAGTGTAGGGGAATGAAATTGATTTTTTATTACTTTGCATTGCCGCGACATTCAGAAAAGAACGAATTTTCAGGAGCGGAGAAGTATATTCAACGTACCATAATAGTTTCAGCAGTGTCCATGAGTTCTTCGAACAATAATTAATGTGTTACATTTCATTTGCTGAACCAGAATCGGCTTTGCATAAGACTACGGGCGTTTCTTTCTGCCGCAAGGTCCGCTGCACGAATCATAACTTGAATCTGAAAGCCATTGTATGCACGTATCATCTATTGTGTAATTACTTAAATAGGATAGCTGAAAGCAGAGTGCTCTCAGAGTACGATACATCGACGCAACAATGTGAGACATTTCTTCAGTACACTTAGAGATGATAATGGGAAAGCGTGATTAAATAAAAACTTAGAAACATTATCGAATTAAATTAGGACTTTATTAAAGCATCGTTGGACCTGTTGGGCTATCGTCGAATCCACACGAATCATCTTCCCCCTGATAACCCCTCAGTGTACCATGTTTCCTTGATCTGTGTTGCCCCGATCTATTGTTACCTGCCCGTTTCCGTCGCCGGTGCGACTCCTGATACATGCCGTCACTCGTTGGAGGCCTCCTGTCCTGCACAGAATACTCAATTTTACCATTCTCCTCCCTTCTGACTACGAACGACTACACCCGCTTGCGGTGTAATCGTGAGCAATTAATATTTTACGGTTTCTATCTCCATTTGTCGGTTACATCGGCAGCAGAACAGACGCACACGTCTGCCAATCATACCTCGTCGTTCCTCGATCCCGATGCCGGTTGATCGTCCGCGACGGTTTCGTTCATGTTTGTCTGCAGCTTGATGCTCATCAAAACTTGCCGCTTCTTGTTGCCGACTTGGAACTCGGACAGGATCTTCGTTAAGATTGTGCTCGATGTTTGCATTTGCACGCTGACGTGCGTCCGTTTGCCATTGAACGTTCGAGAAACTTCGATCGGCGCTTTTGGATCCACCGGATGTAGATCCGTCTGCGGTTCGGCCACTGGCGATAACGCGGTCCTTTCCGCGTCTTCCGCGGCCGGCTCTTGTACCTGGTAATCGGTAGTTTCAATGTTTGAAACAGTCCCGTAATAATCAGGCAGAGAAATATCAGCAGCTTCGGCATCATCCGCTGTTGCGAGACGCCCTGCACCCGTTACGACAGCTCCCGACTCGTCTTTCGTCCCTTCCAACGGAACACCAGCGACTTTTTCGGTAACAGGTTCTTCATCGATGACGATTTCTCTTTCCGCGTGTTCCGCGGCCGGTTCTTGTACCTGGTAATCGGTAGTTTCAATGTTTGAAACAGTCCCGTAATAATCAGGCAGAGAAATATCTGCAGCTTCGGCATCGTCTGTTGTTGCGGTACGCCCTGCCTCCGTTGCGACAGCTCCCGACTCGTCCTTCGACCCTTCTAACGGGGCACCAGCGACTTCTTCGGTAACAGGGTCTTCATCGATGACGATTTCTCTTTCCGCGTGTTCCGCGGCCGGTTCTTGTACCTGGTAATCGGTAGTTTCAATGTTTGAAGCAGTCCCGTAATAATCAGGCAGAGAAATATCAGCAGCTTCGGCATCGTCTGCTGTTGCGGTACGCCCTGCCTTCGTTGCGGCAGCTCCCGACTCGTCCTTCGACCCTTCTAACGGGGCACCAGCGACTTCTTCGGTAACAGGTTCTTCATCGATGACGACTTCTCTTTCCGCGTGTTCCGCGGCCGGTTCTTGTACCTGGTAATCGGTAGTTTCAATGTTTGAAGCAGTCCCGTAATAATCAGGCAGAGAAATATCAGCAGCTTCGGCATCGTCTGCTGTTGCGGTACGCCCTGCCTCCGTTGCGACAGCTCCCGACTCGTCCTTCGACCCTTCCAACGGGGCACCACTGCCTTCTTGAGTAACTGCTTCTTCGTCGATGACGATTTCTTCGACAGGCTTTTCGGCGGGCGCGTCTTCCTTCGCATCTGCAGGAGCTGCATCAACAATTATTGGCGCCGCCTCAGCTGTAGCTGCTTCATCGGGTGGCTTTTCGGTTGTTGCTTCTGTTACGGATACTTCCGCAGGCGCATCTTCAGCTACTGCAACACCTTTCGCACCGTCTTTCGCTGGTTCTCCCGTCTCAGGTATCGATGTAGGCGGCGTCGGGCAGATACACGTGTGCTTCAGTTGACCGCTCTCCACCGGATGATCCATGGGACCGCATATTAATCGTAGCTCTTTAATAATCTTGCATTGCACCCCTTTGGCCGATTGCGCATCCGGTTTATCCGGTACAGTCATCTGCCTCCTGGTGATCGATGCAGCCGGTCTAGAAGATGCTTGCGGTCTCGCGCTTCCAGAGCTTACAGCCCCGTGCTTCGAAGCCTGTACACTAGCTCTTTTCGATTGACCCGGTTGCTTTATCGCGGCGGGGCAAATGGGATGCAGCGCGGAATCTACTTCCTGAATCACGGGGCCGTCCCTCGTCTCGAACGGCAGCTCGCATTCGGGGCACGCGTCGTCCGCATTTTGCTCGGCGTAAGGGTTGTATTGTCTCATGGGCCTTATTCTCCGCCTGTATGCCAGACTTTCAGCGATATAGGGAGGAGCGTACGGTGGCTCCAACATCGTGCGTACGGAATTCGCTTGGACGCTCACTTCTATTTGCATTGTGGCACGGTCGGTTTGCTGATCCGAGTTCGCCGAACTTTGTTGCTGCCGCTTGACTAATTGATTATTAATATTGTTCGGCCCACGGGGATTGGCAGGGCCGTGCCTTTCTGTATTTTGACTCGGACGCCTGTTCGAATTGGCCACCTTTTTCCTTTGGTTGGACGGTTCAGCGCCGCCTCTTTTACGAACGCTAAACTTGGAATGGCATAGATATTTAGGGGATCCTCTGAAATTTGGACGTACCACGCTCTCGTGCATCTCATCGCAGGCGTTGAAGGACCAATTTGCCCCTGGTGGTATCTGCTCTTGCATGTCGCAACTGAGCTCCCAGCAATCACCTGAATAATGGATAAATTCGAGCAATGTTATGTAAAATGTTATGTAAATATGTAGTTTTAAAGGAGTTTGATAAAAGTACAGAAAGTATTTGTTTTATAGTCGTTAGATATTATTTTCACCCTCGCACTGCATCTTTGGTTTACTCGTGTCCCCTAGACTTCTTCTCCCTCTTGGAACAGCGACGAGTGCTTACGAATACCTTTCTACGTGTACCCAAAAAATTGCCAACTAAGGAAACTACCAACTGCCATCGCCTAATACTTAAAATACAGAAAAGTAAATTAATCAAATAATTTAAACAGCCGAAACGAAACATAGTTCGTGGATGCAGTGTGAGGGTGTCAGAAACAAATTTTAATACAAAGAGAAAGCCTACTTTGGCACACAGGCTTTTGACACTCGGCCAGTCCAGCGATGCCGCCGTAACAGACGTTTCCACAACAATGCATATCGCAGCTGTTCGATTCGTGGCTCATTATTTCATTCCAACATGTCCCCCCGTGCAAACATTCGTCGCGTGTTTCGTATTGATTGCATTGGTCCGCGCTGAAAACATTTTCCTCGCGCTCCTTGGTGCTCGTTCCACGATTCAGGCTATCCTTCGCAGACCTCTCCGAGCGTTTCAGTTTAGACGATTGTCTCACGATTTGCCCGATGCCCGTCGCTGCCGCTTTTACGAAATTCTTATACGTGTCTTGCAGCTGCATCCAAAATTTCCCCTTCTTAATATCGCCCCATACCGAACGCTCGTCCGTTTCGCATTGTTGATTATAATCTGCTGTCTCTTTATTCACATACATGTTACTCTCCGTTTGCGCTCTAGGAAATATTCGGAAAAATATTATTATACGTTTAGGTAACATTTGTCTACAGCTAAAAGGATATGTTGCACCGGTATGAAAAATAATGACCATTCTTTAAATCCCATCGTTAAATTATTATCTGCAAAGGGATTCGTGAAATAACATTCTCGGATTCGTTATAATAAATATTATGAAGATCGCATACACTAAAGTATAACATACCTGCTGTCCTGAACTTCCTGAAAGTTCACATTCGACTTTGCGTTCTTCAGCATTTCAGCGCCAGTCGAATCCTGGCCCATGGCGTAATCATCGATCCTCGTGTTCACGTACGCTATTTTATCCGAACGATCGCGCTCCACGTCATCCGGCCTACCTCTATAACTGGGATTGCATCCTGCCTCGCCGCCTCTTTTCTTCTTCTTCTTCTTCTTCCTCGACGAATCCGACTTGCTCCTTTGCCCACCGCTGCGCTCCGTATTCCCTGCATAATTCTTTAAAGACTCCATCGACTCGGCGTATTGAAACGTTTGAGCGCAGCACAGATTGCACACGTCCGCAACGCTCTCGCCGATCTCCACGAACAAACTCGCCATGGACGGTGTGCACTTCCTGGAGCAGAACGAGCACGAGGAGTGCTCCTTCTTAGGCGGACTGTCCGGTCTCGCGAAATGAACGCGCTGCAGGCAGTGCTTGCTGGCCGTATGACGATCCTCGAAGATGAAGTCGCGCTTCGGTTCGTGCGTGGATGAACAGCATCTTCCGTTTTCCACGCAGCCGCCGCAGGAAGCTTGCGGAAGCACGCTGAGATTCGACGAGTACACCTTCATCTCGCGGGGGCAGCAACAATCCTCGAAGCACGCGTTCCTCGAGTCGAAACCGCCGCTTTGCCAGTTCTTGTACGCGTTGCACTCACCGTTCGGAATTTCCACGATGTACGACTCGCAGTTCCCGCAACAGTTCTCGAAGGTGCACCGATAGCTCTCTTCGCTGCTCGCCCCATTGTCGGCTGGTCTTTCAATTATATTTTCGTTTCTAAAACGAATCGCAGCGATTGCCAGATATTAATTTCCTTAATGTTATCGAATATTCGTTTCTAGGATGAGCCGCGAGATACAAACTTGTTGGACTCTTGCATCTTCAATTTCTTGGGGATACTGCCGATCGTGCGGAAGACTTTCCTTCGTCTGTTACTCCATTTCGGATTTTTGCTGAAACGAGTCGTGCACGGATAACAAAGGGGACAGTTTATTCGCGTTCTAATTAATAATGATAAATCGTGGCTGTATCGTAATTAAGGAAGCTGTTCGACATTTCATTTTGTAATTTTGCTCAGCCCAACTCGTTACTGTTGCAATCACAAATATCATTATTAATGTTTTAAAGTAATGCGCTCACTTGTGCTCGTGGGAATGTTTGAACGAAGCACTGTGCATTGGCTTCTCCACCCCCATGTTTTCGGGCTTCGTCTCTGCTCGAGAAGCAACGCCGACGTTGATCCCATTTTTACAGTTTCCACAAGCGACATCGCTCTGGCTCTCGTCGAATCCAGCGGAAGTGTTTAGTCTCTCGCAATTCTCATAATACTGCACGGCAATTTTCTCTTCCCAAACGTCGTCCCCGGGAAAATTAGTCCGGTTTCCATCGGAAAACGTTCCTCGATATCCTTGCTCTCCAGCGTGCTCGCACATTTTCCGATACTGCTGATTTCCTACGAAATCCGGAGGGCCGAGAATCGTCAACGAATCTTTCGATCCTCCCTGGACGACTTCCGTATCGTTGTTATCCTCGTTCCCGATTCCCCGTGTTTCTTCGGCGCTGTTCGACCTGGTGTCGTCCAGTCGCAATTCTTCCGAACGATCGCGTTGCTGGACGTGAACGTTCCCGTTGAAATCCATCGAGCGGCAGCCCGGCTGAAATCTATCGGCGTGCACGTTTATTTCGAGCGGCTGTCCGCGATCATCGAACGGGCTGGACGACCGTAGCGCATTACCGGTATTACAGAACCGGGCCAAAGGGCACGCACAAGCGGCGGGTATATCTAAAACAAATTGATCAGGGATAATCGAGGCGCAGCGATTGAAGGGGCTAAAAGTGGGGACCAATCTGATCGGCTGCTCTTCGTGGATGTTTGCCTTTCTACTGCATCATCGACCTCCGCGTCGATCAAGCTGATCCGTACTTCATTGCGTATCGGTGAAATTGTGATACGTGATCTGGAACGTGTGCACGGTTAAGATACGCGAACGCGGGATACTCCTTCACGTTTATCACGTCCAATGAACTATTTGCGTTACTGACAAAGTTATCTTAGCGTTTGCAAAAGCGTTGTGGGACAAGAGTTCTCGTAGTCCAGTTGTGTGAGAAAAATTGCCAGCGAATGGTCGAGTCACATCTTCGAATGGCTTTCGTTCGGCCGCACGGTGGACGGTTCACTTGGATACTTGTAAGATTTGGAATTTTTTGCTGGGGTTAGTTGTCATTGCCAAGTCGAGGGAGGCCGGAAGTATGGTTATGCGACGTGTGGAAACATTTTCGACTGTCTCCCGCGGCACTATCATCACGCGGCGTATTTTTACGCTCGCTCGACGGTGCGCGGGCGCGTTGTACACCGCGGAATGTTCACGGGCCGCGAAAACAAATGCGACCCGCGACCAAGAAGTATATTTCATATTTTCATAGCACGTTCCGCAAATATTTTCAACGCCTATCCATCATCGAGCTTGAAAGAAGAGTTTCATGAATATTTGCCAAATATTGCGAACATCATGCGCCGGCCTGTGCATCGGTCGCGGCTCATCGAGCGACACGATATTGAATACGTCGTGTTTCGAATGTGAAAAAGTGTTCGTATCACCGTACGCGTGATCGAGTCCACCAGTGTAATTGATTTCGGTTGGAACCGCGATACGTATGATTTATGAAGAAATGATCTGCTTGATTGAATTATTCTTTGTGATGAGAGCTCCCTGTCATTGTTGACCGTATTAATAGAAATTGATATTTAGAGATAATATCAACGCTATTAGTTAGAAATATGAAAGCTACGGGAATAACTTTCAAAGAATATTGTATGGCATACGGAACAAGCGAGAAATCTCCTGTGATTTCTCAGGGGTAAGTTACTCGGGTATTTTCCCAAACACACTACGCAATCTCGTGTTTCCAGGAATATGCAACTCTTGTGGCAAAGTATACAGCGGTCTCACTGTTTTCATACACTGTGCATCTCTCTTCTGTGCAAATCTACTTTAATCAGTAAAATTATGCGGATACGGATTTACCAAATTTTCCATCCAGAGTAACAGGAGTAACGATCATTTAATGAAACCAGTATTTCAATTAGACCTAAATGCATCCCAGCAATGAAAGAAACAGTCCAAGTAATCGACGTGCTCGACAATTACACCATTGCAAACGAACCGAAACAGAAAGCGGTTCTTAATTACCGACATTCCTGAAACAGCCGCCGCACAATGCAGTCTGCGTAACCAGAAAAACAAATGCACACCCTTGTTCTTTCATTACCGCAATATTCTCGGAAGACAGCATCGCGCTGCGTCTGCCGGACATTTTCGATGCGTCGTTCCTTCTTCTCCCCATTGCGTCCGCTATTCTCTCCTTTCGTCTCGCACCTTCTTTCTCCCGCTCTTGGGCTATGGATTTACCGATGCCGCGTGGCAACAATTCCTCGGCGTATAAAAGCCGATGCAGAAAAGCTGCACACCGAGGGAAACAAGGGGCCGAGAATGAACGGTGCGGAAACGTGCGCGGACAACGGTCGCATTGTTGCGAAAATTGAGAATGGATGTAAATCATTTAAGACACTTAAACGTTCGCGGGCTCGAACGTTTACCCGTTGACACAGTCAACGGGCATGGAAACAATAGTTGGCGTTCGCTACTAATTAAACCGCCTGATACACGGACGCGTGCGAGGGCGGTTGCTTAAAAAATTTACATCGACAATGAGGGGAGCGGCTCTCCTGCGTTGCGCTCTCCGAGGCTGCTGTTTGACGTTCTCGCGCGTACACGACGAACAATGCTGAATATTTGACGGTTAACGAAGAGACCACGGTCTGGCGTCTGCGGTTGTACACAACGGCATCGACAAAGGTGCACTTTTATGTTCGTTATAATTCCGCATTGTTTACTACCGGATAATCCGGCTCCGATGGAAAAGGAAACGCAGTCATTCATCGTTGTTTAGATGAACCAGCCGGATCACAATTTACAGCTTTCAGATTTAATTTGTCAGAGCTGCGACAGTGCTCTGCCAAAAGCTGCACGTTCATACGGTTGTTGCTGTAGCTATCGTATATTATTATAAAGTTAGTTGCTGTTTGGAGAATCATGCCGGATGCGTCTTATATTAATACGAGAAATTCGTGTTTGCGATACGTAACTATTGATAAGGTATTCGTGTTGTGCGAATTATTGAATCATTTTATAAAGTAATTTAGTGCAGTCGTTTCGACAATGTATCGCTCGAGGATCGTATTTTTTTCCCCTGTTTCTTTTTTACATTTGCACCCCTCGAAGTGGTTTAAACCATGCATGGAATTGGGTAAGCTTGGAGAGATGAGAGTCGCAGAAAGAAGGCGACATCCGGTCGTTACTTGCCGCTTACCTCATCCCGCTCTATTCATCTTTCCATCTTTCCCACCCTCTGAAGTCCCTCTTTTCCATATTCGTGTCTCCTTCATCTGGCAGCGCGGGGGTTGACGGCGGCCTTTCCTCAAAAAATGAGCCATGAAATTGTATCGCACGGGTCCCGCGAGAGGGGAGAGGACCGCCGAGACGTCTCCGCGAAATCGAGAAGAATCCCCGCGTATTATGTACAGGTAATCCACGGGAGCTTTTCATCCGTGGAATGAAACGTCTCGAGGCGACGGGCAAGCACCCGGAAGCTGCCTAAATTTCATCTCGAAGATGCGGATCTGGCGGAGGTTTTACATCTGAAACGCGTGGACCGTTGGTTACGATCCTTTTACGCAGAAAAGTTTGGGAGGAAGAGAGGCGAATCGGAATGCGAAACCAAATACCACTTCCGTCATTGGGACTTTTTAATAAGTGTCGATCGTTGGACGGCGTCGACCGAGACATTTTATATCTCGCCCTGCGGTGCGTGTACTGCATCACGCGTATACGCGCTGACACACGCGAGAATCGTATGCATACGTATAGGTGCGCACGCCGAAGGGTACGCATTTGTCTTAACGCAACGCGTGAGGGAAGAGGAGACACCGGGGATGAGCATGGTAGAACCGTAGAGTGGGGCTCTTGAGACACCAGACACCCTCTCGCTGTCTGGTCACACGGCAACCCTTTTTAAGTGGCGAGTATTATGTCACTCTTGTGCTTTAATAGACACCTACGCCTCTGCTTGCCCTAGCCTACGTGTTCAGTCTGCGTGCAAAAATGCTTCCCTTTGCGAGGCGAAAATAAAACGCGCCCCGGAAGGGGGCGAGACGACCGGAGGATGTCGCGCCGCCTTTCTTTTGTGAAAGACGGGCGCGGGGACTGTCTCTGCTTGCCGTTTTCAGTTACCTTCCAGCATGGTTCCTTTTTTCTTTTTTTTTTTTAGCGTCAACACACCTGGACGACACGTAAGTCTGGCACCCTTTTCCTTTTCTCTGCGCGTCGTTCGACGTTCGTGCCGTACGCCGGAGGAAGATTAGATCCCGCGCGACCGCCGACGAAAACAATCCCCAGCCAGTCAACGTTCCGCTTCACCAAGCTGGCGCGATACCTCTCCGCTGTGTCAGATTATTTTTTTAAAAGATCGCGTCACATTAGTTCCTAATGTGTCGGAAATGTTGAAGTTTCTATCCGGTACGACGGGTGCAGCGGTCCGAGGGAGGAAGGCAGTAAATAAAAGAAAAAAAAAAACTGACTCGGAAGGGCTAATCAGGTACGAAAAGAGCGATGAGAACGCTGTGAACGGTCGGCTACACCAGCCTCAATTACGCGGTCCCACGTGAAATGTGCAATTTTCATGGTACTTTGACAGGGTGGTTTTTAGGAAAGGGGCGAATCGACGAAGGGGTGGGATTTAATACTGCAATTTGAATGATACGGCGGCGGGCGCTGTGCTAGGGCTACCCGTTAGAGGGGTAAGGGAAAAAGTGGACTGAGGTGAGTAAGCTGCAGACAGGATGGAGAGATAGATAATCAAGCCCAGACTGGAGGCTAGCCAGACATGTTAACCAATCAATCGCGTACGTAGCAGGGCTATAGATACCATTGACGGTCGCGCACACGGGGTGATTCTGGCGTGTACGTGGGCTTGCCGGCACAACGGACGAAGATCGAAGTCCGGGTGGTGGTGGCTCCATGCTCAGGCAATTACCTAGACCCGATCTAGCCACAGTCCCCCGAGCGTAATCACCAACACGTGCTGCTATTAGGCGTGCACGTGATCGATGCATTCGACTCGCCGAAAAAACCGGCGGTCTACCGACAACGAGATCGCTGACATTTTATCCAAGGGACAGATTTTCTTCGGTTGCGTTCTGCGGGCTAACAAATAAAATTCTTGGAAATTTAGTACCGTTGCCGAGGCGTACGATCGTTACGTTTTCCGTAGCATGCAAGTTCTCTCGGTAAGGATAAGGTATTGCCGGAATCGTGCAACAGGATTACGAGGACACCAGTCGGTGCGTACGCTTCGAAAATTTATACAACGCTTCCTGCTGCCCCTCGGATTGTAAGCCACGGACGGAAGATTTACAACAAGCTACAAAAGTTGCAAAAAGTAGATCCACCGTGAAGTATTAATTAAGTTCTTGGCTGGAACGATAAGAAGATTAAGTTGAAAATGAACGTTTTATGTGTACATTTGCGAAGCGAGTGTACTTGGACCGCTGGAACAGATTTGTCCACAGATTTCTTTGGCGAGAAGGGAATCAATATCGATAACACGAAGCTCGGTTAGCTATTTTGGTATCCCGCTTGCCTCGCTTGGGTGGGATTTCCAGGATTTCATTACACCCTGTGGAAAAGATCTTGTCCGGTCTCCATAGAGACTGTGCACCTTCGCCGTAACACACCACGGTCACCACAACCAGCGAGATCATCCTACTCTGTTCTAGTCTCTTTTTTCGTGTAAACCAGTAAGCGCGGGGCTTTTGACAACAAACCACGTCGTAGACGACGACGGTATCGACGATGATACGCGACGAGGGGCGTGCAAATTTATCGTATTATCTTCTCGTATTACGCAAGGGTACGAAAACTAAAACGGCTTAAGCATCTCGACTTCAGAGACTTTCCCTTTATTCCCTCAGGCTTTCCCTGCGTTCTTTGACGTCGACGCGATGTCGACGGCGCTTCGTCGCTACAAGTGCATCGAGATTTCGTGCAATACGTAGAACTGTTAACGGTTCATGATTCTGCTCGATATTTCAATGCCTTGGCATTTGTTGCTTTTTATTTCTACTATTATCCTTTGTCCGTCGCCTCTAAATTTACATACGTTATTTAATAACACCTGACCGTATGCAGATGCAACGTGCAAGCGTAATGAGGCTAACGACGCGAGATTAAGTATTGTAGATATACCGTCTGACTCGCACGGCGCTATACTACTGTCGTTAGCCTACATCCCGACGCGACAGCGAAAACACCACTTTCATAGCCAGCGGCCACGATTAGCGTATATTTCCCCCCGTTCTCGCATTAAGTTTTCGCCAAACGCGTTCATTTCCACTCACTGCAACCGAATCTTTTCAAATTCGAACGTCGACTCGCTCTCGTACAATCTTTATATTATTACGAGGAATTAGACTCACTGTTCCAGATTCTTGCGACAAATCGGACGCAAAATTTTCCTCTTTCACGCGATTCCTTGATTAGGGTCAAGGTGTCGGTGCTCCATCGGCGCGTAATCAAGCTCGCACGTCACGGTTTTCCTAATGCGGATCTCGCGCCCGTGCTTGCTTCCCTCGGCGAAAGCGAATGACGAAGAGCGATCATTTGAATAGAGCAGCACGGGCGAAGGAGCAAATTTAATATGCAAATAGTCAAGCGTTACGCCTCTTTTATTCTATCCTGCGTCTGGAAAGGGAACGTCGAAGAACGGTAGAGTAGTTCCCTCGGTAGGGACGAGAAAAACGCTCGAAGGACAGTCGAAATAGAAGTAAGGTAAATTGCACGGGGAAGTGATGGAGACGGATGAAGGAAAGATCACGAAAAGGGGGGAATCAGTGAGACGGAAGAGCCTGGGCCAAACGAAACGTTCTAAGTAGTCTTGATATCTGTTTCATTACTCCGAAGAACATGGAAGGAACGTTCTATATTTTTCCCAGCGAGGCACATTACCCCTTTCCCCAGCAGCGTCGATTCACGCGAACGCCAGGTGAAATTATTACGTCCCTTCCTTCCCTTTTTGAGCGGGTTGAAGCGAAAAAAAAAACGTGTTGGTGGACCGATGGAGTCCGAATTGCTGGAAGGCGGCCGCGTAAGAGGGATGCTGGCGGATTTTCGTCTGACCACCACCGTCGCGCCGTTATTTAAATGTTGTTAATTTAATTACGGGTGTGAATGCGTCGACGTGCGATGATTAACGTTTTTGCTGGAACATACATGCGTGTTTTCGTGGCCGCAGACACGTCGATGACGGTGAGAGCCAGTCGTCCCCCCACGTTTTACTTCTTTTACTCCCTTTTCCTGCCTCCTCCACCATTTTTTCCCTTATGCGGTTTTTTGCAATTTTATTTCGGTACTCGTGCGTCGTTCGCACGGAAGGCAGCCGAGCGCGGTTCAAGGGTCACGTTTTCTTGATTTCCGACCGCTCGAAAAAAGCCCGTCGAGGACGTGCAACCTTGTAACCGGTAATTTACGTATTGACGCTTTAATTGCGCTCCACCCTCGGGCTGGTTTGATAATCTAATAATTGCGTTTCCTTCTTCTTCCGTCGTCGGATAATTATTTGGAGAATCGTCACGCTCGTGGAGAGGATTTACATCGATTCTATCACTTATTGCTCTTCTTTCGTACTTCTGCAGTCAACGAAGTAATTCAGTTTATTCAAAACGCTCCAGGTTTTGCAGAAATATCTCGAAATATCTCACCGCGTGCATTAGGAAAATACCACCGCAATCGATTGATTCTCCTCCGTTCCAACTCCGTTTCAATGATAACATAATACCATTGGGGTATTCATTTCAAATGCCTCGGGTTCTCGATACAAATATCCGACTACGTTACCAAAGACTGTTGATTCATTTCCGTGCAGCTCTCAGCCGTGGAGAGAGAGTTTCGAAAATCGGGGAATTCGGGAACAAAAGGAGTCCGTGATGCGCGAGCCGAGAAACCGAGTGGCGACAGCTCAGCATCGGGAGGAAGGAAAAGAGCGAGACAGAGTGCATGGAAACCGGAAACCGGGTCTCTCCCCGACCCTTTCCGCCCTTTTGTCGTAAAACTGGGAGGCCGACTGGTGAACCGAATGAGAAGGCCGGATCGACGTTTTTGACGTTCCACGCGAGGACTGGCCGGCACTTACCAGATGAGTCTAAAGCACGAGAACGATAAAACCGAACGGCGGTGCCAAGAGAAACTCAGAGGAACGCCGCGAGGGAGGGTCGACGGTTACTCTCCGAACCGGGACGGATCGGATCGAGTCGGTCGTCGGTTTTATTACGTGCTTTGGAAAACGGTGAATTTTGCTCTCCCCATTCGCCGAAGCTTAACCCTCGCGATACGGTAACGGGGTCTTCTGGTGACCCGATTAATTTACAAACAACGACGTAGCTGCTCGTGCGCTACTACTTTTTCAGCGCAGTCTTCGATCTACGGCGATCTATTGGAATTGATTTGCGGCAAGCAGTTGCGACGAAGAGAATTTCATTGAACTTTTCCCCATTTTGTAGAAGCTACATTCTTCAACACTGAATTTAATTTCCAAATAGCTGCGTTCCGTCCCGTTGAATAAAAGGGAGAAGTACCTCAAGGAGCTCTCTATCATCACCCCCGGGATTCCGTGCGTAAAACGGGCATACATGATCGTACCTAAAAGGACCGCAAATTCGTGCAGGAACAAAGGTTCAAAGCTGGCTTGGTCATGCTTCGAAAAGGACACTCGCGCGTCTCTGAGAGACCCAACACTCGCATCACTCTCTCACACACACGTGGTATTCTATGGAAAATAAAACAGGTAATCTCTATGACAGTGCACGTCTGAGGGGAGATGAGCAAAGGAAACGCGGAGGCGCGTTTTTATTTGCGGCCGCGAAAGTATTCTCTTCCTGTGTTTGCTCGAACATTCGTTGTTCCACTGATCAGAGCGGTTCTCTCTCTCGAGTAGAAGCTCGAAATTCAGATCGGGCGCGATCGTGCGGAGGTGCACACGGTGAGCAGTGACAAATGCAAATTGGAAGAGGAAAAGTTACGCGACGAGGATGAGAGTTGACATCCTTTCCAGAGAGCTTTCTACGCGAGATACTTTTGAATGACTACAACAGCTTTTTTCCATTTTATTAAGGGAACGAAAAAGCTTCTCGACATTTTTCTTAGCAAACAATTAGATAGCTCCATGTACCAAGGGTACGAGCAAAGCCAATCATCTTTAACAGAAGCCAGTGAAACGTCGAGAGATTTATCCGGAAATTCGAGCAAGCCCCGGAGTCGATTGTAACCTTTCTAATGAAATACCGTTAATTTCTTGAAGACCACAAGGGGACGTGGTCAACCATCTCCTGCGAGGCAGGCTTGCACGGGTGAGCGGATACCGGACCCTTCGCTCCTGCACTCGTAATTCGATCAGGGAGATCCGGCTCTCGATGAAGATCGCGGCACGAATCGAAAGAAAACGAATAGAACGAGGAAGAGAAAGGGGGGGGGGGGACGGCGGAGGAAGGCATCGGTGATAGAACGTGGCGAGCCTTCCAGGACCTTGCGGTTCGACCAGAAGCTTTAAACTGACGGGTTACGAAATTTATCCCCTTCCCTAAGGAGAAGGTCGAGGCAGCTCGGCGCAGTCGAGAGATTGAGAACTAAACCCTAACTGATACTCGAAGAAGCGCTTTCTTAGGTAATTTGTGTGGGAGCCCACCAACTGTGTCTCTTTCCTCCAGCTCTCTCGCTCACCACCACTTTGCGTCTACCCGCCTTTCCCATCCTCCATCGGCCAATTCCCTCTTTTCTCGCGTTTTCCTTCGTCTTATTGCGGCCGTCTATCTTTGCAACTCGCATCCTCTCGACCCTTTTCTTCGTCCCCGTTCCTGCTACTCGATCACAACCGTTCGTGGGTTACGTGTTTCACCCTACATTTCCCTCTCCTCGACCTCCTCCTCCTCCACTGTCTCCCTTCGAGGTATAACTTACAGCCGCCATTAAATGCCAGCAGCAGGTTTAAACCTCCCCGAACCGTAGAGCCCTTTGTACCAGGGTGTAAAGATTTCGAGGTCTAGCAGAAGCTCGAGTACCGGCTGTAACGTCATCCTTTTCTCTCGTAGCTGCGCGGGCCCACCCTTTGTACCTGCCACCCAGCGAAATTTTGACAATCACTCGGTTGCGCAACGCTCCGCTGTTCGCGAGGAGCGAGCGCGAACCCCCCCCCCCCCCCTCTTGTTTCGCTCGTTCGTAGCGGAGGATCATCCGAGAACTCGTTTCACGGCTGCCTCCGGGACGAATGTAACCAAATTGCTTAATGCATTGCGGATCTGCAGCAGACGTCTGAGACGGGCCGATTGTTTCACGACAGTGAAGCTTCTTAATGGGGAATTAATTAATTCGAGTCGAAGGAATATTCGTTCGTTTACTCTTCAAAGCGACAGGGGTTGAAAATGAGGGGGGTGGACCATTGTTTACCTTGGGGCGCGATTGGACGGTCTCTATCCCCCCCTGTCTTTATCTTGTGCATTACTCGAGGGAAAATTACCTCGTCCTTGGTGTGATAAATGCTCGAGTGATCGCAAAATGTGTTTTGAAAGGTTTAATGAAAGCTACCGCCGGGAGGCAATTACATAGGGTTGAATTGCCGACCCCGCTGCGCTTTATCTCGAATTGAACGCGCGTACGACCCTCCATCGGGAATATCGTTATTGATCGACAAGCACGACACCTCGCATCGACAAGAATGACATCTATTTCCGGGGTGCCGCTTAAACGTGGGATGAATTAAATTACAGTACACTATACGTAAATCCTTTCGCTGTTGCCGCAGATGTTTACCAGCGACTGTCCCCCATAAAAAAAAAGAGCTTTGCGCGGACCGCGATAAAGTAGCCTAAGGTCTGATGGAAATTGAAAAATGCAAAGGAGCAGCTTCTGCCTCTATTTGCCTTTATTCCAACAACTTCGAATATATTCCGCTGCTTTTCTTTGAGAATACAAAAGTCTGAGCTCGGATTTTAAAGCCACCGCGTCGAATCCCTTCCATTTGGCCATTTGAATTCTTTACTATTGCACCCCCTCCCCCCCACCCTAAGCTTCAGTCCTTCCATAAGTAATGTTTAATATAAGATGCTCTAACGTTGGTCACAGAATCGTGGAAAGCAAATCTGACGTTGGAGAAAACATTGCAAGCAATCGGAATGAAAAATATTGATCTTATAGCGCGTGTCTTGCAAGGCTTACCCTACATTCCTGGTTTGTTCTCTATCGGTCCTAAGTCAACATGGGCTTTCCCCTTTAGGCGTCATGTTGACACGGGCTTTCTAGCCCGTTTACACCACCGTCGCGATGCATCCGAAGAGTATACGTCTCGGTATCGAGTAATCTTCTACGGCCCGGCGTAAAATCGAATCCACGAATATTTCATATCCGAGGATGTCGGCGAACGTAATTCCGAAATGTGCTGATCGAACGTTGGATTAGAAAGTGCTTCAGCGGATATCCTCTAAATCGATCAGATTATCGCGGGGGTTATACGGCTCGCGTCTCGTTGCGCGTGAATATGGAATCATGGACGGTGGATTTTTATCCTGAAAGAAATTTCTTGACAGCGTATCAAAAATTCGTGTGTCGCACTTTGGCCGACAACAATTATTTGCTCGGAGCGGAAATTTATTAAACGGTGCTTCTTTGTAGCGGAAGTATTAAGATCTTCCAGGGCGATCTTTTTTTTTTGGAGTTCGAAAGTCAAATGCAAACTGATTCTTGTTGCTAAAAGTTAAGCAACATGAGTCAGATTTCGCAAGAGCGAGACAGTGCCAGAAATTCGAGAGAGTGGAGTGTGGACGGGGCATTACAGAGCTTTACGTGCACTGGAGCATTGTACGATGTACGATGTCTAACCAGTTAATCAATTTCACGTGCCGTGCTCCCGTTTTAGGGTACGCACGTACATCAGTCCACTTGAATTGCGAGGACAATTAGAGGCCTGCCTTGTAATGGGATCCTAGATCTGTCCACCCTTTGCGAATCACGGATTTGCCCTGCTGCACACTTGACGGTATAAAGCTGCGACGGATTTTGTGTCGCGCAAATTTGCAAAATCCGAGTGCATAATTTTGTCGGGCACATTAAGATATTTGTGTAATAATTACAGATGTTATTAAGCGAAGCCATGATAAATAGTAAATGCTAATTCCTTGAGGATAATTAAATGATCAGCACATTCATTTGTTCAAAGAGCTAAGAATTTTTCATTGGGATTGAATTTTTATTAATTTCTAACTTAGAACCACGTAGAAAACACCTGCTCGGGGGAAAAAAAACAAACAGTTTAAAACGTTCAAATCACAGGCCGAGCAATTCAATCAGTGGTTCCAATATTTTCCACTACACTCCTCCCCACCGCCAATGGTCACCGTAACCCCTGTGATCTTCCGACCCATGGAAATCGCTTACACGCTATGAAACCCGCCGCTCCGACGATTCACTGCGCAAATCCGGGTGCCGGCGCGCGTCACCGAGGACACGAGAAAGATGGATGTACGCGAGATTAATTTTCGCTCATAGCTCTAAATCCGGACTGATAGCGCAGCCACTCGAGTCACTTGAGACATACTTATTCGCACCCTCATCAAGGGCATCGTGCCACCTTCCCTTTCGTCCGTCGACGACTAAACCCCCCCCTCACCCCACACACCTTCGTTGCGGAAATTTTCTCTAAGCCCCGTCTGAGGAGGCTCGACGTCTTTGGATTCAGCTCGGCCGTGCTCTAGAGTGTGCACCGACGCATCTCTGTCGCAAAATGCAACTTGCGAAAACGAGCTACGTCACGGAACTGTGGGTGCTCCATAGGCGCGACGATACGACAAGTATCGGGCCAGAGTGCAGGGCGCAGCGCTAATAACCACGGAGGCGGTAATTGCGACCGTAATTGTTCAAACGAGCGTACCTCGGAATTTCGGTACAAGGTGAACATTGTTCGATGGAAATATGGACAATCTAATGTCAATTAAAAATCGTGACGCGGATAGTGGTGTTCTTAAGATAAAGCGCTGACATCAAGTATCCCGCGGTTTGTGATAACGGTGTTGACCTCGGTAATATCTTGTGCCCTTATAAACAGTCTCATCGTTATATAATTAATAAAAGTTGCAGCAGCGGACTTCTGAGAGACACGTGAAGAGGGATCGCAAAGGGGGACGGGGATTCAGCGGAAATGAGCGTAAGCGCGGTTCGCTGTTGAAAGGGATTGAATTCCTCGGAGAGGCGGAATCATCTGTTAGGGCAACCGTTAAAGGACTTCGTCTTGCGTGTTTCCTTCAGGGGGAAGACGAAAAGAAAAGGAATCTCGACGCTCCCATCACGTCAAATTGCCAATCCCTCCGTTCTTCCTCTATTAGTGGCGCAAAGAAAATCGCCCCGGGTTGTGCAGTTGATTTTAAACGATTCGCCTCGCCGTCGCGCGTACGCGCGTTGCCTTCAAATTGATAATTATATGCATTGGTCGGTTGTTTATAATCACGGTTATGTATAATTTAGATAAGAATACGTAATCTTCCGAAGTTACTGCGAGCTTCCAATATGAGACTGGGATTAGCTGTTCGTCGGAACGTCTCGCTGTGCTCAAGGACGATAATCAAACGATGCTAACAACCCTTATGCCAAACGACGCTCGCCTGAACTATCGAGTAACGGTACTTAGGGTCTCATTACTCGAAGCGTCCTATTACGAGCTACTGGGTTAACGAAGGGCGCCACAGATTATCTGTGTTCCTTTACGATCCCCGCGCATCGAGGTCTTCTATCCACTTAGGCGGAAACCGATGTTTCCCTGCTGGTGCATGTGAATATAACTATGGCGTAATCTGACCGCAAAAATTATATAGTCGCAGGAAACGTATGAGATCGAAACGAGTATATGTCGATTCTCCGTAGAAGCGTGTATTTTCAGAAAAACTTTTCGACGACGGACAAGGCGTCGGAGCGTTGTCGGAGCCGGCGGATTTTTTTTTCCGGGCGTCGATCTGAATGGCTACCATATATATTCGGCCGTGGACACGATAAAATTTAAAATATACCGTGACGTCCGCGTGGCTGCGAAGTGGCTTCAAATTTCCGTTTCACGCCCGCCCAGATATTTCGAGTAGTGGACTTCTTTCTGATCCGCCTTACGCTCGACATTTTTTAACCCCTTCTTCCCCCGTTCGCGATGTCGGGGGGCTGACACTTTTAATACGCCCCTACATGCAACCGTAACACACGTACACACCGTACACTCTCGTTTCTATCTCGCATCCATCTCGGAAAAATTGTCGGCGTTCGTTTCGCCGGCGCAATTTATTCCTCGCCGCCCGCGCCCTCGGATAAATTTCTCGTCGATCGTTCGGCGAAATGAGATCGCGCCCGTGGCCGTGTGGTCAGCGAAAATTTACGTGTTTTCGGTACCCTCGTGTATGCGTACCTAGACACGGCGACGCGCGGGGGATTAATCTTTGAACGGTCTCGTGCGGACGGGGGCGACGATTGGTATGGACGAGGGGGTGAACCGTGGAGGTAAGAGGTGCTGGTGAATAATTAAACGTATGCGCTTGTTTAATGATTAAATTAGTTTGACTAGCACATAGGTAAATTTCGTTGTGGAGATCGCTGATTGATTGGATCGAAGATGACTCTGCTATTACTTCGGTTCTAGGAGAGTCAGAGCGGCAAGTGCACTTAGGGAGTCGTGTAACTTCGTGCTAGGAGTAGTCAAGTTGTTAAGCCTCTATCACTCTTGCGCAAATTTGATAAATTGATGTTCACGGAGCGGGGCCAATGAGTGCAACTAAACGCTCTCCTAGGAGCTGTACATGAGCGTAAATATATAAAAATACGTTCCGAATTTGTGAAGAAGAGTAGGTGCTCTTGAATCATTCGACATTAATGTTTTTCATTACCTAAAACGAAAAACAAATTAAAATACTATTAAATTCTACTCTCTCGTTTTTCCACATAACTTCCCCATCAACCTGAAGTGCACTTTTCAAGTACTGCAACGTAATGCAGCCCCTCTAAATCCCCACCTCCCAGCGGAAGTAATAGCCTTTATATCCAGTTAGTCCGGCGCTAGTTTGCAATTAGATGGAATCGAAGATCGCTATCCGATTTTTAGATAACGATGATCCACGGTTCTAATTTACATACAAGCCGGCGACTGGTACGCGGATGACATTAATAACAATACGCTCGGACCGAGGCGAGGGGGAGGGTAGGAAAAATAACGAGCTGCATCCATGCCAGACACGGTCCAAAAATTTCCTGGATCCGAACAATTCACGAGCCGCTTTGTTCACGTTTGATGGATGGTGACAGTGTAAATTCACGACATTCCAGGCGACGTGAATTGTGCTTATGAAAGTGTCACCTCGATTTCGTTGATTGCCAAAAATTGGCGGATTTCGTTTCGCCAAAGTAACGTAGGCGATAAAAGTTATTGAAAAGCGTTGCGAAGAGAGTAGACGCGGCGCGTAACGTATCGTTCGCACAAACGCATCGGCACAACGCAATGGCTCAAACTTTACGTCCAAAACTTTCTACTTTTTTTCGGATCGTTCCAGACGGAGGTCGATTTGGTGCAAGCAGCTTCGTCGTTGCTGATAAACTAGTTCGATCACCAGAAACATCGTTATCGTTTCGCGAGGGTCGTTTGCTACAGACGACAGGCATCAACGATTATTAACCTTTCGTTTTCTTCCATTCATCCATATAATTAATGGGCACAAATGCATCAGAATGCACGCGCGTATGTATATTCAAAACGGAAATCGCATCACGGATACAACGATTAAAGTAATCCTACCAACTTGACGAGATTTCCATCGGAATCGTAATGAGAATTTCGTGTTGCTGACTGGCACCAGCTATTATACCGATCCTCCTTTACACCCTTTCATTTCTCTGGATCATGAATAATGATATCCTGATCGTAATTTTCCTGTTTATAGCGCGAACGTTGTGCGTAACGCGAACCTGTTAAATCTCTGTTTCGCCACAAATACAGCGACGAAGTAAAAAGAGAAATACGTTTCGCGGGAAATGAGTGCACTTTGCATAAACATCACAATATGATTATGAGTCAGTTTTATATGGGATCCTGAACCGAGGCTCGCTGTTACTTGTCGAGACATATTAAAAACTGTTCCGGCATTAAAATTAGTCGTAATTAAGATTTAAGGGGACTATAAACGGCCCAGGCTATATTACAGGATAAGTTCAAAGCTCCCGAAAGATATTGCGACGAAACCCTCAGCTTTCAGCTGCCTTGGAAGTCTTGTTTCATGGAAACGGTTATTAAAAAGAAAGGAGCAGGCCTACGATTACAGAGAAACATAAGGCAACAGGGGCTGTTTACCCTATTTTAATCATGCACCCTCTGCTGTATTTCTTTTAGAAAGCATAACGTAATGGCAGTTCTGGATTAGGGACGGTACTCGCAATCTTTTGGCAGAGACGCTATATTAACGTAGGCGCGCCTGTGGTCAATTCGTAAATCAGCCGAATGAATATTTATGGCGATTATTAATGGCGTTATGTTGTTGAGGATTATTCGTAGGCTACGGTTCAGGGGGGGTGGGACTGCGCGATGAGGGAACATAATGCAGCATGCGGTTTCCCAATACCTACTACGTATAGCTAACCCTCGTACAGAAAGTATATCATACACGAATCGTGATAGGATTTCATATTTCTGTATTTTCCACATAATGAATTGTTTAAGGATATTCACAAAGAAGCTAGAAAAAAGAAAGAAGATGTTCTACGAACGAGACAGCGTTCCCATAAATGCCATCGTTTCTTTTTACTTTTTTTTCACGTTTCAGATGTTCCGCAAATGATCTTCATTGATTAATGATCGTTTGTCCTTTCGCGAGATTTTCCCTGGCTTCTGCGACCAGGTGAAAGCACGATAAACGGTATCCGCATTGGACACCCGGATTGGACGGTCACTTTAAGCGATCGATGGTGTGGCTATGAAATTGAAATAGCACTCTCAAGTGCAGTACGGCGCGGGGCGACAACATTACCAGCGACCCTATTTGCGTTCCTTTCATCTATCAATCAGGCACAAAAGGATTCGCGGATCGGTGGATTCATGAGATGCGTGAATTGCAGCAGGCTCGCCACTGTGTGTACACTTCGCGCGGCGTGGCTATTCCAGAGTGCTGCACCATTTTACGTCAGCGGCATTGCTTGATTTAAATGTAAACGATCGTAGGGAACGATGAAAAGCGGAAGCGAGTGGGTTAACTGCGATTCAGTTTTGATCGAGGTCAATTCGCGTCCATGCTTTGATAATGCAACGAACGAAATACTTTCCATACGTCGGCTTTTTTTTTTTGGGCCTGGCTTTTTCGCCTGCTGTTTTCTCCCCCCTTTCGTTTGTAAACGTCGAAGTGCATTGTTTTCCGTGGATAAATGAAACATTGCCGCATGCGAATCGAACCGCGTGCAAATACACGCGGATAACGAATAAATTTATCAGTCGGTTTAATGCACGTAATTAATACGCCGTCGCGTAATGATGAAATTTTAACTGGGCACGTAATGTATTAGCCAGATACACGTTTTAATGTAGATTATTATCACTGCGATGCGATAATATAATATTTGTAACGTCCGCGTTATTGCATTACGCTAAATAACTCGTGAATTGAATTTCGTATTATTCGGACGTGCATACCAGAAGGATAATAAATAGAAGGGGAAGTATTCGGTGTACGATGTAAGCGTGGAAAAACAATTATCGAGATGCTTCGAATTCCTGATGCGCCGCGTAGACAGCGTCGATACGCCGCGCCGTTTACCTCATTACGATATTAGCTTCATTATTTTACTTAACAGCGCGTTTGATGAAACGACGCTGCGGCGACGCTATTTGTGCGGCTAAATTGGTTGGATGTTACTAAAGGGAAGGAAGCTGAGGTGCTTGCGCGTGAAAGCGAGGTTGATGGAATGTGCAGACAGTTTGGCAAGGGTTGCACGCGGAACGGATAGGAATGGAAAAGTGGAGAACAATTCAAGGCTCGCTAAAATGCCACGCTATCTCTTAAAACTTTAATTAAAAGACACCCGAATTCCGAAACTAAAAGCTCCATGAAATATCCCGAAACTAAGGCTAGACTGTCTCGCGATGAATGATTTATACGATAAATTTCATCAATCGAGTTCAAATAGCTTCATATTTAGCAACCCCCTACTTATTACGTTCCAATTCACGAACGTCGTCGAATTGCTCAAGAACCATTAATGCTTCGCAAACCTCTACTTCGCAAGCGAAAAGCGCAAAATCCCGTAATATATTTCGGCATGACAGCGTTCTCTGCCCAGCCAGCCGCCGTTCGTACGAGCAAATTTCATATCCTAGGATCGAAATCTTCCCAGAATCAAGTTCTCCCCCGGACCACCGAGGGATCCTTCAAAGCTTCAAAGGGGCGGGTAAGAAATCTGAATTCAGACGCGACGCTTTTCTATATCATTTGAGGTGGAAAGGTTCGTACTCGTATCCGTTTTCCCATGAAACGGCGGCGTAGAGGTAACCGTGCACCGACGGATGCTTTCTACATATACGTTGCTACCTACAAGGTGTATAGGTGTGCACGGTTGAGTTCGCGCGAGCAATCAGTTTAGAGACGGTCGACCGACGATAACAAGACTGTGCCCGGCAAAAGGAAACGAAACATCGCGGAATATGCGTGCGGAATTTTTCATGCAATCCCATAAATGGAATGCGGCGTAGCGTCCGCACCGCGGAAACCCTCGCCCCGTCCACCGCAGCGCTGTCTTGCTTCTACTCATATAAATCTGATTGTCTTCTCTCTTTTTATCTGCACGAGAGAGAGAGTGGCAAACACTCTCCGTACACCGTGCTTACACGTCCCATTGCGCAAATGCGCCGTTTGGATTCCGCCGACGAGCGCGCTTCGTAGATGTATTTTATGGTCGGTTTGCGCGCGCTACGGTGTATACCTCAGCACCGTAGGAAGTCCATTTCTGAATCGTAGATAGAGAAGCCTCGGTGCCGCCCCGGAAAGAAACTCTCCCTCCGATTGTTCTCCCGTTTAATTGGCCACGTTGAGGCGGAGGAAACCTTCGATCCTTCGGAATCTTGGATTCTGAAGGAGGATTTCTAATAGTAGGTTTAGATCGAATAGTCTACTGGAGAACCACAAAACTATGTTTTGTAAAGTGGGCCACAGTGGTGGGAACGGAATAACATAGTCGACCATGAATTTTACATTAATGTGCAATATCAAAGAATGTTCCTGCCTAAACAATATCTCACGCACAATTGGAATCGTGTTACGTTTCATGCGCATCGCGAGGATACGATTACCGCATCGCTGTTGCGGATACTCCTCTGAAGAAATAAGGTTCTATTACCTGATATGTAATAACTCGTCGGCGATGCTCCGGGCGCAACATTTCTTTCGACGGAATTAAACGCGTGCCGCGCCGACAGCGCGGCTGTCCGAAGTTACGCCAACACGTTTTTCCGCCAGGCCCGAAGACCAACCGAAGGGCGAAGCGAGCGGAATCGCCGGGGAAGAGCGGTATATATCCTTCCCCTGTTCGAAGAAAATCGGGGATCGCGTCGTGAAAAGGAATTTACTGGACGACTTATGCCCCGATAGAAGAAAGGGCGGCAGTAACACCGGGCTAGGAAGAAAGGGGTTCAAAGCATGGAGCCGAATTTGCTGGCACGGTGTCCGAACCCTTTAATTGAGCCCACTTGACGCGTCATGACGCGCAACGTTGAATTTTGTAAGCCTTTTTAATTAGAACGGTGCGTATCCGAGATACTCTTTCTAATTAAAAAACTTTTCAACCGCGAAACACCGTCTCCTCCAGACTCTTTCAGCATTCTTCGCGGGCTATTGTCCTCCAATTTTTGTGACAATGTATGGCGATGACAGAAATTCGCGGATAATCAAAATTGTATCCAAAAGTATCGTTGACGGCTGAAATGTCACGTTTTATTTTTACGCAATAAACTTCGTATCGTTGGATAACAGTTATTACAGCTGAACCTACACCTCTCGCGAATGTAAATTGCCAATTAAGGGAGAAAGTTTCGAAGCGACACTTATACGTGGCGGCGCGAGAGGGTTCCAGCTGGCGGAAGAAAATGAGGAACGACTCAAAGCGACACCTCGAAAGTTTCTCATTCTTGCGAGTTAAGTTTCCCTTTCAGAGGCAGACCGGAGGGCGGAGGTACGGAATATCTTTATCTGTCAGGTGCAAACGGTTATCGAGTTACTTAAAGGGCTTCTCCTTATTAACGCGTCTTCTACGATATACTGCTTCCAGTCGCGTCAAAGGGAAAAGTGTTTCCGGTAGAACGCGGCGCGGCGGTTCGTTTAATCCCTGTGAAGCCCGTTCAGTAAAGTCCTTTAGAACGAGAAATACCATGGCTATCAGAACGATCCGTTCGTGAACTCTTACATTTCTTTCATTTGTACAAAAACAAAGTACGCCTTTCACTTAATTCAAGATATCCTGAACGAAACAATGACGCATCGTTTGAATAGCGGAGAGACGCTAATCAAAGCCATCCAGGAAATCAGACAAATGGAGCATGAATAAGAGGACCGGCGGTAGTCTGTCGGCTGGGAATAGTTTGCAAAGTTAGGAGGATGTTAGATAGCTGTGGCGTGATGACATTAATAACACCTTATTAGCCCTAGGCGAAACTCGCATACCTTCTGAAGATGGATGGGATTGCAGTCGGCTTGCCGCCCGAAACTGTTCGCCTCCACTGTCGAGGCGCAAAAGTATGAAACGCATTGTTCGCAGTACGACGATTCGATGTTACTCTTCCGCCCGAGAACCGGTATTCCGAGTGATTTGGATAACTTTACCCTCGACATTATTGAAAGCGAAATGATTTTTAAATTAGCAACACTTCTCGTTGCTTCTGCTAGAAATGGTGCAGACGCACGTACGAAATCTTGGTGAATTTATGAGCGGCGTAAAAAAGGGACACCGTACAGCCGATACAGGATAGAACTTTATGAAGCTTTTACGAGTTAGGGCGAAAAAGAAAAATATAAAATTTCTGCAACGCCAGTCGTGAAAAGCACAATTTGGTCGCATGCTGCTTTAATGTCCTCGTTTAACGATTAGATACGCACGGGCGCTGTATATTAAATTCTACGGCATCGCTAAGCATACGCTCGTCACCGTTAATTCGAGCTTACTCTATCGTGCAACGGAATATCCAGTCTGGAGCTAATGAATTCAATGTACGAAGAGGTAGAAATTTACGATCTCGCGATGGTTCTCCCCAGCGAAGATTAGTTTGAATCAAAGCAATGAATATATGATTTCGCTCGAATAGCTTTCCCATTTCTCAATAACTTCAACAGTTTCCAAAAATATTATACCCTTCTCCTAATCTACAAGGAAATTCAACAGAATCCCATTCGCAAGGCTGTGTTAATTAATTGCAATTAGGAAGCATTCGCGGTGCATTCGATCAAGGGTGCTGGCAGACGCGAACGGGGTATAGGCGTGGACTTGTCGTCATTCCCCGCTGATACACTCGGTTTGCAAAAGTTCGTGCCAGCTCGTGAAACGGCGCTGGGTGGACAGAATCAAATAACAGAACGCGGTTTGTTTGCAAGCCACCCCGCCGAACGGCTGACAGGAACATACAAACCGTTCTTCCCCACCCTGAAAACAGCGGGCCCAGTAGTGAGCCCTCTATTCGCTCGCTCGCCCCCGTACGGATCCCCTTGTCACCCACCATCGTGCCGAGCGATGCAACTGTAGCAGGACACAGCAATCAGCGCGAACGACAGTAGCAACGCTCGCCGCATATAGATACGGCCACGGTTTTATTTAGGGCTTTCGGTTAGAAGGTATGGACCAGCACAAACACGGCCACGTACAGGCCAATCCGGCGGATGTACGACGTGCCAGCGTTTATATCGTATATACACGCGAATAGGCAACTGTATACGTTTCCCGCGCACATATCGGTCGTGTAGCTGCTTGCCGCCGCATCCACGAGCCAGTGGAAATTCATTTTAAGTTTAATGGGGATTTCGCGGGACTAATCCGACTCTTGAGCGATTTCGCCCACCGGGGAAAGCTTTAATTAAGGACTTCACCAGGTGGCCGTTGTGTGTATGCAGAGAGACACACGGCGGAGCTCGTGTGGGGTCGCAGACGAAATTGTCCACTGCGACTATTTTATCGGATAGAAGTAGCCTGGAGGGTCGGATGAATAATTGAACAACGCCCCGGAACGGAAGCCGATTCCTGCACGCTCATTAGTTCAATTGCATTTTTATCATGTAAATAATGCGATTGCCTCGTATTAATTAACCGGCCCGGCGTTAACAGGCACGGCTAACGTTTTCGACCGTGGCCGTGGTGAATAAATTATGAACGTATTTAGCGAATATTTGAGCGGCGAAATTGTGAAATGGTATATTAGTATATTCAAGATCGTCGTGTAGTCGATATTAGCGAGTGCATTAATTAAAAACTAAGGTAGCGTGAATTAAATAAACCACGGCCGGCACTTGTACCAGTCTCATTATCCGGTTCTTCCATATCCAGCGTTTACAAAGGCTCGGAATCTTCAGCAACTAGTGGCGCGTTGCATGATTGACGAGACACGCGACGAGAGTAATTCGCCTCGTTTATCCAGTCGCATTCGAAGCCGCGGCCACTTTTCGCTCGGCATATAATAATCGTGGTAGGACAATTTTAATGAATCGACTCTCCGCTTAATTATTTGATACGGAAGGGCAGGTAATGAGATTACCGCGCTTGGTGCGTTTAGCTAGTGGCGAGGTCGGTTCTCGAGCGTATGTATATCGTAAACCCTTAAGCGGCGACACTGGTGTTGCCATTGAACACGAACGGCTTACGTTTACTTGCTGCACGTTCGCGACATACCTGTACACGTTTCGCGTTCTTCACGTTGAAGAGTCTCGAGTGGAGGATACCACAGAACGGCGAGCATGTCGCGTTGTTTCCGATTCGAAATTCAGACAGAGGCGACGAGCACCCTCGTCGTGGGCCACGGTAACTGGAAATTTCTTGTTAGTCGCGTGTATTACGCATCATTCGATTAGGAATATAATTACGGACATAGCAATAAGTATATCGGCAAAGCGAATTCCAATTTGGACGTATGATGCTTGTTTTGTAGAACGAGAGCCGAGCACAGGGACGGCGAAACGATGGGGTAGATTCGTTCAGTGAAAGCGGATAACCGAGACGCGACGCGGATGGAAAAATTATTAAATTTGTCAGATATCTCGTTTTGCTCCCCTTTGCCACAAGTATCGGTGTCTTTCTGTAGATCAGCCTTTCCTGCAACTGCATTTCCTGTTAAAATGATATTCCTGGGCGGTGAGTGAACGTAGAACGGGGGGTGGGGAGGGGTCGGATGGTTACACCAGGGTGCGGGTTACTACGTTTGAAATGGAAAATAGGGAGGTCGGAATTTTCTTTCGCATTTTCTGTCTGGTTTAAGCTCGGCCAACGTACAGCGTTTATTTCCAATAAATGCGTATTTGCTAGGGAGTATTATAATACAATAACACGAGATAATGATATAGTAATATATAAATATTTATTGAGAAGGCAATAAACATAGTGTGATAGAGATTTCTTGGCGCATAAGCAGCAGGAAAATGTAATATCCAGTTTAAAAAGCCCTGCGTGCTACGTTGACAAAATATGGATGTTCGTACATGTAGAAAAGTTGATCCATCGATAATGACGACGATGACCTGGATTGTAGAAAGCGTTGAAATTACTTCTCACTGGAAATAATTAACGCTCGGAAAAGATTGTCCTTAAAACGAACTACGTAAGTAAATTACGAAGTCGCACTCCATTCACGCTTATAAAGACAGAGGAGTAATCTTAAAACTACATAAAATTCGTAGCTATCAGCTCGATATTATTTACAACATAATTGAACAATTACGTGGCAAATAATCTCGATTGCCCAGGTCACACCACGTGGAGGTTGCTACGATATATACACTCCGTCCACTAGTTATCGAACATTTACTGGTTTTCAACTAAATAATTATTAAATTAGATTTGACTAAGTGTAAGGACTCATGGACGGGGAGTACGTGACCCTAGATAGCCATCCATTCACTGCAGAAATGAGAAAAGTACAAATCCAAATGAAGCTACCTTTAAACGCGAGCAAAAGGAGGAGATATTCGCTCTTCTAAAGAGAAATCGAGCTGGCTCTGATCGCGGCCCTCCCGGCACCGAACAAGTACTCTACATTTTCCCGAGGCAAATGCTCCCTCGGCATGACCCCAAGAATGAGTTACCGCGTGACTAATACAGAGCGGTCAAGAGCCTTGGTCCCGAAACGCACCTTTCGTACCTTCACCCACCCAGCGAGCCTTGTTGCGGGTACGAATTCGTTAGACGAATCATCCTATGGGCGTCTTACCAAGGGAAGGTGTCCCAAATTGCACCCAGGTGTGAAACGAATCGAATCGAATCATCCGCCTACGCAAGGCAGGATGGCGTACACCACCGCAAGGACGCCCAGTCAGTAAACCGACTGGGACGCGGCTGGGCTACGTTACGTCCAGTGAATTTCGCGATCAGGACGCCCAATCGTTCTGATGCACGAAGTAACTCATTCCTGTGATTATGTGCGAGTTCGCAACCGACCCAGAACCCCCTGCGAAACGAATGAACATTATAGAACAAAGACTGATCGCGAATTTGTGCGCTACACTAATGGCGAAGCGATTAGAAAAGATAAATTATAGTTTGAGTTAGGAAGCATGGCTGTGAATGGATGACTATTTCACTCATTCCATTCACACTTATAAAATCAGAGTATTAGTCTTAAAACTAAACGCACTTAGTTTATTAATACTTATACTAAGGCTTAATATACCAGTAACCATCCATTGCAGATATCTGTTTCACGATTTAAGAGATACAGAAGGAATATGAATGTAATTAACAATTAGTACTAGGTAAATAAGTGATAAAATGAATAAGGAAGTACGTTTTTAAATGGATGACCACTTCGCTCACTCCACTCACACTTATAAAAACAGAGGCGCAGCCTTAAAATTAATTTATCGTTCAATTGCGATTTAAAACAATGGTTTAATTCACAACTGAATGCGCGAGGAAATCTGGCATCGACTTAAAGTCAAATGATAATAAATCGACAACCTTTCACTTGGAAATCGCACTCCATTCACACTTATAAAAACAAAGGAATAATCTTAAAACTAGATAAAAGTCGTAGCTATCAGCTCGGCATTATTTACAACGTAATTTGACAATTACGTGGTAAATGATATCGATTGCCCAGGTCACACCACGTGGAGGTTGCTACGATATGTACGCTCCGTCCACTAGTCATCGAACATTTACTGCTTTTCAACTAAATAATTATTAAATTAGATTTGACTAAGTGTAAGGACTCATGGACGGGGAGTACGTGACCCTAGATAGCCATCCATTCACTGCAGAAATGATAAAGTACTAATCTAAGTGAAGCTACCTCTAAACGCGAGCAAAAGGAGGAGATATTCGCCCTCCTTCTAAAGAGAAATCGAGCTGACTCTAGGCGATCGCGACCCTCCCAGCACCGAACAAGTACTCTACATTTTTCCGAAGCAAATGCTCCCTCGACATGACCCCAAGAATGAGTTACCGCGTGACTAATACAGAGCGGTCAAGAGCCTTGGTCCCGAAACGCACCTTTCGTACCTTCACCCACCCAGCGAGCCTTGTTGCGGGTACGAATTCGTTAGACGAATCACCCTATGAGCGTCTTACCAAGGGAAGGTGTCCCAAATTGCACCCAGGTGTGAAACGAATCGAATCGAATCATCCGCCTACGTAAGGCGGGATGGCGTACACCACCGCAAGGACGCCCAGTCAGTAAACCGACTGAGACGCGGCTGGGCTACGTTACGTCCAGTGAATTTCGCGATCAGGACGCCCAATCGTTCTGATGCACGAAGTAACTCATTCCTGTGATTATGCGCGAGCTCGCAACCGACCCTGAACACCCCGCGAAATGATTAATCATTAAAGAACAAAGGCTAATCGCGAATTTGTGCGCTACACTAATGTCGAAACGATCACAGAAGACAAATTATTGTTTAAGTTAGGAATTATGACTCTGAATGGATGACTATTTCACTCATTCCATTCACACTTATAAAATCAGAGTATTTGTCTTAAAACTAAACGCGCTTAAGTTATGAATACTTATACCAAGTCTAATATTAATATAGTAATATACCAGTAACCATCCATTGTAAATACCTGTTTCACGATTTAAGAGATACAGAAAGAAAACGAACTTCATTAACAATTAGTACTAGATAAACAAGTTATAAAATGAATAGGAGAGTACGGTTTTAAATGGATGGCCACTTCGTTCATCCCACTCACACTTATAAAAACAGAGCAATTCTCTTAAAACTAATTTACCGTTCAATTACGATTTAAAACAATGATTTAATTCGCGATTGAACGCGCGAGGAAACCTGGCATCGATTTAGAATCAAATGATAATAAATTGATGTCAGATTTCCTTTCCCGATCCCGGGCCCGACCACCCTCCACTTGGACATCGCACTACATTCCCGGCATGGGCACATCTTATTTGGAATTAAATGAAAAATAGCAATTTCAAGTAATGAATGTTTGCAACTAATATATTGAGTTTATTTGAGATAGCAGTCTCTGTTTCCTTGAAACAATGCAATGAGAACTTACTTCAGCAAATAATCAAATACCAAAACTATTTAGAGATAAATCATTTTCATATAAACTGAGCCGTAGCTATTGGAAATTAATATCTGGCTAAATAAACGTACTGCCAATAAAATAATGCCCAGGCATGTCCCATTCGCACTTACAAAAACAGAACTGTGGCTTTAACATTAATTATCATTCAAAATAGTTATTACTCGTTCCATGCATACTTAAAATAGCGGGTCAGTAGTCTTAAAACTAACTATGAGTACAGGCGAATGTTGTGATGTTAGTCCATCCTCCCTGAAAATAATAATGCTCGAAAATAATTGTCCTTAAAAATAAATGCATACACAAAGTACGAAACCCCACTCCATTCACACTTACTCAAAACAGAGAAATTGTCTTGATGCGATGAGCAATCGCGGCAATAGACATTTATTTAAATAAAATTTAAAACAGTCATAATAGGTGCTATGATGTGTAATATAATAATAAACTGAAAAATAGAAAATAGCTGTAAACGGACCCTGCAATTCATTGTACCCTCGATTGAAGTAAATAATTTCAAAATAATTTCAAAAACCATGGAAGACCAACATAGACAATAGAAAAATATGATCAAGTGAATGAGAGCATCAGAATTCTGATCAATTATTTAAATAAAATTGAGTAGCCACAATAGGCACTAGAATGTGTAATAATAATCTGAAAAATGTAGTAAGTAAATGTAGTAAGTAAAGAATTACAAAATAATGTTATGTTCTTGATTTAAGTAAAAGTAAAGTAATTCAAACAGAAGCGGAGTGGAAGTGGAAATTTGTTAGCATAATTTCATTGACAATACAAACATTAATATAATAATAGACAATAGTACCTGAATTGTAATTCAGAATAGGAATAAATCGAAAAATCGAAAAACATGCGACTCACCGACCGTAGAAACAGTTTTCAGTGTCCAGTGGTCAAATGTCCAGTGGTCAAGTGTCCAGTGGTCAAGTGTCCAGTGGTCAAGTGTCCAGTGGCCAAGTGGCCAAGTGTCCAGTGGTCCAGGTCCTCTGGTCAAGTGCCCGCTGCTCCAAATCCAAAGTCCAAGGTCCATTAGCACGAGTAAGACGAAACTAGGAGCTCTTACCCCTTTCACGGCCACGGTAAAACTAAATTTTGGCGCCTAAACGGGGCCTTTATATACTATCGGGTGTCATGCATAAACAATTTCCGAACAAATAAAAGTGGCGCCAAAATATTATACCTTCCGTACGTTATGAACCATATTTCATAAATTACACAATTGGCATGAATTTATTAATTCATAGCAAAATCCCGTTTACAAGACGGACAGTGGTCAGGGGTGCACTTCGGCCTTATCATCAACTTGAATAAAATTCAGGCTGCGATTTGGCGTAACAGAATTATTTATTCAAAATTCAGGAGTCACTTGTAGATTCTATTACTTAAACTTGAAATAATTGTAAAGAAAGTGAATTTATTAATTCATTACAATATCTTCTTCACAAAATGGACAGTGGTCGGGGATGCACCTCGGTCTTTTCATCAATTTGACAAATTCAGACGGCGACTGGGCGTAATAGAATTACTTATTCGAAATTCAGGAGTCACTTGTAGATTCTATTCCTTAAACTTTAAACGATTGTAAACAAAACTAATGGAACTCCTATTTAATTTCTTAATTTATATTAATAAATTTCAGCGTTTTAGACAAACTCTAAGTACAAATTATATGAAGCTTGTTGGTGGAAATTATAAATCGTACCTTAATTCCAACTTAGCTGACTATTTAATTTATATAATTTGTACGTATAAATTATTATACATACATGTTAAATATAACTTGTTCCAATACTTCGCTTTAAGTAATATGATAAAATGCCATAACGTTCATGTGGTTTAGTTTTAGTTTGGTTAATATAGACTCTGTATTATGCAATAATATAATGTAAAAATAAATGTGGTCGTGTTATTTAGATTTGAACTTTAAAAATCCTTCAAAGTTTAAATGAATAAAAGATAAATTGCCGCTAACTGATCGACCGAATGGGGGATTACTGTGGTGAAACCAGACCGAATAAATGAATTACAAGTGAGGAAACGTATCTTTTACAAACGTTGATTTTTATTTATCTTCATTCATTATTGAATCTATTTTACAGTCATCAGTACTCATATACATGTACATTACACATGTGTATATCGGATCATATGATCAGATGATATGTCATCGCTCACCGAAATGTGAAGTTTCCTCAGAATAACTTCATAATTGTAAACATGATACAGCTATAAATGTTTACCTCGTCTACGAAATTCCTTTTTATATATTTAGTTACAGTTCCTATCACTACTGATGCCTTAGTTTTATTCTCTATTGACTCTGTAGGACTCCAATCTCGGGTGACGAAAAAAAGCATTGTTTGTGCACAGTCTATCCTATACTCTGGCCTGTGTTAATAATACCCGGTCGAACTTGCCTAATTAACGTCTGAACAAATTTTCCCAAAGCATGAATTTCAATTAATCTTCCCCGCTTGACGCGCTGTATACCGAAATCATGTTCATTTTTCGAAATGGGGTCCTCGTTCCCGCTAGTTGAAACTTGAAAATTACATTTCGTAAAGCACGCATTGCTTCGTTAAATCCGATTTCATGTTATTTGTGACGCGGGTTGAATACAAGGGACTATTGTGGAGGGCTTGAAGCGAAGGACCAGACAGAGATGAAAAAAGTGGAAGGGACGAAATGAGATGATTATATGAATAGATTGCGAGCCGGCAAGTGGAACCGAACGTAGTACAACTCTTTTGTCTGGCAACCCTTCGTAATCGTTTTATTTCGGAGTTTAATGTAATCGTACATAAGCTGGAACTTTATGAATTTGTAAAAATCCCTAAAATACATTAAACGAAATTGCGGAGGGGGTTTGAAATTACTGTGCGTGCACGCAGCTGTTTTTCTCCGTACATCTCCACGTCAAGATGTACGATAACTTGACGTCTTTAGATTAATAATCCTTCCGCCCTATTAAGGGCTCCGGTGCTTTATTAAAATTCTAAGGGAAGATTGCACCTAAGTAGGATAGACGTGAAAAACGAAGTGCCACGAAGCTGTACGAGTTCAAGCAGGGAAGAACGTAGAACGTACAGACTTCGCGAAACTGCTCTCAGCAAGCGAGTGAAACAGGAGAAAATGGAAGAAGAAGTGGACCAGCGTGAATAAATTGCGCTTCCGGCAAAAAGAGCGTTGCCTGCATACTCTTTGACTGGACAGAGGAAACTAAAACTCTGACATGCTTGCAGGCTAATATTTGCAAAATTCCCGTACGACGTGGGAGAAAATGCTTGCGCACGTTTGACCTCTTACATTTTGTTAAAGCTGAAAAGGCGCAAAGAGGTTTCAGCTACCCCGTCCTTCTCCCACGCGAAGATAAATAAATAAATTAGTTTTTATATATTATTCTAGAGATAGAGTAAAAGGAAGGTAGGTGCTGGTCAGATGTAGGATCGTTAAAATTTTTAAATAAACACAGGTGAATGTCAAGACAATGGAAGTAGAATGGAGGGTAGGAAGTAGGCCAGAGCGAATAAATGGTGTTCCTGATAAGAACGTACATTGTACGAGCGATAAGAACCTGCAGGGTGTTGGAATTTTGATGCGCTTTGAATTAACAGGCATAAACTTGCACGAAGCACGGATATCGCCTACGCTAAGATTTTGTACAGGAATGCCCGATCTTTCCATCGTTCTCCTACATACAACATTTTTACATTATTGAACTCCCGATTCTATCGGATTGAAACAAGTCAGAACGCATCGCAATCAGCGACCGCGTAAGACAAAAGGCAATACATATAAAGTGGTGGCAAAACGACGGCGAGTAGCGGAAAGCTCGCAACGCCAGTCGAGAAACGAAGATAAAAGGTGGGAGGTAAATGGCGAAGGATGTGTAAGAAAGTGGGCCAGCGTGAATAGATCGCAGTACGGATAAGAAGAGCAGTCCGTGCCTAGTCCGTCCGGTCAGAGACAAGCAAGGGGAAGGTATTTTCCGCGGAACCACTGGCTATCCAGCTCCGCAGCCACGGCTCGGCACGAACGGGATAACGTAGCGGCACGGAAATTGGCGCTGGCAAAATGTACGAGCGGCTCGTGCAATACTTGCACGCCAAGGGTTGTACCCGTGCAACGGAAACATGCGGAGAAGTTCGCTGTACCACGAAAGTCGGCCCGCGCCCTCAGCTTTAACCCGTTTACCGTTAGGTACCGCGTTCTTAAGCCGCTTACGTCGCTTTTCCGCGCCTTTCAGAAAAACCTCCAAGTCTAGACGGTACCGTGTACCGTCTCGTCCGCGGTTACACGTAGATAGTGTTTTGCACGGTGTATGGGACCACGGATTAACGGCAAACACGTCTAACGCGTGTCCTATGTTTCTTTTTACTTATCCGTGATGAAATCCCCTTCGCGTATTTGCGCGTGCAATTGCGCCTGGGAATCGTAGCGGACATGCAGGCGATTCTCTGTCGGGAGAGGAGATAGAAAACTGGATGCGGGGAAATATTTACGATGGGATCCAGCAAGTGCTTGCATATCTCAATTATTCGCCTGCAAAGTTTCGTTTCTGCATTTGTTCTTTTGGGTAGAAGGCTGTTAAGTACAATTCACGTGATACTGCAACAGGAATATCGAAGATTCCTAGCGCAGATACGTGGTCGCGAGCGTGTGAAGATCGCAGGCATGTTAAGCTGCCGCGAAAAAAAAAATTGCGACATGCTAGCACCGTCATTGCGGCGATAATACCTGCTCAGAGACGATTATTCTGACGGGACTGGCACGAGAACATGCATACGCCTAGTTGGACGCATGTAAGATACCGAAGCTGCTTGTGGACGATATCAATTCCCACACGATTGCACGCAGAACGCTAGGAAGTGGTAGGCGAACTTCAGCTATGCAAATGCTAATGCTATGAAGCACTTTAACGCTTTAAACGGACATTGATACTTGCATTTACCTCTCGCGTTTCGCCATGAGATTTCGTTTGGACCCTCATTGTGCGGGCCGATGTTAAGTACACAAAGTTTTGCACTACTATAAGTTTCAGATAATTAACGTCCATTTTAAAATCATTATTCTTCCCTCAGAAAGCCGCGACGAACTTTATTATTGTGAATTATTAGCTAGGAAAATCTGCTCCTTTCAAAAGCGAAGCGCTAGGGGTCCGAGTTAAAGTTTCAGGTTATTGCGTTACGAGGGGGCGTGTCCCAAGGGCGCATAACTTGTTTTCCTGTTGTGCACTCTTGAGGGTAATACAGGTTTAAGTTCATAAGACTGCAGATAGTGCTAGTTTAACTACTCAAGAACTGCAGGTTAAAATGCAAGAGACTTTAGAACAGTCCTGTGTGGACCAATAATTTTAGATTCATTCACATTGGACTTTTTCATCTGATAATCGTTGGAAAGATGTATTTAGTTGTACATGTATTCAGTTCTATATAAACGACCAAATTCTTGTTCATACTGAAGCTACAACTTCCGTCGTGTGGTATCTCCGATAATTTTCGCGCTTGTTAGACACCACCAAGCACCCCCGACACCGATACCGAAGTTAAATTGGATTAATCCCTCACTTATTGTTAGTAAAACTTTCGGACCGTCTAAACAATTCCATTATTAGAAGCAGACGGTACTGCGGGGAGCGTCGACGACGACGGCAACCTCGGCGCGTTACAATAAATCTGTTCAGTTGTTACAGCTGTCGAAACTATGAAATTCAATGCATCAAATTTACATGCTAATCCGACCCGCCGCAAACTCGGCATGTATGGGCCGCGTTGAATCCGTCTAAGTTGTAATTCAATGAAGACACCAACGTTGCCCGATGTAATCGAATAACCCGGTTAATTCGCGCAGGTAACGCCCTTAACAACCTCTGCATCGTGCAGAATCAACGTGTTTCATCGTCTTCCGTGCTTTGTTGCGCGCAACTCTATCGATTCTGTACAACGAACGCCGACTCTAGTTGAAAAATATAGAGAGCCCCGAGAACCAGTGTTAACGAACGGCAAACGTCGGCGTCGTCGCGGTGATTTTCCCGGAGGATTTTCTTCGTATTTACCTTTGGTACGTGAATCCTCTTCTACCAGCCGTTAAAAGTGTTCCGACATTCACTTACCCCAGCCACGCACGGCAAATTGTTTTATCGCGCGTATTTGCCAAGCGACCAATCGCCGGCTAACGAATCGATACTTAATTACGTAAATCCGGAATGGACTAAACAAATGGAACAATTATACGTTCATTTGCCAGCCTATGAAGGTTTCACGGATTCAATTAAACTGCTTGTCGTCTCTGCTCCGATATTACCGGTGAAACGGAAAATTGTATATTAACGGAAAGTAAGGTACAATTCGACGAATAACGCGCTACGCGAAATAATGATCGCGGGGTGACAATGTCGCCGAAGGTACATGCATTTTCGGAAAGCGCCGAAAGAGAAACAGGTAGTCGTCGCGTGTAAATGAACTCTATTTTATAATAGAGCCAATCGATGTAGTATGCCCCAAAAAGCCATCAACCGGATGTAACGAATATTCAAGTAACCCAGGATTTATTTGCAAATTGTCACCAAAGCTATCAGCGTTATTGTACGGTATTTGGTGTTTTTGATCAATTCGACACCCCAGGGATCACTGGAAAAATGCTGGGTCGATGGCTGCTGCGCGAGTGTGCGTAAACCGAGCGCAACGGAGTAACGATCGCGATGATTCATCTATCACACCGCGCTCTTATTATACCTCTGTCGGCACGATAAAACTCATCCCCGCAGGCAGGTTAACCCAGGCCATGGTACCACGATGGAACTCCATTTAACGATAAAGCAAAGGGACAATGTATCTGGACACTCGTTGGAATAGATAGTTGCACTATATCACTTAACAAATCAATGTTGGACGCGTATGATATTTATAAAATGTTATCCATGACTGACGAAAGGGTATCTTAGATGTTTCCGATTTTGTATGCTAAACGACGGGGAAAAATGCGAGAGTAGTTCCTGCTGCGCGAGATATTTCAACGATTTCGCGGCCGTCGAGAAACGCAGACGTAACTATGCTGCGACTGGAACGGGAATGCGTTAACGAATATTTCGGGCGTTTGGCAGGATATTCGAAATCGCTCGCAACGCTTTCTTTCGTTTTTCGTTCGGAAATTTGAAGAATCGAGACCATTAATTCCAATACGGAGTATAATTACTGTAATTCGTGTGGAATGCAAACTGAAATTTGCAAGCTCGTTTCCACGATTGAAAGTCGTTGGACGTTCGACTGTATAATTGGAAAATTTGTTACGATAAAAGGGATAGATGAAAATCTCGGGGGAATTGATAACACAGTGAAGTATTCCAGGTAGTTGGCAGTGAAATGATTTCACTATTGCAATCGCCAGTTTGGACCGTGCACTGACGAATGCAGTAATGAAAGTGCCACGAAGGATTTAAAGGAAGACATTTACGGTGAAAAATTGAAGAGGAATGCCAAGATGGGGATGAAAATGGGAGAGGCTAAAGGAAAACTTAAAAGGATAGACAGATACGTAGTATCGGCATGTACTAGTAGAATAGGTCGCGCATACATCAGACGGCGCGCGTTAGAATTTGCTGCTCCGATCGCCGTTTCTCGGCATAATTAATTGATACTTTAATTACATTGATTTATTAGTAACAATTTGTATGTATTTTTACAATAATTTGTATTATTTGATAAACGAAAGGAGGAAGTAAAGTGAAGGCGTAAGATTTCAGTCGATAGAAAAACGTCTCGTATCGGTCTCAACGATTATACCAATACAGTTCATTGGCAAATTGTTAACATACTGTGCACTTATCATGTGTTGTGCAAAAAAGGGATTAGGATAAAGGGATTAGAAGGTATCATACCTGCTTAAGTTAATTTAAATGAAACTTCATTATGAATACAATCAATCTCAGTCCCGTTTATTTATTCTACAAAATATATTACAGTATTCTTTTTAATTAATTTGCGAGAGCTTTCGTCTAAGAACTAGGTCTTGTCGATCCGTCTTGACTTTGTACACTATAAGAAGCTCTCCGGTTTCATCGTTATCCAAGCAATATGTCATACGAGCATAATACTGCGTCTCCCGATTCTGTGCACACAGTAATCACGTTTCGCAATTATGTCATCTTGTTAGATACACTCTGATCCATAACTCCCACCAGGTGCGCGAGCTTTTCGTTTATGGTTTGTTTATATCGCATGCGCACTGTTTGCCGCAAGAGCCGTAGACGCTTGGCCATTCTTCCAGTCGTCGGGAAGCGTGCGGATGTTTTGCACCTCCGGTGATTCGTTCGCGGAATTCGATATCAATTCGCGAATTTATAAACGCCGCATTGATTCTCAGTCGTAGCTGGACAAGGGAAAAAAGTGTATCGCGGCGGGTGCCGTCCTAAAATTTCCGGTGAATCGGCAGATTCACGTTTTGGCGCGAATACCGCGAGCGACTTCGAAAATCGAATAGCGATAGTGTCGATACTTGTGACTCGAAACTCTTCTAAAATTCGCGGAAGGTGTATTCCGCGGCAATGTGACCGAAAGTGTGACGAAATGCTTAAACTCCTTGGAAAAGTTGTAAATGAGTAAAGTACAGTTCTATAAGTACGGTTCATCCTTCACCAGTGTTTGTAGTTAACACTATTTACGTAGCTAAAAAGTATAAACTGCTCAGTGTTCAATGTCGACAGTCTTTACGTACATCAATTCGCAGTACATTGTTGTTTGCGAAGCCGTGTACGCATAACCTATACTAGTTGTTAAGCGTGGATTATTTATAATCAGCTAATCGAAATCGGACGTTGCATGCAATTCCAAAGGTATTTGTTAGATTAAGGAAACTCGCCGACTCGTGTTCGATAATATTACGAAATGTGTGCGAATTGATGAAACTTTACGTGTAACACCGAAGTACGGGGGAAACTCTGGAGGTTAGTACAACGTGAAAGGATTACAAGGATCATTGTCTCGGAACTACGTTCATCGCGTCAGAGGTACGTCACATTGCATTTAAATACCCATTTGTTTCACTTACAGAATTTAATTAATTCATGCGTTTCCTACTTGAATTCACTTTATTGCCTCAAACGCAACTGTTTCGTACGTTTTACAGAACTCTTAACATATTCAAGAAGTATGATCTTTACGTTATACCAGCTTGTAGTTAACGATTAATCAACGGTACAAAATTTCATCGACAAATATCGCTCGCGTTATTCAACGACGTTTCGTTAATCAACAAAGTCCAAGAGATGATCTTTATGCGGAACACTCTGTTAGTGCGTTTGGGGTAAGAGATGCAAACAAAATGTTTGTTGGTTTCGCGCTCAAATAGAATGGACGTTCGATAGCATATATGAAAGTGAGCCGTGGGTAAATACCACATATCCCATCCTCTCTGCTTCACTCCCACAATTATCCCTTCAATCAATTACACGCTGCGCATGATTCCGCGAAATCTAATATATTAAATACGTTTTTCCTTTTACCAGCGCGATATTAACGAGTCTGCGGTCCACAAAGCGTTCGCTTTTCAGCGACACGCGCAGACATTCGATTTTTCGCATATCTTCGGATCATGCGGGTTTCGTGTCATTATCGTAGCTCAGCACCGGTGCCGCTGCGCTAATTGAAATTCGGATAATGGACGAATCGATGAGCGGTACTGTTGCTTCCAGCGCAGAACCGCGTTTTTGTCGATGCTGTTACGCGGAATTTAATTTCCATGCCTGGCTAATGTTCGCGCGACACTCTGCGCACGTCACAGTCTTTTTATATTGGTTGCATGAAAGATGTTCGCGAGTCCCTCGTTCGGATTCTGTTTGCCGCGTGTTACTTGCAATTATTAGATTTTAGCCGGTAATGACGCCTCATTGATAGTGATTGGGCATTTTCAGGCTGCGTGTCGTTAATTGATCTATTAAAGGGGCGAGGCGCCTTACGGATCTCGTTAACGCCTTAGTAACTCTTTACCTTACTACGACGTTGTCGATTCAATGAGCTACGTTCCGTGATAACAACGTTTATCTGTTTTATCTAGGCAGGAGATAATATCTGGACTAGACGAGTCTTACTTATTAAAGGCTTGCGAGTTTATCTACTTGCTTTAATTTCGTCGATGCGCATCGTTACTGTTGGATTCTTACTGCGACGTTTGTACTGCAGAATGAATACACGTGTTATCCAGACTTACCGCCATACCTATGAGCAGAGCTAATGCGAGAAACAGTAGATAATTAAATTTACAATTTCGCTAACACTGCGCTGTTACATAGTCCAGGGATAAGACGAACAATTAATTAAACTGTTATCAGAAAATGTTATTTCTTATGACATAGAGAATCTTGCGCGAGTATGTCACTTGAGGGACTATCAGATGATTCAACTGCATATAAATCACCGCGGAATTTCCACTTAGATTCGGCAATTAGGTTTTACCTGCTGATAATGTTATCTCAGAGTATTAACGATAATTATGCGATGCATTTCTAAACCCGTTCCCGTGGAACGCCTGAATCTCATGTAGAGGATAGTAACGTCTAGGAATCAGGGCCGATTTTGCAACAACGGCTCAGCGCATATATAGCGTCTTCGAGTGTGCCAGCGTAATAAAGAGCATCATAATTTAAAGTGACCCGTCCAGATAGGGACATATAAATTGTTTCGGCTGGCAGGGTGGTCAGCATTATCGCGTCATCGGAATTACGAATGCTCCGGGTGGCTTTACCCATCCTGCACGCGGTTCTTCCTTCTATACACACACCCTTCGCGAAGCATGGCATCTTTATTGTTTTCGACGTAGCCATGGTATCATCCCTTGTGCGTGCATGGTATCCGAATGCGAGCACCGTCGCCCGTACAGGGGCATTCAAAGTGTATCGTTGCTCGTGATAGCCGACAATTTCAATAGATTCTGCGTGCGTTGCATACGTGGCGATTAGGAGCAAATATTCTTACGCGATAGTGGTCGGTGATGGACGACGGTTTTAGAAAAATTCGGGATAAATAGAAAGAATATATGTATATTTTACCGCTCTTCGCATTTTTGGAAATAAGTGAAACTGTTTCATATATCATAAAATTACTTAATATTACAAACTTTGCTAAATGAAATTGAAGTCAAATATTACATTTCAGCAGAAAACATGTGTTCCAAATTTTTATGACACGCAAAATACTGTATACGTATGTGTCCTCACGAAATATTTATACGTCTGACGAGAATATGCATGCTTGTACGCACCCCTGCCGTCTGGTACCCATTCCCCCAGGGATACGTTAGCTTCGGTATTCAAAAATTCATCCCGATAACCCTACGATCGGTCTGTCGGAATTCGAATCGAACGGATGATCGGGATTTTAAATATGCATCGACCGTTTCCCTCCCCTCTCGAAGAGTTTCGCCGGAAACGGTGTACACATCAAACAGTAGACGTTGCAGAAGTAGTAAGCGATAAATTTTTCAGAGCTTTACGAGACAGCCCGAAAGCATGCGCGATTCACACGAGAGAAGCCGTTTATAAGAGAGGGAAACATCTTAGGTTCCAAGATGCATCGATACATCTTTCGCGGGAATTCGTGTATGCACCGTTCCCCCACACTTTCTTTCCACTAACCTTTTCCCATCTTCGCTGCCTTTTGTACCATCTCGGCTCTCGATGAAACTACTCCTACGCTGCATATTCTTATCCGAAATTACCTGACCTATTTCGTCCTTTGTAACACGAAGAATTTGCTTCTACCGTTACCCCGCGTAGACCTTGGATAGGAAATATTAACACGCTACTCGCTCGTCGATTCTTTCAACAAAATTTTTCCATTCTCGCAATGGACGGGTTTCGAAGTTTTCCACTTGGATGCAACTTTGCCGGATGCTAAAATTCCAGTCAAGGATCGCCTACTTTCGAAGGATCGCCGCTCTCCCCGCTGGAGACACGATAAAGGACCAAGAGCTTTGGATTCCTTCCGATTCTCCGTGTTTGCGGGTGACTGCTGGAAAGGAAACAAGTTCGCGCGAACTTGAGGAAGGAGAGGCGAGAGAGGATGCTTCAGTCTCCGCGCTGGGAAAAGTTCGCCGATCCCCGAGAGAGGTCCTGGAATCTGCGTTCTTACCCCCCCGAGACGTTTCTATTGAAAGCTTTCTTTTCGGGTTGCACCTGACGGATCGACTTATCGCAACTTTTGTCGTTCCCTCTCTGTTCGATGTGGCCGAGAAGAGAAAGGAAGGAGGGGGCGGGGTGTGAACGCGTTCTCCGGATGAGAAAAGCTAGCGGGTCTCGTGGAATACGTATACTCCGGGCAAGAATACTGGATCCGGATACTCAAGGTCGGCGAGGATCTAAGGACGAGAAATAAAGTTAGTTAGGAAAGGAGCGAAATATTCTGGCGAGATTGGAAGAATTCCAGGGATACTGGAAAGCCGCGAGAGCCAACCGTTACCCACGGCGAATAGATTAAAGATTAAAGACGAGCTGCGAGGAAGATTTCGAGCTTTTATTAAATATTCAACCACTCGCATTTATAACGTGGAGCCTTGGTTATAGAAAAAGTGGCGACAAGTCGGTTATCTACAAATCTTCATTGCCCCGAGTTCTTAAGAATGTGAAAAGTTAAGACGCGTCCGTTGAAAGCTTTGATAAGCTCTCTTAATGCTTTCTTAATGATCTTTTAATACGATCGGGTCAGATTATTATGCGTCGTTATTTATACGAAAATAGAGGCTTCCTGAAAGGCTTCTGTCCCCAAAAAGTTCGTGCGATATTGTCAATTGTACCGAATTCCAATCTTCATTTCCAGAATAGGTTCTGAGCATACCTTCGGGAAATATTGGACAGGAAGGATGTTCCTGTTCAGCTTTTTTTTTTTGTAACACGCATGGAGATCTCAAAGGTCTCGCCAAAGGACCCTACACGTAACCTTACTCTTATCGTAAAAATGCAAAGCGTTTCAGGGTAATAAAAAGCCTCCCCCGATCAGCGAGAACCTCATGAAACTTTCAGAAGTGACTATAGCACGAACGTTGCGTACCGAATGCGTTGTCGATGGTCCCGTCCCCCTTTTTCTTGCCATCTTTCGTTTATTCTCATTTCATTTCGTATGTCACCGGGAGTACAGCACTTTACAATTAACCCAAAATGTTTATGCTATTTTTCTCAGTTAAGAAGATAGAGATCAGAATAGAGTCTTTCTTGAAGGCACAATTTTCATCAGGCAATTTGAAGTACCCTCTTTTTATAGTTGCTTCTTCGTCTCCCGTGTCATCCGTTTCCTGTCTGTTTGATGGATGCGACTGATTTAGCGCAATTTCTTTTCCATCTTCCCAGTTGATTTCTTTATTTCCTCGGCACCGACAGCGAAAGGTTATTCAAGGAATACGGATTATTTACATTAGCCTCCCTTTCTTGAGATTCGTAAATCTCAATCTATTATATCGTAGGAATTGTTTCGCTGAGAGACAGCTGCGTCCTTGTCTAACAAAAAAATGCGAGATATAATACTTTGATATTAAGCTCCAAGATTCAATTTTCCTGTTCATTGATGCAAGATATTCATTAGTCAATTCAATTATTCAAGAAATCACTTTCACGGTTTTCCAGCACCAAATCAGTCTCTGTATTAATTCATAATTTCATTAATAGTAATTTACTAGCCAGACTTTTCCTGTGAGACGGATCTCCTAGCGAGTCTCCTTTATTTCCCCGACACCGTAACAGCAATTCGCGGTGCACGTGGTCCATCTCTCATAAGAAACGTGCCAACCCTTTCCTCCGCGTTTGACAATTCTGTATCGTACGGGAAAAAGGGGCACAGAGGCCACCCGTTGCTGGCGAAGATGCTATGTGCGAATTTCTTTCCCCCTTGGTCTGCTTCCTTTCTTTCATACTGCTTGCCCCAGGGTGACGGGTTCTCGTGGCAGACCTCTACGTGACGGCACTGATATCCGGGAATTTAACCAGCAGTCTGTTCCTCGACTATTTTCTTGTACTGCGAAAAATACTAGTGGAACTACCGTTAAGAAAGAATAGATTTGGTACAGATTACTCTTTTTGTATGGTCGAGAACGGGCTGGCAATATAAATAAATCTTCGATAAATGTTTTAAACAAACTGGAGTAATCTACGATCATCGACGCGTATTTAATTCAGTCTATAAAAGAAGCGTCTTTGCCTCCATTGTTTTTTCTGGTATCAATAAGTTCAATGGGTCTGAGGGGTAATTTATTTTTGAAGCAACAATTTCTCGAGATCCGAGCATGACCCACCAGTGAGACCGAGCGAGCCAATGCGTAGAGTTAAGGCAGTTAAGATGTTATCATCGTATTTCTTTGTGGCTAACTCAAGGGAATATCCTTCGGCTTTAGTATGCTTCTTGTTCCGCTTTCTTTCTCGTTTCTCTTGGCCCTAGTGAGCTCGGCCACCGCGCTGCAGCCCCCTCGAACCGGCGAGCCCGATTCTTATCGATTTCGGCCTCGCCATCTCCAATCGCGATAGAGCTGTTCTCTTTCCTTTTTACCTTGATTCGCCTTTCTATCCATTGCTTCCCGAATCGCGCTGAATCTTCCTAATGGACCGCGGTAAAACGCATTAATGTCAGACGCATCGGTTTTGGTTAGATTTGACCTGGTTCTTGAAATATCGATAAACCATTATTCGAAACATCTTACTTTCCTTTAACCGGCGAAAACACGGCACTACTTATCTTAATTCATAGTCACACGCATTCGTATAATTTAATCGTTGTTTAAGTGATGTGAAACCTCGCAATCCTTCTTGAGTTTCATTCACCTTGAATATTTTCTTAACAAATCCACTGATCGATTAGTTATATGCTTCGAAGCTTCGTGAAACGGAAACAGTGTTTTATTTAGGGCGTGTGCGGCAGACCCTTGTTATCTGTAGTTATGAAAACTTTGATCGTTCGATCTTTCGGAGACGTTGCAGATCAATCTCTCGATACCGTTATCTCTTGCCAGTCTCTTCAATAGCCAAATGGTGAATGTATCTTTTCGTGAGACGATTATTACTCCTGGCTCCTTTCGAGCTACCGTAATAAGACTCTCCTGGATGTAGAAGCGAATAGCTTCCGCCGATCGCCATAACTTGGGATTAAAACGGTGATTCAGGGTGATCACAGTGAAGTCAATCGGAAGCTACATCCACCCTCGAGTCGTCTTTTTATTTTTTATTTTTTTTTTTACCAAAGACTTCCCCTGCGTATAATCCTAAACGGTTTAACTTCTCCCACCGATCCTCGTTCTTCGTTCGAGTCCGCGATAGATTTTGCTATGGTAGATAAAGGTCTTTAATGGTTGGATTCGGTAAAAGACCGTCGGTTCTTTATTCGCGTTATAAATTCCACGCTCTCGCGAGTAGAATTTCCTTAGGACGTCGTTGGAAATAGATGTCGCCGATTTAGCTTTTATTCCCTTATATATTTTTTCTATACTTTCCTGCGCTGTAAAATGATATACGTATATTTCCTATTCATATCTGTAAAATAATCGGAACAATATTTCACCTCACGGGAATTGATCATTCACAGAAGTAGGAGCAACCGCTTTTTAATCGTTCCTCCGATACCTTTACAACGTTCTAAAGGCTTACTCCCTTTAACGGGAATCGATTCGAGTAACATTTTACGATTACGTCTTATAATTAAAGTTCGATTCGGCTGGAAATACCACGCGCGTTCGCGCAGTGCCGCGCTAATACGACGCTCCAATTCCCGTGCCCTTTAAACTAGTACAGATAGCGGAGGTAAATAGGTGAGATTAACGTAACGCTTCAGATAAATCGAGTGAAAAAAGAAAAGAAAACAGAAATGAAAGTGCTTCGCCGTAGAACGAGTTAACAGCTCGCGCTTCGTTGTCGCGCTAGGAAATACACGGAGAGCTCGTTTAAAAAAATCTTTGATGCCTTCCATGAAGGAAGAAGTAGGTCGTCGCTTCGGGGCAAGAACCGTGGAGAATTAAGCTCTTGCCTCCTTTCGCGCTACCATTTTTTTTCCCTACCCTCTTGGTTGTCCTTCGTATCCGACGCTCGCGAACTTGTACATGCCTGAAGCGTGCCTGGTGGCGTTCATTTTGCAGCGGAGTTTCAACTTTGCGTCACTCCGTGCCTATACCGGGGAGGACTTTTAAATTCGCGCGTCGACCTCGGTTGGCCAGTGCGACAACGGGATTATTTTCATGAATTGATAATGAATTATTAGGCATGCAAGTTCAATGCTTTAGGAATAACTTTTATTGTTCGGTGTCTTGCTTTATGCAAGCTTTATGCAAGCTTCTCACGCAACCTTATGCCTGCCTTCGCAGAAAATTGTCGCAGTCTGCGTAAGCGAAAACAGAATTGCAACACACGGCGAAGAAAATACCTCTGTCGCTTGATAATCGTGCAGGAGTTGCTCGCTTAACAACAGGAACGTGTTCCTCACGTACCGGTCCAATCGAGCAAACCATGCTAGTTATCGAAGCTTCGGCCGGAGTTGCACAAAACGAGCGTGTTTTTCACGCTGACGATGGGAGAAAGTTTTCGTATATCGATGCGAGAAATGCATCGGGTTCTTGCACGAATCGCTGCAGCTGCGGCACGCTGGAAAACTTCGATAAATTCCTTGTAACACCGCGCCGTAGTTTGCCAGTGTATCAAATAAACGTTGCACACAGTTAAATGTATATTTCGCGGCACGTTAGTTGTTTCCCTTTCGGAATGTTTCCTTTGCCTCCAGAACGAGACCTGGAAGTAACGACTTCGAACAGAGGATAGTGGAGCAACGAGGAGTCGCTGGTACTCTTTTTCGTTGGGAATTCAGCGCGAAGAAAGAAACTTTGCTCGTCCGTAAAAGTGCGCGGAGGAACTGGTCATTACCCGAGAAATCGACAAACGCGTTTTAGAACGGTGAAAAAGGAGGCGGGAGAGTGTGGCGAGCAAAATGAAGACTTCTTTGACCTCGTTAAACGGTGCCGTCCGAAGAGGCGAACTAAAGAGATGGGTTTGGCCTTCTTGATGAGGAACATCTATCTTGTACTTTACGAAAATAGAAAGTCTTTCAAACTCGTGCGTAGTAATTGCAGCCAGTGGTCCAAGAGAATCGGCCAACCGCAGCGGAGAGTCTTGGATTCGATAAGAAGCCTCCTTGACCCGCCTCGCTTCGGTCACTCTCCTATTTCTTCCACCCCACTCGACTGGTCATCGAGGGATAATACGTCCGCGAATCTATAGATCGAGCGGCGAAGTATACGCTTCGAAATTGAGGGTAAATTAATGATCGCAGCAGCAGACGGAGGAGTCGCCCTGCAGTAATTACCGATCCCTTTGGGATTCGAGTTCTCGGGGATCTTAGAGAGACAGTTGAAACGAAAACGAAAGGTAGGCAGGGGGAAAGACTGCACGACCAGACAGACACAGGGTGGTAAGAGAAAGTGGGAAGGGAAGGGGAGCGGTTGGAAGCGAAATGCTGGAAGAGAAGGTGGAAGAAGGAATTTAACCAAACCTCCCTGTAATTTCTTCGCTCATCCCTCCGAAAAGTTGGCGGTGCCTACGGTTATTCTGAAGGAGCCTCGAGGTGACGGTGGCGGTGAGCGAGGGTTGGCGGCGAAGGAAGCAGAAATGGGAGGGAAAATGGGAGCGAAAGAGAGGGGGTGGGCGACGAGGTCGGTTCTAGAAGTTCCCTCTTCGGAGGCCTGCGTGCACTAGGTGAATTATTGGCGTTACGTTAGACGTCACATGCAGTACAGACCTGGCAAACCTTCTCCCGGGTGCTTTAGCGGCTTCCTATCTTCGGCAAGTAAGACGCAACGTCAGATGCAAGACCGAACGTCTCAATTCTAAGCAGTTGAACGCGCGAATGATAACATTTAAGGCATCGCGAAATAAATTTCTTGTTCCCGTACCTCCCGGTGTTTCACCAGCAATGTTACACGCGAGAAAAACATTTCAATAGCAGCGAAGCGAGCAACAAAATGAGGGAAAGCGGGGGCGTCAAGCTACAAAATCCTGAGAAAGAATGAGGCTGCATTCTCCCCTATTGACTTCCTGATCGTCGCAGCCGTGTACTCACACGCTGCGCTACATGAGAAATGTTCTGCTGCCAGATGAATAAGGAAAATGCACAGCCGTCGCAGCAGCAGTTTCTCTCGCGTAGCGGAAAAGAATACGACATTGCCGAGGCAACGAGCAGAATATGTGTGTCTAGAATCATCCGTTTGGATCGTTCAAGATGATAACTATAATTTCACATTTGGAAGAAAATTCTTGATGGACCGTCTAAAATAATTGTATTCACGTAGGAGGAGGATATAGTACATTCATGAATATTTCGAGTGGATACGTCGTGATACATTATTTTTCTGCTTGTCACGTTTCACGTGGACCAACACTGTCGACGGGCAAAGAGAATTATAGGCGTTTAATAGCGCCGGTGCATGTAACAGTCGCGTTGCTGGTGATCGATCAAAGTCAAAGGTCGATTGGAAGCTGCCAGCTCTCTCTCTTCAGGTGGAGTGTAGGTCGGGCCAGTGCTTTATTTGTTCCTGTCGATACGAAGGGGTGGTTACTGTGTACCGTATTCACCGTCGTATCGGTCCTAGTAGGTTTCTTATGTAAATTTTTTCTCCGCGAATAGGAGGCTACGGCGATTTGTACCTGGTCGTTAAACTTGATTCTCGGTGCAATGGAGCGTGGCGATATCCTAAATTCACAAAGTGAAGGGTCTAGAATACTATTCTCGAAATTAGAAGCACGAAAATGTATCCGCATCGCCCTCTTTCTGGCCAGTTAAAAAATTCGACAATATTTATTTGAAACCTCCCGAGTTATTCGAAGCTATTCCGCAAATCCTTATGACAAGTGCAACAAACTATTCTATCCAAAATGACGTTGAACCGTGGAACACGAATTTTCCATTTTAGCTGCCCCACGGAAATTTTCCGAAACCGCTTAAGATGGTACACTAAAATTCAACGCGAGTCGCATGGAAGAACGCATTTACTCGCATATTGTCGCTCCCTTAGCATTATGGAAATAGGATTACCTCGCCGAGAATGGGCGCAGTTTTTCAATAGCCACGGCTATTTCCCTCTAAGTAGTTTGGCTCGATCTTCGCGGCTACCGGCAGCGCAGGCAAATCCTGGACATTATCGGTGACGCATCGATCCAAAATCGGGACGGAGTCGAGCGTGATAACACGTATAGCCCCCTTCGATAAGCGGAATAAAAGCTTATTCAAGTCGAAGTACATTTATCTCGAACCGGCGCGGCATAACGTTGTAAAGTACAGTTCCGGGGAACCGACCCCCCCCCCCCCCCGATACTATGCCGGCTCGCTTCCGGCTTCGCCTCCTGATGGAATACGTGCGTGGACTACGCCGCGGCTGGTGTACCTCGAAATTTTCGTCGTTTTTACGTAAGGACGACGCTCTCGTTTCGCGTTGACGACAAACTTTCCGGCTCTCGAACTCGATTAGTGTCACCCACGGAAATCGAATTCGCTTGGCGAAACGTCGTCGGCTTCTGACACGCTGCTGGCGTCCGATTATTCTGCATTGCCTGGAAATTTGTCGAAATGGAGGAAAAGGTAAAAGGGGAATCAAATCTGGGAATGTCATTCATTTATTTCAGGATGATCGGGATGCATCCCATTTTTTCCCTCATCCGTTCAATTATTCTGTAGAGTCTTTAGGTGACGATGAAATGTCGATGGTTGTACACTCGCTGAAGTAAATACGTATTAAAGTAGCGTGGATGTACGGACGTTATCGTAATGCCATCGTTCCCAGGGTTATAGCCAACATGTGTCGCGTGAACAAGTCTATCTACCTGTAGAATGCTCTGTCTACAGCTCGTTGCTGCTTGGAAAGCTGTTCGCAACAAAGCATCGTCATCAACCATCATAACGAGACTCGTAATGCGAAATTTATTACGCGGACAGCTTTAAAAATGACTTCTCGTTTTCCATACATTTAGCACCTGTTGGGCAGCCTTCTTCTGCATACGTTTGATTCAGGTCTATCCAATGCTTGCAATGATTAGTGGTCGTCTATGCCTTTCACTTGTGACATTTATCATGGATTTTTTTACGTCAATTTAATGTAATATAAAATAGCATCTGAGAGATATTTATTTATTAAAGAAACATTATCGGACTTGCATTTAAATAAAGTTATTTGTCTTATTGATTCTTATTACATTTACCTCCAAACGAATATTCACGTGAAGGGTGGTTCCTCTTGTGAGCACTATCATTTACCAAATTGGTAAATTAAAGTACGTTCCTCGTCCAGCGAAAAATGCATTTCGAACGCGAGACTTCGCTCCATCGCGTATAGGTAGCGAATGCGCGAGTTCAAAAGCTATCAGCATTTTGGGAGGGATAAAGCGCGTCGCACCAGCGAGGAATGGTGCGTTAATTAAAGTGTCTCATTACTGGTCCCGCTTTTCTTGGGGTCCGGGACAAAATCAGCATTCTCGGCCTTCGCTCGTCGCCCGATGAATTAAATCACCAATTTATAAATGTCACCCCTGCATTCTAAAAAAAAGAGTAACAACCAAAGACCGTGGGTAAACCCCGAGACGGGAAGAGTTCAGATGGTCGGAAGTTTTTAATTAGCACGCACGCAGTCTCTTATAAAAAAAAAAATTCTTCGAGCCAGTCTCTCGGTTGTAAGTGAATCATAAACGTGATAGTATCAGAAGATGTTTGCATATTTATAATTTTCTGGATAAGGAATTGGAGAACGAAGGAGGAAATTACTGTGCTCTGTGCTGTAGGCAAATACTTCTGTTTATTTAGTTGAAAGAAATTAATAGAAATAGTGTAGAATATAAAACACTGTAAATCAAATAAAGTCCTATACTTAGTGAATAGCAATGCTTCTACACCAGACACTACTGAAATGCTCTAATCATATCGCAAGCTCTTCTTTTTCGAACATTCTCCCAACGGATGAATAAGGTTTGGCACAAAGGTATTCATCGTTCGGCCGAACACAAGAGTGGCGACGTTATTGATACAGATTCGCGACGATATTGTGGATATAGTATAACAGATCGGGCATAGAATTCCATGAAGCGGGCCTCGTTACAGGTTCCCTCGCATGCCATCGATCTCACCCTACGGAGTTCCCAATTATTTTGACCGATCGTAAAGCTCTTGCTGGTTTGCTTTTACGAGATGCGATGTCGTCAATTTTACTACACATCCGATAGGGAACATTCGCTTCCGTTGCGTGGCCACGGGTCCGCGGAACAAATGCAAACTCTCCGGCTCTTGTCACACTCGGCTGCACTCGTGGAATCCGCAATTGCCGAGTCCTTGTTTTACGTCACGTGAATACGTGGTAAACCGGAAGGATTGCTTGCCGTGTATTTCCGATCCATTCGCAATAGCTTTCAACTCTTATTAATCGTGCCTGCCCGGCCTTTTTTTTTTTACAATTTTTATATTTATTCCGTGAAACAGTTTGGAAGCGGGTGCTACGTTTCGCTTTACCCAATTTGTTCGGTGTCGAGTCATAGGAAATATATTTCGTGCATTACCATCTGAAAGCCAACTCTGCGTAAAACAGCTTTCAATCTCTTCACTATTCCACCGCGCGCGATTCCAACACTCGCCCAAACCTCTGGTATCACGCGAGGTTTCTATCAATACCATTATCTTTGAACATCTACTAATGGCAAGCCCAGCATTGCGTCATCCAATTTTCGAAGAAGCATTAAAAATCTGTGTGGCTTAATTAAACGTCATGGGGTGAACGAGCGTATCGATGAAGTATCAGCCGTGCTTGTCAGCTGGCTCGCGACAAAGGGACTTACAGGAAAAGGGGCGAGTCAAGTGGCACCGGTGAGTAACGCCGAGTGTGGTGAAAGGTTGATGTTATCGAAAGGTATCGATGCAGAGTGCGGCAAAACCGCGATGCGTCGAGCCGCTTCGAACCCCCAGGGCTTGTCCTACCTGTGTAGGAGAGCCGCCGCCGCCGCCGCCACGTCGGGCCAGTGACTGCTTGTTTCCCTGCGCCGGACGAATTGCTTAAGAAATGTTCTCTTACCTTCGTTTTTATTGTGTGATCGAATTGCATATTACATACCGATAACAGGTACCAAGCATGTGAAATTGCAATTGAAGGAAGGTGTTTGGTTTGCCAAAAAAATAATGCTTAATCTTATAATTTAATCTATATTTGTATTGCGTTACACCCATTCCACTGATTTTCTATTAATAATAATAATGATAGTATGATATCGTAGTAAGTTTCTAATAATATTCGAGCTTTCTATATCAGAAAGATAGTGATAGTATACAGAAATACGACAATAGAGTATTGGTAAATATTCGGTCCGCGTATCGAGAATTTTGAATTATTCGATTAGAATCACCCCTTGGCCGAGACGAATGCAGGGCTGCAGACGTTCGAGAGACTAATTTGATCCGGGGCTTGCGTGCGATGCATCGAAGACCCATCGCTGCTGTCGCGTGTACGAATGCACAATCTTGTTTACGCGGCGACAAGTGTAGGTGAGTGCACACGCGAGTACACGCCGCCCGGTGTGTTTCGCGTTGTTGTGGCCTCGCCTCGCCGGGTCGTGGGGGGGTTGCGGTAGAATGGAAATCCGCGAGGCTCACCGTCGAACCCCATCAGACGTCTGCGTAGCTGGGGTGTCTGAAGCAGCCCTCCACCCGGCCCTTTCTCCTTCTCTCGAGCGACTGCCTGCCACCTTCTCGTGTCACACCTCATTATGCCTGTGCTTCGTTAGTGCCGGCCGACGTCGGGATCATCGTGGAACAAAGAACGCGCGATCGACGCCGAGTAATTTGTCGGCTGAGCTCGAAAGATTCGGCGGTTCGTTGAACAAAGCTTGCTCGTCACATTCGTGCGCCGCTTCCGGTGGCGGACGGTTGGAAAAAAAAAAGAATCCGCGCCGCGCGATTTCTCTGGCGGATAGGCCGAATCGGGAAATAACAATCGTGTCTCGCGTTTCGAGGGCCGCTGGTCTAGACGGAGGTGGAGAACTATCGGCGAACTGGAAATTGAAGATTAATTCCTGGTTTCGTTCGACTCCGTTCGAATTGAAACATCGAGCGAGACGCGGTTGGCGGACTATCGGATTCGTTAGACTTTATTCTGCAAAGAGATATTTTTTTGTTTGCTGCTAAAAGAAAAGTTATACCTCGTTGCGACGACCAACTCTGATTTGCGTGAATTTTAAATGCACGCAGGTACGCGCGATCATTGCAGAAGGAAAATCACAGCGAGATAAGCCAGCGGTCCGCGCTCATAAACCAGAAACTTGCGCAATCACAAGTTGGCAGAAGTCTACCGGGACCACGGGTGCGGTTGGAACTCATAAAACTACCGTAATGGTAAAACACGAAAGGGCGAACGCGTAGACCAAAGGCACTGGGTGCCCGGCGTATGCCGCGAGACTCAAATTGTGACGTGTTTCACTTGTTGAAATTGTTAAGCATTCCCTGGGTTACATCGTTCGCCACGTTCTACTCATCAGACAGAAACCCCCCCAAAAAACGAAGAAAGCTTAAGAATATTTCTAAACCAACCCGTGCAAGCTAAGGTTGTAAAAAAATACTTAACACGCAATCGGTATGAGGTGAGACGATAAAATTCATAATTATGTAGCGGCATAATTGATAGAAAACGGCAGAATATTTGAGGAAAGCCAGCAATCGTTTCACATCAATGAAGTCCTAGAATCCCTGGAAGCTCGAATCGTTTATATCGGGGCGAAAGATTCTCCAAGCACGATCTCCTTCTATCGGAAGTCGATATTCCTTTCCGGCCAAGTAAAAGCTTCTGCCGACGACCTCACCGATCTACTTTCTTCGCCAAATCTGGTCGAAGGCTGAAAGGCTGTGGCTTCTGCACGACGCTGGAACCAACGTCCGTATCCTTTGATCATTGCTGCTAATGTCCTGTATCCTTGCGGTTTTTCTTCGGCTACATTTGTCGGTCTATTCTACCGCTCATACGCTGGACAAGTACGAGTGCTCAGCATTGAATAGTATACGACTCCAGAGAACATTCACTTTTTACCCAAGCTAATAAAAGGTATACACGTGGAATTAGAAAAGTTTAGCGTTAATATTTTGTCAGTTACACAACGTGCATTGTTAATATAAAAAATCCATGCAAATTACAGTTTTATTAACTACGCCGTCCCGCGCTGAACTTATCCAATTCTATTTACTGCCATTTGCATGAGCTTTTATTACCGGCCGGCTTTAAAACACAGCACCGTAAAGCTCTTAATCTGCTTCACGAAACAGATATTGAACCGTGCCTTTTTTTTTGGTCGCGGCAGCAGCTTGGCGATATATAAATCTACATTTCCTTTTCACAGACGTGAATAAACGCGTTTGAAAATTCACGTCTCGCCGGCGCGGAGAGGGCGGTGTGCCGGGTGTAGAGTAAAATCCGCCATAAACGTTCGCAGATAGAGAACTTACATTCAGACTGTCGTTCGCGCCTGTCCACGTTGAAACGACGAATAAGGGATATTCACTCGAAACTGAGGATTAAAGTAACTACCGCTGTTAAATTGTAGCGAAATCGTCTCGTTTCTTATGAGAGCTGCATACACACGTGTTCAGGAAGATACGAGCCCTGGTCTTATGCGTGAGTGTAATTTAAAGAAAAGATTATTCTATCGTTCGTGGGATGCTTTGAGGAGCTTTATGAAAACCAATGCTTTGCATGACACGTCTAATTTTTCTATAAAGCGTCAGGCTTATTTAATGGTCAGTGACGTTTAACACGAGCCGCCAAGGATTAAAAGGCGTTCCCTTTCTTTTCGCGTGCCCGCTCGGTTATTCGAGCCGCTTAAAGAGATCGTTCTATTATATTTGCAACATGAATAATTCAACATTAATTTTTCCAGCATAGAAAAAGCCGTCGCTTCCCATCACGAGAGACTTGAGTTTTACTCTCTGCGCTTTGGTAATTGAGATGAACTTTGGTAACTTTGATCGACCTTCTCCGTCTGCCTTTTTTTTTTCTATGATGAACTATATCGATTTAGTTAACGTTCCCTGCAGATCCCTCGGCCGTTGGCGTGCTCCAAAGTTAATACGCAAGGTGTAACGAAATTTAAAAACTCCATTATAAGTTTCGCCACGCTCTCGCCACTTATCGGCTAGTTGACCCGGGCATCTTACATTAAATCGCTCGCGAGCTAGTAGCTTCATCGCGTTCACCTCGCCTGCTTATTGTAGCCGCTTAATACGATGAAAGGGAATTCCAGCGAGGAGTACGCTATAAAAGTTCTATTACATGCGCGTCGTTCCTTTATACAGCACACCTTTCACAGTTCCGACCGAAAGTTGTTCAAGGAAGAACCGCGGTAAGAAACTATAGGAGAAAATGAAAAATTTACAGCGAACGGTGGAGCGAAGATTTTACTGGAGGATGTAAAAAAAAAAAGGAATGCGTTGATTTATCGTAACCGGAATAATACAACAGAAATCGTAGAAAAATGTATGCAACGTTATGCATCACTGTTTGACGTTCGTTAAAGAAAAACCATTTCGTTTAAGAGTCATAATGAAGGCGGTCGAACTTTATTTGAAAACAAGAAACGAGAAATCCCGAGTAACAATTTACTAAGCAAAGAGGCAACGGAAATACGTGGAACTGGATGAGCAACGTAAACAGCAACAAGGTATCTTACGTTGGAACGAGGAAATCAGATCAAAAAGAACGCGCTTACTCGGAATGACAAAAAGCAGATACCAAGTGTACAAAGCGGGACGAGAAAAGGAAGAGTTAGCCGTTTGAAATAATAGACTCGAATACGTCTTCCGTCCTGATGCATCGTTACCTCGTTTCCCTGTATGCGTTCACCCTTGCCGGAGTTTTGTTTTTCCTCGTCGCTGCCCGAATCACAGTCACTTTGGCACTTGGCCTGCATACTAGCTGGAGACAATCTTACGTTTCCGCACGAGCTGAGGGCTTATTCGATATGCAGACGGAAAGACGGTAAGGGACTTTTAATGGGGTTCGAACCGAGGCTTGTGCGAAATTAAATATTTGCCCCAAGTGTTCATTGAAGCCGCAGTTGTGTTTTTGTGATTTGTATCTTTTTTAGAATTGTATAAATTACACAGGTTAATAGAATTTTATTGCCCGGAATGAATATTTATTTAATGATTGGAATAACGTTTAATCCCATAATTTAAGTACTATCCGCAAAAATATTATTTATTTACGCGTATCAATAATGCCAGCAATCGTTTATTTCAATTTGCAAGTTAATTTATCTCACCACGTATTTATATTTTATATTTATCTTTGGCTGTATTTTCTATCTGCGCACACGTTAGTCAGTACATGTACATTATTTTTCTCTTGTAAATTAGTACCACTTATTTAGATTGTCGCATTCTACTCCTCCGATACTTTTCCATAATAGCTACCAACCAGGTTTTCAAAATTTATTAACCCTTCAGAAGATGATCTAGTTCGCGATCGCAAGCATCACGAAATATACATAAAACATATTCACGAAGGGTTTCGTAAGTCCAGAGGCTTAAAAGTTTTCTGGCACGGGGTTAGTGGTCTCCGTCGGGGTTCGTTATGTGTCCTCGTCGCGGCGCGAATTGGCCGAGCAAATGGGACGGCAAAATGAAAGATTAGCTGCGAGGGTGCGACAATATCCCCCAAAAGGAAGAGCGACCCTCGAACGTTTCAAAGATCCTCGTCTTGATAACCTCAGCACCGATCCACGACGACAGTCCTTAGATGTGGCCCGGAATTATTTAGTGGTGCGTAAGCCACAGCCTCGCATCCGAGCGAGGTTAATGGCTTCGATTCCCAGTAGTACGTTTGCCCGGCTCTCGAATTTGCCGTCGTTACTTCATCGGTTCACGGTCCCGAGCTACGTAAATAATGCATAATGCGGTCTATGCTCAGTTAAGCCGCTCGAGGCGCTTGATGCCTCTGTCGAAATTTACGGAGCCCAAGGATACCGAGATCCGCGCGTTATTAAAATCGTAATGGATATTAAACTTTTGTGGATCCGTCGATGGCGATCCTAATAGGATATCGAATGTAATCGCAGACATTCAAAAAATAAGCCAGAACTCGATGTTTAAGGAAAAATGCAGTTGCTAAATTAATTTGCGCCTGACTCGTTTCATGCATGAACCGAGAACGTGCACGATCCTACATTGCTCGCGCATTTTAGGCAGCAGTTAGGGTCATGTAAAACTCAATCGACCATAGGAGACATAAAGGAATAATTTGATCGTTTCAACGGGACGAGTTATTGGCAGACCCACCGAGGCTGATATTTAGTAGCTATCGATGGACACTTTACGCTGCAATTCCAATGCGATTCATAGCTATTATACGCACTCGGATATTAGCTCGATAATTTCGAAATTGTTACGCGCGATATTTAACCCGGGCTGCTGGTTTGGTACGGTGTGCGCCGCAACGACCACGGATGGTGGCCGTTTTGTCGCTAAACGTCGGATCCACCTCTAGTTCCGGGCAAGTGTCACGTTTGTTAAAGGTAACGACACGTGTGGACGTTCGTGTACATGTGTACGTGCAACAGTGAGAGCATGTCTGTTGGATATTAGAGTTCCGCAGTGCAGCGAATCTATGGCGAGCAGGCTTTCCGACTGCTGGGGGTCGACCAACCGGTCAACACCGAGAGTTTCTGGAGTGCACGAGAAAGAGAAAATGGCTGGGCAATCTGAGGGATGAGCAGCGAGAAGTGGTAGCGAAGGAGGTGAAGGAATAGAATGGGATGAAGGTGGAGAGCGATCGAGGGGCTTGGCTGGCATTAAACGGTGCTCCGCCGCCGGTACCGTTTGCGTTTGGGACCGATTGGATCCTTTTCGGATTAAATGACCCTCCGAAAACTTAAACGGAGATGTATTAAAGAATGTAACAGAAAGAAGTGTCAAGGAGATTGATGAGACTAGTATTGCTCATCATTCGAATATAATAACATTATTATTATATGGCACGCGGTTAAATTGAATTCTCGCGCCGCCGCTTTCTGGAAATAATATTATGCTTTATGCGCCCGACACCCGCGGAACCCTATTGGAATCCCTTAATAGGAATTTTTCACATTTTCTGCCCGTTCCCGGCGAATAAGACCAGCGAGACGTGGCCGCATCCATTGGCACAGATTCCGATGCGCTCGGGGGTGGGAAAACCGGAAGGGGCGGCGAGAGAGGAGCCGCTGCCTATTTCCATCTTCCTTTCCACCCGTTTCTCTCGCTCTCTCTCCTTCCGTGCGAGGGAACGAGGGGACAGATGGGCCATGGACGCGGAGGGGCGGTAGACCTACCCCCTGTTTGCTTTTTGCTTTTCTTTCCACGGTGATGGAAGCAAGGAAAATTCCAACGGTGCCAGCATCAGCATTCACCGTCGATATCAGCTTCCACCATCCGCTACCGCCGTCATCATCGCCGCAACTTTCCACCACCACAGATAAAAAAACTCGGCGGAAGCTCCGCTTTTCGAGATGGCGTGGTGCACGCGACGCTCGATAACACTTCAGAAGACGAAGTTAATTCCCGACGAGCAGCTGCATCCAAGGCTCGCCGGTCGACGCGACGGCCTCCCAAACAGTGGGGAATATTTTAATTTAATGACGAGCTCTTCTGTTCTCCTCCTCTTCGTTACTCTTTTCTCTCTATTCCATGCTTTTTCCGTTTCGTTTTTGCCCTATTTTTCCTCTCGCATTTTTCTTTTTTACTCGGCCGACGAAATAGTAAGCTTATCGTATCATTGGCGCGCGTACCACTCTGAGGCTAGAAAGCGTGCACGCGCTTTTTGAATCACGCGTTCTCGAGTACCGAGTGCATAAATCTCGATTGATATACTTTCGAGAGGGAAACACGAAGCGTTGGAAGTTTCTCGTGTTGCGTGCGTAATTAAAAATTGCTCGAGTTTCTCCGAAGGATTTTGCGACGCATTGATTTTCGATGCGATGAAATAATTCGAACCAAAACGCGAATGAATGGCGCATGCAGCAAAAGTTTCAAGTTTATTCGGAACCCGTACAAAAGCGATGATCGAGTTAATGCGATCGTCAGAGGCGCTTGCGAGTTTCACGGGCAGAATATTTCCGGTGTGTGCATCGCACGTGCCGTTTTCAAGCAAGCTTCTGCGTACACAACGGTCCCGTAGTTCAATTCGCGAAGCGCGCGATCGCAAACAATGCGCGAGCAACGAGGCTTCTAAACGACCTCGCGCGATCCGTTTGCACCTCGAACGTGAATTTTTCGAGCTTCCAGATGTTTTACGAGCTGATCGTGTGTGCTCGTCACCGATTATCCTCTGTCTTCACTTACGAGATTTCTCGTTATACAAAGAAATGGAGGAGTCTGCAATTCCTTATACTTTTAATGTGCAATGAAACTATAAACCATTCGCAGCAAGTGTCAAGACGCGTTACGTGCGGCTCGTCGATCGTTTGCCGTCGAACGTAATTTAATAACCACGGGTCACCAAGCTGTCTCGCGTAATGGATATTAAAAATGACTCCCCGGAACCATTGACTCGAATAATCGCTTGTTACCGCCGGCTACGCGTGTTCCTCCTCGATTGTAATCCAAAACACAATCCGATATCTCATGTGTGCGTCTACCAGTTACATTTGTTTATGCGTTTCGAAATAATGATAAAATTGTCATTTCTTTTTGCAGTTCAGCTATAACCATTAAAAACTTGAGTTTCTAATTAAAACGGTACCATCATTCAACGAGATAGAGTCTGAGGAGAATTTCGATAGGGTGCGATAAATTTTTTGCCACGCGCCACTCGAAAAGTCCGGAGACCGTCGACTATCAAATTCGTCTGCGGTTTGTCTCTCAAGTCCTGTTAGCATAAACGCTTGTTCACTGACGACGTTTACAGATACGGCGAGAATTTTTGCGTTTCGAATGAGATTGAAATGTATTCCGAGGAGATGCTTCCAAGGGGCGACGGTGAACACCGTTTTACGAGTTCGTTCGCCGCGGGGATCGTTTAACGTATTACGCTTTCCGTCGACGAAATAACGGCCATCAGAGCGGGTGTACGCGTAGAAATTACACCTCCGATCTTTTTCGCGAAACTGTACTCTTCGCTCTCGCGTGCATAGACCCCACGAAACAGTCAGATTATGCGCCCTTAAATGCGTATGCCCTTCTGCCAGGCAAAACGCGAAAGATTTATCCGCGATCACGTTTCTCCCGTTGACTGATAGGTACGATTACGCGCCGCGGAGTTTTTGTTCGTCCACCAGTCGTATTTTATCGGGCAGCGATAGGAAAAAATGACGGACGTCGCGATTTTGGTAGCTGCTCGTTACAAATGGAACGATCGCACTTTGTCAGGATTCATTGTACACGTATATGTATGTATAGTTCCACAAGTTTTGTTACTGCCATACACTTTTCACTGAGGAATACGAAATATTGTTCGTATTAGATGAAAATAGCTTTTTTTCTCCGTTCTACTTCGCGTTTTGTATGACGAATTATATGAAATGCGAATGATAAGGGGAAAAAAAGCAACACACATACTTTGCATATAATTTTGATAAATATACGTATTTACAATTAAATATACCATGTGCAAAAATGAGGTTCGCGTACAGTCCTTAATAAAGCACTTGGATCATATGAGCTGAAATTTTAATATGTACATTTCAGTTCGAATGAACTGTGCTCGGTGTTGCGGCCTGTACGTCCGACTAATCTAAGATATTACCACTTGCACGTTTGCTGGGACGCTCACTATTGAACGAAGAGACATTTTTATCTCTGACATGAGTTTTCCCAAATTATACACAGGGCGCGAACAACGTCTAGATCTATCGACAGAATTGAGATAAATTTTTAATAGGACGAATTTAAATGTGCTAACAGTACTAAATATATTAGTCACCCCATGGCAGGAAAGCATTACACGTGAAAGAAGTGACTTGCACCTTATGATCTACCGAACGATCTTTATTAAATACATGACTATATTTTTCTGCTTGCACGTGGGGATGGAAAGGTAGCTCGTTGCTTGTACATAAAGGTGCATCGATCGCGCAAGGGCGCTTTAATACCTACGTAGATGGGACGGCGCTAAATCAAAACCGGTAGCCCGACTGGGTTCACCCGATCGGACCTCATAAAAGTTCGTCTCACGAATACACGGACGAGAGAGTAGAAAGACACAGAGCCATGAGTAAAAAAAACAAGTAAGGGCTCATGATTGCGTGCCGAGGTTTCGTAAAACACGTTCCATACCTCGAGGCTTATTGAACTATCGACTTTCCGAGGACTAACACTCCCTTTCAATGGCCCAGATAAAGAAAAGCCTGTCGTTTCGTCAATAAACTCGTGGCTCGTTTCTTCGATTGCTGGCCGCTTATAGGTGAGGTATATGGGGAAATTATGGGGATGATCTTCTATTTCTTCAGCTGCGATGTATTTTTTCCCTTGATTTTAATTAATTGACAGCTATCCTTACGAGCTATCTGACGCACGTAGGCTTATCCGCGAACAATCTGCAGAATGCACCGTGCGTAAAGTTCATCCCAATTTGATAGTCGGAGCGTAATCTCTTTTAATAACGGGATAGACATCGCTTTCGAGATTGAAATTTTTTCTTGCGGCCGCCGATTTGCCGCGTCATATCGAACTTAATCGATCTGTGAAATTAGAGTATTAAATTGTAGAGAAACGGCTGGACTTTCAGGGGATGAGGAAAATGAAATGGTTAGCGAGTTGGCCGATTTTCTCGGCGCGATGATTTCATTGGCGAACGTCGTCTGTTCTCGAGCGGCTGTAACCCAAGCACTCTGTCAATTGTTTAACGCCGAAAACTTTCAATTGCTCGTTATCTGTTGCGTCCGATAATGAAAGTATTTAACCGATAGAAGTTAGTTTATCGTGATTCTGTTCCGCCGTGCTTTATCGTCTACCCTTTTATTGATTTTCGAACTTGCTCCTTGCTTTTACATTGCGCTCCTTTCTTTATCCTTGCTTGAACAAGTTGAAACTTGTCGACAAGTTCGATTTGTCGCTCGGCCAACCAGATATTTGCCTCTGCGTCATATGTGTCGGGTTACCGTAAATAAAGTCAAAGTTGTAATTGTATTAAAGTTACAGAACCACGAAAGATCTCCTTCCGTGCCACACCGAAGGGGTACAACAATGTCTCCGCGCGATGTTCTTTTTTCATGTTGCTTCGTTCTTTTGTTTACCAAGTGCCGGAACAGCCATCAGGGCTCGTCGATTAGAAGAGAGACGTGCAGGAAAACGGGCAACGCAGTGAAAATATCGCGCTGCCGCATACGTCGTTCGTAGCAACGAAACGGGGATGGATGCCGCGTTGCGTCGACGACATCGGAATTGCAAAAATTCACGCGCGGTCCGCCCGTTTTCCCCGACTTTCTCCTCTTTTCTCTGTCGTGCTCAGCCATCCTGTCGACGACCAACGGCGCATTTTCTCAATTTGTCTCGCCTCGTTGTAAGCGGTTGGACGAGAAATTCTCATTTACAGCAGCACGCGTGTACGTATGCACGCGCGATCGCGATAGGAGGGAGCCCCATAGACGCGGTATCATTCGCGTTCCTTCGTTGTTCACAACAAAGCCGAATATTGATTAAACCGTACCGCGCACTGACTGCGTGCAGGTAATTAGTAGATGCACGGAGTTTTAATGGCCCTTTAATAACACGCAACATCAGAAATGGTAGGGTGGGGTCGTAGACCCTGCCTGTTTCCCTGCTGGTTTTCCATCTTTTCCTTCCCCTTTATCACCCGTCATCATCGCGCGCGGACCAGCCATTACTGCCGCCCTGTCCAGTAATTTTGTCATGGACGATTATTCCGCTAAGATATTCCGTAAACAGAGTTGCTAGAAGAATCGCTTATTAAACGTGCTCCCCTGTAATCCAGTTTGAGAATTCGGCGTCATTTATGAATTCCTTTCCGTAAGCGTGTTGAATGAATTTGAATGATTTAATCTGTGACGACTGTATAAACACAATGGTAGTAAAGCATATTCTTCGAATTGACTATTTTTTTTTGGGAGAGAACCTTAATTGCAGAAAAGTTATAGAAATGAAGTTACTTGAATCTTAAGTATGCAACACTCGAGCGAATAACATCTTTTCTGGGCCACTTTAACGAGCAGCCCACTGACGCAAAAAGAATAGCCGACACGCTCCTTCCGTTCGCCTCGGCGAAAAGTGGAAAGAATGAACCGAACATCCACTTAATTGCGTGGGATTTCGAATAGAGAGGCAGGTTGAAACGGCGGTAGGCAGTGTTTGTTCAGTACGCTGCGCTCTTTGTGCCGTTATAACGTGGTGTTACGTTAGCGGTGCAATTATAGCCTGTGCGTACCGCGTCATGAAAGAAATATATTAATACGACGGCGCGGCTCGTAAATTATTAAACGTACAAACGTCCGACGAAATTACGGGAGAACGAGCCGCGACGCTGTACGGCGAGCACCGGTGAAAATTTAATAACGCACGTTCGTCCCGTCTGATTGCAACCCAATTAATTACGCACGAATATTTATTAATCGGTCGTTTCGGAGTCGCGGGACCAGAATGAGCTTATTGCGTTTGCCGGGCAAACAAGCGAAATTGCAAAATATCCGTCGGCCCGATCATTTTTCTAACTTAATTCCATTGTGTCCATAACAAAATTTGCCGGAGGGGTTTAAAATGAGTCCAAAATTCATGTCACAATAATGTGTTCTTTGAGTTTATTAATATCGTAATTAACTATTGCAGGCAGACTACGTGTTAGATGCAAATATTCCCTTCCTCTTCGTTTACCTTATTCTTTCACCTTTCCCCTGTATACGTCACGAATTCTTTAATTCAATTCATTCATGGAGCGTTGCCTCGCGAATAAAATTGCGCAGCTTCTCCTTTTCAAGCATCATTGAACGCCGCTCTTCCGAGGTATATTTAAGGTGCGCCGTCGGTGCTGTTTGCAGAAAGTGGTAGCCGATAATTTCAAATTTATGTAGCACGAACAGGAATGGCTGAAGTTAAATAGAGCCGGATATTGAAGGATGCGCTGAATTTCCATGACTAGTAGTGGATTATACGATTCTATCTCGATGTTCCATCTCCGTCCATCCATAACGCGTCACGGTTTTATTGTGAGCAAACCGTCTGGCCTTTTTTCAGTTTCTGCGCGAACGATAAATCCGAACGCGCGCTCCGTCCCTTTCTCCTCGTTCCAGCTCTATCTGTCCTCGCTATTCAAACTACGGCCAAGGTAATCGATTTCTACCGATCTTATCGGCGCGCTGCTGGTACAGTTTCCGATGAATCGCGGAGTATGTTTGCTTGGGCGATTCAAGCAGGAACTGTAGAGGAATTATTCACCGAGCCACTCGATAATTGGCTATGTAGAAATGAATTAGTGTATTAAACAATCCACGTAGAACTCCTGCAAAGTGAATCCATCGTTTAGTCCTATTTGTCTCTGCGGATAATTCGGTTCTCCAAGTCTATCTTAAACTGCGCATAGTTCTATATCATTGCGGATCGCATTGCTTCCCTTGTAGAATCGAGGAGAATTTGAGGAAAATGGAAAAACGAAGCGGCGGATAGGAACCGTTGGAGCGGAGACAGTAATCTTGTTTGCGCACTTCTATCTCGTGGATTATCATTAATTTATTCGCGGTTCCCGCGAGCGCGCGCTGTTACTCGTGGGCAAATCGTTAACGAAGAATAATTAAAACGAGAGGGTTTTACCTCGCCGAATGTAGCTGCAGTCGCCGAACGGCACGAGCTCCGAGCAATTAAATCCGGGCCGGGCTGTGTCGTCCTTGCCCGGCCGTTTGATCTGTCCACAGAAAAACCTGAAACGCGCACCGACACTTTGCGGATCGATAGTGCCCCGATGGCGTGCTCGCGATAATTGTTACAATGCCGCCTAATATTTTTAAAGTTCGGTAAACCAACGGACAGTGGATAGGCTTAATCCTCAGATATCGAACACGCCCGACCGATAACAGTCGCTCGTCATTCCCATCGCTCCCAGTATTAATTGGTTTAATTAAGTGGTCGAATTGCTGTCGCTGTTGCGACTCGTCCTGGATTAATGTCTGATCAGATACTGGGGAGCATCTTGCCCACGGGAAGGCCTTTGTGAAATGTGTTGTACGCAAGTTCGATCAGTCTCTCATGTCGGTCTACTAATTAGCTTCGACGATTTGTTCAATAATTGAACAACATTCGATTTGCATGTCGTTATATCGCATCAGAACTTGTATAAAAGCAGCATCACTGTCGAGTTCAGTGTGCTAATGCAAACCAATCTTTTTATATTGCAAATATCACGTTTTCCATGCAACGTTTTCATTTTATAAAGATAACATTTTATATCCGTTATAATTCCGAGAGTAACTCGAATATTAGAACGTGTCATCAAAAGTTTATGAAGATGGGATACGCTATTCGGGGCGAATGAAGTGTCACAAATATAATCTCCGGATTACGGTTCTTGCTTATGAAATGCAACTATATTATAACTTATAGCGTTCGCTCGGATCCTCGTGGTTTCGATTTTACGCCAGCTCCGGAGTTTCGCAGGGATAATTAAATTACGTTTACGACGTCTTCCGACCACCGAGCAGAAAGAAATACACAAGGCATTTTTTAATACGAGCCGGCTTACTTAAAAGAGCTTTATGCTGCGCGGCTAAGAGATATAATTCCCTTTAATACACCCTCGGCTTACCGCGAGAACCTTAAAATTCCGCTTAATTAAATCTTTCGCGCGAATAAAGTCGCTGTTTAAGGATTTTACAATTATCGAGCTTGCAGCGAATTTGTTTACTTCCAGTCATAACGCGAATAATTTCAGACAATTTCTTTTAGTACAGCGTACTAAACACGCTTTCGATCGCAAACCCATTCGTCGTAAATAGGCCTTAGAGAGACGCGTTTCGACTGCTGCGTCCGCTCCAATCATCCGTTCACGGATGAGAAACGATCCTTCGCGTATTGCGGGAACAGGATTCCTCACGAGACGTCTGGTATCCTGACCACGCGTGATCCTATGCCGCGAAGACTGTCAACCAGCCGACGACACTCCAACCCTCTTTGGTCTTACAGTTTTGATACGCTATTTCATCGCCGGTGATGCGAGATAGGGGAACGGCCGGGGCGTCAGGGGGTAAGGCGCGGAAGGCAGCAGCGGGAGGGCAAGAGGAGGAAGCTCGAGAAAGGAGCATCTCGGGAAATAAGATTCTGACTTTCTCCTTGACGTTATCTGTCTTGCGACGACGGATCTACAGAGGTGCAACGGTGTAGACTGGTCGGCGGAAGGCAGGGGAAAAGGGAGTAAGAATAAGAGAGGAGGGAATAGTGGAAATTCTTCCAGACGGCTGATGCGACGTCTTTTGTTTGTTCGTTGCGGTATACGGCCAGTATGCGCATATCCGCGCAGAATTTCCATACGTGTCCTGCACGTAAGACCCTTTTCTCCAGCCCTGCGGAAAATGCACGGACTTTGATGCGGCTTATTCCGAAAGTATGAGTTTTGTTGCATTCGAAATTTTATCCCGCGGATCGCCGGTCTCGGATCGAACCTCTTGATTAAATTTCCAGAACTCTCTCCTCGGATCGCTCACTGCATGTTCCGCGAAAAGTTCCTGTTAAAGAAATTGGATCGCGGATGCGTGTCTTACAATTTTCGATTATTATGAGAAGGAACCAATTTATCGCTGCAGCGTTGAGCAAAGTAATTATCGGTACTATTTACTTGAAGATCTTCCTTCGTGATGAATGTTGGTCACTTCTCTTCCGTTATTGAAAATGGCATTCATCGAGCCCTACAAAGCATCGCGGTACGGAGTCGCGAGTTATCGAATTTCGAGCACGTCCCTTTTCCGTCTACTTTCTCCGAACTGACGCAAATATCGCCCAGAAACCGCGTGACGCTTTCGCGGTCGCGAACTCAATCTCGCTATGTACGGGTGCACGTCTGTGCGCGAGTAAAAGGGGTTAGCTGGCGCACAGTAAAGAGGAAAGAATATGAAGAAAGAATGTTAGGAGGAAAGTGTAACGTTCGTCAAACATAAAAGCAGGGTACGTGTGCCGAAACGTGTAATTGCGGATTCCAGTTTTTCGAGGGCCTCTAATCAACTGGCACTAATTAATCAGATCTGCTTCATAAGTGACCCAATCAGAAGGGTGACCGTTTTACGCAATGTATTGCTGAGGAAAACTTTCTACAGTGAAATATGAAGACTCTACAATTTTATCCATTTTCACCCACTGACCCAAAATTTCACGACTTCCGCATTTTCTGTTTTCCGTCGCCGCTTTTTTTTCGTATGCATCTTCCTCGTGAAAACTCCATCCGGCTAGGCCTCGCCAGAGGGTTAACTGGAGTTGATGTATTGAAAACAACCCTCGTCCGCTATCTGGACAGCTTATCATATCCATCATTCTACCCTATTTGTACCGTCTGTGCAGACCGGCCTCTCTCGTAGAGAACGCAGATCGTCGGTGTATGTATGTCCAAGCAAAATTACCGTCCTCTGACTGCTCCGTTTTTTTTTTCACGCTTGTAGCAAAGTTGTCCTAAGCTCAAGCTTTCTTTCATAATCCATTGCGTGAACAGCCCTGGTCATGTTTCTATCTCCAGAGGAGAACCATTTAATTTACGAGCGCGGCTTAGAAGTAATAGCATTTAAATTATATGACTACTTTTGTAGTTTGTACATATCAAAGTTATTAAATGAATCTCTACTAATCTCCAAACTAAGGTTCCGCTGTAGGACAGAAGAAATGTGTTTCGTATGTTTAACGGCGCATTTTAATCGAGATAACCGGAATAATACGTCCACCGTAAACATCATAGGAATGAACGATGATGTCAACGGGGATATAAAATTAATTAAACGCCGTGGAGTGCTCGATTCAAATGTAAAGAAACGGCTGATTCGAGTCCAGAAATTATTCAGAAGACCATTAACAAACGTCTACCTCTGATGTGAAATTGCTCTTTTTATATTCGCTCTGGAAACCCGACGGAGCCTTATTAACCGTAGCAGCGCGGTTTGCAAACAGTGCCCACCTCCGCCGGTTTCGTTTAATTTCATTTAAGACGAGAGAATTCCATTTTGATCGTGACCAATAAAAATATAACTCCTTTTTCCCTTACGCTGGACCATTTGCTGGGAATACCGTTTCCACTTGTTCTATGGTTATTACAGAGAACGCTCATTATTTCCTTTTATATCGCAAAGGAACGTCGGTTGTCTTTCTCTCTCCCTCTCTCTCTCTCTCTCTCTCTCTCTCTCTCTCTCTTGTTTGCTGTCAGTAAACACATTTAATATCTCCTGTTTCGCGAGCTGAACCGATGGAAAACAAGAAGGCGAAGCAGCTCGTGCAACAATTTTCCACGGAACCATTACTCGGCGGTAGCTACGGGCGACGAGTTAAAGCGAGTCACAAAACATTTCTTCCTCCGCTGTTCGTTAAATATCACGGCTTTGTAAGAACTATTCGTAACAGTAAGTTTCACGTGATGTTAGTCAGATTGCGAAACAGAGTGCGTAAGAAGATAAATTTTAGAAGCCGTGAAGGCGCTGTGCATTCGTGTCCATTTATGTATTTTGAGAATGGCCTCGGTTCGTACACCTATAAATATTAATAGGAACGTCTCGTTGTTTTACAATTTTCAGTCCATAAGCTGTATTTACGAGCGATGTCCTCTTCCTCTTCCGGGGCGGAAAAGTTTGCACCTTCCGTGTCTCGGGTAGGCCGATTTATAATAACACTTGTGCGCGAGGAGGTAGAAGTCTCGAGGATAGAAGATAATAGAGGAAAATGATTTCTTCGGACGACGTAGTGACGCAAGAAAGATGGTGTAGAGATAATCTAAACGCGAGGCGATGGAGAAGTGGCAGGTCAGACTAGACGAGTTGTCAGCTCATGATGGATGGACGTGCAGACGCACATAGGAGCGAAGATTCTCTTCCCTCTTCTACGTGTTTCGCCTTACTTTCCTTTGTGCTCCTTTTTCTATTCTTCTCTAGACAAGCAAACACCATTCTGCCATAGTATTTTCTCTAGTTCCCTCGGCTTACAGCTGCCTGATTCTTCGCACCCGGCAACGTATGTCAGTTGCTTGGTCTAATTCCGTTTCGTTCAGAAATAAGGCGGTAAAAAGCTGTGCTCCACTCACAGCACACGGAGTCTGCAGCTTTCCGCGCATCTTACGATCGAAATGCGATATTAAAATTTCTTTCATACTTTGATCCATGTTTAAATAAGTTATCATTTCCACACGGAATTTGTATCGGTAGATCGAATGGGTTTAAAACGACATCGTATCTCCGTTATAATCGAATCGGTCAGCCCGAGATCCTATATGAAATATCTCTACGAACAATATCTTTGCGAAAGGAAATTCCACTGTTCCCGGAGTTTCCCTCCAGACGCAGCTAGATTATTTCACCCCTTACCCTATTGCATCGTTTCTGTTGTCCTCCGCTCCTCGTATTCACAAGATCCTCACCTTTGGAGTCGCGCGCAGTACGTTCACGCCCCAGTTCTCTCCTGCCATGGAATCGACGCTATAGCGAGGAGCGTTGCAGAATATCAGAAATATTGCAACAATATACATGCACAAAGTTGCTTTGTTCGGACTCCTTCTCAGCGGGTCGACTGTACTGCAGAAGTTTCGAGTTTTCTTACACCCGCGCTTCCGCATTGAAATGCAAACGTTATTCCCGACACATACATACATCTCTCTGTCGCATTTACGAGGCAGGCGTATGAAGTGGATCGTTAAATTTTTCTCTGTGTAATACCCTTTCATATTGCGCTTTGCATTCTCCAATTTTGCCCCGCCCTGTACCTCGTACTCTTGCTTTCATTGCTTCAAATTTTCTATACGAAAGCCATTATCTTCTTAAATGTTCTACGCGTATACATTATTAGATTTCCAATTACAGCAATTATCGAGTACCGTATTTCTTTTGTTTTTTTGTTCTGAAACGAAAGTGATTTAAACGGCGACACGTGTCGATCGATAAACCTTCAAGGAGGTATGCACATTTAATCAAGTCGGCCGGGGTAAATCGCCACACGGTTTCCGGTGCGCCCGTTTTCCGGCTACAGTTTTCAGACGGTTCGCCGGCTTCTGTTTACGCGCTATTCCACGTGCACGTTCGCTCGTCAGGCGCCTGGTCTCAAGACAGGCAATATGTTCACGCTCTAATTCCCCTGGTTGTGTAGCAGCTGAAAGGGATGGACAAGGGTGGGACGGAGGTGCATCTAATACCCCTTTTCCTTCGTGCCTCGAGCGACAGTTAGAATCCACGTATCTCGGTGTCCACACAAAGACCGCGCGGGCCGTGTACACACGGTCGTCCCTGTTCGCACACCGTTACCACCGGCCGCTACAAACGAGAGTCCAGTCGACCGGAAGGGCAGCTCGCACGGAGAGTCCGCCTCAAGCCTGCAAACGTGTCTACCGCTTCCGCAATTTGTGCTTGCGGCTTTTCTCTCAGGCGGGGCCAGATGTACAGGTAACGAGCGTTCGTGCAAAATGACGAGCACGAGTGCATTTTTCACCGCACCTCTCGCGACCCCGAAACACGTCCACCGCGTTGTTCCGTCACGCTTCACCCGGGAGAACCGGCGGAAAACGTTTATTAAATGCATCGCACTGCTGCTGCTCACGAGTTTCACGAGAATTTTATTTAGAAGATAATACGATAGATTCGAGGATATGATTATACAAATAAATATCTATATTAATACTGCTTGGTGTAAACATTTTGTAAACGAAATACCCTTTGCAACCGCTTGAAAAGATCGCGTTTAAGAGATTGCAAGGAGCATTATCTGTACGCAAGGAATACAATTCTTTTAGTTTCTTGTTTAATCTTTATGAAATTAATTTTAATGAATTCTGGAGACTTCTTCAAGTTAAAATGACACCAAACACGACAGAAATCGCGTAGCTTTTTGTTACGTTGTAATAGTACGTCGCTCTCCAAAAACCCGGACACGAGACGGTGATGTATAAATGGACCCTTGTACCGCGCGGCCCTGCGCGGCAAAACTCCAATACGATCACCGAGCTGGCGCAGGTATACGAATTTGAACCACGGGTTAGGGTTGCAACGCTGCGAGCCAAAGAAACGCAGCGGCCTCGATTATTCGAACGTTCGTTAACAGAGAGACCGCTAATCGGATTTTCGTTTTTTCACATGTGCACCAGGCGGCTTCTCGCTTTTTATTTGCGCCCGCCACAGCTAAAAAAATTCGCCCCCCGCGGCGTTTGCACCCTAGTCTGGGTTGCACCTCGGCCGCCGACAACGAGGCTAACGTTTCCGTCGCGCCGACGAAACGAGTTTAAAAATGCAGCAGGACCGCTCGCGAATGTCCGGTCTGTGCCTGGGGGACGGCTCGGCGACGGCGATGAGGGGGTTCGTGTGGGGCATCGAGGGTCGCATCAGGCTGGCGGCGGATGTTGGACGGTAAGCGTCGTGTTCGCGGCGACCACCGGCGCGCGGCAATAAATTTGTTTTAAAAAGCGAATTCTGCTTGTTCCACGGGCGCGTGTGTATTACGCGCTCATCCGTGTGGCGAGCGTTAAAATAAAAAAAAAAAACGACCGGGTGAACGCTAAATCTCGGTACAAAATACGATCCGCCAGCAGAGGGGGTGGAACGACCCGGCCACGTAGGAAGCAGCGATCAGCGTACGCGGATTTTCACCAACGTAGCTGCGCAGAATAAGCCGACAGCTTATGCTTAAATTCGTTTCTTTTCGCTGGCCACGTTACCGTGACGAATACAAGATAATAACGAATGAAAAATCTGACAGATGTGATAAAGCGTTTTCAGATGTAATTGCTCAAACGTGTTCCGCAAACGCGTCGAAGGTACACGGAAGGGCTTTATCCCCAGAAATCCAATAAGCGCAGAAAGTAACTGTTGCGCGTGCAATGCAAATACACTCTACGGACGCTGTACACGAAACAACAATCTGCGCCCAAAGACGCCAAGCCGAGGAGATTAAGTCAAACAATTTAGGAAACACAAACGCGCGTCTAACTCGAGACGTCCTCTTCGAAAACTCCGTGATAAACGTGCGAGAAGAGCAGCTACTCGCGACGACTCGCCGGATGGGAAGGGTATATCCGAGCGATGCCGTACAGAAGCGTAGAGAAAGGGAACGAGGCTGAAACGCGGGAATCAGCATGAAAATCCTAGCTACAGTTTACTTAATGACGAAAGTTCCTACCCTCGGTGAACGAGTCCCGGGCTTCCGGTGGCTCTTAAACCGAATTCAAGACGGTGGACGGAAAGCTGCGCAATCGGCGCCGCGGCGTCACATCGGTTGTATAAAAAAAAAAATAAGTCCTGAAATTTTCTACTGAGAGTTACGGCCGATTTGAGCGCGATACACGCTCGCGTCTGGATTTACTGCGAGTGCACATATTATTCGAGTACGTGCACACGTCGCGGCGACGTGGCTGATATTAAATATTCGAGGAAATAGTGTGCCGGGGTAAAATATGAACGCCACGGAAGCCACGCACGATTCTTCGTTTTGTAACGGCGATGTGTTTCGCGTTTACCGTTGTTGCGAATTTTTCGCAACGTCCGGGATCAACGTTGGCGACGTCTACGCTCGGTGTTCATTTGATATACATTCGGTAATTAATTAATTCACTTAAATTCTGCATAATTTTATCCACTGTTACCGAAATGGCCGATAATTCAATCGCGAAGCGCACAAAAATTAGCCCTCGATCGAGGGTGCTTTATAGACACGATGGATTGATTCATGATTCTTTAATTAAAATGAAACAGCGTTGTGCTCCATATTGCGAATTTATATATGCAAATCAGATCTGTAATCGGCCGCTGGAGCAACGGTGCACGAACTGCGATTCGTTCGTGTCAAATTAAGCGGGGCTCACGTTCATGGGCCGCGCATATCGCTTGCATTTTTAATTAACATTTATGAGTTGCACTTTTGTAAATGATACCCCGTTTATGATCAATGCGCCGTTCGAAAATGTTCGTCTCGAATTGCGATCGTCCCTCTGCTGATAAACGCGAAATATAAACTACAGCATCGGATATCACCGACAAGAACTTAAATTGCTTCATTACAAGCTTAAATTATATTTGAAACGATGACCATCTGTATTTTAATTTTTGAAGAAATTGAATAGTCTGGCACCAATGCTACAAACGTCGCTCGAATTTGTTACGTAAATTTAATTAACAATCAGTCGTAGCTTAGTCGCATAGAATGAAACAATTTAACCAAGAAGTAACCATGCCAAAACGCTAAACATTTGTATAAGTAAACCCGACTAACCGCGACTCCGGTTAATTAGCAATCACAGCGAAACCATAGCCCTTCATTACGAAAGCTGTGCAGTGGCAAACGTGTCGCGCGTTAAAGGAACGAGCCTTTTAATGCGCGTGGCCGTCTACAAAGGGCCGGGTAGTATCTCACAATTACGACGGGTCGGGAGATTCACTTACGCGGATTATCCTCAGCCGGAAGTGTCGAAAGTTCTACGCCGGTGTAATATGTAGAGGAGGATGAAGTCTGGCCGTGTAGTACAACGGCGATAGAAAGGCGCCATTCTCGTCGGACTCGGATAACATCCCTCGAGATGGTATAAGGAAAGGGGTGAATCCCATCAAAGTTGAAAGTGCCAAAAGTTAACGCCTCCCGTCTGGCAGGCTCGGTTTGCCTCTCATTGTCAGTTTTTTTTTCTCTACGAACGACTTCTTTCCGCTGCTTTGCCACCCCTTGCCCTCCCTCTGCAACCTAGACGAACAAGTAGAAAAGTCGTGGGGGCGTAACTTCGGTTCGGTGACGAGACCCGCGTTTCGTTCTTTCTCCGTTAAACCGTCAGTCTGGCCAGGGGCGAAGAAGGGAAAGGTAGAAGTGCCGCGGGGGAAATAATACGGTCGAAAATCTTGCTACCCTCGCGACGCTCGGGGGAGCGAAATAACGGCGAGTTGCTACCGCGGAAAATTCAGAGTCAACTACGCCGTTATTGTTTTCCAAGAGTTTCCGGTACGAGTTTGGGGTGGTAACGCGAACCCGAAGGAGCGGCAGGGAAACGCAGTTTGGTCGCGGGACACGGTGGCACTACTCGGAGCAAAGACGACGTTCAAAGTAACGCTACTTAAGTGCGCGCCAAGTTGCTTTGAAATATCGTCCGCGTAGAGAAATATCGTTACGCCTTCTCGCGATGAACGCCGGATGAAAGGGAATGGGACGCGTGACGTCGGGACGTTCCGACGAATATTACCTCGCCCATTCCGTTTGATCGTCACCGAAAAACTGGACGAGCTCTTTGTGTCGCGTATCGCAGGGACAAGAAGAATGCGGGGAAGAGAAGGATAGCTTGCACGGGGGTTCGTGCTTTTTTTTTCAGCAGTCTGCAAATAACTCGCGTACGTTCGCCGAGAGATTCCCTGGCTGTCCCCGTGGGAGACCGCATCTAATCAGGATGAATGGCCTCGCCTAGTGGCCCGAGCGTATCCCAACCAACGACTTACACGCTGCGGCCACCCCTGGCATTTCACTCGATTCCGGCCCGTGCCCCGGTTGTCGTCAGTCTTCATTATAAAAGAGGCGCGCTCGGCGGCTGAATCTCGTTTGTCTGTCTCTCGTTCCCCTGCCGCTTTGCACTCGACAAAAATCGGCGGGTCGATGTTTCACCCGTGGGCTGATTTCGTGGTCAGAGATCGCGGAGGGACGATCTTAAGCAGGAGGGCCTCTTCAACTCTTCGCCGGAAGTGCCACCTTGTCGATTATCCGTGGCACGCGATGGCGTCGACCGACTCGTCCGGACGAGAGATCGGGACGAGAAACAACACTCGGTTGAATGGGATGGAAAAAAAAAAGAAGAGGAAATTGATGAAAGTGGGTCAATGAACACGCAGACGCGTGGCGGTGCCGATCGATTTTCACTTTCGTTCCCGGAAATCACGGGGGTGTGCGTCGCCTACCGTAAGGAGGGTGCGATCGTTTTGGGGCGGATCATCGAACGGGGGAGTTCGGGAAACCGCCACGTATCCGTCTCTCAGAGTGGCTACTAAGTATTTTATTTCCTGTCGATTTTTTTCTTACAGGACCAAGGATCGCAGAGCTGGGCTGTAGTTGCGTGGGGGCGGCTTAAAGATTCATAAGTTGAATTAAAAAAGAATAAGGAAAGTTAATCGGTATACATATGTATTTGCGAAGCAATTTTTTAAACTAAACGACTGCTCATTACAATACCGGATGTCAAGCGTTATAAATAAATTAATTGTTCGCTCGGAATCCAATATACCTGTGCAAATATCGAAGCAACCGCAAAAATCATTCGAAATTAGATACTCGAAGTCCGGTGGACGGCTGTGGTGACCATAGCCCACGCGTTTCGCGAAACTTTACGTGAAGCGGCTATTGTTAGTCCAGAGTGGCACTTGAAATGGAGTGTACCCTCTTCTTCCCTCACTGTCTCTGATAACAGCGGGAGGAAACTCTTCGGCTCAGGCCTTTTCCCAAGCCTCCTCAAATGGATCTGTTTCTTCTTCGATAAGTTCTTCCTCCTCCCCCTTGTCCCGTGGCTGCGCCTAGGCAGTCCAACGAAATCCTTAAATCGACTGTCACTGTCAGAGGGAGGAGGGAGATTTCTTCGCCACCAATCTTCATTCGCAGCACTCGTACGTGAAATGATGCGTTAAATTTGCGAGCCCGGGAGGAGCGAGAGAGGAAAATGGGATATCTCGAATGGGGCTCAAAGGAGATTTTTCGATCGTTCGAAAATCAGTAGATTTCCACGAGGACTCGAGAGTGTTCGCAAATCTATCTGGCGGAGCATTGTGTCCGAATGAAAGTGGAAAACGCGGGGAGAAGCGGAGATGAGTATGTTATTATTTGCCGAGCGAAATCTTCTTCGGGTGTCAGGAAAATTTTCCCAGGACGAACGACGGGAAAAGAAGCATTCGTCGAGCTCATAAACGTCGCGAATGAAAAGCCTTTAACGAACCGAATGAAATCGCGGAAAATAGTAATTTATAGTCCTTCTGTCTCATTGCTTAAATCCCTATGAAACGAATAGACTTGGATAATTATTTACGTCCTGGTTCGCGCTCGTTACCGAAGAGAAACGCTTCCCCGAAGCGAAGAGCGCGTTTCTGGACGGACGAACGACGAATCGAGGCGACGAATTAAGAGTCCGCCAGGACGATTAACCCCGGGAAATTTAATCTCGCTGAAAACGAGGGACGATTTAGATTGGTACGACGCCCTTAATAGTTCCTGTAAAAAGAAACGAATAAAGTCTCTGTCCCTCCTCCCTGCTTGGTTTCCAGCTGCGAAACACTTGTTCGTTTACTCTCTCTCTCTCTCTCTCTCTCTCTCTCTCTCTCTCTCTCTCTCTCTCTCTCCCTGGTAGATCTCGAGGTGGTCGGAGCACGGTTAATTGGCAAAATTACTACGGTTCGAGCGAGGAATAAAGCGAGGGAAATACGTCTACTGGACATTAAAAACAAAAGTAAAGTTAATAAAGACCCATATCTGTTTCGATAAAAAAAAAAAAATCGCAAATAAGTTTTCAACTTGAAGATCCCCTGTGAAAGGCGGCCGTTAGAATGCATCGTACCGTCGGTTCTCATAAACAGACTAATAGCGGGTTAAATCGTTGGAAGTTCTAGCCGTGCCGCGATTAAGGTAACAAAGTGCAGGGGTAGTTTACATACATTACAAGTAACAGAGCCGAAACTTTAGAGACTCCATTTTCCTTCTGTTGCGAACGGAAGTCTGTCTACGTTTCGTAAAACGCCGCATGCATAATTAATGCGATGCAACTTTGACGTATGTATATAATCGTGCTGCCCGTTATTGAATACACCGAATCGTCCGATAATACAGCTTATTCGCTGATCGTTTTGGAAGGCGTTGATTCGAGCGATGCGACATTCCGGCAGAGAAACCCTACACGTATGCAAACGTTGCTGATAAGTTCTTAGTAGCATCAACGCAAAATTACTTGGAGGTACAGTCGCTTGCGCGCTCGGGGTTAATGACTAGGGCGCTTCAGAATAAATTGCCGTCCCATTTTCTTCCGACGAAGGAGATTCACCCGAGCCGCACAGTTTTTAGCTACCCTCTGAGACAGCAGAATCCGCGAGGCTTTTGTTCCGCGCACCCTGGCGATTATCCACGGCCGCAATCAATTATTACGTTACATTACGGCGAACGTAAGAAAGGTTTCTAACAGGGAAAAGATAATACAGGCAGAAGTTGTTCGCTGGCGCTAAAAGCTTCAAGGCGTAACACGCGGCCGCGATCTGCGATTTCTCGCAAGACGACTCGATCCGTGTGTCTTGTGTAAAGCGTTTCATAAAACGACACTTCTTTGCGAATGTAGAATCAGAGGCACTTAAAATTGCCGCGTGTTCATGTCCGTAACCGTGAAAACTCATTGGCAGCAATAATTACCTGCACTCGTTAAGATACTTTTAATGATTGCATTTCATTGAAATATAGATCTTGGTAATTTTATGTTTCAGTAACATCTGTAGAGGTGATCACCGAGGCGCGTGCGTATCTTTTCATACGTTTTAATGAGCAACCCCAGCCGTGTGGGGCAGCGCCATAAAAAGTACAGCAAGATTCATTTAGGCCTTCTTGGGTCGAGTCCAGCCAGAAGTTTAATTATTAAACCGCCAATACGGGCACGCGGGACGCTTAATGAAAGAGTAAAGGTAATCTTAAAAATCTCATAAAGTTTTCATTACCGTGGGGATGGAATTACGCGTCTGTGCCCGGGCTCACGCATCGTGTACGTGCAGCCACGCACTCCGAGTACAGCGTCCGGCTCTCTCCTTCTCTCTGTCCGTTTTAAAGGATTCATTAACATTATGACGGGCATGCTAATTTTTGCAAAGTGTCCCGCAAGCCATGAATAATTTAGGCAATGGGATGCCCTACCACTCCGAGAATATATTTCATGCGCGCACCACAGAGGATATTTCCCCCCATCGCACTAATGTACGTATTATTTCCCACGTATCCGCACAAACACATTTGCCCAGATACTACCGTGTCGTCTGCGGCTCGACGCAGAGACAACTTCGAACGCATTACGCTGCTCGATCTATTTAGATTAATGGAATTACTGGGAGCGCTGCGCAGTTTTCCTAAAGTCTGACCTTACAGCAGGATTCAGCACTTGAAAAATTTTTGTTCAACCATCGGGAAATACTTCCTTCGCTGCGAGCTCTAGGTTTTGCAGCTACAGTTCGGAACTGCAGTTGAACCGCGTCTGGTATTGAACTGATTGTGAGAAAAACGCTGGAGCGTTTAATGTCAGTTCGTGTCAATCTATGTCTCTCGATTTTCCTAACCGCCCGGCCGTCTGTCTGTCCGTGTGGCCGTAACTTCTGCCAGAAGGTGAATACGCTCCGTCGAGGTGAGCTCTTGTCAGACGTGTACCGTGGCAAGTTCATGGTGCAACGCAGGGGGTGGCTGATGGCGTGGAAGGGTGCAAGTATGGGACCAGACTTCTGAGAAGGGCTTCACGGTATTATGCTAATCTCGTTAAACTGAGAGCAGGTCAGACGGTACCAGACCTTGCACTATCGTATTAAGATAATAACAATGAAGGGGCTGGCGAGGACGAGGCATCGGCCGTCGTTGTTGCATTATTAGCTCAACGACGCGGCACCGGCGTAATCTCCTCGGCGCTTATCCAATAGGTACACGGCTATTTTTCATCTAACATAACTCGTTCGAGAAACTTCGTAGACCTTTAATTTCGATTCTATTAGCCTTTCATCCCTTGAATAAGTAATTCGTTGCGCTTACGCCCGGTAATACTGCGAAACTTCAATGCAAAAGTATTTCCGTTGTTTCGGCCGAAATATACATATTGTCCGATAGCAGTGTTACAGGATGGTCGGCGTAATTGCATTCTGAAAAGTTTTTGCGGAATGCGAGCAGACGGAACGTTAGCCGAGTAGGAAGTGGAAGAAAGCGCAGCTGCTGGCGCGCAAGCGAAGCGAAGAAAGTCGGGGAAACTAAAAAAGATCCGTTTGCGATGTTCCTGTGTAACATCCGCGATACCATCCACAATTCGTCCGTCTGTACACCGATACAAAACATAGAAATATATCGTACTCCATGGAGAATCTAAATCCTACAGATTCGAGCGCGTACGGCCACATCCGATACCGCTTCCTTCATAATCAAAATCGCATTACGAGCGGAGCGAGGGCGGTTCCTCTATTCCCGGCAGCGTCATCATCTCGGATTCTGATTAATAATTACGTTAAAGCCACCGAGTCCACGTGGCAGTGTCGTATCCTCCGACAGATTATGGTAATGCAGTCCGTTTTGAACTACGGAGGAAAATTTTCCAAGGGAAGTACCGGTCCGTGCATAAATATGGAAGAGGCTGATTGAAGGGAGGCAAGGGAATGGAGTTATACCCACGCGCGATCTTCGCGTGTTGACTCAAAGGAAACGGACAGGAACGGGAGGGACGGAAAATGGAAAAGCGAAGGAGAGCCGCTCCGCGTTAAAGCGCCACCGCCATCCTCTTCATCCTTCCCCTGAAAGTGAACAGAAAAAGAAACACGGACGAAGGGTTGAAGCTGTCCTCATTCTCACGTAATATGCGCGGCTTAAGTTTATCCAACGTGGGACGGTTTGTCGGTTGAACGCAGCCGCCGAATATCTTCCAGTAAAACCGCGAGCACGTGATGCCGTTCGCGATCTCGCGAATAAGATCCTATCGTACGCCGATTCTGAATCAACAATTTCAGCTGATTCGCAACGGATTCCGGTTTCGCCGGGAATAACGTGACTGACGAGTTCATTTCATGTGGGATGATGGAAGGAATGGTGAGGAGTTTTTTTCGCGGCCACCGCGATGGTTCATTTCCGAGGTGCGCCCCATCGAACGGGAACTAGAAAGAATAACGAAAAGGTGGTCTGCGGAATCAAATTTTTTTATTATTTCGTCAGGGGTATTTCTTGGAACAATTAATTATGAAAGAATGCTGCTGGTGCGATGATAAATCTGTACAAGCGCCGGAGGCATTTAATTTAGAATAGCAACAGAACTATCCAACGTATGTAATGAAAATTGAAATTATTCTTTCAATTAACGAGTGATTCGTATATGTACCAACACGGAGTAAAATATTACTTGTTTTCCACGGTTGACACACGCTGCGATACGATGGTAGGATTAGTTCGATTCTCACTGTTTCCCATACAAGGCGAAGAAGCATCAACATCGGCGAATGTTCTTTATCGCGGTATATCATGGCTGAAAGCGGAAAACAGGAAAACGGTTTACCGCTAATCAGATCGCGGGGACAAAGCGGATGATACATCGCGCCGCAGATTGCGGGGAATATTATTAAATGGGCCGCGTTCCTGAACACGAAGGTCTTCCCTCGAGCTCTTTAGCTGTAGGATTAAGTAAAACTCTGGACGTTCCTATTCCGGCGCAACAGGTTGCGAACCGCCGTGTCATTTTTTAACGGACATCAGTAAGCATGTGCTGCGAAGCGATTCATCGAAAATTTATGTGGCCTGTTCGCTTGGAGGAGGCGAACAAAAAGAGAGAGAAAAAAAAAGACGGAAACCCTCTCTTCCACGTACAAATTTACGCGGCGACATTATTCACGTTTTAATATTGCATTAACTACCGCTTGGTCGCGGATTGAGCGTATAAATAAACCATAGAACGGTGTGGCAAGAGACAAATTCGCGCAAGAAATCCTGCCGTTTCACGGCCGGGGCTGGAGGCCAGCCTGGGACAAATGATATCCACCTACTCGATGGAGGAACGAACAAACACGTGCAGGGAAACCCAAGTCGAAGACGGGGTAGACTAAGGCGAACGCTTCTCGGATAATCTATTAATGGCGGAAGTCGTCCAGGTGAGTTTAAAATGCAGGAAGCTTGGCATGGCTGTGCAGGGATTGCAGCTGGCCTCCAGCCAGCCTGCTAAGTGGTCCGCGTTTTCCATTGGAACCGTCGGTCTCCTTGCATTTCCCGTCCCTCCCGGCCTTCACAGTCCTGGGCGAACTCGTCTTGCATTCGTACGCATCCACACGTTCCAGCCGATGCACTTTCCGCATCGGCAAGTGCCCGCGCGTTTTTCTCCTTTTAATCGATCGCGACGCATACGTATACGTGGCTGAAGGAAATTAACTCGGAGAGATCGCTGTTTATGCCGCTGCCCCTCTGTGTACTCCCTCTGATTTGCATAGCAGTACCAGAGTACGAAGTTTCGCGGTCGCACGGCTTCGGCCGGTAGCGCTTTAATTTGAACAGTTCCTCGTTAGCGGCAGAATGAGGAAAGCGTCATAGAATACGATACTGGTTTACTGATTAGCAAGTTGGCAAAGCTGGCTTTTGTTATTATACGATTGTTTTCACTCGCGATCGAACCCTTTCTTAAGCGCGAGCGTCGAATACACCGCACGAGCGATGCGCGAATGTCGAGGTAATTGGACGTGCGGGTTACGCGTGGAAGAGTCAGAGTGGATGGAATTAGGAGTTGTAGTGGCAGCAGCGGGGAGATTGAACGATACGATACTAGGCAAGCTAATTAACATTACGTACGGATACACGTGTGTTAGCAGATTCCCTTGTTAGATTCCGTCTATATTGTCTTTGTTATCGCTCCAGTCGGATACGCTCAAAGGTATTACAGTTGCCCTCTTATTATTATCCCGCACATCCTTTCGCTAATTACACTCGAAATCGATTAAACGTAACTTGCCGAGAAATCCGCGAAGGAGCCAGCGATGAATTTAATCACGCTTCACGTGCACTCCAGGTGTAAAATGTAATCATGCCACGAGCGTCTAGCCAAAGTCATCAGGAGTTTACACTCCACCGGCTTGTTTGTTAATAGTTACACGCTGCGCCATGATAATCGCGGGCGTTTACAATTAGTTTAGACGGTACGTAGTATCGACGGACTCGGAGCACCGACTTCAAGCACGCATCCCGAGTCATTGGTCCCTTAATTAAAATTGCTCGAAAGGAACGAGGAAAATCCTGTAACGAAATTAAATGAATGTTCGCCAAGCGAGAGACAATTAAATGGTACTTTGAGAACGGACAATTCCCTGATATCTGCACTTAACTGGATCTGTACGTTTCAAGTAAAATTACTTACCGGGGATGAAATACTTTTCAGTCATAAAAAAAAAATGAGCATGTATAACAATTCATTTGATCGTCCTTCTTGCGAATAGGAATGGTCGAAGTTTGTTGCTCGTCGTTGTTTCGTTCCGCAAGTATAGTAGCGAGGAAAGAAGTTTTAACGAGATTGAATTTAACAGACCGAGGTCGAGGCTCTTCGAAGTTGCACAAATCATGGAAATCTGCTAGCATAACTGCCCTCTGAGAACTGTGTCAACGACTTGTGTTTTGTCTTCACGATTCGATTTCTCGAAAGTATCTACCGGAATTGGCAACAATCAAATACTCAAATACGACAGTCGTTTGCCTTTCAGTTGTACAGAATTGAAATCTTAAATTCTAACATTTTTTTGGCACGATAATTTAACGTTGGTCGTTCCCTTTCGTCCTGCATGAAAAAGGAAAAAGAACCTCTGGTGCTTGTAACAGTTCCGCGCGCACGGTAAATTACTCATAGTCTATTCCTCTTTATGCGCATTACATTCTCATATTTCAACTCTCTCTCTCTCTCTCTCGAGTACGCTCGATTACTAATTGAATAGCGCATGAATAACCCGCCAATGGTATAGCGTTTTGGAGTAGCGTCTCGACTGCTGGTTTGCATATCTATCGGGAGCTTCACGTGGTAGAGAGCATCGATGCGTGTATGTGCAGTGCGTTCGCGGACTTTACACGTGAGCAATTACGCGAGATTATATCGTCGCCGGTGTGCTAGCATAGAACGGCAGCCGCGGGAAGATAAAGAGAAATGCCTTCCCATATCTGCAGCATAGTCTGGATGGACGAATGGAAACGTGCTGTAAAGTGGAAGCTGATAAAACGAGCTGGGGAAAGATCTTTCAATGCCTGGGTAAAATAAAGTGCGAGTGGTAATTAAAGATTTATTTTATACAGCAATGCGCCGAGAAGAACAGTTCCTGTATCACTGACAATCTATTAAACATGTCAGGATATCAGCTACAAAATTGTAGCAATGAGTTTTAGTTTTTTCAGTTTTCTCACAGATCTCTATTTCATTGAACTCTACCTAATCTATTTTCATATTTTTGCTTCTTTTACGTTCGAAACGTATGGTTGACAACCTGACCGTACAAAAGCACGATTGAGTACAGCGCATATTAAATGACTCCAGAAGAGAATCAGTTTGCATAGCAGAAATGAATGTCTCGAAAGCCGCAGAAACGCCTGCAGTCCCGTAAACGCAACAGTACCAGCGCGGCTCAGACAGGAAAATCTGCTTAGCAAGCATTGCGTCTCGGTCGATGCCGGTTATATCGTGAAACGACGTAGAACGTATCCCTCGAGTCCATTTTCCTAAATCCGCGTCTTCGAACACGTTCGCGCACGTCCCGTAAGTGCGGTGGCCGCAGCTGGAATTTAATTTCTGAATAATTGAACGATCAATAGCGATCGCGGAGGGGGATGGCCGTCTTTTCGTCGGAAACGTAGTCGCCGGATTCTGTTTAATACACTGCGACCCGTGGAGTGGTTTCAATTATCGTCAAAGGTACCATTACCGAGCCGAATTCCGCACATTAAATGCGCGCCGAATTTCTAGCAACTCTAATGCGATGTGGCGCGGAGCCACGTTACATTAGACTTGTCACGTAAATGGGCTCGCTGTAACGCAGACACTGGGGACGGTGGTCGTCTCTAAATTTCAATGCGGCACGGAGCTATCGGGCTGTAAATTTCGTTCTGGTGAAAGGAAGTTGTAACTCGACCGGTCCATCTAGCATTAAGCGGATTCTGTCGATTCCATCGGTCTTGTTTGCGGAGAAGGCTTCAGAAATTTCATCGCAACCCTTATTTCTTGTTTCCGTAGTTCTGCGTTTCGATCTTCCGTTGATGGTCAATTATTTCCTTGCTCTAAATATTGGCGCTAAATGTGAGCAATTATTTTACCTGTTCCAAATTAAGATTCCACGAGTTCATTCACTGGTGTAGTAGATGCACTTTAGAGTAACCTGTCTGCTATTGTCAATATCGACGTATACGTCGCTGCATACGTAACGCAACGCACGATCTAAAACGGTATTGCCGAATGTGGAAGAGCTTATTTGGCCCTAGAAGGGGCCATAGGATTAATAACAATCGGTCCCTTTCGGGGTAACCAAATGTTGAAACGTAGAAGCAACTGATTTCGTAAATTCAAATCTTGAAGCGAGAAAAAGTGACAGTGATTTCTAATATGTTTCCCATATTAAAAATAGCGTGGCTTAAAAAATATATTTGTTTAGAATATAAAACATATGTGTATAGGACATTTGAAAAAAAGTATTTTTCTCTCAATGTGGAATAAATATTGTATGAATATTTAAATATTAAAAAGAGATTGAATCTCTTTTTAATATTGAATGAATATGTATGCAACATTTTTGTGCTACTGGGGTAGCTGCTCGAGGCTCGCGGATAATCAATTCCGCTCCTTGTAATCGATGCAAAGGCCTCGAGGAACGATTGCGCGTTCGAATGAATTCGTTCTCCGCGAAATTGTCGCAAACCAACGGACAGACTTTTCCGCGAGCAGTTCCGAACGATCGGCTACCAAGACCACGGCAGCATCGCTTAACAACTGCTAACCGACCGATTTACAATCGGTTGGTGCCTTCCATTTCATCCACTCGTGGCGGGTTCCAACCCTTGGCTCCAGTTTCCTCGATACCCACTGTAGCACTCCGATCAATCATGTCCAACAAGGTAGCGGGGTGTTCATTTACCAACACATCATTTCACAGAATTTACAAGCACGCTCAAATCAAATAGAAGCTATTGCAGTGAGATTTGCTTTAAACAAAAATCCACACTTGAAGTTCCATAGAAACGTCAGACAGTATCCGTAGTCCTTCGTGTTCCGAAGCCTGCAACAGGACACGTTCCGCACAGGTGCGGGCGATATTTTGTCCAAATATATATCGTGTTACGCGACAGAATGAACGCGGACACACGAGGCGGGAGGATCCCGCAGACGAATTCCTCTCGCCGCTATTGGATACGAGACGAACAGTTTCCCTGCGCCGAGTATATAGCTAGAGTAACAAAAGAGCTAGTGGCAGTGTCGTCGCTCTCGCAGCGAAACGATGTCCGGGGGTGTGTTCGGGCAACGATGGAAATTACAGGCAGTTCCCTTTTAATCACCGCGATAGGGGAGCGCGAAGCGTCGAAAGAAATGGCTCGAACGAAGAGATTCAATTTAATTAGCCGATCCTGTCGATCGATTCCGTTCGGTCTGCAACAAACCGGTCGTTACCGAACAGCAACCGACGAGGAGGGCCCGGTCGTTAACGGGATCCGAACTCCGCGACGATGTTACTCTCGCTCGAATCCGACGCGATTGAGTCGAGTCCTGCCGAGATCGGTAGCCCTTCAGTCCGAAGGAGTTAGTTTCTATGGACTTTAAAGGTTTCTTCGCACGGTTCGCTGGTTCGAACCGGTCGCCTGAGTCGGTCAAGAGCGTTTCGATTCAGAGTCGGGGCAGTCTTCGCAGGAACGTTCACGTAGACGCAACGGCACGAACCGCGGCTTCGCTCCAATTTCTCTAACGAACCTTTGATCGCGAACCGCCCCTTCATTATTCCGTTCGTGCTAATGGAATTTCTTTGAGAACGACTAATTATCCTTTGCCGATAGAATGAGCAGACGCGTCGACGAAATGCATAGAGCTCCGCGTTACAAACGAGGAAAGAGACGAGCAGCGGCAGCTTCTGTTATATTCTATAGACTGCTCACGACTGTTTACGAAACGTTCATCGAACACAGGATATTGGACGAGGCGGGCTTGCTCGAACTTCTTTGCTAGTAGAAAGCTTTGCTTTCGAGCGAGAGACACGAGGATCACGTTCCCACGAAATTATAACGAAATGTTGGTTAAAGAAAAATAGCGTAATAAAGTATCGTGTGATCGTTAGAGAATGGTCTCGCGTTACTATTCTATTCTTCATTTCAAATTCCATGAAAACAAACTCTGCCTAAGTAACTTTCGCCGGCCTTAATTATTTCACTTAGAAAGAATGCAAATGACTGCTGCGTTGCGTAACAAAGTAACTGCATAATGAGGGAGCAGTGGAGAAACGGAGAAGAGGAAGAAATGTTATGTTCATCTGCGTTTGCGTTCCCTTGCTTCTGCAAAGTATGACCTGCGTATCACTTTATTAGCTGCACTTATCATATTCCGTCCGTCAGGCAATTTTTAAAGCGACTTATATAAACACGCGCGTACCTGACTATTAATTAACAGAGATTAATTAAAATAAGCGCACTTTAATCTGTCGGTCTATAAATCCATTCCTCTCTGTACTTGTAATTCATTTGGATCAGTTCGACTGCGGGAAGAGTATTAAAAAAAATTGCACCTGGAAGTCTCTTCTGCTCGATATCATTAGATTTAATTGCGGGAAATTATAGAATCGTAGGATAGAGGTAGGGACGAAGAACTCTTTGCCAGAAGCATGGATTACGGTAACGTGGATTCAATACTTGCCGTAACGAAGTGTTATAAATTAATTAATACGGTACGTACTCGGGATCGATAATGTATTCGCGTGTCTTGCTGCGAACGTATCGTCGCCACCGCGGAGCACCACTAATGCACCGATCTCGCGTTAAGTGCCACGAAAGGAAGAGACCAGCGTGCCCGACAAAGCGGAAATAATGCCTCAGACGTCGCCTATCCAGCCTTCCTTCGTGCTCTCGCACGAACTACAATAATTGGTTGGATTATCGGTAGGATATGGTTATGGGAAGTGCGAAGCCCCGGGCCTCGTCGGGGTAATCTCCACTCTGATTGCGTTTGACGCGTCATTGAGCGGAATGATGAAGGCGGCCGTGAATCTCGGCTATCGCGCGTCACAACGGTTCGTTCTTCTGCTCATTATTCCACCGAGCATTGTAATTTTTGACGCCCCTAAACGCCGGAAAATCGGATCGATATCGCCTGCCCGCCGTACGACTCATTTTTATACCTAATAATTCTGCGAGACTTTTGAGGGATCTCTGTAATTCGAAAATCCCCTGCAGAATTGAGAACGTAAAATGATTTCTGTTCACGTTTTGAAATGAAATTCTACATCGGGAAATTCGTTTGATCCGCAATAATTTCATCAAAAATATGAGATATTGAATTTTCGGTAATTTCTACTGCCGTCAGCGGTTTTCCAAACTGATACAGCAATTAATCAAGCAATATAGCTAGAGTGTAATTTAAAGTTTCGCGGCGAACAAATATTTTTAATTGGCATTGAAGTTAAGAGTTGTTCCCAACAGAGAGCGAACTGGATAAATTGGTTTCAAATTAAGTGCTCCAAGCACGCACGTCATTAGCTCGCATGAATTTCAAAATTGCTGATAATGGTTAAAGTAGTGGCACGTCATAGACTTACTTGAAATTCCACGCACGAATAATATAGTACAGTTTCTAACAAATTACCAGCTTGATGATAAGCATTTGATAATTATTTATCGTCCTTCGAAATCTGTCTGTTCACTTTTTCTCGTTGAATTTTATCGGCGTACCGGCTGCTTAAAAAAAATCTCTTCTACCTAACGATTATTCTTCCCTAATTAAAAACTTGCTCACCGTCTAATCCCGGCGGGCGGCACAATTTTCTCCAGAATTCTACGCTCCAGCGTCTCGCAATGCTATTTCTTTCCCCTTGTCTCAACCGGTGTCTCTTTATTATTTCATTCTCGGACGTAACTGTATTTTTTCCTCCTTCCCGTTCGCTTGCCGATAAATTGAAAACTTTATGCAAAGGCAAACTCGCGTAATGAGATCTCGAAATAAATCAGCCAGCCAGATTTCTATATACGATTCGACCCGGTGAAGTCGAGTCAAGGATGCTCATTCTCGTCTCACCTATTACATCTGACCAACGTTTCCCCGCGAGTACGGCGGTACACAGATGATGGTGCGGGCAGGAAAAATCTTGTACCTTGGGCGACGAGTTTCCCAAACCAACCTCCAGCGCAAGAGCGCGGAAGCGGAGTCGTTCGAATCGATCGAAAAAGTTCCCGGTCCGTCCCGCGCCTCTCGTGTCGTGTCCTCTGGCCGTTTCCTTTCCGTTTCTTTTTTCGAGCCAGTTGTCTTACAACGGACCGGCTTAATTAAATTGCCACGACTCATTTCAGAATTACAGCCGAGAGAATGTTAACTTACGATCATTTTATCGCCTCGTTTCTTTCGTTCCCCCTTGGACTTCCGATATGCTGCTTACACGATTGGCACACAGTCGCGTCGATTTGCAGGGAAGCGTTTTCGTTTTTGCATACAGAAGGAACTGTTTCCTCGCCCCTCGACGCAGAAGAGAAAAACGAATTTAATTCCGGGATTGCGTATAATGTAATATAGAGAAGCTGCTTCGTCGTCGCTCGACAGCGCCCTTGTTTTTATTGCGATACCTCCGGAGCGGAAACGCAAAGAAAACACGAGGCGGCGGCAGATTGAAGGCGCCCCGGCTAACAAAGCGGAGACAAGTTGCTGGAAGGGACAGGGCGGATTCCTTGACGTTGCTAATATTGTTTCGAGGAACACTTCTCGCGTCGCTATTTATGGGGTGAATACGTTAGCAGCCCGACGTCGATCGACGCGGCTCTGACCCGAGGCATTAAAGCGTGCGCGACGCCGCGTCGCGTGATAGAAGGCAACCCCGATTAATTACCTATTTATCTAAAGGATTATCGGTGTGTACGCTGAAACGTACGGTGTACAAGAATATTATCGCAGCGTGAGTTTCGGGAGGCATTAGCGTAAGATACCGTGCTATCTTCACCCGAGGATTTTGCGCTTTTAGCCTGCTGCTGAACGGCGCGATCGAATCACGTTTTAATTACACTTACGTGAGTAAGTGAAATCTCTCAGATAATATTGATACCGTTGTCAGCGTTCACAGTCTCGATTTCTTATCTTCCCTTATATTCTACTGCAAATTTGTTGTTTTATGAATGCAGGATGGACATTTCAATTCTTCTTTCGATTAATTAAACGACAACGTTTCTATGTTCGCTTCTGTACTGCCTCACGCGGAAACTCTCTATCGATGGCGCGACACGCGCCATTTCCCCTCGCTCGCGTAATTTTCTACCAGTTGCGATTACGCCGACAAACAAATGCGTGAATGGGCTGACAATCGCGGACCAGCTACGTGTTTCGCACCGTTGCGTTATTGGGGTGCAAAGTAACTCGTGATCGGCGAAGCTATGGTAGCGAAGTTCCCCGGTCCTAACAATGGATATTGGTTCATCCCTTCGACGCAGTTCCGACCTCAATCAAAATCCCGAACTACCTTCCTATCCACTTCTCGCGAACGCGATCTCACCCCTCTCCCTTTCGATCTGTAAACGAGAGAGCGAACAACACCGTCTCATCCCCGAATTCCTTACAACAATGCCACTCTAATCCGTCATGTTTGCTCCGGCGTCGAGTACACGATTGTCCCTGCCGCCGTTCCGAAATGTTTCGATAGCGTCAAACCTGCTGCTATCCCGCATGACGATTCGTTTTCGAAGCTCGATCGTTCGTTGATTAAACGGATCGCGATAGGAGCAAGCACAGCGGCGGCAGAAAAAACGCGAACATTTCGCGTGTCCCATGGTTCGATTTTATCGAGAAACTTTGCAATCTACCCTTTATATAAAATTTGAATGAAAGTCCCATTTTGCTTGAATCTCTGAAAGTAGCCTAACCACCCACCCCCGTGAAGTGGTGGGACGTCCATCGAAAGCGGAATGGGGGAAGAATTTTTTCTATTCAGTCGCTTTATATCCCAGCCTTCTGTCAGAAACGGCGATCCCCGGCAGATCGTCGAGTTCCAACTTTCGATTCTGTCATTCCCCCTTGTTTCACGGATCGACGACAATCGACAAGAGTTTACGAGTTGTCGCCGGTTAGACGTCCACCGTCGTCGCCCCTCGGCTGCGCTGACCCTTTGTCGAAAAATTGCTAGAAGGTAAGGCGGGGTCTTCATTGTCGAGTGCTGACTGGTCTCGGTTTTTATTACCGGGCCTCGGGGAACGCGGAGACATCCAAAGCTGTGGAAAAGTAGCTTCGCCATTTTTCCGTACGTTTGACGAGTCCCAGAGGGAACATAGGTAACCTGACAGCACATCCACGTCTGCTCTTACGTTTTTCGTGTGCCGCCATGCTCCCTGCACCTGAACATCAACAAATCGCCCACCACTGCTGTGCGGAACGTTGCCCCAAGTACTGGCCTGTCTCGGAATTATCAACGAACTCTAAACTGGCAAAGTTTCGCGACGTATAGGCAACGGTTCACGAGGGATGCAGGGACCAAGAGAGCGAAGCTTTATTACCCTTAATCAGCTGCCTAATTTATAAGCTCGCGCTAAACTTATCGGCTCCATTTCTATTTGCGAAAGTTCCGTTCTTCCTCGTAGCGGGAGGCTACTTGGGGAAACTTGCCGGTCCATTCGCCGTGCTTATTTACGCGCAGATATTTTTCAAGGGAACTCTCTAATGCCCCCCCACACTTTTTCCAGTTTGTGCGAGCAAATTGTACGGCGGTGTACAGGATATAGAGCATATCGCAACTGAAATGCGACTTCTCGGTCGATCATACGGTGGGAAGCGTTTCGAATGATTCGCATGTTAAAGTATTGATGCGCCCCGGGTGTGCGCACAGTCGGCCGACCATAATTAAGATTCATCCCTGAATAGCGGAAAAAGAATAAGCAGTCGGACGAAAAGTGGCCGGCTTGTTAATCCTTGTAGGCACTTAGGTCAACACGCTAACAGCCGTCTCGAGTGGACGCACGATAGCCCTGGGTCTGTTGGTCCGAGCTCGCTGCAATGTTGCACGGTCGTGTGTAAGCGTATGCGTGAGAGAACGTCTGGAACCACTACTTACAAACGATATCTCCGTTTGTATGCTCGCGTGTATTTTCACGTGCGCTTGCATACACACACGCACACACACACACGCATCCCTGGAATGAATGTCGGGACACAATACGTAGGCCAAGCATATCATGCCGTCGTATCTTGGCTAGTCCCGGGTCGTTAAAGAACGTACCGACGTATGCAAGTACATACGCGCATGCAGGTGAAGTATGACCTGCAAACGTCAAACTCGCTCCGTGAAGTGCATCCCCGAGCAATTTCGAGTCGCGGAGGTAGACGAAAAGAGTAACATAGAAATTCCTGCCTCTAAGTACTGCAATGACCTTCGTTGCTTTCGTACAAATAATTTCACGGCGCGGTATACACGAGTCTCTCGACGTTTCTTTCCTGATATTTATTCGGCCACTCTTGCCGCTTGCTCGCTTTTCCGCGAATTTATGCAAACCTATTTTGAACGGGGGAAAAAAAGCGAAAACCGCTGCTCGGAACGACGTAGTAGAAATGTACTTTTGCAGTTGCCTCCTTCGCGTAAATCGTATGAAGGTCCTTTCCATATCTTACTTTTGAGAAGAGAAAAGAAACTTCTGCGCAAAAGTGAAATTGAAAACGATTGTGGAATACTAAACGCTCTTGGCTCGCGCCTACATTTTTCGATGGCCTTTAAGCATTCGTCTCGTCGCGAACGCGTGGCTAGGTTTCGCGTCGCAATGGACCAATTCATTAAGGGATTCCAACGTTTCCGTGTAATGAAAGTGCAATTAGAGATATGTAAAACGCCGTTTACATCGACGGCGGAAAGTGGAAGGCACGGGGGCGAAGATGCCATTTGAATTGTGAAATACTTGGAGGGATTCCAATATTAACCGGTTGGAACGCCGCTGCAAAATAATGGAACGGAAATGGCGCGGGCGCCGTGGAAAATGACATTTCGGGATAAAAAAGAAAGTGGATACTCGCGCGGTGTGCCGATAAAAGTTCATCGGGAATCAAAGAAGGGAAGAAAGAAAAAAGAAAGAAGCGACGAAATGTCGCTAAAATGATTTTAGCCACGAGCCAGCGCGCGGAAACTAACCCGAAAAATCTGTGGGAAGCTATCGCATCATCCGCTTCCGAGTAACGTGTAAACGAAATTCGAGATTCGTTTGCGCACAAAAGTGAAGCTGTTTCGTGCTGGCACTCTTTTTTCGTTTCGCCGAACCGTTCCATGCATGCAAACAGCAAACGACCCGTTCCGCGGGATACCAAGCGTGTACGAACCGTGATTCAACGTTTATCACGGATACGAAACAATCGTCGAAAGCTCCCGAAGGCTGTACGAAGGGGCTTACCATTCAATGGGCATCCCCCGCGAAGTTTGACCGCTTGGACGATCCGCAACGTTGACGTGGGCCAACGCGTGGTATCGACTCGACACCTGCCGCAGGATAAGAGATACGAACCAGCCAGAATCATGGTGGCTAAGTTACAAAGCCACGATTTAGGACTTTTTTTTTTATATAGAGGGACAGCAGAGACTGTGGTTAAATGCTTTTAGCAGTACCAAAGTTCTGCTGGACGTTGCTGGAAGAAACAGTTCCATTAGTCCAGTCGCGGTGGTTTCTATCCTGCTGTGCAGCTCTCTCGGTTTTCTGCAGCTGTACCGCGCAAATAAATTCCAAACATCATGGATATATTGCGACGAAGAGGAGAATTCTATTCATCCCATTTCGTCGAGTAACATTAATAAAATTTAGTACGAAAGAGTTATCGAGATAGGAAACATTTTACTCATTCTGGTCACCGCATGTTTCTCCGAACTGATACGTCCCCGAGGAAAAAAGCGAGATCGGTTTAGTAGAGTCGCCGTCAATACGCATGCGATCACGTTCCTCTTCTGGCCCAATGTAGCACAGTGACGGATACGCGGGAGCTAGGGTCGAACCTTTGGGCTATTTACCTAATCAGCATCCGGGGTGGAATCGAGGGAGCGCAGAAGAGGGCATCCATCCGTCCGTTGTGGCCGGTAGAAGTCGTAAACTCTTGACGAGCAGCATTAAATCGTGCAGAATCTAGATAGGTTTGCGGTTAAGAGGGAGACGTAGCGAGTGCGAAGGGATCTTCGATGGTACATGCCCCTCGTTGCGATTCCGTTTCGAGTTCTGCACCGCGAACATGCACGCCGCGGGGATTAGCTTAAACGAAGAAATATTTGCGTAAAAATTGGTACATTTAAATGAGAGCTGGCGATTGTTCCCGAGAATGCGGTCGTAATAAAATTTAATCGCTTCAGCTTCGCACGATTCAATTTGAACGCGTAAAACGTAATGAGAGTAACAGGAATATTTCCAATGGACGTATCCGCGAAATTGCTCTGACGATAAATACTGCACGGGGGCTGGCCGTTCGAGAACGAAAACAAACGCTGGAATGTTATACGTATACAGATCGCATGGTTCACGGGGTCGAGCGCGATATTCCGTGGAAGAACGATGGAAAACGCTTGCGGTGTTCGCAGGGGAAGGCAATCAGAGATACGTAGACGAATCCGTGGGAACACGTGTAATTGAACGTGGCTTAATCGAAAGTTCAATTTCTTTGTTTCCCGAGCAACGCTCGTCGCTGGCATTCAATCGGTCCACGCTCGGCCCGCGTAACCGAGCGAGGACCGACTGGAATGGTTTCAATTTCTGATACCAGACTTCATCACGAGTAGCGGTAAACTCGACGGGCGTACACGGAGGAACCACGGGGAACCAGAAATTGGAAGACGAAGATAAAATCCAAAAGCCCCCCCCCCCCCCCCCCCGTCGCGGGGAGGAACTCGATTCATTTCTGTGGATGAAGAATTTTATTCGTCTGGCTCGCAATATGTTCCTGGAGTATTGGTCGATTTCCGCTAGGTAGCGATACGACGATGAGAGTGCCGCTCGGGACATGCGAGGAATAAATGAAGACAATAAGACGAGGAAAATATTACGACGAAAGGAAATTCCAATACAATCTATATTAAATGTGGGAAAGGATTGAACTAGCTAAGCGTTCACCTAGGATTGGTCGCGATGAGAAAGAGTGAACTGGCTCTCGTTTTCGATAGTACACAAAAGATCGAACATTGTTATATAATCGGGTCCGCCGTTCAAATGCAACAGGGGAGTCTTCGCCGCGGTTTATGATTTATGAGCAATCCCTCAAGCCTAGCGTGGTCGATAGTTGAATAGGTCTCGCGGTCGCGATCGACGAACACTCGTCATCGTTTAAGCACGATGCGAATTTATGTTGCACACTTGCTCGGGGGCGCAATAAAATATCGTGCACGCGTTGTCACGCCGACTTCCTACGTTTGTGGCGTGCTCCAATGCCGTTGCACCGCGAGTCGAAAAGTGATAACGCGATTGTGTCCGAAGCCATCGATTACAGAGGATGGAACACCGCACTCCGCGCTCGGTCGACCACGACTAACGGCTCTCAGCCCTGTCACTATTACGCGTCCGATCTTTCATCCGGCTGCATTACGATTATCACGCTCATATATGCGGCGAACGACCGCCCGGAGAAACATGGAGAATCGCTGTCGGATGAGGCCCTATTGTCAGCCCCGACTGGACATGCTGGTAACAAGCTGGTTGCTGCTACAAACTAGGCGTACGTGAACCACGGGTCTGCTGTGCAATTTACCGAGTCACAAGCTGATCGATATCCCGGTGAATGAGGCAAATGAATTGATTTAATCGAGCCCGTTCGCCGATAGGATGCGCGATTAAATCGCACGGGATAAAGATTATACGCGTCCGGTTATTTATTATCGCGCTTCGACATTAATAGATTCACTCGGGAGGACGTTCGAGTAATATTGAAGCGTCAATCTTGAATGAATGGATACATGGGCTTTATGTTAGTTCAGTGTTTCACGTTAAGCTGTATGCTATTTAAATTGGAGAACGATGTAGATGTACTTATATGTATGTATAAAGGCCTGTTCTGGTACTACAAACTTTCTGACGACAGTGCAATTGCACGCTAATTGATCAATTCAGAAAGCCAAGATTTACGTGAGAAGACTTGCCCGGTCCACGGGGCAAAGTATTTTCGCGCTTAGCCAACAATATCGAGAGATCCTTGCTGCCGAATCGCCCTGCACGCCCTTAACTTTCCCCGTCTATGGAAACGCACACAGGTCCCTCATTGGCGTGATACGCTTTCCCGCCTCGGTCTCAACGAGAGCAAATTAATTTATCATTTCGTAGTGTTACGGTTAACAGCATTCCGGAGAAATAATGGGCAGTAATAAAGGCACGTAGCGGGCCTAAGGAACCCCGTGCTGCCGCCGCTGGAAGATAAAGGGAAAGAAGGGACGAGCCACGGTGAGACGACGAGAAGCGTGCGAGGGAGGCAACACGAGGAACAGGCAGCACCGGTGGAAAAGGGAACGAACGAACGGATAGACGGACAAAGAGGGATGGAATAATGAGCACAGGGCGCTTGCGCCCGGCATGGGTGTATCTTCATCCACCCTTTCCAAGTTACCCCCACCGTTTCCGAGAGACTCGCCTGTTTCCCTCGTCGCCCGTCCCTCGTCCACGGCTCGATTCAGTCACCGGGTCGTTTCGCGAGTGGAGGGTTTCCGCGCCTTTTCTCTCCGTGTCTTTCGCGTTTTCGTCGCTCGACGCTCGTACGACCGCCGTGAATCTTTGTTATCCGCACCGGCAGCAACGATTCGGGACCGTCTATCGATTGACGGACGCCGATGCGTGGGTGTACCCGTGTCGTTTTTTCCATTTAGCACGGCAAGTGGCCCACTTTCGGCACAGTCACATGTGTGCATCGTGTAGGGGAAGTGTCATTGGCACGAGACACACTCGTCACGCTATAGCTCGCGAATTTACCGTCGGTGCGCTCCTCCACGAACTCGTATCGGGCTGAAGTTCCGGTACGGTTCCGCGGTTACGTGGACGCGTCTGACTCGACCAACGAGTCAATTCTTGCAAGAATTTACTTTGGCCGAACGAGGCGTTCAGATTTGTAACGTCGTGGATGGAGCATGAAGCTAGTGCGCGGGAAATACGGCAGAAAGGGGATGCCGACGTTCTGGACAAGAATCGCTGGTGATTCGTGACATTGACGATCGCCGTCGGTTGCACGATAATCCCGAACTCTTTTTCACCGAATTGCTCGCGATGCATTTCAAGCGCAGTCGAACAAGCTTCCGTTGATTCAGCGTGGGTATACGTGGGTAGGGTGACAGTGAAATGTTCACGTGATAGATTATCGTAAGGGACAACGCGTGAAAGGGTGGCGGGTGTTTCGAGTGCGCGGCCCATTCTCGTAGCAACGTGGATCGTGATGTTATGCACGGTGCGACGATGTTCGATTTATTGAAAATGTCGCCAGAGAGTGTGCATCCGATACGACGTCGATAGTGTACACGAGCTGAGTGGGCTTTGGCGCGTAAACGCGTCGCCTTGATTAAGTTACATAATTAATTAATCATACCGCCGTCAGTGCTTCACAAGCATTGCATAATTGGATGATACCGCTGGAAATCGGGATGCATCGCTGAACCACGATCTTAAGGTATGGAAATTCGCAGTTAGACAAAGGAAAATTCTTAGAGTCGTTCAGCGACGAGTTGAAGTTCTGTAGATAGTTCAAACTCGACTATCGGAGAGCAATGGGATAGTTTCAAGACAACTGTATTCTGTATACAGCAAATTCCAGTTCCCAATTGAATGAAACTGTTTTTTATTCGTATCGAATAGATGCTGCTATCCTGATGAACTAATCAACAATATTTCAATTACTGTAACAAGTGAGACATGCCTTTTGTTGTTCGTAGAGTAACGTTTTGTAATTAATGCCAGGTTTGGATCCGGGTCTATCATATTTCGATAAACCCTGAAACAGTAGAAAGACTAAAGTTTCGAATTCACGCAGATTTTTAAATAGCCGGTTCACTCTGTTGGCATACCTGAACACGTGATTCCTTAATTCCCTGTTTGTTTATTTTTTATTACACGTGGTCAGAGTGACCAATATTCATAAGTACCGAGCAGTCCCGAGAACCTTTACCTACAATCGTAGTATTTACCCAAGGATGTCGCATTGCGCCTACAGCGACATGTTTTCATCTCGCCTTTTCCTCTGGAATTAGCCTCAGCCGGTTTACTTTCCTGTCGGATGCTTTCTTCTTTTCTTTCCGTCTCTAGATCTGATGCGTTTGTTTCAGAATCTCTGACGCTTGCAGAAATTGTAAGGTACTTCCTATGATTTTAAGCTGCAGGCCAAGCTACGATTTTTCTTATAGCCGAAAGCAAAGCACATTTTCTGGAAATATTTCTTTTGGCGCTTTTATTTTACCGTCCCCGCTAACAATTCCTTCATACGTGCATCCTTAGTACCAACGATCATATAAAATTCGATGAATATTGAAAACGACATTGGTCATCTGCACCCTAATAAAAGGCGAAGCGATGCCGCATCAGTGTGTCCCCGAGAAAAAATATGGTACAGTTCATTGTTCGATTTTACGCTAACGCGGCGATATTCGTGAGTAGGTTTGTCAGCGAATATCGGTGAACAGTATCCATTGAAATGGTATCCTTTCTAGTTACGGAAAGGGTGGAGATGCTGCGGAGTGAATATGAGATTTCAGTGTATCTACGCCCGTTTATTGCTTGACATATGTACCCATGTATTAAATGGCCCCATCCCGTTTATATCGAAGCCTTTCATACCCCGGATTGAGAATGGAATACGAGGAGCGGAAAGGGAAGAAGAATATACCCCCGACGTTGACTACCTTTTAACTCTTCGTCCTTGCCTACGGCCCCCGTGTACACCCCACAGGACATGCGAGGTCGCGCTGCACGCTCTTTGTGCCCATACCATCGGTTATTCCATCCCGCCGATCGCTTTAACGTCGACGGACTTTCCACTATTCGATACATCTTTCAAAACGGACTTTCTCCCGTGTTCACCCTTCGCCGTTTAATCATTGCTTTGCTCGACGCATTTGTTTCATTTCCATCAACTTGTTGGCACTATTGTTTTCGTACGAAGGATCATGGATATTCAAGCAGCCGACAGCTGATAAGCATTTTCTCTATAACGATAAATACCAAATTATTGAATTACCTATTTTATTTTGAAATCATTCCGTATGTAAACAGGAGCTTCCAAATTTTGGTTTATTCGTACCTTTTGCATCCATTTCCGATTTATTCAGTAACGAAGGTGAAAAACCCGAATACTGATGCTCGTTCACATGCATAATCCTTTCGGTTCGATATCACGGGCCAAATGCCGGAATAGTCGATACACGTGCCTGTGTGAGTTTGCATTTCGCGTCGAATATTACGGGGAGTGTACGCGAAGTCGAATTACTGACAAAGTGCGACGAGAAAATTAAAAACCTTCTGTACCACCGGAGTATATTTGATCTGGAATATTTCAGCTTGCGCAGCATCTAATACAAACGTGTCCTTTGAATAAAGTAAACACCACGTTGTCCGGGATATGAAAATATTTTCGATATTCAAATCGTGCGCAGACAACGAATTCTATAAATATTGTTCCTCTCGAACGGATTCAGTTACGGGCATCACGAAACTTTCAGCAACGTATAAAACTCTAGAATCAACGTTGACCAGCGTCCAGGATTCAGTTGGAAAATTATTTTCGTTGGTTTTCTCATAGAGAAGAGTTTTTCTCGGTTTCGAGCCCACTTCTGTGCAAACGTTTCCCGATATTAGGAACCGAAAACCCAGATTCTGTAATTTAGTCATAAAGTCGGACGAATTTGTTTGAACATTTTCAAGCGTTCCATACATTTTCAAGTGTACGATTCAGTTCAAACTGTTTCTGCTGCCTTTGCTATTGAAAAAAAGAATAATTATTTATCGTAAATCCTTTCTTCCATTCGCGGCATCGTATTTATAAAATCGTGGTTAATTAACTAATTAATCAATATCTTTATTGCGACAGCATCAGAGAAGTTTGATCGTAAACACCAGTTACAGTAATTTTACCTTAATCACAAACCGACTGCAGATGCAATTTAACAATCCGCCTTTATTCCCAATTATCGCAAAGGACACGCACGTTTACCTGTAAATTACATAAAATTCCCGGCATTCGTGTAATAACATATTAAATGCCCCTATAAATCCTCCGTACCCCCGATTGAGTTTAACCGTAAGCACATCGAAGCAGCGCTGAAATTGCAATTTCTATAACACCCGCAAAGTCATTTCGTGCTGCGCTTATACGATAAACTTCCCCACAAAGAGAGATCCACCCTCGCGCGGGATGGGGCCCCACGCGAAATAACTGTTCGCTCTCATCTAATCGCATCAGTGGACGCATAAAGGTCCGCGCTTACGTCCGAGCGCAATGGTACCGTGCTGACATTAGAGCGCGGGATGCATCATTCGATCTTATCTCGCTACGTGCTCGTTACGCTTGCGGCATATTAATTGTGGTAATAGCGGCTTCGAAAGACTGCGGTATTAGCGGTTAATCGAGTTCTTCTTAATACGGCTGTGCGTCCATAAATAGCAGAGGGGAGGCGAGGGATTGATGCAAAGTGGATTATGTCTCTATGAATGCTCTGCTGATCGTCTATTATTCCTTCGATGAAATTACTCTTGTAATTTCCTATGGTACAATATTTCCGCGGAACTTCCACTTGTGAGATTCTCTATTTTTGCAGTTAGTCTTTAGAGTTTGTGAAATACGGGATTAAAGCCCTTTTCAGTCCGACTTCCACAGAGTTTTGACCATCTGTTGAATAGTCCTAAAATAGTTACGAAACTGGTTATACATCTATATTCCACCCTCGTTTACATGAATCGACATTAATTACCGGGGGTATGTCGGTCGAGAACGGAGTTTCGGGAGGGTTTCGATGTACCGGCCCAACGGTACACGGTTCCCCAATAATCATTCATTTAACTCCAAAGCATGTAATCTAAACTGCTCCCTGTAAGCTTAACTTTGTCGAACGGACGAAAATCAATTCGGCCTGCTTTCCGATGATCACGGAGCAAATTGTAAAGTCATTTTTAATCATTCGACTCTCCACCTGATTTATCTCGCATAACTGCAACGGCCACTCCAATTTTATTTGCATGTCCACCCGTCATACAGGAATTCCTGTACACCGATGGATATTAATGGACGTCGATTTACCGTCATATGAAATTCGATGGATTTTCGTTTGATTAAGCATTCGCCGCCGCTCAGTTGGCTGGCCTTCGTCTCTCACGTCTCTCGCGTATAATCAGTGCTGTCCCATTTAAACGTGCTGACAATAATCGGGAAGCCGGAGATCCATAGCACTCCGGCACGCAATCCCTTCTAAATACAGTTCGAGGGTGTTTCGAATCAAAACACCGCGGCGTTCGAGCTGGCTGCTTTGGTCGTTGGGCTATTTAGCGAGCGAGCAACTTCAAAGTGTGCACGTTCGAAACGTTTAACCGGTAACGAGAGAAAGCTCGCCTTAGAGAAAGAGAGAGAGAGAGAGAGTGAGAAAGGAGTGCGATGAAGGAGGGTTAAAACGTAACGGGAAGACGAAGGAGCGAGCAAGAGTAGGCTACGCGCGATCTGGGAACAGTGGAAACGTTGCGATTTACACGAACGTACCGCATATAATCCCCGGTGAGGGATTATCGCGGGAGGAGGCGAAAAACGAGAGAAACTTTAGCGAAAGGGACACTGCACCTATCTACCCTTGTTCTCTCCATATTTTCGAATTAGCGGCTAGATGATAATCCCGAGTTAGTGTTACACGAGACGCGCAGTAGCTTCGTCCGGATTCCGTGGAGCAACTACTAAGTAAGTTTACTGTGACACACCTAGTTCTTCATGCGCGGACCTACGCGAACGAGTTCATTTATTTCATTCCGTTTATAATTATCGATTTATTCGCAGTAACATTACTAGATCAGTCCTGCGCGTATATTAAACGAGCGTAAGGTGTAAAATACCGATAATTGTACTTCATTCAACAATTTAAGCAGATCCTGCTCTTCATTGGCGCAGTTCAATATCCATTTATTGCAGCCTATAGAATTACTAATAGCGTAACCGATACTTATTAGTCGATCGATTATTTCCTATCACGACGATTTGCAGTTATTACGGATATCAACATTACTAATGCGAGAACGAGCTAGGAGCGCAGCAGTTACGAATCGTTGCATGATCGATATCATACATGAATCCTCTAAATCTGCGTTTACAATTTACTTCAACGGCTTGCGTAGCATGAAGTACTGAAACAAATTCAATCTGACCAATCCCTAAGAGTTCATACGACGTATCATAGAAAATCAGTGGATAACAAATTCCCTCCTATTTCCTCTCTAAATCTGTTCCGACAATTTTACCCTCGATGTTATGAGTCACGCTTCTCGAGCACGGGAATACAACTGATAATTGCCTGGTTAATTTCTCGAACCTCCTTCCCCTTCTTTCGTACATAAAGGAAGCACTTACGTCCCCGGGGGTAGCTTTGGTCGAATACAGAGATATCGGAAAATAATGAAGAGGTTCGCCCCCGCAGCTGTTGAGCGAATGGTGGTCTGTCGATGACAACGAGGTAATTACTTTTCAAGTAGCCGACGTGCAAATGAACGGCGGTTTAATCTGCCGATAATATTCCGGCATCGCTGCTGTTTTTATCCTACCCTTTGCTCGAGGCATCCCTCAAGAAATTCGTATCGGAGAACGAATTTATTTCTGCCCGTGATTCGATTCGCCCACTGGAACAGCAATAATTAAATCACTCAGCGTTGTCAAACGAGTTTCGCGATATTACCGTGCAGTTTCGATTTAGAATCACGCTAAAACTGACAATTATTTTAATGAATTTTTGAAATAGTAGTGAATACGTTGTCGAAATATTGTTGGAGCGGTATACATAATCTGCTTTAATTGCTGTGTTATTAGAAAAGACGTTTGTTTTATCTTATATAAACAATTTTTCGCGTTTATATTTTCTATACATGCCTTGTGTTTGCTAAAACATTACTTAGCGCACTGCTAAGATTATCAATTAAAACGCATCTATCAGTATCCAGTAGTAATACGTAAAATAAGTCAGACAGTACGCGAAGCGCGTATTGTTTTCCTTATTTCATTATACATACTTCCATGCACGTAGTATAGAATTCAACTCTATCTGTGATGTACGTAACTTTTTGTCGAGCAATCTATTAATCGACTGATCTATTAATATCCCAGCTTGAAAATCGCCTGTTTCCCAAGTAATTCGTGTCACGACGAATTCTCAGAAGTAGGTAAAATCTCAATGATTATTCCGACATCGTTCTCCGCTTCGCGGCACGTAATCCTATCGTTCGTCGTGCATCCGTCAGGAATATTATCACGTTGCATCAGACACGGGCACGACCCATAATCGGTGGTACAGGGTTCTCGGTAACGAGGACCACCTTCGGCCCGTATCAATCTTTCACCCGCGACCGGTGAAGCTATTTTCTCCTGTTCGCGACTTCATGATGACGTTTCGTAGTGAGCCGAACACACCAGGTCGGCGCATTATTACAGCAAAAAGAATTTAAAGCCCGCGCGTAATGTGTCTCTACGATAAATCATGGCTTATTGAACGCGGGCCTGGGCTCAGTTTTGAAGGCCGCCAACAACGGGGGGGCACGCCGTTGTTCGTTCGCCGTGATACGTCATAAGTCACAGCTGGTAGCACATTGCGACGACATCATCCATCCCTACCGCCCACCCCCTGACCCCTTGGTGGTCGCCGCTTCGCTCGAGTTTGGCCAGCCTAGACGTAATAGTGCCATTAGCTTCTGTATCTTAGCAACCCAACGGACCCTTCCGCCGTGGACACCCGTTTATTGCTTCCTATGATTGATACTGTAAAATATGACGTTCACGGGAGGTCGGCTTAAGCCGACGTTTCTGGATCTATCGTCGTTACGCTCGGGGAGAGCACCGCGAGTACATACGGATATCGGTCAACTTATAGATGTTCCCGCGGGTTAGCTTATAAGCCTCCTGTATACGATTTGGTATACGCGTTTCTCTCTTTTTTTTTTTTTTTAGAGGAGCGATGCCTTCTGCAGACCGGAGAAAATTTGTAGGGGAGAACGATTGATGTCGATGCGCGTGACAGTGAGGTTCATATATCACGTATACGAAGATCAAAGCCTCGCAGGGCTGGAAAGGATCTAATTGCATTTGGAAAGGTGAAAGGGCCGGCGATGGTTGTTTATGACCGTGTCAGCTACATATGCGGGCCACCCTTCGAGGGCTTGCAATAGAAAAATGAACGGACGCGGACTTATTACTCCGTCATCATATATTATTTTCTGTACCGACTTCTCTTTAATCGTTTTCCTACGAGTCGATGTCATCACGTTTATTCTTACATTACTCGACACATTGCTGCCCTCTTCATCTATTCTGTCCTCGTAACAATTCCAAAAATCCTCTCGGTTATTCGTCCGGTTGTTCGTCCGGTGGTAGATTGATAATTAACAACGTCCTGATGGCTGTTGCGCGAATGTTGCAACGGATATCGTTGGTGGAAACAACCTGAACAATACCGCCAGCCGTGACGGGCAGCTTTAGTTACACGCCGGGCGGATAACGCGCAAGCAAGTTTGCCGAAGGATCGTGTTTGTTTAGCGTATCGTCCGAACAAATAAATGTTTTATGTCCACCGGAGCAGCGGACGTCGACTTTTGCCGTTTTTATAGATTGCGACAATATTTCTTTCTCATTCATAAATCGTGCTGCGCAAGACCAACGTTTACCCTGCTCCAACGTTCCCCGCGACCAAAGCTCTCAGCGGCGGTCATTATAAAATCACATTGGCTGTGCGTGTAGACACAGGGGTTGTAAGGACCGAAGGGGTGTACCCGCATGCCGGTTTGGAAAATCTGGAAGCCCCCCCTATTCCATCCGTGCGTGTATTATGCAACACCTTAAAATCCCTACCGCCATCGACCGAACTGCAATCTCTGTACGTGTCGCCGTTTTTCGAACTTGTTGACTTTCGTTTAAAGAGCGCGACGCGATTCTCGAGAGTGCATACATTTCGCTTCGCTGAGTGCAACGGAATTTGAAGTAATTTACGTTTTTAAGGAAGCGATCGCTTACGGATATTTCTGAAATGAATGGAGCGGCGATTGATCTTTGTTCAGTTCAATCGTGGTGCAATTAAACAAATCGCAGAAAATAAAACCCAACCAAGAATTCAATTACGCTATCGCAAAAGTGATATCCGGCTCCTATTAGTTCAGGTTGCAATGTGAAACGTGATCCGCCGATACTTGTGAATGTTTTATGTTTGAAAACCCTGCGAAACATTTTTTACATTGATTTCATTGGTATCGAGTATTCAAGAGCATTCGATCAAAGAGAAACATTGCCCGAAAAAAATTGTGGGGTTCCAATTTTGTTGGTTTTTCGTTTTTGATAAAAAAAAGACGGGACCGCCAAAATAATAATAATGTATATATGCAACGTCAAAAGAGATACTTTGTCAAAACTCGTCTTCGTGTCAATTATTAATATTGGGGCATCTTTTTTTATCTGTACGTTGCCTTCAGAGGAGGACAGCGTAGAAATATTTTTCCTTCGTACCCGGATGTAATACCGCGTACAAATGGGGGTTGTTCCACGAGAACTCTCGGGTCACGTCGACGACCTAACTGCCCTGACACCACCCAACCTTTTATACGAAGGGTTACCACGCGAAAGTTCAGAAGGGGGAAGAGTGGAGAATCCATAAGCCGTCCTAGACCTCATCCTCCGTCTTTCATTCGCATCGAGAACGCGACTCGCCAATAGACCCGGCCAGGTTCAATCTTGCCGCCTTCTCCCGCCCTAGCAAGTTCACGTGTATCTATATCAGCCCTACGCCCAATCCCTTATCCTATCCGCTTTTTTATCTTTGCGTGGGCCCTTTCATCTTATTGCGCGTCATTTGATTACTCCCTCGTTCCTTCCTTTTAAAAAGGGATGAATTCTTTGACGGTGGCTCTTTGTGGATTATTATTATGGAACGATTGCAACTAATGTCAGAGGAAATGATTTTCTTCAATGCTTTTCGTGGATAGTGATTGATAGTGATTGATCTCTATAACCGAGCCTTTTTTTTTTGTTGGAATGTAATATCCTTCGAAGATTTATTTTCAATCGACCATTAAACTGCACAATCCATTAATTATCGTGTGCGTAATTTCCGGTTTCTGCAGTAAAACTCGTGCGAGAACAACAGGAAGTAGATTTTGCGGCAGAACTAAAGAGTTTTACGTGAACGTTATCATTCGGTGAATTACATCTCTCACCGTTCAAATACGTCTTCGTTAATTGTGTAGCTTTGACGCCGCACTGTTTGCATTGCAGTCACCTTTCCGTTTGGCTTTGCGTTAAAAAAGTCAATTATAAGGAATTCGGGAAGCGAGTCGAGCCGCGGGGAGATTGATATTTTTTAGAAAGGAGTCGGTTCGTGAAAAGGAAACGGAGGTTCCATTAAATGCGAAAGTTAAGTTCCTACGGAAATGTAGTCTGTAAACTATGAATCCAATTTCACCGGTTGCTCCTTATCGGTGCTGAACCAGCGAAACTCCGGGCCGGTGTTTCAAGTAAACTTCCAAGCGTCCACCGTCACCCCGAGGGGAAAATCATTAAATTAGCAAATCCGTTTGCCAAACGACGGACAATTTCTTTTATTGAATTGGCCAAAGTTTTAGCATCGAATAATCCATTTGAAAAGTAGGAAGGGACGAGTTCGGTGGAAGAGATAGGTACCGCAGCGAATTAAGAGAGGGGTCTCGAAGTTATGATTCCTCAACTGAAGCGATGGGAATGGATTACCGCCGGCTGCTCGAAAATAAGTTCCGAGGAAAGAGTGGTATAATGAGCTCTATGAGCTCCCTTCTGTTTCGGTATACAGAAACGTCGGATTAGGGATTTGGAAGCAGTTGTTATATTTTGCATGCCACGTGAAATCGATTCTCAGGTATAATTTTTTTTTTTAGTTTCAAAGGACATCGCGTATTAATTTGAATCGCGCGAACCGCATACAGTTTCGACTAATTAAGTTTGGTAACGAGCTTTCCCACCGGCGTTTCATTTTCCCTATTACGGACGATTTTCGGGGAGTCTCCGGCAAAATAAGATCACGTTTCCGTCGTAAATCTTTGTCTTGCCCGAGACGCAGAGTCCCTTTATTGCCACTAGACAAATTTCTTCTCGTTGCCTCTTCTCCCACCACGGCACAGAGTTTCATCATAAAATACTCATCGCGGGAGATATTTTCCCCGTAAGAAGAATATTGAACGTCCCTTTCTTAAAGTGTCTGAAACGTTTATAAAGTATAACGCGACGTAACATGATACACAACGACGTTCAAGGAATCGCGCGGTAGTATCGATTCGTACGGTTCAATTCGTTTGCACGGAAAAAAAAAGAAAATCAGGGTATTGCACGTCAGAAGCGTATGTATGCTACACTTTCGACTTTTTTTTTGCCCGTGAAATCACCTAAAATCAACATGCAGTATCGTGTACGGTAACCAAACATATCCCTTCCCAATAAATAACACCCCCCGAAGCCAGAAACTGCGGAATAAGAAGAAAATCTACGCTTTCATGTGAAAATGCAGTCGCCGAAGACACTCGCGGAGTTACAGCTTCGTCAAGTCGCGCGCTCTCTCTCTTTCTCTCTCGAGTAATTACGGCTGTTTGCAAATCTTGGTAGGGCAAACGTCGCGCGGCGATTATAACTTACTCGACGATTCTAATCAGTAAAGTCGTAGACGCTCCGTAATCAAAGTATTAGTCCTCTCGTTCGCGCGGAGAGTCGCGAAACGGGGAAGGACTCTTCGAGCGCGTAACGAACACTCCTTGTGACTGTTTAAGTCGCTACACGGAGCCAAGAAAGTTAGTTATTTACTTGCCAGAGCTCTGACGGCTCGTTTACGTATGCCACGGTATTTCATTTCCTAGCCGTTTCCGCTGAAGTACTCGTGTCAGCGCGAACACAGGATATTTCTCTCGGACTTCTAGCGCTTTTTCCGCGCTTTCACTGCAATCGATGCTTTCGGGAACACGCAAACTTTACCGGCTTAAACATTCACCTTTGTGGCTTCGGACCGGGACCGACTCCCTTGTTTTCTATTTTATCCTTCCCTCGCTGAAGATATTCAAGCTTTAAACTTTAAGCTTGCGGCTAAGCGTTTTGTAATTAACCCTTGTGTTTCCATGTACTTAAAATTGAAGGTATTAGAGATTGCAACCTGTATCGTTAATTATTTGTTAGCTTGACGTTCAGAGCCAAACATAATCTTACGTTGTAGCGGGAACAAGCATTCGCGTTACGTAGTTATCTCGCAACCAAAAAATTTACTCCGCTTCCGATCACGAGTTCTAGGAACTTAGAGCCGTTAAGCCGGAACTAATTGAACTGTTGTTAAGGGGGCAACGGGCGATGAAGGCAAGGGTGCTCTAGCTCGGGTATTACAGAAATACCCTGACAGAGAACCACCAAATCCCTGGTGATAGATCTTTCCGAACAATGGAGTTCAAGGGCGGAATCATTAATATATCAAGATCTTCCACTTGATCGAGAGATTGGCACAAGATCGCCCTTGTTTTGCGTAATTTACTAACAATAGGTAATGAAACATAAAATTTTGACCAGTAATTTATAACAAAAAAAGAAAAGAAAGTATCTTCAATCACTGTAAGGAACCATTAGATATATTTCCTTTCATCGAGAATCTTTGTCTGGCTTGTATTATATTTTTCGGAGTAAATATTAAATTGGGTTCAGCGGACCTCGAGTATACCTGTGCTCACCGTGGAACGAATATTGCGGAGTGATCGATGGTCTCGATAAAAGGTTGGGCAAGGGGTGATTTAATTCGCAATGAGTGCCAAAGCATATTTTTCTCAGTTTTTGTTCTTTTTCTAAGTGTTAAGGTGTTTCCAATGAAGTTGAACATCGTTGGGGTTCCACCAAAACTGATGGAAATATAATAATAACATCTTCCTCCACTAAGCAGTTCATTCGCCTTAAATTTCTAACGATTCGGAAAACCCCGTGTTCGTAGATTTCTATGAAGGTAATTGTTGGAAGGTCCGCAGAGAAGGTCCAGTCGGTGTACGAAATAATCTCACCAGCTGACGAGACATCATTCATTCGGAGACCATTTCAGCAGCGAAATTCGCAGACCGGAAAAGCGGGAGAAGGGTAACGCGGAGAGGATGGTCGTGCGCGACGATAAGAGGAGAACCGGCGAACGACAGTTTTGTTTCGTCGGGGCGGAAAAAAAAAATGTCACTCTGAAATTCTGGACGTTGCGCGTCCAGTGCGTCGCGTCGGCGGCTCGCCACGTACCCTCTCGTAGGCTTGCTCCCTTCGTTCTCCACCTGTTCTCAGGTCAGACGTGTACAACGTCACAGGTATCCAGGCATAATATTGTTACTAAGCTGCGGCACATTAGTTTCGAACCGCGTAAGAAAAGGAGCGAGCACGGCAGAACACGGGGGTGATGAAATAAAAATAAAGCACGGACAAACGAAGCGGGCCCTTTCGTTTTTTAACGAGCAGCGGCAGCGAGGAGCTACGCAACCGGTGCGGGAAGGCGCGCCGCGACTCGGAAACAAAAGAATTCAGAGGCTTCCCATTTCGTCGTCTCCGAGTTGCTGGCTGCTCACCGCCGTACACGGAAAGGTGTGAATGCGGGTACTTTTGTAAATGCGCTTCGGCCGACTCGAACGTGGGACATGGCGCGGCGTAGCAACAGAAAGAATAAAGGCGTCTGCCTGAGACAGAAATTGGAGAAGTAGACTGGAGAGAGAGAGAGAGAGAGAGGAAGCGTGTGCCAGCGGGGGAGTAACGTTCCCATTGTTAGACGAGTTTATAATTTGAATAATGGCCGTCGCGCATGGTTGTCGGTGCGATTTGTTTCTCATCCGGATGAAAATTGTAGTAGACGCTCTTGTGCTCCCGTCACTCGGCGCCACTAGTAGAAAAGTTGCAAAGTGGAAACGCAACGGCCCGCCCCGAAGAAATCTAAAGTGAATCGAGACGAGTGCGCCAGTTTCCACGAACTGTGTCGCGGATTATACGGGCATTGAAAAATGTCATTGGAGCCGCGATATTCTCACGCCGTGCCGCGCCGGTTGGCGCAATAACTTCACAAAGTGAGCGCGATAAACGGTCCGGCAGGATAGCCGTGTTCTTTTTTTCTTTTTTTTTTTGTTGCTCACTTGTTCTTCCGGTTGACTAAACGCGACGCTTTGTTCGCTACGCCGAATGATTACTTCCACGACGCCGGCGCGAAATTGAAAATTGCCGTATAATTACGAGTAATGGATGTAGCGGTTCGCCTCATTAAATCAGAAATCGACGGCGTGTAATTCGCGCGGATGAGGTTCGTATTCACGGCTCGACGAGCAGCAAGGAATGCCTGCTGTTCCCGGTGCAACCGCGTCGGGATGCACGCGTCGCAAGTAGCAAGAGTGACATCGTCGCTGTCGCGCTGTAGCTCTCTTAAAAAAGTAGTCAGACACGCGTGAGGAGAGCGAGAGATCCGAGAACGAGACGACGGTGGCAGAGAGGCAGCGAAAGAGGAAGTAAAGGGTTGAGGGGAGAGAAAAAAAAAAGACACTGTATACACCCCTGTCGGCGACGCACACGTTAGCACAAACGCAGACACGCGTGTGTCGAAAAGAAAGGGCGTCGTCGGCCGTCTAGCGGGGCGTCTCGTCCCATTGTCCATGCACGCGGATGGGTTGGCTCTTTACTGAAATGCAAGCCGAGTTTTTTCCTCGAGGGTTTGAAGCCGGGAGCTCGGGGACAGTGGTGGCTGGAGAGAGACGGACAGGTAGAGAGAAAGGGACGGTGAAAGTGTCGAAGGGGTGGCTAAGCCGCATCGCGACCCCCGCCGCGACTCTTCGATTCGAGACAGGCGAGAACGAGCGGGTGTTCCGGGGGGTGTAGAGGTATTTTCCACCCCCAACGGGAGCGGCGGCGGTCCCGCGACGCTTTCTCCTTCCGATTGTTACTACGTACACCGGTTGCTTGCACTGTTTTAACGTTATTCGAGACCAGCCCCCTTTGTCTACCGATACGTTGCGCCTTCGGCGGAATGCCGGCCGAGGGTTCGCCCAAAGAGAGGGAGGACGGTAGACGACGCAAAGGCAAGGGGACAGAAACGCCGTCATTAATTCCACACGTTCCTTTTCTTTCCCCTTCTTTTTTCCTTTCGACACTCCACGTCGGTTCTTCGTTCAACGTCGCGGAGAAACGACCGGTTATCGTCGCGCGATCCTGAATTTTTCATTAAATTAACGCGGCCTGTCGATTCCTTTGGCAGACAGCTTTCGGATGCGATTGCGCCTGTCCGGTCGGCAGCCGCGCCGGCATGCCAGATAAAAAGTTACTTCTTCGACGGACTGGCGGGTATGTCGCGCCTTTAAGTGTTCATTATTTGAAAGCGTTTCAGACGGACGCGCGTGCTCGCACGTACGGTTTTAATGGCGATGCACGAGATCAGTCGGCGCGCGGCTAACGGGCCGACGAACTTCTCGCGGGAGAAACGCGATTTTCTAATTGGGGGGAAAGCGTCTGCGCTTGTAATCGAGATGGCGAAGCTTCGGCTTCTACGCTATTATTTCGGCAGTGAAGCTTTCCCGAGTGATTCATTTCTTTCTCCCTTGTTTCTTCGTTTCTTCCCCGTTCACGCGTAGAATCTTTTACCAGCATGAAATCGGTTCACTGGGGGGATGCCATCCAGACTCTTTTGAAGGAAGACAACGGCCAGTGTCAAAACGTAGTCGCCGTGTCACCCTTCTTCCTATCACCGACAGTAATACTTGCACGTAGCTACTTTCCCCGTTCCCAGCCACACGTTTCGACTATCTGCTTCTGCTCCCCATCCCCGCGCTCTTCCTTGTCCCGCACATTTTATTCGTCCCCTGTCCTCCGACGCTCTTCACCACCGCCGGACATGGTAGTTCTGTCGATTTAAGGTTGTCGAAGTTATAAAGCTTCTCAAGCATTCCCCCGGGTTCGCAACTTTTACTCGAACAGGCGAGGCCCTCGTTCGTCCTCCCGTTTTCCCGCTCCCTTTCGCCACTTCCCTCGCGCCTTTATCAACAGGGATTGCTCGCTAGGTGTCGAAACAATTTTCCCGTTTGGCGGCCTGAGTTTCTGCCGGTTCATAAACGATGGATAACGATTCATGGTGTTCACACGAATTTAGGTGAACTTGTTTTGTACGTGTCGCCTCGGGATCGACGAAAGATAGCTAAGGGCTGTTCTGTACACAGAACACTAAAGAATAATTTTAATAATTAATAGAGGGATGATTTTAATTGGAACTTTTCTTCTTACAGAAATGATAACTGCGGATGAAACGCGCTGGTCGAAAGTCAGCAAGACGCAATTTGGTTCGCGTAATAGTGTTCTGTGACAGCAATTACCGTGACATGAAGTGAAAAGACGCTCCGCCGAAAGGGGCTAGGAAATCTCGAAGAACTACCGCGAAGAAGGAAGACTTGTTGCTGAAAAGTTGTCTACGAGTTAACAACGTTGTCGCGTGTAGCGAAAGGTGAAACTACGACGGTGAGTAGTAAGGCTTCAGATTCTTTGATCCTCCTTTCAGAACGATACAATACCATTCTCGTTGTAAGAGCCTGTTCCGCATTTTATTCATGGACGAACGATTTATCGATTTGCCACGAATGTAGAAACGATCGCGTCTCGAGTTTAATCCCTTTTCCTGCTGAGTCGGGATGAACGTTTCCGACAAATCAATCCCGGTGTACTTGCCGGGAAGCTTTTAATATCGGCGACTATAAATAATTTCTGGACAGCATTCGTACGCCCCGATGCTCATAGCAAACATTCGTCGCTGTGGTGTTTGCGCACGCAAACACCCCTTTCTGTCCCCTGTGCATTTACGCGACGGCAAAGGTTGACGAGCAACGAAGATATGGGCGACGTGAAACCAATCGTCGGGTTATCATGCGTACCGCATGTCGTAGTTGCCGCGGACTATTATAAATCGATGCAACAGCAAATGTAATTCGTAAGTCCAGTTTCAATATCGTCTGATTCAGAGGTAAAAAGAACACCTGCGCTACAAGAAGCAGAAAAGTTTGTTCGTTAGACGGTCCGTGGAAACCTGTTAATTATATTACGCGAAACTCGTTCGCATTTTCCCGACGCTCTCTTCTCCCATCTACAAACGCTTTGCAACTTCGTTAAACAGGACCACCGCCGGCCCCCGACCGTCGTAGGTCTTATTGCACCGCGATGCGCCAGCAGTCTTGCAACTTGTATATCTTTGCGAGTCCGTCGAGTCGGTTTACTCCGAGTAGCCTGCATTTTTTAAATTATTTCAACCCTTTTACGGATTCACAGTTTGCCCGCGTCCCGTCTCAACGAGCCGGTCCGAGTGGAGAAGGCTCGGTGAGACTTGTTTTTTAAATGGCAACCCCCTTTCGTCGGCACGTTACGGGAGGAGGTGCATCGTTCGCGGATAAACATGCAAACGTATTCTCGAGACGCCGGCGAAATAAATTTGTATACCTCGCGATGCTCGCCCAATGAAATGGCGCAAGGCTGATTTTTTTTTTCACACTCCGTCCCGTAGGCGCATACGTATGCATACGTACACGTACGGACAACGGAACGCGTATGAAACGTCAGATGCATTCGGCACGGTCCATCAAAATGCAAATATCTTTTATCCGCGTTGGTAATGTATGCGTCCGCGGAGAATCAGCATTCAAGCCGAGTACCGCCGATCCGCCCCTACGGTATAAAGGTCGGTAGGTGTGTGCAGCAGCGTGGATCACACTGCGTAGGGGGTAAAGTAACCCCTCGGAAAAGACCACCGGCCATCCCCTTGGCCGAATCTTTATTTTATGACCGATAGTCCGGTCTCGATGACACACCACGCTGCGATACTCCTCAAAACGTACTGTAACCAATTTTAATTGGTAACCACCTTCCCGATAGCTGGGGCGATTCGGGCAACGTACATGGCTGCGTACATTTTAAACGATTTTCTTTGATGAATCAGACAGCGGGGCTATAAATCGTCGAACGAACGTGTTCGTTGAGGGTGCTTTTATGGGTCCAATTTGCATTTTTTCCCTTTACCGCGTGGATGCTTGAGTGGCGAAGTGTACATCTCCACTGAACGAGCTTCGATGTTGTTTTTGAAGTACGAAATTTATTATAGACAAGTCGATCGACAGAGATGAAATTGTTAGCTGGAATTGCGAACGAATTGAATTTCCAAAGTCAAGAAGTGTCTTTATTTGTGACTCGCAGGGGAGTCGAACAGCTGTTTGGAAAACTGGCGACAGGGTGTTCTAAAAAGTTAAAACTGTCTGCTGGTGCTAACTTCGATCCGGTCCCGTGAAATTTCATTTCCGTTTCAGCTTGCGAAATAGTTGATGCGAAATAGTTCATCGAATTATACGGGCCGCGCTATTACGTTCATGGTTGTGGCAATTTTGATATTTTCAGTTTGATGAATATTATTGCCTGCAGTTTTATTCTCTTTTTGTTAGCCAATAGACGTTACCCCCGTTGGAGACAATCGAACTCCGATGACAAACTTTTTCTCGCATAGGTTTCTGATTTCAGTCGAGTTTGAAGTTTATTGGTATCGATTAGGTTCATGTAGACGCAAAGTTGGTGTACCGAAATCAGCTTCGTATCTCTGTGCGTGAAATGAAAGGAATCGCTGCGTACATTGCACCAATTACTACTGGCAATTATAATTGAAACAGAGAAAAACTTGATTGTTAAGTATCACAACTACCCGAAATTTGAGTCGCTGTAATTCCGAAGATCTGAATTATTTTTTAATCCACCGGCTCTCATTAGAAGCGCGCTTTCTTCCCCTTTAAAATGCTTTTTTGTTGAACTCGATACGACTTCCGCTTCCTGAGATATCGCCGTGCAAAGAAAGGGGTAATATCTAATGTTTTTGTACCGCTGTCCTTTTCGCTCACGCCGCGTCACTGACCGAGTTTCCCACGCAGGTGTAAACAGACGCCGAGTCAGCGCATTCTGCCCACTTCCAGGGAAAAAACGTAAACAATACCAGACGCCGATTCCGCGAATTCTGTCGGATTCCAGGAAAGAATGTGGGTCACGTCGCGATATTTAAATGCCTCAACTTTAAATGCCTTAACTTTAAATGCCTTAACTTTAAATGCCTTAGCTTTAAATGCCTTAACTTTAAACGCTTCTGTCTCGGAAACTAATTGAGATATCGGAATGAACCGAACGGCAAATTGAAAGGCATACTCCTCGCTATCTCCTGACGTGTATTTTGCATAAATCTCGCATTCCTATTTTCTGTATTATTGTTCAAAGTTAATGATAAGGAAGAATGAATATTACGTTTCCAAGCGGCGCCTCGAGAAAATTGGCGAGGCAAATGAATTGCCGGCGACGCGAGCCTTTTTTTATCTGACTTCGCCTACGATTCCTCGGGAACGGACCTTTTCTCGGCCACTCTAGGATGATCGATACGCAGACAAGAATATAGACAAAGTGAACATACTCCTTACCTATCGAGACGTATCAATCACACATGGACGAACTCTATAACTGAAATCCCGAGTAATCGAATAGAATCCCTTGTCCAACTGTCCTATGGTAAAGTCGAGTATAAAAGCTGAATGTTAAATAGAGCAGTTCGACGGAATGTTTGTCGAGTGGAAAGCAAATTTTAATAAATACTCCTAACACCAGCTGCAATTATTTAAAAGCTTTCGTTTGACCTGCAGCTTGCGCAGGGTATACGCAAATAGGAAAAATTGCAATCGTAGGATTATTCTCTAGCTGGTCTTTTGCGAAATGCCTTTTTTGTTTTAATTGGAAACTGTGCGCTGCTTTTTAAAATATTTCCGCGATCGTAACATTTCTTTTTAGAAAAGCCGAGTTCAATTCTACGCAGAAATGTCTCTGGAATGTTTCGCTTTGGGCGTACATATTGCCATCGGTTTTTGGGTCGGACAATACATCGTTTTTAGACGGATTAAAAAGGATTGTGCCTCTAAAAAGGGCGGTTCGCACGCCGCGTTTGTTGAAACGTCTTTTCTTGTCTCGCATACAGTTTTTTTTTAGCGCGGGTTTGGTGACAGTTTTTAGCGGTTCCATTGGTTCCTACATTCGTCTTTTATCTCGACGAATATGTGCAGTGTTCTTATTCAAGTATTGTTAATATTCATTTTTGTACGGTTTATGCAAATTATATTTACTGGCCTCATTAACGATGCATAAATTACAATCCGGTATATAAAGCTTGTTAAGAAATGTTTGAATGGTTGCAAATTTCATTGATGCAGTAGAAATCATTATTTCATATTTCTATATCAATATTTTATTACCCGCTCTGCAGTGGGTGAACCAATTATTTCTGCAGCCGTTCATGATCAATGACCTTTGCGTTTCTCTCGTAATCGACAAGGAAAAAACTCCATTGTTGAATCAAATAAAATAGATAACACGAAAGATCCTCGAAAGTACTTGGTGTACCCCAATGGCAAAAGGCTGCGAGACTTTTTCCACGGTGATCTCGAATGGGCTGGCAGGCCGAGGTCCCTCGCGAAGGTTCCGGCGAAACGGACGTTTAGAAAAACGGATGATTTTATCGCGAGGTAAATTGAATCGATCCATTGGGTGACGAGATCGAGGGGCTGGGTGGAAAGTGAACAAGGGAAAAAGGACACGAAGAAGACAAACGGTGGGGCGTATTATACGCCCCTCGTTACCAGTTGTACTCGCTTGTATTTGCATACAAAAGGGGCTCCTTTATGACTTGGCAGGATTTCTGTTATTCCGTAGATAAATATTTCCTGAACAACTGAAGCTGCTTTCTTCCTAGAGAGAGAAAAGAAAATGTTATTCCTTCCTTTTTGTCAAGAGGGGTCGCGACGAGATTGAGTAGCATATCGATCTTTTTTTTCCAGACAAGGTTCACTCGCACTAGATTAAACCTTGGCCTGTTCGATTTCTGAGCTTGTCAGATGCTAAAAAAACATGCTCGGTGCGTTCGTTTTATTCATACTGCTAACCTTGTTTGCTGGTCCTTTCGAGAACAGCGGCTCCCAGCTTCCGTGAAATGCGCGGCAGATAGCGAGGAAAAGGAAATAGGGAAAAAGTCGCCCGCCGTGCGAGAATCAGGTAATTCTTTATGTACGCTTCGCTATATGCGCGCTGTCCCAGACGCCCTCGCTATAGCTGGGCTAACAATTCCAATTTTCCGAGGAAATATGTGCGCAGAATATTTGCGAAAGATCGTTCACGAGATAGAGATTCGGGAAGCAATTCGAGATAGACCTGATGCACGAATACTGTTACAAAATATACTGTCAGCTTTGTCTGTTCTTTGCAACGAACTGATTCGCAAGAATAACAGTCTTCTGATTTTATTAATCTATGTGACAAATGTTTCAAATATTGATATATCAATCCAACAACAAGTATCTTCATAAGTAGAATAATATTGATTGTCCGACCATCCGCTGAGATACACTACTTGCTGGCTTATTTCGCTCTCGCTCCCTTTCTTTTTCTCTTCCTCCTCTTGTTGCCAAGAAAAACATTTCCAATGTTTATTTTCTGCATTTTTGATATGGGTCTTCCCGTTGACGAACATTCAATTCGTCGTTCGATTCGCGCGTGCATGGAAATATTGTTGCAATTAACGGAATCCCATAAGTGACATCGAATCAACCTCCCAACGAATAATGATTTCGATAATAACTTCAATTTAGATTCACAGACCTCGGAGAATTACGACCGACATTGTGACCTGCCTTCGATTTTCGATGAGTTCGCTTGGAGAACAATAGTTTCGAAGCCATTGGAAAGAAAGAATGCTCGCGGGAGAAAGTGTTTCTCGCGTGTCAGCCAACAAACGTTGAAAGCAGCGAAATGTTCGATTACGTTCGATCGAATGACTTTGCACAAACACGCTATTTAACCGAACGCCAGTAAAAAGCTCAAATGAGATTCGCCATTGCATCACGCTTGAGGAAAAGCGTACGCGCGTTCTTTCCTTTTGGCTCTAGCTACTTCGCAAAACCTTTCTCCGCCGATCGCGTGCTCCCAATCTCTCGATATCTCTCTTTTCATCATCGATCTTCTTGGCTCCCTTTCGCTTTTCGCGCTGGATGCCGCATCGGTGCCTCGATCTACACCTCTAAATCACGCCAATTTATATCTTCATTATTCCGCGTCGACTTGTGCGTTCGAGTGCGCAGACTTTCCGCGAGACCGAAAGAGTGAAAAAAAGGCTAGACCGTAGAAGTTTTATCCGGCCTGAATTTTAGGTGGCTCCGGACGTGGTTAAAGGGTCTCGGGAACATATTTTCCGCATTTATGGAGGGGGATATTTATTAAGAACGTATATCACAAACGCACGACGAGGGAGCGTTAAAAATAAGGCAATCCGCCGTTTTATGTGTATCGTTTGCTCGCTCGTGGATTAACGTATTAGTGGCCAATAACTGTAATTTATATTTCACTGAATTGCTCGCCGTACTTAAACCTTTTTATCGCGGGAATTAATACTGGACGACGCTACGGGGTGCTTACTTTTTTCGTAGTTTGCTTAGCACTGATTTAGATGGGCACCCGTGCTAAACTCTTCGTGCATCAATTCCCCCGGAATTATTTCGCTGTTGCGTAATAACGAATAGCGGATGGCGTACAATTAGAAATTAAAAGGCGAACATCATTGTAGTTGGATTGTCGTGCACTCTGATTCCCTGCAGCGTCATAATTGTCGGGAATGGAACTGGGGAACGTTCCGAGAAATCGCCGCCCAACATCTATGATTATCACGCCAGTTATAGCCAGGTGGCATAAACGCGAGCGTTATCATCAGCAAGCTATCAATAATAGAAGGGCCGTCTCGCAGCATCGTCTCGTCCGCGCGGCGAAACGAGCATTCATGCTGACATAAGCCTCGAGATTATCATCGAGGTTTCCTGTTTTGGGCTAGAATATTCTACTACGTTCTCAACACCTCTGACAACATCCGGTCGCATCGATTTTCCGAGTAATACCAAAATAAATTTACTAACTACGGTATCTGAGATGTTCTGAACGATATACATATTAATAAGCAAATATCCAGTTTGCAAGAACATTTAAAAATCGCAATCACGTAAAACGTGTTTCAGGGGACACGTCTCGCAGGATCGTCTGTCTGTTCTGTTTACTATCGATATTACTCTTACGTTTCGAAAGTTGAGGATCATTCGGCTTTAGAAAACTCGTTTAGCCGAATCCTCGTTTCCGAAACTTAATTATTCCTACACACGCGGTTGGTTCTCCGTTATAAACGCGAAGAGGGCATCTGCCCGCGCTTAACGACGTTAAATTCGCGGTTGATGAGGGTCCCCTCTCGACTTAACGAATTTCCATCAAACAGAAATTTCTGCAAAGCGGTCGTAATGGCCCGCGAATTGGGCATATAAAACGCAGTTTACCGCCAGCGTGCATTCCCAAACAGCCGTGCCTCTCTGGATTCCAACAATTCCTGAAGTTTCCGCCACCGACTGCCGCGGCTGGCAGCCCCGTTTTCTGTACCTGGAATACCTTTCACCGCAAAAGTCCGACTTCCCTTCACTGTCTCTGCTTCTTGACCACCCCGCGGAATACATTCGTTATCGCTGTGGACGATGTCGGCGATGGTCGAGCGTATATATATATCGATCGAAGGAATGAGAATGCCACTCTTCCGAACGAGATTCTTATCGTTAACCCCTTGCCACCGCCCGCGGAGAAAAGGATATTACTTGGCCGGAAAGTGTTCGAAGGGCCGCCGATATCTGGCCGTGATCCTTAAACAACTCACCGTGGGCGCTCGGTGTCCTGCCCCGCGACTACAGAGCCGTCCGCAATCCGAGCCACCCCTTTCCTGCCCGGCTCTCACCCTCCCCCAAACTTCTTCCTTTCCTCTTCCGCATCCGAGCTGATCAGCGACGACTGATAGCCGCTCCTCACGAAAGGGGTTTTAATTCCGAGCTGACTCAGCTGCACGCATTTGCCCGGAAAGCAATAAAGTTAAGTGTAAACAGCAGTCTCTGCGAGACGTGCCCTCCGCCGGATGGGGTTACGCCTTTCTCTCGTGTCTTCTTCGTCGCCGCGCGGCTGTCGTTCGCCCTTCGGTACCGCGCGACACGCGTGTCTGGGGCGTTCATGCGTTAATCGTGACTAACACGGGGGTTCCGTGGCTTTACAGATACCGCGCGAACACGCGCCGCGCCTCTTTAGGGCAGTGATTTCTTCGTGGAAAAAAATATATCAGAGATGCAGAGAAATTGCGGCAACATCAAATTCATCCCTTCGTGTATTCAGTTTTACCTTGCTGTTTCTGGAAATTCAGATTTCTGTTGTACGATTACTATTTACTTATTCCCGGCTGATTCCCTCGGGACCCCTACACCCTTATTACGATAAATCCGCGACGAGCTCCATAATAAAATGTTTCAGGGTTGCTTCGGCGAAGGAAGCCAAGTTCATCCGTGCGTATTAATAAAATACAAACTGCGCATAAACGCGAGCTTCCTATAACCGAACTGATCCCAGTTTGTTAGATTCTATTCGATATTTCCTAGGCCGTGACACGCATGTTAATGCGGCGGCCCCGTGTGGACCCCTCCGAAAAAGAACTGCGGATCACTTGCAGCGGCAATAACGGGCAAGAAGAAAAACGCGGAACATGCGAGACACATAAATATGGCCCCTGTTCGGTGGCATTAGGAGCTTATCGTTATTCCACACACGTTGGCCGTTCGTCGCAGCCCATAGGCGGACTAACTACTTGCGTTACGAGTCGACCAAGAACCTCCCCTGTAGATAAACAACAAGGGGTAACGACTACCAGCACCGTCGTCGCCACCCCTACGGCGCCCACCTCTCGATAGCTATAAGCATTTCATTTGCATAGAAACGCGACTAACTTTGGCTATTAAACGTTCTGCGCCTTGAGGCTCGGGCCAGCTTTCAATTACTCGAACAGCAAATCCTCGGACTCATCCCACCTCCTTATTGCTAATCCGAGAAGCATTGTTAGCGGCTGGACGTTTTAGAACACGACGGAACGTGTAATGTTAAGCTTCCGGGGCATGCATATGCCTTCGCTGTTTGTGAACAGGTGTACCGTGATGGCCCTTTTCACGAACTACTTTCCATCATCCGTTATCACTCCGAGCATCTGTGACCTCGTTTGCAACCATGCATGTGCTCTTCAGCCTAGTTCTTCCTCCGTCTTAGTCCCTCTCCTTATTCGTTTCTTCAGCTTCCTCGACTTCTGCCCCTTTTTAATCTCGCTGGCCTTTCATCGAGTGAAAACTCCCACCATCCAAGCCCCAACCCCCTTTGACGGAATACTGTAAGTCTACTCGTTTTCGCATGCTTCTAACAAGTCTACATCCCGATTTTCGCCGCTACAACATATTTCTGCTCTTCCACGTTTCCTCTTATCCTCGGAATGCGTGGTCCCCGCGAGATGCTCTACGGAAAAAGAAAAAGCTGGCAAACTACAGCAATTTCGTATGGTCGTCGAACTTCTCCTTTTCCACCTAAGCACGCGTTTTGATAGCGAGGAGATTGCACGGGCCAATTGAAAGAACACCGCCGCTGGGAACAACGGCCATAGTAATCGCGCAACGTGGAAAAAGGATCGCGATTTACATGTGCAATTTTCCACGGGGCAACGGACGTGCACGTGCGCGCGGTCGTTACGACGACGCTCGGTTGCCTCGCGTTACGCGTTCAGAAAGTGCTTCGTATTTCCCAGTATAATCGGTGTGGCTATTCCGCGTCGGCGAGGTGCAATTGCCGTCTAGCTTTTCCACGCTTTCGCGAAAACCGCGGAGATATAACACGGGCCTCATTACCATTATTATGGTACAGTAGCGTTGCATTCGTTTCCGCGAAATGATCGGCAATATCGAGCCGATAGCACGGGAACAGCTTCCAAAACGCGAATCCTTGGAAGTTTGGAACAGCAATGAATTTCATTTCTGGTTAAAAGCGGGAGCATTCGTGCACAGCGTGGAAATAGTACGTAATGGAAGGTCGCGCGAATTTTCGGCTCGAATCGTGGCCGTGCAGGCGCTCAGAGAACGCCGATGTTGCTTTTAATTGCGCTCGCACGAATGTGCGTCCGTAGATGTACCGCGTTAATTAAATTACATTTACGTCTTCCTGGTTGGAAAACCCAAGAAAATATGCGTAAACACGAATGTAGGGTAATGGGCGGCTTTCGGCTTTGATTCGCTGAAACGCGTGGAATATCGCTTATGCGTTGAATAGATGATCGTTTCTAGTAATGCAATGTACATGTACACACTTTACAGAATTTCGTATTACAATTTGTTCCGATTCCAGCCTTATAATTAAAAGGCGCAACACAGAAATTCGTGCTCTCGATACAAACGAATATACAAGTAGCCTCGAATCCTTGAAATTGATGTTTCTCCTTTTCCCTTCGAAATTGATACGCGGCAAGTGTTTCGACCGGCATAAACTCGAACGCTACAAACTGAAACGACACGAGGTTCTCCCCCTTTGCGGCAATATGTCTCGGCACCCCCGTCATACGTTACGCATTGTCACAGTGGCCGCGAAGACATACCGAAAGCGGGGCAAGTTAAAGATATTTCCGACAGGCCTCGATAACTTTTACGCGGCCCCGTTGCTCTATAGTCCCGGTAGAAATGGTTTTACATACATCACATCGGTGGAACGCGATAAGGGTGGGACGCAATTTCGATCGCGTGGGGCTTGGGAAAGTTTTTCCTCGACTCCGCGGGGCTGGTTCTCGACTTGAAACTTTTCCCTCCCTGTACTGCGGGGGGGCTTTAGTCGATTAACAAGGAAAAAGTCTCGTGCACGTGGTTCCTCGCAGCGAACACTGGCAGAACGACAAAAAAGGAACACGGTGTAGAACTCCAACGTCCGACGAGCATGAAAATTGCACGTAACCGCGGCACGGATCGTCTTCTTTTACCTGTCTCAACCGTCTCACGCGCGGACCACCATGTCCCTGGTCCTCGCAGGTGTTAGGCCGGAGCTGAGGTTTACCTTTAAATATTCATTCCGTGTAGCCGCTCCACCCTGCCCACTTTAACGTTCCCTCGTTATTCCAGACGGCGTTCCGCTTTTTGCATATGAACGTCGAGCTGTCTTCTCTTCGTCCAACCAGCGGAGGAGGAAGCACATTTCAAGCATCAATTTCGCACAACAGAAGAAAGTAGCCAAGTTCAATTTCTTCGGCAGTATACAAGATCTCGTATGGTATATCACGTGATCTGCAATTCCTTCGCACTCTCAGCGGCTATGTTCGATCAATAATACATTTCTTGTTTTCCTTCCACCCGTAACGCATCCAGCCCCTCCGTCATAAACGATTTGTACGCGCCTGCTGATCTAGACCTGCGTTCTTCTTGAACGATCATGATGCGGCCCGTTCGAGCCTCCGATCTCGTCCGAATCGATACCGTCTGGTAGCTGTTGTACAGTTCCACGTGCCTGTGCATCGGCCGCTTCTGTAACGTCAAGCATACCGATGTATAACACGCGAGAGTGGTCGTAATCGTGGCTGCGGCCTCAGGTGCAGCCTGACCGACCCATTGACACGTAAGCGTCGTTAAAGGGAAAAGGCAATCGCGTTTCAAAGGAGCCATTATTTCGGAGTCGTGGCACACCGGTTACACCGGTGCGCAACCGGCCTCTCCGTCAGTGGCATCGCTTCCGCTTTCATTGCTTTCTCTTTCGGACAAAGCGACGTCGGACGGCACGGCGAATTGTGGCGCTCGTTTAGGCCGCCTTCCGTAATGCCGCAATCAACCGTACGTTGACCGTGGGTAGTAAAAGTAACTGCTCCGATGCTGTAAAGCTTGCCGATTGCTTGTACCTTGACTCCGGTAACAGGCTACCCTTGCTGCTGGCTAGAAAGGACGGACGATTTGCGGTGGTTCCTTGTCGGCGATCACGTGTCCGCGCACGATCACGATAAAAGCTGGATTAGAGGTTCTTAGAATCGCTTCGGAGTTCTCGTTGGTCCTGGAAGACGGCTGTCCGCGGTTTCTGGACACGGGACGATCTCATAGTTTTAGTCGAGTCTCTTTATTCAATTCTTCTGTTCAATTTTGAAATTGGTACAGAGTAAAATTACTGGCGCAGGTGTGTCCAGCACGTGACGATTCTGTAAATTATTTACAGCTTAAAACGTGTAACGATCTTTCCAGCAGCGGAACCACGAAGTTTGTGATATTTATATATCGTCGACACTGTTTTCGAGAGTTTTCTCATTCACCCCGTAACGTCCATATCTCGTCCCCCAATGATGTAACCTTAACGAAGTAATCTTGTGCGAAGTTCACAGATTAATTGGCCTAACCGATGGACATCGATCCGATTCTTTGTTACCCTCGCGTTTCTGCTAATCGCGGGTTATCGTGCCACCCGCCTTCCCCTATTTCCACCCTCGCCGAGCTATCATGGAACGTATAATCTTTCATCGGCACTGTGCCTCTCCGTTCCACGCCGCGCCGTTTCTTTCCTCTCCGTTCTGTCCGCATCGCGATTTAATTCGATTACAGCTGCACCCGTGAACGAACACGATCAAGGCGCACCGTTATAGATTACTTAATCGCACGGCGAGATGGCTACACGATATGCGGCTTGCGTACACGTGACCGTCGTTCGTTTCATCAAAACTTTATTGCGCAGTCTTAAATTGCGTTCCACTTTTCATAACTTGGACACTTTTTGTATTAGCATGTACGTCGCGACGTTCGGATTAAGCTCGCCGAAAGAGGCGCACATCTCTGCCCCCATTCCCGCGGAATAATTGATGCTGCAATTAATTATATTCAAAGCGCTGAAGCGGTTGACGATGAAGACTGTCTGAATTTCGTTTGCAGTGTAACAAGTTCGGTGACTAGGGGGTACCCACTGTTTCACTCACTACCCCGCGCAGCCAGCTACGATCAATACAACCCCAAACCTTGGTTCGCGTATTTCCGAACCCAGTTTGCCAACCGGTCGACGAAAACGCCCGAAATCCTATCATGGAATCGCAATTTCGGGAATCCGAAGAATGCGCGTCAGACGGCCGCGCGCCGCTTGTTTATTGCTGTATATTTCTTGAAAGCAGTAATTCCCCCGCGAGCATTATTCGCACGGGGTGTGCTTCCATTGCGCTTCCGTAGAATTGCAACGATTGCGCAAATACTTGGGACTATACGCATCGTTTGCATTGTTGGACTTGCGTAAAAACCATGTTTATTCGTATTATTTCAATTGGAATTCGGAGCAAACGCGATGTTCTTCGTTTGATGAAAAGTTAAACCTGGATGTTACGGAAGTTATATGCTTCGAATTTTTATGATTGGAAAATCTTTCTGCGACAAGAAAGGAAAGAATAAAGATATGTGTCAGTATTTAAAAAATTATGCAAAGTCGAAGAAACGTTTTTACACTCTAAATTTCCACTTCTGTACAGCGACTAGTACTTTCTTCTATCTTCCTTGTCGTTTTGATTCAGCGCAGTGAACTTCCATGTGTTCCTCCACGACGGTGCATGGTAAATGATTGAACACACGAAACTACAGCTACGGGTAGTTTTCCCGGGCAAATCGCCACTGGCGATCCGCACAAAAGGCGTATCTCCACTGTTGCCGATGGGACAGGAAATCTAGGTTTGCACGGATGCAACGATACTAACGGCGCAGATTTTTTTCTTATGGAAATGCAATGTATTTTCAGAGGATAAAATAGATCTCACGAAATAGGCTTGTCGCTCAAGCTAGTCGTTGGCTTCGTTTTAGAATCGATTCACCTGACCTGCATGATGACGTGATGTAGTTTCTGCCGGTAGTAAGGCAAAGGTTCTACTTTCTTCACGATAGAACGATTCTGATATAATAAATTTGCTCTCTTTATTTTTGCATTCATTTTTAGATTACTTTCCATTCTAGAATATAATAATTTCATTAATTAACCAACGCGGTACTAATACAAAGTTACTGGAAAGTTTTCATACCTCTTTGGACGAGCAGAAAATTACGGTAGAACACGCAATTTTACCGGAAGATATCACGAATCATTGTTACCGCGATTTTCCCATCGACACCCTCCTCCGAAAAGAAAAACTTTTCTCCGGAATCGTCACCTTGCCAGTACAACTCCATCGAAAATCCAGATTCCGTTGGGGGCAAAAGTAATCTGTTCCCCTCTCCAAGGGCCTTTTATCGGGCTTCCGTAATCCAGAATCAGCTCCGAAAGTTTTGAAGTCCGATAAAGCGAGCTCCGATTATGAAAGTTTTCTCTCCCCCGCCGTTTCCGCTTCCTACCCGCTTCGGTTTAACTATCCAACATCGCACGGTGTACGGCTCGACGGGATTCGAAATTAAATCCATAACAGGCATTGTTTTGGCTTTCCTCTTCTTTTTTTTTCCTCTCCTCCTCTGCACCGTGTACAGCTGCAGCTGAAAGTTAAAACGGTGAGGATTTTATTGTCGCTGCGGTAACAGCGACTCGCGTTTCACGATCGGTTTCACCGGATGACGAGACAGTTAATTACTCCCGGAATCTATTCTAGACGTTTCGATTTCGGCTCTGGCAAAAGCTCGTTTTCGTCTGTTTAGGAAATTCTTTTCCACTCGACGATTGGTGCCCTTCCCTCGCTGGTATTCGCGCTTAATTTCATCCCGTAAATCGTAGGCTGAATGATTTCATTCTCGCCATGATTTTCTACGCGCGGCGAAAACGACTTTGGGTAAATGTAAAACGAGTTTATAGTTTAAGTAATTTACTAATAACATGCATTTCAATGAGAAGTAGGAAGCCAGTCACTCTACTTTCCTCTATGAATTCCGCGCGCGTATCAATGCTAAGTCAGGCCAACGCTGCTGCGATCGCAGGATCGATGCCTCGACAGCCGTCCCCTAAATAAGGGTGTAACTCCAGTGACTTTGGAACGATGGTTCCTAGATCCCTTTCGCTCACACCAGTCGGTACGGATCCTGTAATCTGTTATCGTAAAAATCCCGCTCGCTCACTGCTGCGTGCAGCTGGCTTTAAAGGCGGAGGAGGAACGTGTTGTATGAGACACGAGCTCGGGAGTCTGGCTTTTCAGGAGGGAAAAGAAGGGGAGGACGTGATGGAGGAAAGGGAAGAGACGTCACCCTTCGAGAGATGGAAGAGTATCAATATCACGCCTCACTGCCGTCTCCGCTCGAATCCCTTCCCAGTCATCTCTTTTTCGTCCATCCCTTATTATCGGCTCGGGAAAATAATCTTCGAATACGAATACCCGGCCAGAGGGGAGACGCGACAGCCGACCACGGTTGATCGCGGTTTAATTTTTGCCAACGTTGTCCGTGCTTTCCGATCTCGGAACGAAGTGGATTTGCGGAATCAGTTCCGCGGTTTTACGAACCGAGCGTCGATCGATTGACTTTGGAAAATAATATGCGACCACGATTTATTCCCATCGCGCTGCAACGCGACCAAATGCACAAATAAATCATTCTTTTGTCCTGTGGCGCGCCATCCTGCGAATTTTACACGCCGGGGCCCCATTTAAAATAATCAAAACCGACTTCGGCGTTCGCCCGCATGCACGTGGATACTGTTAATCGAATGATAAACAGCGTTGAAGGAAAAGGGTTCCGTGGATCATTAGTACCATGCTGGAGACGAGCGGTGCGATATCCTTTCTTCTCACTCTTCCTGTTTCAAAGGCTGACAAGTTGTGCGTTTTATATTATATCGTGGAAATGAATTATCGTACTGTATACCATATGGTATTCGTGTGAAACTTGCAAACAATAAGTAAATCCGTGAAACCCGTTGCAATTTATTTTAATTGGAACTTGATAATAATGGACATACTTTGTACTCGTTACCATTAGCTATACTTTAATGAATAAAGTACGTCTGGGTTAACAGTCTCTAAAAGGTGTTGCTAATTTATGCAGAACTTGAGAAACTGAGAGACAAAATTTTTGGGAGGTTGAGGATCGCACTGGTGCATCCCCAAGTCGCCAATTAAGCTTCGGTGGCTCCGTGGGACACGTTCCCATGAAAATCAACAAGCTGACACTTTTCCAAGCACAGATTCCCTTGTTTGCCGATTTCCCTCTTTCTTTATTTACTCTTGTCCCCACGATGCCCCTCCTTTTCCGTCTTCTACCCTTTCACTCCGCCCTTCCTTCTCTTTTCCTTTGGCGAAAGTCGATTTACCAGGGGAGCGATCCCTCCCTGGCTGGCCGGTCTCTGCAAATTGCGTAAGAGGTCCATTTAAGTCGAGGTTCACTTGTCCCGCGAGTGTCTCACGAGGACAGTGTATACCCCCTTCGATTCCGGGGAGTTGAAGTAAAAGTTGAAGGAGTTTTTCTGCGAGCGAGCAGACGTCTTCCGTTACATTCGCACGATCGTGATGCTCGTGTTCTCACGTGTGGTGCGCTTGCTTGCCGATTCCATCAGTCTCCCATTGATCCACGGGCAAAAACGGCAGACATCGGTACACGCGGAACGGGACGAATTCGCGGGGTTTTATATTTGATGAGCGTGAAGCGTGAAACGGTAGTGGCAAATGCGCAGCGGTGCGTGGCAACTAGGAAATTGGGAATTTCAATGACTTGCCCCGTACGCGGCTGTGTGGATATCTCGGTGCGATCATTGTTACGCAGCAGCGTTGTTGAAAGTACGACACGAAAGTTTGCGAGAAGGGATCGGTTAAATACGATCTTCGGGTTTATTTCAGGCGGAATCGAATCGTTTGGTAGCTAACGAGACACGCGGTGTATCGCGACGTGCGTAGACGCACAAGGCAGAAGTAGAAACGAAATTACCCGATTGCTAGCTATGGGAAGTATCGCGTGATTGAAAACTGATAACTTTTACAAATTAAATCACAGCGCTGTATAGGCAACAAACGTGTGAAAAGCCATTCTAACGAATATCCATGCGTTTAAGTAGAGTCCTTTTTATGAAGGCTTTAGAATTATTGACGGCTACCGCCGCGACAAATATCAGCGCGTGCGTGGAATTTTTCTCGCATCTCTGTTTCCACGCCATTTCCCTTCCCAATTTCATTCACATCGGTCGATGTTCATTTCCCGCCCTCTGCCGATGCGATTTCGACGTTTCTTTTAAAGCGATGACCCCTTTGTAGGCTCGATTATAAACCCCGGCGTGCTCGTTAACTCGCCAGGCTTATTTTCACCTGTACAATTACGGATTCCAATGATTTCACGCGCGATTGAAAACAGAAGGCTTTCATTGGCCATAGTCGCTTGATAACGAACTGATACTTAATGTATTTTGCGAGTTACACGCGTTTTAATGCTCGGGAAAAGGTGCGACGCGATTTTATACACGTTCGCGGCTATTGCTATAAAGATCGCACCAGCCGCGCGATGCATTTGCAATTATCCCGCCGCGAAATTGCTTCGAAATTATACAATTTCATCGCAATTTTTTTCCACCAGGCTTTCCGACGGGTGATTCGAAGTCGCCGATTTCACCGCTCGGCGCTGTTTCGCCGTGGACACTTCCCTTTTAATATCGCGGGCAACGGGCGATATTAATAGCGGACGAGTATTATTCCGCTTCTGATTACATAAATTAGTCTCCGTTGCACTTCCCCGTAATGAACACCTCGTTGGCGAGCTGTTACGCCGCGTGCTTTCCGCTTCGAAATTTCTTGCCTCTCGATTACCCGCTTTCACTTATTTCGATAATCCTCCGAATCCTCCAACGCGGAATCCTTTCTGCGGCGGGGAACGATCTATTTAGGTGCGCGGGAACGGAAGTCATATTGTGTCGCGAGTTTTGGTCGGGAAGAATGCCGATTTGCCTCGGGGATACGGCTCCGCGCATCTCCGCGCGACGCCGCATACTTTGGCTATTTTAAAATAGAAGCTTCAGTATACGACTTTTGCTCTCCGACGGCCATTGTTGCGTAGCTGGCGGATGCCTCTGTTGCATACATAACTGCAACGCTTGGTGAAATTGCGAGCGAAGGAATTTCAGCGCTCTCCTCGTATTCTAGCCGCTTCAATTCCACTTCGCCCCTCTAGCGACGTCCGCGCGCACACGCATTCGCTCTTCCTTTTATCGGTATTTCAAATCATCGTGGAATTCCATCAACCTATCAACGGTTGCTCGTCCCGCCGTGATGCACGCGAGAACGCAAGATGCGCGGATGTCGAGCTCGCTACTATTTCTTTGCCTTTTGTACTTTTCGCCAAGTGACGACATTTCGACAGACCATATTCCTCAACGTTTATTCCTTTAAACGGGGATGAGCGTCAGGGTTTCAATATCTTATTGGCGCACGCGGAAATGTGTTTAGAAGGTATCGGGAGAGGATGGCATGGAGATGATAGTAATAGCGGTTCGATTCAAGCCACCCCCCGCGAGTGAAAGGACGGCTGGTAAGTAATAATGCATAGTAGCCAGACGTCTGGCCAAACACGGAGCGCTTCTACTTGCGGGCCGGCCTTTTCTAGAACTTGTACAGACTTAGCCATCTTTTAGCTGTCGCAGCAGGATTATTTTTAAAGCGAGTTTATTCCTCTAGTGAATAACAACCGCATGTGTTGAACGCATAAACATACGATAGTACAAATTTACAAATATATTTATTAATTGCATTCACGTTCCAGTATCAATGTATTTCCATAAAAATGATTCTCCTCGAATTACGATAATCCTAATAATTTAAATAGTTTACTTTCAGACAGTACGCCGATTGTAGGCTGCTAAATCAGTCCAATACTTTCGCTTTCCTTGACTTTGCTACCCTCCTTAATGACAAACAGTACGAATATAGGTTTCGATCGATCTACCATTTAGCAGATTTCGAGCTCATTGCGTTTCATTGTTTTATTTGCTTCTTATGCAAGCGTTCCAGCATTCATCGGGCGAGTCGATTCAAGGAAGTTTAATAGAATGTAAAGGTAATTCATAAACCAGACCTTTCACCACTTTGGATAATTGGTGGTCGTTCACACATTTTTTTAAGTCTGTCCGTCCACGGTCTGAATCGTAAGAACCCCTTTTGCTTGAGCCTCGGTCGGCCTTGGTGAGACGATTCGCGACCCTTCGCCGACGGCGGCGACGTTAATTACCGAATTCTTTGTACGTGCTTTACAGTCGCCCGCAGGGTAGAGCCGCTCCTTCTGAATTACGCCTCCGGAATATTATCTTTTGATAAGCAAAATCTGACTTCGGTTTAAATGAACGTATAGTCGGTCGTTCCAGCCTCCCTGGGGGGAAAGTGCGGGCGGCGCTATAAAAAGCTCGAGCGTGGACGTAACGATTCGTATCCGGTGTTTATTACTTCTCGTTTCGCGCTCTATTTTCTTGGCTGGCTGCGGCAGCAAGCTTTCATCTTGGACACCGTCGCGTCACGCAGTGTTGCAATCTGCCTGTAGAAATGTGAATTCCTGCGTCTTTGAAGCTTCAACTTAGATTTAAGTGGAGAAACTTGTACACCATTTTGACCGGCATGCAAACGCTATCGGGGGTCACGAACGAGAAATGCGCACGCTCCTCGTGGTTGTACAATGCGAAAGCAACGGCAGTACTCTTTGGCAGGGCAGAGACGATGGAATTAGAAGGGCGAGGATTTATTCAGTTCCTCTGATGAATTCTCTATACACGATGGAGTTCTCCTCGATAAACTTCCTACGTGACTGAATGCAAGTTGATGGACGCGTAAGATTTCCCGAGGGTCCCTGCTATGACAGAGATTGTCATACAAATTGATTCAAATATTTGACGATGTCTGGTTTAATTCTTCGCTGTACTCTATCCCACGGTTCTTCGAGCATTCTGGTCCGTGGGAAAACGAACGGAGACATTTCGTATTTAAAGAAAGAAAGCTGTCTGATTGAACAAATGAAGATAAGACATGCTTCTCCTGGAATCGAGTAATTTCCATGTTTTGCCATATATTTTTTGATATTAATGCTTTCCAAGGATTTCATACAAAGTTTGGATATCAGAAAGTTAATACGAATTTTCACCGATGCTTATTTCGATTCTTCCGAAGCTCGCACGTTTCGCCGCGGTTAATTAACGGCACACGTACTTTCGTCTGCAATCAGCATGTGAAACATTTGTTTGATTTTTCGCATTACTTGTATCAACAGTTCACGCCGCTCGAAAATTCTGAGCAAATAGCTTAATATAAATTACTTCTGCTGGCCAGCGATCGATACTTAGGAGAACTAACATTTTGCTGCGCGTACCCCGTGATAAAGGTAAACAAATTTCTATCGCACAAGCTTACGAATGAGACTGCGGTTGTGTACTCGTGGATAGAACAATTTTCTCGACAATTTACTCGACGTTTCGCAATTTCGAAAGGAGCAGGAAACCAAAAACTGGTACACGATTAATTTGCTCATTAAATTTTTGGCTTAATAATTCTTCTCTCTCATCTTAGTCTGCTCATTTTTAATTCGTCTACCGTGGTCGTTCGAGAAAAATTGAACGAACATTAATCCAGACTAGGAGCGAATTATTAATTAATCCATAACATACGACTTTCGCACACCAAGTGCTCGGACATTTGTTCGTATCATTACACCTATGAGCGAGACAAAGAGCCGGAAGAATTAAATTCTATCTCACGTGGCCGAGCTTTGAATTTTCATTTAGTTAACGTGCTGGCCATAAAACGATCGGAGCACGCACTCTCGGCGACTAGACAATGTAATTGATTTAGCACAGTGGATTTAACAGGGAAATGAATTTTATTTGTAATCCGCCGCTTCGAATTATTTATCTTTAATGCGGCGGCCTATGAATAATAATTGCGTTCGCATTGCTCACGCTTAACGCGTCGTTCCTTTTCTCTGTCCCATTCTCGTTCGTTCGGGTACGATTGAAAATTGACTGTAAAACGCTAAATCGGAAAGTGTTTCGTTGGCGACGGCCGACATGAATTATTCTCTTTTGTACCGGTGCCCCGTGATTACGTACCGATGTACGAATTGCGTTTATTACACGTTTGCGACATATCCAGCGTAATTATTAACGTCTGAATTAACGTTGGCGAACAATGAGAGCATTCAATATCGAGGATTATTTTAATACTGGATAAAATTACATACGCGTTCACGGACAATCATATTTCGCGCATCTAAGCTTCTTAAATTCTACAATATTTTTCTACTTATTTCAACTAGTTGTGATTACATCAGCTTGTCATAACAGCAATGGTGTGAAAGCTGGGGAATTACATCTATATGTTAGTGTCTTCAGGTCGCAAAAAGATAGGAACGTTCACAGCGGGACTATAATTAGTTTGCAACTTATGGCAACTATGATCCATTTTGCTGATGATCTGCAATTAAAATACATGTCTGGGCCATTAGTAAATCTCGAGCAAAATGTCTACTTGCTTCAAATAAAATAAATTCGGAAAGGAACGATCGGTCATTTCTATTCTGGCGGCCTGCTTTTCCTTTCAATGAATTTCAATATTAATATAATACGTGCAGCTTTGATCAACGCACGGTTTTTACCATATCAGGTGACTCTGAAAAATCAAACTTTCTATTTTTATGTACTTTTACATTTACATGTTTAATCTTCTCCCTCCTGCGCTTGGGAAACTTATTATTCCGCGGCATCGGTAAAGTCATTATTTCAGGCGGACGCGGATCTTGAGAAGAACCATCCCCAGGCGTAAAAGACACCTTCGTAAAAAGTTTGGAAAACTCGTCGTGGAATCGCGGCGCGAATATCGAGTTTTCACGCGGGAACTTCTCCTCGGCCCTGAATTATTATCACGCCTGGCCGGTCTAATGTAAAGGGAGAGCGAAAAGAGAGGGGAACAAAAAAAAAATAGTTGGTACGGCGCGACCGTAAATTTCATTCCCCAAGTCCCTGCCTGCCGGTCTGCGTCATAGGTCTAATTTGAATTTCAATTCTGTACCCGATCGGCGCTGGATCGTTTACGAAACTTCGAGCATTAAAAGCGTTTCCTGTTTGCCAAAGGCGAAAACAAGATAAATATACACGTAGAAAAGGAGAACGCGGAAGGTGGAGTAATTCTACCCTCGCGTTATTGGTCGACGATAAAAATGGCAGATTCGTCGTGGAATTGAATCTCTCGGTGACAGTATCGACGTTGGACAAAAAAAAAATGTCGAAAGCGCGGCTTTTTTCGTCGAGACGGAAATGAAACTGTTAGCGCGATAGCTCTCGGCGCGTAATCGACGTTCCCAATAGCATTAGCGTGGCGCGCGTTTATCGAAAAGCTATCGCCGCGCGAGCTACGGCTTCGTTGTGCACGAACCGCGGGTAAAATATGCAAGGATCGCATCAGTTATTTAACGGGCAGCGGAAAGTTATCGCATCGAGCGTCAGTCAGCGTTCAATATGATTGCCCGTTCGGCCGTGTGCCGTTCACCGCTGGGCGACAACGTAACGCGAGAGACGCGGCTGCACTCGACTCTGTCCGTCGAATTAGTCGGGTATGGCCATTCCAACGGGTTCCCCATTGTTGACCCGCGTCGATTTCGATCTAGCCCTGACGTACTCGCGGATAATCGGTGCACGGCGACGGATCTCCGGATAAATAGGAAAGAATTCGTTCGGACATCCGCGGGTATTTCGGATTTCCCGAGACTGTTAGTGTAGAACAAATTTAATTGCATTTGTATGAAGGATTTGGCTCCCCGGGGATTTAAATAAAATTAATTGAAAGCATTTATGCTGTAACGCGCGGCCGCTTATTTTCCACAGAGTTCATAATTCTAATTAACAAGCTAGAAGTTTGGTGAAGAGCAAAAATATTCGCGGGCACTGTGGTGAATTCCGCTTCACGAAGTTCATCGTGCAGGCAAATCCTTTGTAAAAGGTGCGCTTTATTGTGCGATGAGCTGACTTTATTAGAAGAATTCCTTTCGTCTAGTTTCTCTAGCAGCGTCAAGCAAATTTCGTTATGAAGAAACATCATTGCCCTCTGCGTTTTATTATGCTTCGCTTCTTTGCTTCGTTCTTGTATATGCCGATAAATGAGAATCACCTTTGCTCCTCGGTTAATCCTTTCCTGTTTTCCGCGCCAGGCTTTTATTAAGCGTCGTTTATTAAACTAAAGTCCTCGGTAAACATTTTCATTTCTCTTAGGTATCTGGAAATCGTACATTACAATACACTCCACAGCTTGGAGCTCCTATCGTAAAAAATCGTTAAAATGAACTCTATTGTCGTTAGAACGAGTGCTCTCTCGCGCGAGGAGATCCGTTTCAGTGGCAAACGGCAACAAAATCCGTGGTCTGCGTCAAGTTAACAAGAGCACGCTTTTACACGTCCCGCGAGCGCAGTTCTACAACGGCGACGCTTGACACTGCACACGCTGTTCGGACAAGTCGCGTTTAGATTGCGAAAGGTTAATTTGCCGCGACTGTAGTGGAAATAGTCGCAATCACGGCGAAGCAACAGCACCAGTGGAAGCGTGAACAGTTCAACCCCGCGTATCATTATTTGTTACCGGCAATGAAAATATTGATGAGGCTCGAGCGATCGAGCTTGCACGGTTCCACGCTGCAGAACGCGCTAGTAATTTGCCCGCAGTGGTATCGAGTCTCTTAATGCATTGTACGATTCGATGATATTGTCACGCGACGCAACGCGGTAAATTTCGCGACGTGAACCAGCGACGTAACGCGGTATATAGAAGAGCGCGAAACGTGACGAGAGAATTCGCGCGATGTTAATCGGGGCAAAAGCAAAACGCCAAGCCGTCGATATTATTATGTTACGCGTGGCTATTCTCGTAGGGACACATAGACCGATCGACGTGCATTGCAGCCAATCGCGTGCTCGTAACCCGTTATCCATTAATCTGCAAACGCACGGCTACCTCCACCAGGTACACGCGTATTTGGCCCATCGGCCTCCGTGCCAGTTTCTGACGCACCTGTACACGCATGCACTTCGACAGCGGTCGATACGGAGTGGACCGTGGAATTTGATTAGCCTGATTGTTTCTCCCATTTAATGATCCTCCCTTGTTCTTTACCTAAGTCCCGTGAACTGGAGAAAAAAATAGAGAATTGGATTTCTTTATCCGTTTTGAGAAATGTACAAATTCGGAACGTACCCGTCATTATCGCTCTCGCATTGTTTTTTTCTTTTTAGATCATCGCGTAGAAGGCAAAAACGAAATGGTCACATAGGAACGCGTTACGGTATATTGGATTTTGTTGCAGAATGTTTAAAATTTGCGCTGGACCTGCCAGCTCGTTCATTAGCTCGTGCTATAGGGTTGATGATAATGGCTTTTTTTTTACCTCCGCTTCGTGCACCGAAAGCTTGGCAAAATATTCGCAACTATAGCGCTGTACAATTAATTTTTGCACGAATGCGTTGCTTGCCCCTGCAGAACTTATAACTGGGGAGTTCTTTAGCATTGCTTTCCCTTCTTAGAAAATGCTTTGAAAAAGAAGTAGTCTAATGCTTGTTCAGATTATAAATTTTTGTGCAGACGAGGTATAAGTTGATAATGGTTCGCCCAGGCGAACGAGAAGATAAGTTTAGTCCGCGATAATGGCATCGGTAATCATGATCATCAACATTACTGCCGCATAATTGTAATGTATTAGCCCTGCTTGTATCACTTTGAGGTACAAGTAATATCCTAAATTCCTCTTGTTTATGCATCCACCATTCCCATCGTTAAGGGGCGAATGCATGCGTACGCATGCATACGCGCATCGCCTAAATGAACATGTCAAGAGCATAATGCACTTGTACCAATGCACATTGCGTGTTGGTATTGGCGAGTGTGTACACGAGCATTGTCGTAAATTCGATATCCATCATGGTGACGATTATTGGTTAAACGTGAGACGTGTTGTGCTCTCCAACCTTACGGTTTAAAAGAACTCTTACAATTTACACCCTGTTGCAATCGAACTTTCATTGTCGACCACCGCGTAAGTACAAAAGCACCGATAAGTAGATCGTGTGACACAGCGCGATTTCTCCACTTGCCGGCGAATTGGCAGTTTGTTTAGCGCAAGCTCGACTGCCAAGAAAATCGTGTTACTTGGTAGGGCAAGAGTAAGCTGACACGGGGCCCCGTGGGACACGAGTCGCACGCACTCGTGCGTGAACCGTTCACAAAGTCGCGGCAAGGAACGCGTTCCAAAATTGCATCAAGAGCCGTTCCCACTTCACCACGTATCCAAGGTAGTCAGGTAGCGTTTGAGAGGTGCCGAGTGAATGCGATTCTTGCGTATAAAGTACACGCGGTTTTTAAACGCCCCCTCCGTAAAGGGCGCTCCGCGGTACGCGATAGAGAAAAGCTCGCCTTTGAGGGAATTCTCTGCACGAGCTGCCCCGCCCGAACAAGGAGGACTCTATTTCTTTCTTTCCCTTCCTTTTTCCGCTCGCTCCTTTTTTCGCGTTCCACGCGGAGGGACAAACGCTGTCATGATAATTGTGAAGAAGTTAATTAAGGACGTCGTAGGAACGAACCAATTTACATTTGCGCCCGTCCGTTTACTTTCATCTTACCGCAGAGTGGAGGCACACATCGAGTTCCGCGCGCCAAGCGGCCGCGAAAAATAGTCTCTGTATCGGCTCTTTCTGGACCACTTTCAGTCTTTCCCTCTATTTTCAGCGCTCCGTGTGTGTCCTGCTCTCGTGCATGCCCCCTTTCACATCTATTAATCTTACTTCCTCCGCCGGCCGCTCTCTAATTGTATCCGCGATCTCTCCTCGATCAATTCCGCAATTCTTTCCCTTTTCCCTTCCTCGGGGCTTTCTCTAAATACTCTCCTCGCATTTTACCCGAGAGTTTTCCCATCCTACATTCACGACACCTTTTCCCCGCCCCTTTTCCACTTTTAATCGCGCATTATTCCGCGATATTCCCGCGCGCCGATTCCTTTCCAGTATTTTTTTTTCTCCTATTCATCGTAGATCCCTCTTTTCCACATTTCGATTCTCCCTCCGACCCACCTCTGCTCGCTGCTTCCACTTCAGCTCTTAAGTAAAATTCCATAGCAGTTCGGTTGAGCGAGACTCCTCGCACCGCGTCGCTTCGGAGGAGGTAAATCCCGGGAAGAGAGCAACGGAGGAACCGGAAGGATGAAAAAAACCCGAGGGGCTGACTGAGCCGAGGAGGGAATCCTCCACTCACCTTTCCGACTTTTGTTGGCGTTGCCCATGCGTCGTCGGACCGGTGAAAGCATCCTCGAGCGCAACCCTTTCCGACGACCCGACTCCCTTTGACCATTAACAGGCCGCTTTTTAGACATTCGTTGACTATTGTGCAAGATTTCCGCTTGCTGCTTCGCGATAACGCATGCGGATCTTTTTGCCAGCGTATCGCTACTGCGCTCCATGGATTCAAGATAGTCTATGGAAAAAGGGGCAGCGTCCTTACGAATTACCTTTGTGGACTGGAAATAGTTGAAGCTTAATAATTAAATTATTACTCAGATTGTACTGGAAGAAAATTTCAATAGGATCTTTAACATATTATATTGACTCTAATTATCGCAAATTACGCGTGGACTTTCTCTCCTCGGTGTTCTCGTCGTTTTCTTTGTATCCCGTTCATCCATTCTCGAAGAATAATGCATGCGTCCATCAGTATTCGTTCGAACTCAATATTGGTACGCGGTAGGCGTGCCCGTCACCGAATTTCCATGCAGGCCTTCTACGGACCGTATGGAAATGCGAGACTGAAAAACAACCAAGCCGGAACTATACCTGGTCGCCACTTTCCCGGTCTCCCGTCCTGCCTTTCGTGAAACTCGAACGTGGATCTTCTGCACGACCGCATTATTTAACGAAGATCGATCTGCTCGAAAAATCTCTGGCCAGGGAACAGTTTCAATAGGACCTGAACCATGGCTTTGAATAAGGGATTTCCCATGCGAATTACGTTAATTTTTATACCTACGCTGCAACCGAATCTGTACGAGTGTACCTCGAAAATCGCTTCAGGAAGCACTGGAATTGAAATTGAGAAAGAAATACAAGCTGTACTCGACGATGTGATGGAAAAGCAATCCTCAAAATCGGATGACCACGGCGCGGCGCGGATAGTTTTATCGGTTTTATTCGCCCGTTGGCTGTCGTTCGCTTGCGTTTCGTCTTAAGCCGATAACTTCCTTACCCCGTTGCTCTTTGCAGACATTTAAAGCATTTAAGAGATTTCCCTGGATCCCTTAAGAAGTGACAACGTTGAAAGGATTAGTGGGAACGTACGCACCGTTGAAGAAGACTGCACAATTTATGAAAGTTATGCCGAGGAAGAGCCCTTCAGTTGCGCCCGAAGGTTTCGTTCGAGTATTCACAATGAAATGCAGTGGTACCTCGATTAAACGGCTTCATCGGGGTCGCGAGAACGTCGAAGTTATATCACTACTTGCGTAATTTGTATATATCAAAGACTTTAAATAAATCTCTAATAAAAGAAGTATTGCTCATTATTTTTTAACACCTGACCACTCCTTTAAAGTCCTACTCCTATTCCTTAAACTGGGTTCCTAACATTGTATTGCTAACTTTGTTGCTAAGTCGACATTATAAAGCACTTTAATAAACTCGAACGAACAACACGGAATTGCATAAGGTAAGTATATACTGGTAAGTATACGGGTAAGTATACATGTATAAGTTCATATGTAAGCATTTAAACAAAATTTGTAATCTTGTTCTTAACAAGGGATTCCGTAAAATCAGATTCTGGGAAATTCTTGGAAATGACGTCACATTCCAGGAATTGGTGAAATGAAAGACCTCCTCGCGTATCATGTTCTCCTAATACAAATTGGCGATTTCGAGCAAAGGGGATTCCGTACAATCCAGTTCTGGGAAATTCTTGGAAATGACGTCACATTCCAGGAATTGGTGAAATGAAAGACCTCCTCGCATATCATGTTCTCCTGATACAAATTGGCGATTTCGAGCAAAGGGGATTCCGTAAAATCAGATTCTGGGAAATTCTTGGAAATGACGTCACATTCCAGGAATTGGTGAAATGAAAGACCTCCTCGCGTATCATGTTCTCCTAATACAAATTGGCGATTTCGAGCAAAGGGGATTCCGTACAATCCAGTTCTGGGAAATTCTTGGAAATGACGTCACATTCCAGGAATTGGTGAAATGAAAGACCTCCTCGCATATCATGTTCTCCTGATACAAATTGGCGATTTCGAGCAAATGGGATTCCGTAAAAGCAGGTTCTGGGAAATTCCTGGAAATGACGTCACATTCCAGGAATTGGTGAAGTGAAAGACCTCCTCGCATATCATGTTCTCCTAATACAAATTGGCGATTTTCAGCAAAGGGATTGCTCGAAATTCATGATTTTGTATCAGGAGAATATAATATGCAAGGAGGTCGTTCATTTCACCAATTCCTGGAATGTGACGTCAGTTCCAAGAATTTCCCAGAACTGGATTGTACGGAATCCCGCTTGCTCGAAATCGCCAATTTGTATCAGGAGAACATGATATGCGAGGAGGTCTTTCATTTCACCAATTCCTGGAATGTGACGTCAGTTCCAAGAATTTCCCGGAACATAATTTTACGGAATCCCAAGTGCTCGAAATCGCCAATTTGTATCAGGAGAACATGATATGCGAGGAGGTATTCTATTTCGTTGATTCTCGGAATTTGACGTCATTTTCCAGGAAATTCCGGGAATTTAAATTCTACCGTGGATTCCTGAACTTTTACGTCATTTTCCCAGCAATTTTCTCAAACTTAAATTATTCGTAAGCAGGACTGTTTTTACAAGTTTCTCGCTTCGGAACTGTGCATTTAAAGTTCCTTCACGATACTTCTTGTGTAAGGAAGCGGAGTAGGTTTTCAGGAGTGGCCAGGCATAAAAAAATTAATTGCGTTCAATTTCCATTACTGAAGATTTATTGAAGAAGTTTAATAATGAACAGATTACTGCAGTGATGATACTCGAACTGCTATTACTTATAAACTATATCTACAAATTTATTTTCAATACACCTTATGATAATTAAATAATAATTACAATTACAATGTTGATATACCAACTTAGATCTAAGTACATAAGTCACAAGAATGTTTTATGAACGAATACCTAGATGTAAGTTATAGGATAAATGGAATTACAATATATTTTATAGTTTAAAATTATGTATAATTAAATTTAACGTCTGCTAATATAGTGTACGCAGATGATGTTTAATATGCTTTACTAGCAATAAACTCCTTCTTCCTCTGATTTTCGATGAGGTGCAGGATCCAGTGTGCATTCTTTGACCAGGAAATCTGTGCACGCAAAAAGTATATTAATCTTATTTCTAATGCAATAATCAATTGAATTTAATCCCTGATGAAACATTCATTGCTAAATCCGTGTTGGCAATTAACGAGGGAGTTGGTTAATGCTTGTCGAACGTTTAGACAAACGCGGTACGCAATTGTAGTCCTGTCAGGGGTTAAAGTAACGCGGCATCGATTTTACCTGAATCCACGGGCTTGAATTTACCCCCGGTGTGTGATTCGTTGCTCTCACAAGGGCCAGGCCTGGTGGGTTTGCGGTCTTGAACGAGCTCTTTCCTCCTAGCCCGAATAACAAGAGCTTTCGGCCGATCGATGGCTCGCCCCCGTAGATTCCTGACGCTTTGTGTGCCGCCACGTATTTCCCATATACGTGGCACAATCAGCGGCAGGTGTTTACTCGGCCTGATTAACGTTGTTTCTCCGGTATTGCGCCTAGCTGAGAGCGACGTCTATGTACCACGTATGTACGATACGCCAGCTTTCGTTGAGATTTCAACCTGGATTTAACTGTCGCTTTTTGCCCGTTCATCCTTTGCGTTCGGCGAATATAAATGACCTTAATTGTTCCCCCGGTTCTCTCGTGCTAATCGTATGAGTAATTATGCGAACGGATATTACGCGGAGAGATCAAGGAATAATGATTATTCGCGTTCTTCCTCGGTGATGAGCGAAGAGTTTAACATTTTCTTTGTTTGCAAATTGCCTCTCCAGCGCAAAGAGATCTGCTGCTACTTACAGTTTCTATGCAAATGCATTTTTGCGTTCATACGCGGGTAATTAACGGGGCTAATGAGGTAACTCGTTAGAGATAAAGCTTAACGTGTGTTTATGGATTTGTAAATAGCATTTAACTAGCACTTACTAGTTACTGAGATAGGGAAATGCAAAGTTGAACAAATTTCGTGCCTGTAAGATTTTTAAGAAATTTTTATCCTTCATAAATTAGAAACGGTTATATACTTTTTACTTTTTAAGATATTATCCTTACACCTTTTGTGACTTCTCAAGTCCTTGCTTTATAAGCACGTAATTACTTTATATGTAAGGACTTGAGAGTCCCGGAGGTGTGCGTTCCGTAAGTCTGTCCAAATAATTGCGCGTTACTGTGCAATCAGGAGGGATAATCTGGAATCCCGAATATATCTCTGGTACAAATATCTCTTACAGTATTTTCTGGGGCCAGGAGAGAAATAGGTTGCAAAGATATTTTAAATCCTGACAGTACAATATGAAATACATGTATAAAGTGTTCTAGAAAAATGCTTTCAGAGGGTCACGTCGCAGATTGCACCAACCCTCCCGGGGGATGGTTTAGCGGACGTGTGTTCTATTTCGAGTTCGAGAAATATGTGCCAAAATTTCACATGAACGCCAACTGTGCAGCGTATCGAAGAATATGTACATTTAATTCACGATTATTGAAGAAACCTGGTAGCCAAAAATTAATATATTCATGAATGAAAACTGTCGTGATGGTAAAAGTATTAAATAAATTTTCAACGAGACAGATTTAACAAAACAATTGCCATAGTCTGATCGGACCTTCCAAGTAGAAACAGACTATAGGTCAGATATACTTGGGGATGATTTATCCCACCCTCGAAATGTCGGTAAAATCAGTTTCCGTCGGTCAGTTTTCGCCAGCTAGGGGTTGTTGACGAAGGGGTTGTTCCGAGCTGTTCGAGCTACCCTCTAAAAGCGCCATCTGTTGGAAAGGACGACTAATCGATCCGGGGGTTGCGCGGAAAAATACACCCCTGCGAGCTGAGATGGCGCCAACACGTTTCGGATAACACTTCTACTTGTTGGTCGCGCGTTTGAAATATTTCAAACCTAAAAGTTTCATTCGCGAAGTGGACATCCTTTAAAAATATTCGAATGTCCATTAAATATTTTTTTAAGCTTTCAATGGAGGTACAGTTCCTTTGAAAACCGTGTTTTCGACTTTCCTGCTACTAATGTAAATGTTATACACGTATAATTCAGAGCGCAATAGAATGCATTATGTAAATCCCTGTCACAATTAAACGATTAATGACAAAGTAAATACTGGCCACTACAGGATAATTAGATGATCATAACAATTTATCGAAAAGAGGAAAAAAATTACAGAACCGTATAACGCATTTTCATTTATGTCGCAGTTTTGAAATCAGAAAGGGTCGCAAGGGGAAGTTTTAAGAGTTTGAAATTTATCCTCTCGGGGGGCGGTGATCATCGCCCTTGTAAAAATCAGACAGGCTCGATAGACGATGGTTTCCTGTAGACGATGGGTTAACTATTACGTAGAAGCTTACGATTAGCGACGACCACGCCGGCCGGGGTTCTCTTTGATCCCACCCCTGACTCGCCCCGCTTCTTCCTTCTGTTTCTTCTTTATGCTCGCAGCGGATGGCGATAATTGTTTCATGCCCGCAGGAAGTGAAGCTCTTTATGCTGGAAGCTTTATTTTGCGGTCGCCGTGCCGGCCATCTAGAGGAGAGCCGAGATTAATTAATAACCGAACCCCATCCACCCTTTCCCGTCGTCTTTCCTCTCCCCTTCCCCCTTATTCACCTTTATTTGTCTTCCTTCCTCTTCGCCTCGCACTCGCTTCTCTCTTTCCGTCCTCTTTATCTTCCCAGCTGGGATCCCCGCTTGTTCTTCTCCACCCCTTTCGCTCCTTTTTCCTCCCTAAACCTCGACGACATTAAGGCTAATCCGCGGCAACCGGTCCAAGACAGGCGACGGCTCTACCTACTCGAGCGAAACCCGGTCGAGTGAAAATTAAATCACAGCTTATTTGTCATGAGCGACCGCCTGGCTTTTTTATTCCCCGCGGACTTGGTGACGGATTAACGTCGCCCGCGCCGGATGGCGGTCTGACTGCGCCTCGATCCTAACCACTGCGTCTTCGAATTAGCTAGAACATCATTGAATTAACTCTGTAAGATACCGGGTGAATTTTTGATTTGGTATACGGTTATACAGAGTGCTTGCAAAATAGATAATAGAACCCGCTTTTACGAAGTTTAAAATATTGAAGCAACGGTTGGAGGGCGTAATTATTTTTAGGGATAAAAATTCGCTTGCTTATCCAGTGTTACTCGATACCTATAAACTCTAGAATTCAACGGTGAAGTTTATTTGGAATGTAAATAATGTATGCACGGTTACTATCCCGCCACGATAACATAAAGTACCACGGTGACCGCATATATCGTTCCAGCGTAGAAAGCTCGTACAACGCGAACCTTAGGCCGATAGGCGAGCTAATGGAAAAGCTTTTGCAGACGGGCCACTGTCTGGGCCAGGGTTCGAAGCTCCCAGACGTGCCGGAGGAGAGATATCCCAGCCATTTAGTCTTTCCTCGCCCCGTCGATTTCCCGATCAGATATCTCGAGAGCGTCCCCGTTGTCGGGGCGTCCTGTTGGTCAATGATTTCTGATCGGGCGAACGACAGCGTCTCATTGGTATGCGCGATCGTGGAGGGGTGTCCGTGGCAACGTGTGTTATTTCGTGGAACGGATCTATTTTGAGGGTACCTGACCCTTAAGTGATATGCGCCGGGAATACAAAAGGGTCTCGAACGCGTGACCGAGGGGTCCAGGGACACGGGACGGAGGGATGGGGTAAAGCAAGCTGGCGAACGAACGAGATCTCGAATCCCGAGGAGAAGCAAAAGAGTGTAACGTGTTTGCTCGAGGAAACAAAGAATTCAGCAGGGGCGTGATCGTGTGTCCAGGCATCTACATGTATTTTCCATTCGTTTGCGATCCCCTTGATACGGGAGAGCGAACTGCGGAGGAAAAGGGAATCGATTAGAACCGCCGAGGAGAAAGAAGCCGGAATTCCGTGAAGGAGAATCGAGGGGGCGGGAAAAAAAAAAAGACCGAAGATCAGTCTGGTCGGTATTGGCTGCTTCTTCTTCGGTCCTTCGTCATCGCCAAAGTTTTTCTCCTCCGCAATACCCATGCTCGTGCAATCCGTTTCTGCTCGGTTCGATTGTCTTGACGGAACTCGCGACCCGGAAGCGCTGCCTCCTACTTCCGCGCCACCTCGTCCGCCCACTTTTGTAAGGCACTTTTCTTCCGGAACGCTGGTCCGACAATCGTATTCCCCTTCCCGCCGTTACATTCGTCCTGGATGTTCCATACCTTCAACCCGATCACGTTATATAAGGACCGGTCTCCTTTCTTTCCTCGATCTCCGTTCCACTGCGTCCGCTTCCCGTCCGTCTGAATCTTCCGTTTCTACGCGTCGCGTGAAGTCGGATGGGAAAGTGTGTCCCGCGGAGAATTCACGGGAATGAGAGAGTTAGGGGCACTGGCGTTCTTACTATAGTCGGCCAACTCTCCAGATTCGATAAGGACGTGGATACCTGTTGAAGCGAACTTCGACAATTTCGTCTAGCGTTGTATTCGATGCTCTCCGCGTTTTATTAGCGAATCGAGCGAACCTGCTGAAATCTAGAAAAACTTCGTCGACTAACATTGCTCTTTGACAATGATAGGATATGAAAAGTTTAAGATTTACATCGTTCAGGATACGCAAGGTTGACATAAAGAGTTTAGCATAATGATTGACCTATACTACTTGCAGGCGCCTGGCAGTTACATATGCCTGCCAAGGAAAATGGAAAAGCATGTAACTCTACGTTTCCTCCTAACACGTTCCCGCCTCTCCACAGTAATCAACGGGGATTAGAATCTCCGTCAATCTACAAATCGCGTCCCGAATTTCCGCATCTTGGCCAACTTTCCCGAAGCACCCCGACAGAAGCATCCCCCGTCGTCGCGCGATCGAAACCTAGACACGGTGGAAGTCAGAACGACAAATTCGCGCGCGCTTTATATTCGCTGCAAGTGCAGACGTGCACTCTCGTGAGATTGAAGTGGAAACTTCCCTACGTCGTTGAATATTGCCAGACACTACGTAGTAACGCGTGTCGCCGGGAACTTCGTGTTCCTTGTTCGCGCGAATTGCCCGCGCCGTGCGCGGCTGTGCGCACGCGTGTCTCGTTGGCTCGTCAAATCTGTAGCCTTTACTGTTTCGCGAAATTGAAGAATCAGGTTGTAAAGGGCTGAATCCGCGTGGATCAAGCGAAAGGAGGGAATGATATGGTGGGACAGAACATTGGCGAGAAAGGATGCGGGGCGCGGTGAACGGACGCAGATAGAGAAACGATGCTGGAATAGGGGAGGAAAAGGGACACGCGACGAGGGGTTGGTCGAAATTGGGCTAGCGACGACAACGGTGGTGCTGCCGACAGGTTTCATAGAGTCGACGATGGGGGGGGGGAGGGATGTTGAAATATAAAATAAATATCTTAAATCCGACTTGATCCTGGCTTTAATTAAAAGTTGATCCTGCGTTCGGTATTGCTGAAAAAATACCCCTGCTCGATTCAATTTGCGTGTGGACATCTATAGGGCGTGACTCGCGCGCTTTCACCTATCTCCCTTCGAATTCGATGTTCGCTTGTTTTTTTCCTGTAGCAATATGATCGCATTTTTAATAATGAAGAAGAACGCTAGTCCCGCGTCGCGAAATTCCTCGTTCCCGCGATAAATATTCACGCGGAGCTGCTTCACGTTTTCCCCCTTCGTTTCCTTTTTTCGTTTTTTTTTTTCTTTACGAAAGGAGAATCGTACGATGCAGACTAGGAGGCGACAGGGGAACGAGACAGGATACGATGGTAATCAAGGGGTGTGGAGGAGAGACAATCCATCAGCGAGAGCTTCCGCGTGGCCGCTACCGCTGCCATCGGTGTCGTCTGCCATTGGCAGACACTCGCCCCTGGCGGTACGCTAACTTCACCCTGGCTCAAGCGAGACAGAGGCTGATGGGACGAACGCGCTCGCGAAAGTTCGACGATACGCTGAAACCGCGGTCTTTTTTTTTCGTATGCAACGACAGCGGCGGCTGCTGCTGCTGCTGCTGCAATGGTGGCAGTCGGATGCAGATGACCTGACCGATGCGAGCGGGCGACAACTGTTTTCCGCGGCGGCGCCGACAGTTCGTCCGTTCGGCACATGTTCGAACGAGTTGGAAATTAGTAGGCGACGGCCGGAGGATTTAGGAGAAAGTTTTACTGAGGGAATTCAGATTGGAATGGTGGCATGATTGTATCGGACTGGGGTTGACCCTGCTTCCTTAATTTTTTAGTAATTAGATGATTTTGATGAATTTTCTATTGGGGTAGAAACGGAAGGGGCTGCCGCTGGAGGATAATTTGACAGTCGAATCTCTTGGCAATTCCGCACAAAGATATTGGACGGTGGCTTACGATAACAATTATGAAAATATGTTTAAGTCTCGTTAAATTACTCCGTTATGCTATTTACACAGCGTAACGATCTCCGCTGCTAAACAACAAAAAAAAAATAGCAGCGAAGAACGATGATGGAATGACAGAAGGCGATAGAAGTGTCGTAATGTAAACCGCACGGTTAATTATCCTCTAGTAGAGCTGTGAGTGACGTACGTGGTAACTGCGGGAACGACCTGCTTCAATATTGCCGTGTTGACATAGAAAACAGGCACGTGAAGTCGGCATAGCAGGTGTACGTTCGCGTTTGAAGCAGTTAACGCTATCGATTCGGCCTCGCAAACGGGAACTAAAAGAAGGGCTTTTACACCGTTCGACGTTTCGCGACGAAAAAGTCTTGGTGGAAACATTGCGGAATCATTTCGCGCTGCATTACGAACCATTATGTTGCTATTGCATTTTTATTAGCAGCGACAATAGCGTGCAAACAAGCACGCCGTCGTGTCGCGGCTCTGGAACATCGCCCTAATGGCCTCGCAAACGAGGATAATCCCGTTTCACGCGTGAAGGGTTGCGGTAATGACGTTAGATATTCTTTGCCACGTTCGTCTATTTCGTACCGATGTCTCACTTCGTTAGTGAAAATAATTATTGAGATTAAGTCGGTATGAAAATGAGATTCTTGTGTAACGTAATTATCTTTTTTTTTTTATCACGGAGGGATTTTCTGCAGCGAAACACAAGATAATTACTATCCTTTTGCTTCAAAGGATGTGGCTCCGTTTTAATTAAATTCGTAGACAATTTCATTAATCTCTGAGTATTAGAAATTTGGCACACACTTTGATCCTCTTCCTCGTTAAAAGCCACCTCACCCATCCGATCATTCTGTTTTTATATAACTTAATCCCTCGGCACGTATAAATTCTTTTTTGCTAATTCACTGAAATCGCGTTCCTCCACTCCTACTCAGATTCTCTAGTTTTTACCCAAGATGCGTGAATCTTCAGGTGAAGGGAGTGGTTGCAAGAAGAAAAAAAAAGAAATCGCAGCTACGTAGAAGTTAATAATCTTAAGCTTCTTCACTCTGGCAGATATGGCAGTACGCTCAAGTAGCGTACGCGGAAAACGGGGCAAAGATGAATGATGAACGGAGAAAGATTACCGACCACGAGCGGAGACTTCGATGCATAAACCAGCGCGAAGCTTTAAGGATGAAAGATATGTGCCTAACGAGGTACGGGGCCAGGAGTTGCACTATGTGTACAGGTGGCGGTTGCGCGCGGGGCCGAGGACGCGGAGAAAATTATTAATCACGGCTGGGATTTCATAAAGCCCCGTTTAAGCTGTGCACAGTGCATCGTTTATTACCCCGGTTCTCCGTGGAGGCTTTGCGTAACCAGGAAATACACTGGTACCAGCTCCTTCCACGGGCCCTCTCTCCGTTATTACGTATCAAGGCGGAGCGGCTTGATCTCACCCGCGAGAATAACGCCGGTCTCTTTTAGCGTAAATTGAAAGTCGCCGCCTACGCAGTTCGAATTACGACCGACGGGGACAATCACGGTCCGTGGGCTCTTGAGTAAACACGAGGGCGGGGGCCCGTTCAAACAGACAGCAAGCAATACCAAATTATATTGCGGTCCACATTTCAAAGCCGCCTGCAGAATGACGAACACTACCCTCGTAAAAATCGCAAAGCATCCGTGTTAACGTCGTTCAACTAAATCCAGACCGATCGATAATGATATTTAACAAGTTTTCTTCGTCGAAGGCTGGTTCAGCGGACGCTTTTGGTAGCAGAGGCGAGCACGCGCGTCGTGCGAGCGCGTGCACGTGACACACGAGGGACAGGATCAAGGAGGGTGGTTTTCCCTGTAAACTAAGTAGTACAGCCAGAGCGAGGTATCGAGGGGTCAGCCCAAGACGCACCAGGAAGGGATTATCCGAGTCGGTATTCGGTAATTGCTGCTAGCAATTTACTCGGCTAAATCCCCATTAACCGAGCCGAGGAACCCGTCGGAGGGGGTGTTCCTTCGCGCAACGACAGCTGCGTGTGCGTACACGCGCGCCCTACGGCCACTTTACAGGGTTAAACGATAAATCTAATCAAAGGAAGACTGAACGCGACAGGCGGGACGACACGCATTCGAAGCGATGCAATTTTTCTCGTTCTCCTTTGATTTTCATTCGTAATTATATGAACTCGAAGCAGTTGCGCACACGATGGAATACTTGTAATTGCGAATCGCAAGTGGGGGGGTGAGAAAAAACCAGAAAGATATTTAAACGCAGAGTAATTTGGCGTGTTCAGAACTTGGAATATTTATTTGAACAATTGCTATTCTCGTCCGAGCTAAACTCAGCAGATTCGTGAAATACGCTCAAACTACATTTAAGCCTCCATAAAAGTCCCGTGATCCAAGTGCACGCAATAAAACGCATCGGGCGAGAATTAAACTGAGCGTAAGACGCAAGCAGAGGGTAGAAAGCGACCCCAAACAATCGATACTCGACTAGTTGCCGTACGAAAGGAACGCTAATGCGACAGGTAACGTGACGTTGAGCCGAAATCGAGCAAAGCCCTCCCCCCCCCCCCCCCCCAACCCTTCGCACACTTGTAGAGAAATTGTTCGTACGAAGTATAGCTAAGGTATCACAGCCACGTAGGCCGTCAGATTAGGACCTATCCTTCGGCTGACATTCCTTTGTCGACTAACGCAACGTTACTCGGCGAACAAGACCTAGAACGACAGGGAAGCTGCCTCGGTACAAAGCCGGAGGGAAAGGGAACAGCCAGTCTCTCTACATCCGGGGAAATGTGCCGAGATTACGGGTCCAATTCCGATAAAGTTTAGCACGTGAGTCGACTGACGGCCGACCAATTATTATTTAACTGCCGCAGAAACGGTTCCACTTTCGAACTGCGAACGTATGAAGAAAGCTGGAGTGTCTTTATAGGAATAGTACGCGTGTTATAAACTCGATTCGCTTTAAATAGATGCATCCTAGATTTTTTTTACGATAACACCCAACTTGTACTCGTTATTCCGATATTCCTTCAGCGGCGAGAATCTTTCAGGCTAAACAGATCGGCAAATCACGAGCACCTGCGGAATAGGGGACGAGAAGCGTTCATTCGGAACACCGGTTGTCATTGATCCTCTTACTCTGCTTTCCGGTTCGATGCTTAGCAGCGTTAATCAATACGGAACAGCAGCCCGGTCGGTTGCAATTTAGAGAAACGCAATTGTCGCTGCTCGGCGATTCATTAGGCATCTTCTGTTGCGTGGCAGGCGTTTTTCCGTCGCGTCGACGTTGTTCGCGTTCGAGCACTAGCAGCTCTGCAGCCACGTTAATTGGCCCGCGGTGTCGGCCAACGCTCCCGTAATTAATTACCACCTGTGTCGACTGTACCAGCGTGATGACATTATGCAGCGACATGTACACCAAGACGGCGAAAGTTTATCGGCAAAACCGGGTTACGTGCACGGAGTATCATCCACCTCGTTAAATCACTCTCGTCCGCATTGTTAAATCTGACAAATCAGATTCAAACGACTAATTACATTCGCATCGCGCTTTATGCGAACATGAGTCGCTCCAAATGTCCTAATATTTATTGTTAAGCTGATAATAACTTTAACACTAAAATTACATTCGTTCGCGAGAACGGAAAATATACTGCGGAGAACGGTTACGCGATTTTCGTACACCAGCTCGAGTTCCGAGAGGCCGCGACCCCCGATCGGGGTGCAGCTTCCGGCACAACGGAAACCCGTGGTCGTTTCGACGCATAAAACAAACAACACACCGGCCCCCGTATAATTTTTCATCGTTTCGAACACGACACTCAACGCGCGTTAATGCACAACGCGTCGCGGCGTGCAATTCATTTTGATATTTCTGCTAATACAGCCCCGTTACTCGCGATAATTTAATTTCTCGTTTGTCGCGACGCCAGTCACGGTTACGAAAATTTCATCGGGAAATATAAACGCAGCTGTTAACTCGCCGCCGTAGCAGAGCAATCACGCTTCTGTAAAAACAAAAAAAAAATATGAACCCATTGATTGTGAGATAAAATAATTAGTCGAGATAATGTTGCTGGATGATTGGAGATATTCTTTCGACAGTTCCATGTTACGCGTGCTATTAGTATTATCACTCTGACACACGAATCGTAAGTGATATGTGGATCGATCAAGTAGAATTATTCACGGTATTAATATTGTACTGCCGTATCAGACGGCTGCTTTGAGTATAAATTATTAATACACAAAAGGAGCAGGTTTTTAATCTTCATGCCGTTAAATTATATCGTGCTTTAGTTTTTTATGATAGAAGATGAAATTCGTATAGGAGACATATCACAACTAAGACCGATTTAACTGTTCCCACGTATTTTTAATACCATGAGGGAAAGCTTGCTGAACAGTTTAAACACGGTGTTTGTTTAATCCTCTGAATAAATTTCAATGAATTCAAAGACGCACGCGTATGAAATCCTTCAACATCCTTATGCTCTAATATCTTACCCATTCGATTATAATATTTTTTAATAAAGAATAGCAAAATGTAATTAATTCGCGAGGCATTATATTAATGACCGTCGTCATTAGAGGAGGGAACGTTCTTGCAACGTCAGGCCTCAGCAATTCAACGGCTCATCCTGTGTATGCACCGCGAGATACTATAGATAACAGTGGTGTGAGCACACACGTACCGATGGTTCTACAAATAGTCTGAATGACAGATTACTCGCTCGCTGGCCGCAAATTTCATGAAGATGCGTCGAAACTCTCGAGCCACGAGTATACGTTTAATGCGCTCTCCGTGGCAGCGCGACGCCGCGACGTCAATCAGGGTCTGTCTCTTCGTGCTGATAGCGGTGGGCTACACCGTTTCCGCGTTGAGTCACACAAGTCACGAATTAAACGGAATAATTACAATCGGTGTGGCTGTGCTCACGTGTCGACCAACGAACTTCAATTGTTACGGGGAAAATGGAACAGTTGCGAAGCAAATACGATAGAAAAATTTGTTCTATAAAAGAACAATTTATAGATTTATAGATTGACGACCTTTAACTGCTTTACAACGTTTCAATATTTATTGTCAAAATTTTCGCATTGCCGATACTATTGAACATATCAGGAGATAAAGAATTCAATAGTGGATAGAGGAGAATATTGGCGAAAAGACATTTCAGAAATTATTGACTAAATCGTCGCAATATTATTTCAAGTATCGACAATCCATTAATTTATTTTCATAAAAATTCAATACCGTCAGGAATGCTGAAATATCGACAAGGGATACTGGATGTCCGAGATATCATTTATGCGCTCCACTGGCGGATTGATTGCCTAGACCGTACCAATTGAAAATCGTCGGCTTATTATGAGTGAATTTTTCACAGGTGCACACTACGTATGTATCTCTACGACAACTCAAGCCTACCTGCCATTAATTTGTCGCACGTTGCACCCCGGTTGTAATCGACAAAACAAAAGGAAACGGACTATTGAGATGGTAAAGGGGCGAGTAATTGCAGAAAAGGGCGAAGATAAAAGGAAAATCTACCCTATACAGGATAAACACCTTGTGTACAAGCGACATGCAACACCGTATCGATTGGGTCACAGGGTGAGATCCCTGTTGCACGTAGTCTAAATGACTGTGTATTATTTCCCACTTACCCCCTCCTCGTCCGGTTAAGTTGGTAAAGAATACGAGAACGCAACGCGAAATTGCTCGCGTGCCGCATGAATCATCGTTCATTTCGTGTTACGCGAGCTGTCGTACGTGTAGGTGTTATGCACCTGCAGCCTCTCCTTGGTGTGCACCGAGGTGTCCGTGCGAACCCCCGACGATATCGGCCTGGCGGACGCCGGGACTTTTATCTCTGGAATCGGTTTACATGACCGGCATCTGATAAGACCGCGAGCCGTCGAACGCTCCGGGATATCCTTTATTTACTCCGTATTTACACCACCCATCTGGTTTCACTTGTTTCGTTCCTTGTAGAATCCACGCTTCTTTTTCCGAGCTCTCGATCGAACCTCGTCCAGGGTGCCTTGGAGGCGACAGTTAACTTACGCGGGAAAGCTACGCGGATGATCCTTATCGTGACACGAATTCTCTTGGAGATACCTCGGTTCCCCTGTTTGCTGATGGAATTTCAAGGAATTGTTCCCGGTATTGTGTGGAAAATGAGGTTCGACCGGAAGAACGTCGAAAGGCAGCTTTAGATAGCGGTAGCTTAAGAGAGAAGTGTACGTGGGAGATAATTCACTTCGCGCGGGCTGAGAAGGGCTTATTATTGCTACTGAGGCAGGATGTTGTAAACTCTGATAGATTAATCATGCGCCTTTGTTTTTAAGTTTAATTACGCGACATTAATTGGCCAAACTACGAATGTCAATCTCATTTCTGTCAATCCTTCCGTTCCTTGAACGCATATAATACCTTTCTCCTTGATTCTATCGCGTACCTGAAAACACTCTTCCCCGAGCCATGGTAAATCTCGCCCGAAACGGATTATTCATTAACAGTTTCCGGCGTACGGAGAAAGGTCCCACGCACCGTAACACGGCGAAGCGGATGATGCGCTTAAATATACTATGTATACATACGGTGACAGTCGGAACGAAGAGGATGCGGGGATTCGTGGTTGGTTGGTATCGAGGGTCGAATGTGCAAATCATGAATTTTAAGTAGCGATCCTTACTCTCAACATCACTGATGTCTCATCGACGGGCCATCCGATCTGCCACAGAGCTGGAAGACCGTACCCGGGAAGGTCTCTCGACTACTGAAAACTACTTCAAAGTAAATCGCACGGATTTCGGAGAACTTATTACGCTGGAAAAAGATAGCACGACAGGAGACGCAAAGCGGAGGAAGGCGCTTTTGAGCGGTGCGTGAGTGATGAAACTAATTGAGTGGAGATCCTGTCGTCTGCCCGTTTATAATGATATCAACGCGTCCGTCTAGCCTTGTCCTACCCTTTTTCACTTGTTCCGCATTCCTCTATTCCCCGTTCCTCCGTACACCGAACGGGTCTTTGTCTTTCTTCCCTCCCTCGCTGAACCCGGTTCACCGTTTCCCTTTAATTTCGCGCCAACCCCGTTTTTCCCTGATTTTCCCATTTTGCGCCTCTCCTTTTCCGTCCCGCCAACTGCACCGTCGCACTTGCGTATACGAACGGTCGACAATACGCGCGCGAGCGCCCACCATTCCGCGCGCGTTTTGACGCGTTGTTGCGCGTGAACGCTGAGGCGTAAAAATGGTATCATTACTGACATCGGGATACAATAGAAACGTGAAACGTCGACGCATTTCTCTCTCTCTCTCTCTCTCTCTCTCTCTCTCTCTCTCCCTCCACAGGCGTTCTCCTTTTATTGTTTCTCACGTATTCATGAAAGGTCGTTGCACGATGCTTTTTTCCTGCGATCATTCAGAGATCTATCGAAGCGGGTGTATACATAGACAGAAACGATCGCGATCGAGGTACCGTGTGTTCGTTTTCACGTTTGATCGCTGGAAAATCGAGCGTAATTTGCCGCGTTCGTTGTTGCTGGGAATTTTAACGAGGCTCTCGGACAAATTATCCCCCCGGATTGATCGTTAGTTGGAATCGCGTACGGTTGATAGCGGCGCGACAGGTTATCGGTTCGACAAATTGTTTCGCTTCATTTGTATTAATAGTCGAAAGTGTCCCGTTAATAGTTAAGCGCCCTACACATTAATTACGATGCGACGCAGTGAATGAAACGCGCAATTGTTTGACAACTCCGCGGGGCCGTGTCATCTGTCGTCGAAATTTCGCGCTGGTCGCACAGTTGACAGCGTTTAACAAAAGTTTATGGCGAGATTTCAATGAGTTTAGTCTGATTGCGCATTTAATGTATGGAAATATTATACATCCCCTGTGTAATTGTTTATTATTATCGCGGGTAAGAAGCGTAGTATACATTTGTGCAGCTTTATACCAGGCTGGAATACTACAGTGAACGGTCATTCATTTATCACACCGTTTTGTATTTATCTTTTTGCACGCCGGAAGATATTTGCAAATTGTGACTGGAGCAAATATATATTTGTATAAATGAGAAATACGGGAGGAAATGAAATTTCCCTTCGTTGAATTGAACTCAAATTGGAAACGAAATTGTTTCGGTCTCTATAAAAAAAAAATTTAATACTGTAGCTTTCCATTGTCCTCGATAAAATAATAGCATATAAAAGGCACTGAAAAACCCTACCGAAAGTTGCCCAAAATAAACGCCAGAACTTTCATGCATCTCAAGCTTGAAACTTTGCAAATTCTATTGAATAAATAAATCACTATTCATTTCATTTCCATCGAAAGCCATATCAATTCCGTCAAAAGGGCTTAAACTTTCAAACTGCGCAATTCATCTGCCGTCCCTAAAACTATTCTTTTCCGTTTCGGCAATGAAGCGCCGGATATCTTCACCGCGAACGCCCTACCGATACGCATCACGTTTCCATCGAAAACCATATCGAAACCCCGAAAATGTTCGAAGTTTCAAATCCCATAATCTATCAGCCGCCTTTAAAAACGTTTCCGCATTTTCCTCCACCCAGCCCCCCATGAACTGCTGTGAGTCGTCGCACGTTTCTGGGCCCCCACCCCTAAAGCTTGTCGCGGGAAACAACTTACCACCCGTTGCTCGTAACTCGATTATCCACGACAGGCTTTTGTCAATCTGCTAAGAATTCCGCGGAGAGTTGTAGCAGGCGTCGTCTGTTGCAAGCTGAGCGATTGCGCAAAGCGGAGTGGTTTTTTTTTTCACTGTGAAGAGCGTGTCGCGGATAATTTTTCCCAGGCGAGCATCGCCGGTTCCGCTCGGAGAATTTCGCGCGAGGACACTATTCGTAGGCCCGAGCGATGATTAATGATCCCGAGTTGATATATCATCATCATTTTTCACGGATAGATGCGAGTCTTTGATATTTCCTTTGCTTCGTGCGTGCAAATGCGCTAGATGGGCACGCTGCAAAAAGTGACATCTCGATTACTATGTTGTAGGGTAAAACGATTGTACTAGTGTTAAGGGAGGAGAACGGTATTTTCCAAGCCAGAGATTTTTGTACAGCTGCATTAAAATTTCACGTTAATCAAAATCCGAACTCTGGTTCATCGAAAACGATGCGTCGTTTAATTGGAGAATCGTGTCACTTTCGGCGAAATGACCGTCGGAGACTGTCACGACTCGTCGTGTCCTTACCGCGTGAAAAATTCGTTAGCCTATAAAAAGTAAATGAAGAAAATCTGTGGGAAGCGTTTAATAATGAAGCCAAGTGGCGGTTGTAGCAGTTCGCGGGTCCCGCGAGAGATTCTCGCCGCTTAAACTATAATTTACATTACCCGGACGAGCTCATGGGAAAGCCGAGTTTCCCGACCGGGTATTTCTCTCCCCGCGCATCGGAGGAACCGGAAGTTCTTTTCCGCGCGCAAGAACACCGTGTCCTCGCCTTGCACGCCTCGATCCGCAGAGGATGCGGCTGGCTACCTCAAAAACACGCCCCTAACTTTGCCGTCGGGAGACAACTCTTGTCTAGGCGCGGGACGTGACTTGGCTGAAGTGGAATTATTAAACTGCCCCGTAATTGAATCTGACCGGCTTTCGGCCACGTAGCACATGCATATTCCCGGGCAGCAGTCGGTCTCGCAGCGTCGTTGCTGTACGAGCTAAAAGCAAAGCGTTCACGGGCCATTCCACGTCGAACCACATGAGACTCGACACCATAGCCGCTGCAGTTTTTCCCCGAACTCGTTTATCGATAGTCCGTAGATACCGTGTGGAATTCCAATCCCTCGGGTGCAACAGTTTCCCCGACGTTAAACGTTAAAATTCGGAAAAATCTGTGAAGCGGATGGACGTTCTAGATTACGAAGCGATCAAAGATTCGTGCTGCTGCTGGGAAGTAATGGATGATCGTTATTCTCATTTTTCGGATATTCTGATGTATTCTAATAATCACGAAACATGTTGGAAAGTTTCAATTAACAATAGAAAATGTATCGTGCAATTTTTTTGTGTTGTATGGAATCAAAGTATAATTTCAGTTTCATAATCTTTCTCGTATTCACAATCGCTTTGGAAAATCAATAAATGCGACATTAGCGAATATATTAGGTTCATCGTTTTCTCGAGACCGACGGCCTAGCGCGGAAGCAATGGAGTAAAAAGAGGTAGCCGAGAAAGCGGTCACGGATGGTTGGGAACGAGGAGGATAAGAAAGAGAGCAGAATAGAAGACGACACTTTTCCATCGATGGTAGACTGAATAATTCAAAAGCGTCTTGCCCAGCAATTTTCAAACGGCAAGCGCCCACTTGTGCTTGCCGCCGCAATCCCTGGTCTAATTCCGCGTCTCTGAATAAATGCATACTATTAATGGAGTGGCGGAGACGCTTTTACGTCTCGAATCGTATATCCCCGGTTCTCGCCTTAGCGGAAGCGCACCTGGAATAGGGAATTCTTCGCTACCATCTCGATATTCACGGCACTCTTCTGCTCCCGTTCGCCGGCTAGGAAAATCGAAGGTAAAGAGGTCGGAACTTTTTCCTATGAACTATGCGTGCACGTTCGGATATTCCATGCCTTTGATATTCCTCTGGAAGCTTCCGCGGCCAGACCGCGGCATTAAATCCACGACGGACACTTTTCAAGTATCAAAAGTATCATTGGAAATGGAAAAGAATTCTGCACAAGTGTGCGATTGAATGCAGCTTGAAATGCTTTGTGCCAGCGATTACCGAAATTTTGATCTTCCCCGCTAACCACCTGCCTGTAACTAATATACTCGCGCACCCCCCTCAGGAATGACCATCGAATTGCACGCAATTCACCTGAGTCTCCGCACGAATTCCTGCACCTCAATCTCCGCATACCACGGTCGCGTTTCGAACCTAAATCCAGCGACGAGCATTCAAAACGGCTCGACAGTCGGGTGAAGCAGGGTCAAAGGTGTCTGAAGCGTCGTCTGGTGTCGCGACGCTGGCGCATATCCGGGATGCACCGGCCGGACTCACACAGCCGTGACTGCCCGCCCACACATCCACCGCGACACGCGTGTGCACTATCGGGGAGTCAGACCAGCGCCAGAGGTTTTTGAACGTTGCGGATGCAGCCACCCCTCCACTAGACAGGAGAGCGTCTAGTGTCAAGTGGCAGCGCGGAACCGAGGGTTTCTCGATGCCACGGAAGGAGGGGACGCGATGATTGTCGGAGAGAGCGACGGGGGATGAGCCTGCGGTAGGGGTAGCTTAACGGATAGACCGGGAGAGGTAACGACGGCTTGTCGCGTGCAGAATCGCGGATCGCTGATCGTGATAAAACAGCGTGATTATCGTGACGGGTGAAACTTTGTCCACGACGTCGAACGACTTTAGCATCTTCTTACTCGGCGGGGTTCCGATACAGTGATATGTGGATTCTCTTACGGTTGATTTCTGATTCGGGGGGGCGACCTGCAACAGATCTATCGGAGTTTACGAATAACTTAGATGGAAGAGTGATAAGGTTCTTTCAGGAAGGTTTGACGATAAGGCGAGCGTGGAATTAGGTTTCTCGCTTAACCCCGTCACTGCATGCACCACTTATATGTATGTAGGGTATATAAAAAAATTCAAGGGAAACTCCGAAGGCGAATGCCGTAGGATCATGATCATATGATAATTAATGCAATGGAATATCTATAATATTTCGAATGAAATCTACATACAAAAACAGAATCGTGATAAATGAATTTAGGGGGAAAGTCTCTGATTACCATTGAACGAAACTAACACTCTTCCTTCCAAGAGGAAAACGTCGAGAGGTAAAGATATTACCGTGTCTGCGGAACTCTCGATGCGGCGCGACGCGACGCGAGTCGCGCGCGGAATTCGGCCATAGTCTTCGAGGATTTGCCGAGATTTACAGCGTTGAATAAACCCGCGCCGTTCACGGTGCGCGGCGTCCCGGCCTCTGGTAACTGCATTCAATGCCCTCGAGCCTGAAATATGGGTAAACGTTACGCTGCGAGTATTACTACGTCACCAGCAATGAAGGTGTTATATTTCCGCGCTGCTACCGGGAATCTCGGCCGCGACACGCGGCTTACGCCGCGATCCCCCGCAGTCGAACGGGTTTGCGCTGAAACCGCTTGAATATCGTATTTCATGCGTGTATATCACACCGCCGCGTTTCCTGTCTCGTCCACGGTGGACGTTGATTGGAATGCATCCCGCGGCGGACGGCGATCGCGTTTGGTTTACGCGAAATTTTATTCTCCCTCGTGTCTGTCCACCGGTGGAACGGAGAGTGACGAGATCTAAAAAGGCCGGCTGCATTAGAAGCCGAAGATTCATCCGTTGCAGGACTGGTTGTGAAATGGAATTTGCGACCGATAGGGAGATATGAAATTAAATACAGAAATGGGTGCGCCGGAGCGAAAGGAGAAGGCGAGCAACGGGGATTACGGTATGTTGCCGTGACAGAGGTTCATGAAACACGGTCCAGTCGTTGGCAGATAGTTGACCGTGGTCGTTTCTTTATATTAGCCCAATAAAACCGCCGAGCCAGTAAGTTTATACGTCGGCGATTGTTACGTTTCTCATTCTTTTTGGTATACCCCTCGCCTTATCGTTGACTTGGCGAGGCTTTCCACGACGCAGCCAGAGCGCGATTAATGGATCTCCGCTTGCTAACAGGATGATCTGTAGTTCGCTGAAGATCTTCCGACAGTCCCGAGACTTTTCGTTCGTGTAGCGAATTTTGTATTTAGTTTCATAAAGTCCGACAAGCCCTATTTGCTCGGCAAGTATCGCAAGATTCAATGCAATGAAATATTACGAATCTCTACCATTACGATCAAGGCATGATATGAATAACAATCAAGCGAACATCGGACGAAGCATGAAACGGAACAAAAGCGAGAGGGACGAGAATGCGAAGAATGGAAAAAGAATGCGGTCCGATAACATGGTAGAGCGAATGGCGTGTACGGTTAGATAAACTCGCAATCAGAGGTTTTCACCGATGCGGGCGACGAAGATGGACAGTAAGTACGCAAAGGGGACTGTTTTGTACGCAAAAGAACCCAGACCGTTGGCGGAATGGAGAGAATACAGGAGGGTGTGCAATGCGGAAGAAAGTAGACACCGCGGGGTTAAGGGTGGCAAAATAGCGCACTTTGTACTCGCAAGTGAGACGCCGCACTCTTTATGGTATTGCTCGGCCATAACGGCGCCCATTGCTCTGTATGTGCTGTGTATAAAGCGGTCGACTAAACCTCGGTTCTGGCACGAAGACCAGAGGTCCTCCGCGAAATCTTCCTCTTTTCCGTGTCATCCGGCCGATCCGCTTCCCCCTTAATGCGCCAGACGACAAAAGAGACGAATGTCACCGGCCCCCCTTACCGTCGGCTTCAAGTTCGCCACGCAAATGATTCTCTTGCGTACATCAAAAAGATTTATTTCTATGTACCGTATGTTTGAATACACCTAAATACCACACCCTGTCATTAAGGCTATAATCTAATTGCAATTTTTCTTGCACTGAAATAGATGCATTTCTCATAAAACTATTGGTAAACTACGTCGCAGGGGGTGAATTAAGTAGGATCGAGAAATTAAGTGTACCTTGTTTTTCCCCTCAGACTCGAGCGACCATTTACATATCACGTCGCCACGTAAAAACTTCGTAACAAGTGGTCACTACATTTTTCCAAGCAGATCGCAGGAGGCGTTGCGTTTAACCGCAGACGCGTCTACCGATTATTTCCGGGCCCTTGGAGGTTTACACCCTTTTCCGAGCTAGCAGTATGATAATAGAGAGCCGGTTGACGCGCCACTGTTTTTGGAGCTAAAATTATTGCCGGTTCCGCGGACGCCTGATTTACATTTATTACACTGCTCGCGGTAATGGTGCCGCTATATCTTCCGTTATTTCAACTAATTATATACCCATTCGGATAAAACATGGGCTACGCGCCGTGGCCGCCACGGTTCTCGCTGTTTCGTTGGCCGATTATCAGAAACCGTTTCTCCCTTTTCGTTCAATGTTCTTTCCTCCCGTTCGAGATTGGAATGCGCGAGCAATTGATCGAGATATAATTATGAAGCGATCAAGTCTCAAAGACACATTCCCGGAAATTAATTTTACCGTTCATTTGTATGAATCGTCGGTGTACAACTGTCCCACCGACGGGGAGAAACTTGCACGTCGTACGATCCTCGAGCTCGAGATAATTTTCGCGGTCGGCGGCTAATTGCATTTAAACCAGGAGCGGACGGGTAGCCTCGAAGGCTACGTAATCAGAACTGTCGAATAATCCTGTTCCCGAGAACTGCAGCGCAGTTTCCTTCGATGGCTGGTCGCGTTCCCGAAATGGTCTGGAATTGTCCGCTGCCTCAGCGGCAGTCCTCCGTTTAATTACCCTCGTTCGTTACGATTACACGAACGCGATGGTATCCTTTTTCTCGCCGGTCATCGACCACGCGATCGAAAGGGCCGACCGTCGTATTATTCAACCGCAGATCGCCGTCGTCGTTCATGCCGCGCATTCCTGGTTAATGTTCGATAAAGGAAGATCCATTGGGTCGAGTGGCCCTGGGTCGAATTATCCCAGACAACCCTTTTGAACGTCGTGCGCATTGCATGTTGTGCCTTCAACTACCACCGCGGACGGCCAGTGCCACGATTCGCCAGAGCTGATCGTGCATGCTCTGGAAACTTGTTGTATCTGGTCGAGTAGGTGCTTTATGCTGCTATGCCGGGATACGTGGAGAATTAGGGTAAATCGCAATGTTTTCTCCGGTAACGTTGCGCATGTTTACAGCGAAGGTGCGTATTTCTGATATCCTTTATAATTTGCCAATGGGTCGGTAAATGTTGCTATACATAGTATTCAGAAATCGATCACGTATCGCGGTGATTATATTCGTTCGCTACCCCAACATCGATTTCTTCCCCGTTTCGTCTCCACAACGATCTCGACCGTATCAGAAGTAAGGGAGACGAACAGGGAAAAAGCAAAGCATCGTCAGGGAAGAAAATAAAGTTCAGCCTGTGGAGGTAACAAAGCAGCAACGAAACGCGTCGAATTTCCTGCTTCAATTTTGCGGGCACTATTCAATTTCCCGGGCTCGCAGCTAAGGGAAATCGGGACATTTCTATCCCCCTCCACCGGTCGCCCCCTTCGTCGCCCAATTTTTTCCGAAATTCTTTTTCTACGTCGTCCCGTTTTTTTTTTTTTTGTTTTTCGTCCGACGCCGTTGATTGCGCTCGCAATTCTATTCTGCCATTCCGGAGTTCGGTTGACCAAAAGCGGGAAGAAGTACTCCTGCCACGAATAACATAGTTAAGCGAACGTGTGGGCAATGAGCCATCATTCGCTCTCCAACCCCTCTGAATTTATTTTTCTTTTATCTCCGCTCTCTGAACACCAGCGGCCGCCTATTGTGTTGCCTTCCACTGTCGTTTCTGCTAAATCGAGTCCGGTCTGCCTAATGAAACGATGGCAGTCGAACACAATGCATGATAATCATGTCATCGATTTGGATGTCATGGAATAAAGTTGTTGTGACTCGACTGCGATAAAATTGGAGAAACTCGTACTAAACGATTATATTGAATTAGGCTCCGTTTAGATTGCGCAGTTTTCAAGTTTCTCATCTTTAGTTTCCTGCCAACGTGCAAAAATGTAGAAACAAATCCGTCGTCAGACGAAAATTTTACTGGATCGACACTCGTCGGAACTGCCCAACAACGACGACGGAATTACCTTTTCCTTCTTATTTTGCATCGTCACAGAAATCCTCTTTAATCAAGCTCCCTGGTCTCTCGGTGCGCCGGATTTAACCGTGAATCGACATTTTCGAGTGCGACCGGGGTCGAGAACTTCTTTTCGCGTCAGTGAAAGCTCGCTAAGGAAAGGGGGACAGGCGCGACGCTCGGTAAAGTAAAGTAAATAATGATTAGGGCGATTTGTATTTTTACGCCGAGCCTGATTTCCGTTGGGTAAATATTGCGAGTTTTCTTAAGACCGTACTTCTGCCTTCCCCGACCAACCACCACGACGGATCGTCCCGTTTCCCCCGTCGACTTTTTGCTCTCCTCCGAGCGAACACGGTGGCGTAAGCTCGGTCGGGTACAGGTCTTAAAACATTTTCCAGTTTGCACACGAACGTTTAACATCATCCCCGTGCAGCTTTGAGTCTGCTTCCTCTACGGGATGTTTGAAAATAATTTTTCGTGCTCCAGATGTCAACCCCGCTGAGCGTTCTCGAATAAAAATGATCTTTGCGAAGCGGGACAGCGTAAAGCTGCTGAAACGAAATTCTGATTGTAATTTGAAGATGAGCCCTGAAAGCATAAAAGGATATTTACCAGTGAATTCCGCAAAGTATTTCCGCATCCTGCATTTTCCAGATACGTTTAACAAACACAGACTGTTGCTTCAACCAACGGCTTAACCGCTTAAAATAATTCAAGCATCGGAAAATTACGATATCAATAGCAAGTAACTGTTCGCTGTCATCTGGAGTTACAGTTCACAGAGCTCGCACTAACGAAGCATGGAAACCGGTCGCTTTAACGCAATGTTGGAGTGCAGTTAAATTACATCGGAACGATATCCGCTCGGATCGTTCAATGCCGCGGAATGAAACTGTCTGCTAATTTCATTGAGGAACGGTTATGGAGCCATGGAACAAGGCATGAGGACAATAGAGTGAAGCCACCCCTGAAATCTATCAAATTGCGCGCGAAATTTTCTGCTAGACAAGAAAAATGAACCGATATGAGTTCGCCCAAACGATCGGTGCTCGATATTTGACGCAAACGCGAATTGGTTGTCATTGATATCCTTGCTTTTCTCGTTCTTTACTCTATTCGTCAATTATAAAATATTTAATCGCTCAGGTTTATAAATATTGTAACCCGGGAAACTCGCTGTGTAATCTCTCGAAATTGTTCGATCAAACACGATTAAACCCGCCTCAACAATTTCCGTTCCTCGACTTCCTGTTAACTTTCTGTCAACTCAATTTTCAAGTTTCCAGTTACCCAGGGTGTAATGTCTTTAACGTATCGCAAATGTTCAGCGTGAATTCTATCCCACGGGCCAGGAGAAATATATTTTTCTTTGCTATATTCATTTCTGTAATATCGAACAAGTAACATTCATGTATAAAAAAAAAACGAACAAAATGATTTCATTGCAGTAGGTTGAAGCTAGCGATTAGAGCAACGCTGTGCATACAGCTTGTACCAAATATTCCCGCCCACTGGCATGAAATACATTTATGCGGGCTCAGAACCCAGATCCGTGTGCACGCGACATAGAAATTTGCATGCCACGTTGAACCACCACATCATGTATGGAAACGTCTTCCAAGAAATTTCGAATGCAGTCAAAATTCTCGTATCGTCCACGGTGCATTTCACGTGGTACATATCGTCGGTGAAACACGAGAAAGGCGTGGAAAGAATGATTATGTATCATAAATTTCTCTTCCTGTTATATGTATAAACCGATCCGTGTATTCCAATTATTTTGTTCCGCCTGTGCGTTCATCAATAAATTTCTCTGTCGTTTTTAATACTTAATATCCAACATTCCCGTACGCGACTCCTTCAAATTTGATTCCACGTGAAAGTACCCGCGTTCTCATCCTTTACACTAGGAAACGCTCCTTTATCCGAGCTATCTTGGGTCGCGTGAACTTTTCCACCTACAAATTAAGGTGTAAATGGCGTGAAACGGCTTCTGTCGTACTATTCAAGAGGATATTGCAGCGATGTATCGCATTACCGTAACGGGGGCCGGTATTGTTCATGCCGTTGCAAATGGTGGCGACAACGACTTGAAAGAAGCGGAAGAAAGAAAGGGGAACGGTTCGGAATCACGGAAGCTACGCTTGTCGGCGGAGTATCGTCGGGTCTACGTTAACGGCTAACTCGATGCTACGTTAAATTAAACAGAGGGGTGATAAGTTTCGAAGCGTCGGTAACTTTGCTTCTCCTTGAACCAACCCTTCTTGCGAGCTGGTCCTTCCCTTTGCTGGTAATTTTGGTTCCGGCTACTTTTCGGTCGCTGTCGCGATAACGAGAGTCTAAACGCTGAAATCTGTTTTGCGTATTTCCCAATGATAGCTTCCCGCTATTATTCCCAATATGATATTAATAATTCCTAATAAATTTTCTTTATTTAGACTTGCCGAAGCTTGAGATATCATGATATAAATATGAAATTATTTGCGTGGCTTCTATGCGTGGAAACTGGGTCGATATTAGACAACTGGTCAGGCATTATCGACATGCCGGAAAATAACACCCTCTGGTAGGCGATACGTACTTCCAGTTGATGCTGCAATTTTGAAGGAAAGCGATCTGACAGAACTCGTTCGCGTGCTGTTGGGATAAATGATTTGCTGGAATTAATAATGGTCGACATTACTTTGAATCGCTTCAAGTGATTGATTCGATTTACGATTAATTTCGTTATACAATTATTGGAGAAGCAATACGTTGTATCAGATGGCAGATATGCTTGTGCATTATTACTTTCAGCCTTCAATAAATAATTTATCAATTCACGGTTTCGACAGAAATACTGTAAATATAAAACAAAACTGTTACCGTGCTTGCTAACATCTTAGTCTTAAAAATTAAGCATCAATGGAACCACGCATGCCTACCAATATTCTTCAACGTTGAACATTTCAACTGGCTAAAAGGACCAAGAGTGGAATCAACGACGGGGGCAGAGTGAATAACATCGGGACTCTGCCAGAGCCTTCGTATTTTATCTAAATGACGCGAAAAGGGAGGAAACGTTCGGAGTCAGGTCGGGTCGCGCCCTTATCATCCAGCCCTTCCATCTACTCACCCTTTCCTTCAAGCCCATCTTCTCCCTGTCTCCGCACCGCTCCTCCCCTCTCGCAAAACCTTTCTTCTCCGTTTAACCGTGGTGTGGAACACATTTTAAAGCTCGCGGAACAGCAGGGTCGAACTTCGCAGGTATTCTCCCATGGGCTGCTCCGCTGTAAAATACGGAGCCGCGGCAGGACGTTGCGTTTAAGGGCAGAAATAGCTTCCTCGCCCACTCGTGGCCACCCTTTATTCACGTTTCGGTTGGCGAACAGGTGAAAGCGTGTCGCGGAAAAGACGCGGTGGCGTTACGAACGAGACGCGCAAACCGTTGCTAATGGAGGTGCGATGTAGCCGGCGTCGTATAAAGTTTTATGCGCATAACTTGGCAGGCAATTGCTGCGAACTAGGAGTTTTTGTATTTCCAGGCTGCCCACTTTTTCCTGTGGGACAAACCGGCACACGTTTCCCTGGTGTGCACATTTGTTAAATTGCATAACTCGTTTTTCTTCATTGATATTTAGAAATCTTGATATTGCGATATTTGGAATCCATTCTTAAGAACAACGTTTGTTCTTTCAATCCTTTCGATGTGAAGACGGTGCGGTCTATAAATTTCTTTGTTATTCTCGTTGGCGATGCTTATCAATAGATATAGGCCAAGATGAGCATAGCATCCAGCGATAGCAACTGAAATATCCGAATACGGGATACGAAAATCGAGCACCAGTTGGGTCAGGCATGATTTATATTCAACGGAGAATGGTTCTTCAAAATTTCGCCGACTTGGCGAGATCGACCGAGTTATATTGAACTACGATGTTTTATGTAACCTCTGGCTATTTGCATGTGCTGATAACACGAGAATGTCCGCTTTGTGCTCCATCGTGCACGTTTGAAATACCGACAAGCGTATTTTAAATTCAACAGCAGATTGAGCGGTAAAAATACAATACATCGAATTATAGAATCTCCGCCAGCTAATACCGCTTTCGATATCGCAGCGTACTAGAGAATTCCAATATTTTATTACAGGTTCGCTCATTCTCGGTGACTTCAATTTATGCCCAACCTTTAGCTCTAATTTAATTGAAACATTTTTCTACGTCTTTCCCAATTACCAATTTTCCCCGAAAACCGTTTAGCCGCATCTCGCGCCATCCCCTAGCATCAATCCTACCTCCATACCCGAAAAAGCTAACGCGGCTTCATTCTCGCCCCATTGTAGACACTCCTGCGACGAACACAGTTACCTCGACAACTCAATCATTTCGTTCGACAATAGACATTCGACAATGCGACCCGACGTCAAGTATCTTCCAACGCGTTCGCTCCACCAGGATCGAGAACAATGATACAGCCAAACGAATCAAAACGCTCCTCTTTATTCCGGCCTCGGGGGAGTATCTCTCTTAATCAGGCGGGGTACACGCGGGCCCGAGGAAGGAGCCCCCTCGTGTCTCGAGCATGGCCCACGTGCACCGACCGTGGCAATTCGAGCCGGTTGTTTGTTAAATACGCCACTTAGCCGTCAAGTCGAGCGCGGTTAGTTGTTTGTTTTACTCGAAGCACTCGGCATAATTATTCATCGCTGCCTTTATGCCACGCCTCGCCCTTCGGGGGCACGCCATCCGTGGAATAACGGGCAGGGTCCGCTATTGACTCGATGGTACTCGCGAAATGCGCTCCCCTCGGCCTCCTTTCGCTCCTTCCTTCGACTTCAGAAAGAATAAACTGCGAAAAGGAACCATTCTTCCACGCGCTTACTACCCGTTACGCTCTGCGATTCAAGTCGAATGTAATCGTTCCCTTTTTCCATTCCTCCCCCTTTTCCCTGCGCGTTCACCAGTTTTTCACGTGCCCCGACCGTTGCCCCGTGTCGTTCCCTTTTTCTCTCCCCCGACAGCATTGTGGCCGTCAAACGACGTAATAACGGTAAGAGCGTTCCGAAGAGGAATAGAAAAAAGTTCCTTGTCGTTGTTCGATTGGAGTCTGGGCCGATTCCTTGTCCCGATCTGTCGCGAGACTGGAGCACGACGGGGGCACACTGCTGATTCGTTACCTTTGAACGGGCTATCATCGATTTCTATTTAGTTAGAAACGGCTGGGTGGTACGCTATTTTGTTCCATGAACTGTGAATGGGGGGAAATAGGAGTAAAAATTGAATAGTTTACCGTATTGGACTCGATGATGGTAGCATTCAAAGGAGCGCGACATAATAGCACCCTGACAAAGCACCAAATCGTGACTAATATGCTTGGCACTTATAAAAAAATAATCAGAGAACAACTTCTTTGTTCGAAGTCTCTACTACAATGATTTAACTATTGAATCACTATTACCTGAAATAGCTGCTCAATCGTTCCAGTAATTAGCACGTTCCTAAACACATTTTCCGCACTCACCGTACAACATACCCTTCATCACGCAAAACTTCCCGTTTCATAAGCATCGTCGAGTAACTAGCTCCGCGGAGCAACGAAGGGTAACCACGCGGATTCGCCCTCAGCGTGCAAATTCCGGTCCGCTCGAGTACCTCGCTTTCATCCATCGTTAAAGTCTCGGCGGAGGCTTTCATCGACGCGGTTTAATTTCGGCTACAAGACGAAACTTTTCGGCCGCACGAGATCGAGCGAAAAAGCATTTCGGCCAGCGTCGAGAGGACGAACGATCCCCGTGGCGAACGACGACGTCGTCGGGCCACGATGTTTGCGCTCTTCTAACCCGCCGAAAACCTGAAAGGGTTCTCCTGTAGATTAGAGAGGCCGCGATACATGTATTCCGTCCCCGGTTAGGGTAGAGATTGGCTTTCTGTCTCTATTAGAGCGCATCTCGACCTCCTTCTGTGTCCCAGCCTGACCGTCCCTCCTGACCGCTTTGCGCGGCCGGTCTGGCCCGGCCTTTTTTGGCACCGGTGTCGTTAACTGCGGAGCTGCTCCGCTACGCTTTTATTTCCGGAGTGTCTGGAGATCGTGCCAACGATGCGACGCCGATAATCGACTATTGCCCGTTTCGTCGATAAGCGACCGAAAGCTGCGAAGCTCCCCGCTGCTTGAATCAATTAAGGGTCCCGAATGAAGCAGGCTTTTCCTTTAGGATGCTGAAGGGTTGTGGAATTACCGTCTTTAAAAAACCTATTTTTAAGTGAAGATTTTTTAAAGTTTATTCTACCAATTGTAAGCAATAATAACTGACGATCGCGTTTTATGCTTGTTTCAGATGGTGAGTACTCGAGACGTGACGTGGAATTCTAAAGATTTTACAGAAGGGCGTCGTGTAGAGGTAAATATTGCCGTGAAAGTTTGATGCGCCGGATTTCGCCAATTAATAGCTTTTCGAGAATTAAATATCGCTTGGAAAAATGAAGTCTATCAGGAGCGCGTTAAGCCCCTAACAAATGGTATTACGATCCCTTCTGTTATCTGATCAACATAACTCAATGCCGACGGTGGCCGAAACGCAATACACTGACCCGAACGATGCACGCGTCGACGGCACGGCGCGTCGTGGCGGTTGCAGCCTTTTGACAATTACGATACGCCGATTGCTTTGAATAAATTAATCAGAGAAATGCGATTGAATCCATCGAGGAAATTCAATATTATTGAATTAATTCCGCCGCAATTATTTTCCTGCATTTCCGCATCACCGATGGTACCCTACACTAGAAAAGATCTCGATCACGCGTGTACAGATCGGCACGATGTTGATTCCGCGGAAAATGAAGCAATTGGTCGGAGAAGCCGCGTGCGCCTCTGTTTGAACGTCTCACAAATTTTCGTGGCTGGCGCAGCCGATTGATAATGATCGCATGGTACATTCATCGGTTACAGACGAGATTACTCAGGTGGTCGGTGCGATGTTGATCAAAGCGGGATTCCCGTCGAAATACTCTAATTGGCGCGTGCATGCCTTTGCCAGGGAATTTGATTTGCTTTCCGTTTGATGGGCGTCCGCAGATTGACCCTGACGATATTGCGATCCGTGTACTCCGGCTGGCGGATCGGGGAAGACGCGAGGCAATCTGAGGTTTGTGCGTTCTCGCACCACGCCTGCATATATGAATATCAACGGCGGTGGTAGTTTATCGGGAAATCAAAGTGGGCAGGGCTACTCCGCGAATGAACTTTCGGTCGTGGTTAATCTTAGCTTCCCTCTCGCGAAGTTATCTGTTGATTATGGACGATGTTCGAACATGATTTAGGGGCGAATAGGAACAACCGGAAAATATTCTACAATTCTTTCTTTAAGCAAATAATATAATAATGTGACTAACCCGGCTTTTTTTTTGGTCGAACATTCTATTTTACCAATATGTGAAATGAATTGATTCTAGAATTGAACAGTGTTTCTTGGTGGAGAAACTAAAGTGTCGCGGAAAGGAGAGCGAGCTTCGTGTCGTATTCGAAACGTTCTCTCGTAGCTAGCAACCGTGTTTGTAATGCAAGATGCAGGAACGTTAGCATTTCTACTGAGAAAGTTGCATTCTAACGTCACTAATTACGAGTTTACTCTATACAGATATTTGAGTATCTCAAGTTTCTTTGCGAAGTACAGGTTCGAACTTCACCCGAACTCCACACTGCATCTCGTACTCGCAAAACAATTAGTGAATACAAGGGCTAGCTCGAATCTGCACGATATGTCCTAGTGTATAATATCCTGCTCGCCATTAGCGGCCGCAACGTGCCTGTGTCAAAAATTCATTAACTCGATCGTATTTTATACTACTAATAATTATTTGCAGATGACTTCTGAATTGGGTCACGATAAATGAACAATTGATATACGTTGTATTCCGTTCGATGTTCGGGTTCCTTCACGATTCCCCTGCGGAGCGCGACGACTCTCCGAGAAATTCAGCCACGATTCGACGAGGACGGATAAACCATCAGTGTCAATTTCAGAGACGCGAAAGCGTCCACTCGACAGTTACGTTAAAACGGGTTGATATCTATCGTCCTGTGCACAGCCGAATATCCTGTCAGGACTTTGTGATCCCTATCACGAGAGTCATACACGTCACCGGCAAGCCCCGACGCTGGTCTCTGTTCCGCAGATAACTCATATCCATCTATATTAATTCTCGGCTGGTCGGCATGCATGCTCGCCCTCGGAAATTAAACGCCGTCCTTACGTCCCGGTGTGCCCCTGATTGTTATCGATCCAGAGTTCCCTGGACCCTTGGCTCTACCTTTGCGATAATTATGATATATCTTGGACGCGTTATTAGTTTTACCCTGGCGGAGTCTCTAATGGGATCAAAGAAGTTGTAGCTGTCACAGTGGGGAAAACTAGACGAATCGTGAGTGATGGAGGGGAAACGTTTTTATCTCGATTATTATCAGTTAATTCCCCTCTCCCTTTCTCATTATACCTTTTTACGTTCGTTCTCGCTTCTTTCCCCTTTTTGTTCCGATTAGAAAGTTATTTTAGTAGTTCACTTTTGCTAAGTATTATAAAATTAAATATCGTGTTATAAAGTTGCACACGATACATATTTATGACAATCTAAAATCATTCAGACTCGCTCTTGGTTTACTAACAGACTGCAATGAATAATAATGAAATTAATCGTTAAATCGACGGACACGTGATTCATTCATCATGTCCGTCGCGTTGCATCCGAAACAGGAATCCCGCCGACCGATGATTGAATTTAATGTCGTCCAGCAAGTACGTAGCAAGTGTACAAATTGAATTTATTAATAAAGTTAATGTAAGTTTCAATTCACGCAGGCATCCGGTGCATGTACACCGTTATCCATTTCTCTTTTCATAGAAGAAAAAGAAAACCGAGCTGCAAAAGGCAACTTAATTCTTCTGCATCATCGTTACCTTTTTAGCTGACCTTTGCAAATAGAGCGAGTTTGCAAAACGCCATATCGGTATCGCGTGACTTTATCCCTCGACTATTCGGTTTTATTGTAGCTATAAAGTCGGTTAAGGGTCTGAAATTTTCCATCAAGATCTTGGGCAGAATGACCGGGGGAAAATCGTGACTTTTATACTCGCGAAGCCCCCTTCGATTGTTCGACCGTCGTTTGATACCACGGCTTTCCGCACTCGTCACGCCACGTCCGCATACACTTGTTCGCGTGCAAAAATGTGACGCTTCTTGGAAATCGACTCGTCGCTGAAAATCGGCACTGGGTGCGGCCGAGCTGCTGTTTAATTAACCGAGCGACAGATAAAAATCGCTCTGTATTGGCAACAGTTAGATACATCGAGCTGTAGCGGTAAAATATTTATGAAGAGGAATGTTAAATCAGAAATCGACTTGCTTCTTTATTTGTTACTGTCAGATTCCATACACGGGGATTTCCTGTTGTTTTTTTTCTCTTCATTTAAATAGAATTTATCATTCTGCTGCGTGGAGCGTTTAATTTGCATGTTAGAAAAAATGGACATAAAGGCACGCAGATGCAGATGCATACCGCAAAATTATATGCATGCAAATTTTTGGTTTTACATTGCTCAAAGGGTATCCTAATAGTAAGCTCGAAATGTAAATAAGAACACCGGCGAGGAAAATTAAAATTCTAAGCGGACACGGTCCTAAGTAGCATCTCATTTTTATTCCTCCCCCAGTGCTAAAACCAACAACGAGGATGCATGAGAATTCCACCTTGCTGACCTACAAACAGCCAGACAAACCCTCGTTTGAAAGTAAAATGCAACGCGATACGCTGGGCCGAAACGCGAAAGCAGAAGAGCCTCTTTCGGAACATATTGGACCAGGAATACGAGGTTCATAAAGTTCGCAGGAATTGAGGAATCGTGCTATCAACGGAGCTTTACATTTCGTCGTTCCACGAATGCTTGTGTTGCTGTGCCGCAAAGAATATTGTTCAGCTCTCCAGCAAACCGGCGTAACACCGAGTCGCGGAACCGAACGCGCGTTTATCCGCGCACCACTTTCTGTTCTCCAAGAGAAGTAGTACACACGCTCGTATCGCAACGTGCAAACTTGTCGAGACTTTTCCTCCTTCGAGCATAGCTTCTTCTTCGCTGAACGAGAGCGAAGGTACGAAACTGTTTGCTCACGTTTCATATACTGCCGCAGATTTTGTTTCGGACGACGCGCGTGCGGAAACAAACTGTTATTCTTTTGGAAAGTTTGAAATGAGCGAGGAGCGTGTAATACCGAAAGCTCGGGTTCAAAAGCTGGTTTCCGGTCAGCGTAACTAGCCGACCACAAGTAAATCCTTGCGGTTGCATGCCAGAAAGGCTCCGCTCTATGCGGTCTCCAGGATGAAATATTCACAGACGTATCCTGAAATATCATTTAATGATAAATTGATCGATGTTCTTGATATTGCAGTATTTATAATAGTAAATACGTAACTGATCATAGCAGACCGCCAACATTGGATTTGATACTCATAGAAATAATGAAATGTATTCAACACCGTGTTTGCGATGCGTCTAGTATCGCAGCGCATTATCCGAGTAAATGCATTATAAATAACAAAACAATTCGTGATCGACATATTCGATAACCCATACCGTTTGGAACTAAGATTAACCATTCAGTTAACGCTCTTTTAACAAATAGTACGTATGAAAAGAAGTGCGTATGATCTTGATGGTAGATGTAAGAAGAAAAAGGGTGGCGCAAAGATTCCGCTGTAAATCAGGTGAAGTTGCGCGTGCACAGTGCATATAAAGAGAGACTAGGAAGAGAAGCAAGTTGAAGGAAGCCCTGGTGAGTAGAATCAGGAGACCGCAGAAAGAGACCGTGAACGTGACACGGGAAGAGGGCGCAGAGGAAGGGGTGAGAAGAGTTGGGCCGCTCGACTCCCTTCGGTGTTTGTAAGCACTTACCCCGCGGCTTATTGTTACCGCAGCCCTCTTTGTCGGGATTTGTAAAAGCACTCGGTGCGTTAATTCCAGGGTGCCGGATGTGGCACATCGGTCGCCGTCGCGCGCGCTCCTGACACACACGATTTGTTTGCCCCGCATCCAGACCGCTTAATCTTTTTTTTCTTTTTTGCCTTTGCCGACCGGGACCGTCTGGTAAGCGGAAGAGCCGCGGGGAAAAAGAAATAACCAGGGAAGGTGCAAACATTTGACGTGTAAACGGTGGTGTGTGCAGGAAAACCGGGCTGAACGCGCCCGATCCCTTGCATCAACTCTAGCGAATGATTTTTCGAGAGCAGCTCTACAGTTTCCGGTTGTTCGTGAATTTGGTACGCGTTTGCAAGGGCGGCTGGAACAATCGACTGGTTCAATATTTTCTAAGGGCTTGGTCAACGCGGATATCCTTTGAATGTCGAACGTATTAGCGAATCGATGAGAAATAATTTGTCATTGAATCTAGATCGAAGTTGTCGAACCATGACCGATCATCTCATTCCGCGTGTCACAAAACAATCACTCTCCGTTTCCCAAATCAATACTTCTGGCCATCTAATGCGATATTTGCAAGATGCGTCACTGTACTCTAAACGAGAGAGGGTGGCCGAAAGAACGTAAAACGTTTTCCCGAGTGTCTAAACAATTCGATAATCTTGAATCGGCTCCAACAAAAACTACACTTAATGTCCGACATGATCGACCGGAATCAGCCGGGTAGAGACGTGCTTGGCCCTCGAAAGCTTTCGGTAGATCACGGCGCTCGATTTCCTACGACAAAGATTTGCTCGCAACAAGAATCCACCAAGCGTCCCCTCGCCTATCTTCCTTCTTCGTCTGTTCATTCGTCCTCCTCCCGGTACCTTCGACTGGGCATGATCGTCTCCTTTTACAAATGGAACACAAGTACCAGAGCGCGATCCACTAACGATGAAGAAAACTACGAACCGAGCTTGAGAGTGAGAAGCTTTTTATGAAGAAGAGAGCAACGTTAGCGCGAAAGGATTATTGGTATCACAATGTTATTGGAGCGACTCTAATTATCGGCACATTATTATTATGAGTCACAGGTCGAAGCTTCGTGGAAGAAGAAAACTGGCTTATACTCCTTGAACTGCTCGCCTGGCCATATCGTTGACCCATACTACTTACAAGCTCTCTTTATCCTCAAACTTTATTTCCTTATTAAAAGAAAAATAGTTATTTGTACGATGCGAACCTATATGTCATTCTAAGAAATATTAGGCCACAGGGAGGTTGAAAATTGGCCGCATAGAAATCACGAGACACAAGAACAACGTAAAAGCCGAGGAGCACAAACTTCGACAAAGAGCGGGCAAGCTAATTAACAGGTCTGAATCACGTCATCGCTCTCGATATGTACGCGACGGGACTATTTAAGACAATCCGCTACGCGGTGCGAAGTTCATCGCGTCTGGTACTAATTGGCATAATTCAGTAGGGCGCGGCGCGCGACGACGATGAATTACGTCGCGATGGTGCCGACGTCGGAGACGGCACTCGTAGTCCGTTATACTCGAACTTCCATTTCCGATATACATATATTACGAGGCTATTTTCTAATTCAGAGATTGATTAATTGCATATATAAAGGGTTCAAGTAGTTTCGCCAAAATCGAAACTTAAATGGTTTACTTTTCAAGGAAACTGTCATGCCTTCCTTAAACGTACAACTTTTGTGTCAACATATTTGTTTAGATAACTTTTATCAATTTCTACATTCTCACTTTTCAATTTCTTGATATATTTTTACATAGGCAATGCTGTCTGTGAGTCACGCAGGACAATGGCCGGTTAAATAAATTAAAGCACTTATGGATTCAATCTCGATCGATATTCCCCGACAAAAAGGGAATACAACGGACGGGACACCGTCTACTAAGCAATTAGATTACGGTAATAGAAGCGATAAGGAAGGCAAGTTCAAAGAAGTTGGACGAAGTGAAGTAAAGCGAACAACTCGAAGTTTGAACAAGTAGGTTGGAGGATATTTCCCGGAGATGTAGCTAGTTATCAATTATTATCGATGGGCATCGGTTTTATTCAAATAGCGAGAACAGTTGATTTGGAATTAAATCACGAACGACCGTTATAACAAAGACGAGAGTTCGATCGCCCCGACGACTTGAAAGGGCGGTAGAATACCCTTGGACGGAACGTTTCAATTGCAATTAAATGTTGCCTTGCATCTGCGGCTCCTCGCACAAACCTTATTATTTCATTTTCTATTTTGTTCCTCGGCATATCCTGAATAATAAAGCGCAAAGTTTCCTTCTCAACTGAGATGAAGCATTTGCAGCTGCAAAGCGTTCGTAGTGTATCAATGTTTTATTAAATTCACACGAAGCAGAGAGAGGCCAGGTGGATTGGAGCTGGTTCAGCGAGGACGCTGGGGATTGGAACGAGTCCAAGAGGATTTTACTGAACGCGAAACAGGTGTAAAAGGTTCCAAACAGGTCACATACTGAATGGTCGCCCGGGGACTACTGCCTTCTGCGTAGCATTCAGAATTACGCGTGTAATTGAATCAGCGTTGAAAGCATCCATAAATAGAGTATACAAATATTGAGCATTCAAAGGTATTTAAATTCCAAAATTCTACAAGGCGAGGAAATATTTTCTTACTGCTGAGAGAGCTTGACTAGTCAACTATATTTCCTTGCTAGATAATAAAAATCTTCTCTACTGAAGTTTCCAGAGATTCGATGTTTATTGCCAGTACTCCAATATTGATAATATCACTGAACGCTTCAGATGATGAATAGACGAAACTTCAATATGTAGAATACTCGTGAGGGACTTTGATCGATAAGTTTGGAAATCACTTGCACCAAGAATACAAATACAACTCAATAAGTTTACTAGGTTATTATTTGTTTATCACAGAACGTGAGGGGTAGTATTCGTAGCTCATTCAGGAATGTCATTTTGCCAATATCGAATTAAAAGGCAAGAGCTGATGCCAATGAAATGTATATGAGCATTAGCGATCGCGTTCGTCGTTATTACGAAAGATGATAACCCGTCGATGAAATGATCGTTCTTCCCTCTGGCTTTCACCCTACTATGACGTGTGTTGAGCTCGAAATTACGTCGCATTTGTAACTAATACCGGGATCACGTGAAATCGATAAATCCACGTCACATTTAGGAGGCAGCTTACCACCGCGCCGATAATACTCATTGAATTTTTTGTCAATGTCTTTCAAGATTTCGCCCCCTTCCTGTCAACGACGATATTCCAATATATCAGTCGCGGAATATCTCTGACCTGTTTAAAAATAATTTCTACAAGTAGGGCTTTCAATATTCCCGATATTTTGCATGTCAACTGTAGCGCTGTCGAAACAGAAGCCCTACCTCTCAAGCCTTTGGTATATCCCTCCGAATGAAAGGCAACCCCTGACGAGTATACGGTAAAAATGAAATACGACGCACAGATATATTTCATCACAGCATTTAACCTGATCATTAAGTCTGGGCACAGAAGAGCCTCCTTGGCTGGTGCTGACGCTAAGGAATTTTCCTCTTGGATATTTGTACACTGTTACGGATTATTCCCTTCGGTACAAGGACGAGCTCGTTACTTGTAAACAATCAGAACCGAAAAGAGGCGGTCAAATGAAAACCTTACAAAGGATGCACCGCAATATTTGAACGATAGACACTAATGTTCTTATCGCAAGCAAATTCCCATTGATAATAAAGAAACGAAGCTTCAAATGCGCATTCAAGGCAAGCGTGTCATAAATGTTTAAACCTTGACACACATTACCGGAGGGTTAAATTGAAATGATCGACGGGATAATGAGAGGGAATTAAGATAGAAGAAGGAGGCGAGGGACAGTGTGCATAGGCACGTGCTTGCGAGAGATAAATGGGGAGCAGTCGAGGAAAGGGGGTGGAACTGGAGGGTGCAAATGAATGAATGAATGAATGAATGACTTGACCGCAACAGAATGTACAACCAGTTCTCCTGCCACTTTCTCTTCCACGGATTCGAGTTTGCCGACAATACTGGAGCTTGCCGAACGGATTGGTGTATTTTAGCTCTACAAGACCGATTCTTTTGGCTGAATGGATGGACCTGACAAACGTTTACACAGGTGGGGAACAGGAGAATAACGTGCAGTGATGGAAAAGTGTTGCGATAATACTGAAAAAAATTAAAAATTCATAAAAATGAGGAAATTAAGTTCTTGTCTGACCAAATCATTGACTTGTACTACTAAAAATTCACATTCTTTACAGAATATTATAAAAGAACTTTTTTCTCAGCAGGTCGCTGTAATTTTTTTTCCAGAATACACTATTTTAATTTCCACTACAACATATTCTAGATGGGCATACGTAATAATTCCTACTTAAAGTTTCAGTTTCCGACTTGCTGGAAAGCACGGCGAGGCTAAAACTAATCGTGATTCGACTTGCGACAACGCGAACAATATAACTTCATGCACAATTTACATACATCTCTACAAATCGAGTTTCTCGCTGTGCGGTCGACATAATCGGGTTAATTATAAAATAATAGAAGTAGTATGCATTTATGCAGATACACTCGCAGCAAAAGGACAAAGACCTGCAAATGTGCTGCATTTTCGAGATGACTATTCTTATTTCTCCTCCCTTTGTCGTTCACTCCTAACACAAAGCAGATTGAATTTATCGGGATGCTGGACGATGTCATATTCCGACATGTCTGGGAGAAGAATAAGAACGCTATTTTCGCCCTGACCGCCGACAGCTTATTAAAAATTCCACCGAAGAGAATAGACAGTGCCGCTTCTTCATCGACACTTTGTTCTTCCTTTCGTACACAATTACTTTTTAATCCTTTCTGACACTAACGTGAACTAGGTATTTCCAATGTACAAGGAGCACAAATAAAAAATAAATACCTGCTAGGTGCATACATAGATCTAATTAGAAAGAAATACTCTTACGATCAGTACCCCACTGATACAACGCGGCCGTGTATCAAGGGGCAATTGAAATTTTTGGCTCATAAAGCCTAGTCCGCCCGCTGCGTTTTCGCTGCGATTCGTGTGGGCCGCGACGGTGCGCCCTTTTACGAGCAGATAAAAAAATCGCGATTTCAACGGGCATAAAAATGATTGTACGTTGCACGACGAAGCGGTCGACACGAACGCGAACGGCGGGAAAAAAAAAGTCACGGGATTGTAACCGAGTTTATTACACCGGGACAAGCTGGATTTTCATGCTATTGTCTCACCGCGGCCTGGTTGCGCTCGCTGCGCGCTTTCGCCGTCACGTTTTTATCGTTTTCCCTAACAATGAACGGCCACTCGCATCGCCACCTGTACCAGACAGTTTGTTGATTTCCGCGAATATCGCACGCTGTTTTAATCCTCTGGGCCTCTAGCGGACCGCCAGCTATTTCGACGCTCTAATGTAAAGCGGTGCTAAACGATTCAGCGTTGCGCAAATTGGACGTGATTAAGGTTTCAGCGTGCCTAACTTCTGATTAAATCGGCGCGCGCTTGAAATCGTCGAAAAGGAGGTTGCGGATAAGGAAGTGGCAAGAATTCGCTCCGCGCGCGTCGAGCGTGTTACTAATACCGAACAAGCTCGTACTACCCGCGACCTAATATTTCCCCACTGCTCTCGCCGAAACGGCTTCCAAGGAGGGACGAAAACTTTTCGGCAGGAGCGTAATCGACGTGAGTTACGCCGCGGAAATTCTTTGCAGCATCAATGTCTACGCTCGGGTAAGATATAACTACGACGCCGCTGTGAGCCGCTTTAATTAAGGGCGTCCCACCTTCGGACAGGTTATGAGTCTGGGGAACGGTGAAACGCTTCAACGACCAATGGCGCGATGCGTTCCGAGTAATAAGGGTAAATGAGGTATAATACACAGCTACCGAAGACGTGGCTCGATCTTGGGACTTGGACGTGAATTGGAGGATGACGGGGGCGAAATAGAGATGAATGGCTTAGCAGGGTAATTCGAAAAGTATAAAGTCAGGAGATGGTACCTCTCGTGTACTCTTCTGAATTGTATTTCGGTATTTTTTTTTTGGCCCGTTTATTAATTGTACGCATCTGCGATAGTAGAATAATCGTGCAGCTCTATGACAAATATTTTGAACTCACGCAATTTAATGAAAAGACCTTTGATCTTATAAATTGTGAAGGTCGACTGCAGACGTGTAGATCAAAAGTATTCCAAAGCTCGTAAAATTGGTCAGTCAAGGTCCTACATAGTACCTAATGGGGATAACCCTCGGCCCTTCGGACACGATTCAAGCGATCTCGGAGTAGCGGGATATACGAAGGACGACCCCAATGTCGTAAAACCCTGTAGGGCCAATATTGATGATTCGTGAAACTTTCGAAGTCTAGAGACCCCAAGATGTTGGGAACCCTTGGAAATCATGACATTTTAACAACATCGAATGGCTTTATAAAAATTCGAAATCAGTGAGAAACCCAAAATTTTGTCTCAGATTGTCTCCGTTTAAGGTATAATTTATAAGATCGTCTCTGGCCCTGCCTCTGTATCCATTTACTCTAGTATCAAACATAATACTAAAAAATGTTCACCTGAATCTCCGAAGCAAAGGACGTAGCTCGTTCGAACGCGATCAGAACGCCCTTTCAAAGCTTACGGGCGTCTGTACGGATAACGTCGGCAATTAATTAACGGCACCTGTAGTCGATAATTGCATTTTCAGGCCATTTTACTAAAACGTTCGACCCTGTCGCGGCGCTTGTCTCGCTGGGAGTAGTACCAACGTCCTCCTGCGCCCAGCCAAGGGCCACCGAAAGGGGGACCCCGGCTAACTGCATTAACCTTTCTGGCACCCCATTGAGAGAAGCGGACAGAGCAACGGGGCGACCGGGGAGAGCGGCGAGAGAGAATCCGGTACCACTCAGGGCGGCGGCGGCCGCGCCTCTCTTCTGCCACTGGTTAATTACGTTCAATGACCTTAAACACCGGCACTAAGCGAATCTCAAATCCGATTTTCGTGCCGGGCACTTGATGCACCGGTCGCGCCGTTGCCTCCTTATCGAGCCGTGTTTTTAAGCCCGAGCTTCCGTCGCGTCAGTGTCCACGTTAACGAAGCCGAGCGTTTCACTTGGCTGTGTTCTAGCGGCATAGTCGGGCCGAGCATCGACTCGATGCTATAAATTGATATCGAGATTCAAAGGAAAACGTTCCTCTCCCGCTCTGATTACGTTACATACCTCTTAGCATGTACATAGATCATTTCCTTTTCATTAGGATTTGAATATCGATAATACAGTTACTTGCTTCTGCACAGGGCAAATTCCTATCGCCAGAATGAAATTTAAGAATGAGATCACTTCACGATTGTCAAGCTTTGCTGACGTCCAATATCCATTCGTATTAGCTTCAGTTTTAATTACTCGAATATCTTCCCCATGCGTGCAATCGGGTGACACTAAATGACATGGAATCAATACTGATTTCGGCAGTCTCCTTTTTAACGCACACTACTAAAGCGAGTCTCTTGAAATAGACTGTTGTCAGGTCACACGCTTTTACCAAACAGCTGACCTCGATTCTTACCTGTCACGGCTTCCAACTTAAATATGCCACCCAATTTGTCACAGAAATATCGTAAACCGATGAAAGACTCATTTAGTTTATTAACTATACAAGCGTTCGATGAAAAGCATCTTTAATAATACCCTGAGAGTAGAGGGTTCGTTCAACGACACGCCGATAAAAGAGTGCTGACGGTGGCGCAATTGAACGAGGGAGAGCAGGCATCGCTTTCGACGGTCTTACGATAATTCACGATTCGTATAAATAAAAGTTTGAATTAAAACTTGGTCGGCAAGTTCGCGTCTGGGTGTAAAGCACGCGAGGCCGGTCGAGCAATACGGCCATCCCGCCGCCTCTCGTCCCCAAGGCTCCGGTTTGTGGTTTCGTACTCTGCAAGCGGAGCAACCGCCGGCTGGATTATCGTGAGTAATGTACCAGACACACGGACACTTTATGAAAATTCGAGATTGTCCTTCCGCCGATGGTTTTGCTCCGCCGTGAGCCACCGTAGCTGGAAACTTTGTTCGAGGAGAGGCCGTGGGTCGTTGGCTTTCTTGTTACGGAACGCCCGAAACCGGTGAAATTGAAAAGGAATAATATAGGTTCGCTCGGGTTTGCTTGAAGAGAACAACTGCAAACTTTCATCGATGAATCGCTTTTTACTTGAATGCGAGAAAAGCTGCAAAGATTGATGAAGGCATAAGGACGATGTTTATTTCATTTAATAAATACTTTCTTTGCCGGGGAAAGGACGTAACTAGTTTGGTAAAGTATCGGAGGAACATTCAACGATTGAATAATATAACAGGAATAATGGAATTGACTGTAACTTCGCCGCAAAGAACAGTCTTATTTCGGAGAGTGGATACGAGAATCAATTCACCGTCCAACTAATAATATCCCATCCATAATGTTGCCAAACTTTGCCGATAAAGAATTCACTCCTTTAAATAATAGAAACGCGGAGTTGCACTTCTGGATTACCGCATTTGTTTTCCACCTACAAAACGACCAAACTATCGACAGATGTCAGAGATTATTTCCGTCGGTGCTTGTAAATTATTGCACGCATCCGGTGTATATGTATACATGACATTAGTCCAATTGTATCAAACCCAATACACTCGTGCAACGTGATCAGATTTAGCCACTTTTGTTACGTTTATCTATACTAATGAGATTTATCCGACCTTTTGTACTACGACCTCGTGTATGCTTCTATTGCATATAAAATGCATCCAATACCAGATATTCTGATCTGCTCACTTTAAATTAGTAGATAATATATTATTTTGTCAATACAAAAACCTTAGCGGTTTCAATCCCTGAAACATAAATCGCAATATTTCATCTACCCGTCTCGCTCTTCTTCTATTAGACTATTACGCGTTACCCAACAATAATTCCGCTCGTCGCTATTAAACCTTTCACTTGCCAGAACAATCGTAATAAATAACGAACGATGTCGATCCTCATGATTCATGCGCGGCGGTATTATACGTTGCGACCGGGCGACCGCAGCGCAGAACTGAACGCGTTAAAACGAACGCGGCCGCCGCGGTCTCGCCGCTCTGCATGCGATTAATTCGTCGCAACTTATTTTCACGTCAGCAGAGGAAGACCGAGCAATATTTCGGCCGTGGCGAACGTCGGATTTTGCCGGATCCGCGGTTTTACGTCGAGACCACGCTCGCCTCTCGGTATTCCGCCCATAACGCTCGCGCCCACCGTGCGCGGCCTCCAATTATTAACCGCAATCGTGATTGCCGCTTGTTTTGGATAGGTTTAGGCGACCGGTGTTATCGCGGTTATAATGAAATTTCCATGGTCGAAAGCCGGCGAACAGCGGGAGGAAAAAATTTCGCCCCTGTTCATTGGCCCGCAACTCGTTGCACGCTTGTTAAATATCTTAATAAGCTAATACCAATTATTAAAATGTACCGTGGTGCTCTTTATTAATTCAGCGGGAGCTTGATTCTTCGTACGAGGGAAGGACAATTTTTAAAAAGGTTTCTACCGCGAGAGCATTATTTAATTAAGCAGAGCGGAGTGTGCAAAGAAGCATTGAATTAACTAAAACCGCGCTACGGCTTCTAATCTGGGTCTCTGAATTTAACTACAATTAATAAGCACGGAGCTCGGTATTGCAGGTGCGATTTTAGGTGAGATCTTGGGAAGCTGCGTACCGTTCTGGCTTACTTTACGCCCCGTTGGGATTTCAGGGGCGAATCTAAGCCACTGGCTCTCTCTCTCTCTCTGTCCCTCTCCACCTTTCAGTCCTCTTGCTTGCTGATTAGCAACCGTACCGAGAATCTTTCCGCAGTCCACCACGGTTGAACTCTGACGACATTTACACCGTGTAATGACACGATTGCCATCTTGGCCGCGGCATGGAAAGAAAATTAACGCAAGTTTCGGTTCAACTTTATCCGCTATCCGAAAATTGCCGTGCGTTACCGTGGCGATTATTAAAGGAAGCTTGCCGGTACGTGGCGCGGCGGATAAAGCGCATAAATTACCGTCGTCGAGTTCAGGAAATCTTTTCCAGCAGGATGATACTCGTAGGGAATAGCTCGTCGAGTAGCCCCGATTTATTATTTTAATACGTGCTCCTTTATCGTCGCAGCATACCTCCTGCCGATATTTCTTAACGCTGGCAGAGATATTGAGCTCGTAAAAAAATGGTAAAATTGTTTGACATCGATGAACATATCGTCTTTAATCCAATTGAAAATTTAGCACAACCAGTTTTATGCAACTGAAACGATGTCTGTGTAATCTCTTTTCATTTAAAAGAAAAAACTCAAAAGTTCGTGTTTACCCAGCGAACGGTTAGAAAATCCCGACGCTCCGTATCCAATACGCACTGATCGATCCGCGCGTAACCGTATCAAGAATCGAGCGGGTAACGTCGCGGGGCGGCCGGTCCGTTTGCCGGCCATCGTTTATCCAAACACACCACGCTCGCGTTACATGAATCGTAATCACGAGTCGCACGAGTGACGCATTATCTAGCAGCCACGATGAGAAATTGTGTTTGCGACTGCGATTACGTTACCGTCGGGGGATGGAATCAAAATCCATTACTCGACTGACGAAATAGACGTGTTCGGGCCATCCGTTTCACCCTCGTGCCCCTTATTCCGTGCCAATAAAGCGGAAATGAAGACTCGGCGAACTTATGCCGCTGGATTGCCTACGAAACGATCCGCTCGCGGATCAGAGGAGGTTCGCGGCCCGCGTATCTCAATTATTCTGAATTACGCGCGTTACACGGCGAACGCGCGCTTTTATTAGCCCCTCAAGCGGGTTACAGCAAGCCGTCGCATTCAGTTGCTGTCTGACGAGGGGGCTTCGGTCTCCATCACGACCCGCGGCATCTCTTTTTCCATCGGAAATAAGACGAGATTGCGATCTCCGGAAATCCCATATAGTCGTGTAACTGACAATAAGAGTATGAAACCCCGTCGACGCGGGGAATCGATAATATATGCTCCTCTCTTGGATCTTTGTTAGCGTCCGGTGAAATTGGATGAACCCATTGCTCGCTTGTTCTTTCGAATTATTTTGTCCGGGTAGTACCTTCAGAAATTTCTGGAAATGAAAGAAAACCTTAGGTTTTTATTTTTGTGGCAGGACAACCATTTTTCGCAGTTTCAGCACTCTTCCTTCTTGAACTTTTTGGCAAAGGGGCGTTCCTAATTCGCGGACGGTATCGTGTCGCGATGAATTATTCTTTCAGCGTAAAGGACGAGGATGCGTCGGTTAATTAAAAATGTACTCCTCCTTTTGCCGTCGAGCGGATTTAGTTGAAGGCAATTTCAACGAGAACGCTGCCGTAATTAGGGCAACGCGTGTGGTGGTTGTGCAAAGGAGGACGAGGAGAATGAGTTGTTTGGAAGAAAAAACTTTTTCGGAAGAACGGAGGCACTCGTTTGAAAGTTTTCCTTAAAGCGAAAGGATTTTGTCCGATTAAAATAATTGAACTTGCAATTGCTATTGAAAAGGATTACATAAAAACTAGACACACGTATGTGTGTATAAAAATGTGTTAATTACTTGCGAAAAAATCCATTTTTTTTTTAGGTGATGAAATCGCGTTAGCCCTGCCAACGAACAATCAGAACCACCTGTCACGGTGGAGAAACAATGACGAATCGAACTGTTAAAACGCGGCAGATATATGGTAGACGAAATTTCAGGCAAACAGTATCGTTGCCCGGTGTCTATCTATCACGGCGACCGTTTACAGGGAAAAACGCGGGGCAAAAATACCGAAGGGTACTCCGTCAAATTAAGCCTCGGGCGTAAATTGATAGATGCTCGCTGATAGTTTCCTCCGCATTCATAAACAAGACATTATCGCGTGAATATCCCGATGATGCGTTCCATCTATCCGCCGAGTGCGCACGCGGAAAAGAGAAATTCCCCGGAGAGGACGGAGCGATGAAGTTAGGTAATGCGAAAATAACAAGTCGAGGGATGAATCACGTTCGATCTGACTGCCGCGAGGCACGTGAGGGTGGGCCATTCAGGGACGAGTCTCCGAGCCGTTCGTGAGCGAATGGGCGATGGATATTTTATAAAAGCAGCCTTCGACCATCGTGCTCGATCTTACACCGTGCAGTTAAATTTCTTAAGGGGTCCGACGTTGAATAATGTAATCCAACGCTTGAATAATGTAATGAATCGTGATTAACTTGATGTGGAAATGATAAGAATGAAATCTTTAATAAGCACGATTAAGAGATCGTACTTCGATCAAGTCATTCGCGGTGGATGTATTTTAGTGGAATAACTCCAAGTATTTTTGCCATGCCAAAAGGTTTAAAATAATACGAAGTAGTATTCTAACGAGATTTCGTTACTTCTGATGAAAACATAAAATTGTCGATAGCTGCTCGGTTATGATAAACGCCCGGATTGATGAGCCGTTGCATGATCGCCCTTGTGTAATATTAAAATTCAATTCTCTGAATTGACGTCAGCCATAATCTCGGAGTAAAAACTGGTACAGGTTGATTAGTTTCCCAGCGACCGAGTGACCCATCAAAATTCTGGTATGAATAATTAAACCTCGTTTACCGTTTGGATCAATTTGATCCAGAACGGAGATTGAACATTCAATCGTTGTTTCCTCCCAAGATATCGTTTCGCGTTAGAACTAACAATTTATTCAAATTACCTTTATTGCTAACGGAATACAACGGAATGCAAACAGTGAATTAAACGGTATACAAGGTTTGGCCACCTATTAGCTATAGCCAGTCGAAATTAGACAGCGCTTTTGACGGCCGCTCTTCGGCTCGATCAAATATGTACACGGGTCGGAATGCCTTCCATGAATGATAAACGAAGGCCCTCTATCACAGCCACGAGGCGGAACGTTCTCCCTAAATCGCAAACACCGAAGAGAAGCTAATTTGCTCGGCATGCTGCTCGATTGTCCGTGATAATCAGCCGGTGCCCCCCCCCCCCCTCCCCCTTCGGCAATGCGAAAATTTTTGTCTCGTCTCATGACTAAGGAACGGGCCCCCTAAGAACAATTTTAAAGTGGAACCCTTCGTTCAAATGGAATCACGGAAAAGAAAAGAGGAAGCGCTACGGAATGGTTCCTTGTGACAGAGAAACGCAAAAAAGGGGAACGAGCTTCTTACCGGCACGTAACAAAGGACAAGAACACCGTTCAAGCAGCGAGCGTACACTTTAATATTTTTAAAGTACGTCTGATCCTCCGCGAAGGGTCTTCCGCTAACGAAGCGGAATCGAAGCGACGAACTGGAAAATCGAAGGGGTTGCGAAGAAAGAGAGGTCGGTGTCGCGCAAGCTACGATGAAAGGGAAAAGTCTTTGGGGCTGGATCGCGTGGCGTTCCTGGAGAAAAAAAAAAGCGGTCGCAAGGAGGTTTCTACGGGGAAGAAAAGAAATCGGCAGCAGTTATCGAGCCGAACACGGATACAACGGCGAGCTTGGCGTAGCCGAGCGTTAATTAATCGCATTAATGCACTGATAGGAGCCCTTCTGCTACGAATACATCCTAGGCTAGAACCGTCTTCTCAACACCTTTATCTCAACACATATATGGTTAATACGTTATCCTGTTACGGGAGCTGGCCTTTGAGAAAAGTCTTTGTCGATCCAGAAGCTTCATGGATACCAGGAACAGTCGAGCGGATCCTTTGACGATTACTGTCCACCTTCACGTTTCGATAAATATTAGAGAAAATTCGTAACAGAACCCTAGATGATTTTGTTGCTTTCAGAAAACTTTGAATAGAAGTGCAGATGTTTGTATCTATGATACACCTATGAGAATACTTCTTGAAACGCGCCGCAGAAATCGAAAACTTCATTAGAAATCAATCATTCGAAATGCTAGTGTCTACTGTCGAACCGCATCGCAGTTCAGCAAATAATATATGAGACCCCGATTAACCGTACTCAGCTTTGGGATTTCGGAAATACCTAGGACGAATGCCTAGGAATTCGCTTACGCTTCGCCGTCCAACGAGCGATATCTATCACTGCTCGCCGTGCACAGCTGAATTATTTTTGTCGCTCGTAGAAGAGTGGCTAAAAGTACTTTTTCATTAAATCGCGATGCGGGATTACCGGGTCAGCTGAGACCGTGCGCCGGAGCAATCAAATTATAATTCCCAGTGCAATCAGTTTCGTGAAAAAGGTAGACAGCACTGGCCGTCGGCGAAAGTGCAAAAAAAGGTAAAGGAACGGAAAGTGTGAAAGCCAAGGGACTACGAAGAGGTGTGCGCGGTATCCCTCAGATAGCACAAACCACGGGAATTTACAATTCGGGAATTATTTAAGAGAATTTAATAAACGGAGACAGAAAGATGAGACGACAGAGCGGACGGGAGTTTCAGGTAAGTTCTGAATTTAATTATCGCTCGGTGCTCGAAATGCATTTCGCGGCAGTCGATTGATTTTCGAGCGACGAGCGATTCGATTATCCGAAGCTGTTGCAATATTTTTCCATTAAGGGACCAGCTTCGCCAGAAATTAACAATCACGCGACTATTTGCGTATTGTAATGCCGTTGCTCGTTTACCTGGCGGAGTGGAGCTCTTGAGGAACAGCAAACTCGTTTACGATCTCCATCGATCGGTTATCGACGTTGCAAGGTATTAAATTTTCTAATTATTCGTTAATAAAATATGCTGCATCGATTTCTCCTTTTCTGCCTCTGTGACCGTTGCCTGATCGGCTGATGAACGAAAGGATTGCGAATTTAATTAGTTCCCTTATCGGGATCGTCTTGGGCTCCTCGACGAATCAAATAAAACGAAGCCGCTCTCATTTTTTTTATATTGGCAATCAAAGTTGGCATCGAAGTTTGATAAAGAAAATTCCACAATACGACCGATAACCCATAACAACATTCGAGAACAATTGCCACATGTTTCGTATTGATTTATTTAATAAACAACAGAATCGAATTCCGATAACCATTTCATGTTTCTTTGCTTGCCTACTTCCGGTATAATTAAAATACTACATTTCCGCACTCGATTTTATATTTTCCACTCTAGGAAGCATCGATGGTGAAACATTGAGGGGCACGTTCAAATACCTTTACACCGGCCACCCAGCCAAAGTACACAGTGGTAGTAATTGGTCCGATGATACAGAGAAAATTAACGATTGCAAGTTCGGGAGTGTTTTCAATAGTTGGAGAGTCTATCTCGCGCTGGTAGCAGCTGTTTCAGAAACGTCCGGCCGTGGATTAGTCTTTTCGGGAGCGAAGGCAACGACAGATGTTCCCAAACAAATGGCCGTGCAACTTTCTAGAACTGAAATTAATGGTTTATCAGTTTGTTAGCTTTTAATAGCGAGATCGCGGCGTAACCCAACCATTAAAATTGAAGATACGTTCCGAGCGACGTAGATAAATATGTGTTTTCAAAACCTGCGAAACTGTGTTCCCCTATTTTCCAGATTAACACGATCTTTCCAGTGTATCCGACAATCGTATTTTTTTAAATAATCTGTCGCGCATTATGCTGCGACGTGATTGTAAATACTTCAATGAAACGTTCCAATTTGGTGTAACATCAGTGGATTAACTTGATTTTCTACTGGGAATTAAGTCGCGCGTTTACTGTCGGCTTTTACAGCTTCATCGTGTTTCGTTAGGCAGGCTGTTAACAGGGCTTAAATAATGTTCGCACGTTGCCTAGCAGTGTTAGAATTAAATTTTGTTTAATAGTTCGAATGAACAGCGCTTTGTTTTATCAGCGGTAATATTAACGGTCTAATTGGCCCGTTCCTCAATTAGAAACTTTTCTGTACACCGCAGAGTTAATGACTCGCGGATGCGCTCCAATTCGCTTTCGCGTTTGCAAGTCGACTGAATAAAAATAAGCTAATAAATTCCGAACGATTATTCGAAAATGCTATTTCGCGAACCATCCAAAACCGAATTCGCGAATGCCCGCCGTTAGCGACGCTTGCCGCGTTGGATCGTCGTAAAATCGCGTCGCCAAACCGGCGAATGCAATCTACCAAGTAACTAACTCGGTTATCGCGCACTTGTACAACCAACATCACCCTTCTCGCTTTCTCTCCGTCGCCGGTGTCTTTGTTCCGTGCACAGATTCCGCCCTTCCCAGTTGCTCTCTCTCTCTCTCTCTTCGCTGACGGCGAGTGTACCTGCCCATTATGGCTAAAAGCGTAGCACACTCGATTATCACGTCGTTGCGCGTAGCTGAAAACTGAAAACGCTGTGGGCCTTTGACAGTGTAAGAGCCCCTTCGTCCCGACGCGAGCGGTATTAGCCACGCCGTGAAAATTCTGCTAACAGCCTTACCCGCGAACTTGTCGAAGCCGCGACGCCACCATGGGCGCTGATCGATCCTCGCCGACCGTTCCGCTAGAGATCCCCGTTGGAGGAGATCATTTCGGAATGAAGATAGAAACCGCTTCGCACCTGTGTACTTTAATAGCTTTGGTAATGGTTTACCTTTAGGCCGGGACGACATTCTCATCCGCGTTGTAAAGGGATTCGCGTTTCGTATCGAATAGAAGTGTTTCGTTTGGAAGGAGGATTAACTTTACTTTCGAACTAGAATCGAATTTCTCATGTTAACAGATTTAAGAGCGTGGAAGTGAAATTTATTACACTCTCGCGTTACCGTGTTTATGGATTTAAAAACGTATACGACAGCACAGCTCAGCGGGAATTTGCATCAGAACGCGTCAGCGAAATTGTTAAGGCGGCATATACTTATCTGCCGAACGGCAGGTTAAGAAAAGGGACCGTCGTTGCTCGAGATTCGACTACACCCTCGAATCGTTATTAGGAGAGCGCCGTTTTGATCTCAGGGAAAGACGACCCTCCGCGTTTGAGCAGGAGGACAGGGACGTCGTTTTAACGACATCACGCGCTTCAAAATCCTTACAACAAAGTTTTTGTTCGCTCGAAATCGGAGACCTTCCCTTGGTAGTCTTACGGAACCCGTGAGATGTCCCTTACAAGGGAAGCCGATAATGACGCGATAGGGGGGGAAGGTAAAACATCGGCATCATATCGAGACTCCACTTCGTTCTTAAAAAAATCTTCATTAATAGCCTTAATAATTTTAAGATTAGTTGTAACGGGGCAGTAAATCGTCTAGTGCAAACGGATGTTTTTCGTTTGCATGCTTTACATGTTTCTTTCGCTTCCTCTTTTCACGCTCCACGAACGTTCAGGTATATCGAGCGTAACCGCGTAGCTTTTAGAAACTTCAAAGAATCGCTCAATTGCCAGTCTTGTCCTTTTACGTCCTTTACAACGCGAAGCGCACGTGTAAAGGTACATACACATGTACATGTACATCGATGTTAGCCGGTGAAACCGCAAGCTGTCCAACAACCTGATTGCGATCCACTAGTGGAACGTCTTGCTCGACAATCGGCTACCGGTGAATTGCACAAAGGACGAACTTGCCCGTAGAGACGCTGATTCCTAACGCTCTCCCGTCCCGCCTCTTGATGCAATTGCACTAACGAGACGGGTCTAGGCGGTGAAAAACCGCGTTTCGAGACAGCTCAAGGTTCGATAATGCAATAGGGACGGAACAATTGGAAAATAGATAACAGGACAAACTTTTCAATTGCATCATTTTCGATCATTCCGTTCTCGTCGATCCGATGCTTTAGCCCAGCAAAAAATTCTGCTGCATTTTACAATTTCAGTAGATTCAAGTATTTAATTTGAGCTGCACCAGATATCTCAGAAAACAACATTTGCTGGTATAAAGAGAAGATTATTGAAACAATATTTACCCGATCGGTGAACGCGCAGAATGAAGGCCGACAGGAAAACAGCGACAGTGAATCTCGAACGGTAGTCGCAGCCACGGATCCTCCGGACCTTTGGTCGTCTAGAATCGAGATTATAAATATTGATCCCGAGCGTCCTTCAACTTTGAGTGCACTCGAGGAGTCCCTCTTGTCCCGCATTTCTATACCCGGTCGTAGTCGAGGGGGATTCTTCGTGGCGAAATTGAAATCCGAGAGCCCGTTCCCCCAGAAAGAGAGTCAAAGTCGCTCGGGCAAATTAAAATTGTAGGGCACAAGCCGTGGACGACTGGCCTTTGATGGCCGCGTCAACGGTCACGGATCATCTAGCCTACGAAATAAGGAGGAATCGCGTCCACGGCGGAGGCATATTCCTTATGGGGCGCGTTGGATATTCATTAAAGGGCGGGAAAGGACTATCCGAGTCCTGAGAAATGCGAACAATCGAATCCGCGGAAATTGAACATTTTCTTTCACGGATGCTGGATCCTGGGCCAAGGACTTCATCCGGTATTCTGGACTTCCATCCCAGATCCCAGTAGTGGAGACCCTGGACACCATCCGATATTCCGAACTTTGCTTCCATTCCAGGCTGCGACCGATGATGTATGTAATTTTAATATGAAGGAAATGTTTGATGCGGACGGGATTAGAGAGCAAAGTGACCGAAGCTAGCTCGAAGGAAGCGGACTTTAGTCGAAGATTAGCAAGAATGGTTACCGCCGTTCGTCACTTCGCATCGTCTCGACCTGCCCTCTAAATCGGTTTAACCCCAGCTTTCGTTAACTTTGTTACCGCTAATTCCCGGTGCAATGTAGCTAAGTGGCTGTTGCTGCCCGGAGCTGTACTGTCCCTGAGTCTCGCATCCTTTGCCGATTACTTTACCACCGACGAAGTCGATATTCGATTAACTTAATAAACGTAAATACATTTCGAGATGCGACATGCATTCGGACTGTCCGGGCTGGACTTTGCACTACTTCAGTGCGTCCTTATTTTCTGAAACACTTGGGACATAATCTGAGATCTAACGTAAAATGCTACACCTTATCAAACTGATCGATCGACCGTGCTATTTAAATAAACTGTGAAGCAATGCGAAGCGTCGCTGAGTAAAACATTGACTCGCCTGCAGGTTGTACATTGACGTTTCTTAAAGTCTACGTCTAAGCGCTGGGTGGCGATGCACTTTGAAGTTGAGGTAAACGCCCCTCGCCGAGAAGCGGGATTCTGATTCCCGTGAATCAAACCTGATGAACTACTAAAAACGAGCTACATTGTTGCGAGAGGTCTAAGCCCGTAATTCTGCGATACTTGGAACTTCTAATAACGAGTAGAAAGAAAACAGCGCACCGTCGAAAAGCGCTACGTGATAAAAATTGAAATGCGCAGCATCGCTTGCAGTTCTACAAAATTGTCACCGCATTATTACAAGAAACTTTCATTAAGAGCTCTCCAAAAGTGAGAAGCGGAAAGAGTGGGAAACCGCTAGTAGTAACGCAAATACACCCCCGCGCTCGACGAGTACGAATAATCTCCGCGAACGAAGCGCGCAGCCTTTAGGTGAGAAAGTTTTGATTTACGACGGCCGTTTCGCCCGATACCAAGCACTGAGCTCGGTACACGCTGCAACTGGAAAAGTTTCTCGGCGACCGAGAGCGCTCTTATTAGTGCCATTTGTTATTTCCTTCTCTTCTTCGTTCATGCGATCGTGCAAGGGTGACGAAGAAACATCCGCGGGCTGACCGGCAAGAAAGAACCGCCGGATCCGAGAAAGGATATCCGTTCGCGGTTCAAGAGACTCGGGATGCTTTTTCGTCATGGAAAACTAGTTATTGATACTGCAATGGCAGCTCGCCTCGGAGGGAGGAATGAAAGTTTCCGCGTTGCTGGCGGAGCACCCCCTTCCGCCGCATGGATACGCTAGCATTGGTAAAAACATATTTGCCGGGGTCCAAGAGATGTTAACAACTTCGCGCTCGTATCGTTTATCATTATAGCTACCCGCGTGGCGGAAAACTTTCGCACCGGGGGAAACTTCGACGCCGCCACGAATGCGATGTGAAACCGATGAATCGTGATTTTCTGGGTAGTGTCTTAAACTGGCTTCGAGCCCCGGTGTGTCCGGCAAATCTTGGCCGATTGCCGACCTTTGATCTCTCCTTCCAATTGGCTACGTAGTCAGAATTTTATTAGGGAGAAACTAAAGGGGCGAAGACGATCAGCTTCGATGTTACCCTAATCTTTCATTTGTTTCCCTTCTACCTGTATCTTGCGCCTTATAGAAAGTTTCTAAATAACTTTGAACTACTTCAATAAGAATGTTATTTGGTGTGTGTTTATTAAATGAACCTCAATAAGTATTTGTACGATTGCTAAGCGTATCATGATATGTACCATCGTATCTAGAAAATTAGTTTCAGGTTTTATAAGGAGAAATTTCATTCTGTTGCAGTGCTTGAGTGTTAGCGTAATGGATAGGCCAAGGGATCGAACGTGGCTGAGAAGAATGACTAGTCTACTCTGGTTCGTCTTCCTATTCGTCGGGGTTTCAGCTGGAACGTTGGAGAAACTACACGAAGGTGAGTCCTCTTTTTGTCATTAAGCAAATTCGTCTCGCCTATTTACACTGTAACGAAAATGAAACCATGCCCGACGCCTTTCGTTCAAGCAGATGGTATTACACAATGGGTGAAATGTCATTAGCCTTCCCCCCCGTGTATGTGAACTGCGAGTGAAAAATATAGAACGAAAAGTCATTATCATTCCTGCCTCTGACGCGATGCTTTGCGTAGCGTCACCGACAGCTTTCGAGTGACGATGATAAATTTGTGTTTAATGTATTGAACGGATCGCGTGATTTATTCTGTCCACAATGGCAGAAAATTGGTCACTATAAGCGACGTCGTTCCATAGCCCAATAAGTTTGGTAAATTACTTAAACATTTTTTTTTTTAATCAGCCATTCAAATATAATAATTACTTGAGCACTTCCCTTAATAATCATTTTCCCGTTCTGGCATTATTTTCTCCAATACTTGAACAAAATCTGATAAGTCATTCGCTGTTCGCGTTCTACGAATATCAGATGTTCGGTGAACGTTCTAATACCACTGCCTGTCCCTCCTACGTCTGCGAATCCTTTGGATCACGCTCGTGCCATCCCAAGTTGCGAAGGCCGTCAGCAACGCGCGGAAAAGCGTTAACGATCGCGGAATACCACGCGCGGAGAACGCCGTGCGATTTAACCATAAATTCGATCTGCATAACAAGGCCAGCCCCTCATGAATAAAGTCATTCGTATTTCGATATTAATCACGCCTCGCCACACCATCTGTAACGTCGAGTTTCGAGGTGTGGCCTCATCGTTCAACGCTCGCCTCCGTTTTCTCTTCGCCGTTCAAGCGTTTCGCGAGTCTGTCAGAACTCAAAGCGCATCTTTCGCGCCGTCTGCGAATCTCGTTCCGTAGCTGTGAGAAATATTAGAGCTAGTGATGTGATGTGTTGCGAGTAAGCTTGAAATGTGTCGAACGCTGGTAATTGATATAACTAATCTGAGGCAACCCAATATCCATCGCAGAGAAGACGAATATTCTAAGAAAGCTATGCTAAGTAATTTCTCGCAACAATCCCAAGGGAATTCGTGATCGTAATCGTAATTAGAAGAATCCGTAGTAAATGAATCACGGAAGTAGGATTCGGGTTTCCGTAATTCGACCAATTCGACACTACAAACGAAACCGTTTTATCGAGTTTTCCAGAGAATTATCTATCGCGGCCGCGGTAGATAGACTATCTACAGCTTCCGGCCGATAGATCCTCCTCTCTACCTTTCCCTCTCTTACTTCCTGCCTCTTTGCTCCTCTACTCTACTGCTGAAGTGCACGATCGTGCCCCACCAGCCGGTGAAAGCCAGCAAGCTCCGTTGCAACTTCCGACTGAATAAGCATCACCTCACTTCCGTTTCCGACGATGCAGCCTTTGACGTAATACGTATACGTCGCCCTCTGTGTCCCCCGTCCTTTCCTTCTCTGTCGATCGCTCGATCTCTGTCTTGGCCGCTGCTCCGTATCTCTGCTTCCTCTTTGATACTTCCCTTTCTCTTCCGGTTCTCTCCTCTGCATTTCCCTGTGCATTCAGAAAACCATTCTTTGTGTCGTTACCATTACTATACCGCTGTATGTTTGCTCGGGTCTTTGGCTTCTTACTTTAATACCTCTTTTAATGTTTTAACCCGTTGTTTCTCTTAAGTTGCCTTTGACATCGCTCGTTAAAAGATCTTGCGTAACGGGTCACTTGACGCTTTGTGAATTCTCTGGAGTATTCCTCGACTAGTTACTTTGACTTGAAATTTCTTTACCTTGTAATATTTATTATTCTCAATGTTTCTTTTTGCCTTGCATACGTTGTTCTGCATTTGGACTGGCAGATTAACCACTCTGGTCGTCATGAAATTATATCGACGATATTTAATCTTGCCGTTTGATGCATTTGTGCACATGCAATATTCTTGGAATTTGCAAACGTATAATATTTGCGATAAAAATGCATTGGGATCGTTTGACGATTTCAATCTTTAACTTGCGAATGGAACTTGCGCGTGACAAGAGGAAACGCCGCTTACGATTCTCGCGGAATATAAATGCAACGCCCTTATTTTCTGCTCCGTCAAAAACAAACTCTCCACGGAAGCCCTGTGTCGTCGCGTTATTAAAACTTTCCTCGACTCAAAATTGAATTTCCTGCCTGCTTTCGATATCCGCGGCGAACTTACGTTCAGTCTCTCCTCGTATCAAAGCGAATTCATCTTGTCCTTGTTTCCTGGACCGATCTGGACAGCACAACAGCGAACAAGAACTAACTGCGAATCGTCGGGATCGCTTGGCGAGGTTCTGACGATTAGACACACTACATTTAACAGTTGACAGCGTTATTAAACAAGTACTTCACTGTTTCGCGTCAGAAACACGGAGAGCGACCGGAGAATACTCGGATTCCATCGGACATAAAAAATGCTGGCAATTATGCGGAATAACGAGAAACACAGCGATAAATCAAAGTTAATCCCACTCTGACTCGAACGAGATAAGTAACGCGCGTTTTTTTTTTCTTGTACGTACCAGACGCCACTTCCGGCCGTGGCTTTGTTTCTTCCCCCGTACGTGTTCCAAGCGTTCACCGATTCGGCTTCCGGTTTCCTCCAGATTTCCGCCTCGGTGGCGTCCGTGAAAAATTGCGTTTCATCCGCCGCTGTCTGGCCGCTGAACCGTTACGCCGACTGATGACGCAAGCCACGATGAAATCTTACTTCTTGCCGAACCCCTGCTCCATTTCCCCTTCTCGCTCCAGTCACCTTTCATCCCTTTGTTTTCGTAGCGATCGAACACGCGATCTCGGCTTACGGTATCATCGCTAGGCTACGTAATTCGCTTCGCCTTTGCATCCACCTTTCTTGGCCTCCGTCCTCGTCGCCGTACCAGATCCTCGTCGCGCCACCTCCCTTTGCAGGACATCCATCATCCGAGGAAACCGAATCTCAGCACTTGCCGAGGTGTCCTGTTCTGGCTCTGGTTTGAAGGATCTGGCGATCGTGTTCGTTATGCCTGAGACACTGGTAAATGAATCACCGGATGAGAGGTGATTCTAGCGAGAATGTTTAAAATACCGAAGCAAATTGAATGTTATGCTAAAAGTTATTTAAATGTCTACAAATTTGGAGAGTTCGTTCGTCGACTAAAGTCACGCGTGTCCAAATTGCAAATTTAAAGAATGGATAATTAATGTCCCATTTTAAAGCATGAAATGCGGAAAATATCGTTCATGAGTTATCGTTGCTTGAAAGACAAATATTCGTACCAGTCAGGAAATGCAGTTATCGTTAATGACTAGAGAAAAGATCGTTTCGACAACGAGACACGGGGGCCACATAAATTAGACAAAACGCGGCACGCCATAAAACCAACTGCAGATTGTATGCGCAAATGCAAGGTGCATGTCCCCGCAGTCGTTTTTGCCAGCGTCCACGAACCGAGCCAACAAGCTTGGGGTCCTCTTGCCAACAGTGTCTTTCGCTTCTTATCGCGCGGTCGTAAAGTGCATTCGCTCTTGATAATAGCACGTAACGAAAGGCGAGCCTCGAATTATTATTATGACGCATTCTGCCATACATCCGTGGGAGATGTCGTCGCCAAAGAAATTTTCTGTACTTCGTTCAAGTAAATAGAACCATCGAGGATATCTTTCAGGGCTGTTGAAATATGGCCCGTAAAAAAAATTATAGAGAAACATTGCGTTGTTAACGATTTTAGGGATATTCGAACGGAAAATAACCGGATGGCGGGATAATGCATTTCGAGTGACGAGCCAGCCCGGTAAACGAAATTGAGTCCCGATAAATTTCAAACTTCGACGATATTAATCGGTATCAAAAAACTGTTTATACACGTGTCTAGTTAATTGCGGTCAGATAATCTTAAATTCGACCTCATCTGGCCAACGCGAAGGGAAGATCGATTCGCTCTCGCCTTTCAATCGACGGATTAGAAGACTTTCCAGTTGCCCTTTCCTCCGTCTGGATTCGTCGTAACATGCCAGGTGGGATGTTATGCCAGTTACCAGGCTCCTGTTGTTCCTGGTGATTGGAAATCGCTTTTGTCGTTAAGCCAAATCGCATTTCTAGATTGCCTCGTTACCTCAAGCTATTCTGGACACCTCGGACAACGCGCTGTCACGGGGGGGGGGGGGGGGGGGCAACGAGAAGGGATTGGGTTAAAGCCTGTATTGCGAAGGCCTCGTCCAATTATCAGCGACTACGGGGCTCAAAGCGATCGCTCCTTCATTGTGTTTACTGATTGCCGACGATGCTGCGGAAGTGCCGCTTCGTTTACGGGAAAGCACTCGGTATCCAAAACAGCCGAACTTTCAGTCTCCTTATTCAAGAATACCGCTCGCATTAACGCTTGACCTGGATTCCGTTTAACTCGACGGCATAGCCGGTATTATGCAAGATTGATGCAGTTGCTCCTAAGTGCTGCACAGACTTGTCCTACAAACAGAATTATTCTACAGGAAAATCAGGGAATCTTGTAGCTACTCCGACTTAGCGAGTCCTGCGTTATGACTCTATCTCAGAATTATATTCAATCGGCATCAGAATATTAGACGCCCTCCCGCGTTTTACGACTGCCCATTTGATCGTGCGACGCAATCAGAGAAATTGAACGAGGACTCGTGGTTTCCTTCGATAGAATTTCCATCGGTTGGCTTTCCGGCAAATGCTCCACTTTTTGTTTCGAGCTTCTGCATAGCTTTATTGTTCGTCCGCGATGGTGTATCGATTGTCCTCGTGCCAGGTTAGCGGGTCAGCCAAACAACTTTAGAATCTCCCCGCACCGCGCAGGCGGAGTCATTGGCCTGAAACGGGAATTTGGCTAACAGAGATTCACAAGCTTCGGAGGTGAAGGTGGCCGAGGGGGCAGAAAAATTCTTGCGAAGTAGTCGCGACGGAGGGAGTCAGGATCGTGAGGAATAGCGTTGAGCGGAATGACGACGGAAAGTTTGAAAATTCGTTGAAGCGTCGCCAAATCCGACATAGTATACAGAGGGTACGAAATGGCGGGCAGAGTCACGTTTATCTTGCAGTTCTTGCGGGGCTTAACGCCGCGCTCACCCCAGTAGCTACCGTTTGTTCTTTTGATTCTTTCCCAGCCACTTCGCCATCGCCGTCGTTCACACGTACTCTCCTCCGTCGCGCCGGCCCCTTCCAGGGTAACCGCGGGATTCTTTCCGGGAAAGTTTGGTTATTTAATTTCCTAGCCGCGGTCTGCCGGAGAGACCTATCTCTGCCTCACCATCAGCCCTTTTTCCCCTGTCCGCCTAAAGGGAACGTCCATCTCGCCGGTCGTCGGACGAACGTTCTTTCTTGTCAACCCTCTTATCGCGTCCCGCACATGACTGTCAAGCGCGTTGCTCACAAACAGATGAGAAACCGATTTCTCGGTTTGAAGCGGCGCGGTCGCTCGGCGAAACTTCCTGGCGAGATGCAAAGCTCACTAAAATATAATTGAATCTTCCTCCATTCATTATGCAAAAATATTTCCCAAGTCCGAACTGGAAGGTGGCATTTGAAAAAGCACCCATCAATAGAGAAATGGCACATCGTCACGCGCAGTTTCTCGCGAACACGCCAAGGACTCGCGCGACGGCCCCGGCGACGGTTTCCCGGAACGTTCCCTCTCCCCGATCGTTCCTTTGAACGCTCGTTATCATGCAAACGACGATACTACGAAAAAGCGTATCCGGAAAGAGGGTGCGCGTGAATTTCGCCGCCAGCGTGTGTATCGGCTTCAATAGCAGAACACCTTCTTCGCGACTCGCCGGATAAGGATCTCTTTGGCCACTTTATACACCCGCGTCTGGCTGTTTCGGCGCTTTCTCGCCGAGTCATTCAATGGTCGTCGCGCTATCCAAACGAATCTTTCCGAGCAAGGGTCCACGAGGGAGAACGTTCAACCGGATATTCGTTGTATATACAATGGCCTCGATGGAGCCGCGTTCGCGACTGCGATCCTCCCGACGGCGTTCGTGTGCGTACACGTTCGACGGTTGTGTGCACGGACATACCGGAGTCGACGTATAATTCAGTTTTACCCTGAAACGACTCATTTATATGCGTTCGTTTGATTGAATCTCACCCACGTAGCCCTGACTCTCCCTCCGCGGCGTTCCCTTTCTTCCTTCTCGCTTTCCCTTTCGTCTCGCTTCCTCCGCGCTGATTCTCACCCTCCGCCCGTCCCCGCTCGTCCGCCTCCGTCCCCTTTCTGCTCCTCTTCCACCGCTCCCACCCACGATTTGTCGTCTCCTTCTTTCGCCGTCTTTCTTCCTCTCCCTTTCTCTTCTTTCCACCCCTCGCCGACACCGACGCGGTTAGCTGTTTCAATTTCCCCTTGCCGTACAAAACTGAAAGGCGTGCCCGTCATCTGTCGTGTCCTCTCGCTACGCTTCCACTCTCTCACCCTCTCTGCTCGCATGCGTTCCGCACGCCACCGCCCCCGTTGCTTTTCACCATTCCGGACGGTCTACGGAACGTCTATCCGCGTGTCACGACTATCATTATACCCGTTGTAGTTCGAGTTGATCGCGTCGCGACGCCGACCAGGCCTGATCGCGTTCGTTCGACGCAGGGGACGATTGTTGTGTCGGTCGTTGTCGACGGCTTTCCAGGAATTTCCAGCTACTCCGCTCGTTCTGTCCTGTTTATCGGTTCGTGTTTAGAAGCAATTCGACAGAGAAACCTTACGAAACGATCGTCGGACGGGAGTAATGGCCATTTGATTCGACGGAACGTCCTGTAGATCGCTCCCACGCTTTTAGAAACCCCTCACGTTCGCTTTAAAAGTAACTCTTACAGTTTCTTCGGTGCCGCCGACACGAAATTGTAGCGGTCTAATAAAACTATACGTACGGTCAATAACTTTTGGGAACTCTTCGCAACGGACGTATAAATATTACAGGACTCACCTTTGAGAGTCCCTTTGGTGGCGCACAGAAAGTAAAACGTCGCACGGTATTTGTTTGTCTACGAATTTTTTCCTACACTTCACGGACGCGTGTCGATTTTTATCTATCAACTTTGACACCGCTCAGCCCCGTTCGTGGTGATAAAATTCAATTTCTCACGCGTGGAAAGGCTACCTTAAATCGCAGAGTACAGCACTTTCCGGCAGTATATTTTTTCCTTTCCTTTTTTACACGAAGCACTTTACATCTTACGCGAAATTTTCAACGGAGCTACGAGATTTAACGCAATTGCGTCGACCACGGTGGGGGTGGAAGCGCGTGAAATACGACTGATTATCCGGCAGGAATGGAGATGACGAAGGGTTTCGTAGGAGGCAGCTTCGGTGTAGTTTGGGATGTACTCGCTAATGCAATTATATTTCCCTCCTCCGACTTTGGACTCATGAATATCGCAGTTTGATTCGTATAATGTCGAGTTATTATTTCGGTATCGAGGATGGGGGGGGGGGGGGCATTTTATATCTTCGCCAAATTGAATTCGACGAAACGTCGAAATCAATGTAACTATAATGCAATTACTCTTTCGGTCTATTTAAAAAAAAAAGCAATTATTTTCGTCGGCGCTGCGCATGGAAATGTTCCGGAATTGTACAGATTTTTCAATCTGAATATTCACTCGGTGCAATTTCGTTGTACGTATACACATATTTTTTCACATTCTTTTTTTTGGCGTGGTATATATTCGGTAGAAGTACGAGACGAAAGTATCCGGGTGAAGCGTTAATTGAAACGAAGGGAAGGGTTTTTCATGCATATTTCTGTATAAATTATACAGTATCGGTGTTCCTAATAAAATTACAGCGGACGTGGAGAGCGAAGAAAAGTTTGAGAATCATTACCGTCTCTGTTCGGCGTTTTACCGCAACGCCTTCAATCAAGCTCCGTTGTCTAGACAATTAACCGGACGGTCGATGCAATTAAAAGCAATTGTTTCGCCCGTGTGTATGTGTGCGCGCGCGCGAGACAGCGCGACTGGGAATTAATGTTTCAGCGTTAGATGGTTCACCAGACGAGTGCCGGATTTCAATAATTATTTTGTCCGACGAAGTATATTTTTATCATCTGTCTGATAAATAAATTGTTCAATTATCATATAGCTGCTCGCTTCCCTCCATTCTGGCGGAAGCGTTTTAAAATGCAGCTGCACTAACTAAAGTGGCAGCTTCTGCATTCTGCAAACTGATCCAGAAATATTTCACTTGAATACCATCACAAAATTGAATTGAATTTATAATTCGTGGAGCACTGCATACTTTCAGAAAATTCCTAGTACCTCATCCATAACACTTTCATACTGTTTACTTGCTGTTAAAAATAGAATTTATCTATGCACATTCGTACTGTAAAATAGAAAATTCGTCAGTCACTCGTATTAACACTTTTAAATTAATCTCATCAGCGTTTCACCCCACTTTGATCGCATTCCGAAGTGTCCAGAAAACAATGGAAAGGAAAAATCATAGCCAATGCCCAGTGGCAGTTTCCCCCTTTGTATTTAAACCAGGGGAGGAGTTGGCCTTTTCTTCAGCCTTGATTGTCCTTTGACGAGATTTTTCGCTTTACCGTTTGACGCGAGTAATTGACGTCTCGAGGGTCGCGAGACCTCGGCTTATCTCACGGGGTACGCATCCATTGAACGCAAAATGCTTTTTACGCCGTCGTTTATTCCGGTTGCTTGCCGGCCCCGGCTGGCTAATTAGTTCGGTTAGCTGCTCGTGAAAAATGCACTACCGGCCGGAATCCCCTGAAACGGAATGTATAATCGGGTCGAATTAGTCTTCGATCGAGGGCAGAGGAATGCGCGACACACAGGGGCACGCAGCTGGACCGTTTTCGAACGGACGTCACTGTAATCACTGGTAATGCGGACGGCCGGCCGGCCGGCCGTTCGCCGATGAACGGCGCATCGACAATCAGCTATATAATTACCAGTGGGCCTCGCCCACCAATTAAGCAGCGCATTCATTGAACGTGATCGTTAGTCTCGCGGTTAAGCATATTGCCGTGAAAAATGTACACACGCCGCCCTCTAAACGCTGCTTAACACGGTCGTCGACGAGATTATCGATCCCGTCCGATACTGGTGAAAAATGACAAGGTGTCAGGGGATGCAGATACATCGACGCGTTATCACGTTGGCTAAGAATAAAAGCATAAACTATACCGGCGGTGATTCTGACGTAATCAGGTGATAAATCTGTTTAGTTATTAACGTTTACCTGGTTTCTCGAAGGAACGTAAAGCAATTTATTACCCCGATATGGGGGGCAATGGTTCAGTGACTCTGCGATACGATCACTAAAATTAACGTTACCGTCGCGCTATGTGGAACGCTGATCAAATAAATATAATAAGACCACCTGGATTCATATGAAATGGGACAAGTGTCAGAATTGAATTTTCATATTTATACAGTTCTTTTGTCCACGTGTACAGAGAAGAATCTACCGCCGTTGCAGAAGCTTTACTTCGCCAACGGTTGGCGAGTGATCCATCTCTTTTAGACTGGATCCAGCTTGACCACGCTATTAAACAAGACGCGTCTTCAATCTGTTCAAGGAAGCGACAGGGTGAAAGTGTTACTTACCGGCCGATCGTTTTTCTGCGATCTAATATTTTTATTATTATCCCGGGACGTCTATCGTGCCGATATGGAAGATGTACCGGCAGCTGTCACCCGTATCAACTGTCTCTCTCGCGTGCAGACTCACCGACACAAAGGAACTGTGTTAACGTGTTCGCCTCCCGTGATGGAGAGAGAGTTTAATACGGGCGGGTGACCATAGAGCCCCGGTTTCGCTAGGCGAGAGAAAGGTAGGCAGAGGCCGGGCGCTGGAGGAGCAAAGGGGTGCCCACCACCGGGGTGGTGGCCTAGGTGTCGATATAATCGAGAGGGCTTGCTTGCCATCAAAGTGGTGGCTCTCCTAGCCCGGTAGCAGCAGCGCAGCGGCGGCATCGGCGACGCTGGCGGCCCTCGTTAACGCAAAAACGCGAGAGATGATGGATGGATGCTAAATTGCATTAATTAAATCCACCGTGACACCCTACGCCGCGCCGGCAGCCTTGGTATCACTCAGCGGCTACGGCTCTCGGGCTTGCTTGTCTGTGATCGAGGCATGAGCCGTTTAACGGGGTATGGGTCACTTTGATGATTACGCCCCGTGCACAGGCCAGTCTCTAACCCCTTTCGACCGTCACGATCTTCCCGTTCCTTCCTATTCCACCTTCGGGCCACTCCAACCTGACACAGAGGTAACCGCGTAACCCGGGCACCTGTTCCCAGTTCCCGCGTCCTTGAAATCGCTCCACTAAGTCTCCGTTGCATCGGCGGGGACATCTTAACTATTAAAGTCGCCCTCCCGGATTAGACCGCGATGCGATACGACACGGTGAGAGCTCTTCAAGAAGGATACCGGATCCTTTTGTCGTCGCTGAATGGGCTACCTACTACTTGTCGATCGAACTGCGAACCTTGGCACAATTTCGCGCGATTCTGTTAACTAAATCCCTTTGATCGTGATTCGTTTAGCGGTTCGAGGAAGCATGCCGCGTTCCTCTGTGTTGGAAAGTAATTTTCTTCTTGACGCGTATCGATCGGTCGTGTTCGGTTGGATTGCTCGCGGCTTGTAAATGGTTAGGGGTGTTTGCACTCGTGGCGAGAAGGACAACCAGTCGTTCGAAGGAGATACATAATATCCAAGTTCTCGTATGAAAATTGATGTCGTCATAACCTTCGTTAAATCGATCGTCCAATTCGCAAGCCCCAAATTTCCCGCTGCGATCAGCCGTAAATCCTCGGTCTCAAGAAATCAGAGAAGAAAGGCATTGTCGTGGAAGCGAAACAGCGTTCTGTTTGTAGCTGTTGTGTTTCAAGTTCCGGGGGAGGGAAATGAAATGGGATCATCCTTTCGGTATACCTTTTGGAAATTGCTTCCCTCTCTTTGATGTACTAATTTGATCCGCGTCCGTGCGGGATGGAAACGCGAGACCAAGTGGATTTCGCTGAATAAAAGAACACCGGCAAGAGGCTTGGCGGCAAAGTGAGACATTAACAGGATTCAGTGGTGAGGAATCGTCGGATTCTGCTCTTCGACTTCACGAACGAGATGATGAGATCCCGATGCTGCACCATGTGTTTCGCTGCGGGGATAAGTGAGGGTTACACCGCGCTGGATATTAGGTGTAATTTAGTGGGCCGGAGCTTCGCCGATGTTTCCAGGCAGAAAAAAAAAGCGGGAAAAAAAAGACAGACAAGCGAAGAAGAAAGGAAGCTCAGCATAGAAGCGGGGAGCCGGGGGTATCGTGTACGAGGCTCGATTATTCCGTGGATAAACGCGAATCCAGTGTTTTCTGGTCGAAAGGGATAGGTCGGAATAATAAAAAGCAAAAGTCTGACTCAATCAAGTTGCCAGTCGCATGCTCGCGTGCACACGGCCGGATGAGAAGGTTGCTTCCCGAGGCGCACGGATCGATGTCAAGGAGCTGTTACAACGACGGTTAGTTTGTCGCAATTAGAGCTCGTAATGACGATCTAATGATCTCCGTGAATTGCGTTTCTTCGCGTTGAAAGAGCGACGCGAAAACGCGGTTAATATTTCATCCCTCTGTGACGCGTTGCAACGTCCAACGGTTGAAAGCGGAGGGAATTGGGTCGACGTAATAGTTGAATTTTTCACTCCCACCTTTCATTATCCTTTCTCTGTCTGCATCCGATGAATATGACGCTTGCTCGATCGTACCAATCCGAGCTTTGATATTATTTTAAACAATCCGCAAGGATTGAAAGTTTCTTAACCCGACAGTGGGGTGAAACTTGAAAGAAATTTTCCCCGTTGCTCGAACCAGTCTCGCCTCTTTTCATCTCTGTTCACGCTTACATTTGTTGACCTTCGCTGCTGACAAATATTTTCGATTCGTACGTACTAAAAAGGGGCCTGCCGATTTCCGCCTGCGGCGCGACGAAGCGTGGCAGCTTCAAAGGGGCAAAAGAAGCTTCGCGGAATAAGAGGATAATGTGGACTTGATTTGACATCCTTGAATATTTAATATCCTACGAATGATTTCTCATCGCGCCGCCGCTCTTTTTATAAGCCAGACATTTGCCTCCATCGAAGCGGAAGTAACGAAGAATCCGCTCGTGTCCGACGAGCAGTAAGGATCGCTATACTCGATCAGCTCTTTTTGCCAACTGATCCGCTTCCGTGATGCGCAAGAAATCATTCTTTAAATACCTTGAATTTGTATGATCTCGTCTCGAAGGAATCGTAAAACGGGAACGGAGGGGAAACAAAAAGTGTCATGCAATATCTACAACTTAGGGTACAATGATATAAAACGGCAACTTACCTTTGCCAAAACGTGTCGTCCCCTTCCGTTTCGAATCGCGTGTTTCCACCTTGTACCGAGACCCGTTCAGGCCTGCGTCGTGCCATAAGTCAGAATTTCTGTGGGAACACGGCGAAATTTACCCAGGCGTTGCGAAATTCACGATGCCCCCCTATATCAACCGCGTCACGGAAGACTGTCCTGCAATGAATGTTGCGAGACAGCTAACCGACATAATAAAACCTTTTTTCGTATTCGAGCTGAACCGTTTCTAAGAAGTTCCCAAGTTAGAGTGCCGTTTCTCTCGGATATGTCGCTCATATAAACATGACAGGCTGTATTGTACGTGCTCTATGGCGAAGGTAGTCGCGCTGCTGTGCTTGTGTTTGCGGATGTTCGATTCGGCTGAAATATTTTTCAGTAATGACAGTGCTTGGTGGAGATATTAACTTTTATACTTAAAGGTAGAAACTTCTTGCCACTTTCTTTTCATTTTTTCCTTGGCGTTCGGCACTTACAAAGATAAAGTTGTCTTCCCAGCGCGTACATCAAACAGGATACGATAGACATAAGCGCGTCATATCCCGAAGTCGCGACTCCGCGATAAAGTTAGCTCGAAGGACGTCGGCAGCCGATTTCTCCCGCTCCTATTCGACAGATTTCTTGCTTCGCGGATATTCACGTGAACGCGACTTACGCAGGAGTCTTATGCCTGCTCCTGTCGTACGCTGACAGTTTATATTCCAGGCGCAAATCGTTTATACAGCTTGCGAACCGTTTTTCCAGAGATTTGTCGGTTCTTTTGAAACGAAGAAAGGGTTGAACGCGCCCCGGCTCTCGGGGCCCACACGAAAGAGAAGTTTCGTTGGCTGGCTAAGAAACGACAAAGGGAGCAGAATAGGGGTGGCTCATGCAATTCCAAACTATTTCAATGAAATGGGATAGCGGCTGGTAGATTTGTTGGTCGCAGGAACCGACTAGTCCCTCGTTCCTGGCTGGAAGACAAGGGAAGGGGGGAGAGAGAGAGAGAGAGAGAGTTAAGAAAAGCCAGGCTTCTGTAAGGACTCGTCTCTCCTCCTTTGTTCTAAAATTCTTACGACTTCTCTTACGTCTTGCTAGATCCCCGTCCTCCGTCTGGGGAGAGACAACAAAGAAAGTGGTCTGTACCAAGCACGGTGGTAATGGTAGCACCACGGAGGTTGCATGATGCGAAATTGTCTGTTCTTTCGCGCTTGCTTGGGGAACACTTTGTAGGTAGCGAAGCAGGAAGGATATGCCCTCGCGACTTTCCTCAGCCCATCGGCTGAGCCTTGGCTCAGCTAACTTCGAGGGTTTTTACATTAGCATATCGACTTATTCATACAATCCGCTTCCTGGTTCGTGTTCCACGGCGGATGAACACGCGCGCACGCTCTCTCCTTCGGGCTACACGATGCCGTCGATCATGACGTTGATGGCGTGCCACGCTTTTTGAGGGGTTCTGAATTTTGCCTTCGACCCTTCAGGGAATGCGTTACGACATGTTTCGATACATTGATTTCGTTAAACTCGAGTCCCGGCTGTAGGCGTCCCCGAGCCGGCCTCGATAATACTGTAACGCTCTCGAGTTCGCATACAGATTTGCCAGGAGGCCGAGAGGAGCGATTCGCTGCGATCGGATTGGAGAATCTTCGGACGTACCGAGCTTAGCCAGCTATAATTTTTGAACTTTTATTAACAAGTACTGCTCCACCCCGAATATTGATTTAATCAGAGATCCCATCCAATGTAAGACGCCAGTAGATACTTTTCGACGATTGAACGGAATTGAGCGCTCTCGACACGGAAAAACATCTAATACAGGCCGGATAACGGGGTTTTACGTTAAGTCGGGAAGCCAGTCCATAATTCAAGTCCTTCGTAGGAAAGTGCAATTCCGGTAAGTCTGACCCCGAACAGCCGTTCCTTTGCCGTCCGTATTGGCCCCGCGTAGTCGAAAATTTTTCATAGGAGCCATAACGCGCCCCCCGGGGCGAGGGTTAAAAGAAATATCAGGGGTGACTCTCCTTCGGCCCGAACCCTCTGTAGACGAGTGATCCGGATTGGAAGGAACTGTGTGCTCCGATCATAGAGTCGCGAAGCACGAGTAGCGCTGGCCGAGCCGCCACGAAACTTTCCGAGCGCGTCCGACTCTCTGTGAACGCGGCAACTCGTACTCGAGGGTACAGTCGTGCCGCGGCCTCCATCGAGGGAGGTTTGTGTAGCTCGTGTCGCTCCGTTTTATCACGAGGAAGCATCGCGATACGCGCGTACCATCCTTCAGTGAAACGAGACCATGTCGTGACATTTATTCGGAGAATCGTTTCTTCCGCAACAATTCTGTACTCGATATTTAAAACAAACAAAAAAAAATAGAAGCTGCCGCCACCTACATGGAGACTGATCTGGCGACTCGACCGTGGGCAGAGCAACAGATGTGACGCCGCGCGACGGCTTCTTTATATTTAGTTGCCCACGATTTCCTTGGTTGTTTCCTCATCAAGCAAGCACACGCTTTCTTATGCAGGCGGTCAGGTCAACGATCGCCCGCGACTGTGAGCTTCGATAATGACGTAACATGGCAAGAACGAAAAGTGTTCCGCGGACGTCAGTGGCATAGAGCTTGACGTCGCTAGGGATCGTTGAATTGTTAAACGTTTGCTATAGACAAGAGCCTTGAACGGTGGGTGATTCAGTGGTGTGTTTCGTTCCTATTCACGTCCGTTCGGCGAAGTTATTCTTTGCTTACCCCCTGTTAACTACCTTCGTGCGTACCGCAAGTTTGAAAAAGAGTAAACAAGGAAAAGCTTTGGAAGGATCGGGCGACCGGTATTTAACATCGTTCAGCCGCGTGTACAGTGTCTACCATTCGATCCTCTCTCAAGGTTTACTACCTGCGTCCAGGGAGATTGTAAGGACATCGGGTACTACGGTGTCGTTCGTGGAGCAGGAGGGACACAGGAAGAATTCCTTTGTCCTCGAGGAAGGCACAGTGTGGTGAAGGTAGCAGCGGCGGTCGAGCAACGAAGTACGAAGCGGGTAGGAAGAGACGCGGTCGAGTTTCTACCTTGTCGCGGCTGTGGATACCTGGCGTACGCGAGAGAAAGGGACGGCAGATCGTCGGTAAGCGAGGACAGGCAGTGAAAACGAGCCCCGTGGCATCGGTGAATGTCCGTCAGCGCATCGGCAACGGCAAAGGGCAACAACCACGCCGTGAACGCGGTGCGCCGCGCTCTCTGTTAGCCAAGGCCAGGTCGCGGAACCGCCACGCTTCCAATCTCAGCTGTTTCCTCGCGATTCTCGAACTATAATCGCGTCCGGTGTAGTGCGCGGGAATCCTCTCTTGATCGATTCACGTTGACGGTGTTCGTTTCGATCTCTCGGTCGTTTCTTGCGCGTTCGGAGTATATATAAGGTCAAGGTTCAGTGCGAGTCTTTTGCCGGTCGTGATTGAAAATGGAGCGACGAAGATTGCCGGATGCCGTGTTGCTGCTGGTCAGAGCAGCTGTCCTCGCAGCTGTCTTGGGTCTGTTCCTAGGATCGAGCCGTGCAAGCCGACCCGCGGGCGCCCATCCTGGCCACGCGTATTTCGAGCAACCTTGCTGCGGTCGCTCTCATCTAAGGCATCATAAAGGTGAGAAGTTCTTTTCACTCGCTTATCCGTATCGCCGTCGATGGAGTTTGCTTAAACGTTGATAACGGACAGATAGGACGGCGTTCGAGGAAACGATCCCGCGTTTACATGCACGGGGACGTTCCTTGATATGCTTGTCTGATGTAGAAATTCTGTACAATGTTTCTCGTGTACGGGATACTTTAGTTAGGGGAGGAGTTTCGTGGAACCAAGGATATTTTTGTCTATCTCGAGTATAGAAAGAAATCTTTCTGGTGAAACGTGGGCAATCATAGTAATGTGCCCTGAAGCGTTTGCGAGTAGCTTCGCCAAACGAAGCGGCGCAGGTACGGAGAATTTACAGAAGCGCGGCAGTAGAACAAAAAGCGCCCTAACTATTTAGCGCTAAAAGAAAAACGCAACACTTTGAAAAGTTTGAAAAATCCTCTGGCTCCTGCGCTAAGTTAAAGTTCTCCATTCCAAGCGTCTCTGTTTACCGACTCGCGTTCAGAATTCATCAGCGGGGTGGAGTGCACAGTTTGTTAACCTTCCCTTAAATCCACTCCAAGTCCTGAATGCATTGCGATAATGAAGAATATCCGTAAACTTTAAAGCGTTCCACTCGACCACTTGTCGTCAAGTAGAATACAAAAGTTAAGCTCGACAAGTCTACAAAAGCTGGCCGATAGGCGCAATGCACAATGCACTCTTTTCACGAATCATCCGCGATAACGATTTCACCGTGACGCCACGTGCCGCGGAGCACCGGTGAAAATTCGCGAGGCGGTGCGCGTCGTTAATGCCACGTAAATACCGTTTCATTAATTAATATTACGAGTTTCACTTCCACCGGCCATTCTAAATTCCAACCCCCTGCTGGCTTCTCGAAACAATACGGTCCGCACCTCGTATAAATCGCCAACTTCCAAACATTCCGCGTTCCCCTGGCGGCCCTTCGCTAGGAAAAAAAAAGTCCCCGCAAACACTCTGATGGGCGAAGGCTAACGGAGTCTCTCCGGTGGTTTGCTCCCGGAATTTGCGCCGGTCTGGTGTAAAAAGCACTTTTCACCGCGAGTGTGTGTACACACATCGGAAGGACCAAGGGCAGGATTAAAGGGACGGTGCTTTTTTCTTTAGCCACCAGGGGCAGGAAACCGGCCGAGGATGGGGGGTGGTGATAGTGAGAGCCACCCCGGCGCGTGTTCTCTTTTTCGCAGTAAATCATTTAGGAGGACACGCGGGTACGAAAAGGACGTAAAAACGACGTAGCCCGGTACCGAAAAGCCCGTTAGCATACATCACCAATATTATCTCGGGGAGGGCCCTGCCGCACGATATTACCGGGGCTTAGAACGCCGGGACTGACTTCATTATGTGCCAGGGGAGAGAGAACCGTCGAATGGAATGTGGAATGGTTGGTTGGTTGGTTGGCCGGCTGGCTGGCTGGCTGGTTGCTCCGTTGCCTCTCCGCTGGCCGAGACTCGCCAAGCCGGATCGCCTATCCCTTTCGCTCTTCTTCGCGTGCCACATGTTTTCCCTGCATGTGTACATGCACACGTTTCGTGCGGCGAGGCGCGTGTTTCAGAGGCGTATGCATTCGCCAGGGCGCGCCAAAGAGTACGTACAAAGCGATGGTGGTGCACGTAGGGACCCTCCACCGAAGCGGCGGGGTATTACGCGTTCCCGCGTGGAAAACGACGCCAACGAGGCTTTTCGCGCGAAATTTTTCCGCGAACTCGGAACAGAGGACACGCGAAACTCGCGTCTGTCTTTTTATTGGTCGCATGTTTCGCTTTCTTTAGTCGGGCGAACGTAATTTTAATTGCGCGGTTGTCCACGTTGTTGTGCGAATTTGCGCGCCGCTTTTTCGTCTCGTTTCGCGCGAAACTGCTGATACGAAAGGCAGGAGAGAACGCGTGCCTCGTTGAGTATCTCGCTTTCTCCCTTGGTCTGCACGGTAGTTCTCGCTGGGGGGCGAAACGAAGATTCTCCGCGCTACCCCTTTCGTTGCTGGCTCGCAACTGCTTGTCTTAAATCATGAATTACAGACTTATCATTACAGCGAGGCTGAATCTGTTAGACTTCGCTTCGCATCTCGATCAGACGAACCGTTTAATCTGCTGCTGAACGAAGTTGCGTGCGGGGTATGACGTTACACATTCTGCACTCCGCTAAACGGTGTAACCGAAGATATGTAAATACCGTGGAAGCCTATTGCAAACGCTTTATTGTAACGCGAGCTAATTGATAAGAGGGTATTACGCTTCGATTTTTTTCCGAGGAATCGATATTAATAGCGCACAGGAGCGATGTCCAAGCATATTAAAGCCATCACTTGCAAACGTTTTAAAAAGTTACATTCAACGTACAAGTAATTAATTTTATTTCATTTCCGAACTCCCCGCGAGGGAAAAAGCTTAATTTACACAGAGATTTTTATATTCAAAAACATTTGAATATATTGGAAAGCTACAGCTCACGGTTTTCTGCAGTTTAGCTACTAAACAGCATAGCAATTTAATCCGCACTTGCGGCAGGGACTGTACGCCACGATACCATCATGAATCGTAAGCTTTCGGTATCGAGTCGCTGTGGTAACTAACGGAACGGATATTAATTTCGACGGGCTTCTCAAACTGATCCATTGATCTAATTTGCACGCATATTTGATGTGCAACGGGTTCAGCCTTGTACATCCGTAGGCGTGCTTGTAATGAGACTCGTCGAATGATGTTTTATTGAACTTTTTAAATACTTTACTGCAATTGAGAAAATGCTTAGTCGGAAGTGTAATGAAGATAAATTAAATATTCCCTTTCGTTCCGATGACAAGTTACGTCTCTTTCGAGTGATACAACTTGCAAGTAACCATTACTCTCAGACAGTATTCATAAAGGCAAACGAGAAGTTTCCCATTAATTTATTAGATCTTCATAACTCATTTACGGAGCAGCGCAGACCCCAGTAAAAGGAAACTTAAGGGTAGTTTTGTGAAAATAATCCGATTGCCGATCGAACGACAGCCTCTCGAACGGCTTTGAACTACGCAGACCGGTCGGACGGAACTTTTCATAATCGAAAGTTGTACCATTTAACGAACCGCGTCGCGAACTTTTCCCAAAGGCGTCCCGAAATTTCACAAACGAAAAACTGACCCCGACTTCGATAATTGGTCCGCGCAGAGCCTTCTCCCCGTTCTCTCTTCCTCTCCCTGCGTTCTCGTTCTCGCGCTCCCCTTTGTATCTGCTCCGGCGCGAGATACGTCTCGGCTGTCGAATGAACCCGCGTAAATCCTTCAATCGACCGTAAATTCGAGATGCTCGCCGGGGTATTTTCTTTGCTGCATCTAGAAATCTACGAATGATATTGGCGCGAGTAGGGAAAGAGGCAGAACTGTCGGAGGGTGATAGTCGGAAAGTCTGGAAACGAGAGGATCGATCGATGGGCGCCGACAAACATTTGCCCTCGATCCTTGCCACAAGTCCTAAAGAATTCTAAGATTAAGAGTTGGCAGCACATCGACTGTCTTTCCGTCTCGTCCCGAAGTTTCGTCCGCTGGCCGTCTCTAACACTCGCGGCAAAGGCTGACTGTGGCTAATGAAGGATGATGGCAGGACTCATCCGCCAAGCGGTATTCGAAGCCGCGCATTCCTGCGGTCTCGGCTAACCCTCCATGAATGCCGAGACATTGGCTTTCCTTGGCGAGCTTCGGAAGTTGGACCACCGCCGCTCCTCGAAGCTTTTGGACACAGCCCTGCCTGCCCCATCGCGGTCGAATTATCCCCTTTGAAAGTCTCTCCGGCGCGCAACCCCTTTCAAATTATCTCGGCGAAAGAGTTACCGATGCCCCTGCGGAGCGACACGTATTCACCCGAGAAATCATTAGGCAACTTTTCTTGCGAGTTCCGCCTCGGAGGGAAATTTTCGGCAGACGGAGCGGGGAGTGAAAGGAAACAGGGCGCGAGAGACGGAGAGGGAGCGAGGAACGACGTGCCCTTTTTCGCGTATTAGTCGCGTGCCTCGACGACTCCGCGTTCCTTTTTTTTTTTTTGTATCGGTCGCGAACAGCAAGTTCGCCTTGGAAGTTCTCGAGACTCGCGACGAAACGGAACAGCGAGAGGAAAAAGCTGGCCTGTTGCAAGAACTGGCAAAGACGCGCGGCTAGTGGTTGTGGGGTGAGAAGCGAACAAAGTCCCCCCGAGGAAGGCGGAAGAAGCGATGAGGAGAAGACGCGACAAAACGACGCGGCGTCTATGCTCTGCGCCTGGGTACCCATAGATCGTAGGGGTTGGGCGTAATTCTGCTTTAAGACGGCGACGTAAGTCTGCCGAGATTACTGTGTCGATGCGAAAGCGACAAAGCGATAAAAGTTTGGAATTAATTTTTACTTAATTCTCGCTGCCGGCGAATGCTGCAGCTTTTGGATAAGCAGATTTGCACCGAGGGCTTTCTTTTCTTTCTTTCTTCTTCGCGCCATTCCTTGTAGGTAGCTGCGCGTTCTCGTTTTAAACGGTTGGTTCTCTGATCGTGTAAAACCCTTGAGAATATCTGCGAAGAAATTATTTTTTAATTACAATCTGAAATTATACAGATATTCCCCTCATTTGTACAACGATTTTAAACGCACCCTCCCGCGTGCGAGAGGAAAAAAAATAATTTGTGCACGACTCTGTGGCTTTAAAAAGCATTGGAATAAATTGAACGCCCTTTCCGCTTGAGGCAATTTCTTCTAATTTGCGTTACATAAAAAAAATGATTCTCTAATTAACACTCAACCGAACCAAAGGACTCGATGCGCGTGTTAATTAACACATGAAGAACGCTCAACTCGTAGCGTTGCTCGCGTTAAATCGACCACGATACTTTCATAATCCGCAGCAACACAATTTCTACGAGATATCTCGAACAGCTTTATTCGCATTAGCCCTCCTATTTTCTTTATTTCAAGCGAGTCGCGATGTAAGCTCGCTTCATGTTCGGTGTACGAAAGGCTGGACAAAAAGATTAGGATAAAGGAACATCGACGAACAGCGACGACGGGGGACGGTAACGTCCCGCTTGTCGGATATTCCAACGACAGGATTACACTCACCCCCGAGAGTGCTCCCCTTTTCTTTTCTCTCCCCACTCTCGCCTACTTAGTTCTCGAGGCCCTGTCTCGCTACCTTTCTCTTTATTTCCCCGGGAAAACACTTTGTAGCCGGCGTTGTAAACGCGCGAAAGTGCTCGGCCAAAGCCGGTCGCGATGGGCGAGAACGATTTCGCGGGACGGTTTGGTATTCCAGGCAGCGATAAAAAGGATAATGAGGATATAATGCGGCGCGCGGTATTCCGGATGTTTAGGCGAAACGCGCGTTATCGCGTCCGGCTGGTTAAGGCACTCGCGTAATGAGCGTGCTGAAAAAAAAATATAGAGGAGCATCAGATTGCGCAACCGTTGTCGGCGGCCCGTCCTGCAGGCTTTTACGAAAGAGAAAATACGCATCGGCCCGGGAAGTACCACCGGTCGACTGGAATTTTAATGAAATTTTTTGCCGCCGCCATCGGAGGCCTGCCAAGAGAGAGAACACCCCTTTTTCTCGCGCCGAAAACGTCCGAGGAGCTTTGATTCCACTGTGGCACGGAAAATAGATACCTGTAATGCGTGTTCGGGGAAAGAGAGACTTGGCGCAGATTAATTCTGCGTCTATGAAAATGAATTACCTACGATAATTGCATGTTGGACTCTTCGGACGCAAGCCGAATCGAGGAATTTAATGAACCTTCATACACTTTGAGCAATTCTTCGCTTTGCCATTTTTCTGTTTTGTTTCCACGAAATACCACGGAAGAGCGGGGAATTATTTCAACACGTTCATCTCGCAGAATTCTGCCTATTTTAATTATTTCGATTGAAAACGTTTAAAATACCAGCGATGATTAAACACAGGGGGGGATGCTTCTCGTTGGAATTCGAGGCGGTTCGAAAAGCTCTCTCGAGCGCGTCTACTCGTTGCGGAACGGGGTTAACGTTGAAACTAGTTTCACCGGGAAAAGGTACACACACGGTTCGAAATAAGGTGGCGGCTGCGGGAGTGCGCAACTTCGCTATAATAATGACGGTGGTTACTCGTTATTTTCGCCAGCGCGAAAAATCTCTCGTCTCAGGACTTAGGTTTATGCCGGTCGTCGACTGCGTCGCGTTGTAAACTTAGCCGGCATTACGTTCTGGCGTGCCTTACGGTTCGTGCGCGCTTTAAATGCGAACTTTGCGCGAGAGACTCTACGAGATTCTCCTCCAGCGACACGGTAATATCATTCTGGTTCAATCGAAAGTTTACTTAATGTCGTGATACGTTTACCAAAAAGTCCATCGTACCAGCATTCCTAAAAATCTATTCACGCGTTCGAAGCGATCTCCTTATTCGCCTTGCCTCCGGTCGACAGTCGATATTACTCGCTCGTAGGAATCTTAGATCTTACTGCGCAACCCTCTTCCGTGGCGCGTTAATACAAGAGGGCAGAATTGAATCTCGCTTTATCTCGGGCGACGATATTGGAAGTGAGGCCGGGCCCTTCTTGTAAGGGATCAGACACTCTCGTCGTGGCACGCGTCGCTCGACTGAATAAATTGTTACAACCGCTATCAACAGCCCCGCGATACGAGCGATCCTCACCCTCGTTCCGCCGTTCTGCTCGTGCTTGGTATTTTCTGATCGACACGTTTGATTCACTTCCACCATCATCGTCTATCTACTCCACTCTAACCCTGACTGAATTCTGACCTGTGGATTCGAGCTCTTGTTCAGGATACCTAATGTCTAATGAGAGTGTCGGGTTAATTGTTTAGGGTGAGATATAATTGTAATGTTCTCGAACACAGAAATTTATATCTATTTACCCATCACACTTCTACAAGCTCTTATTAAAAAAAGGGGATTGAAAAAAGTGGTAGCTATCTTCAAACTCGCCCTTAAGCATCTACACCAAATGACTTCTGTTTTTCATCCCAGGCCGACGTCTCTCGAGGAACCAATTATAACAGACCGTCTGGAGGCCGTCAGATTCCCTTATCAGAAACATTTCGAGCACGCGCTCACGTTGCGCGCGTGCAAATTCACTTAACTCGCATAACGAACGTCGGCATCGTGTATGTACGTTTTCAGTCATCCGTTGGCCGCGACGACGTGCTTCTATTTCGCGTACATGTACATCTGTTCGTGATTACGGCGAGCCTAAGGCTGCCGCACGAACCCTCTCGCTAGGACCTAATTACACTAACGACCGGCAATAAAAAAAACAGTAGACGCGGCGACGTCGCGGAATTCGCACGCAATTACCGCGGGATCCACGAGGGTCAGGTGCATATCGCGTACACTCAACGGCTACTCGAGAGGCGCTCGCAGACAGAAGTCCCCTCCCACGTTCAGAATCGACTCGTCGCCGTCGAACACGGCTGTTAACCGGCCAAAGCAATCGGGTGCGCGTTTATCCAGCGAATCGCGTGCGTTCGGACGCGCGGTTGGACGCTCGCGCGCTTCAAATCGCACAGATTAGAATCGCGAGCAGCGGGGGAATTACTTGTATCTCGGTCGACTTAACATTCTTCTCAAAGCTCGTCCCGTATTTAAATTTTCCAAAGATTCTTTCCTGCAATCGTTTCCGTTGCGTGTAACACGAACGAAGATAAATAAAACGAACAATTATCCTTGTTTAGTGCACGTTTTTCTATTTCCAAGTGTCTATCAATCCGTTCCAGAAGCACGCCGAGAGCGCGGAGGGATGTAATTGTGTTTTATTAGGGGGCAATTGAACCTCGATATAACTTAACGACTTTCGAGTTTATTATTACTTCGAAATGCGAGGAGAAATGAAGTCGTTGAAAGCCAGTCCCGTTTCTTAAGCACGAACAGCCGTCGTGAAAGGTTAATTACTTCGCAAACCCGGTTCCAGGTACGTCTTTCCCTGCGTGTGCGTTCCAACCCTCTTTCAACCCCTATACGCTACGTATATCATGACTGCTCACACTTTATTTGTTCCTTGGTGGAAGCCATTGTTTGAACAGGAAATGTCCGTCGTATGATTAGTAATTGCTCTCTTTCGACGGACAGTTCAAATTGTTTAATGTCGACTCAGACTGAAATGTAATTCACAATTTTTATACCACATAAAATTATTCTTCTTCGTATTCGAGAAACGATAGCAAGAGTTTACAAGAACGCAGCATTCGCCATTTGCAGCAAGAAGGGTGAAACTAAAAATAGCCGACTCTCTGGTTACTGCAAACAGTGCACTTTATTCACCCAGCACCTTATTTCGCACATTCACGAGTAACGATTTAATACAAACCCTTCGTAACTGGCCATATGCCCAAAGAGAGTAGCACGACACAGAAGGGGTTGGAAATTAGCTCGGTACGTTTTTCGAAACGCACCGTAACGATTCGAGGGAGGCATCGATAGGGCGAAACTCGTCCACACCTGGACACCCTATGTTAGCCGTTCATTCCGTGTCGGGGGTAAAGATGGAATGAAGACGACGAATTATAACGCGGGGGCGAACCGGAGTCGTAGTAACAGGGGGTGATTGGAAACTGGTCTTGCCTGGAAACAGTGGTATCATTGGGCGAAAAGAAGTATTATAACCGTTGCCGCAGGGGTAATAGTCGGCAGGGCTAGTTAATGCCTCGTAATGGCCGAACGAAAGGGGCTGCGATCGTCCCTTGTAACGACCTGTGCCGGTGGTAACACGACCGCATGGCCCCATCAAATCTGATACCGGTGTACATGCGTACCAGAAACATGTTGTCGCCGCAGTGAACCCGGAACCCTGCTCGAGCACTCGGAAAAAGATGTGTAGTACATTCAGCGGGACAGGCCTTGCGAGAAAATACCCATGCATGGCAGGTAATTCCGCGCGCAATTATGTCGTCGCTAATCGTCCCAGCTGGTCATCGCAGGTAGAGAGAATTTTATAACTGGGCGTGATATCCTTTGGTTCAAGGGTAATAGGAAGATTAGAAGCTATGTGTTCCTCTTAAATTATTAATTGTCTACTTATTTGTATTTAAATATGAAACGGGCTCGTCAACTGTTTAATAATTTCAATAAATATCATCTCCACGTTACCTCTGACAGTGCTTGCATTGTTCACCGTATCTGTAGGATAACTTTATACTTAGGTGAGCCAAGAACACAGGTTAACGAGGGCTGCATCAGACATTCGACAGCAAGCTGGAGTTTCATACAATTAGCTGATACTGCTGTTCTCGCTTCTTATTAAGTTTGCCAAGTTCGATTGGTTCAAGGCAGACGCAGGATAAACGCAGTGAAACTCACAACCATAACGTAGCGATAGTAAAATTGAAACGAATTAAAATTTACACTTTTCACGACTGAAAATTCCCTTTCATTCCTTTTGCCCCATCGAGACGAATATCGTCTTACGCGAAACTGCCACAAATTACTGGTTCATTACGCTCACCGCGACTAATAGTTTTAATTGTCGACAGCTTTTAACAGAGCTAGGCGAGAACTCGTAGGAAGCCGACGGTTCTCCGTTCGCCCGTTAGTGCACGGACGCGCGTGAAAATTCGCTGCCCTTCTTTCAGCGTTCGCGCGACGCTAGTCGGGCTGCATTTCTTAATTGTTCCCTAACAAGAGGAGTTGGCACTTGGCACCGTTTGTTGGCCCGCCTCACCTCTCTCCAGGGCCCTCGACCCACTGCCATGAAACAGTCACCAGCACCAGGGGTTCGTACACGCTTCTTGCTCGCCTTGGCCAACCTCGAAGGAAGCTGCTTTCCTCCATCTCCCTTCCCTCTCTTTCACTTGCTGTTACGAGCGTGTTACAAAGTGATTAGTCGAGTAATACTACGGCCCGCTCTCTGGCTGTGGTATGTCGTTAATGTTCCGCCGGACTTACAGCTGCAGCTGCACTTCGCGGTTCGGTTCCTCTTCTTCCGAAGTTCCTCGCACCCGACCGACGGGACCCCAGAAGATTTACAGCTGCGTCTACCTATCGCGCGGAGACAAACTTTGACCCTTCATCCGATCTTCCTTAGATTGCGTTTGGCATAGAAAATTTCAAATGTGCACAAATGAAATCTTTTGTCGACGTTTCGTGATGAGTATAGCGTGGGAAATTGAATTGCGAGCGAAACGACGGCAGCGAATTATGACGCGTCCTTAGTATAATCAGATCACCTAATTGCAGGCTGTCAAAGTCTTCCACTAATTGCGCGTTTGACGAACATTCTTGGAAGCTTGCAGCTGCTGCACATTGTCGTTAAAGTTAACGATGCGTGGAAAAATGAATTCCGCGTACAGGCTTCTCCATGCAGTTTGGGTGAAATTTATTTCTATGTTCGGTATGTTATTTATAATGGTTGTTTCGCGCGCACGTGGCGCGGCGAGCTGCGGTGAATACACAATTCCGTACGAGTGATTCAAAGCAGCGTTTCGCGGCTGTAGGCAAGTGGATTGAACGATCCGATAAATTTATTAATTGTTCGCATCATAGATACAACTTGAATAATTAATTTCCTCGTCCTGTTGTTCCGACCAACGATTATTTCATTATTTCCGGAGTATGATAGAAGTTACAATTAATTGGTAATTGCAATGCTGGATCGAAGCATATGTCATTATTAATTAAGATTTTATAATGACGTCAGGTCGGTGGACAGAAGCGATTTTTATAGACTTTTATCCACTGTTACCAGTACAAGATATTTGCGTCCAAGATCGGCTCCTCTAAATTTCAAATGACTTCCAGACCCAAGCGTCACGTTCGCCATAATTTTGCAACGGTTCGGTTTGGCAAGATTCTCGGCGTTCGTTAGAACGCGCGGTCACGATTGCGCAAAGAGTCTCGCCGAGCGTACAATCTCTTGCTCGATATGCATGCCCGTGTCCGCAATTCCAGCGACGAGACATCAAATTTCACTTGTTCCTACTATTCGTCGGAGGGCTTCGACTAGCAACGATTTCATTTCTCGCTTAGCCCGTTCAGCTTCAAAGCGAGCGAACTTTCTAATTACGTAACAACGCATCCTTCCCCATGCCCAGTGTTCCACGAATAATTTTTTTTTTTTTTGCGGGGGCGAGTTTCGCCCGGGAAAATAAAGAGACACGCACGATGGGAATCGTGCATTTCCCAGTGAAAAAGTTCTGCAGCCCACCGATACACGAGTAAGCGGATGCGCACACCGTTTCTCCTGCGAACGCAGCTGTTGCTGAACGTGTGAGATTCGGACCCGTGAGCAGACGGAAACCGCGTTCCAAGCATTCTCCACGCTCTGCTAGTTTCGTTCAGGAGGAATTAATTTTTTAATAACATCGAGCCGCGTACCACTGTCGGGACATGTGTGCATCGTCGATGAAAATTCCACCCGTTAACTGACCACGTCATTTTGATATACTCGTTTCAACATTATTCCCTTGTTGCGTAAACGCGGAAACCACCGTCGCGTTTTACACCCCTGTCAATTCGTTTACGAAACGTTTCGCCGAAAACGCAGCTGGTCCCGAGGGCTAACCAGGGCAACTTCCTCCGAAATCATGCGTGCGTTGCGTTCCTTCGAAACGGACGAGTGTCGCGTAGCTGCAACAGGATCGGGGAGAGACGGGTCAGGTCGACACGAATCTCGTTTTATCGGATCCGCAACTAGTGCTCCTGCGAGGCGTCCGATTATCCTCCGGACCGGGCACGCTCGTGGGAATAATTCCACCCCCGTGCAGCTGGCATTCTTGGACGGCGAAGCGGTTATTTTGATGGACCAACATTATAAGCCGCTGCTGTTCCCGGAACCGTGAAACGAGCTCCTGCGCGTTAAGACGATGATGATATTCGTTAGGCCAGTTGCGGTGGAAACGCGTTTCGTAGCCGCGTATATAGATCACCGCTATGGAATGGACGGAACGTAGAGGGTTAAATTTGCAGTGACCAACAGAATGTTTGGAAACGGTGCGATTCTCAAAGGATAGGCCATTCAAATACATAGAACGGAGAAGGAAAAGATCGCGTCCGATTCCCCGCGGGAAGCGCCCCGTTAATTTTTGTCGATGCGAGAAATCGTTAAGAAGTCGAAGACGACGGGGGAAAAGCTGGGCGACACTTGAGGATAAGCGAAACTGTGAACGCAGCGGTTTCAAGTATTCTCAACGTGATTACGCCGGGCTGCATCGAATTCGGTAGATGACTCGCTTCGTTTCGCCGCTGTAGAACGGGCGAACGCCGCAGCTGATAATTAGCAAACTGCTGCAACCGTTGCTACCGCTATGGAAAATAAATTTCGGCTGTAGGCGACCATGAAGTTGGTATTTAATTGCACAGTCGCGCTGTTACCCGCGATCGACCGTCTTTTTTCCTCCCATTTCCTCCCTTCTGACCTCTGTGTTTCTCGTCTGACTAGTTTCTCCTTCCGCTACTTCGCCACCGTGAACTTCGGTCGAGCGCGATACCGAAACGGGCACGAAACTCCGACCGGGTCTGCGAATTCGCGTTTATCGCGTGCTGCGTGCGACACAGCTCCTTTGGAAAAAGCACGTACCACCTGCAGCGAGCGGCAAAACGAGCAAAAGACCTTTAATGGTCGCATCTATTTTCTGCCCTCTCTTGCCAGAGCTGCACTCCGGCGGCAGCGTGCTGCTAGCGCATCGCCGGACGCGTTAATCGGTGGGATTTGAACGATTCTCTTGTTCCATTCTCGTGTAATTAATAACGCTTATGAATTGAACTGTTCGCCACCCGTCCGCTATGAAGTAAACGTATTGGTTCATTACAAAAATGGCGCGAAAAACGAGCCATTCTTTTTGTTTTAAAATAGGACACGTACTCACACACGGAACCGATACCCACGATGCGGAAAATCGCAACATTTTTTTTTTTTTAGACGGTTTTATTCGCGCGCTTTGTATGCGCAGTAAACGAACCGTTTTGTTACATTTGTCCGACTTGCGGCGTTTTTAAACCGCTCAGCAGAAAGGCAACGATTGCACACCGTACTGGATAATATTTCTGGAGCATCAATTGAAATTAAAAACAAAAGGAAACCACAAATTTGTGAAACATGGAGCATGTGTGTCACGCTAAAATCGAAATGAAACACCTTGTTCGTGAAAATTGTACGAAACATTTGTATGCGTTGATTACTCCGAGTAGCACAAATTGCAAGTTGTTTGGTGTTAAAACATCGTCGTTTATTTATGATAATTTAACACGGTACTCGCGCTAGCATTACGCGTATGCATATAATTTGAACACCTCCGAAATGGTTAACAGATTAATGCAATCGGATTGATTATTACCATGAATATACGCCGAACATGTTAATCTCCTGCTGCGACTGTGGCGAGGATGTTGAAAATTTGTTTCCCGTAAAATCTGTCTCATTCTTTGGAAGGTATAGAATTATGAGAAAAGGTTACCAAAGGGAAGAAAATTATAATCTTTGGTGAAATGTGTATTTGATTTAAATCGCGAGAAATCGAGACGAAGATATTGAGTAGAAACTTTTATTTTCACTACCCTGTTACTTTAAAAATCGAGCTATAGGAAATTGTTACAAGACTGTCGAAGTGAAATAGTTCTATCATTGTACATCATTTCATTCATATAGTTTAGCTTTTAATAACAATTGACGAAACAGTGAATCGGTCCAATATAATTGAAAGCTTCACGAGGAAGTTTTATTAACATCACTCGGTGTCTTTCCTTTTATTGCGAGGAAAGCTGTTATTGGAAGGAAGCGGTCGAAGGAACAGAGGGTCGAAGCAGCTTTTCTTACGTTGGATACGCCGCGCCGGTAAACGCGCGTACGTTAGAACCGTAAAACGGGCGGAGAGTTCCAATAAAAAGTGAAATTCCGATGCAGTTCGTCGGCGTGAAGACGAAGGGAGCAATTGCTCGTTAAACTTTCGTCTTGTTCTCATCGAGAAATAACTTCCTTTCAGCGCCGGTGATTATCGGGAATCAGCCGAAGAAGAGAGAGAGAGAGGGAGAGTTCTCTCGACCAGTTCGATTATTTTAACAACCGACTGCGATTCTCTCTTAAGATGCTCCCAGTCTTCCGTCGATGGCTCCAATCGATTTCCCTGCGGTGTACTTAATTTCGTTTCGCTTCAACAAATTTCTGCTCGCACCGTTTTAAGAACGACACGAAGAATGATACTCGGACAATCTCCGTTCCGCAGCCCTTGGAATTGATCATTCATAAAATGGAGCAAAAGGTCTCAGGTTAATTAGTTCGTACAATGCACAGAGTTTTTGAAAATTCTTCTTTTCATTAAATATGTCACAGGCCGATGAGTTTGTATTACGTTCCAGATAACGTTGCGATTTCGTCCACTCGATGCTAATTAATTAGTTGTTAATCAACGTGCAGATCGGTCTACGTGACAAGGATCACTTGCGCCGCATCGCGTATGTTAATTTTGTTCGGGGCTCGTTACTCTGTTCGAGTGTTTCGAATTTCTCTTCGATTCGAGGATGCTTGATTTTTCATTCCCAATTTTTCAAGAGGATATTGCATTTATTTTGTGTTGGAAACTTTTGCACTACTGTACTCAACGATGCACAGGCATGTTGAGAAAAAACATTCGCATGAATAGAATTTGGCGACCGTCTGCATTTTTAACGATATTTACTTTCATATAATTTATTTCAATATATGCATTTCGACTGGTTTATTATAAAATTAACTAGGAGTCACATGTTTCCAACATTCTGGTTTGTCGTGATGCAAAATGGTTATATTTGTTAGCTTTTTATCAAACAATTCCCACAATTAAACGCCATAATTTTTTTCACAAAGGTCGGAGGGTTCAATTTCAATTTCATTGGGCGAAAGGAATTTCGTACGCGGGCGTGGTGCATGGTAACACGAGTTTCCCGCGTCGAGATTTTCATTCAGCTGGTCCCGTTGAACAGTATGTATGGCAAACGTCAAAACTGAAATAATAAAAGTGCGAGGATTATGTCAGCGCGATTAAATTCAACAAAGAGACTCGAGAAATGTGCGGTTTAGATTAATTCGAGTAAAATACTCATATAAATAATTACATTTACAGAAACCTTTATGCACCGCTCGAAAAGCACGCAACGAAAAATCCAATTCGCTTAATGTTTAAAGCAAAGGATCGCGGAAACGTCGAAAGACGCTCATCTGGGTTACGCGGATTGGGGCGCGAATAAAAAAATTATTACGCGAAACTCTGCGTGAAAATTAGCAAGCAAACTTTTCTTCAAAATTAGTACAACGTGTCTTAGAGGAATAACTGTCGCAAAGGGGGCCCAGAAACGACTAACCGCGTCCGTGCAATGGATCTTTCAAAGCGACCGACATTATGATTTCATGAAATAGAAGTATTTCACGCCGCATTGTCGAATGTAATGAGAACGCTGGCTGGTAACCGGTATCTCTTTGTGCCAGTAAAATTTTTTCCTATCTCCGTTACATTCGGTTTCGTGCGTTTGACAAAAAGGTACAAATCCTCCTGGTCGCTTATCATTTCGAGCAGCTCGCTCATGACATTCTGGCTTCCCGCTGAAGCAGTTTCCCTCGTGCTTTTTCGGGAGGGCTTTAATACCGCGGAGCCATTTCTCTTGTTCGCGTGATCCATGGAAAAACCGGCAGCGAGCGGATCGGAGTAACAACGCGCTAAAAAGCGTTAAACGCGTAGCGAGCACTTGAAATGGGCTGGCCCATGTATGGAGTATCCACTCGAAAACGACCTATTTTTTGTCGATTTCTTCGCTAGAACATTTTACGTTCCACGACCTGTATATCGCGGGTTAGCGCTTCGCAATCATTAGTGTGCTTGTTAATCCCAAAACGACCCGCTTGCTTGCTCGCTTTTCGGGTTCAACCACTGTTCCCACGCATTTAGCGACGTACGAGCGTTCGTCTCCGGGAACTCGATAAAAGCGTGTCCCTTTCGCATTCTGGCAGCGGGACGTTCTAGTGACAGTTTAATAAACATGTAGCCGGCTTTTGAGAAATTGGAACAAACGTGAGGCAGAGATTTATTGAAAGAACGAGAGCATTCAACGTGAATATAATGATGCTGGGAAGTGGTTTCCATGAAAACTTACGTGGACAATTTAAAAATTGAATAGACCTCTAATATGCTTTCACAAGATCATCATCAGGTGTACAGAACATTTTTAAAGGGCCCAAGGAAAAACTTTTCATTAATTATTATAAATTACGAAATGTGTCATGAATGAATTACGTTGAGCAAGTATAAAGTTTAATTGCCAGAAAAAAAAACAGTCATCAACCTTTTCATATCGCACCTCTCTCAACACGCCCCAAGCCACTTAAATCTCCGTGACTACATAAGATAATACGCGCTCGGTGCCAAAGAGAAATGCACGCGAAACATCCTGAAAGCACCTACCGCGAAACAAATCGCGGCCAGCTAATCGTTCTCGCAGTTGTCACAGTATCAACGCCGTGAAATCGCGAGTGCGTCGGCGGGGATTAGCGTTGATCTCGAAGTGGTGTCCCGTAGCGCGTGGTAATTTACGGAGTTTAACGGTCCACGGCGAGGACAAAAGGAGCAGGATACCTTAGCGGACAACGACATCGCGTTCCGCATCCCGTCAACGCTTTTCTCTCGTGGATTGTTGCACTTGTGCTTCTCCGTTTTTCGAACCGGCTTCTAAACACGGCGCAGGAACCACGGTTGTTCTGGCTTCAGAGAGCTACCACGTGCCCATGGCGTTTCCGTTCGCTCGCCATCGAGCACCGAGACGCTCGCTCCAGGGGAGGAAGACCAGATACTCTCCTCTAGAAATAGCCCACGCCGGATAAATACAAGTTACGGGGGTTCTTTTAGCTTACACACAGCCTGTCTGGTAGCCGTGCTTGGAAACACTGGGACGTTTCGGAACTGCCATTTGAAAACGAACGAAAAGCAGGAAGCTGAAACAGATGCATCTAATTGTCGCATTAAAATGCAATCTACCCAAGTGACCCCGAACACCGTTGCCTCGATTTCGGTGATTTATTCACCGCCGCGCGAAAGAGGTCCATTTGAAAAATACCGGGAACACAACTTACATCATTCTGACTTTAATCGGCCCATATAATTTTCCCGGTAATGGCTCGATCATAATTCTCCGGGGCTCTCGATAAAGGACCGAGCAGCTATGGTGCTAGAACAAAAATGCCCCGTCTAAAACTTCATTCCTGAATAATGGACTTCACACGCGAGCGATCTATCATTCCATTGCTCTCGGTAACGGCATCGGTCGTTAAACGTGGTCCAGTCGATCTGATATTCAATGGAATGTGGATTGCACTATTTTTGCGATGGAAGAAATCAGTCCGAATCGCACTGATTTACAAGATATCGATCGCGATGGTTGAACTCGTTTTCCTCTATGTTGACAGTTAAGTAAAAGCAGGGCAATCGTGTACCCTCGTGCCAAAAACGTCGAAGGAATCAATTTAATATCTCATTGCTGTGACAGCGTTCGGAGGAAATCCAAGATGTTGGAATAATATTTGCAAGCATTCGAGGAGGATGCGATGGCGACAGCTGGTATACACGTTTCTTCTTTTTCCTCTGGCCGTGAAATGTGGGTCAATCTAGAGCTGTCAGCGATCCTGATAGATTCTTCTCGGATCTCTTTATCGAATTTTCTTATCGAATCCAAGGGACAAGCGTGACGCGAACGAATCGCTTCGAGATTAACTGGTACATCCTCAAACGACTCGAAGGACTCCGGGTAGATTTGCTCTTGGGACGAAAGGGTTGCATTTTACCATATGTACATCCCTTTTTCAGGATTAAATGCATACTTCGATCAGATATGAAAATGAATTGTTTAAAAGCCGAATTCATGGATTCGATTCCCTATTCTCGAGTGCTCAAGGGTATTTCATAATGAAAGAAGCGCGAGACACGATGCTTTCATCCACTAAATCGATAAAATTTCAGAGAGGATTGTTTTCTATTGTATTTCTCCACTATCAATTTAAATAATCATGTACGACAAAGCACCCAATCTCCTACCGTTAAACCATTAAACACGACCCAGTGTCAACAAAATCATGGACGATATTTCAAGCCAGACCTCTGTCACCCTGTCTTCCTTGGGGGTGGGGCTCCTTCACGCACCCAGGGTGTCTTTGACGATTCAGCCGATCGCGCGAAGATGTTCCCCGCTGGCGTGAACGAAAGGCAGCCGTATATCTAGACGCGAGGCGCGCAGCGGTCGGCATCCATATTCATGAAGGCGGAATAGAGTCGAAACGGGCGGAGAGGATTGGCCTAATGAAGTTGTTGTCTTCTTGGAAAACAAGGCGAGCTGCGGTGGCTTTGGACCGAAAGCGTTGGCGGTCCTTTCTCTCTCGGCATCGTCCCTCCCTCTTTCCACCTTGCCAGGATTGTCAAGCCCAAGTGCCATCTCTCTCTCTCTCTGCTTCTCTCTCTCCTTCTGCCTACAATCTGTCTTTCATCAATGCCCGTCGAACCGGGCTCGTCCAGCTTCGCCCGCAACCTCGTCAGCCTCCTCGACCTCGTTGCGGTCGAACGTGGAATTCGTTGTTGACGATTATCCGTAAAACAGTCCCGACCGGTCTCCAAATTGTTTGATGTCTTATTTACTTGGTACCCGGACCTCTGCAGGATGCGTCACCCGGCTTTATTTGCGGTCGTCAGAGATCCGAAGAGAGAGAGACAATCCCGCGCTGCGCGAAGGACAGCAAGAAGTTATAATTTATCGTGGATTCGACCGTACAGTGGCGACCATCTACCTGTTCGACCAGGACAGGTAGGACGATTTCGGTGGCTCGATCAAATTCCCGGAAACGTTGGATACCCTGTAGGGTCGGTGCAACAATTTACGCTGGCTGATGCCTGGGAGAGGAAACGGGCACGGGCACGAGCTTTGAATGGAATTGTGTTTGCGAGAGCGAGTTGCGAATTTCATTGCCTCGCAGGTAGGTTAGTGGGACTTCCTGGCGGAACGAAGGGACGATGATCGTTGGCCCTTGATCTGGTTGATGGCTGATAGTAAGCACGCGATGTAACAGAGGCGAAGGAAATATTCCGAATAGCCAGTTTAAAAAGCTGGTGAAGTAATGGCAGCTGGAAATAATTTTCCGTAATCATTCTCGGAGCAATCGCAAATGTTTAGGTATTTGGGAAGTAGTGGGCCGTAATAGAACGTAAAATCCAGAAGGCTATTTATGGCATTCCCTTCGGGCAATTACTGTTTTAGTTATTCGAAACTTGAAGATGGGGAAAGTTTGCGAATGTGTTTCGAAGTAGTTTCGGCATCCAATACAATAAGGATTGCTTTTCAATTGTTAGGCACCTCAAGACCCCCCCGCAATATTCTTATACTTTAATCACTAGTCCGAATCTAGGTCAACCAATTTGAATAAACCAATTCTCATTGCTTTATAAAAATGAATAACTTCTAAATGGACAACAACTTGCTTAAACGAGCCTCTACTTATCTACTTTTCTTGAGATACCCTCAAGATATTCATTAATCTTATCTCAACTCTGAATAAAATCAAAATAATTGGTGCTTTTGATCAACTTCTGAAGTATCATACAACAAATAAATCTTCCAGACCTATTTTGCCATATCTTTAAAAAGTGTCCAATATACCGCTGCACTTAGAGGTGCTGCCTCAAAATTCATTCAACAACTGTTTAAACACAGAAGCGAATTGCAGAATGGAAAGCAAGGATCGAAGGTTAAGGCCGAACAATAAGAAGACAAGGCAGCAGCCGGTTCGCCGCAGTAATTCCTTTCTTTTTCCTTGGACCAGGTGGTCTGCGGCGGTATCGTCTGTCAGAAGGGGGTGCATAGCCAATTTCCGGTGGCGCCCCTAGAGCGGCGTTCCAGCGTCGTTCGTAAAGTAGTAACCCGCGCTATCTGCTCTCAACAATGAGGCCTTCTTATGCGAGGCAAACTGGTCCGCGTGTATAATGGCAGGACTATCAACGTAGCGTACAGCCAGCCGGTATTCGACCATTATTGGATAGTAAATCGAGGCCGTTTAACATGATATTTATGGAGGGCTCGCTTGCGAACGGACCTGGAGTGGGCTGATAGTAGGTGTACGCATGCTCGCATGTAGTATCTCGAAGGCTCACGGACCATCTAGCAATGTTCGCTTACCGATATATTCGACTCTGCCTGTCGCGAACGGGAATCCACGTCAGAAGAAGAGTTACGCGTTTTTCTTTTTAAAGCGTCAGATATTAATAGCTTTTTCCGGGTGTACTTCATGTTAATTTCGAAGTCATTGCCATTCCTACTGTTCTTTTTCTTTGTCAGCACGTTTCTCGCTACCCTTTCATTGCCTCGACGGAAGTCGGACCCGTAAATCACCTTCCCCGGAGAAGGATCTACGGTTCGGTGGATTTCAATCGCGCGCCGCTCGAATCCCGGCGAAACAGGAATTATTTCGGCGCGGAAGAAATGCAGCGGCCGTCGTTTCAGCGTGCCTCGAAGTTTGTTTTTCGCCGTGCTCCGCCGTTCTTTAGCTAGTTAGCCAGTTTCTTTCGTGCAACAGCGGGCTTCGTTAACGGCGGACCCTCCCCGGTTAACGACGTATTCGATCAGCCTTTGTCGATGCGTGTCTACGGAGAGGCAGATCGACCGTGCGCCGTAGATGGAAGCTCCGATGGATGAAAATAATGCGAGAACCCTCGACGAAGGTGTCCGTCGACGTTGGGATGGGTTCATTAACGTTTTACGCATGAATAATGATACTGGAAGCAGTTAACGAACCTGCTGCTCTTTAAATCTGCTATCTTAAACACTCGTACAACTTGGCTCGTGAGCTTCCTCGGTGTAAAAGAATCCAACGACCGGACTTTTGGCAAGCTTGGCGGTACACTTTGCTTGTTGGCCCCAGCACGGCTTCCGACGTTTTGATTATGTCGAGCTGCTTTCGTACAAGCGACATCCGGGCGCAAAGCATTAAATATAGACCGTGCCTGGCTAGACAAACGATTAACTCGTGGCTTAACCAGAGCTTATTCTCGAACGCTAACTAGGCTGGGTGTTTGCACTCTGGCCCTGATTGTTAACTGGTTCTCCACCGTCGAAATAGTGACACGCATCGCAGGCATCGATTCCATGCCTCGCGAGCTTCGAAATACTAGGCTGATTGTCTTTTGGAATGGACGCTTTTCGCCCTAGTCCGCGAGAATCGCATTACGTTCGAACAAAACCCTGTACCTCGGGTAATTAGAGTCTTAGAATTAATTTTGCAGCCTAGCAGGAAGCAAACTGTGAACGTATATGATTCGCCAGCCGCGCGGGATCAATTCGTCACTGAAATCGCAAATTAGTTGAAACAACAGCGGCACGCGCGAACGTCGTAGGAGTGAAGCAGTCGAAGTAGAAAACGAATCGATCTAATTAGCCAACAGTCTAGTGTTTATAATCCTTTGAGACGAGTCAAGCCGCTCCATTATTCAGAGTGTTAACCCAATTAAACGAGACTTTCCCGTCTGCGGACACGTGAATGGAACAAGTCGGCCGGGCTCGCGGTTGTTTTCGGATGAAACGTCGAACGGAGCTCCACGAATGAATAATTCGCTTAAATGCTTGCGAGCACGCGAGTTTAATTATTCGTTACACGGCGCTGCCGAGAAGGGAGATGCATCGGTGGGAGCGCGTTAATGGATACTTAGGGAATCAACGTTCGACACTGTTTAATTTGCGCTGAAGCACGAGCTTACACCGTGCAACGCGTGCTTTAAGAGTATAAGAGCGGGCCACTGATTTTAGTAAAATTACTCGCTTGATATAACTCCGCCGGATTATTTGATACGTTTTCCTCTCCAGCCTTTGCGCGCATTAACCTAATTAACGTTAACGCAGCTTTTTCATTACGGCCGCGTTGAGGTCTGATGCACGAGCAACGCCGTTGTTTCTTGCTACTTCTGCATACAATACGCGATCACTAAAATACACCGTGTAACATTAGCTCCAAGAAATATTACCCGTGTCCCCCTTCACGAGTACGATACCAATACAGTTTAATTGAAAAAGAAATATGTTCATAAACGGTAAATGGACGTTCGGAAAATTGTATGATACTGAAAATACATCGCAAAGACAAATTGATAATGCAATTAAAGATCGGAGTCGGTCGACCGCAGCAAACGTTCGTCTAACGAAGATTCCTGGTGCACATCGGTTGCTTAAGAGAGAGAGAGAGAGAGAGGCGAGGGCTGTCGGTGACAGAACCGGTCCCGCTTCTTTTTGATGCCGTGCCTAATACTCGACGACGAGGGACGGCAAACGCAAGAAAGATCTCACGACTCAACTGCGTTCATTCGACCTAATACGACAGCTCATCGACCTACTCCCGTCTTTCGTTTTATCGTGATAGGTTCGCAAGAAATTACACCGTAACTCTTGATCGTCGCGGATCGAGTTTCATTCTGGTTGAGATTTTTTACGAATCAAATTATGCGACTCATCTTAACGTTCTCGCGCGCCAATTGTAATTACTGGACGATGAACATCCGTTCCATGAGAATCCAGTAGTTTGAAAAACGAACGTAAAGCTGAAGCAAGAAATGCAGACCAACAGAGGGGAATCGATTTGACGTTCCATTTGATTTTATCGCGAATCGTCGTTCGTTACACGATTTACGCACGCCACCATGAAAATCGTCCCCTAATAACGGAGCGCGAACTGCCGCAATCGACGTTTCCCTGGCGCGTTACGCATCTGATTTAAAATTTATATGAACATAATTGCGCGAACGCTGACGGTGGAACGGAAACCGCACGGGGTCCATCCAGTTGCCGCCGTTTCCGGATAACTGAACGCTGCGCAATCCCGTGCCAGCGAGAGCGCATTATAATCAGCGCGCATTGACTTTCTCCGGGTGCACGTATATTCATCGAATACGTCGAAAGTTATTTTTATTGATTCCTCGGGACGGATGGGCAGCGTTCGATTCGTGAAGTCGGTGAAGGCCATTGGCGATGGTATTCCAAAGTTTTGGTAACACTTGAAAATGGTTATCGCGGTTTCCACGTAACTGAGGCCTGATGAAATAAGTAAAGCAACTGAGATAAGCATTTGAAGTAATTGGAAAAAGTTATAATGTACTGATGATTCATCGAATTTTCATCGAGGTAGACTTATTTAGATTGAGCCTGACGTTATTCCTTCCCACCGATTAGTGTTATTAAAGTAAATCGCAAATGATGATAATAATAAATATAATAGCGTGAAATCCCATCATTATTCCACGCAAAAGAACACAGGAAAAAATCGATCAGAAGACCGTCAGAAAGAAAGGGTCGGGATATAAAACCTGTTGATGAAAAAAATACGCGCGCGGCGTTTCTTTGGAAAGTCGCGCACACCGGTTAACACGCACGCGGGCAACCCTTTCGGGGTTAAATTAAATCGGCAACATTCGAACGAGAGCAAGGGAGAGGCTGCTCGACGAAAAGAACACTTGCGTGTACTGAAAGATTCATTGGCTCTTTTATTTGGCCCCGAACTCGATTAGTAATTATGCTGTTTGACTAACAAACTTCTCCTTTTGTTTCAGGTAAGCCCTCAGACAGTTTCAAAGCGAATCGCGGATATAGTCCGGCCTGGAGCCGTGGCCTCGTACGAATTTTCGGTGAGTAAACAGCGCGCGTATCGACGCACGCATAATTAGTAGCCGACACCCCCGGAGGGCTGCGGCGAATTTTCGGACGGGAGGGTTGCTCGACCAAGTTTTTCCGTAACGAGGATACCCTTTCATCCACCGCGCGCCACGGTCATCGCTCGCACGCAACCGAGCCTCCTGTATACACGTGCGCGTGTATACGTGCACGTGGGTTCGTTTAGCGTGGTTCTTTAAGCCCCTGCTTAGTAGTAGCTGGCCTTGCATTTTTGTTAACTGGCGAGAGGGTGCGCCTCGACCCGTCTGATGTAGTTTATTTACTCTCGCAATTAACACTGGAACCGATCGATCGTGGGATTCACCGTGGAAACTTTCTATCTCGAGGAGAATTACTTTTCCTGCACTATTTTAGTAGATTATAAAAAGGAAGTCTTCGGCATTTCTTATTTTTCGGATGAGCGACTTAAGCTACTAGAGGAATATTTCTATTCGATATTGGTGGCGAGGTATTTTCTATTACTATCGAATTAGGGAGGATTTAATTAAACGTGTATCGTTCAGCATGACCGCCGAAGGGTTCTCGTGCAAGAAACAAAAGAGCGGGGATGGTGTGGGTCTGCAAATGAATCAACCTGAGGGGAAGGCATCGGGTCATCTGTACTTTGTGGAGTTGCCATTAAGGCCGCCACAAACAGAATGCCGGTCCAATGGAGCCTGTGCCGTTCAATTAATCGCGCGATAAAAGCAGTGGAAACGGAATTCTTCTATTTAGGTTCAGCCCTGTTTTAGAGTCTTGTTAAGCTTAACCCCATAAAAACCTTTCCGAGTGAATCTAAAAGGATGCAGTCCTTTCTTTTTCAAGAAAAAAGCTTCGCGAGGTACTTATTCATCGTTCTGTAATTATTTCAAGGGAGAAGTACATGAATCACAGAAAAGGATAAAACTACCGGAGGGGGGTGGGGGTCGTGTTGGGGTGGCTTGGGATCATTAGCAAGGGCACTTGAAATATCTAGAAAGTTTGCCCGATTTAAGTGTCGCCCGTGCAATATTGCCTAGCGGTTCGAGCCGATTGGCCCCGTAGAGTCGTGGCCGCCACAAATCTACGAACGGCAATATAAGGCCACAGCGTGGCGGTTTAGTGCGAGAACGGTCGATTACGCGCGTGCTATAAATATTGCGTGCAATCGGGCCGTGGAACGCGAAAGTGAGAAGGGCGTGTGCTACGGACAGAATTCTCTCGTCCCTATCGCGGCGCTAGCTTCTACACCTCGAACCGGAAAAAGGCAATTTGTCGAAGATGCTTAATTTATCGGAGAACCAGTTTATTTATGGCAAGCTCCTTCGTCGGCCGAAAATGGAATGCGACCCGATGAGATTTATCCCCCCTCTCCCTCAAGGAAATATCGAGTCTTTACCATTTGCCCTTTAGTCAAACTGGCTGGCATTTGTGGCATATTGTACATTCCGTAAAATATTCCTGCAGAAAAGAAACGAAGTATTTTGATCCGACCTTATCTACAGCACGTTGTTCAATCAGGGCTTCTTGCCTCAGTCGTGAAACAATTAAGTTACACGAACGAACGTTCCACGAATCAGCCATCCCGGACTACTTTTCATCCAGTTCAGCAAATTATTTTCGTCTAATTTCCGATTCTGTCCGCGTTATACACGCGATAGTCGTGCGCGGTCGATGAAACGTATTCATTGCCGCGTTTTAGCAGGCGATAGAACTATGGATAATTTCGAAGTTTCTGAAAGTTGTTGAAAAGCGATCAACGAAGAAGTTGCAGCGCGTCTTCGAACGCGGCCTGTACGACGGCTAGCGAGAAGACGTGGATAATCGCGTATCGAGGAACTCCAATTAATCCTCAATTACGTTGCTCGATCATCCGGCGAGCAGATCTCCTCTGCCACGGGGGCGTATCGACGTTGCTGGTCGACAGAAGCGGTACTCTGTTTGACTTATCGTTCGTGATGCTGGGGAACGCATACTAATTTTCAGACGGTTCGTTCATCGCGCTCTAACGAACCGATAAACGAAGTTAAGAAGCTTTTCGATTTATCGGCGGACCGTGAGCGGCACGTGAAATTGAGGAAGGTGATGTTAATACGCTTGTAACAGCATTATGTCATGATCCAACGAATCTATACGGAACATTATTGAAAGGCGTGTTGATGCAACCGTTGAATCCACGAACGAACGTTAAATATTAGTATTTTTATACGTGTGTATATTTTACGATAGGTTCGCTAATTGGTAATTGAATTTTATTCCTGTATCCTGTTTGCGTTATATTCCTAAATCCCCGGCGAACGTCCCTCTGAACATTATACAGCGTGATCTAAATTCCATTACACGCTACAGAGAATTTCAATCCGACGAAAATCAGCGGTATAAAACGGAGAGCGTTTATGGGAATTTATAGAAACGCGTGTCGCGCGGAATCACACGCCGCGAAATTAAAACTTATAATCAATTCACGCGAATTCTGCGCTTCGCTATCGTCGCGTATTTTTATCCGCGATTCTGCTGTTCGGGAAATGACGAGTAATTCGTGGGGCTTCGTTAAGCAATCCCGAACACGTGTTTCGCGTTATGCGGACACGGGCAACGTTCTTTGATCTTGGGCTAAAGAATTGCTAAACTGTGTCAGAATTATTTATGAGTCCTGAATGGGATTGAGAATCGCGACGCTGTTTGAAATATTGCTGCATGATTCGGCAAGCATCGCTTCTAGTGAAATATGAACGTTGAAATATATAAAAAGACTCTTTTCTTCTAGTTGATTTAATTGGCGATTCAATCTCGATATTGAAACTGCACAAACTTATCAGAAAAATTCTCGAACATGACTTAGAGATCGTAGGAAAGTCGATAAACATAGCTTATACCGAAGATTGTTGCGTGAAATTGCAAAGATAGCGCTGCCGAAACATCCATCACGATAAGTTACGACAGGCAGCGTCGACGTTGAAATTCGAATAGTTCATAGCGAAATTGAATCGACGCTCGCAAGAAGAGCCCCGCGGAAAAGAGTCCAGTCGACTGAGAAGATTAATGTGCGACCGATAGAGTCATCCGTCCCTCGACAAACTCGTCGCGAACGCGACCTAATGGCTTGAAATCACTGCTGCTAGATAAGCTAGCGCTTTACGCCTCAGACATTCATTCAATCTTGTTCACGTGTTGCGAAACGCTTAACACAACATTTATCTATGCGCAATAAAGTTGACTGGTCCGGCGGCTGAAATATATTTTCGTCGTTCCTAGCGATCGGACAATTACGCGGTCGAGTTCAGCAAGCGACCGCGTCAATTTGTTCAGATTTCTACGAGAAGAGGCGCGGCGCGTATCGCTTGATTCTCGCCCCATTTGCGAAAGTGGCGTGTATCGATAGGTGCCATGGCACGGAAAGGTAAACCGTTCGGATTTACGTCAGCTTGAATGGCGTACGGGTGCACGATATTTTAACCGACGATTTTCCTTTGTGGTCACGAGTAGAAGACGCTGCCCGTTGGGAACGATAGGACAAGACGCGATGTTCACTTCGTTCGACCTCGCTGAATCGTTCCCTTTAAACGTAGACGAAGGGAAACTGCAAAATGTGGTATTGTATAAAGATATACCACGATGCAGCGCACCGATAACCCTTAATTGTCGTCCGAGCTAGTGTTTCTAAATCCGAAACCATATATGTCCACGTTAAAGAAGGGCTGATGCAGCGCGTCGTTTTTTCTGATCAAACCCAACCGATTATCCTCACAACGGGGGTAGGTATAGTTCGGACGCGTGACACCCTTGAAGCTCGAGATTCCAGCTGGTTCGATACATGCGGCATCGAGCAAGAAAATACACAGATTACGTCCGCGCGTTTCCATTCATGATCCGCGTGTTACACGCTAAACCGGCTAAACGGTTGATTCGTAGCTAACAAAATTATTATAGATTCTTCGATCACCGCACCTGTTCGAGCATTACGCTTTACCAAGGTAATTAACTCGGCCACGTTACAAGACCCGTTCCATATGCGCAATCGACTCTGCGGCCGGTTCTCTCACCCTGTTAGATCGTTATTCCACATTGTCGTGGTTAGTGCTCGCTTTATTGCACACTTTTTCCCCCCCGCCGACGTATCGATACACTGCGGATAGGTAGAGCACGATCCTGCCAGCCCGATCGCTTTGTGCCAGAGTTCGAAGGAGACCACCAGCTGCAATCTCTTTTTTAACTCACCCTCCGTCCGGTTTCTCGGCCGGCTCAAAGCTAACGATTACACGCCGGTTAACGATCCCTTGTACGCGGACCTTCGTTCATACTCCTTGCCTCCAACCTTTCAGTCTCCTTTCCTGTCTGTTCTCTTTCGTTTTGCTCCACGGACTCTCACCCTCTCGCCAGTGCATATTTCCCAGCTGCCCTCCCCCATCGATTCGCCGATTGCCGAACAAACGTCTGCGGTGTACCTCTTAATAATCTGCTCGCGAGTGCGCAGCGTTGGGACAACGCAGAAGAACCGAATTTTTACCAATTTAACAATTACACATTTTCTTATAATCTCGAATAGACGAGAATTCACCGAGTTTGTCCGATCGTATTTGAGTGACTCGATGCGGAAGAACGTCGATATAAGATATGACACAGAGCTTTGAAAGCTACATATTGATAGAGCGGTTAACACTTGTATACCTGATCCGTGCGTATGTACTTACATTTCACCCCCGGTGCCCTCTTATCGAAGATACTCAATCTGCCGTTTCTATGGCATGGTGACCGTGGTTTCGGGTCCATCGCTAGTGGGGTTCCATTGAACATTCGGCTGTAAAGATGTCGATACGAACTCCCACCGAAGGGGACCGTACGCCAGCTTTACGAAGGGATCAATAGTTTTCCGAGGAACAGAAACACTACATTAATCCCATGTTTACAGTTAATTCTGCGATTTATCTCTCCCTCCCTTCGGACACGAATAAATCTTCGTCTTGTAGAAGATCGATTTTTCATTGATCCTCCTAGATCGGGTAGATTATTTCTCTCCGATGGGATGACGTTGAAATAATCTCGGAAGAGCGTGCCAAGGTACGGGTTCCGTCCTAGTTAGGGAACAGGGGCGAAGCAGGAAGCGATACTGCTAATTGCGTCTGTTAAGGAGACACAAAAAGCGAGAGAACGGCACGAGAACCTTACACAACCGTCGTAGTTACAACAAAAGAATATAAAGCTTCTTTCGCCGACCAACTTTCCTAGAGGAAGCTCTTCCGCGCTTTTCTTTCTACCACGCTTTCCTTCACGGTATCTTGTGCAGGAAGAATGAAAGACAGATAGCACCGAGTAGATTGCTCGTGCGGAAGAGAAGCGGCGTTCAAAGACCGAAACAACTGCTGGGAAAGACAAGAGCGACGCGTCCTATGAGAGGCAGGAATGAAATACGCTGGAACATCGAGCCGGCCGCGTTCTTTGCCTTCAAATTATCGTATAATTGTATATTGCGGCGAAACAAAGTTGAACGGAGACGCAATAACAGGGCGAACCGTTTACGTATAAAAAGCTCGCCGGCATTCCCTGTTTCTATTCTCTTCCCCGTATTGTCCCGGATTTGCTTCTTCTTTCCTTCGTGCAACTTGCCAGCCAATGTTCGTCGCTCTGCTGTCCGATTTCGCGAAGGAGAGAGGACTTACTTTTCTGTTTTTGCCAGCGAAGAAGAAACGAGGAACTCGAACGTGCACAGAGCAAGAATTTATGAATTCGCCATTGAAACTGCTTCGAATCTTAGAGAGAACTACGTTCTCTCCTACCGCTGTATACACGAGTCGGAAACACTGTGAAAAGGTGGTCGCGATTTACCGCGGACGAAAGACGAATTCCGCTCCTTTAGGAACGTTAACTTTTCTCTTTATTTCACCATGGTACCGTTCACTTGCTCTTTCTTGGACAAATGATCATTCTTCGGTGGAAAGAGATTGTTTCCTGTTGAACACTTTTGAAATATCTTTGGAGAAAGATTTGAGGAAGGTCGTCCGATCCTTTTCGATTGAAGTCGCAACTGATGTTTGTGAAGCGTCTGCATGCTTAAATGATCAATTCGGAAATTTCAGCACGTTGATAGGCACACCCTTACACGTCGAAGCTTTTCTTTTCCTCCCTATTGCAGCCACTATGCCTTCGCTCGTGTCTCCTTCCTCAATGCTATCGACACCGTCCGCGTTGCTGCGCCAAGCTCGTCCCTACAAAGGCATTCGTGTTTCATGCAATAGAGAAACAAGATATCCTTGAAGACTAGTGGTCAAGTAGTAGCCAGTGTTAGATATCGTAATAGGGATACTTGTTACACCGAAGGGAACAAGTGTAAAGCATACAGTGTTTAACCATACTCCGCTCTGGCCGCAGTTTGTGTTCCGCATTCTATTGGTGATCTCCTCGGATATTCCAGACAAATTTTCCTTAACTCGTTAACGAGCCCCTCGGGTAACGACTGCTTCTTTGACACCGTCATCGGGCTTTCCGGTTCCTTTTGTGCCTCGAAGGGACTGCACCATCGATCCTGCTGGCCTTTGCAATTGACACGTACGGATTTGCCGGGTTCGAAGCGAAATTACCGCGCCAACGAGACGCTGCTTCAGAGATCTCTCGGCTCTGTCTACGATTCGACGTTTTTAATGGAAAATTCTCTAGTGAATAGAGGTATAGAAATCTGATCGGGGGTAGAACGTTTTTACACCGAATTGTTCCCTAAATTAACCATGATTATACCGTGCATACAATGTATGTGGCACGGCTGTTTCGGAAATCCAAGTTACGGTGCTTCAGAATGTAGACGCAAGAAATATGTGCATACTTGTATTGTGCAGTAGAAGAGAATTGTATAAACAAGTAGCTTGGAGCTAAGTCCCGATTTCCACGAAGAATCAAGAGGTTTCCGCCGGGTCTATCTTGACACGGTTCATTCACTTAATTAACGCAGAGGCAGTTTTTCATTCACCGTAATGCGCGCGCTGGGAGAGGAAAGAGATCTCCTAGCGTCGGTTGTCGTATTGTGTTCGGCCTCATTTGCGAATAAATGCTGATTAGAGCGGAACTGTATCGCGGTACCGAGTCCAGCAGCGATCCTCTTTTTCCTCTGCTCTCTGTTCGCTCATCGCTCCGTCCGAGCGATACAACGCTCCCAGGGTACGGGGATCCCTTTCTTTTTTCTCCTCTGCAACTTTTCAAAAGATGAATTCCGGTACGGTGCACATAGCCGAGCGAGCCCGAGATTCTCGATCTTCTTGCCCCGCTTTTTCCCTCGCTCGAAGTTTGGCTTCGGTCGGTCGAGATCGTCAAAGACGGAGGGACGAGGCCAGGGGCCTTGGCGCGGGCAAACATTTTGGAGCCGCGCCAGAAAACGTCTTCTCTCTGCGAAAGGGGGATCGTGAACAGTTCACTGGAGGATCTTAGCGACTCCAAAAATAATGTCTCGTGATTCGTCGAGTAACAATAAGGCCTGTGGACTCCGAGATCGTGTGGTCGGCCAGTTCGGAGTAGTTAAATCGAGATCGACTGGAAGATCCTTCTACGATTCTCTTGTGAAACGTGGATTTATTTTTTTTTTTGTGCGAGGGAGTTGTGAAAAATGTTTCACACCATGTTAGTTTATGTAAATAGAGTGAACATTATACACATGGATGAGGAACTCTTTTTTAACAAGGATGCGCATTATATGTTTGAAGTCAATTATTTTCTTATTATAAGAATGGTGAACGTAGAATTTTTTCCTGGGATGCAATATTAATTTACTTCTCTGAACCGTATCGAGATCCAGAACGTTCAATTCGTAACGCAAAGTGTCTGAAAGCAAATCTCTGAAAAACAGAAACATTTCCCTCTAACTCGCTGTTGTAGCGTTTACCAAAAATTCTTACACGGTCGACGTTTGTCAGTTTCAATCTGGTATCAGCGGTTTGCGAGCAAACGCAAACCGAGCATTGTTCTCTGCGGATCGTCACGGATAGGAGATCGGATCGTGCCAAATTCCGGCTGTTTGTCCCGGAGCGGGGCTTTTTTCCTCGCGCAGAGAGGCGAGGAGGATTGGCCGGACACAGCGTCGATAGGTCGAGAATCGTTCGAACAGCATTTACCGAGATTGGCCCTGAGCGTTCGAACAATTCGCCGTACAGCGGGATGCGAGTGCCGGCTAGATGTTGCCGGATTTCCGAAAATCTGGAAAAGCTTGCCGAGTATACGATCGGTAGCGCGATAGATATACGCACTCGTGCGTATAACGTATGCGTGGATAACGATTTTGCATTCGACGTGCGCCTACGCCGATCGCTCCTCTCTTCCTCTTCTACCATTTCCAGCGTACTTTGATTGCATTACCTTTTCCGTTCCATTGGCCTCTCCTGTTTGCAGGAAAATTTTGCGCACGACCGATACGCTTTCCGCGGTACGCTTTTTTTTTTATATTTTCTACAGATTTTTATTCGTTTACTCGTGCCTCACACTGATTTCGATTTCTCCCTTCAAGTTTCTTTTTCCTCAAGCATAGGTCATCTCACGTACAGACTTTTCACGATCATTTCTGCGATCTGTAATATCGTTTTCAGAACAGGACCGAGAGTCAGATCGGACTAGGTAAAAGTTATGCCCGCTCCTTTTTTAACCGCGCGCAACGTTCGTTGAGCAACACGATTGGATAAGGAAATTGGCCGCGTCTCGACGCTGTAACACTTCTCCCGATAACATCAACCGGAGGCAGCAAACTCGCGTGCCCGTGCTCCACTTCGATTACGTGCTTTGCAAATATGTAGAGGCACGAAAGTTTCTTTTTTGCCCGACGAAAGCCCGATTATTTCTGCGCTCGTAAAGCGTTTCAGGATTTGTTACGAGTGAATTACTAGGTAGCCACACGGCCGGTTATTGGAGTACAATACCACTGAGCGTGGTAACACGAACGTGGATACACAAATAAAGAATAATTGCTGGCTAACTATTCTAGATTGGTTTAATTCTATTTAATTCATGAGTCGTTTCTGGTAAAATTTTTAGTTTCAGCATATTTCCATCGGGTTCCATCTAACACGGTCGAAAGTCCCAGTGCTCGATAGTCACAGCTTCATCAGTAGCCATACGTTAGTGGATTGCTTTTAACTTCCTACGGCAGAACGGGCGAGTGTCAATAGCGAGCATTTCTCTCGATTCCATAGATTCGTCGGGGTCAACGTAACGTGAATTCTCACGACGATCGATTACGCTTAGCCCGTTCGAATCCCTCTGAAATGCGATCCGGGAATCGCGAAGGGACCTCCTCTGGTTCACCGCGAAAGAGGAAAGTCCTGACGAAGGACTCCTCGGGGAATGTTCCGTTCGCCACGATTACGGGACACGCGCATCCTTTCTCTCTGTATCTTCGCTGTGTGCACCGCATCAACGATACCTACTCGGGAAGAGCGTCAATGATTTCGTTTCCTAGATATCTGTTTTCGAGTTTCGGATCGACGCGACATTGGGAAACCTCCGGCCAAGTTTAGACATCGCTTCGTGCTTTATCCCTCTCAGATAAGAGTAAAATTCTGATTCTTATTTTTGGGTCCTTGGATTTATCTTGTGGTTCCGTGTTGCACTATTTTGAAGACACACGCGTTACATCCCTTGCGCTTCATTAATCGCTGCATAAGCATCCTGCCCGCTGCAACTTGCGTAGGGATATTGTCAAGGAGCATTAACTCGGACGTGCGTACTACTGACGCGTTAACGATGCAGATTCCAGTGGCCTTTGCCCGCCGCGCCCGCGTCCATCTCCCGAGATTTGCATCATCATAGCGTCATTAGCGCGTATTCGTCGGGACGTCGAGGTGCGCAGCTCGTGGAACACGAGATAATTGTATCGACGCTATCAGTAGCTCCACATGGGCTCGCTGTTCCATATCGCTGCCAGCTGTCTCTCGTACGGATCCTTTCTGAATATGAAATGCCCGCGTCTGGTGTGCCAGCAGGCATCTTTTCGTGGAGAAATCCTAGGGAAACTGCTCAATCTGTAAAATGGAGGGAGAAATCAGTACGATAAGAGAAAGAGGGAGAAAGGATGGGAGGGACAGAAGGAAAATGCCAGAGCGTGCAGGCTCGACCCGAGGACGAGGAGAAGTCGAGGAGAGAACGGTGACGGCGCTGGAAGGGTGGGAAGGCAGGAGAAAATTCGTGGATGAAACACAGTTCACCGAACACCGTTTGTTCCTTCCAGGTCGCTGGGCCGTGCAATCTTTTCGCAAATCCAGGTTACACTGCGGAACTTACGGACTCGCCCCGTCTCTTGGTCGGTCAACCTTCTGCCGTTATCAACAAGTATTTTCGTTCCGGGTCCCGTAGAATTTTAGGAAAATCATGAATATTCGAATGCCCGCCCAAGGATGTCCGGGTACACCGTCTATTCTCCTCAACGCGAGAGGTACTCCTGTAGCAAAATATCCTGTGGTTTCGTTTCTGGAGTTCAACCATTGTCCGTCAAACGTAATGCATCGTTCCATTTCCATTTCGAATCATACTGCCTGCCGATAAACGAAATTCTAAATTAGCTGGAGCTGCGGAAGTGCAGCGACAATGTCATCGATCAATCGTCAGGCGCTCTGTAACGTCAGTTCTAACGAGGTTCCAGTGAACGTTACGTCAGTATCACAGATCCAGGGTATTTAATGTGATCGAGCCGCTTCGAATCTGCTCAGTTACGCAAACTGTCTCGGTTCAGCGAATCGAGGCTGCGTCTATTCATTGTCCGTCTTACCAGATATGCCTTGGGTTTCTCTCGCGCTAGATCAACGGACCCGTAGACCGAGAGGGGAGATTAGTCTACGTCCGCTGTGCATACGCGCTGGTAGCGTTACGGTCATTAATTCCATTAATTAAGGCGAACCTGTAACCCCCGTTCACAACGATGCGCTGACGCTTTGCAAATTCGACGAAGATTTTATTGCGCGATCGGTCAAGCGAAAGCTGTCCCGCCTGGTTCCGGCTGAATTCATTGGCTGCAACGGCGTTGATCGAATCAGTAGGGCGATTTGATTAAAATGAAAAACAATCAGTATTTGAATCAGTAGTTACAGAAGTAACATGAATTTATTAGTGAATCATAGAAATGGGACAGAAGGGACAATTTGTAATCGAAATATCTTCCGATAGGAGCAGAGTTGTTAGCTCTAGATTATCATCATTTCAACTATCAATCAATTAGTCGTCATTCGAGACAACTCGATAATCCGCAACTAATATACCATACACTTCGATTTATCAACCAAATTCGAAACGGTGTTACTGTAACATCCTCGTGCAACTCCCCACAGAAAAAAGAACCGAGCAAATAATAAAAAAAAAAACGAATCTTTATTGAAACAGAAAAATAAGCAAAAGGTATCAACAACATAATCGAATAAACGGTGCAGTGTGGCGAGAGGAAAAAGATATCACAGGAAAATCTTGATTCTGCCAGTTTACTTAACAAATATAACTTTGCAAAAATCTTCAGAGAACATAATTGCTCATAGCTAATTCGCTCCTATCTTCTCTGTCGGCTTTTATCCTCTCTTCTTCCTATTCTTTTTTTTATATTTTCGCTCAATCCTATACACGCATGGAGTTCTCACTGGCGAGCGCCTATTGACGTTATTGTGCAAATAGTGTAGCTATGCCTGGTCCGATGAATATATTGTTGATTCCGTGACAATTTATGCGACAGCGCGGCCCGACCGCATTTCAATCGCGAATTATTCAGCTCTGACTGACAAGTACCCCATCAAAGTGCATTCATATAAATAATTACATCGGCCGGCATTATTAAATCATTAATTTCAATTCCGTTCGGCCACGCGGGCAACAACCTATTAGTTATCGTTTGTCGTGCGAGCCAGCGATGAAATTCCGACAATTCGTCATAATCATGCACAAATGTTGCCCCGGAGAGATGTCATCGTGTTGCCGGTCACTGTTGTTACTTTAGTTCTCGTCGCCTCGCATTGTGACGTTGTTTAACAATTACAAACGAAAAAAGAATATCAGCAGACTTTATTTTAAACAGTACTATATCTCCAGTACTAGATTTCACTTTTTTTCTTTGCTGTCGCATCGCATTTCGCTCGACGATTCTCTTTGATTCATTAGCAAACCCAATTATTCTGTCTCTATGATCCTCGCAGATTTCGAACGCAGCAAAGTTCATGCCATTTCTAGGCTTGAAGCAATAATGATCTGCTGAGTGCAGACTAGCATATTCCAGAAGCCTCCTATCCGGTGGTGTAGAACTCTCGCAGGCCAACGGGCAGATGAATGGCCGGTTATTTGCAGCTGGCTCGGCGTAGGCGTTTGGACGACGATGCGGCTTCGCGTGGCGTGTAATTAAATATTTGCACTGGCATCGCCGATCGTGCCGCTTGATACCCGAATTGATAGTGTCCCGTTTTATGCAACGCTTACACGCGTTGCACGCCTGCTGTCCGCCGACGATAAACGCGGAACAGAGGATCACCGCGGTGCAACCTTTTGTACAACTGTTCTCGCTACGAATCGGGGATGGGATTGGCGCTCGTATCTTTTTTTTTTCCCGATTTTTCTTTCCTCTCGCCTCCGCTGCTTTCATTTCAAATACGCAACTGTTTGGCCGGCTTTCACGCGACAAACCCTCGACGCCGTCCGCCGTTTGACGCGAGCACAAAGTATACAGGCCAGTCAGTGTTTCCTGTACGATAAAATGTCATCTAATTGTTCACCGCCATACGTTTAAATATTCCGAATAATTTTGTGTCCTCAAGAAGCACGGTTCTCCGTCGCTCTCACCGGCAAAGCAGGCGAATAGGGATGTTTGTTCACGTTGAATTTAAGCGTCGAATGTATGTGTATACATTTAACGGAGCAGAAAAGCTCCTTTCCCTTCGTTTGACGTCTTCCGCCGTTCGCGAAATCGGGGACGCATAAACAAATGACCGAGAAAAGGAGGAAATACCGAGCGCAAACTGAACGCCCTTTCCCGACTAGTTTAAATAATTTACAGTCGAGGCAAAGCCGGGATTTCCGACCTGGAATATAGTCTAATAACAGCCGTTTCCTGTGTAAATCGGACATTTTCCATCTACTATTTTATTTTCCGTTCAGAATGAACATAGTTTCTGTAACGTGTTAACGGGGAGAGCGTATGGAGACGAGAACAAGTAAATTAAATTTACTATGTAACAAAAGTTCTGCGTCATTTTGAAAGAACATTTTTGGGAAATATCAGACGAAGCGAATCAATAAAGAATCCCGTGCTGCCTTTGTAGACGATCGGAAGCTCTCGCGTTCCGTATGATTACGTATTATAAAAACGATCAATCGCTCGTGAAAATTCTTGAAAGGTCCCGTTCCGGACCGTTTTGCTAGAGTGGCGGTCGTGTTGCCTCTTTTGCCTGAAATCGTCAGTTGAAATTTTCAACGACGAGGGGACTTCCAATGGAAATGGAGGAAACGTTTGTCTTTGACTCATTACTTCTCTTCGACAATCTACCTTTCGGCTAAATTCGATCAGCGTCATCCTTTATCGATGGTCAATCGTTCGAAAGAAGATCGAATTTAAATCAAACGTGTAGCAAAGTGAAATTTTCCTAAATTTCCTCACAGCACTGTCCCTTTATTTCCTCACAGAAAAGTATCAAAAAGAAAAAGAAATGGATAAATCAATTAAATAAACAGTTTGGGGGGCACGAGTCTACGTTGCCAATCAGCGATAGTTTTAATTGGTTCGGGCATCGGAAAGATTAGCCAGGCGAGTCTCGACGTGGGGTTTCGGAGAACGTTTAAGGTCGGCTACGAAAGAGGGGACGCAAAAAGTTTTTGAGGGGCGCCCGGTCGTGAGTTGGCCGTGGTTACTTCGATAGCACAGCTGTTTCGACGCGCGGTGAAGCAATTACGAAGGAAAAGGAGCTTTATCGTGAAAATAGCCGTGTTGCGATAATCCGGCTACAGGCGAGACCGAATTATTGCGTAGCCAGCCGCGTAAACGGCCAAGTCCCCGGGCATCGAGCACGGGCTCGCGTTAATAGGCGACCACTTTCATTTCGAGACCACTAATTAATAGGGATTATAATTGGCCATTAAGTTTGGCCGAACGAGGATGCGGGGAACGATGCGTATGGGTGTTCCACGAGTCTCCAAGTCTTGCGAACACGACTCGAAAGAAAGCGGGGAACTACAGCTGATTGTTTCTTTTCTTTTTTAATTGGTAAAATATATTGCAATTTAGATATCGTAATACTTTAATGAGTTTCGGTGTACTGGAAAAGGCGAATGTTTAATGTGTTGGAGTTAGCATTCTGTCTGATTCATTTTCCGTCATTTAATATGGAGTATCACTTAGATTTTGATACGCGGAAGATAGAGTAGGATAACGAGCGTATAAGGATTGCAAGGGACGTGAAATAGAGTTACGAGCAAACTTTATATAGATCATATTAGAGCAGGGGGGTAACAGATGTCTAGATCGTAATAAATTGAACTGTGTCACGTTAATGTAACAGTCTGCACCGCACACGCCTTAGGATAGTTAATTAATATTCTTATTCCTGATGACTCCAATCTATAACCAGGTACAATATCTATGAAATTATATAAAACACGATATTTTGTGGTCAAACGTGGCGTGGAAAATTAAATTATATTTCCAAGAATTAAAAGAAAAGGCCTTAAAATATATTTTCGTCCACGATGGCCCGCGTTTTTATACAATATATCGTTTACACGAAATTGGACGTCAGCGTCAAAAGTTGCGCGCGATATTTCGCACGCCTAATATTTCTCGCAGAAACAAAAAAAATTCGTTTTGCTACTTTGAAGCGAATTTCGTAGCATAAACTCCGTTCCGTGTACCTCCTCGATCAACGTTACTGCGCTGAAAGCACATCGCTGGCTTCCGGCCGTCCGTTCCGTGCAATCCTTTTTTTCATTTTTCGGACATTCACGGACGATGCCTCATAATCGTGGGATCGTGCGAGTGCAGGATCTTCACAGTAAATTAAAGTATCAGCTTTGTATATCGGTAAATTATTAAATCAAATTAGAAGGAATGGAAAGCATTAGACTTCGCGTAGACGGCGGGAATTTTCGCAGCGCTGGTAATGATCAGCGAATTCCTTGGATTCCGCGGCCACCATGGTGATGTAAGTAGATCAGCGTTTGATGCACGATGGCAAAGCGGGATAACTCGACAGCGTATTGACGTCAATTGGTAGCATCAATCACGGCGGCGTGTTCAACACGCGTGTATCAATCACGGCGCAACGCTATCAGCTGCTGCGACATCCCTGCCGCCGCTGTATGAGGGGGTGCGAGCATTTTTGTCGACGAAAATCCTATCAATCGGAGATAAGGAGAGAATATCCCCTCTGTCGCCGCGTTCAGCATCGTATGTATGTACGTGCATTACACGGAATATCATATCTTGTTCTGAGCGGCGCAATCTGTTACGAGTAACTGAAAACGGAAAGGTGGGGGGGGGGATGGGATCTGACGAATATTGAGTGGCGCGAGGGTGGAGTGACGCGTCTGCGGGAAATCGGGAGAATGTCTATCTGTAGACCACTGAGTCTCCTGTCAAAATCAACAATCCAGTATCGGCATTGTCACATTTTAAACAAGAAGACAAGGACAGAGCAAGGAGTAAGAAAATCCGAGGGTTAACTTTTGCGATAGAGGCGCACAGATGTTAGCGTATCAGTTACGTTAGGTAGCAGGAAATAAGATAAAACATTCTCGAGTTGAGCTAGCCCACGTTGTTCGTTCAAAATGAAAGGCAATGAAAGGGGAGAGATGTATAGGAAACGAGGGTGACTGAGATAAGGGCTCGCAAAGATTACGACCTCGGGGGAGAAAGTCGAGTAGGATTGAAGGGTACAGAAATCGAGAACCGTGGAAAAGTCTCAACAATTTGTGTATTCGATTAGAATTTTTGTATTTAAATCTTATAATCAGGAACACGTGATGTATTAATTTCCTAAGAAAGTATCGATAACGAAAATTACGTGTAAAATGTAATGGCGAAACTTATTTTTGCAAACAATTAAAAATTGTACATTAATAAGTGTTGGGGAACGTTTCTTAAAAATTCAACAGCCGACTTACACCGATTAGATGTTACATATTGCAACATCCACTGCTGGTCCGACTTTCGTAACTTTTCCGGAAACGCGTCGTGGCTGAAGTTGCGAAGATAGCGCAGACGGAAGTGTGCGGGAAGGGAAACGGCAGGGGTCAGAAGTTACGGGTGGAAAGTTGGTCGTTATCGTCGTAGCTTTTCACAGGGAGGAAATGGGGGGCCGATTAAGCCTCGCCATTTTCCAATTAACGCCTTAATTAAATCCTTCCATTGCTACCTAGCCGCAAGTCGTCTGCGAAACGGCAAGGAGGCGCGCGCTTAAAATTAGTACGGCGCACAGCAGGTACGACGAAGCTCGACAAATGGTGGGGAAAAAAAAACGAATTTGATTGTTTCCAATTAAAAATTATATTTGACGAACACCCCATGGTATTCTCGATACATTTCCTCCAAATTAATAAGCAATAAGTTTCGCGTGAAAGCTGGATCGTCTACAGGAACAGTTGTAGATTTTAATTTATGATCCCCTGAAGGAAAAATTACCCCGCGCGACGTTTCCTTGCACTCGTCCCTTCCTGCAATCTTCGATGCCACTTGAAGCGTCGCCGGCCTCCGCACAGTCTACGAAGTCCAATGTAAACCCAAACACCAGGTTTTGAATATTCAAGCGACCCAGTTAATCGTGTCTACCTTTCTCTCTTCTTCACAGAAGAGCTACCATTATCAAAAGCCGGCCGGAGTCCTTAACGACAGCCGCGGTAACTCGAAATCGTTGTTAACTCGAACGCGGCCGGCGATGGTGGCTTGCATGAATATCGAATGCGCGTTCGTCCGCAAAATCATAGTCGAAGCGTCTGGCATCCGTTTCTTTGGTTATCAATCACGCGACATCGAAGCCAAGGAGGCGGACACCGTCGTCGTCAAATGATAGCTCAGGAGTTTGGAGTCGTTGACTTCCGAGTGACGGGTTCTGCTTCCAGGTCACTCGACGCCAAATCGATCAGGGCTGCGCTAGAAATTTATATAGCACTGGAATATGTATATTGCAGTCTCCAGTCTTAAATTGGATATAAGGGAATGAAAAGAGTAACTTCGCGCACTTCGCCAGGTGTGACTAATTAAAGTCGACTCGATGGCCGTGTTTAATCCTTCGTAACGCGATCGTCGAGGTTTCCTCTAATCTTGCCGGCACTGTGATTACCTTCCTTCATTTCCGTTTTGCACTGCATGCCTAACAGCACCAATTGACGGTTCTTCATAATGCACGGGTAGAACGTCGGCTAAACCAGTGGCTAACGTGACTGCGCTTCTTTATAATGCAGCTTACCAATGAGCACGTCGAAGACTCGCCAGGATGGAGAATCCATCCGACTGCCTTATTTATCAACCGGAAATCGATCCAAATAGGTAGCCCGGGCAAGAATGAGGAAACATACGCTAGCGAAAGATTGGCCGTGTGCTACAGTGAAAAAGGAGATCGCACTGTAATCTCTGTATGCGTGCACTTTTCGAAATGAAACTTCTTTCGAACGATTGACCTGTCAAGGGCAAACCATAACTGATAATTGTGTTATCAGTATAGTAGGATGAATGATAATTCTCTCGAGATCATCACAATACAGTATGATTCGTAATGCACGCGACTTTACCTAGACGTTCTACAGTCGTAAACGCTGCCCGTTATTAAAACTTGCAACGCGGACATTTGATCGCCGTTTGAAGAGAACCTTGCGCTCGATTGCAATATCGGAATGTCCTTTCGATGGGATTAATAAGCGACGTTTATGGCTGATATTTACGGCCCGCGACACAGTCGACGAGCGTTCATTAATTAATGAGTCGCTGTTGCATTTTAACGACGCGAGTGTCGTAATCGTGCGTTAAAATTAGTCCCGGCGATTGCGAGAAATAACATTATCGGCCTGGCGAATAAAGATATCGAGGTGCTGCTGTGCGTGTAACCGGTCTTTTTTAAATAACAGGCTTGCCAAGGTATTCGTCTAACGAGAGAGTGACAAAACCAGTTATCCCGCTTTTCGCGCGGTTGTAGCTATTTCACCAACGAAAGCAACCAATTTGCGATTGATGTCTTAATCAGAAGCGGCCGACTCGTGAGAAACACATCCTTCACATTATGCTGATCGCGAAATTTGTACCGCATAATAAAATGCAAATGGACGAGCTCATCAGCGGCGTTGAAACCATAATTCTTGGGGAAATTTGTGAGAGTTCTTTATAGAAATTTCTCACGATAGAGCCGTGAACATTTACGACGTATCATGAATAAATTTTAGGCAGCTATATTGTACAGTGGCTCGAGTTCCAGCCGGGTTAAAGGCGCGAAAATGAAAAAATAATATAATCATTCGATGTTTATTAGCGGGCAAACAAGAATAATATATGAAACTCAATTTCTTAAAGTATTTATGTAGTTGTTTTTTCACTTCGCTCGTCTCTACAGTTTTATAACGTGATCGTCGCGTTTCCAATTTTATTTTCATATAATCCTGAGATAAGATTGGAGTAATAAGTTGGAATAACCGTATTTATATTTTTTCTTCTGTTGCAGGTAAGCCGAGAAGTCTACATTTGAACATGGTAGCCTGCGTGTACGTAAGTAACAAATGGAAGAAAATCAAAAATACTCCCTACATAAGTTTCGTAACCCTTTGGCTAATTAGACGCATGTTAAAAAAGTAGAAAGAATTTCTTCATTCAAATTGAAAAATAACACGTTGGAGCAAAATCTTATTAGAATTCGCCGCTTCACTTGTACATAACACAGAGCAAACTGCTTTCCATCTCATTCAGCGTATCCGTGCTGAGCTTCAGCTTTACGATACGAGCACAAAAGCATGAAAACAGAAGCAGAACGAATGGAAGCATTTCCGCCAGAAGATACGGGAGCAGTTTCTTCGCGTCCTACAAAATTTCTATAATTCTTACCACCCGCAATATCTACCTGGGAATACCGAACGTTTTCTCCAAGTATTGCGTATTCTTCATTTTCCGGTAATTCAGAGTGGCGGTATCAGGCCGTTACCCCGTATAAAATTCCTCCGTCGGCCGCGTAACGATACCCTTACGTGACGCCCGAGAAAGCGAAGCGTGCACATTGTACTCGTGGCGAAGATTTACAATTCTTAAGGAGCCGCGCGGGTAGACGATCGTCCACGGCCACGTCCGACAATGGTCGCCGTGGGTACCGGTCAGACCGGCTCTCGAAGTACCGTTTACGGGTGGTCCGGATGCGCGAGCGGGGCACACCATAGCTTCTCTCGTTCGCTTTTTATTTCCACGCCGTTGCCGTCGACTGCTCGATTCGCCGGCGCTCTCGAAACGGGAAAGCGGAACAAAGGGATCGGCTCACGACCCCTTTTAAGCTCGCCCTCAGCGTCGTCAGCATTGGCGGAAAGATCGAATCGACGCCGGCGCTGGGTCGAACCGCCCCGGCCCGGCCCCGGCGAAGCCTGTGAACGTCTAATCGCGGGATTCCTCTCGCAGCGGCAATTCCGTCCGGTAACTCCTGAGAGAGAACGTTCGATCGCGAAAGTGGAACACTGTGTTCCATTTCTATCGCCGCGGCCGGAGAAAGGGGAGATCGAGGCGGAATTATCGGGATGGACCTGGTCCCACGAGTGCACCTCGTTCCGGACGCTTTTAAACTGGTCGAAGATTTGGCCAAGTGCTAAATTGACCGGGATCGTGGTCGGGTCTTAAACTTCGCCACGATTCTCACCTTCCGGAACGAGTTCCCCCCGAAAGTTTCTTTTCTTCGTCGGGGCTGGTTCAATGCTTCGTTCGTAGCTGGCGATTCTCGTTTCGTGCGGACGAATGTGTTTGAAAGCATTCATATTTCTGGTCGGCTCGAATAGAAATGTGACAAGTAAATCCAAGGTTCTCGCATTGTCGACCATCCAATCGGAGCGCAGCGCTACTAAGAGTTCATCCACGGGTGTCCGGGAAAGATTCTGAAAAGCTGACGAGATTCGATCGTAATCGGAGGCTTAGCATTATTTAAAACCTCGTGAAGAACATAAGCGATTATATCTACCTGGTAATCTCCTGTAATCCTTGCTTTCCATAAAGCAGGATTCTCGCGAATGCTGGCGCTTGCGCGTGCTGTGCATCTCTAATAAAGTCCTCGTCAGCCGCCGCTGAATATTCCAAACTGTACTACATAAGCCACCGGATATCCCTGCTCTTCTGACAACAGCTCACAAGAGTCCGTGTCGCTATTTTTTTTTCTTTCCAGCTCGAAAACAAGGCGAAGACGCGACCACAGTCGCGTTGGACCCTTTTCCGATTGCACAGTTCACGCATTTTCGTAATTCTGCAGTGTCTCATGAACAACAATCTGCGGAGATTAATCTTCGAATTGCTGCTGATCTAATCGTTTTTTTTTTGTGTCACAAGGCTGCACATGACAGTTGCTCCTTAACAATTCTAATTGGATAGGAATTATGAACTTCACGACGATTGCGCCGAAATCGTCAGTCGAAAAATCGAGCTTAATTCTATCTCGTTCTCTAAAAACGGAAATCACCGGAGGAGATTGGGCGTGTAACGATGGCTGCCAAGAGGAAAGCAGGATTAGCCGTAGCTGAGTGGCGAGACTTTCCATCTCATGCCACGCGTGTATATTTCTTAATCCTTTTTTCCCCTTGTACGCGCAAAGATAATCGGTCCAAAGCAAGAACCGTGGCGGCAAGTATTACAAGGGATGAAACTGCAGATAGACGCATCGGAGTAAGGGGAAGAGAAGTCGAGCGAAAAGTAAAAATAGTCGAAAGCCAGAGGGATAAAGAATCCGACGCGATGCGGCAGGGCGACAGAGTGGAAAACAGAGAGATGCTGATGCGATGTGGTAACGGCATGGCTGACCGAAATACCCAGAAAGTCGTTTCCTGCGGGAAAGGACAGACGGGGGCAAGTTGGGAGAATAGTAACACCGAACATTTGTGTTGCTGCTCGTTTAAAGAAAGACCGAGGCAACGGGACTCGTAAGCCTGAGACATTTTGAATACAGCTCGCTTTATGAATCTTAGAATACCTTCTGCGCATCATTTTTTCTAATCAGCCTTTTAACAATACGATCACCTTGCCTTAGAAACTGTTCTCGCTAAAGAGATTTATAATTAAACCCGCGAGTCACGCGATCAACCGGCCGATCGGAATATCTAGAACACGGTAGATCTGCGAACGTAAGCCGATGCATGTACGGCCGCGGATCTCGGCTAAGCGTGTAAATCTCTCGAACGCTACCTCCGATGGCAGAAGACGAAACTGATAACCGCGACCGCGCGAGTAAATCAACGGCTATGACGCCGAAAAGGGTTACCGGTGCGGAATTCCATTTCTCGGGGCGATATCGTCGCGGCATTTATATCACGGCGACCGGAGGAACGGCCGGAGTTAATCACCCGTCTGCTATTCCGGAGCGCAAAGGGAGCAGGGTTTCAGTCGAATAATACCCGTCCGTCCTCGCTGCGAAATGGAAACACAAGGCTTGTTACGGATCGTCCGATCGTGAATAACCAATTGGAACTTTTTTCGAAAAGATTGTAGATTTTTGAGGACTTTCAAGCGACCGAAATGATTTCCGTAAATGGTTCAAGAATTATTTGACAATCGTACACCGAAACTAAGAACGACTTCCAAGATAGGTATCCGCTCTCAAGCCTATCCAAGGAGCAAAGGCCACGCTACACGCAGCGACAAGACCCAACCCTAATTATGACGAATCGGCTGTCCGTCTCCGCGACGGAAAGAAAATGAGCGATCCTCGGGGGGGAAGAAAGTTCCCGGTTCCGAGATGGTTCTACTTGGAAGTCCCGAGGCGCGCGGCATAGAGCTCTTCCCGCCGTCCTCGAAGCAAATCTTATTCGAGCAAGATTAATTTCCTTGTTTCCCCTCCCACCGGTCGAATCGCTGGAACGTGCAAAGCGGACGGAGGACAGCGTTGAAGGGAAAAGAAGCGTAGAAAAATCGAAAAAAGATTGTCTCTTATTTATAATCATTCATAGACCGTTACAACCTGCGGCGATTCATGTAAATGTCACGATTATATTATCAATGGTTATTTCCTTTTGAGCTGAAAAATGTATGGCGGACGAGGAATAGGGGACAGGGATAAACCAGAGCTGCGAAGAAGACGCTGGTGCTTCGATTCGGATCGAGTCCGGCGCGTATCAAACAATGCTCGTAATTACGGTGCGGCCGGAGCGCCGACGATCGGCACCCCGACGCCTGCCGACAATGCCCGGCAAATGTACCGTCTCATTTGCCAATATTGTCCCACTTTTGTGTCTCCGGTGACCGGTGTGCGTGCGTGCATGCATATGCGCTGGTTCGGCGATCGATCGACTCTGACTTTTGTATTTGCGACGACAATGGGAGGCTGGTGCACGCTCCGCCGACAAGGGAAGAGGCGTGAATATTCGTGTGCGGACATTTTATCGGGAGACGTGTCTTAGGAAGCGGTGTCGAGTTCGTTCACATGTTTCAGAGAAAAAAGGATATTGAAAAATGTTGGCATTTTACAGACTGGACTTGCGCTACGTTTCAAAATCGACGATTCCTGGTTTTAGAAAAGAAAGTTTCCTCATTACGCGAAACTACGATCCTTTCTTTGTTAATCTGTGCCAAGGTATAACTTTGCGAATAAAAGTGTAACGATCGAATCCTGATTTCTCTTGCAACGTGTTTTAGCAGAGCGGCCTGCGTTGCGGGAAAGTTTAACAATCGTCCTGGCTTCGAGAACTTCCGATCTAGCATTCTTGTTTTTGGTAATCCCCGGTCGTCTCGTGGACAATTGAAACTGTCCGATGCTTCTTCCATCATTTCTTTCACGATACGCCAACCCTCAGGTAAAAGCGTAACATTTATGAACTCCTGTTCTGAGTGAAACACTACTAAAACATAATTAACGCGCATGTTTCTTCGCGGAATAGAACAGCGTTGCAATCGCATCGCTTCAGAAACGAACTGCTACACCTCGCGTTCCCCCCCGAAGCTTTATTACTAACCTTTCCTCCCATCCCCTCGCCGAAGAACTGCACAGCTTCCAAAGCGCCAGTATTCCAGGACCAAGCGCGAGAAGTTGCTAAATTACCATTCGGCCGTCTGTTCAAATAGCGCGTAATATTGCTGCCGCACGTCTCGTCTCGCCAGCTACGATCAAAGACTTTATAAAAGACTCGACGTACATTTCGATGGTTTCACGCCCCATACCCTTCCAAAACGCTTTGCAACCCCTAAACTTATGGGGCGGAAAAGAATCGACGAGCTCTCTCTCTCTCTCTCTATCGCAGTTACAAAATTAGGCAATTTCGTTTCTCATTCGTTCGGTTGAAAGCAAGGGGTATCGCGCATTTCTGTGCTCTTCGTCGAATATTGTTCGCGAGTCACCGCGTCGCGTACCTTAGCTACTAAGACGATAAAATCGAGGGTAGTAACGCGTCGTAATATACGCCCTGCGTAAGGTCTACAAATAGCGAAGAGAGGCGCGTGCACGCGTTCTCCGGAAGAGACAGAGACAGGGGGGCGGAAGAGAAATCGTTGGAACGTTATCGCGCCAAGTTCCACAGCGAACGATGAAATACTCGTCGGTTCCTGTTTATTATACGACCGTGCGTTTCCGTGTCGTTTCCTTCCACAGTTTCTGCAGCCGAATATTCGCGACACATGAAAGGAGCGGCGTGCAGACGAAATGAAGAAACCTCGAATTCTCTTACATGCGAAATAAATGAGCAATTCCATCGATTTAATTCGCACAGCCAGGTAGGAAGTTGTTCATTCGGAATGAAACACTCCTCACTTAAAGCTCGTGCCGCTCGGCCAGAAAGTTGTAGAGTAACGATAAGCGAAGCGTTTTCGTAAAATTCGGCCATCCACTTTGAAGAAAGGAAGCCAGTGGATACGCGAAGAAGAGGAAGGCTCCATCCGTTTACGGTCCATTAATATCACTTTAGCGAGTGGGAGTATAGCCGGGCGAAAGGCAATCCGTTTTCATCCGTTCGCGTTGGATTCTCGATGCAGAAGAGGCGGGGGGACGGTAACGGACGGAAGGAAGTGAAGAAATTCTCTTTGCGCGAACAGGAACCCGGTTCTCCGTGAACGGATGCCGTAATTACGGTGGATACTTACGGGGCGGACGAGAAAGAGCGCGGCTCTTAATACCGAGATATAGAAACCATTAATTTACGTCACATTACGCCGTCGGTGTGCGATCTCACTCGTGCATCCGTAATAGGCTCTCTGCCAAGCTTGTACTCTTGATTTGGTTCGTCGCGTCGTTACCGTTGCCCATACCTTCCGCCCGTTTTCGAGCACCTTATAAATAGTAAAGAACTATCACAGAAGTGTTGTACAGTTAGATCGCTTAATAGCCGGTTTAATGAGCCGATCGAGGACCAAGGCCAGCGAGTGTAAGTTGGCACCTAATCACGATAAAGCAATCTCTGTTGGATTGTGATTAATGAAAATGCCGCGTCAAGATTACATTGTATCGACTGTATTCTTACATCAGAATCGATTTCGCGCGTATCTAATCAACCAAATTGATCCTCATTACCATACGGATCCTAAGTAATCGCGCACACGAGGATACATTTTTTTTTTTGTTTACTCATCTATCGTTTAAGCATCTCATTGTCAGCTGATTATCGACAGTGACGCTTGGCAAAACGTCGCCGTTCGTTATCGCGAGAGTTAATCACCCATCGCGCGCGATCTCAATAGGCACGGATAGACCATTACGGCAAGGAGTTAATACGAAGTGAAATTAATGGGATCGAGAGCTGGCATGGTATCGTGCCAAGGAAACCTCGTCGTAATCCGTCAGCTTATTACGGTAGAACGAGTAAAGCGACGTCGTGTCACACTGCGTGCGTACGCAAGTTCTCTCTAGCTCTCTCTCTCTCCCTCTCACCCCCTTGATCTCAGACTTGCAACCACCGGATAGCACGCGCCAGTTTTCCTTCCGGAATTCCTCTTTGACGCGTTCCTTTGCGAAGAACTACAAGTTTCCACGGAACGATCCGCGGTGGCTTATCGATCGTTTCCCTGATACTCTTCACGGGGTCAATGAGATTGATTCGCCTTTGTGCAGCTTGGACACTTGCAGGGAGTATAAGCTGCTCCGCTGTAAACTTTCACCAGTCAGGCTTCCGGCCGGTAGTAAAGGGTAAAAGTTCTTGGACCAGGGAACAAGGAAATCTTCCAGCACAGTGAATGAAGACGGTATGAAAATTGAAAAGATTTTCTGTGCGCGTGAAAGCCTATTCTCTTTCCCTTCAGGAAGATTTATTCGGAAATCCTTCCTATCCCGCCCCGGGATAATTGCAGAGAACCCCAAGTTCTCGCTGTCGCTATAAATAACATTCATTTCGGGTATTCGGTATTAGAATACAAGCAAACATGTTGCGAACTCCCTTCCAAACGTATGCAACACAAAAAGACGGAAAAATTCCCCTAGGTCTCTTGAATGTTCTCCCCTTCCCTTTGTCAGGCAAAACGAAGCCAGTATGTCGCCGCGGTAAACAGAGAGCGGGTCGCAATTTTGTCGTTCCGCCTACCGGTCAACGATTCGCGCGACGCCGATGCCTGGCGACAATCCGTACTCCCTGTACCCTGTAAACGGGCTATCCATAAAAGTCAATGGCCGGCTGTTCTTCTCGCGTTGCCTCTCTCAAATGCCGGATGAATGACTCTCCGGGGTCTCCGCGACGCAAACTAATACCCGTCTCGCATTCCCCTGCTCGCGTGTCCCAAGCGTGTGAAAGCATACGTGTATACGCGGTGTCTGTACATACATTTGCAGGGGTGGATAGGGTCAACCGATATCAATATGGGAAACTGGACGTCGGGGACCAACTGGATCCGTAAGGATACCCTTACACACCGTAGCCCTGCTCGCTAATATCGAAGGCGGTTGACTTATGATCAGTGTCCTATATGTCCGACGGACCTTTTGACCAACATCGCGGAAGCGGTGCCATGGCAAGGACGTTGCACCCTTTGAAATCCAGTTGTAGGGACGCGACAGAACAGAGTTTTAGTGAAGCAACGACTGCTGACTCGCGTGTGACTCGCATGCGAATTGGAGAGGGACACAACAGTGGAAATGTAATTTCATTCGACGACGACTTTGGACGCAGGACATATTGAATTCTTCTTCTGGCCCGATAGGGGAAAGAAGCACCGCCGCGCGGCGGCTTGTAATCGGTGTTCGCCCTCTTGTCGCGGAAAGTCCGTTTCCTTTCCGGCATGGGCGAGGGTGAGTTATTCATCGATCTTGGAAATTTGGAAAACATAGCCGAGTTTCGTTTACCGGATATATCAGGCATCAGATATATTCTTCATTCTTTAATGCTGCGTTACATATTAGAGAAGCGCGACCCGTAAAATGAAATGTTTGATGCGCGCTGTGAACGATGATATTCGTAATAAATGCGTGCTCCGCTTTGCCTTTACGAGATTTTTATAGGTCGTACGTATGAAATAGAGCTGTTTTCGCAGAAGCGACGCACTGTTCGGATTTATGGATCCTTTTTGCTCAAATATTCTGTCCCCTGTTTACTGACCGCGATTATTATCTAGACATTTAGCGTACGGAGGGTAATATAGACAATGTTTTTGAGTGCAGTATTAAATAATGCGAGTAATCCATGCTGTTAATAATTGTTGATAATATTAATAGCTACATTTGCATAGCTTTTATTGCTCGGCAATAATAATATCCGTCCGAAATTCGCTTTAACGATTAAAGCGGAGGAAATTAATTTTCGCCGAATGATCAATTATTGCGGCGCGTCCGTCATAACTATCATCGTGCACCGGATCTCATTTAGAATATCGCGATGCTTAATTACCAACTATTTAAAGAAATCCTCGACTCTAAATATTTTATCATTTAACAAGGTTAAATCGTACAATCTCCGAAATTCGATCGCGTTCCTCGGGGATCTCAAACAGCGGTGCCCAGGATACGTTTCGCGATACATGCCGCGCGTAATTCAAACCGTCAGACTTCACCCTTCAGGTCCATTCCTGACAGAATTTGGGGGACGTTTCTATGCGGAATGTAAACTGGTCTCCCGAGGTTTCCGCAGATCGGCCGGCATTCGGCAAGGTCCACTCCCAATACGTTTCGGCCTGCCATAAATCGTCGCAATAGCGCGGGTTAGCTCTCCTCCGAGGTGTTTGTCACACCGAACGGTTCTTCCGTGGACATTATTCGGGGAGTTTCTTTCTGATAGTTTTGTCCCCTCTCGGTAATTTTCCCGAAACGATATCCGTTTACTGAAATGGCCACTGCGCGAAGGGTTCGTCCCTTCAAGTACCCTTGGATTTTATTAAAACTTTCTTTTCCTGCACTGAACGAAATTCATAGGTTTTTTCTAGAGATTTTTCTTTAATTTTTTTTTTAGATACGGTTACACTTTTGTCAAGAACTAAATTACAACAGGTTAGAAATAATTATGCCGAAAGGAGATTCGAGTATACTGCGAAACAGTGCTCATTATTCCTCAGCACGGTCCCCATTGATTATTAATTAACAAGTCATATGCCGTGGTCTCGGTTGCTTCGACTGATCCCGCAGTCACGTTTACCGATCCGATTCACCGTTCAGGACGGTCTGCGTTTGATAAGCGGGCTCTTTAGGGGGCGAGTTCTCGACGCTGACTTTACAAGGAATTTCTGGAAAGCACTCGGAGGTATCGTAGATTGCTCGGGCATTCACCATCTCCTCTCTGAACGGGGCTATTCTTCCATTGTGGCTCGACTGGGCGTGGACGGAGTCTTGCAGCACCTAAATTACTCGGATTCCAAGGGCTACCGAGTACGAGCGGGCGAACGGTATCAGTGTACTACGTAGGCGTAGCGGTTGCACGCTAGGTGATTCCGTGGAATGGCGATCTTCGTTTTCGGATGGTCCGCTTTGCGGCACCGCCGGTCGTGTACCGTTGCGGATGCCTGGAAATGTCTCGACGCTGTTAGCCGAGGCCTCGAAACGATGAGGAACAACGGCAATATGGCAACCCCTGGTCGCGTGGTCGTCGACGACCGGGGCGACATTCATTTTATTGACCCCCAATCGGAGAAAGTCGAACCCCTCGGCCCTAATGGTTCTTGATTGAAATTTCGCTGATTTCTGACCTTTCTACACCGGGGATGGAAACGCGAAAGGACGTTTATCGATTCGCCATATTTTACTAAACGTCCCGTCCCCTTTTCGTCGAAGGGCTGTCGCGAACGTCTGCGAGATTTAAGCGTTTGTTTTGGCGAGGGAGAAGCGAGGAACTCGTTCTTATTAATATTTCACCCTCTGTTGGATTCAGGCTGCCAAGCTTGTTGCTTGATTTCCTCGAGTGCGATGTACGCGGAATTGTAATTGACTTTTACGATTGAATTTAAATCATCCGCGATCAAAATGCCCTCGGAATGAATTCCACCGCCACTTAGGCGAAATTCGTGTAACCCCTTCTTGAAAAGTTGGAAGGTTCGATCCGACAAAGGAACCACCGCCCCGAAGGTGGCTTACTGGCGCATGGAGTTACGCCATTGAAATTGAACTTCGCCGACCCTTTGGAACAGCCGTGGTAACTATCGGAAATTGAACACGCATAGCGGCACGCTGGTGCACGTGTGCACGTACACGCGCGGCAGAAAATGACGAAACCCCCGACGGGTGACCACTCGTATCTCGCCGGCAGCGACCGGAAACGCAATTCCGCCGCGTTCAGGCCGAATTCACGGCCGATCGGGTCGTTTCGAGAAATCAATAACGCTTTAAATCGCGACGATTAAAATCTTGGCCTGCCTCGTGGCACGATTTCACGGCCTTCTTTATTATCACCGACGATTTAAGGTTAATCGACCGGGGCCCCATAGAAGGGTTGCCCGATGGATTCTCTGTCGAGTGGAAATGGAAGCGTGATGGAATTTATTGAATTTAAATACGGATGCCGCGATTCCTGCGCGATATAGGAAACACAGAACTGGTCCAAGTAACATTGAAATTCGTTACGTCGCCGGGCGATAGCACCGGCAAAATATTCGACGTGCCAAAATCTACGAGCGAGCCGACGTGCCAAGCGGAGGTGAAACAACTGGTCGAATACCAAAGTAGCTCCAAGTTTTACGCGACCGATTCGGCGATGTCGGAACGAATGTGCCCGATTGCATCGGTCTTTCTCTGGTCGAGAATCGAAATTGTCGGATCGCGAACCTCTGTCTGGCAACGTCGAGCGAACACCGAGCTGATTTCCATCACTGTGTGTTAATCATTAACAGCACGAACAAGTTTCGCTGAAGGAGATGGCAATCACGACCTTCCGTCGATGTTTCCTCGCGTCTTTGCGGAAACGTTGCTGGTTTTCGATGCCGGTTGGAATCATCTAACCAGTTGCACGTAATCGTTAAAGCATGCGTAGGCTACGATCAGAATCGTCTATGCGGGATTCAGGGCGGAATTTCTCAGGACCGGTGCCGATTCCGTTAACCGACGTAAGTAACTCCGCGAGCTATTTGGCTTCGTGGAACGAGCTCAAAGGATAACGGGGCGGGTCGATGATCGGGGCAAATGCTCCGGGCGAGGGGCTCGAAATCATCGGTCCCGCGATATGTACGCTCTCGTAATCGATGCTGGAACCTCGAGGGCCTCGGCGCAATGCTCGATACGCGCTTATCGTACAGAGACGGATGCTCCATTATGTCCACATGCTCGACATGCCGGCCGCTTCAATTGAATCGTTCGCCAGATTACCCAATGACGCATAATGCCCGGCCGTGCCTGCCGTCCTCTATGCATGCTCGCGAGACCCCCGTGCACACGCATGCGGGGAGGGCGCATACTCGCGGACAACACACTCTCTCTTACTCCTCGCCCGCGTTCTCCTCCAACCCCGTGGAGTTAGGGGCTCGCTGCGCACAACCTTTCACCGCACCACCTCCGGCGAGCGGGCGCAGGTATGCTGCTTCGCGGACCGTTTTGCCGCCCCCCCCCCCCCCTGAGTAATTCCGGACACGTAAAAGCAATTCCTGGAATGCTGCTCATTGTTATGCAATCACGACTGCCCGCCGGCGCAAACCGAACGGGATCATAATTTTGTCGAGAAGCCGGTAATGCCGCGGCGCGGTAGCCGGTGCCGTTGACGCACCAAGTGTCCTGTTTCCTTGGACGCGCCGTTATCTATGAGACAACAGGGTGGACGATGACCGCGTTGTTCTTACCTACCACGTTCCTGTGTACGATGCGTGCCAGGGACGGAATTCGCATCGGGTTGCGATGCTGCAGGAAACGATTGATCATAGGGGGTGGTGCCAGCTGTACACCCCTGAAAAGACCTTCGAAATAGACGAATAGTGCGGCGTTCCAAGAGGTTAGACTTGAAGATGCTAGATTGGGGGTTGAAAAATAATTGCTTCTATTACGGACAGACGGATTGCTTAGTGAAAATAAGTTTCGGTACAGCGAGGAACCTCTTGAGAATCTAATTGTTTTATTACAGAGTAGCTAGACCAATTAACCATTTCAATTGTCAGTCTGATGCTAGATTTGACTTGATGAAAAATTCAGCTTCCACGATCATTCCGGCTGTGAAAGTTCTTAAGCTGTAAATTACTTAATTCCAGGAATTAAGCCAACCCGGCCAAGATACTTTCTAAAAGTAGTAATTTATTGGATCATCTCACAAATTTCACCGTACTCAAAGCATACGCGCGTCAGCTTACATCTACAATTACACGCACCCTGTTATTTGAGGACTTGCTTCCCGAGCAACAGTTATTCCCTGAGATTGCGCCACGAAATCACTATTTTAAACGGGTCAGCATCAAACAGACTCGCGACCGGGGGAAACGTTACCTACTTTCCTCTAAAACGATTGCCAAGCTTTAGAATCCCCGCGAGATATATCTCGAGTGCACGTACCCTCTCGAACCGCCTCTTCAGTGATTCCGAAAACTTCGTGCAAGGAAAGAAAGCATCGAGAGCTATCGGTGTATCCGCTGTCGAGTGAAATAGAAACGGCGGGAAATCAAAGAGGCACGGCTTCCGACCGCAAGAACATTTGGCCTCGATCGTACGATGAACGTTCTACCAACGAGTTCCTGGCACGCGAAGTTCAACCCCGTCGAACGAGCTAACTCTTTCGTCGGAAAACGATTACGCTGCTGTCTGCTGTAAGGAGGAAAAAAAAGAATTAGCTCGTTCATAAAATAAAGCTTTTAGCGGTGACTTCGATTTATACATTGTTCCCAAGGATGGATAAGGATATATGAAATTGATAACGTTCCATTGACTCCTGTCAAAAGCGTTTCTTTTAGCAAATACATTCTCGTCCCCTTGTTCTGTCCGTCTTCGAACGCGCTTACTTTAATACCCAAATGATTTTAAAACGGCGATTTCCTCCACGCGGAAACGCGCGAACGTTGCGATGGAAGAGTATGTTATAAACAGGCGTGTGAGGCGCACGTGTAAGTGGGTCCTTGCGCCAGTTTAAAGATAACTTTCCAGGGAGACGCGACCGCCAGGTTCACACTCTCCAGTCACATTGTTTTGCCGCGGGGAACTTGCGAGCTATTTAACGCCTTGCTTAAACCGCTCGGTTCTGCCGCAAGAACCTGAAACCCGTTGCACGAGGCCCGCCCCCCAGGTGTAGTCGCCGTCTTTCCGCTTGGCCCGAGCCCTTGCGCCCCTTTAACCATCCTCCCCGTTTAGGAACGTGCTCGCGCCACCGTCCAACGGGAAACTTTGCGCCAACTTTGTCTGCATATTGTTCCTGGGAGCGCGTGAAAGGGAGGAGGCCTGCCACGAGCTTCCGGCATTAAGGAAAGACTCGACGCGTGCACCACCGTTCAAAATTCCAAGGAACAGCCTCCGATGTGTCTCGGAGATTAAAGGCTTTCGCCCCGAGGACTTTCTTCTTCGCTCCCCCCCCCCCCCTCTTCTGCTTGCAAGATCGAACGATTCTGATGATACGGGAATAATTAAGAATCTTGTCGAGACGCGCTGAGATCTTGTCAAAGATTCCAGTCACCGCTCCTTGAACGCTTCAGTTGCAAAAGTACGATGTCGAATTTTCACCGTGGAACAAAAAGAGTAGAGACTTGGGAATAGTTTTATCCGCGAGTGCATTTCAATTTCCGTCGATGAACTCCCTTTCTGGGGCATAGCAGTTTAACGAGAGTGATATTACACCCCTCTGAGCAGCGCATTAGATGCATCATTGTCACGTGGCGAGTGCACGGCAACCTCGAAATTAAGCTTTTCCTTTACAACGAAGTGGGGCGCGATAATGACCGCATCCACACCCAGGAACACGTAATTGCGACAGGATGACTGTACCATCGGCCGCGCTTTATGGCCATTACGACTGCCCCTTGTGGAATTCACGATTTTACATCCGGAACTGATTGCACAATGCCGGAAAATCCCGTCTACGGCTTTCCTTCTACGTTTCACTTAGGTTTTTACATAACTTTGCTCTTTGAATGAAGGAATCACAAAAATCTTGGGTATCTAATGACACCATAATAATTTAATTTTCCACACAATGTGATATTAAAACAGCTCCAATCTCTTTCGAGCTGGAACTTTAATACAAGGCTTATTAAACCCTTTGTAATCTTTACATTGAACCAATTATCTCTGAGAGTGTAAAACATTTATGAAGCATGGAGATTGATTTAATTCCTATTCAAGGGTTGAGCTAATAATTCCCTTTCCTCTACATAATGTGCTTATCAATGACACGATTACATCCTACGTTTCAATTGTAATACAGTCTCCTCGAAATTTCACCAAGCTGAATTCTTACAAAGCACACAACTAATTAAACTTGGGCAGCGAAACGATTAAATCGAATTTTTATTGTCTCGTTTATTTATGCCGTGCGTCGTTCATGTCCGAGGCGCGGAGCATAATATTTATAATCGTCCTTGTACGCACCAACCGTTTCGCCACGCGTTTCCAGCGAGAGCCGTGAGACAATGAAGTCTGCATAAAGGAAGTAAAAGTACGGGAACGCTGCAATTGAACTGAATGCCCGCCGTATGAGTTACGCGCGACTGTGCGAGGCATCGGCTGAAAATATCTCGTAAATCGCGCGAACGATATTGTTATAACGAATGGTTCCATAGGAATTCTAAGGAAATACTTGATTTTGTTGAAGTGAAATTATTTTGCGATGATTTTGTGTACTAATTTGGAGATTACGCAAGGCTAATAAAATAGGAAACAGAAGCTAAGTAGTCATCTAAACGTAAATGTTGTGGACATTTAAGCTTACCGAATAGTGTAACGAGTATAATTTCCGACGAGAGCTATCATTGCAAATATTTTCGCGAAATCTAAAGCGCGAATGCAAAACGCGTTTCCATTCGCCATTTCTGGCAAAGCTCGAGAATTCCGCGATCGCTCGGTGCACGCTTGAATCGTGCTATTTATTTGGTTAAAAATTTTCGCCAAAGTTAAATCGGCAACGAAATTGAAAACACGCAGGGAATGCGAGAGTTTCCGCGGTTATCCGCATCAGCGGCTCGTTGCTAATGATATTCCAGCGAAGCAAGATTCGGTGTAACCTAATTGCAGCGGAACATCGTTTTTCGAACTCTATGATTTCCGCCAATTGCCGTTTCCGGTTCCACCAGCAGAAGAACAGTAGAAAATCGAGGGATCGAGGGATTATTAACATTTATAACGTCGTACTCGCTGGTATTTCTTTTTTTAAATCTCCTATCCACATTCCAGCGATCGCAATATCGCTTCGTTGTTCCACTTTACCTTTCGTTCTTGCTTTCGATGATCTGGCTGTGTGTAGAGGGATAATTAAAAATTTGATGGGTCGCGTGGCGATCGTGGAAAGTAATTCGAAGGAATGCAATCGAAACTTTAAATACAGACCACTGCAGGAGACATAATCGAAAGGGAAATAGCTCCATGTTTGACGCGACATGCCGCTTTATTGCGGATAGATGGACTTCATCGTTTATTTATCTCTAACTGCGTTTCATCACGACGGAATGGCGAATCGTTAGCGACAATCGTGCGGAAGCCACGACTTTATTTTACCATCGGCACGCGTAACTGCGAATGATTAATCATAGTTTAAATATAGGCTGCCCCTTGCAGAAACCGAGGGGGAGGGTCGATTCTGTGTAAGAAAAGGGCCGTCCGCCGTTCGGCAATTATCCCCTGTCACATGCCGTCAACGATCCTCGAACCATTGATCTTTTCTGTTGCGCGATCTGACAGTGGCAATAACTGTAATGCGCTCGGTTCTATTGTGGGGAAACGATTTGCAATACCGCGACGTCATTGCTGGCCTTTGCCGTGAGAACATCCCGCTATAAATCGGAACGTATAGAACCAGGTTGTACGGTTTATTCTTAGGATTCTTATACACAATGTATCGAGGATGTTTCAGAACGGAAACTTCATCGCTAATGGGGGAAACGCGATTATTATTAAATGAACTTCTTTATAATTCGTTGCGCGAAACGCATGATTAATTTAAGACATACCACTTTCGCGTTTAAAAATTACGAAAAAGATTAGAATGTTCCTCTTCTTTTTTACAGGTAAGTTTCCTTGATAAAGTGCGTGGCACGAGTGTCTGTCCTGTCATGTAAGTACTCTCGTTGGAAAATATCATCTTCAAACATGTAGTGACCGATATGATTTCAGCGAGATGGCAAATATTGAACGTTGAAAACAATACCGGTTATTTTTATGATTGTATTCTGTACACGGTATTCCATCGCAACGATTGCAAAGCTGTATTTAAACTGGTGTACGATGAACAAGCAAACTGATAATTAATAATTGCGCCGGTTCCGATACAGCTTCAAATGCGTCTCCGTTCATTTCGAAATTACCATGGAAACGATTATTGCCGTAGCTCTAATGAAACTCACGGTGGCTGAAGTAGATTTTGGTTAATTAAAACAAGAAGACGAACTCCTCTTTTGATACGATTTTATTGATATCAGGATATCTCCAACTTGCGATCTTTCCTTTGGACTGAATACATAAATTACCAGATACAATATGCAGTATGTTAATACAAAAAAAGATGGAGCCTCTTTTTTTGTTCGAAGCCGGCCAGTATTTTTTACAGTATATCACATATTTATCCATGGCTCCCCAATTATAATGTTACATCGTTGTGCTTTAGAAACAATTACCGCTAGACTAACAGGAAGCTCGCGGGTATTTAATACTAAACGGCGCGTTTCCGGAAAGTTACGGAAGCAAATGCAATGCGCCGTGTTTCCGATATCGCGCCGGCTAGTATTGCAAGAAATTATGTTGATAACATGTGGCGTAGAACTGAGCTCCCCGTTATCCTCGATTCGCCGCGTAGAAAATAATAATGGACGGAGAGCTGTTCCAAATACGCACAATTCAGGATCAAAGTGTTTTAATCGATCCGCGTAAATCTTCCGGGGTCCATTAGCGAAGCTACAGAAACGTTTCCGAGGGAAATCCGAATAATTTCGAAGACAGCTGCGTCACGTAAAAGTTTATTCACGATCGCTTAGTATTGTTCCCTAATTTTCGCTGTTACTTGACACATTTAATTATACTTCCGACTAAAATCGCTATCACTGAATTTTTCATTTGAAACGATTTGCAATTACGCGCGAGAGGAGCTTCTCTGAATTTACATCTGTTCATCCGCAATTACCAGGAGATAAAATAGAGACACGCTTAAAATTCATTTCGATGGAACAGCTTTTCATCTGTAACTCGCGAGTGTCCTCCATTCGTAATTATGCATGCGATCGCTACATCAAGCATCCAGGGGATCTCCGTCGAATTCGTCGCATTAAATGCAAAATTTGTGCTGGTTGACAATAAAAATATACGGCTTTCATTTTGTAGATTGCATTGATTCGAACCTCCAATGCCAGCTCGTTAATGTTGTTTAAATGTTCATTTCGAAGGTAAATCGCGCAATATGATGTACAAATGTAGGTCAGTTTAATTAAGCTCTGTTAATGAAAAAATTAGCTTTCCGAATTGCGATGTTCTTACTATAATCTACACAATAGCGCGTCCCCTTTAAACATTTTGCTCGCTAATTGTTATTCCACGGCGAACTATTTTTCTTACACGGGCGCGGTCGTGTTCGTTAAATAAAAAAAAAAAAAAAATTGGGCGAGCACAACGAACGGAATTCCATTCCGCGGCCGCTCGTTGTTCATTTAATGAACCGTATTTATTTCGTGGACACGTACAAGTGACGGGCGTGGGAGAGTGGAAAACTGAAAGAATAAAAGAACCAGGACACAGCGGAATAACGAGGCGCGATATTTCGGAACTAGGTTCCGCGGGCGTGCTCCCGTTTCACGCGTTCGCACGAAAAACGGCGGGAAAAAAATTGGGAGTGAATCCAATTCAGCTATGCCATCGACTTGTTTTGGTCATCGAAATTCTTTTTTCTTGTTTTTATTGTTCCTCTCGCTCTCTCTCTCTCTGCAACGTGTCACGGCGGCACCTGACAAAAACGAGCAAGTGTACCGTGTAACGAGTAAGGTATACCCTCCACCCTTTTTTTGTTATCTTTATTCCCTTTTTTTTTCTAACTCGAGTTGTACTTTTCGCGAGAAGTTGCGCGAAAAAAATAACGCGACTGATCGATCCACGCGCGTCGCTGCGTGAAATCGTTTGTTAACGTTTCTTGGCCGATCGGCGTTTCCTCGAATCGTGTCGCGAATTGTGCAGCTTTGTCTGCCAGTGCTTGCCCTTTCACGAGACACTTGCGAATCGAGAGAGTCGAGGAACCGGTCCGGAATCCTGCGGACAGGTATAGTAATGCAATTTGCTTGAATGAATTTAGTCGTATTTTTACTTGAACGCTCCTGCAATTATTTTCCAAGGAATACCGTTTTATCGTTCGCGTGTTCGCTTTAGCAAGTATCCTTGAAGGTATCGTAATGGCCCATAATCTAGGGTTACGAGCGAAATGGCTATAAACAGTGGAAAGCGGAGAAAGAACAGTTGTTCAATTACAGTGCAGCTTAATTTCATAACTATGCTCAATTTCGTATTCTTGCTGAACTAAAGATAATAATAGCAGTCTAAAGTTAGAGTACTCTAGGCTCTGCATGTTCAAGCAAATTAATTAGATTTGCTTCGCCTACTTTCGATGTATGCATTAATAATTTGCGTGGCATCACTTTAGCACCATTTTAATTTGAATCTTACTAATTCCTTCATATGTTGATGACTATCCTGTCACAATGTAAAGTCACGCTGCCGCTCTATCGCATTTTTCCTCCGTTCTCGGAAAACGCAGCCCGGTCTCCACCCACGTGTTCCTTCCGCACACGCGAGCCTGAACTCGCGCGTTTCTCCTCTGCTTTTCGCACGATCCGCAATCGATAACACGTCCTCCGTGCACACAACCGCTGCTCCTGGTTGCCCATCACACGACAGCCTAGCCGCGGCTTGAATCGCAACTCTTGCACTACAGCGCACAACTCCACTGAACGACGACGGCCGACCGAAATTAACGCGTGCGTTGGTAAATAAGCACGGGGAACACGCGAGGGTGCAGCCGTCTGAGCGTCGCGTTTCTGGCGCACTGCTGCGGTGTGCATTACAGATGTAATTAAGATAGCTGAGGTGAGGGCAGCTATGCACAATGGCTGATATATGCGTCGATAGATTCGCACGGGAGGAGGGCCCCCTCCGTTGCATAATCGCATCCGTGCGGCTATCCGCAGAAATCTTGCCCTCGACACCCCTTCCGCGTGCCGGTTTCCCTTTGATGTCGATCTGTGAATAATGGCGTCGCGACGCCTGGATTTACTCCATCGCAATTTTTCATCCGGCTTCGCGTGCACTCGTGTACGTCTCTGCGTTGTCCAAATGAACGCTTTTCGTAACGTTTCAATTCGACGATAGAATCCCACGAAGCGCATGAATTTGAAGGGAGGGCGTGGGTGGGAGGTGGAAGAGTTTCGTTCAGCTGTTATCATAAAGTTAACTCCAGAACAGCGAAATAATTAATAAACAGTTTCTTGAAACATTGCTCTCCTCAATGCGATGATACAGCCGTGAAAAGTTTGGCCGCACCTCGCGCATCACGTAAATACGTTTTCGAGAAATAATTAACCTCGTTCAGCCGGCGTTCAGCATTCAGTTCCAATTCAATCGAGTAATTAACGAAGTTACGGGCAAACGTAAGCCGCGCGAAACGGCCGGCAAAAGCGGCCAATCAATCTGATTTATGTTTGATCATGATTAACGTATTCACCGGGCCCCGGATGCGTCAGATTTTTACAGGTGTTCCGACAAACCGGTTCCCTGAAACGCAAACAAACACGGTGGCTAATTTAATCTTTGCCAAACGCGACACGCCGGGTCTCTTGTTTCGAGCGCGATTTTGAAATGTTGCCTTCGTTAGGAGATTGTTTGCCCGACTTTCTGGATTCGATATGAACGCGACACAATTAGCTTTCGAAAATTTCAATTCACGTTTCAACTCTTGTAACCATTTGTGCCTGACTCTCGTGTTTTATCCATGTCGACATTGTCGAGTGTATTTTCAGAAAATTATTGAGAACGATAAAACGTGCGAATAATTTGACGGGCCTGTCTTCACGCCTCCACGATCAACATTGTAAATTCCTTCGAATTCGTGAATACTTAGGTAATAAGCCTATGCCCGCATAGCGGACTTATCGTAGATTTCTTTTTTTTTTTCGAGAGATCGAAATACCACTGACGCATTTATGTAAAATATTGTATGTCCATCGACACGAATCACTTCCCTGTATTAAGCAACAGATTACTCCCACACGCGTTCCGAACATCGATAACTTGTGTATATCTTCGAATCGCCCAGCGAAATTCGGCCACTCCAGTAATTCCATCCGACATAAAAACAATTGTACACCACATAACAGTACCCTCCTTGAGATAAGCTACCTGCATCTCCGTTAAAGTACCGGAAGAAATTTTATTGCGTCATTAAATCTTAAAGCCAACGCATACCGGTTCCTTTTCCTTTCGAATAGAAACCCTATTAATTTCCCAATGATCGCCACCAGATACCCTCGACGCTGCAGCTCCAGCTTCTGCAAAAAGTCCCGTTGGCAAGTAATTTACGTTTCCCGGCGCACTCGTATTTCAAGATATCGACACATAGATTTTATCCCGAGATACAATGCGAACTTTCGCATTTTGCTCTCTCTCTCTCTCTCTCTCTCTCTCTCCCACTCTCTCGCGCTCTTTCTCTCTTTACCGTCCGACTATTCGCAGAAGCGCTTCTGGCTAAATCGCCTCGTGATCGTTTCGGGATGGTAACGATTCTAATTATGCGGCCTGAACAAAGCTTGTCCCGTAACCCAGTTTTCAAAATATCTCGGAGAACAGTTGCATCTCTACGCGTGCAAATGCAGTGTATGGGAATGGACCGTGCACGGAGAACGTGGTTCCGTATCCGAACATTTAAATTTCATCTTTCATCACTAAATTTAAAGTCCACGCCACGTTTCTGTAGGAGTGTTATATTTTATACGGCGGGGTAGTCAGAGTCGCGGATTGCCCCTGTGGACCCCCTCGTCGATGCGGAACACGTCACCGGCGCCAATGGCTGGACGGTCTGCCATTATTTTCGCATTTAAGCGTATTACAGCGGATTCGATAGCATCGCGATCGTCGAGCGGCAGAACGAGGATTAAAAAAATTCTCCGGGAAAATTTCGTGCCGGGGGTGGCACCGGTTTAGTATAACGAGAACTGCCGCGCCCATGGCAAATGCAATTATTAATACATTTTCACATCTTTTTTTGTTTTATTTCTCTCCTTCCCTCGGAAAGCACACTTTGACAGCTTAAAATTGTAGGGTAGCCGTACCCTTCAGTCTGCAGGCAGGGAAAGAGTCGGATCGGCTGACGTCGATTGGGCCACTTGAAATGCCGGACTGTCTGAGACCCAAATTATCGAGAGCCGACGAAGATTAGTTTTCAAGCACGTCTCGCTTAATTCTCATCGCGCAGCCGGCACGAAAATATCGAGCATTCGAGTCGAAACACCGATAATCCATAGTTCGATCCCAGTGACACGCGAACCATTGCCTTTACTCCGCGCAATGCCCACCGAGAACATTGTTGTTTCTTTTTTCCCCCTTTCCTTTTTGCATCGCTTCCCGACAGAGCGAACAATAATACCGCGCATTCGGGACTTTGTTCGCGGTGCATCGACGTTAATCTGAAGAGCGCTACACAGGCTAAGCGCGCGAGAAAGACGGAATTACGAAGCGGAGTTAGGCGGAGAGGTATGGGGATACATGCCGGTCGCGCCGAGGGAATGAAATTCGCATACCTGCACAAATATTTCGTGCATGCGCGTGGAAAATATCGAACCAACTTTCTCCTCTGTCCGTGGCGCGTGATAGCTGGAATACCCTCGGCGTAGGCACCACCTTCCTTCCGATATAGACAAGAAGGGGATAAATTCTTTTGCTGGATTTATGCCAGTAATTAGAGAAACGTTATATCCCTTTACCTGCCACGCCGTCTCGCGTTCCGTTATTGGCTGCGTTAAATTGATGTCGGAGGAGCGAGAAGCATTATGGCATAAATAAATTCTGAGGCATTAAGCAAGTTTCGAATTACATCTAGGAATAAGTTGCTCCACCAAAATTAAATCGTTCATTTCTGAGCATGTTGAAATTTCGTACGATCCTTATTTTCGGAACCGCGATAAATCATGAATAATCTGTAGAGAATCCCACACAGTTATCGTTCTCCTCAAGCCTACACGTGCCTACGTAAGGATCGCATCGTTGAGAATACATTGGCCATTCGTCGCCCGCCGTACCCGACGAGATCTATTATAATAAAGATATCATCTCAAGCGTCGCGGTGATACGAATGTCGAAAGTATTAACTTTCCTATCTTACGTTCCAATCTCTCTCGGCACGATGTCCAAACTGGATGCCACTGACGCTCGCAGGAGTGAGACGTGTCGCAAGTCGAGAGCAGGGGGCGGCGTAAAAATCCACGTTTTCGTTCGCGAAGGATAAATTGGCCAGTGTATCAAAGCAAATTAACGTCGTCGTCCGTGCGGACAATTAACGATTTTCTATAGGCCGCGAACCCACAGAGAGGGAAACAGAGAAAGAGCGAACGGCGTCGTTCGTTGTGCGGCTATAAATTTCATCGACCTCAGCGTGGGCATTTTGCGCGCTCCTACAGCTGCCGCCAATTTTATGTTTCGCCTCGCTATGCTGTTGCGGGCCTACCGTTTACCTGTTGGTCTATCTTATATCTTGATAACGGCACCCTCGTCGGCTTGGCTCCATTTCTGCAGTATTTCAAACCCAACTAGCCGCGCTGGCAACTCCTGCAAATGTTGAATCGAGATTGATAACGGATCTCACCATACGGATGCTGCTTTTTCTTTTCTTTTTTTAATGGATTTCATTGAATGAAAATCGCGTCCAGTCTCCATAGAATCTACTCCCCGCGAGTTTTCAGTGTTTCGAAATCAAGCGCTGCGTCTTTCGGTCGGCGACAACCCTCGTCGGAATGAATATTTTACGGGGGTATCGGTTCCACTCGGGCCGTGCCGATCCAGTGGAATTCCTCGAACCGTTAGCCCGTGAAAGTTTCATTTTAGATCGCGATTTCGATCGAACGACAGTTTAACGAACGTGCTCCGTTGAGTACGCTTTCCATAAGTTGGAACAGACGTCACTCCCCGAGGGTGATGCATGTTTCATCGGATCGATCTCCAAGTGACGTCATGTAGGTATTAACCGCGGCTTCTTTGAATTATTAAAACCTCCTGCACCTGGCGTACATCGCTGGCTTGCGCGCGTCCCATCCTACGTAAGTTCAGTACTTTGACCTGCCGGGGATTACGTAGGTACTTACATACGTCTATGCGCGATTAGTTCCGTTCTTACTCTTACCACAGGCAGAGAAGACGAATCACAATGGTGAATGCTACTATTTTTTTATGATCTGTGTTACGTCACGTAGATTGGAGGAATTTTTATGCGAGATTACGCGCGGCTTTTATTGGCATTTCGCGGCTAAAGAGCGAATTGTTAAGTGTTTGCTATAACGGGAAAAGAATCGGGTTAATGATTTAGAGCAGACTTCTTTTTATCAGAGGAAGCGCCGAATCAAATATTAATTATTGACAAAAAGCTTCTGTCTGCGGATGAAAATGTAAAACATTTCATTTCTGGATTTCATTTCGGGATCCTTGATTTATAATACCTTCTGCTAGACGATGCATCTTTTATTTAATACCTAGACAAATTAAATTAAAGATTCGAGCTTTTAGAATTCATTTGTAACTGAAGTAATTTAACAAGTGTTACTTTCTAAGTAAGATCAGTCTGGATGTCGGAATATTCACCGAATAACATATGCATATATCTTTCCCAGACGTAGTTCAATATTACGGTACGGATCATTATTCCATAATAAAATGAAATATCAGATAAATGTATGGTTCAATGGATAACAGATTGAATTCATCATCTTTGAAAGCGGTATTTATGCGGTGGACAGTACATAGAACAATTCACGGATATAACTGCAGCACACTTTTCTGATTATAGTTCAGAAAGCGATTACACGGTGTCCCAAACGTGAGGGAAGTATGCTTTGTAACTTTCTAGACGTAAGTTTCCCGTTTCCGCAGAAACTTTTCATCAACTCTTTCGCCCCCATTTCAATTTTCCCGCTAATTAAAAAACGTGCGGTATAAAACACTCCGCAAGTTTCACAGCCGTATTCTAATAAAAATGATCTTCGTACAATATCGAAATAGCGACAGCATTTCTTCGGCAAACATTTCAGCAAACTATCGTAAAGTTCACAAAACTGTACGTTAATCTATCTTTGACGACGCGCCAAATTGAAAGTCTGCCAAGTAGTTGTTAACACCAGGTTACACGCTTTATAACTGCCTGCTAAAGTTAACAAACTAAATATATGCCGCGTATGTAGAGCAACCGATAATATGCAGAAGTTGCTTGCTAAACTAAATTGACGTTGTCATTATATCGTAAAACATTGATGATAATGAGAACAGCAGGTGTGATTAAAAGTTTCGTATTAAACCCTTCGGATGATAAAAATATCTCTTCCGCAGGAATAAGAATCTCCCCCGTGAATATACACGTAAAACGATGATCAACTTAAAATTAAATTTCGCCAAGTATATATCACCTTTGCAATTCAAAACTCACGATTGTTCGGGATGTATAATAAGTATGATAAGGTCATTCATGGAGCATAATTTACGCTGAAAATGGTGTTACAACTTTGATCTTCGTACCTTCGGTAATCTCGTTCAGGGCAAGATCAAAGGTGGAATTTTTACGCTTTTCCCTCGCGCGTAATCGCGTTTTTCATGGTTTTTACGTCCTCCGGTAAACGAACAGAGCCGCAGTATTTAAATTATTCGATTGCAACATTTTTTGTGTGATAATTAATAATCTACCTTGATGACACGTTACTATATTAGTTCTGAAATGAATACATTATCTTGCTCCACAAATTACCGAATCCGAGGATCGAATTTACCTTCCGCCATAAATAGCTATCTACTTTGGAAATGTATATTACTGTACGAATCCCTAACCCGACAATTAATAATACACTCCTCGGAATCTCGGTTCCTTTATGGATATAGCTGCAAGCAAAATTATAAGGCCTAGTCGGTTATCGCACTGTCTGACTAAATCTCTGTTCACACTACTTACTATTTTCGAAGTGTCGGTCATTGGTCAGACGACTCGATGGAACTGGACTGACTGAGCTGTCCGAAAATAACTTCCCCGTCAAAATAACAATGGTACAGGCGAGAGGCATCCGTAATGGACGCGCGTAAGCTGTTCCGAAATTCGATTAGGCATTTACGCCGTGTTGTCGGTGAACGGGGGTTGTTACACCGGCTGAAAACGCAACAACGGACCCCTGCAGCGTGCACGACCGTGCATACAACAAGACAGTACACACACGGGCACACAGGTAACAGGTCCGAGTGAATAATTACAGGTCGGCCAGCTGTATCCGCTTTTTCGCGCTCGATATACAATTATCGATCCAATTACGCGAAATAGAACGGTCGATTGTGTCGTTCGTTTAAGTAAGCTTTATTCAATTCCGGGTGGTAATTGTGTTTTGACTTTGACGACCTTTATGTCGGGAGTGAAAAAAAAGAGTGGAACGGAAACAGAGATCGAAACAAGGGCGGAGAGGATCGGGATGATCGGTAACGCGTCGGTACGGACTGGACATACAAACCGGAAATATCGCGTCCACTTTAGCCAGCGGGGGTGCGATCGATGTGAATCCCTGATATCTGTGTTATCCTCGCTTTCCATCGCGTCAGTGCAAGCGCGGAAGAACACTGTTTGCAATGAACAATGAGGCTTGGATTACAATGCTCGACAAACAGTTTGTTTGCTACGTATCGGCGCGAACGCGTCGCATTGATTTCTGCGTCTGTTAAAAAGGTACACCTATCGAGAGAAGAGCCCGCGAGATTTGAGGAACAATAAAAAAAAAAAGAAGAAAATTCGGGCGATAGACGAAACTGGGAAATGCGTGTGCTCGATACGTTGTATCGTTCGAAGGATCTGTGAATCGGTGCTGTTCGCAAACAGCTGGAGAATGTAAACTGTTCTGCTAATTGATTTTTTTTTAACCAACTTTTTGTCTTTTACTGCTTTACTGTCTGTCACTGCACACCTTTGCCCTATCTTCTGAACAAAAGTGGGTAATCTTATTATTTTCGCCAAGTTGGTCGGATAGATTGGTATCTATCCCACCGGGGACAACGATCATTTGTCTCGCATTACTAATCGTCTTGCACTCGTTTAACGCTCAGAATGACACCCGTCGTAATACACGGACGTTATCTGAGCGGGCAGAAACGTGACAGAGCGATGCCAGTCGGCTACATGGGGGCCGTTGATCGATAAGACGATGCCGGTTAACTGTGCTAGATACGACACCCCAAGTTCCTATCGAGCCCCGAGTAACATGGACACGAGGAACGTGCACGGAAAGTAGTATCTCTCTGTACGACCGTTCCACTAATCGCTCGGTTCAACTTTCTTAAATAACTCAGCCGGTCTCTTAAATAGTGACGCAACGTTTATTTCATAGGGAAGCGGATGCAAACGGTACACGGATATTTCTCCACTTGCCGTCAGTGTTTTTCTAGCGCTTCTACCGTACAAAAGAAATCATTTTACGAAAGAAACCTGATCCTCCTACTCGGGAAATACCATAAATAAACACTTTCCAAATTAAAACAACCCCCCCCATTCTAGAGCTGAGTTACAAAGCTTGAAAACTGCTCTGGCAATCGTACCGGTGTTTACTCTGCGCGGCTCGTTCTTAATTAATCCGATGCTCGGAGCGACCCATCTCGGTATCGCTCTATGCAAATACGAAATGTAATGATTCTAAACCGGCGGCGGGGTTCGTATGTCGCGATACGGCCGTTAAACTTGGTCGAATCGATCAATCTCGACTCCTGTCCACGACATTCGTCCTCGAGGTTCAAAGACCACCCCCCCCCCATGGGGCTCAAAGAAAACATATTCTCCGAAGGGCCTTCAGGCTAAAAATTAATATTCTTCGCCGGGATCCTTCGGTTCCCTCGAACTATTCGCCGCCGTCTAACATCGAAATAAGTGGGGCTGGCGGGGGTGGAGGGCAGGATTATTTCCCAAACTGTCAACTAATTAATCTTATTAATTTGTCCCCGCGTTCCAACGACCCCCTCGCGGTCTGCGTGATTTATGAAACGTTTAATTAAAGGTTTCATAAAGACGCCGGGGCTCCCCCTTACACCGCCCGGACAGCCGATTTGTACTCGTTGATCTGTGTTAATGATCGGACTACAAAGGCGACTAAACGGCGAGTGAATGAAAGTTTACGGCAGTTTTACGATCACGCCGGCGTGTTGTATGGATCAGGTAATTGCTCGATTATTAGTGGACGTTGCCTTGTTGCACGGTAATTAGTTGGAATCGAGCATTTCACGACTCGCTGCCGCGCCGCTGCTGCTGTGAACAGCGGTAATCGTTTACATAATGTTGCTGTTAATAATTTCTAGTGTAGAAGCACTCACATAGAGAAGGATAATGGCAGGGGGAAATTTCGTGTCATTAATATCTTTACTTGCTCTGTGAATATCTCTGTATCTATACTTGTCTCGTTCGGTTAAAAATTGTTGAACACGGTTGTTGCGCGACCTTAGAAGGAATTACTGTCTGCCTGACTATGTCTGTGTTCGTACTACTTACGACTCCCGAAGCGACTCGATCGTCGTAAACGATTCATCTGTCCAGCTCGACGACAGATTCCATTGCCCCAAATTTAGCATTCCGTTCATGAGTCACCTGCAAAAAAAGAAGGAATCGTTTAATTTTACATTTCATTCAGACTTGACCAACCGGCTGAATGCACGCGCCACGCCATTCGATCGCGACGAGAACAAATCCAATTAAACGTCGCTTTGCTTGGAAAGAAATCGTCCGAAGGTCCGGATGGCACCGGCGACTGAGCATTACATTTGGTAATTACATCGTCAAGGGTATCTTCAAAGACACGTTGGAAACGTTGCTTTTAATCATTCTCGGACAGGACAGCCCTTCCGTGGTCGTTAGACCAGAAAGGCGGATCGAAAAGCAGTCGATTCCAGCGATGTTCGTTCACAAAGAAAATCCTGTTAGCCTTCTGGTTCTTCGTTCACGATTGGCTGACAAGACGACTGAAAGTTATTTTGTTTTCTTACTTCGATAGCTGTTACTTGAACGAATTAGAGAACTCTTCAGGAAACATTCGTAGCGTAAGATACTTCTTTTGATAGTACTAATAATTGTAATAACAACTATACTCTCACGCAAAGTGTAAAACTAAAATATAGTGTAAATAAAGCAGCAATACGTTCAAACGTGTTTGCTATCGAAAAAATCGCAGGACGTACTTTTCGTAAAACACGTAACCCCGTTCAAGTGTGGCTGAATTATGATCGACAGAAGTTTACAGGCATCGGGTACGATTCGACAGTTTCGGTCGTTGTGAAAACGAATTTACGCGCGCCATTAGCGTTCCACTGGTGGTGAAATTTTTTTGCGAAACTGTCACCGTTCGGTTTTATCGCAGGCGATCGTTGCACGACTTTTACATTTTCGCATCGCCATGACCCGTTCGTCAAACGGGAGCGTAATCAGGGATGATGCACCTCCCGAAAATCCGATACCTAAATGCATGTAGAAAAGGGGATCGCGTCGTGTGAACGGTTTTCTTTTTCGATCCACGTATTAATTACCATTTTACCAATTTGCATCGATGTAGCAAGAGCGATTGGGAAAACGCGCGAAACGCGACTGTCTCCACTAGGATAGATAACGCTTTAGAGCGTGATAACTGATAGGAAGGCGATGGTGTGTAGCATGATATATTCCTTGCGTGTCGACCTCCCGATAAACTTTCTATCGTCTCGCCTCCGGCGATAGTACCGCGAGCCTTTCGTGTCACGTTGCGTGATGATCCCGCGAAACCGCGACGGTTTATTGCCGCGATCGATCGACCTCATCGGTGATCTCCCCTCGGCCGGGTAGCGAACTCTTTTTATTAAAGTTTCGCGGAGAAATTGGGCCACTGCCGGGCACAAGAGTCGGCGACACGTTCGGGAAATTCCAAAAACTTTCGCCCGATATATATTGGTTTTAAAGTTACTGGGCTGCGTGGATATGAGAGTTATCGAGGGAAGATTAAACGAAAAAATAAGGATGAACGTGTACTCGATAAGCCGAGTTTTATTACCGAGGGGCTGGTTAATAGAATGCGGCGGAAATTACGATGGGAATCGGGTAATTCATGAAATTCTTTTCTGCGCTGGTATTTTGGAGGAATTCGAAGCCTGAAAGAGTCCGCTGCATTTCCATTATATTGTTTTTTTTTATGGGTAATTACTATTGCATTACAGTCGAACATTTATTTATTTGCAAATTGACACGATTCCTCGTGAAAAGGAAAATATATCTTCACCTGTGTGTTCTTGTTGAAATTTCGATTCCGTGTTTTGGCGTGAAAGTTTTTCCATCGCCGTCTCATAACTACGGTTTATAACTTGGACGAGCTGCGAGTAGAATGTAAATTCTAATTTTTCCGGCAATAAACTTTATCTCAATAGTAAAGTTCGTTGTCCAGGAAAAAAGGCATTGCCGGCTGGAAACTTCGTTCCACGTTGCTTCCGTACTCGTCACTTGTTCTTTCGGAAATAGTTTGTTCCTTTTGTTGACGAAATTAATCAAGAACGGGGTCATTCTCTGTTGAGCAAGAACTTTGGACTTTAATCTTGTTTAGTTCAAACTAAACAGCAATTACGTTGATCAACAGTTACAGTTCTTTTTATCGTTGAAATATAAAGAATTGTCTTGGGGTAGGTCAAGTAATTGACAAATTGGAGCTAGTCTTCGTTAAATTAATCCAGATCAGAATTTGACAACGTAAGGCTAAAAACGAGTGACTGTAACCTGAATCTTCCAGGGATAATTAAAATAATGCGCTTCGACGGATTCTGTGCTCGCAGAATTACCCTGAAAGTACCATAAAAATTATTTTCCGCCAGTTCGTCTGCCAATTTATACCCATTCGACTAACAGTCCCGATGCATATTCAAGAATCGTTACTCAAGTAATCGATATTCCCGGCCGCAACAAATTCTTTTGTGCCAGATATTGAAATTGCTTTTTTCCTCGGACGCTGCCTTTGTTCTCGCAAGCCACGCAAACCGAAATGGGGATGAAAGCTACCTTTCTCCTTCTTCCTTTACCTTTTCCTTTTACCTTAACCCGTAAAAATTAGGCCAACGACCGAGATAAGGGTGACACCACGCGGACAACCCCCACCAGCCTCGACCGTCGTTTACGCGACTCAACCCCTAACAAGTTCTAGCATAATTTGCCACTGAAATGATTCAATCGTAATTCGTTAATTCCAGAAACTGTGACAGAATTATATTGTTGTAAAATACAATAGAACACAAGTAAATGCGAGCGAACGTATGTTGCCAAAGAAAGTGTGAACGAACCCTGTTCAACCATAAGGAAAACGATTAAAATGTAACGCCGATTGCGAACATGTATCTCGAATCGATAAACAATTTTTCCAGCGAACAACGCCTGAAAGCGCGCTTGCCTTGTTGCAAAGCCAGCAATCCGTTTCCTTGGAAAATAGGTCAGATACAGTGGACACGAGAATTTCACGCTTACGTCACACAGAGCGGTGTGTGTCGGTGGCAGTTTTTTCGTTTTTAATTGTCGGGTTACCAGGCTTTCTACTTTTTCCGATTTTTTAACCGAGAGAGCAAACGCAATCGTGCGATACGGTATAACTGTAAACGCACGAACCGGGGAGGACTGCGATATATTATAATCGGTGTGAAGACTTTCTTTCAAAATAAGAGTAGTAGGTAAAACGCTAATTGGTTGAGAACATCTTCCATTTTTAGAATAAAGTATAGTAGTTAACAGAGTGAAAAGTGCATACGTGTTACACGCTGTTTCGAGAGGATTTTTTTTTCCCTATTCAAAATGTTTTCCCGTAGCTTCGAGGGCACCGTAATTTTGCGAAACTGGGTCGGATTCGTTTAGAACAAATTCAGCCATTCACGATATCTGAAATAATTACGAAAAACTAGCAGCAATGAAAAAGAAAAAGATTCTGCTTGCTGTCAAGCAGAAACGTGGAAACGGAGGAAAACGAATGGTTCGAAAGAAATTCCAAGGCATACAGGTACAATTGAATCACAGTAGCAAAACAAACCTACAATCAAAGAACAACGCTCGCCGACGGCCGCTGACTTCGTTCAAATAGGAACAAAAGACGACGGGAAAAAGGTAGATATAACACGAAATGGTGGATACAGCAGTTAGAGGGAGGGAAAGTATCCTCCTCGACGAATGGATCGATACACTCGCCGAACGATAAACCATAAACGAACGTTCAAAGAGAGTATTCATCTTCTTCACGACTGGACTTTGAAGTATCGTATTATCAGCCTTATGACTTGCTGACACAATTTTTATAGATTTCAATTATTCGATTGTAAAACATATTTTGGATTTATGTAAATTTCTCCGTGTCTCAGGGTTTTGTTACATTTTTCTCTTGGTCTTATGAAAGTCGATCTCTCAGCACCATAATTTTGTGGTGTCACAAAGTTTCACGCGTGCAACAAGCCTCTACTTTGGAGTCGGTACTTGTTCCACGGCAGACGCACACACCAACACACACACACACACACACACACACACGGCAGGCAATTCTTGGGGGTAGAAAAACAGCTGGAGGGGCGGGTACACACTCGAGGCGTATCTGGTGCCAGGGGGATGCGTGCTTTCGACGCTATTTGTTGCGTGCCTGGCCACGTGCTGCCCCAATATTCTGTTTGTCGGGGCAGCTTGGCAAAGGCTCTGGCTCTTTGTGCATCGTACAGGGGACACGCCACGCAACCAGGTCGTGTGCCTGCGTCTTGCCACGACGATGCGTGCGTGTTACACATACGCGTGACACGTGCTGGCACAGATATCCTGCACGAACGGTTCAATATTTTCTGCGCGACATTACGCGACTGCCATTTACAGACTGTCTCTTTATGGACGCTGACGAATTCCTCGGGTTGTCGTAATGTTTCGATGGGCTTTTGATGTTTTATGGGAGATAAAAGGAGAACAATGGGTTATAGCCTCGACGATGAAGGAGAAGTGTAACACCGGTCGTCGATGAGTTACAGAAATTTTCCCTGGAAGGAAATTGATGGTCCCCATGGAGATTGTCCTTTGAACTTTGATAGCCCTTCGGGATGGAGGACCAAGATTCATATCGGGCAGCCTTTTTCCCAGGTCTAACCTGTTTCCCTCACATAGTCCCCTGGTACTTAACGATCTTAAAACTAATAACGCGTTTGAACTTCGTCCGAAGGAGTTGAATTGGGGGGTCGAAGGCACAGCTCGAGACACAGCTCCGGATGAAAGAAAAGACACGGGAATGCATGTATTACGACATCGCTCGGGCAACAATAGCGCACATGTTACTCTCCGTTCCCGTAGTTATCCTCAAAGCTTTCGCGACACATTTTCCTCGCGAAGGAAGCTTACAGGAAAGCGTCGTCTCACCATGCGCGACACGCGAAAGCCCCAACTTTCCTCGAATGCCGCAACTGCCATGTGAACGTTGCTCAAAACGAGCGACTTCATTTGTATGTTTATCGTATAATCGTTGATAGCAAGTCTCATTTTGCATTTCGTCGTTCAATGATATTTTTTCGCGTCGATGCAATTACTAACTAACTTTATGCTTTTGTATGTTTCAGGTGAGTTTGAAATTCGTGCGGGGCTGTCCACCTCCTAAATTCACTGTGGAGGAAAGGGATGAATGTCGGTAATCGAAGCGTACTAATTAAAATTTCGGTGATAATTCGACGGATATTAGAAAGTAGCTGTATACTTTAAGGTAGGCCATTCTTCTTTCCCGTTTCAATAACACTGTCGTCGGAATATTCGTACAAGGAACCGCTAAATGTGAATATATGTACGAACATTTTTTTTCGCGGGCTCGAGAGGCAAAACTGCAAAGGAGTGTACAGATGATAGCAGGTGCATTAGTCGAAGTCGTGTGTGCGGGTCCCCAGGAGAAATCATAAGGTCTTACCCTCGAGCGTCCGTTGTACCGGTACCCGCGAGGGCGAGCGGCCCTAATAAATCCTAATACTAAATCACCCCCTCAGCCAGCTCTCTCTCTCTCTCTCTCTCTCTCTCTCCTATTACTCATATTTTGTAACGTGGCGCGTGGATGCGGACGAGCACGCGGGACGCACAGGGAGCCAGCTTTGTTTTCGAAATACTAGACGGGTTTACGTTTCATTAAATGCGACGTGACCTGAACCCGTCCGACTGGCATTAGGTAATTGCCTTACCAGGCTGAACCCTATCGATTATTTTTTTTTTTTTTTAAATCGAACTCCGAGCCTTTAATTAGGGTAATACCCCCGGTTATCCACCCTCGTCTTATCCTGCGCGACGTCTGTAATTTGTCCCGCTTCCGCGGACGCTTTGTGATCTCGTTGGTCTTGCATTAAATTCCCATCGCCCAAAGTTTATTCGCGATGTGTATTTCTCGGTATTAAGGGAATAAGCAGGAATACTAGCCAGTCACCGTATCTTTCTACCCTCCTACAGTACTAAATGTTAATCGCTTTATTATTAATTTAATACACTGTCGTGGCTGTTCCCGTTATGAAAAGTACAGCAGCAAGTTAAACAATTGAAACACCACCGTCTCGTTAGCGCAGCAATTTATCGTACAGCAAATGAGCCTGGCTCGTACAGGCCTGTGTTTCGAAATTGATCTCACGTCCATGCAACGCGGGTTCGACCATTTGTCGCTACTACGCGATATCAATATCAGTTTTGTCAAATTATGTTCATGCCTCTGTTCGGCGTCAGCGCAAAATCAGCGGCCGCCTCGACGTGTAACCGAAATGTAATTACACACACACACACACAGACCGGCCCGGTAAACACGTGCGTCCCGATATTCATACACACGTTCTGGCCCCGTACACCCGCCGGACGTGCGCTCTCTTGCTCGTGGCCCCTTCGTTGTGTCAGGGCAGGGGAGAACAATAATCGTACACGGCCAAGCGGGAATATTGCAGTGCGTCGTGACGCGAGAAAACACCAGGTTCCGAGGCACTTTTGTTTCCCGCTACGTGATCGGCCGGTTGGCGTGTCTGTAAGTGCCGTTTTTACGGCGCCGTCGCCGTCATTTCTGTCTCTGTACCCGCCGCGGATAATTATATAGGTAACGCCGACGGTCGCGACGATTTACGTCCGTGCACCGCCGGTGCTCGTGGCATTGTCTTTTGTTAACGCGCGTGAAACGTCGCTTTAACACCAGGCAGCGGTAGCCACGGTTGCTTCAATGGCATCCTTGTACCACGGTTTTTCACCTCGAGCCTGGGTGCCACTGTACGCACCCCTTTTGTATTGTTCCACCGTGGCGGTTTATGGATCGCGCGGATCCACGCGAATTTAAGTGGATAACACTCATGTTATACTGAGCATCCCAAGCTTTTCGTGCAACAAAAATGCTCACCCCTGCTGAACGTTGCATAGTGTTTTTTTCCGGGAGATTCGCCTCTGCTTCGAAGCGAAACGTTTTCCCACGCCATAACGCACACCGCGACGGACCACTGTCCAACGCGTGCCAACTATCTCGTCGTTATCAAAATTGCATTCCAATCACGAGTGCATTATAGGCTTCGAGATAAATAATTTGCGCGGGTGCGCGTTTCTACGGTTGGCGCATCGATAACGAGCCAATTAGCGTGTTGTCGCCGCGTAACGATACAAACGCGATCCACCGATCGATCGTCGGGTCGCGTAATCGTTTAAAAGGTGACCGCGCGCAGGGTCGAATTCATCGGCGCCGTGCGTTCTCCAGCGTGCTTACGGGAGCCGCTGGTTCCCCCGGCAACAGGAATTAATAGTTGAACGAGTCTTCACGTCCAATTATACCGCGGCGGCGTCACTTTATCGCGCGATCGCGGCATCGACGGCCGTCAATTAATTTCAGGAGGCACGTTTCGACGCGTCGATCGCTATTTTCTTTCCGTGTTCGACTACTGTATGGCGAATCGCGATAATTACGCTAGAAAGAGACGGGCCTTCGTTCGCCGGACACGTTCTTCCTTTTTCTTCCGCCTCTTCTTCTTCTTCTTCGCCTGTTCTCTCGTTCGAGAAACGAACTTCCTCTAGTGGAATATATATCCGAGGCTGATTCGAATTCTTCAGGCTAGTTGGCGTGATTGCGAGCAATTACGCAGTTTCTTACGTGGCCCTTTTTCTCCAGCCAATTATTTGCTTTTGCCGAAATTAACCGCAAATTGCGGAGGGACTCACGAATCGTGGCTTGTCTTCTGCCTAGACTCCCATCCGGCTGCCGCAGCGTGATGATTCACGATGGCACAATAGCAAAATTGCTCTCGTAAATATTTCAAAATTCAGGGCTAATTAAGGAAGCATCCCAGCAACGCGAACGTCCCCCCCTCCCCCAAATATCCACCAGTCGATAATTTACGCCAGGATGCTTCGCGTAAGCCACTGTTATTAATTTTCATCCCCTTTTCGTTGCATTCCCCGTGGATTGCTCGGCGCCAGAAAAAAAAACAGCGCTCGTTGTCCGGTTCTAGAACGACCATTCGTAACGCCCGTGTTTCGCTTCGACGCTTTGCACCCAGAATAAAAAACAGCTCTGCGCAAAATTATAAAAAAAAAACCATGACAGTGGACAGAGAAAGGAAGAAGAATCATAGGAAAAAAAATTGACGCGTGCGGAATTTCGCGTTTCGCGCGTATCGTTAGGCGACGGGTTGCGGGGCTGGTTGCGGCGTTAGAGGTGACGGAACCGGTACCGCTGGTGGCCTGCTATTTGCATACGTGACGCGGGGGGGATGGTAGACGAGACGGAGGCAGCGGAGGAAGGCAGGCTTTAATGCCCATGCATCATGCATATTCAAACCCCCGGCACGGTACAGCTGTACGCGGAAGCTAAATCCCAACGCGCGCCTCCGCCACTGCTCCCTCTAACCCCCCAGGTACCCCTTGTTACCCATCTCCGTCGCTCTTCGCAGCGGAACCAGTTCAGACGTGTGCACGCGTGCCTGTGGATGCGGTCGCGTGTATATGCATAACTCGGTCCCAGTCCGGTCTTTTCTGTCTCTTATTGAAAATCAAAATTCAAGCGAATTAAGTTGAGCGGAGACGCCGCGGAGGTAGAACCGTCCTCGTTCTCATCCCTGACTCTTCGTTGCGCTGGTGTCGGGGTAACTTAGCACCGAACATCGTGAATTTCTTCGTATCTTGAGAGAGAAAGAGAGAGAGAGGGAGGTTCTCTGGTTTGGAGTCGATGTGTTGCTTCCTGGCCACACACATACTCGTTTCTCCGCCGGCGGGAAGTATAATTGCTCAATCGTAACCTGGCCAGCGCTGTAAGTGGATCCACGGTGCCCTCACCTGCGGCTGGGATAATTAAACTTCGCAGACGTGGCTGAGCTTTAAACTCGCTGCCCCCGATGAGTCAAGGGGAAAGGTTCGAGCAAGTCGCGGCCCTCGATTATAGGTCGACCTGATCGATCGGGGAGTGAAAGAAATTCTTCTAGGGTGGCAGGAGCGGTTCGAGTGGTTCATACAAGTCGGATATTCGATCCTTGCGAGGGCTGTGCAAGTTTCGCGGCCCCTTTTTGTGCGGCTTTCTGTTGAGGTCAACGGTGAGGACCGCAGTGGTGGATACTGATCATCGTTGCATTCATTTCCTTCCTTACTTTTGTTCCAGAGTTGAACATTCAGTCGATCCCGTTTATCGAGTTAAAAGTTGACTATTGACTTGTACGAGCAATGGAGAATTACATTTTTCGATGATTGAGTAATTATGCACAGACTGAAGAATTGCGCGTATTAAAAATACAACGAGCCTATTATTCCTCGCATGTCCGATTTTTAATAAAGCGGATACATCGTGATATTTATTCTACAACGTGGAACACGCAAATTTCTTCGATATATGCATGTCGTTATCGTTGCTGTAATATTACACGGATGAAAATCGTTTTATATTAAAATGGAACGATTGATAATCGTTGCATGCGTTTACGTTGCAAATATCAGAGGATTTCCTCATTCTGTTACGATATCGTTTATGACCCGATTAATATCACATATCGATGGCCATTTCATGTTAATTTTGTTTCTCATTCAACGGCATTAATGTTATTTATTTCACAGCAAAAGCTTTCAGACATAATCCCAAGTAGAAAAATACGCGTGTAGTCAGACAAATTATCACCACATTCGTTGAATTCCGTCATTTCATCGTATAGGGTAACGAACGTAGCTTTATATTCTTTTATTTAAAAATTGCACCTTTTTCCTTTACCACGGCTCGTGTACCTCTCAGCCCAATACCTGAAATGGTCCCTTAACGATAACAATGGTTAGCGCAGACCCGAGCTGATCGGTCGCAATCTCTCCTCACCAGTCGCGGCTTATTTCACTCGGCTGACATCAAAGTCATCGATGAACGCCACTCGCCACGAATCGCATTAGCTAACGATGAATAGAAGCAATCCCTGTTCATCGAGGATAGACGCGATTTTGTGTAAAATTGGGAACGAAGCGGTAATAACAAGTTCCAATTTCCCGGCCGCTTTCTCGTACTTTCCTATCCCAACCCTTACGACCGCCTGGAGCAGGGGTTGGTCGCAGGAACATCATGGCGACCGCCTCGGGGGCAAACGGTGCTGAATAGAGGCAGGAAGAAGGCAGACAAGGGTGCAAAACCGGCCTCGGCCCGGGCGAGTAGCAGACAGTTCAGCCAACTTTCAGATTTACACCCTTGCTGTTCGTTCACGGGCCGGCTGCTTCGGTAGACAGGGAGAAAGAGAGGGACTCCGGGATGGCCCAGGACTCGCTCGGGATCCTCGGCCTCCTTACACCGTGCAATGCTCGATTTTCTTGCCCGAGCGTACGCGCTTGTGTCCGCAGGAACCGGCCGACGTATTCGATCCGGGGAAAGTTCCTGTTTGACTATCCGCGTGCAGGTCGAGACCTCGATCTCCGGGGCTCGACGGTGTGAATGTCGCACTGGGCTTTTGTGAAAGCCAAGCCTCGCCTTGGATCACCGCGATTTAGTGCGTCGTTTGCTCCACGGACCAAGGCGTAACCGGGGGAGTCGTTGCTTCTCGAACCGGGCGACTTGGCAGATACGCGAGAACCGCTCCGGAATACGATCCGCTCCGTTCTACCGCGGTTCTCTTCGTATTCGAACGAACGGCCTCGCTCAGATCGGTTTTTATAGTCGATGGCCTCTCGGGTTTTCTTCCATGCGCTTCACGTTAATCGAAGTTACGGGGGAACTATTGGGTGTACGTTTCCTTTGATTACGTGCACTGCACTAAATTCGTCGCTCCGCTTTTAGATTTGGGAGTTACACATTCGGAGCCCGTAAGGGAGTCCGTAGCCCCTGGTCTTTTCGTTAGTAGTATTCTAATTATGTCGTGAAGGTAAAAATAATCTTTCACCGATGACAAGTGTCAGCTTTCCTATAGTCGACCCTTTTTACGAGCCTTTCACACAAGGGAACATTCCGCTCCTAAAATACTTCCAACATCATCGAGTCTTTATTCAAATAATAAAAGTAAAGGCGTATCTATACACTAGGGGCACCGCGTTCACTCAATAAAGCCCGGCAACAACGAGCAAAAGAACCTCGGTTCCTTTACTAACTCCGCTTGAATCTTTTTTTCGTGATCGGTAGATTGTCTCGCGCGCCACATCAAAAAAGCAGGTTAAAGACTGCGGAAAACACGGGCGCCTGTGTCTAACAATTTTCCGATAATCCGTAAACCGCCACAAAGAGACGAAAACCGCTGCTGTGAAATAGAAAAATCCGGCCGGCATCGTAGCGTATATAGGGGTGGTCTTGTCCGCCGCGCATGTACGCGGGTGTTCGAGCGGATTAACCGGGCTCTCCTCCTCGCATCCCGACCACCCGCTGGCCTCTTCATCTTTAATAAAGGACGAAAGTCTAATGTACTTATCGCCCTCGCTAAATATAAGCGGCCGCTCTCCGAGCACTCTTCGGCGTCAAAGAAATGTAAGCAGCTTATTCATTTCGTCGTTTGATAAATACCGGCAATTAAGCTTAAAGAGCACGACCGGAACGCGAAAAGCCCGGCTAGAGAGAGGGGCGATGCCGATATGAGGAGGGAACGGAGCGGGCGAGCGCGACGAGGAAGAAACACTCGTGAGTGAGAAAGGGGAGAAGTCGATGCTCGCGCAGACGTTCAGCAGGATTCACTGATACACCGGTGGGGGGGGGGGCGTGGGAGCGGGCGAAAGATAGAAACGTCAAAGGACGAGCAGAGGATAGTCGCGCGGAAGCGGAAGACCTGCGAGGAACAGAAGCAAGAGCGGCGGCGCGGCCCTTTCTCTTCTTATCTGCGAGTTTCAATATACCGAGCCCGACCCCAGTTTTCCGTTCGCGCGAGGCCCTCGACGATTCGACGTCGTCTTAATGCAATAAACGATCTCATTTCAGTGATAACTCTCTTGATGTATCGCGAGCAAGGGCTGATTTTCCGACTTGCGTCCGGCGAGGAGAGGTCAGGAAGAGAATCGAACTTTCTTCTCCATCGGGTACAGATCTACAGGGAGATCATCCCCTGTGGATAGATAAGCTGCTCCTAAGACGTTCCTCCGTTTATCTGTCCACTCGTCTATGCATGGCTTCCCTATCTTCCGTGCTTCGTTTAGACAGCGTCAGTTACTTGTACACGTTTTTCGAACTACTGCGTTTCTGAAAAATGCGAGTGGGTAGTTTGCGATGAAATCGGACTTTTAGACTAGAGGCTGGAGGTGACACCTTTTAACTGATTGCTTATTAACACATTATTTTTTCGTCGCCTATTTCGTGGACACGCTGTTCCCGAATTTCCAGTCGGCGTCATGCAACGCGGCCCCTGTACAGTGGCTTTACCATGCTGTCGTGAGTCACGATACAAGGGATCCAAATTCGGGACAGCCTGATAATAGTGAAACCCTTGGATCCATTCTCCACGCGTGACAGCCCGCGTCTATTTCCTTTTTACGCGAACGTGTTGCATACATATTTGTTCGTTGACTCACGATTTATGCCGCCGGTCGGGGTCGACTCGAGGGTTCACCTATTAGATAGACGTGCACGAGCCTAGAATATTCGCGAGTCAGGTGTCTGCTATTGGATTTTGCGGCCGGAATGCCGAATACGGCAACAGCCGCCACCCGCTGAGGAACTCGGATCGTGTCGGACGTAGCTCTTTACTTTTTCAGAAGATCACATCCCCCGATTCCACTTCTCTAGAACTAAATGATTTACAGACCAATACTTAACCGTGTCCGTTACGATACACCGCAGTCTGCTGTGCAACTTTTTACCCCCAGTTTCCGTAAACCGGATCTGACTTGCCAATTCTTTCTCCGTATTTAGAAACACTTCTGATTAGTGCCATTTTACGCGGAAATACTTCCGATTAGTAACTGTATAGATTGTTTAACGAGAAACATCCGAGTCGTTCCCATTCGAGATGCCACAGAGGCGAAACGAAACGGAGTGAGACGGTTCCTCTAGCGACGATTTTCGTTCGTTTGAACAACGAGGCACCGCGTGTACGTTCCCGTCGACCCCAGCCAAGAGGTATCGCAGTGGAAAAGTAGTAGATTTTCGAGCGTATTTCACCGACGAAGACAGGTGGCGGAGTTCCTTCTCCCTGCGGCGGCGTCGACCTTTACTTCTCATTGGAGTTTTCGCCGGTGTTTCCGGGTGAAACAAGCGTTTCGCTGCGGCGAACTTCGTGTTGGAATCAACGGAGCGGTCGGGCCGAGCGGTGCCGGTTGTATATCAGAAGGAAAACGTGGCTAGGTACATCGGCCAGGCATGAGGTTTAACGGCTCCCACTAGGGCTGCCAGTTACCACGGTCCGATGCCTACCCTCTCGACCTGTCCGTCCCGGAATAAAGATGGCCGAGGGTTGCATCCGCGCTGGGTTATCCTCATGGGATCGCACGAGGGAATATAGCGTGTACGTACGGGAACGCGTCTGCGTGTGGCTGCGTCATGAAGAGAAAGGATGGAGTGGGTTTATTTTTTGCTCACTGCATCCGGCGGAGGCTTGACGAGAGCGTAAATTCTTACGCGCCGCCGAAGGTGATACCTCGAGAACAAGATGCTGGGTTGTATGAAAACTGTGGAACGGTTTCGCGATACGTATCATACCGCGGTGCCTTAAGCTATTGGCTTTTAAGTAAATTCTTTACTATGTCACGATTACAGTGTATTATTCTTATGTATAAGAGCTTTTACTATCGCGGAGATCTCGAGTCACGCTGCTAATTCTATTACCGCATTCGGGACATAATTATTATCGTTCCATAGGGTTGCATGCGCGATAGTTCCCGCCGATTAGGTTCACATTTATCGCTGAATTATCGTTCTCCGTCGCATGTAATCAATCAACTGCCCTTTGGATACACTTTACCCAAGGATACACGAAATACGGCGACTTACAATATTCAAGGATTTATGCAGCGAAAAGTGGGGTTTATAGGTCGAATCTCTAGGTTGACTGCTCGTTGCTAGCACGGCCAATTCGAATCGGACTTAACCAGATGATCGATGATCTTCCGACGGTCCGTAGCCGATAGGGGATTTGGAGGCTGGTTAGATAAGCGGCAATCTTGCGATACATCGGTTAACGATATTAAAAGCCGAAAGGAGCATGCATATTCATGGCACCGGTTACATTTTATCTGATTGACGCTGGCAGACGCCGCCAGGGAATCTTGACGCCCGATGTAAACCTGCCAGAAGTTGATGGATTGCGGTGCCGGTAGAAAGCAGGTTACCCAAAGGGACCGAGGTACCCGCCACCGCTTACACTTCACCCCGACGTCGGTCTAATTTGAATTTAATAGGGGGTTAAGTTTCTGTTTATACGCCCGATCTTGTACGCCTCGCATCGTGTCAGTAACAGGGATGTTTTTCGGCGAACAGTGGTAACACCGTCCGCACGAAGTTCGATTAGCTTCTACTAGGAAGGGTAACCGATGCACGCGGTATCATTTAATTATACTAGTAATAAGATAATAGAAAATGAAGCGGCTTAGCTACTCAGCGTCTACCTCGCCATTGAACCGTCCTAGCTTCCATTACGCTTATGAGACCTCCCGAAATGGTTTCTCCGTTTCGCGGAGGCTCGCGCGCGCGGAATCGGGGCGAGCAACAAACGAGAACAAGGGCGGATGCGAATGCGCGAGCGAACAAACGAAGATACAAAGAGAGCAGCTCGGCCTCGCGTGGCGAAATATTAGGCAGGTCTTCGGTCGGGCCGCATTGTGTTTCGTACTCGGGGAAATGGCAACGGTTCCCAGATCGACCCCGGAATCAGTCTGAAATGTACGACAGAGAGAGAGAGAGGAGAGGGTGGTCCGTTGCAGCTGCATCCGCAGTCTCCCTCGAGCGGCGCGACGCAGCGGCCACGAGGCGGCTAAAAATCCAATGAATAGAGGGACCCGAAGGACCGAGAGAAGGACGAAAGAGTGGACACAGCAGCCCCCGGTTCGGTGCTATTCGTCGATACAGCAGCCGCGCTGTCGGCTAAATCCCACACCGCTTCTCTGAATTATCCCCGGCATTACGAAAAAGTAGGGCGGCATATTTTAACCGCCTCGACGCGCCAAGGGCTTCGGCTTCCGCTTAATTAATCGTTCCTTGGAATTTATCGTCGTCTCCGACACAGTCAGTCGCTACGATTTCGCGGACACTTCCCCCCAAGACGCTGTTTATCGCTTCGCCGCTTTATACGGCAGATTTGTTCACCTGGACCGTTCGCTGGTTGGTCGCAATACTACGCTCTCGGCGTGAATTATGCGAAACAATATCGAGTGCTGCCGAATTTTCTCGACGAGTTGCAGGTAGTCGTGATGTGTTCAACGGGGAGTTACTAGAAAAGTTGCCTCGCAATAGGCGGCGGAGAAGTGTATTTATGGCGGTCAGGTGCTACAATTTTGGGAATCGTTCGATAAATTATTTCAATATGCACTTGCTTCCGCGAAGTGCTTTCAAAATTGTAGCGGGGTGAATAGCACAAAAAGAATACTGTACACTCGGACTGTAACGCGATTTTTAAAGGAGGAAACAAGTATCACTGTAGACTTTTTTTTCCACCAAGGAAAGAGAGGGTAAATACGATTATGTTCGAATTGTATTCTCGTCCAGGGAGAGACCTCGGTCCGTGGCGCGACGTAAAGCGCAGCGAATTTCGCCGACACCCGGCGAACAAAATGCGGCAGAAGCCGAGAGGATGAGCTCCATGGGGCAAATAAGCTTCGACTGTGTGGACGACAGTACTTTCCGACGCGTATGTGCATCGCCTAAATAGGATGTGCGAGAAACACATTCGATTCGATGTAGACGAGGAAGCCGGATGAGATGGAAAACAAAATTCGCGTTCACGGTTGTCAGAATCCTGATATTATCCCTCATATTACTCTGCTCCAGACCTTCGCTATTTTTAGCTTTATTTTACGAGCACATATTCGCGCGATAGTTTCTCTCGTGGCACCGTTTCGAATGAAACTGTTCTCCGAGATTGAAGATACATAATATGTACTTTTAATATAACAGCCAACATTTCCTCTCTTTTTTTTTGTTTTATTTTTGCTGTAACTTAATAATATTCTTCTCTGGCACGACCGACGATGAAAACGTATAAATTAAATAAGGAGCATATCTTCATCTTCTTCTTTCGATCTGCAAAACGAACGATCGCGCTGGCGTACCCCGTTATATTTATTCCACAGATATTTACACTTGTATCTAAATTTACAATCAACCCCGAAACAGACGGTGGCGGCGATAAGAATGTCGAAAAAAGGAAGGGAGAAATAGGGGCTGATTTACGTTTCCGTTTCGTCCCGTGTCCCTCGATCTGCCGACGTGGACCGCGTGCAAGTATACACGCGGCGCTATTTTTCATACTCTTTGGACGGTCGCCGCGAGACTTGACAATTTATGCGCGTTTTGATATTCTCGCCCGCGTTTTTCCTTTTTTTTTTTCGTTCACTCGCATCGCGAATATATTAGACAGGGGTGGGAAGAGGCGACACGCCGAGCCAGCGTTACAGATAACATCGTGGGCCCGACGAACGAGTACGAACGACTGTGCCACCCTAATAAATTTGCGCTCTTGATCCCATAAAAATGCATTGGACTCGTTGGAGCTTCTATGCGAGAACGGCGAGCTCTTCGCACTAGTGCTAGGGAACTGTGGAATAACATAATTACTTAATATCTGCTAATACAGCTCTTTTATTTAAGATGAGATGCAGTATATATTCAGTGTTCATTCCTTGATCAAGAAATCGGTACGCGCAAAAAGTATGTTAAATCACCATTTCTTTATTTACGCAATTTTCATCGTACAATTTATCAGTTACATTACATAGTTCATACAATAGTGTGGAATAAAACATATTTTACAATTGATTCAGTGCAAACATCCAAGCAGAGCGAGAGATCGTAAAAGATATTTGGTACAAGCCACTTTCGAATTCCCTTTGTTTAAAAAATCAGAATACAGAATGTCGTAAGTCGTCTTTAGAGGAAAGCGAAAGCAACCGGTGGATTTTTATTTCAATTCGCGGCGCAATATATTATTTGCGTGGCTTTGGCCAGCGGTTACACGCGCACGTTAGTAGGCGTATACGAAGGCAAAGCCACCCTCGTCTACCCACAAATCCTATCCGCAGAAGCGTAGAACCTTTCGCTGGAGTCAAGCGTTTTCTATACGTCTGTAACCACGCGAATAACCTTTAGGCACCCACCGCCCCCCCGGCCGATACCCCTGCGCCTCCTTTCCCTCTTTCCACGCGCCCGCCATCCCTTGCAAATTCGTTCGTTCCGCCGATCTATCGCTTTACGGTCTGGAATTTATTTTCCACGCACGAATGCGATGATTGGCTGCGCGCGTCCAATGATATGGCGGGGAGTAAAACGTCACTGTGGTTTTCCTTTTATTTCGTTCTTCTTTTTTTTTTTAAGACTCTGGGGGGTGCTCCGGGAAATAATATATCTTATTGTCGGAGACACTAAAAATAGGAACCATATATTGGGATGATATAAATCTGAGCTCTGGCGAATAATAAATCGTGCACAAAATTCATCGAGCGTTCCGTAAAATTTGATTTCCTCGGATAAATTGCGGTTAAATTTTTTTCTAGGTCAGCCTACACGTTCGAACAGATATACTTACGCGTGTAATAAAGCGCATCGGGACATCGTTTCGTGCGTCCGAGTCGCGCGTCAGACTGTCGCGATTTCCAGCGAATAGGCTTTCCGCTGAAATCTGAAATCGACAGGTTCCAGCGGCCAGGTTCGTCATATCAGGGGGTAATCGATTCGACCGTACCCGAGGGAATCGACGACGATACACACCCGCGACGTTCGTCCGCTATCCTAAGAGAGGACGGCCTAATTCGAGCTAGTCGGTCATGTTTAATTCAGCCGTAATATAAATTTCACGTGAATCGTTTCATCGTCAAAGATCTCGGCGAACGTTCTCCGTCTTAAAGCAGCCCCGAACGGTATCGGCGGTAATTCGCTCCCGAACTTATCGTTCATGTTTAATTCAACGATCATCCGATACCAAGATGGACGTGCTTCCTCGCGGGATAGGTAGAGAAACGAATTTGGCAAAGACGTGCACGCGATGAAGGATTGTAAAAAAGAAACCAGAGAACTCCGTGGACCAGGTTTGCCGAAAGTATCCGCCAAGATTTACTTTTATGCGAATGCACGACGATGCATGTAAAATACTCCTTTACATAAAATGTCGCAGGAGTTTTTACCCTCCCGCCCCTAAGCGAAATCGTCGCTCGTAAATTTCGGCATTGCAGAGATATCGACGACGCCCACCTGGACAATCCCGAGGCTTTATTTCGGAATAAATCAGCGCTATCGTCGCTTAACGAAGCAGCTGTGTCCTTCGTCGCTTCGTTCTTCAATTCGTTTAACAGTGTTCAAAGCTGCATCCGGGTGTGCAGAATCTCTATCGATTTCCCTGGAAAAAGCTTAGCCATGTTACTTGATACTCGAAATTGATTTGCGAATGGGGGAGAGAGAGAGAGAGAGACTTGGAGCACGAAGAAAGAAATCCCAACACGTTTTAAGGACCAATCATCGATCATGATCCTTCGAACGAGCAACGAAGTTCGGTTTAGCGTCTTCGGTGTCTGCGACGGCCGGTGCGTGTTGTAGACAGGCCCTGTCCAACGTCCCGTGGGACGATCTTGTCGGCGGGCCTCTGTCATTAACTGGTCACATTGTACGTCCGCCTAGCAAGCCCGGCACGATATTGCATCTGATGTGAAATCTGCCAGGCTGATCGTGGCCCGCTACTACTATAGTCTGCGTGGTTACATTCGATAACCTCGTTCGGCCCTGTAGTCGGCCGCTTGTTCTACTCGGCCTAGCGAAAGAGAGACAAAGGATAAGATTCGAGGGAGCGGACACGGGACACGTCGACAGGATTATAGGGTCGACGCGGCCACCGGGGTTTCCCGTGGAAGGCTCCGAGATTGAATTATCTGCGATCAGGGAGGGGTTTTGGCCGGCGGTTATCGCGATAGTGGAAATTCGGGGAAAACCGAATGGCCACTAATCATGTAGCCCCGAAATATAAAGAGAAAACTCGGGCTACGACGGGACTGTCTGGATATTGTCGGGAACGAAGAGCACAACTATCTGCGGCGGTCACCGACCGAACGTCTCCTAAATCATCCCAATACAGTCTGTGGCTCGCCTTTGCGGTGTACATTGCGAAGACGCTGCACGTTTTCTACGCTGGGCAAATCTTTGCATCAAGTAAGGGATGTTTTCTCTGTTGACCACGGAACGCTCACTCGATATCATTAATCCGATAGTACACAACGTCTCTGCCTTTTGACACGAGGTCCTGTTCCGGTAACCGGGTCAAAGGCTTGCCCATCGATGTGGCGATGGTGTTCGAACGTATCCGCCGCAAACATTCCGCGGGACAGGACAGATGTGGTACATTGCATCAGCAGTTGGCGGTGATGCCTCTCCGTCGAGGTGGTATCCTTCGGGGTTCCGCAGATGTGCCGAAAGCCGCACTCTCTCCTACGAACGCGCGCGCGCGCGCGCGTTATACATATACACGATGGTATAGAGTAAACCACCAGCACGGGCCTGGCTATTCGTGGTTTTGACAAGCTCGGGACAGGCTACCTGTCGTTTCAGTCCGAAATTCTCGGTCAATGATTATTAAGCGTCACATCTTGCGGCGACGACGGAACCGCGAAACGCGGCAAGTTCCTAATTATCAGGAGCGTTTTGTCCGGATAATTCGTGCCCCGTGTAGCGGAAATGCCTGTGAAAGCGGCGCAAACTTCCCGTCGCTGCCGGATCGTTAAATCCAGGAAGGTACTTACTTTTCCGGATTCGTTTGCTTGCGAAAACTTTCCGGGTGCTGGTAGGGTTGTTGCTGAATTCTAATGACGGTGTTCCGTGAAACATATGGCGATCTTCACTATTTCAAGCGCAGTCCAGAACCAATCATAATAAACATACGTCAGGTCCGTTGAAATCGAAAACAGCATCTTATCGTTCATCCTCGGCGGAGAATCCAATTACGCGGAAACCACTGACCTCCGACCTATCGATGCTGGCTAGCGGCATCACTATATTCCGATGCCGAAAACTCCAAGTTTCCTTGGTCGAACCTATAATTGTATAGCTGCCGCGTGAAATGAAACTGCTGCGGAGTCAAAGGCATTCCTTCGCTTTGCCAACAGTATCGCATTCTGCAGTCCCACCGACGAAAGGCTAATCCCTCTCCGGGCCGTTAAAACGCATATAAGGAGAAAGGGTTGATGGTGGATGCGATGGAGTTGTAATATAATCTGGTAAGGTGGATCGTAGAATCGTTGTAGCCGGTGTTTCCGATATAATGCGTTAAACAATATCCTATGCAGCGAGATGGACCGTTCGCGGGTTTCGATGATAGCCGCGTCGTGGTTCACACTCAGCCGAAACAACCTGTCCGAGTACTGCTAGTCGCATTCGTCACGGGGCCCTGCACCCTTCTTGCTTAACAGTGTAGGAGTAACCCTGGTCCGCAACGTCTAAACACGCCGGCGTAATAGCGAGCCCGCCGACCCTGCCGCTACAGAGCATTGTGTGCGCATACTGATGTTTCATTAGCCGACTGTTCATGCTTCTCCTGGCCGTCAATCAAGTTCTCCAGCCTGCGGCGATCTCCTCAGTTTCACCAGACGTCCGTCCCGGCCCCGGCCGCGGTATCAGCCAGCTAGGATCGCTTTATAAGGGGATTACAATTATCCGATGTTTGATTACCCCTTCCGCGGTTGCAATCTGTTTAGACGCGTTTACTTGCAGCACGGTTTCTCTACCGTTTCCTATGCGGCGTGCACTATGGGATCGTAGGATTCCGCTGGATCACAGTGACGTCAGTTCGTTCTGGTCTTCGGGATAAATGGATCGACGTAACTCGCGGTTGTTGCGGGACTTGTTCGTTTGCTTGGTTCATTGACGATTGCGGAGAATGGGCACGACGACGTTGCGATTACACAATTTGCCCGCGACGCGCCTGATCCGTTACCGAGCCTCGCTCGGGGACTTAATTGTACGGGAGGAAGTTGCTGAAAGGTTGAGCGGAGGATTTGAGATTGCAAAAGGCGAGGGCTTGCTTTTAAGGCTCTCTCCTTCACAGTGACGATTATCCTGTAATGTCTGTTCTTTACCAAGCATTGAATTTCATACAGTATTCAATGTCACGTTTGTATGTTTCGCGTGCCGTTGATCATTTTGCGTTAGTTTTCCTCATCGCGAGATCGCAGATAGATTCCCGACGGTATTTTGACGTTTAAAGTGAGATTGACCCGCGCGCAGCCGCGACAAATGGAAACGCGCCTCAGCGAAATCAATTTATAAGAGGATCACAATTATCTCCGCGCTCGATCTCCCTTTCGAATTTGCGCTACGGTCCGCTGTTATGCTGGCGGTTGCCAGCGACGAACAGTGAACGCAAATTCGAACCGCACAGTGGGCGATTCGATGGTCGATTGTTGACGATGTCGTGATGCAGTGACCCACGCGCAATTGTTGCACACGTGTCATTTATTGCAGCCCGATTGTGTAAGGTTCGAGTAATTACACGCCGGTTGTTCAAGTATAATTGTTTTCGTTGATTAGTAGTCAATGGGCGAACAAATAACGCTTTTGGCGAATGTCGATTTGTCGTGCTGAATGCTATAGAGAAATTGCATTGTGATTTTGCAATAATGAGAACAATATTTGCTTAAACTTCCACTATCATTATGCAAACAATTTGAGTCTCACTTTCCTTCAGTTATGCCTTTCTACTTATTTTTACCATTCGCATAATGCTCTTCAATAAATCTGTATAGAGCACGTTCATGTGCATCTAACTCTATAGACAGAAGGGTTTCAATCGCTTCACGCGAAAGGGATTAAAATGATCTGACTATGTTCGATTACTTCTGTAATCCGGCCAAGCCGACTTACTGTCGTGTCACGTGCAAGGATTTCGAGAATAAATCAATATGACATTTACAACTACTCTAGAATAAAATTCCTGTTAAAATGGAACACCACCGGTTGGCTAACCTTCGACCATCATATTTTTAGGCGTAACGGAAATTCCTACAGAGTATGAGGCGCAGACATACAGAACAAAAAAAAAAAAAGAAGAGAATACAAAACGCTCATGTGTTTCAGCGCGAGCGAGATTGCTTTGTCAACTGCGGCGTAAGTGACAAGTAGGATTGCACCGCGCGGCGTATTATCCCGCCGATGTTTCATTACACTGTCAATCTCCGTGTTTGTCCGCGAGGCCCTTACCCGCAAACCGATCGACTCGTTCTCATCAACCGGGCCGAATCGCTTTCGCCAGTCGCTTTATAAAGGGATTACCAATCGTCCACAGTTTGATTACCATCCAGCGCGTGTGCCGAGATAGTTAGCCCTGGCCGCGGTACGGGCACGCGAACGCGATTGTCAACGGCGGGTCGCAACCAAGCGCGGGATGCAGTCGATTCCCGGCGCAGCCCTCGAGTATTGCAATTATATCGCGATATGCTTTATACTGAAAGCTATTAACCGTCGGTGGGCCAATTCCGCGACGCGATTACACAAACTTCATCGAACCAGGGCCCCGCGAGTGTCGGCGTAATTTAATACTGCGATCGCTGTATACACGCCGGGAACGCGATTGCGAAGCTGGTTACAGTGCGGTTGGAAAATTGGCCAGTTAAAGTAAACGCGCATTAAACGCTTGCGAGTATCGTCTATCGTAATCTTTGCTAGATGAGGAACACGTTATGAGACGCGTTGTTATTTCAACGGATGCAATCGCGAGGGAATTTATGCCGTAGCCCCGTACACTCCTAAATAATTATACGTTTCACGTCGCTGAAATTGCATTAGAGAGACATCAAAATCTTATTGCGCGTCTCGAGTATTACGGTTCGCCAGGTCGTAGTAGAAACGGTGAGCAAGAGCCGGAGCTAGTGTACTCTGTAATTTCCCCGAAAATCTTTAATTACCGGCCTCACGGGACACTCCCACTTCTCTCCGTATTACGACGCCGATCGTGGAGAGCCTCGCGATCCGAGGGTTCGTAACACGCCCGTCGAAATCCGGCCGTGCATGTACGTGTACCTAAATGGAATTTACAATGGGACGATAATTTATGCTCGACGAGAGTCTCGCCCCGGTCGACGGCGAAGCAGCAGCGAGCGCGGGGTCTCGTGACGAGTTTCAGCAGAGGGGGGGAGAGGAACGGAGAATTTACGGCGCACCGTTGCTCCGGGGGTACACGTTCATAAAGAACACCCCTGTGATTCCCGGGCCTATTAAAAACTGCCACACGGCAAACTGCAAATATCTTCGCTGATACCGCGACGACTCAACGACCGTGAGCAACGTTGCTCGCCCTTGTGACGAATGGCTTTCACCGGCGCGGGGCTTGAGAAGACGGGCGGGCGGAGGAGGGTAAATGCCGCGGGACATTTCGCCGGGTATCCTACGTTTATCTGAGCATCCTCAGAAATGCTCCAGGGAAGAGCGGAGAATGATGCGTGGCTCGCACCCTCGGTCAGTCCCGCGTGGACGCAAGAAGGGGTGAAACGGGGGTCGGTTTGTGCAACGTGTGTGATTACGTTGGCAATTACTCCCACCCTCGGCACGGACAGGCCTCTCCTTCCACCCCGGCATCCTCCGCGTCGTTCTCGTCCGACGGCGGAAGGGTTGTAACTCGTTATTAGCGAGGAACAGGAACGGCTCGGAGGCAGCCAGGTGATTATAGCCTCGAAGTAGATTCCCCAACGATGATAAATGCCCATCCGTAGATCCGATCGTGCGCCGTGCCCTTTGCTTTTCTCTATCGTTCTGCCCCTATTTCTCGCTATTACTCCGCCACCCCTCCCGTCTGTATTTCTACGTTTCTATGTATATCTTGCCATCATCTCCGGGCTCGTCGCAAGGCAATACTTTCCGCGCCTCGATTACCGCGATTCGCGTTCAGAAGTCGAAAGAGATTGGACGGTCGAATTTAACCCCCTTTTCTGTTTTCACCACCCTCGGTGGAAGTTTCTTTCTGCGATTCAGATTGCCGATAAGAGCACGGTGTAGCCTTGAAGTGAACCATTTCGTCGCGTGTAGATGGGAGTGTAAAACGTTTTATTGGACTCTCTTGGGCGCGGAGGCTGTTATTAAGGCTAACTAAACGCAAGGTTAAATCGCTGAGGGAAGGTTAGTTCTTTAGGCAAAGTGGAAGGCGACACTGTGTGGCGTACACAAGCAGTTTGCGAGCTCTCTGGTGAGCACTGGGAACGCGATCGTCCAACGGTTTAGATAGAATGAACAGGTGTCGGGGTTTATCTAGATCCAGCGGCGTCACGCAAAAGTGGTTGCAAACGGTGCAGGAATAAATCATCCATGGTTCAACAATCGCCAGCGTCGACGTCGGCGGTCGTTAGTTTCGCAGGGACGACGGCTGTCTTTCCACGGTCGCGGTCGAAACTGATTCTCTCCTGCTCGTTACACCCTCGTGGAACGCCGATGAAAGGGCCTCGATACCCAGCACGAAAATCGCGTCGAAGGATACCGAGATCGGGAAGAGACGGATTCGGTTGGTGAATGGTTTAAAGAGGGACGGTGAAATGCGGAATTTAACCATAAAAAGAGATAGGGATGGTAAGATAAAAATGGAGATGCTAAGGGTCAATCAAGAAGAAGAGTCTTCAAGGATCAGCCGGAGAGAAAGGGGCAGCAGCCTTCTCCAAGTGGATCCTTTCATGCGTGTGTGTATATCAGGTCCCGGTAGAATGCTCCATAGAAAAGATTCAAGAGTCCTTTGAAAATGACTGCACGTTTCGCGGTAGTTAGTAGGTAGCCACTTCACGTGCGCAAGTAAAAAAGAAATTTATTATTTATACGAAAATCGACTGGTCCGAAGATTCTGCTAAATCTGTCGGCAGTCGATTAAAATCCACCGACGGACTAATCCAACTGAATCGTACTTGATCCAAATTCACGCCATTTCTGGTTGGCTGGAATTCTAGCATGTCGCGATGCACGCGATCCGTCGTTATGCTTCTCGGTCTTCCAAGAGGACGAGTCGCGAGCGCGATACGATTAACATACCGAAAGTTGCGCCGTTATTCGGATCAACCAGCCGAATTGCGGACGACGACTGTTGAAACTCCGCGTGCACGATGCGCATGCATCAACCACGGCAATTTGGGTCATCGGGTTGACTGCTTTCTGGAAATGTATCCCACTCTCGTGTACGTCTGAGTTTTGCTGTTAACGAAACACGCGGCGCGGTATCCCGCCGCCGCAGACCTTACGTACTGCATACTGACTTCTGTCTTTCTTTGACGCATGCTCACGCGAAATTGAACTTCCAACAGGTGACGGGTGATCGAAGGAAGAGATTTCGTTGGCAATTCCATCTACCGCAATTGTAGCGGTTGTGGCTGAAAAGCGATTTGAAGTTACCATTGTTAATGCTATTTAAAGATTATGCATTCCATTGCTGCGATGCATTAGGTTCGAACAAATAAAATGCAATTTTAAGGGAGTGAAAGAAACTGCCTGCGGCTGCACGCCGCTGACCTCGTTTCCCAATGCAGTGTGCATTGCATCTCGTAATGACCCTTGTCTCGTATACATCTCGGCTAATTATCGAAAGCAACAATCGCGTTACTAATTAAGCCCCGTCCGACTCGGCTATAAACAGCTGGAAACGAATTCATCATTAAAATACTGGCCTGACTAGCTTATCGAAAGCCTTGGTGATTCCAATTGGCGTAGGGATAAGTGTATTGATGTGAGTCCGTAGCTCACCGTGGGAAACTATCAGTAGATGCGTTTTGCCGTTGCCAGGCGAGTACGAGGCGGAAACAACGTTTCTTCGCTGAGAAATTTCAACGCGTGAACAGAATTCGATCCACACCTCGCATGGCGACGTCGGTAGCCTAACGAATCGTTAATGTAATTAAAGTTTGACAGGGGCAGGCCGAAAGTAGGGCAGAACGGAAGCGTGCTACAGGAAAGTAAACGTGATTACTGGGTACAATTACTATGCGACTTGTATTCCTTTTCTTCGCCTGTTTTAGGTTCACCCTTCAAACTATTTAATGACTCGACTGCGATTTCAGTTAAGGAAAGCGAAACGAAAAGTATAATGCTCGGCGGGAAGCATGAAATGAAATAACAAAAGCGAAATTTGTTGCCCCATTAAAAATATCCTTCTTCTCCACAACGAAAGGAATCCCGGAAGTTACCAGCTATAGGGATCAAGTAGCATCTCACGCAAACCCTCCAAAAAGTATTTCCATTTCATTAACACGGTCGCACTAATCAAAGGAGCATCAACTACACGATACTATAACGAGAAGTAGTACAAGCTCTGGCGATAGTCGCTCGCGAAAAAAGGTGTTCCCCATTAATCTCTACCCGTGGCCCGCTGATGTAAGCCTATTACCTTGATTAAAATATCCAATAATCGAATTCGTCCGAGTAGGATAACGACATGGTAACAGAGCGTCGGAAAAGCAAGAATGCAACAGAGCGGTGAGAGGGATGCAGCGAGGGTAGATTTATACATGCGAGAAAGATGGGCAGACGCGAAACGGTGGAATGGGGTTGATTAATGAGAAGGGAGTGACGTGGCGGTACGCCGCGCACCAGCCACGTTTCACCCCATTTCATCTCCACTTACCCTCTCCTCCCACCCGCCGTTTCGCCCTCCCTCTTTCTCCCTCTTTCAACGCCGACAGTTTGCTTCCTCGCCGAAACATTTTTTCTCTCTTTTCTTTTGTTTAATTTCGTCTTATCTGGCATGGTTTCCGTCTTCTTTCCCCTAACTTAGCGACTCCTTTTGTTCAGTCAATCCGATTGCTGTCTACCCCGTGGCGCCTCTTGATTCGTCTGTGCGCCACTTTCTTTTTTTTTGTTATCGCGGAGCAGATAGCGATAGCGTGTAAATATGTTCGTCGGAAGTATCGATTCGCTGCTACTTTATGCGCAATTCTACGTTAACGGTGACAAGCGTGACTCTGGCCTTTCAGCAACAGTGTGGTGCCCAGCATTCTTGACCAGGGAACTCGTGCTGGATAACGGCAACATTGAGTCGCCATAATTCGCGATAAAAAGCCTTGGCACTAAGGCCAACGGAAGCTTACCATCGTCTGCAAAGATGGCAAAATTTATGATAACACTTTTTCAACTCTTTCATCCCCTATTTAGATATGCCGTTCATCCTTCCTGAGTTTAATAAGGTAGATTTACTCCATTTCGTGTTTCGAGACTTCTTTCGCCACTTTTTATAAAAAAAAAATACGCGAACGAGTTGAAAAAAGCGTACCGTTAATCAAGATACACCCCCGTCCACGCGAGTGCTTGTTTCACATTTACCCTCCCGCTCTCGTTTCTCGAGCCCGTTTACGTGCGTGTTTCGTCCTTCGTATCTTTTACGCGTCCGGGATTCCTCGAAGGCTACTTTTATCTAGATTTATTCCACCTAGCTACGATCTCTGGGGAGATCTTCCCCCTCATTTATGGGACTCTTGCTGGCAGGTGAATCGATTCGCTGGAGAACCCATGAAATAAATTGTAAATGCTTAGCCCGCTGTCCATAGATAGAAATTTCAGTGAATTTCTCAGTTTCTACGTTCCGAAGCTTCGAGCGTTACGTTTCGGCGGAACGATTAATTTTATCGAAAGCGGGGCGCAATGGAATTTTTTCTCACCGAGGCCAGCGACGCGATCGATATTTCGCCCTTGATTCCTGCGCCACCGCGCCGAGTACTCCAGGCATTCGTAATCAAATAACTTTCCCTCTCATTAGAGACTCTCGAACGGTCCCGCACGGAGCGGCGGTGCATTCAACGCACTATTGCGCACTCCCGGAAGGGAAACCGACTCTCCGCGTACCGTCTTTCATCAGGGTATTCTTTTACCGTCAAAGAGAATGCGCTCGGTAAATCAGCGTCAATTAAAAGTTTCGCCGTCGCATTAACGAATACCGTCCCACGGCATGCACGAATTAAGGAACCCCCCCCCCCCATCTGATGTTACGGGATTCCCCGGGAGCACTTGAGAGTTCGCATGGATATCCCCGTCGGCGTCGTATAGAAGAGTGTATTGTCGTGTCGAGGTCGCCAGATCCGCAATCAACGCGGGCGAGTTGGAAACATGTCAATTCCATGAAGAGGCGTGAACTAGACGAACGTCGAAGGGTGTGTACGCATTCACATCTGGCCAACGAACTAACCCCCCCGATCGCGAACTCTTCTGATGGACACGAAAGGAGAAAGAGAAGCCGCATTTCAGAACGGATGAAAGCTCCTAGAAACGCGTCAGCAGGACCAAGTCCCACGAGCCGAATCAATCTCCGATCAAAAAAGTGATTCGCTGTTCTCATTTAAATCGGCTTATACAGCGACCAATTCTTAGCGCTTACAAAGTGGGATTCATTCGTGGGAAATCTTTCGTTACTTCGATAACTTATTCGGTAATAAGAAATGTATAATATATCAGTATAGAAAATAGATCTTATTCGTTACGAACAAGAATTGCGACTTAAATTCGAATGAATAAAGACGTAGTGAATTTTATCGATGGAAGCAGTGATATTTAAGGAGAGGATCGGCATTTTAGCCAGCCAACTTTCAATCGACATTTTCCAAGGGGCCGATGAAGTAAGTAAACGTACGTTGATACGATCTTCAGCATACATTGCAGTAGGAGCGTCGCAGAACCGTGAACGCTCGCGAACTGAGACGCGAACGATCCAGATAACCGGAAGGCCTGAACTTCCCCGTTCCCTTATCTTTCATCTTTTGCCCCGATCCACTCGATTTCAGTTAATTCGAACTTCGCGCAAACTACCCCGGCTATTCTCCCCTTGCTTGTCATTTCCCGAGAACGACGGAAATAAAAGGAAGGGAAATACGGGAGTTACTGGATACGTAGTTGCGCGTGAATTATAGTGAAGGACGAAAGGTAGGGGAGTGAAAGGAAGGTTGTAAGAAATAGTCGTGAATAATTTAATGAGAAGTTAATGAACGGAAGCAACTAGTTGACAATTATTCAATTCAATTTAATTCAACTACTATTTAAAAAAAAAACTTGCGCTCTTTTCCATAATTCATTTCCTAAATAAAGTTTCTTACGAACAATCGGATCGAAATTTCCATATTGGCTGTGAGGTGGGCTACGATGGACAGCACCTTGCTCAATTCGGATGGGGACTAAAATAATAATAATAACCTTTGAAATTGGACACGGTACGTAGTGGCTGTACCCTCGTAATCTTCGGTGGCCATATGCCGGTGGTGCTGGCTGGAACGAAGCCAGGCGAACGTAACAAAAAAAGAAACGAGCGATTGCATACCTAATCCGGCATTGTGCGGATCGGGTTAGGGCGCCTAACTTTATTCAATCGCGACCACGCTTCGTTATGCTCTCGCATTTCGAAGGAAGACGAATGGGAAGGGTGCTCGAATAGGGTTGCTCTCGGTGCACGTGTCGCGAAACCCTCTCGCTGCTCGATAAGATGACACTGATAAGGTACCGCCGGAGTGGATACAGCGCCATACGCGGCGCGGATAATCGCTCACCGTCGCGAATCTCGGGATTTATTTTCAATTATTCTCCCATGGAGAGCACTCAACTTTCCTCTTTACTCGACAATAGGGATAGATCAATGATCGATTTCTCGATTTAAACGTGAATCCACGTAATATCTACTTAATATTTAAATTTATTTAACGTTCTAGTCGCGGATATCTCTTTCCTCCTTGTAAAACGCAAAGTGTTTCGTGAAACAATTCGGAGTTAACTTTATTTCGCTTGTGATATTGATTCGGATATTGTAATATTGCGTGCCATGATATGTGACACGGATAGTTCTATATCCGTATGTATATGTACGCCACCCCTTGAGTAACTATTAATAGAAATATTTATGAAAGAGGGTGAAGCTCAAAAAAAAGAAAAGATAACACCCACTGTGTTCTGCTACGAATTAAGATTGTATCGCACGTCTGACATTAAAATAATGAATTAAAAATATCGGAACGATAATAAGAATGAAGCATGAATAGTTCCAATCATCCCCTTATTCACTCCCGGTAGAAGCATTTCCAGGAACGCAACACAAAACCGAACCTTTCATAAAGCAGCGATAAAATAACTATAAATTAGAAGCTTTAATATCCGTATGCCTCGCGATATCGATTCTACGAGCAAAGATATGTTCGATCGTCCAAGAATTTCGTCAGCTCAAAAGTCAAACAGGGGAAACGCGCGTTGCGACTACTCTCGACGCACGTGGCACGCGGTTCGTCTGCGTGCTGATAAGGCGTCGCGCGTTTAAACACGTGCCTGAAGAGAGAACGGCACTGCTGGCGCACGTGTATATGCGACGAGAACGTTATCCCAAATGCTCGTTCCTGCCGTCATTCACGTTGGCCGGGGCTTAATAGGGATCTATCGAGCTTGCGTGAAAGCCAGGTCAGCTGGTCCAGTGGCTGGTTCGAGAGAATTTCTGGTAAAAGGTGGGCTAGTATGCTCATGTCCACTTTAGCGGTAGATACTGTTAATATTATTATAACGACGAGGAAAAGAGGAACACAGGTATATCAAACTGTTTTACAGTCATAATCACGAAATTATTTTACCTGATACAACCGGAATACAACATGAAATTTTCCGGATCTCTCGTAGCCTCAAATTAATAGCGAAGCGTTGTACCGTCAATTTGGCCGTAGGAATATTAACTTAACCGAGTAAACATTCCGTAATGAATTCGAATTACTCTGAAATTATACCAATCGCGGGAATAGCGAGTAATTACGTTTCAGTGATCAAGAGAATTGTTCCTCAGCGGTTTAAGAGCAAATCGTTCCCTATTGCCGCTCCGATCCCGGATGCTATTAGCGGAAGTATCAACCCGGCGATTTTAATATCATCGTCAGCCATAACTCGGAGTCGCATTGACCGGGCAGCGAATCGATTTATTAAACTCGAAGCACACCCCGAGGACCGTTTATTCCGAAACGGAAAAAAAATGAGGCGCTTCGAAATGCCGTTTCGTTACGGCGAAATAGAACTTTCGAGAACCTTTTTTGTTGTCCTCATTCACTGGCCCACGGGACTGTATTTCCCACCGTTCAACCCTTTCGTGCCATCGGAATTCATTCGGCAAGCGGCGAAAGTTTGTTACGCAGAACAAGTCATTTAATCTATTTGTATTAAGCAAAGAAACGTAGATATGATTTGTTAATATTATTCTAATGTATTATAATGGTACGAAGTGTGCAGCCGTACAATTGTTAAAGTAAAGGGTTTGAACGAGTTGTTAAAGTAAAATGGACATCGTTATTTTACCAATTGCAAGGTGTATTTAAGGTATAAAGATATCGCTTTCGAGATTCTCGCACACAACAGCAAATTGCACGGGGGTGGGGGGTGGCGGTAATTTGCAAACGCTTCCGGGTATTAAGCGCAATATCGCGGTTTGGCACGAAAGGAAGAATGTGACCCAGATTCATTTCCGAAACTGCGGTAACTCCGTTTGGTACGCATGATCGCGTTCAGCTCGTTAACGATTCCGATATCGGACTGCCCTCGCAGCGCTTGAGCTTTCTGTGAAATTCGCTAACTCCTGGCAATCCGATTGAAATGAAATCCGAGGCAAATTAAACATTTTTTTACCAACCTGAAGCAGATGAATTTTACGCGAAACAATTGGTTCTGCAAATTCGGGTTCGGAATGGACATATGAAAGGCAGTTTATTATCTTAAACGCGCGAAAACCATTCGACTTTGACTACATACATATCGAGCTGTACTTTCCTTCGTTTTCATTTCTTTGCATTTCTGTACGACTCGCAAGAGCATCGGAGGCAACGAAAAGAACTCGGGGAAACGAAATGGCATTGGTTTGGTTAATTGAGAAATAAATCTTGTGCGAATTAGCTCTGCCGGAAGCACCGAATTCAAATGGATAGCTACCGGCTCCGGGGTCGTTTACTGTAATCTCGCGGTGCTAACAGCCCAGGGGGAACGATCTTATCGCCGTGTGGTAGCTGAAAGTACTTTTTTTCGTCCACTCGAAAGTAAGTTACGCCAAACAATCGTGGCCATGGTATTTTTCGATGCGCGATCCGCAACAGAATACAGTCTTGCCCAGGATGCAGACGAACGCGCCTGGATAAGACGGAAATAGAGGTCTGCCACGCGCTGACCCGACGCAAAATTAACTTTCACGCTGGTGAAATTGATCGAGCAACGTCTCAATGAACTCTCGGCCCTCGACAGGTCGTATGTACGACCGCCCGATAAAGTCGGCGAAAGTTGGCCAACCTCGGCGAACTGGTACCCGGAGATCAGCGGGGCGGGCAATTTTACGGCGCGTTGAAAATGGATGCGTTCGAATGGACGAAGGCCGGCGGCGTGGCAGTTATATCAACTAGCCGAACGAGCGGCAGGTGCGGGCATCATCTTCTATTCGAGCGAAGCGATTTTATTGCTGCAATAAAATCAGAATAACGCGCGCGACGATTCTGCCGGACCGCGCTGACGAGCCGGAAAAACGAACTGTCGTATTTGCGAGCGAATATAAATTTTCGACTGTCCCGCGGGAGAGGCTAGTCCGCGTCGATTCGCGGCCTAACAATGCCGATCTAACCGACTGATCAGAAGTCCCGAAAGGTAATGTGCGAATAATTTGCTAGAGATTCAGGGCATTTGTTCAATCTTGTTAATTGAATATTTAATTTTATTTAATAACGTTCGATACGTTTCGAACGTTGAAGCATAAAAGATTCCGAAAATAAAAAAGCGGAAGATCTGATTTGCGTATTCATTGATGAACTCACGGGCAAAGAACGCTTGAGAACCCGACTGGGATTCGTTCGGTGCGAATGCGCGAAAGGCGGAGAGAAAGCAGGGGATGCGCTCGTTTGTGCAGAAACGCCGGTTGCGGACCCCTTTCACTCGATGTCAGCCCCTTCTGATACCGCATAAAATATAGTATTGTTCGCGCTCTGTTAGTCTAGAGTGGAGAACGAGTATATTTAGGAAAGGGTGGCTTTCTTTCATATGTTAAGCAGATCAGTGTCGGCCGCTGAGATAGAGGGTGAAAAAGAGGGGGGTGTGGGGGTGGAAGAGAGGATAGTAAAGAAGCGAACGTCGAGGATGGCGCGAACGACCCTTCGACTTTTTCCCTGGAGAACTCTACACCGCAGGCTCCTAAATGATTGCCGGCTTGACTTAATGTCGTGAAAAATAGCCGCGCGCTCCTGTGCATATCAGCGATATTTTCCTTTATAAAAAAAGCTAAAAGCAAAAGTGATGAAACCAATTTTTTATCGTCGTATAACTCGCAAGTTTACATTCGCCGATCTACACTCGTCGCGTATGTTTGTTTCAACATCGTAAAGAAACTTTTCCCTCGGCTATAAATCCGTTCGCCGCTACACTGCGGACCTCGGAATTAGTTCAATATTTTAGATAAGGACGTTCTAAAAGTGAGCCGCATTTCAGGCCAAACCCCTTTGTTGGCACTGTAGTGAAATTTTTATTATACGGTGCATCCTCGCGAGTACTAACACCGGCACGCCACACGTGAATTAAAGCTGTCTCCGATTTTACGAGCCGGAGAACAGCGGGACTCCAAGCGTGTCCAACGTCTCAAGCTCGGAATCCAAAGCATCCTACTGGTTCCCGATTATTCCGAACGAAAGTCTGTACGGCGAGGGTTGGCGATCTTCACTTTGCCGCACGAGCAGCGTTAGAAGGACACTTTTCTTTCTCGATACCGTACTTCAATTTCATTTCAGATTTCAGTTTCTAAATGAAATCCCGTGCAAGCGAGCTAATTGACGTTTCGCCCGGAAACATTTCTCATTTTCAATCGCCGCTTCCCGCTTCGTGTTTCGTCTGCCAATTGAGGTTCGTTTGCTGTAACGTAGTTCATATCGCCTCCTTTTCCGCAATAAAAGCGGCTCCCCATTGATGAAAAGAGAAATGTCAACCGCGGTGTTACGTGGCGTGTAATTCTAACGAGCTTCGTGGCACCGATACAAGCTGTTAGTTGCCAAGCTTACCACAAAACGGGGCGAGAAGAGAGGCGAAGGCGGGGAGGGCGGACAAAGATCGCAACACGGACGGGAGCAGCGAGCGTTATTATAAAAGTCGTAATGAAAGTCTAACGATCCGCCAGTCCGGCGACCAGAACGTCGGCGAAATGAATCTCCTCGAGATCCACCCTCTGTTGCTTGGCGTTTAATCTCTCCGTCCACTTTTGCTTGCAGAACACGTGAGGGAGTTCAGCTGCGGGATGCTGTATTACAGGACGCTCTACCTGGACAGCAAGAGGGACGCCCTATACGTCGGCGCTATGTAAGTATAATCCTTTTCGTCGCGACTGTAGCTCAATCCCTGCACATTGCTTTTTCTCACGTAATAAAATGTCGCGCGATGGAGTGGCCCCTGTTTCGATAAAAAGTTGCGTTTCGTTCGTCGTCAAAGGGGGAGCGACGGAGCGGAAAAAAAAATTGAGAGCCGTGCGCGTGTGTACATTCGCGTCGCGAATTTTGTATCTCCGTGATTAAAATTCTGAGAGCGCACCCATTGATTAAATTCCTCCGCGACATCGAACATCGGATTATCCTTGCTCTGCGATACACTGTACGTTACAGCGGCGTTGATACACGCCGGATTTCGCGATGATAATTATCGTCGAGCTGATTGCAACGAATTATCGCCCCTTGTATCCCTCCCAATCTTCGATTCGTGTATCTTTTCAACGATGGATCGTGTTTTATTCGTGCCCGTATATCGACACGTAACTTCACCGTTATTTACCCACCCTACTGGGGATTAAAATGAAAAGTATCGTTCAACGTAATTCATCTTCAAACGTAAACGCTTCTCACTGTAGCGGGCAATAAAAAAAACTCTTACATCCTTGTCGTATACCGATAACACAATGTTCTTAGCGTTTGGCTATCGTTTCTCTTTAAGAACGACGATCGTTGTCAAGGGAGCAGAAAAAGGGGGTTGCTTCGCCGTGGGTGGATAGAGGGATTCTTACGAGGACGTTGCATCATTACTACCGAAGTATTATTTCTTGATTCGGTTCCAACCTTTCCCTCCTCCCCGCTTTACTATCCAAGCCGGCTATTCACTAGAGTTTTCTTTTGTGAGCCTCCCTTCTTAATTTGGTAAATGCCAGCAAAATGCTACGCGGCTCCAGTAATGGAGCGGCTACCGGGGGGGGGGGGGGGGGGGCAACGGTCTGAAAGATGTTGCTGGATACACAAATCGGACGCGAATCTCTTGTACGTACGAGACTGAAACGGGGGTCGTGTAATATACTTATTGCTACATTGCCAAATTGTGTCGTGAATTATGTGTCAACGGTTGGAGAATGTCGTGTTGATCACGATTTAGGAAATTCCGAAAAGCTGCCTCGGTAAAATGAATACTGTGCAAAGTAAAATTTATGAACGCTACAAAGATTTCCTTATTTTAAAAATTGTTCAAGTTTTACCGCGAATCGCATTTGACCACGGTCGTAATCGTGTCGTGAATGATTTATCTGGCTTGCAATAGCAGGTGAAGGGTGCATATCGAAGCGCTGGCCAAGCAGTAACTTCCTGTTCGTAACTTCCTGAAATGGTAGAATACAAAGAACTTTTCAACCTGGATAGACAGGTATTTCGTCCTTTTATGCGAATACATAAACATCGACAGAATCAATCGCTTGTAAATGGCACAGTGCTCATTAGGAATAGTTGCTTCAGGATCATTAGGAATATTGTATCGATTACATGTCGGACTTTGTTGAGATCACGAATAGAAATAGTAATCGTGTCGCGGGGATAGTGCGGATTATGTCCACAAGCACGATTCAATTTGTTTATATTTATCGTATTCACTGCTGCGTGGACCATTTGCTAAATAGACTGGATAATGAAGGTTTAATCCTAATGATGCTCGGTGAAGTAGCGTTACGCTAATCTAATTGGTCATTTCGGGCTAGTTGGTAGATATTCAATTCAAAACGCATCGACGGGCGAACTATTAAACTTAATTTCACGATTAAATCTGTTTATGCGAAAGAGAGATTAAGTTGCAAGAGAGAATGAACTAAATAAGGGTGTTAGGAAGGGGGTGACGACTGCGTAAGACGGCCAGCCCGTCAAAGTAACTTCGTTTCCGTAACGAGATGAGCGCGCTACAGTACAAAGAATAGGACTCAAAGGCAAAAACGCGATTTATGATAAATTGCATTTTCGAACAATAAAGAGCAAGAGGGAGAGAAGCTGGTTCCATTTGAACGTTTCCTGTTTTCTGGCTCCGTTCCATGGCCTCGTTTCTCGTTTTCCTTTACCCATCCACTTACACGCAGCCACCCCACCCACCTCCCACGCCATGCACAATATCGAATTCCGATAAGAACTCTCGCGCAAAAGGAAAACGATCCCGACATTCCTCTTCCAATGATGCGAAACGATTAAGCTCTATGGTCCCCGAGAACGTGCCGTTTCAATGATGTGACTCTCGATTTCAGACGAAAGGCCGCTCCGGACGGGCGTAGTTTAATTAAAAGGCTCCGGATAAAACGCGCCGCGTTACTCGCGAACTCGAGTTGATCCCGCGCTTTGTAGGAGCGAATCGTGTCCGGCTGGTTCGACTGGGGGAGATACTGTGTTAACCGTTTACGAGCCGGTTAATTAAATTTCAAGATTGATATTCATCGAATGGGATGGAGACCGTTGACCGCGAGGCGAATAATAAATGGAAGCGATAAGATTAGTTTAATTGCAGTGAAAAATCCAATTGATAAGAGTAGAAGGCAGTGATTTCCAAATATATACAACAGGTAGCTGCAAAAAGAAAATAAAAAAAAACGCGGAACAAGAGAAATGAGTATGTATCCATTGCGCAACAGATTTACTTTTCTCTATGAACGTCAATCTCGTCGGGCTATTTCGCTCCAAATTATTACCGCTTCTGGCTCCTCCGCGTATCGGCCGAAACAAAGAAAAACAACCCCGTGCGGTCAGGGGATTTCGTAAAAACGACGAAGAAGTATAATACGCCTGGCGATCGGATGAAAAATAAACGGCATGAACGCTTTCGCTCGGTATAATGGATAACGGAGCGGCCGAGCGATGGAGTTCAATCGATATGTCAAAACAAATTGCTCGATAATGCCTCGACCTCTGGATCCGTACTAGCGCGCGATAATAAATTTCTCCTGCCCGTGTAAGAATCACGCTGGTTTCACGGACGTATCGGGTAAGAAAAGTAGAGAAAAGCGGGGCTATAAAGGCAAGATGGGAAAAAGGGAAGAGTAATCGACGCGTGTTCCAAATTTCTCGTTGATAGTGATGAGCGATGTAAATCACAATTTTGGCCGATGCGAATTCTCTCTGATCGCATAGTGCGTGCTTGCTTTTTTTTTCGCGTTGTTCGGCCCCCGTGCTTCTCTTTTATGAGCCCCTTTTATCCCAACGTATCGTCGACAAGGAGATCGATACTACATGCAAGCGTCGTTCCTCGTTAATTAGAAAGGTGATACCCATTAATTGTAGTTTGAGAATCAGCGACCGCGATGCGGTTCGCTCCACAATTAAGGCACGCTAATTGAACGTCTCCAATTATGAGGCTCTGGACGGTATTGCCGACTAGACGAGAAAGAAAAGAGCGTTGTAGGCATCGCGCTGCTTACAGCAGAATCGCATTCGCGAAACGCTGTGATGACGAGGGAGAATCGTCGATCGCGAGTGTTCCGTAACTGTGAATGGCAAAGCCCTTACGCCTCCTCATCCTATTTCCCGTGATCTTATGGAAATTAACTTTCACCGGCGTTCCACCCATTCTTTTCTTCCTCGTTTCACTCTCTACGCGATCCGTTATTTTCTCGCGGACCCCTTTATTTCTCTTTGGTCTTCTCAAACCCTCCGAGGCATATATTACCGTGGTGGATTTACGTTCTTTCCTTTTCTGGATATAGATTCACGCGAAATAAGAATTCATGATTCTCACGGTGACCGGTCGGGGGAGAGATTAAAATTGTACAGATGCTACATATATTCTATTAATTTCTAATTAAATATCAAACGCGTATGGAGAACAGGCAGTATAAGAAAGAGTTTATACGAGTATTATGGGTGAATAAAAATTCACGCGAACCCACTCAGCTTTGTTTCGCTCGGCTAGCTCGAAACTCCTTTGTAGTGCGAATAATGAGATGCATTGCGCTGCGTTCATCAAATAGAGTCCAATTCAGTTCATGTCACGGTTCGTTCTCTATCCTGATTCAACATACGCCATTGGTGCGTGTGTACCCTTAATGAAAACGAAGGCTTGTCACAGGAAATAGATTCTATTTTCGGAACAATGCAAATACGTTTTTAGCCTTCTACGAATTCGATAAAAGACACTGTTCGGTCTTAAGTGTTTTTTTTTTTTATGAAGGATCAGTAAAATGAGAAAAATAATTGAAGCGCTGAGAATGGTAAAAATCTCTTTAAAGAATCGTCCTCTCCCAACGTGATCCCCTTACATTTTACATAATCAAACGGGCAGCGGTGTTAGGCGATCCCGGAAACACGGCAAACACATTTACCGAATCAATTGAAATCCGACGAACGTGATTAGATTTCACACATGGTCGAAGATGACCGTTTTAGTAACTGATACACCATAATGCAGCATGAACGCTCCAAATCGGGAAGCGTATATTGTTATAAAGCGCCAATAACCGCGATAATCGCCTCGGGGAACTACGTATTAGTGATTCACGCTATTCTTAATCCTTCGTAGGATTGCAGGATACTTTGCTCGTATTCTATAATTACAATTTCCACCTGCAAAATTATCAATATCCGCAAAAGTTTGTATACTACCTACGAGGAATCAAAAGTTACAGTCCATTAAGGGATGGGAACTAATTAAACTCATTGGATGATTCGTAGCCTCGATTATTAAAAGCACATCGTTACATTAAATAGCAGGAAATAAATGATCCCCGGCGGACTCGCTGCTGCGAATAGCAAGGATGCCCCTTTCCAGTCTCCCCGATATACGTACAGTCATCGAAAATTTAAGGGGAGCGATGGGAAATGGATCCCGATACCCCGCATAATGCATCGCAACTCGGAGCTGTCTATCCATCACGTGCAACACCAACTCGGACAGCGACGTTTTTCTGTTTTACCGTGGAACGGGTTTCTTTCCGAGTCAGGAAAAAGTGTGACTCCACGTTCGTGTGAAATTGCTTTGCTATATTTAACGGAGAGCGCTATGCATAAAAGGAAAGCAAAGATAAGTCTGAACGGTCTTAAACAATCGTTAACGTCTACGATTCTATCGAAATACCCGAAAGTGCCTCTCGTCAAGGGTGATCAAGGAAGTTATAGAACGAAAGGGAAAGCGAAACTCCAGAAAATTCTCCACGGCTGCCACGGGGAGGATCGCGATCCAGGCTCCGGCATTTCAAAGCTGACTAGGCGGTTTTTTTTAAATCGAAAACAGGATGACTTTACGCTCGCGTTCCCATCGCCATCGATCACCCCTGCAAATTGCTTTCGTACGATTTTCTGTTTTTTTTTTTTTTATTCTCGCCCGTCTTTCCGGTTGTCTCGAGCGACGAGCCAGCACGTACATACGTCTCGCCACGCCTTTTCCATCCACCTGCTTCGTTCAGCCCTCGGAAAGTTTTCCGCGGAGCGAGAAGCCGACGGGGCCGGATTCCAAAGTGCGGATTTGTTTTTCCACGTCGCTATTTACTTTTTCACGGCGGCGCGCACAGGATGAATGCGAAAGGAAAGCACGAGGGGTTGAACTTAACCGACTCAGTTTTCTTGCCCCTCTTTCTCACTTTCGTCTCTTAGTCTTTATTCTTTTCTCCCTCGCGATCCGCGTTCCGTTTGGCTACGTGCTTTTATTGAAGGCCGATGACGAATGGTTTATTGGAATATAAAGGAATGCGGCATGTCCGCGTTAATGTTGCGAAACATTTCGAGGCTGGGCGAATTCGGTTTACCAAATCGGCGATGCTCGCTGCCGCGTGTACCGTTCCTCTCGATAAGCCGACATGCACTTTTACCTTTGTGTGATACTATTGTATTGAATGATACTATTTCCTCCTGCAAAAATATCCAGGCCTTTTTACTGGCGATGACTGCATGAACTCTCGTTACTAATTCTTGTAGTGGACCGTACGCAGAAGAGCAATCCGAAGAACTCCGTTTTCAATTTCTGGGTCGGCCGACAAAAAGTTCGTCTGCTTGGATAGAATCCGTGTAGCGAGGAAATCCGGGAACGCGGTAGGAAGCTAAACATGCCTACGAGCGGCGTGCGATCGTACCAGCTCTGTAACTTCGATCGTCCCGAATTCTCGTTTCTAACAGATGAGTCGTTCAAGGGGACGCATCGTTTCGACTATCAGAACCGAGCGGCTTAGCACCGTACGAATCGCGCCGAGCAAAATCTTATTCGCCGATGCAGGAAAAAGGTTCCAGAAGGATATCCTCGTTATCCGCGTTCTTTATTACATACGCTGGCGTACTTATGTGCGTGTATATTTCCCTTCGTACGATACCGGCACGAATCAGTTGAGGAGGATCGTGCTTCAGAGAAGGAAATCCCAATAAAAGGCAAACGATAGACCGGAAACGTAGAAAGTTCGGGGGGCGGAAAGAAACAGGGCCGGTGAGCGTAGGGGATGAAGGGTTCAGCGTTCCCCTTCGATGCTCATAGAAATTCCGTGGCGTTCGCGAGCAGTTTCGCCGGGGCCGGAATGCCGTAAGCAAAGCGCCAGTCGCTCGTGCAGAACCATATACACGTAACTGGAGGTAGATAAGGCCAGCTCGGATCGAGTCGCTGTAATGCATCTCGCCGACGTACGGAATGAAAATTTACACCCCGAGCTTTCCGGCTATCGCGACGCTTAATGCGAATTGTTCCGGTACGCGTTCAGTCATTTTGAATTTTCTTGCCTGTTACAGGGACAAGGTGTTCCGACTGAATCTGAGCAACATCAGCCACTCCAACTGCGAGGTGAGTAATTTACTTGTTCACTTTCTTTCGTGATAATCGAACGAGTCAATAGAAATTCAGGATTACGATTGCTCCGAACGTCTTTAGTTTATCGTTGATAATTGAATTCCCGTACTTTCCAAAAATTCGATTTCTGGGATCTTCGTATATAAACGCGCAAATACATATATTTTTCGCGTGTGTACACGCTCGGACAGCATGCTACTGTTCAAACAGATACAACATCAACTCCAATTTCGTACAGCGATCTTCCCCTTTACGGGTCCAGCATTGTGCTCCCTACTGTTTCTCCTCGACATACATAGGAATCGCACAGCTGGCAACGAAACAACAAAAGCAGTAATTTACATTTATAACCCGGGCCCTGCACGACGAGTTCCCTGTACCATCATAAAAGTAAATCTGCATCCAGAGTCTTACGACTGCCGCGCGCTATTTTGTAAATCAGACTCTTATCGTAGATACTCTCCTTGCCGTGATTCGACCAAACAACGAACGATAGCAGATACGTTCGTGGACCGCCTTCCGTCGACGCGTCACGGTCCGATTAGCCTGAAACGTCGCGGAACGCTTTGACCCCTTCGCGCGCGACGATAAACTGTCGCCCACCGTGCTCGTAAATCTGAAAACGGTCCACGGTGCTCGCCATAAAACTGTCAATCACGTTTGGTCGAAACGTCGGCCGCATCATCGGCGACAGCTGACGACTCTGCCCGCCGCTAAGCGATCCATTGTAGGCGAACGGTGCGCAGCGCGGCGTCCCAATTTTTCCACGCGCTCTTTCACCCTGCTTTCCTTTCATTCCGCTTGAATATAACGCGCGATCCCGCGACGCGGCGGCACCGCGCGTACGAACAATCGACGCTCGGGTTAATGCACGCCCGCTGAAAATGGACTGGTTGTCGCGCTGAAATCCTGTGACATTTCGCGGGATCCTTGGTATTTTTTTTTTTTTTCTGGGACCAGATTTCACCCCTTTTCGTACGGTTTCATGTTTGGGAAATTGCAGATTTTTCGGTTCCCGTTTTTAAAATGTTGAGTTTGTGCCGTTGGTTCTTTATCTTTTCTTTTATTTTTAACTAGACTGCGCTCGTTCGTTCAGCATCTCGAAATGATGGAACGGATTTGGTTATATTTTTTAGTGAGCACAGGTGTGCCTTCCATAGAGCGGGCGCAAATCGTGTGCACGTTTCCCGCGGATGCGATCGTTGGTTCGTTCGCGGAGATTGAATCGAAATTGCTTTGTTCGAAGCCGGCGTCGACGACGTTCCCGTGGTCACCTGCAGTCCGCTCGCTGGGCATTGGCAGGAAAGGAAAATTGCTTTTTAGCCGTCTCTATAGTGAATCGCGAGTCTCCAAGTGGCCAGATGCACACGCTGTTTTACTCTGTCGGCCACGCAGCAATGGTTTTTTTTAGGAGAGAGTCCGAAACCGTATCCGTAGAGATCTCACTCTCGTTTTCGTCGTTTTGCCCTCTTTCCGCCCGTTACTCCGAACGCCTCCATCGAAATTGCCATTAAGCTTCGTTCCGTCGCTTCCTTCTACCCTTCTCCGATTCTATGTTCATGATTGAGTCGGACCTCGATAAAGGGTTATATCTTGAAGGACCAAGGGGATTCACTTTCGATTTGTACTCAGACAACTGCGCATTGGAAATGGCTATACTATTGACTTTGGTAAACGATTTCTCGAGTGAAGGGTTATGGATACTGGGCAGTTCACTGTTGTGTGATACGGTTTCCAGTATGTTTAGCTCGTCTCCTTTTATTTGATAAGTATTGCCTTACAACAGTACCATTTTACTACTGTTTCTCCTTTATAGTTTGCAGTGGCAAATCATACTTTTCACCGACAGTTCTGTTCAACGAAACGAAAATCATTTTTGCTAATCGATACCGGAGCACCTAAAAAAGACGATCGAGCGAGAAAGTCATTTCCCCGTGCGATATCCCGTCCGAGGTTGCATGGAATACACGACGATAAGGTATTTGCGTTCGTTGGAACAAGAAGAGCCGCAGTTATTTATGACAAGCGTGGATAACGAGCGCATGGGACGTTATTAAATTTCTAGTGGATTGTTGCCAATAAATTGGAAAGCGATTGTTACACCGGAGCAACCCGGAACGCACGCATAGCAAACGCTTTTAACCGCACCGTGTACCAGCCACTGATTCGTTGGCAGTCTCCTCGCCTGACGCGTAGAAACAACGAGAAAAGCTCTGTTTGAAAAATAATAAAGAAGTGGCAGGGAAAACAACCGAGAAAACAATTTTCGAGATATCTGGCGTACATCGGAAACTAGTTTTTCACGTATCTTTACCTTCTACAGTCCATTGAAGTCGGCCATTGGATTCCACCAAATTACCCGCGGGGAGAAGAGTTTCGACGGGGAAATAAAAAAAAAAGAAGGTGATTCTAGATACCGGTTCTATGGTTGGGCACAAAGATCGGTAAACGACGCTCCGCCATGCAGAGAAGGAAACGACAATTCGAAAATGCAATTATTCGGCCAACGTTATCGTTGCCACCTGTCCCGAAGCCGTAAACCACCCCAAATAGAGAGTAAAAAAAAAAAATGGGAGAGTAAAAGAGAGAGAAAAATGTGGCGGTGCCGAGCAAACTGTCGCCCCGTTGCTTCCATGGCCAGATGTGTGACGATTGTGACGACACGAAAAAATAATTTCAAAGCGGAGAATATAACACGCGATCACTGTGCACGAGGGATGGAAAAAGGGTGAAACTCCAGTTTCGTTCTTTGGGGGGTGGCGCCGTACATATAGTTGTCCACGGTTCGTGTTTCCAACTAGGCCTTTTTTCTTTAATTATAATCGTTGGTCCGGTTTTGCGAACGGGGTAAATTGAAACGCGTGGAAGAGTCGCGTATCGTGTTTCTCACGCCCCTCTCGTTGGCCTTAATGCTAAGTTTCTTTGTACCGAATGCAGGTAGAATTGTGATTTTTCTTTTTGAAGATCCGGATGCAAGTTTCGATTTCGTTCACCGCGAGCCCATCGTGGCGCGACGAAACATTAACGCGCCTAATGTTTGTTATTGCTACTTAAAGCCCTGCGCTGATCTATTGCAGGCAATAGGCAACATTCTTACCACGCTATCGTTAAAGAATAATCGGCCTAAGATTCTCTCGTTTCGATCGTCAAACGAAAGGATAATTGCGTCGAGATGAATTTTAATCCGGTACGACCCGCGTGTTCGTCAGAGAGCGAAACAAAAGGGGACGTCGCCGGAGTCCGCATAAGAACGAACGAATAATTCAAACTCCTGCCGGCCAATCTCTATTCGAGCTGAATTCTATCATTAATAAATGCAAAATACCTTTCCGTAGAAGCACGCGGTCCATCTGCGCGGTGAACCTCCTGGTTCCCTCGTGTCATTACGAAATTAGATTCGCCGGAGAGCGACCAACGGTGCTGCATTTCGGTGCACAGCTTTCTTCGGGGAACTTTACATACTCGCCGCAAGAAAAGTAAACCCCGAACAAGAGGGTTAATTCGATATTCAGCCCGTTGCTCGGCACGGGGAGGGTATGAAAAATTCGCGAAAGTTGGCCAGTCTAGGAGCGCGGGCGCCAGTTACAATGAAATCCCATTGCAAGGGCGACGCCGCCACCGCAGAGTTCGATTCCGTTGAGAATTAACGGGAATGGGATTTCGATTTTACTCGCGGCAGCGACGTGGTAACGCAGCCGTAAAACGTTAGCGCAGGCTCAACCAGACCGCAGAACTGCCCACCCCCCCGTGACAAACCCCCAGGGGTGTTTCGCGCTGGCCGAGAGAAAGGGGGAAGGGGGCGTTATGTTACGTGGCGGTGAACTGCAAAGCTGAAAAGAACAAAAAAAGTGCGGAGGGGAACGTAAGAAGGAGGACCTAGCGCGGCTTGATGCAATTTCGCGTTTTGCATACATACATAGTGATCGCGGTCCGGGCGCGGATCGCGTAGCAGTGTGTCCTGTTCCGGTGCAGGGGAGGCCGAGGGGAATTGACACGCTCAAAGACACTTCCACCCCTTTGGGTACCGCGGTTCTGTTTGCTCGTATTGGTCAAGGGAATGTAGAGCGTCTTATTATATTCTTTGCCAGTTGAAAATGATAGGGCATATTATTGTTGAGGGCAAGACATATAGATCGAAGCAAATGATAAAATACAAATTGCAACATTTTTCTCCATCACCGTTGAACTAAATACGAAACGCAAGACGCGCGGACGTGTAATAATCAAAGGCGCAATCAATCAATCGTAATCCAGAGCGGCGGAAATTCATTTCGTAAGCCGGTGCAATAAATTACCTCGCCAGGGACGAAATCAGTTCGTTCGCTGCCTATTTCCATAATAACGTTTGAACGCGACAGAATAGTTTCTCTGCAAAAGGGAACAATCGTCGGTTCCATTAATTTCGCCGACTTAAATCGAACGCATCGTCGACGGGAGGCGAGGCGATGAGAACGGAATTGGAAAACGCGTCCTTACTCCGTCCATCTCGCAGTAGCGCGGATCGATTCGATGCTCTCTCGCTGTGCCCCGCGACCCGTCACGCGAACGCGCGCGCTTCCTCCCTCGCGTTCAGCCAGACAATGGCCCCATGCTAATCCCTGTCTACGTTACAATTTCATAAGGGGAAAGAAAAGTTTCGAGGTCGTGCGTCAGTCCTGAGGGACGTTCCGTTCTCCATATGTCTCGGGCGAGCTGTAACACGTTGCGCCCGTATGGGCGACCAGGGGCCGAGCGGTGGTGTCTGGCTCGTGCATCTTGCAAAAGCTTTGGCGCCGTGCTTACTGAAACACGCCTGGAACGAATCAACCACAAACCCTGCAATTTCTTTGCTTCGGATAGATCGTAACTTTGCGAACTGTTCAGAGTATTCGGATACCGAGTGCTCAATGTTGTAGAAGAACATTGATCGCGAGATTGATGCGAGACCAGTCCGGTCATAGCTTGAAAAAGAATTGTAAGAGTTCTCATATCTTGTTCTTTCTCTACATCGCCGGTAATAGCTAGCTTGCGAACTTTCTTGATAAAGTTCTTGTTCTGTATCTTTCGCTTATCGTACCGTGGTATTGCAACAGCAAAGTTCTTCCATAGTATCTATTGGGTATCGGGCAACAATTGGAACATCGTTATTGACCTTTTATATTCATTAAAAACAGGAAAGAAAAATACAAGAAGGAACCGCCGATTCGCATTAATCGAAAAATTGTTCATAAAGATGCAACACGCTTCTACGTGATAGTACACGTTAGTAGGCGGGAAAGGAAAAAGATTATAGGGGAGAAGCTCGTGTAGTTTCAGCGGGCCAGAGAAAATCGGAATCTATAAAACACCGGTACGCCCAATAAAGCAACGTCCAATCCGGAACGGGATCAGGATACGCGATACCGGGCGGATACCGGCTACGCGTTTCCGGAGTAACCGCATCGCATCAGCTCCGGAAGCTCCAACGACGACTGCAACTCCTTGAGATTGGACGCGGGGCCGGTTTTACGTTTACATGACGGCAGTAAAGTATTAAAAAACCCTCTGCGGAATTTACACGGCTGTAAAGCCGCGGATGAGATACTGGCCGCTGTGCTTCGCTCTCTCGGTTTGCTGAAAGAGGGCTTCCGATAGCAGGCGGCTGGTCGCTTTTTGTATTGGTCACGTTCGGGAGACTTACGCGTGTTTCATACCCGAAGAGAGCTGCGATAATGAGTACTTAGACTCGGTTGGGTGATTATTGTTAGCGTAGCTGCAACTTGATTTATTAATTTCCAGGCAACGAACGTAGGGTTTAATAAAAAAAAAACACATAGAAATAGCTTTGAAAATTGTATTTACTTCGATCTTTTATTATTACGAATGTTTTTGTCGGTTACATTGCTCGTTTAATGAGTATACTTAGAATTTTGTAACGCGCCACGCATTTGACAAAAATCATTTTCTTGCCTCGAATTTTTAGGGTGACCTAGAAATACAGCGCGCGGAAAGAGCAACGACTCTGGGGAATACCGAGGATGATTAAAAACTCCTCATTCAGTTTCTCTTTTATTTTCGCCCCGCCCTTATTACGATGTGAGAACGAGAGTTCTCCCGACACAGAATTAAGAGATCTTACCTCGGCTGTTTTTTCTTTCGTTCTTCGTGCCTTCTCGCTGCTTCGAAAAGGAGAAAACGGAGCAAGTACAGAAATCCACTGGGGAAGCATCAACTTTCTTTGGCCAATTTTTTTTTTCAATTTCTTTTCCTTAAAAGGTTCTCGCAGCAGCACGATGAATTAAAAAAAAAGGATGAAAATACGCACGTAGGCAATATTAATGTTGCGTGTTTCTTTTTTTACGTTCGATCGCGCGGAGGATGAGGTATCCCCGTATCGAGGGGTAGGAAAGAGTAGCAAACAATTCTGCGAAGCACTGAAATATAAACGGCCAGGCCGGTTGCTTTCTAGAATGATGGCATTAAATATACATTTCGCGCCTGGGCCACTCTGTATAACTTTGAGGCTCCCGCCTTGCCCTCGGAATTTCTATCCCTAACGTCGGCTCACCCTCGGCGCTTCTTTCCTCCTACTTCGTTTCTCACCTTGCCTCGTCTCGGCGTTTCGGAGCCGTCATCCCCTTCCGATTCTGAAGGGAAGTAGGCACCGGTCCTGTACCAAGCTGTAACGCGGAGTTTATTGCAACGATGAATTTGGGATAAGACGCGGGCGAAATTTCAGTTTGATGAGGCTCCTCTGCTTCTTATTCGAAAGACCGACATTCTCTCCATTCGCCTCTCCAATGACAATCTCTTTCCCAAGTACACCACTCGAGAAAAAAAGTCCTGTTTCACATTTTACATCTACCAAACTGTCGCAGCTAAAATAATTTAATCCAGCTTTACAATCGTAATCGTATTTAATGAAAGTATTATACTCGGTGAAAAATATTTTACTTCTACTTCAAATTTGAACAAAGTAATTCTTACCGTACCATTTACTCTCGTTACATTTAAGAATGAGCTCAAAGATAGCCTTCAAAGGATTTCGCACGCTGCTCCTCTTTGCCTCTCTATTGCCTCGTCTGCATTTAGACGCGCGCAGGGCGGTCTTCTCAGATACTTGAAAGTAAATACTCGAGCGCAGTTTTAAATCCGTTCCGCGGATAATCATAACGAAGCCGGCAGCAGCGAAAAAGAAAGGACAAACAAAATTTCGCGGAAGTTGCGACGAAAGATTCTCACGGTTCTATTCCGCGGAATCCTCTTTATCCAAGCCTTCTCCGTTTTGCCTCGAGCATTAAAATTCTCTGCGCTTCCTATTTCCCTGATTTTTCGGCTCCGCCTTCGGGCAAACGAATTCGTTCAACGAATGGGTCCTGCGGATTCTAGGACTCCTGGCTACCATCGCAATCGTGTAATATTCTTCCTTCTGTGAGTAATAACTCGAAAACTTTTGCGCACAGCTATGTAATACCAACTTGTCGGCAGCGAACAATAGAGGGCAAACGTAACGGAAGAAGAATCGAACAGGGGCAATGCTCGTTTAGTCGTGCGAGCAATCGTCCTCGGGAAGATTTCTCATCTTGCTTCGTTCGCGACACCGAGAAAAATTAGAAGTCTGGAAAGTTTGCGGATGTTGTAGACTCTTACGAACCGTTTCCGCATTGCAAAGAACAAAGAAGGAAAGGAAACGTACAAAGAGGTAGAAGGACAAATTGTTAAAAAATAAAGTTAACAAGATTTCTGTGAACATGAACGTTAGCTTATGAACTAACAATTCCTGATTCAAGGAATTCAAACTATTCTATTCCTTTTTCCACCACTGCTTCTTTTTCAATCTTTCCCTCTTTCTTGTTTAGTTTGCCCTGCTGCGATCGCGTCTACATCGCCACTTGTAATAAGTAGTCTAACTTTTTAATTACCACCGTGACTCGAGTATATTGTCGCGCCCTGTTTCTTGTCTCCCCGCGCCTCCCGCCCCAATGCTTTTTCTCCTCGGGCTGCTCGTTCCCCGTCTGCTCGTACCTTGCTCGTCGCTTACTTCGGAAGGCCGACTGGAAGCTCCGGGTGCTCGAGCCGCGCTTAACGAGCCTCGAATCGGCCCGAAAGGCGCGATACGCTGCCGACTGTAAGTACAAACAGTACGCGAGAGGAGAGTCGAGTACGAAACGAGAATGCCGAAAGGGTGAGGGATCGACGCATTGCGCGGCGCGAACGTGCCTCGAGTACCCTCTCGCGCGGATTTATGGCGAAAGTGTTCAAATAGCCATAGAACGGCTGCCGGCGCGGCTGTGGCCGCCTCCTTATCGTCCTCGACGTCGCCGTCGTTCTCGTTGTCGCGCAAAATACCCCGTTTCTGTGCCGCCGCTAAACTGCGAAACAGGGGAGAAAGAATGCGCGAGAGGACCGCTTGAGCGCGAGACGAAGCGCGATAATGCGTAATTGTTATGCGCTTATTGACGACGGCATTGTGCTTTGTACGAAATTTAATGTTACGCAGGCATATTGTACTACTAGCTATTAATTTCTCTTTGTTGAATTAGAACGCAGCGGCGTACAAAGTGCTTTTAGTATCCTTTAAAAACTTGCTTCCATACACTTCCACGATTCACCATTTATTAATCAATTAACTTGCAATTTCTAATTTGATTAGGGGTTTCAATTAATTTATCTATCCCAGCCTGGAAACTAATTTTTGCAAAATATCGCAGCCATAGTTTGTGGCGAATATCGAATCTTCCATCATAGCAATGCAATTCCCTTTGGTGCTGAAATCTACGTCATCGCGCCGATACATCTTCGGTTCCGGGTAATTCATTGAGATTTATGGCGGGAACAAGTTTCGTCATTCGCGAAATCAAATTTGTTATCCGTGCATTGCGGACGCCTTAGCCTGTCCCCGCGAACTCTAATGTCCTGGAACTTTGGTCGTCCGTTGCTTCTTCTATCTCATTGACTTTCAGTAATTGGTACGGATGACACGAAGAATTCTCCCACCTTTCGCATCCCCTGCTTCGATCACGTTAATGGCTAATGGGCACTGGGGATTAGAATTGTGAGTAGAGAGAATGTCGAGAAGACTGTAAGTAGGACATGCGTGAATAGGGTAACTTCTGAGAAGCATGGCTTCGCCCTGGACATTAAACAATATTACTTTTGTTAGGAACTGCTACAGAAAAATATTCCTCATTCTATTTGCGCTAATTATTTTGCTTTGAAACGTGAACAGGGATGGAGTATTATGTCTCTTCCTTACTATTTGCAATATTCATTGGTTAGTATATTAAGTTCATACAAAATTCAGCTAGTTCAAGTTGGAATTGGATTGAAATGGAGGTATCACTACTACAATATTTATGTTGAAAGTAATTGATAACACGGTCTGATATAATCACACGAGGATTACGGATCCATTACATTTTCTTCAAATATATTCATGGGTCTGGCGTCGCTAATGAGCAGTGTTTAATAAAATATTAGGTAATTACTACTATTAGCACAATCCCACGGGTAATTTCTTCAGATTATATCTTTCACCATATAATGCTCCCGTTTTATACACTTTTCCTCGATTATGGTAAAATCGTTACCATACCCCCGGTCGAAGGATATTCGAAGCTATTCCCGGATCAACGTTTGATAGATGGCTGCGTGACATCGGTATGCATCGGGGTCGACTTTCGAAAAGCTCTGGACGACCTTTTTCAACGCGCAGATAGTTCTCGCGCCGGCGGCGTAAGAAGTAAATCACAAAAATTGGAATTCGCGATATCGGATTGAAATCAATATTGAATGCAGATTGAATCTCGGCTTTTCCCTTCTTTTAACCCCCCCCCCCCCTGCCCCTTTCTATTCTCTTATCCTGTTTCTCCGTTCGCGTGCGGCGTGCGTGTACCCGCCAACCGCCTCTCTGTTTCTCCATTTTCAGCTCTTCCTGTAACGCTTCCTCCTCGTCCCTATCTTCCATGCAGAATCGCGGGAGGGCATAAAAGAGTGACAAGTTCCATTAAGAAAAAGTGACTTACGGCGGAGATCGACAACGAAAGGCACTTTTCGGTTCTCACGGAAATGTTAAACTCCTGAACCGTGAAAGCACTACGCACGCGAAACTGATAAACATTAAGAAATTGGCTGCAAAATTATTTTACTTTTGGTTCGAGGCTCCTAGTGCTAGGAGATACAGAAAAGCGAATCGATTTTAGCTCTGGCGTTAATGCCAAGTATCTTTGTTTCTGTTTTCTTTTCTTTTTTTTTTGGCGTATAACGTGCGTAGAGAGGGGAAACAATTCTGTCCTCTATAACGGTCCGCTGCCATGCATTACTAGTTGATGAGGTAAAAAACGCCGCGGTGGCGCAGGGTGATGAATTTTTAACCGTACCTCCCAGGTACCATTACGGGCCTCGAATTTCGAGGGTCGCGGGGGCGTCGATACCCCTGAGGAAACTCCTGGCGTTGGATCGTTTCAATAATTTAGCACGGTAAATTGTATCGATGCCGTACAGTCTGATGCTCCAGTTTCTTTTACTTCCGTTGAAAATGTCATTCGTAAAGAAACGACAGGCGTGTAAATATTTTACACCACCCCTGACCATGAACGTGGTTCGGTTTCGCTTTTATTGGATCGGCCCGTCCCGGGTGTAAATGAGTTTAGACCGCTGTGGAATGATTTATCAAGTTGAGGGAACGCTTCCGTAACAGCCTCGGCCTACATGAGTGGAATTAAATTAGGTTCCTTTTCCTGACATTCCCTTCTCATAAAACTTTATTTTCCTTTGATCACACACACACGTATGTTCATAATAAATATGTGCATAATATGCATATGTATATTACGTTTAATACAAACAGTCGAAAAGACTCGGAACAATTTTCATTTGCAACCTTTATTCCACAAATTGTCGGTGAGTTTCTATCTTTTACGATCGACCCCTAACTAAATCGCTTTCGTCACGATTAATCTCACGTCAGAAAAGGAAGCCTATCAAGGGGCCGGCGGCACGGCAAAAGGGACCGGATTCCCTCTCGCCGAAATTAATCGAAAACCATCGCGCGTCCCGGCGGCGAGACCAAGACTTTCCTGCTAACGATTCTTGCCTCGCTATTGGGCGGGTGGCTGAGGAGTTTCTGAATGCGCGACGGCGTCGCCGCGATGATTAAAACGTCGAAACAAGCGCGAGGAAACGGAACTCGGGAGGGAATCAGGCGAAGGAGACGAGCAAGAAAGAGCAACAAGTTCGCCAGAGTTTAACGACGAGATGTGACAACCTCTGGGCAACCCGTTCGCGACGTCATCGCCTTGCCAGGGTTTTAATCAAGCCAGATACCGAGAATCCAAAGCCACCGTCTCTGATGCGTCCGCCGTCGACTCGCGCAGATCCCGTGAATAGAAGAAGCATAGAACGACGGAGAATCGCGGCTGTGTCAGAGACGTACCGGACCCACAGATCAACGGACTTTGGCCCAAAGTGGAACGCGGTCGGTGATTGCACGTGGACACGTTGCACTCGACGCGAGACCCTCAGCTTTCCTAGATAATCAGGCCGCCTTTCGTGCGGCCCGTTGCACCTTTCACAGACATCCCTCCGCCTCGATCCACTTACCGAAAAGACACACCGTATATACCGGGTCGTGATTGCGAGAGGTGTGTTACTTTGAGAGCCTCCGGTCGACTTTCCTTTGCCTTCGTGTGTGACCCGGTTCGCGGGAGGCGAGAGCGTCTCGACGATGTTGGATCGCGAGGCTTGGAGAATCTGGATAATGTATGGTGAAAGGATGCATGCCTATTCTCTGTGCAGATGCGAGAAATAACTTTTACGGGCAGTCTATAAAATTGATTAGAATGATTGGTAGCGAATTGTTAATGTGGATAAAGATAATTGCAATGCAAAATGTTGCGACACAAATGTTGTGAAGTATATATCACTGGTATGAAAACTCTTTGTCTTCGATATCGCGATTCCGCAACACAGACTACGAAAGCCTCGACCCATTTCACGGCCGCACTTTTTGGCCTCCTTCGCTTTCTAACGGGCAAACGAGGGACCAAAGGAGTCTGATAAAATGCCAAAATGCAGCATACTTAAAAAATAAAGCAGAGTAAATACACTTTACAAAAAATATATATATAAATATCGCTTCTATAAATGTGTTCCATGCGTTGCTTAATGAAATCCCCCGAATATCCGCCCGTGTAATCCACCGCTTTAGTCTCTCGTCTTTGCAAGCTTGCCTGCGTCGCAACATTTCGGCACACGGCCACGGCGAACGGGGGGGAACGGGTTACGCCGTCTCAAAATGCAAACGTCAACGACTTTCGTCGTCTTACAGACGACGAGCCAGACTGCTTCATCGTAGACTGCTTACCGAGCGTGTAAACGTGCCCCGAAGATCCCTTGATGCCCTCGCTCTATTGCGTTGTCTTTCCCGCCTGCAGCGAATCCGCGAAAATCCCGGTTACCTTCGCAGAAATCGGAGCTGGCCGCAGGAACGACAGATTTAATTGGAAATTGCATAATAAAATAATACAGAAATAACTGATTAATATTATTCGCCTGCGTCGATGCGTAGCTCTTTGATCTGAAAGGGGTGTTAAAAAACACATTGCATTGTCACCGAAGACAAAGTTTTTTAAGGAAGCATGAAATCCTTGCAAATATGATTTGCAAGATAAGAAAGCATTAGTTCCCCGATCAAGCCTTCCGTTTTAAATTAGACTACTATACATTTAAGCCGGACATGCAGGGTAGTTAGTAGGTACTATCTTGCACCTGTTCTCTCCTTTCGCCATCCTACCTCTGTCCGTTTCTCCGTCTGAAGTTCTCTTGGTTCCTCTTGATCCCCGTCTGCTCACTCGAGAACTTTCTGCTGCTCTTTAGTGAATTAAGGACTGGAGAACATAGCCTTTAATCAGAAACCGAGCGAGATTAAGGTGCGTTCCCATTTCGCGAGCTCGTTAACGGGTCCCTGGTAATACGAGAGGTTCGTTAGAAAAACGACGTAGACGGAGGTCTGATATCGGCGTTGTAATCTAAAATTGAACTGTTAGACGAATCGTCGGCCTCGTTCGCTCCACCGCGCCTTTCTTTCTTTGGTTTTACGTGTCTACGTTATCTTTCACCCATACTTCCACAATCAATTTCCCTCGATCTTCGATCGGAATCTTTCAAAAGTTTGTATAAAATGGACAGGAAATGCCATGAAAAATATAATCTACCAAAAAGGAAGTCGCCCGATTTAGTGATTTACATTTTCAAAGACGGCGCAACGCGTGCGGTGATACATGAATTGAACGTAACGGTGGAAGAATTTAACGAGTTGCATAAACTTTTACGTTTAGACGGGTCGCAGCGGTAATGGAAAAGCGTAGCGAGCTGGATTCACTATCGGATTCAATGGCTCATTTGCCAAAAACAATTTCCCGTTTCCATATCTCACAAATGAGCGTTCTTAATTAACGACACACACTTGGTATGCATGATTGAAATTATTATGTTTTACGACGGAAAGCAGGTACTTTATGCTTCTGTATAAAACTTCACTCCGGAATTTTATCGTGATACATAATGTTTCAACCCTTGCCTCTTTTTATTACATTTTTATATATTTTATATTACTTAATCCTTGTCGCGATGGACGAAATACCTCTGGCCACAAGTAACGGATAATCAGTGCTACACTGATTCTTAGAATCAATACCAGAGCGATGGTTAAGCGCAGGCGAATGCAAACACCTCAATTGAGAGGACGGTGCACGGTGTATTCAGCTACTGCTTAAATACCAGTGCTTTTGCATGGGAAATGTGAAACGTACATATATCACCGACTTCGAGAGGGACTACGTAATTCTCCAGCCACGTGCTCGGTATTTCGAAACTAATATTACCGAGCAGGAGAACGTACCGTACTTTATAAGTAGATTATCTTTATACCTGAGCCCCTGGCTGGATCTTCGAAAATTATTATCTCACCACCTTTAACAATTATTCCGCGAAGATTAGGTTTCCTCGAATCGGTATAAATCTGTCAGCTCTGTTCAATTTACCGTTCTATCGAATGATTTCATTTCACGATGTACGTTCTTTTTAGCATTTTGTCTAACAAACAAAAAAAAAATTATAAGCGCATTTGCTTGTGATTAGTACGTAGCTGCTTCATTTCACAAGGAAAACTCGCATTGCGTTGGAAATGGTACTGATACTGCAAATCGAAGTGGAAAACGAAGTGAACAGGATATTGCTCGGCTACGTACATACTTGGAGAACAAGACGTGTACGATTCCACGCTCGTCGGAGCGCGGTTGTGTGTAATTGCACAATCCCGTCGCTTGTGTGCACGTACGCGTCTTCTGTGTTTAGGCACGATACGTTTGCAGGTGATTACGCATTCGTGTGCGCGCGTGCACACCTGTGCACCCCCTGTTGCACATGCACGTGGCTGATTCTCACTGTCGTGTGCTCGTGTGTTTGCCCACGATTATATATTCGTGTACACATGCACGCGCATATACAGCTACGTGCGTGTACAATATGGTGACACGTGTGGGTGTTTATAGACAAACATGTTTGGGGATGTACGCGTCTGATTACCCCGGTGTGGCGAATGCACAGCTGCGATCGAATGTTTCCGTGATTGTACGAATGGGTTACACGCGCCCTTGTATCGCTAATGTAAGGATGGCAAACGAGCGGGTCTAAATGCGACAGGATTCGCGTCTATGCTTTTCGAGGCTTAAGATAATGTGTTAATGTTGCATAAGTTGTGTTCTGATTGACAGCCGTGGAACTTAAAAATTCGATCAATAATTACAGTAGCAGTGGTATCACCTGTCTTTCATTTATTATTCGCATTACTTTTGCATCCGTTTCACTGGTGCATAATAACGGACACTTGAGCGAACATGTTATCGTGCGTTACGTACTGCACTTTTATGCTGCAAAAATGATATCCTTTACAGCTGTGGGTCAAGGAAAACAGTGGATAGTAATTATCTCCATACGCCAGGGGAGTTTTATTTTCCCTTTAAAACCCCACTTTCCGCAGTAGAAATGCTGTTACGCGGGTAATAATGCTTCTGTAAAAGCGGAATCTAATTACGGCGCGCTCGCTGCTCTAAATAAAGATATTACTTCCATGAGCAAAGTAAAAAATAACTTTGCTCGCTTCCACTACATTTTCTCGGCATAAAACAATTTCTTTCCCTCATCGTATTTTCTATAATTCCGACAAATAAACAAAATCCACATTATATCATGGTACAAAAAGAAAAAAAGGAAGCTGCGCGTCACATAAAATCCAGACGCGCAACACAATTCCCGCGTTTCGAGTATTGCCCCTGTTACTGTCCTCCGCACGATTCGAATAAATATCGCCGCGCGGTCGGTGCGCGTAAGCAAAAACAATTCATTCGTTAATTTATTAGCCGTAGATCAGCGCCACGGGGACGACGTTTCGAGTGGTCCCTCGGGGCTTCAGAGCTAGGACAATTTCGTGGATCGACGCGGTTTCTGGCTGTGACAGCGGGGAGCGGCACGCGATATCCGCAGGAGATCGATCGTTAAGGCAACGCGTTTCGGACGATTGACCGTGCAAACGAACCACTTCCTTTTCCGGATCGTGCCTACGTCCTCCTCGGCGCACGAAATACTTCGACCGAAAGGCAGAAGGAGAAAGCTGTTGCCCTACTGAGGCGTCGGAATCTATGGGCCGAAGGGTCCGCGGCTCCCGGTTTCCGTTCTTCTAAATTATGTTAGGGACACGTGGCAAAGCTGCTTTTGTTCTCCACGCACGAGTCGATACTCTTCGAAATATTTCTGGCTACGGTCGGTAATCGAACTGAATAGCAATGAAATATGATACCGATATCACTAATTACCAATGATACTACGCGATCTCGTCTCGCTTTCCTGCATCAGAGAAACGATTGGCCAAGGGAACTGGAACGGGCAGAGCTCGATTACCGCGGGAACGTGTTAACAGCTGAGAACGGAATACAGCCTCCGTTCGAATCGAGACTGAAACATCAAAGAGCCAAGCTCCCTCGTCGGTGGTAAAGACACGTCGCCGGACTTCGTACCGTCCTCTTCGCTTTTCCTCGTTCCTTGGTTTCGTCTGTTGACCTTATTCCAACCGACACATTCGTAGAGAGCTTCAGAGCGACGGAGTGGCTGCAACGTTCATCTGCTACGCTCTCGCGATCCGCACAATGATACAATACGGCCTCTTCTTCGCGCTCTCGCGAAACGTGAAGCATGCACTCGTGACTGCATACACTCTTCGTGTTGTGCAAGACCGACCGTGTCGAGCAGTCGTCGGCGAACAAGGGGTGCAGGGAGAAAGAAAAAAAACAGGAAAGGAAAGAAAGGTGGCTGGTAAGCACAAGGAGAACGTGTGCATACGTCAAACGAACGAATATGTAAGAACCTGGAAATGAGAAATCTCGGGGCTCGGTCTCGAACGACACGCAATTATGACGGTCCTCTTGGAAACAACATTTCCTGGCTGTCGTCTGGCGACGAGTCTCGGGTCATTCAACGGCCGTGTAATCGTGTAAGGCGATTCATTTTCGTCGGCCACGACGACTCAATCTCTTGCCGACTAATATTGTCTGCATGTTAAATGTATATCGCGCCCACTGTGCGTTGTTAATCGAGTCCCCGAGCGTCGTCTGACGCTTGTGTTACTTAACGATCGTCCTATTTCCGCATTTCACATCATCTGTTATCTCACGAGATCTCATCTCGCGCGCCTTTAATCACCTCGTACGTATCGCGGCGCGAATTTACTTGCTTCGAACATTTTCCACGAAATGGAAGTATTACAAAAGAAAAAAGACTAACTCTTTCATTTGTTTCTTGTTTCAGAGGGACGCTCTCAATCTGGAGCCCAGCAACGTGGCGAATTGCGTGTCCAAAGGGAAATCAGAGGTGAATTACATCTTTATTTCATTATCGCCTTTGCCGGACCGACTTGCTGAACGAAATTTTAATATCGGCGTAATCCAATTGAAACGTAGCATATAATGGCGGTGCAATTACAGAAATGTGAAACGAAATTACGCGTAGATCGAGCGAAGTACCGAAATTTTTCAAAGGATTCCCATCTAGGACTTCTTAAATTTTTTTAATAAAAAAGAATAAATAAGGAATTGTTTCTACGGTGCAGAGTCAAAGATCTTAATCACGAGTAAAAGTAGGAAAGCTGTTCTTTCCCTTGCCTCCGATAATTTACGCAAAACGTCTTAAGCGCTCGAGTTTACTTGAAATTCCGATAACGCAATGCCTTCGTTACTTCTCGCATTTATTCGGTTTTGATGCATAATAGCTGAATCGCGAAAAACAGCGGCAAAGTAGAGAATGGAGCCACGCTGTGTTTAATACTCCACGAGTTTCAATTGCAAGACCGTGGAATGTATTCGCGACGAAATTTTATATCGAACACGTTCAGTGAAACTTGCCAACGGGCTGCAGAACCTTTTTCCGAAACGGCATAATAGAAATAACTTTAGACCGAAATGTTTTCTTGTTGGAGGCATTCATTTTATGAAGTATCGATCAGCTGCTGCGTCGACGTTGCTTTAATTGAGAACGAATTCGTTCGGCCGACGACGGTTTCAATTTGCCGGTGATAATGTTTCCATATAGCGATAATTTCCGGCGATATAAAAAGCAGTGATTTCATCCGTTCTGATTGGCGATTTTTCAACGATATCTCTACACACAGGGGCGCGTTGTCGTTTTCATTTAGTTTCATAAGACGTACTTGAAAAGAATGATTAAAAAATATAGAATGAAATTATTATCAAAACTGTGCAGGAAATCCTGTGCAGTGGTTTGGTTCTAGCAGAGATACCATATTAACGAGAAGTGAAATTTTCGAGCGAAAATTGTTATCCTCGATTTTCGGGTTCTATTAATTTTGCTGGCAAAAACTAACAATAGAATCCAATTATTGCTTGTTCCTATTAAGCATAGTAACCTTAAAATACGAAAAAAAATATTCATTGAAGGCTGGACAGTGTTTAGAAGCAATACCATACGTGTCTGCGCAAACGTTGACTTGTTCTACTTAGAATACTCGCGATAATGACGAACGCCGTGGCCTGGATCACGTTCTATATGATTTCCTAAACAAATCCCGCGTTCATGCATCGAGCTGTTGTTCTTCCCAGCCTCTCCACTTCCTGCGCCACGTTTCTTCGCCCGTATCCGGTGAAAATTCAATTTTCCCTCCCTTCTTTTGCAGCACTTCGACTGCCGGAATCACATAAGGGTGATCCAGCCAATGGGGGACGGCAATAGGCTCTACATGTGTGGCACGAATGCTCACTCGCCCAAGGACTGGGTGATTTATGTAAGTATTTGTGTGTCTGTTCTTCGTTTCTTCTGTGTCCCGCTCGATGAAACTCATTTCGAAGCGCTCAGCTGTCGAATTGAAGCATTCTTTGCAAGTTTTCAATTATAGGGTGTGCTGTGGAAACGAAAGGTTGGGGCTTGTGTAATTCCTTGACCGCTGTATAATTATGTTGATTCATTTTACTGCTGCTTTGAATTGAAAGAGATCATTGCGGCCCCTGTATCGAAGCTGCTGCGCTTTGCCACCGTAACATTCACGTGTCAATTCGACGCATGGAAGCTGTCACTGGCGCAATGCCATCGGCGTTGCAGTTACGTAGCGAGGCAAATGAATCGTGCGTTTAAGTACCCGTGTAATGAAGTCAAAGAATACATTGGTCTCGCTTTGTCGGAGATTACGACTCCCGTGCGTGTAATTCAGTTTCGCACGGTGCCTTGCACCTTCAGGGTACAGCCGCGTCACACGAGCCCCGACATCGTTCTTTCGCGCATGCACGCATTCTTTCAGTAACAATAATTTATCAAAATGTTTTGCTACTTTTCATCGAACATTCTATCGAACGTCATGAATTTGATAAAACGCACAGAGCGCTAAAAAATACACGGGAATTATGATTTCCGCCTGTTAATCAAACTTGAATGTTTTCCACAGAGCAATCTCACGCATCTGCCTCGCCACGAGTTCGTCCCCGGTGTCGGTATGGGCATAGCGAAGTGTCCGTACGATCCAGCGGACAATTCTACGGCCGTGTGGGTGGAAAAGGGCAATCCTGGTGATCTGCCAGCTCTTTATTCCGGCACGAACGCCGAATTCACGAAAGCCGATACCGTAATCTTCCGTACGGATCTGTATAATTTAACCACCGGTCGCAAGGCGTTCAGCTTCAAGAGGACGCTGAAGTACGACTCGAAATGGCTGGACAGTAAGTACCCTTCTGCGTGGCAATTTCTTCTTCTTAGTCTGAAAACGGGGCAATATCCGTAGAATTAGCGCTCCCGTCTGTCCGGAACTTTTATACCAGCGGCATGGCCTGACGGGATGGAATCGTCGCAACAACGTTTGAAATTCGAGTAAAAGCGTAAGAGTGTATCGATTGCGAGCGTGGATAAGTCAAAGAAGCAAAAGATTCTGGCAGCCAATTTTTAGCCTCGCTAAAAGTATCGAGGAATATTTTATTATTCGTTATAATCAAAGTAAATGAATCGGAAGCACGACGAAGAGTAATGCCACTGATAAACGCAACGCAACCACAGAATTTCTCGGTTCCCCTCTGCTCACTCCCAGCTAAAAAAATCGCGCTCGTTACAGACCTCAGTTATAAGCGACTTTCATCCGAATCAGAATGCGAACTCTCTACTTGGAAATACGGGAAATTACGGTAATGGAAAGAAACGGAGAAAGCCTTCTCCTTGCAGTACTTGAGACCCTTTGGAGTAAAGTCTCAACAAGCTTTTTTCTTTTCAAAAAAAGGCGGAGTTCGGTCAAAATAGTTGTCTGGAAAGACGATAAGACGCTTGTTCCTTGGGAACAGACACGCGAGCTGACAGTTACGTCTATCGGAGAGTGTTGAACCTTTCCACGGTAAAACGCATAAAGAAAGCAGCCGCGTGTGGCAGGGGAAGGATAGAAAGCTGTTTGAAGGGCAACACGTTGGGGATAGTATACTGGCGGGCTTTAGAGGGAGGGTGTCTGTTCTAAAAAGGGAGTAATAAAATAACACCCGACCACAATTTTCTCTGGTCTAACTGTTCGTCCATCGGAGCGAGGGCTTTCCCTGAAAGAAGAGAGTTTCTCGCATCAGTCCCGGAGAAACGGCCGGCCCCTTTACATTGCCCTGTGTATTCCGATCTTTAATCAGTTTCAGCGGAGTCGTCGGAACGGGAAGAGGGCGAGACGGATTATTGCGATTCGTTGGATTTTTCGTTACCGAGCGAAACATCGGGCGGAGTTCGAGAGGGGTGAAATTGGAAAATGTAGATTAGAACGCGTTCCGGGTGCCGAAACGTGGAATGCAAGTAATCAGGCCCGGGCGCGTTCGAGCGGCTTTGATTTGTTTGCTTCGCTTGATTATCGTCGTTTTCTTGCAGCTTTTCACGTTTTCTTGCCTGTAATGGCGGTATGGTATCAAAAAGGGGGGTTATTTATGCGAACAACTTGGGGTTTGCAATGACGGAATATTTATTTTAATAAAAAAAAACGTTTGATATCGATAACTACTAACTATGGCATAATATTTTGAAGTAAATGGCACGACTGTACGGGTAATTGAGGAAGGGAGAAGACGGTAATAGAATCATAAATTCCCCACGAAATTAACATTAATTTCAATAGTACCCGTGTGCTTTGTCTACGGTAATTCTGTCGTGGAGAACGACTCGGCAAGTTGCGCGCGTGAAATAATGGCATCGCGGGCCACCAGTTGCCTTAGATTTCTGACGGAGGCGTCGTTCCGCGCCCTATGAAGCGTGGCCGTTAACATTCGACCTCGCTCACCCTTAGTCTCTTTACTGCTGGCCCGCGTGTAGAGGGTCGCGAGCAGCGAAAGGAGTAAAACGAGGCGTAGGAAAACGACGCCGACATCGCTTTGCATTATTTCGCCTACCCCGCGCGTTCTATTTCTCCATTCTCCTCGCGCGGGATGCATGATTAGCCGTTTGTTTCGTCGTTTAATTTGACGGTGTCACCCTTTTGCTCGCGTTCCCTCTTTCGGGACGATACCATCAAGCGTCGTTCCCCGCATCGAGTTTGTCTATTAGCAGAGGCGTTGATTAAATGCAGGAGAGAAGAGGCCGGGGAGAGAGACGGATGGTTTCACGTGCAACCACGTATTCCTCGCTGTATCCAACCCTCCGCGTTGGCTTCCCTCGCCCTTGTCCCGGAGCGTCTTGTTCGTGCGTACGCAGGTAAAGTGCGTAGAATGAAGATCGATGAGATTTGCGGGCAGGGGCAATGAAACGTCGCTCGGAGAACGGAAGCAGCGGCTGAGGAAAAAGAGCGGACGCTGGATGGAGCTTAACAAGCCCTGAATAACTGACTGAAGACCGGCCACTTTCACGGATCCTCGCCCCTGTCAAATGACGATCCGATCCTCCTCGGTCATTTGTTTCCTTCCACGGGACTCTGTCGCGGTCGAGCAGAAGCATTGATCCACTCGTTATCCACGATAGTTTATTCATAGGGCGTTGAGGAAAGAAGGAAGTACGTAGATTACAATTAAGAAATCTTCGCGCACTTTGGAAATAGCTGTGAACCGAATCATGGCTCATAATAAACGCGGACAAAGTTCGTTCACTGCGGAGCGTTTAGTCAATTTCGTGGAATCGCGCTTCTCAATTTAGCGCCCACTTTGTGCAACCACAATGAATAAACAAAAGGGTTTACGGGCATTAAGCGCGGAACATCGCGTTTAATTGAATTTACGAAACGTAAATTCCCTTCAGCGCGTTTGTTCTTGCTCAAACGTACCAAACTGCTGGAAAGTTTGCGCGAAACTTCCGGCGCCCGGACGCAAAGGAGAATTGCACCGAGGGCACGGAAAAAGATTGACGCGGTCAATTTAGCAGTTCCTTAGAGACGTCGCCGGGGCGGGGAGCGGGAAAGTTCGCGAATATTACCCGGTCGCGAGTAATTTGGCGTATTTATTAACGAGATGTTGTGCCTAATAACGGGCGCGGACACGAGGGACGGCCATCGCGAAACAGAATTTCCTTATTTGCACAGCGGCGACGAGGCTGGCCGGGAGGCGACACCTCTCTCCGCGCCACTTGTAAACTTTACGAAACTAGCCCCAAGGGTGATTTCATTATTCCTCTCGTTCCGCGAAATCGAAAGTGCCCGCGCGAACGTTTCCCGCCTCTGCCCTTACAATACCGTTTCGCCCCGACGAGAGACGTCCAATCAAAACTCGTCGGCCGAGAGCCGTGTTTCTCTCGGATCGAGACATTTCCTTTTCCTGCCCAACCCCTGTTCTTCTTCACCCCTTTCCTGTTCCGTTCTCCGCCTTCCTCCGCCTTCCCTCCTCGCCGCTTTCGTGCCTCAATATATCAAACGCCCAGCGGCGAAGCGTCAGACAATCGATTTAATCGGTGAACTGTGAAAGAGATTGCGGCCTCCACTCTCCCCCTCCTCGCGCTATCGCATAATGTAAAATCGACAGGGAGTTTGTAGCGCGGCACGATTTAAGCGTGGAAAGGATTCGATTTCCGTTCGTACAGCCCCACTGTTTTTCTACGACACCTCGATAAACTCCGCTCTAGCCGCCGGTGTATCGGCCGGCTCGTGAACGGGCAATTAAGGGGGCGTGACTCGAATGTACGGCTAATTGAACGCGGAATAAAACTCGACGCGTGGGCGGACGAGCATTCGTTCCGGGATGCTCGTGAATATTTTTCGGATAATTCACGAGGGAACCGATGGTATTTCGTACTGGACGGTTGCTTGTATAATTGTACACGGAATAATTAAGAGGGTAGATAGTGCTGCTGTTAGATTGAAATATGAGTCTGGCACGATTTTATATTTCGTGTAATATTAATCTACTATCGATACGCATTTGACAATTGCACCGTCAGGGACAACGCTAACGTCTTGCGTGCTATCTCTTTGACCCAAGGAAAATTTATTCATTATATTCGAAGTTTTGTTTTCGAGCAACTGCCACGATTCTGAAAAGTATCAATACATCGGCTATCCTAAAGAGCCGAACATTAAGCGGTTTTACGATTGCGGATCGTAAAAACGTCAAGTGGATGTTCGTTAAGCATGCGCTAAACTTGGCCGCTTCGTCTCGGTGCTAAATGAAAACTAGAAGAGTCGTTCCTTCTTCTCCGGGCGTAAAACTTACCTCACCGCGTCGTAACTTCAGCTCCTTGAAAACGTCTCTTTTATAGTCCTCCCCATTGTTCCAGCGGTTCCTCGAAATTCGAAGTTTTTTCGCGAACTCGGACGGTCGTTTACCTACTCGTTACCCTTCCGCGTAATTTCTTGCGGTTCAACTTTTGCTTTCCCGACGAGGTCGTCTCGTGAAATGGAACATCAACGTGAAAGGCAGAATGTGTCATTTTCCGGTGAAATGTTGTTATAAAAAGCATACTACCGATTTATATATGTTGTTGAATATAAAGTTCCACCGAGTGCTGACAGATTTCTTATAATTGAAATTTTATACGTCATAGTTGAATATTAAAGCTGCTATCACGAAAACTAAATTATTTATCCTATAAAATGAACATTTTTAATCCCGCTTGGCCTTCTTTTTATTTTTATCACCTTTAAACGAGATGTTCAGTTTTAGCACAACTAAAAGAGCTTCATTCCTACGCGCTGCTTGTACTCGGGAATTTTTCAGCGACCGAAAACTGGTCCTGAATTCCAACTAGATTTGTCACGAAACACGTACCGTGGCTCAAATACGATTTCCTGATTTTTCCAACCCTTGATAAGTCTAACGTACGCAACGAATCTTATTTTTGCAAATCAAATATCCGCGTGGAAAATTTAGCAATTGCGTGAAACAAGTAAAATATAAAGTAGGAAGTAGAAAAGATTTGGTCGAAGGTAATATTGGAATTCAATTCCGCAACACGATTTCATCGTTGCAATATTCAACTTTATATGACGTTAAACTTTCTCCCGAATATTCCGGCGACCAGGTTTTCCTGATCGAATAACTATTGTTCTTTGTAACTGTTTCAGAACCTAATTTCGTGGGATCTTACGACATTGGCAGCCACGTATTCTTCTTCTTCCGCGAGACAGCGGTGGAATACATAAATTGCGGCAAGAGCGTGTATTCCCGCGTGGCGAGAGTTTGCAAAAGGGACACCGGCGGCAAGAATATTCTGTCGCAAAATTGGTCGACCTATCTGAAAGCACGGTTGAACTGCTCGATACCCGGCGAATTTCCGTTCTACTTCAACGAAATACGTAAGTTGCATGGCGCTTCCCGAGTTTTACTTCCAACACTCCGTTTCAGCAAATCTACTGAGCGAAGCATTCAGACTTAAAACAATTTATTTAAAGGAAAAGGAGCATTGTATTCTAAACGAAAGCATTTGTGCGAAGCATAATTAATCAACCGTTATTCGTGTTTTAATTTTTTCAGAGAGTATTTACAAGGTGCCCGGCGATGACACCCACTTTTATGGGACATTCACCACGTCGACCAACGGATTGATGGGTTCAGCGATTTGCTCGTTCCACATCGATGCCATTCAGGAGGCGTTCCGCGGAAAATTCAAAGAACAGGCGACGAGTAGCAGCGCCTGGCTTCCGGTGCTCTCCAACAAAGTCCCCGACCCACGGCCTGGCCAATGCGTGAACGATACAGAAACACTTCCGGACACCGTGCTGAACTTCATTCGATCGCATCCTCTGATGGACTCGGCCATATCGCACGAGAACGAAAAGCCTGTCTTTTATAAACGCGACGTGATGCTCACACGGTTGGTCGTTGATAAACTGCGGATCGACTTTGTGGGCCTCGATTTGGAATACACGGTTTACTATGCTGGATCCAGTGAGTACTTGTTTTTTTTTTCTGTCTTTCTTAATAATAGAAATTCTATCAATGACCAATAGTTTCATTGCTATTTATAAATCGAGCGATCCAATTCCTTTTACACTTATTTTACTGCACATAAATGGTCGAGCTTATCTCGCGGTTCAATTCGCGTTGTACATTTGCACGAACGTATTCAAAAGCGATTACTCGCGTTTAGCATCTGTAACGCGACTGACCGAATTGATATAAGAAAATTCAATTCGGAACTCGTGTCTACGTTAGAACGCGTTCCCCGCTGCTATCCGTCCGCGTTGGCTTCTCGCGTAGAAACTTGGCAAGATAATCACGAGCGAACTAGGAAGTTCTCGGAGTTGACTAGTACAATCTGCTGTTGCAATCGAGGCTTTCGTCTTAGCTACGACAGTCAAAGTGTCTATTATGCCTGAAAATGAATGCAATCAGAATTCAGCAGCGCACGATTGCGGGCGGCAAAAAGGAGAGAACAAAATCGTATAAGGACAGTTCACGCGGAACACGCAGTTTATGTTCATAATTAATATTATGCAATTGACAACGATGACGTTGTTATGGAAATTTGATGTTGGATAAGTTGGTTTCGACTGTTGATTTGCAAAGCGATCCGTTGTTGCGTGTTTCAGGCGATGGCCGCGTGCACAAAGTGGTCCAATGGACAGACAACAACGGTGAGTCCCAGTCTATCCTGTTGGACGTCTTCGACGTGACGCCAGGCGAACCGATCCAGGCGATGGAAATATCAAGGGAGCACAAGGCTCTCTACGTTGCGTCCGACCATAGAATAAAGCAGATTGACCTGGTCATGTGCACACGTAGATACGACAATTGTCTTCGCTGTGTCCACGATCCTTACTGCGGCTGGGATAAGGACACTAATACCTGCAAGCCTTACGAACCTGGGTATGTGTGTCACTCGATCGCTAATAGCAGCTAAAATATCGATTATTACGGGAGAAGTGCGTGAACGGAGAATATTATACTTTGCGTGAAAAATGTATTACTTTAGTTTCTGCTTACAATTTAATAGTCCCTGTATTTCAAGATCTCCAAGGTTCCGTTTGAAGCTTTCCACATTTTCAACAATTACTGAATGGAATTCAACACCAAAACTGTATTAATAAACAGATCGTTATATACTCATAAACATATTGTCTATTATTTTCCAGTCTTCTCCAGGACGTGTCGAACAGCACGGCGGACGTTTGCGACAGCAGCGTGGGTAAGCGGAAGTTGGTGGTTACCTGGGGCCAATCGGTGCATCTTGGATGCTTCGTGAAGATGCCGGAAGTGTTGGCTAATCAGGAAGTCAGGTGGTACCACTACAGCAAAGAGAAGGGAAGGTATCAGATAGCTTACAAATACGGTGCCGGAGGGGACAAGTTCATCGAGACGTCCGAGAAAGGCTTGGTGATCGTCGGCGTGAACGAGCAAGATGCCGGAAGATATGATTGCTGGCTCGGTGGTTCGCTACTCTGCTCGTACAACATCACCGTGGACGCTCACAGATGCTCAGCGCCAGCCAAGTCCAATGACTATCAGAAGATATACTCGGACTGGTGCCACGAGTTCGAGAAATACAAGTCGGCCATGAAGAGCTGGGAGAGGAAGCAAGCGGTGAGTCGATGCGTATTGATCGTGCGAATATTCCGGTGTCATCTGTTTGTAGATAATTCGTGAAACCCTTATGAGGCATTCTATTTAAATTCAATTATTACATATTACATCGCTAGGTTCCACGTATTCCTTTTCTTTTACGAGCGAATAGTCGCAGCCCGAATTAATTGCTATTCCCATCTATCATAATTGTTACAATTTCGCGATTTAATATTGAAACGAATTTTTCCTTAAAACACACCAAGTGGCCCAACACCGACGGCAATATCTTCGGATTCATCGGAAACGGTCAATCGGATCGCCCACTTGAAAAATCCCCCGTCCTTTCTCTGTTACAGCAATGCGCCTCGAGGCAAAACGACAGCAATCAAAACTTGCATACGAACGAGGTATACGGCACCCCTCTAGTGTGATGGAACCGATCGTTAGACCCTCCGTCGAGCCGAGACTCCGACACAATGCCTCGTACAATCGTCCTGCCGAAGAATCGCGGTCCATCCACGATCAGTTGGACGAGCCTCACTGTCCTTCTGACCGGTTACACCACTGCCTTTGCCCATCTTGCAACGGACGATCTTTCGGCCAAGTGAGGCACGCGAAACGCGTCCGTATCGAGAGTCGACAGATCTGACGTCCCGATTCCACTCGTCTTTTGAAACGTCCGAACCCCGACGGACGTTCGAGCACCTTCGCAAGACGGGGCCGTAAAATGAAAATACGCGGTGTTCGGTCGCATCATCGACTGACTACCATGCACGATCGTGTTCTGCAATATATTTTCAGCGGTGCGCGCGTGTACGATCGACTACCGTACACTTCTCGTCCGCAAGTGGCCAACTCTCCTTCGCGAACGCCTCTCAGTTGTGTATAGATTAGAGGAAACGTTTAATCGCCGATGTCGATCGTGTCTGGGGAAGTGCGCTTAAAACACACGAGCGATAACGATTCGACCGGATTCTGCAACTGTACGGACCGTGCTCGTCTGTGCTAGAAACGCGGTTCCTAAAATTTCGTTTCTCGCGGCGTGAACTGGTTCCCCGTGGCAGAAGCGGAGAAAGGTTTTGAGAGGAATTCTTCGCGGCGACGGAGGCCGATCGGGAAAAGGAACGAACGCGATACGAATGGAGGCGTCCGTCCGCGAAGCGACGCGTTAGAAACCGGAAATCAATCCTCCTGTTTCCTAGATCTGTGATACGAACGAGACGAGAGATAAGAGGATGTCGAGTGGCGGCGAGTCTCTCTTGTCGAACGAATGCGTTCGATTGTGGCCGCTTTGTCAAGAACACCGGAGGTTACAGGAGCAAACAATTGAGAGAAACCAGAGCACGATGGAACGGAGGGAAATATACTGTAAGTTCGAGCTTCAGCGTAATTTTAAACGAGCCTGAAAACTACTCAGGAGTGGGACGATCTTGTATGTAAGTTGTATATCGATTTGTTGGTAGAGAAATCGAGAGAGAGAGAGAGAGAGAGAGAGAGAGAGAGAGAGAGAGAGAGAGAGCGAGAGAGAGAGGGAGAGAATGAAACACGTCGGAGGGAGAACGCGTTTTCGAACGTCACTGGGGTTACACATGAGATTAATAAATCGGCTGCTACATAGGTCGCGTGTGCGTTCACCGAGACTTAAATAGCTTCTTAGCTTTTTCATATCAACAGTTTCGCGACCCGCATCGACATCTCCGTCTTCGAGCAGGAATCTATCTATCGATTCGATGAACGGCGGCCCGCTACATTATTTCCGTTTTCTGCTTTCGTTTTTAGGGTAAAACAGGTATTCATCGATTGATCAACATGCTTTTGTTCCTCGCCCCATAGGTCATAGCCTATGTCGTCGAAAATCTTTCGCAGTGATGCAGTTGAAACGTCTGTAACATTCACAAATTTCATCCTTACTTTGATCAGTTTCTATAACGCGAAAGCCAAATCGGATTCAATTGATCGAATCAGATTTTGTTTAATAGCTTGAAGTTATTAAAAATGATGCAGGACGCTTCCATCTGTATGATCGTGATCGGAGATTCGCTTTAACAAAGATCCTAAACATTTGACGATACCACTGCTAATCATAATCATCGTCGAGAACTCTGAAGGTGCTACGCAGGCGCGTTCGTTGTGTGCATGGACTTCGATAAGGCCTGCAATATCCTTATGTCCACTACGCGTTCATCGAACTTGTACATAGATGCGAAGGATAGACACGTGTATACCTACAAACTAGTACGTTCAAATAGAAAAATACACTTCATTCATAGCTCCGAGCCTAGAGTAGAGTATCCCTAGTTGCCGGACAGTTTCTGTCAGATCGGATCGAGTTTCGTGCAAGCGAAACTATTAAGCGAATCTTTCTGAGTCGCGGGTCAATCGGGCAGATGATCGGTTCGGGACGGTTTCGAAATTCGAAGAGAGATGAAATTCGACTGAGCATGCGCTCGGTTCAATTTATTTGTCCCTCAACAAATGAATTCCTTTAATCGTGCTGCTGAACGAATAACTGCATAGATCTAGCGCCAGCGTTGCCTGCGTTCAGTCAGATGTAATGATTCGTTTCTGTTTCTCTTCGGCAATGTCCTGCGTGTACATAGGATCGTCTTAGTGCGTTGGTATTTTTCTAAAAATCCCCTTCGGACCGATGGAATCGTGGACACGAGGGATACAGCGTTCTCTGCTCCTCGCGAGTTTCCTTTCGTCTTTATTCTCTCTATCTTATTTTTATACTTTTCCTCGATTAGTTTCGTTTTTATATATACTTTACTATTTTATTCTTTTACGACGTATAGTATAAACGTAGGGTTAGTTCGCCGTATTTTTAAACGTGGATCGCCGAGGCGCTTACGCTGTCTCTCGACGATCGCGGTCGCTTCTACCAACGGAGACATGGATGCTTACCGGTGCTGTATTAAAACAATCCGTAGAACGGTCGCTGTTTCCCGAAGAGCCAGCTCGCCATCGTTAGTACATACGTACGAGTAGGCTATGAAACGTAGGGGTATAGCAATGGGTGATGGGCACCTTTCGTAGTATGTATGCGTTTCGCCGATTCGGGATGAAATACAACGCAGAGTTGTAGGCGAAAGAGAAAGACCGCCGCGACGGTAATAGTTTTGCTCTTGCTCTTAAGTTTGTACATAAAATGTTCGTATTGTTGAAAGATTCGAGCCGTGGTCGCTTCCGGCTTGCTCGCCCTTTTTCTTGGCGAGTTGTCGGGCATGTTTATACATACGTACGTCTCCCCTTCAACCGAAAGTACACGGAGATCGTAGGGCCGGTCGATGGTGTACTCGATGCACGCGAGCCGTTAGTTATTCTTGTACAAAAATTTCGAACGCCGCGCTCGACATTTTCCGTTCTGTATCTATCGCGTCGACGGCACACAAAAATACATTGTCTGATATTAAATGATGCGTGAAAGGGAGAAGATGAATGCTTGGTAAATAAAGAGGGGAAAGGGGAGAATGAACTGAAAATATATGTATATGAACTGAAGACAGGCGAGACCGCGTAGGGTGTAAGATTAATACAATAATCGGTAAATTAATCCTCAAACATGTACTTATTATGAGCTTCAAACAAGTATTGACTAGTATTACGTTGTAAGGCTAAGGAGATAATTTTGAAACGAATAAGGAAGCGAACCGGGAACGGGCTAGATTACGCATCTTATACGGCGCGAATCGACGCGAGTCGCGGTTTCCGGGTCGCCTTCGACGAGATCCGCGACGCGACTCGCGTTGATCAACGCGCCGAACAGTCCGCTGCTAACGAAAGATCGCCCTTCGAGGGAGATCGAAGTTAATCAGCGAGATGGTGCATGCGTGGCTGCAATTTCGCAGATAGAGACTGTCGTATCATGATGCCGCGTGTGTCACGACGAATCGATACGTAAAGAATAGTAGCAACCTATCTGTATATCGTACATCCGAAGAAAGTCATTTCAAAGAACAAAGTAGGGGATAGATAGCAGAAAAATGCGGATAAGGGAGCGGAGGGGGTAACATTAGAGAAGAATAAAACGAGGACAAGGACGCAGAGAATTACTAAGGTACACAAGTGCATCTTGAGCCACGAATCTGTTGTGTACTCGTCGATGGCCGGCGAGAAGCGAACGCAGAGGAGACTGACAAAATATAACGGAGCAACGGAGAAGTTGAATATGATCCTCCGGTGAATACCGCGTACCTGTTTCGCGCCCTCGATGAATGCACATTCTGGCTCCGGAGAAACGAGTCGGCGTGATTACGGAAAGCAATCTAAGATGAACCTAACGTTGTTAGATATATTATTTGTAAGGTTGTCGGAGTATTGTATATTGCGTGAACGCGATCGCAGCTGCTGGACCCTGGAGAGATCGGAGAGAATGGAAGTTGGCCGTTGAAAGAACGATTCTGTCGTTCTCGCAATCACCTGAGCGATTGCGCGTGACCGCGAGACGCGATTTAACGTGGAAGAAGAAAAAATAGCTGGGGGACCATCGCGTTCGTGGAATTTCCGATCGATCCGATCCAGCAGCTAGGATCGCGTCAGCGAAGATTAGATTGTAGCTCGATTTAGCGTACGATATGACGACAGTTACTCGGGATGAGTGAGAGCGTGCAAGGGAACGTGAATGACAGAAAAAGAGAAGAGGCGAGAAAGCGAATGCCCTAAAGTGAAACACTTAACTACTGATGACTTATTACTACGATACAAGGAGGAGGATAGGGTAGGAGGTAACGACTAATTGAAATATATCATTAGGACTAGCCGACGACTGTCTTAGGTTCTCTAGACTTCTGTACGACACTTTCATTTTCTGGTGAACACGGGGTAGGAGGACGATCCACTGAACCGACCCTTTTAACTTGTTTCTTCTTCCCCATGCCCCTCTGTCACCCGTTTTCAGAAGAATCATTCGCACGCGATCACGCTTGCGTTCATTGTAACTTTCATTTCACGTGTTGCATAGTATTCATTTGCATTTTCGACGTTTCTGTTATAACGTAGATTCGACGACAATCCCTATCGATTGTAACGGATAAATCTTGCGGAAGAGCGAGCGGAAGACCGAGAGAAAGAGAGAGTGCTGCGTGAGATTATTTTGTAATCTCCGAAATTCTTTTAGCATCATCATCGTTCTCTTTGCCGTTAAGCCTTACTTCGTCCCCGTTTTTCTTTCTCTTCCTCTGTACGTCTTCTCTTTTCTGGTTCCTTTCTTCTTCGTATTGCGCTCGACCCTCTTTACACTGCAACGATCAAGGGTAGAAAGTAGGGTCGGATGAAAGTACACCGTGAATCCGACTTTCTCTTATATTTCACGAGCGAAGAAGTTCATTTTAGATGAAAGGAGGTGTGGTCCGTATCTCGACTTGTTTCGGAAATTTTGTTCGCTTTCCTGTGTAGCTCCTTTTCAAACGTTTCATTCGGTAGATTCAATTAAGTAGATTTATCGGCGGATTATAATCTTTTTTTTTTATTATCTTATTGATTGACTGAAGGAAAAGAATTTACTTGTAGTTTGTAAGGGTATCCTTTCGTTTATTAATCATTCCTGTGGATTCACGTTGCGCTTGCTCCACCGATATAAAATCACACGTATCTACGCGTATGCGTGATTATCATCGTTCAACACACTACTGTAGAGAATTCTTTTTCGTTCGAACAACTTCGTACGGTAAGAGACCCCTTAGATATTCACCTAATACCTAAACATCCAATCGCTATTTTTATCAAAAAAAAAAAACATGTTAAAAATCTTTAATAGTTATCCATTGTTCACTATTGCTATAATAAAGTTTTGCTTTAATAAACGATGAACTCGTAATGCGCTATTTATTCAGGAACACCCTTCCCCGCAAGCTCAGTATTATTTGCATAACGAACGAAGCAGAAGTCTGCGATTCCCTTATGTCCCTTCTTCCAGAGGGTCGAGACTTACGATGAACGTATGGGAATTTGTGGTAAGAATATATTATACTTTTTCATTGTGTACGTGCTGCAGTCAATTATCATTCTTATACATTCGTTCGTCGATGCTGATCCAAATCAAGACGATCCCCTTTAAGCACAACGTGAATTATTGCATTCGCCCTCGGACCGTGAATAGCACTGCGCCTAATTACCGTAGATGAAATTACTTTGAGATCGACGGTGACGATTCGACTGCTGCCAACAGGTTAGAACGAGCAATTGAAAAAGAAAATTGGTCCGTGCAACGCTCCCGATTCAACCAGACCATAGCACCGATCAATAGGGCAACCTGAACTTCAGGCTATCCCTCGAGTTTGAATAATTACGCGCAACTACTAACTTTCTCTGCGCGAGTTATGCACCCTGTATAGCCCACGTTTGCGTCCTTCCTCTCGTCGAACCGACGACGTCACGCTTGACTTTTGCACCTCCGGCCCAAGACGTCATCATCGCTGCGACTGTTCGATGCTATTTCATTTGCGACGTCGTTACAGGGAACTGACGCGATTCAAGTCCTTCCACCTATCGATCATTCGACATTCGAAAGAACGTTTCCGTGCATCTCCCTTCGATGGAAAGGTCGTGGGAATGCGCATCTGAGAGCTCTTTACAGGGGAGATTAAATATGTAGCGAGTGTTTGAAGAGGACATCGGCAATCGCCTCAGTGATAGAGGTAAATAAAAAGCGCGCCGACCGGGCCAGGGACCGAAGAGTGGAGCTCCTTTCTCGGACGCTGCGAGTAAAAACGTGTTTGCACCAGAGCTGCACCTTCTGCGCGTCGTTAAAAACTGTCGCCCCTCATATTCACAACGTTAACGCTATCGAGCAAATTGACACCTGGACGTCCGCGGATCGCCGACGGAATGTAAGTATTATCTTTATTTAGTTCAGCAAGACGGGTTGCCGGTTTCTATCAACGATCGACGTTTCATGCTATATTATACGATTCCACTCGGTTAATTGCGATCAAACTTTTAGAATTCGCGTAAACTAGTAGAGTACTTTAACGGACGGCTATCTGTAATAATTAATCTGGAGCATTAATATTGTAGAATATTAAAAATTAGTGCAAAAGTCATTGCAACACCAATATATAATTTTAGCCTCTCAATTACGGACATATTTTTATTCCACGTATAATGGACTTCACGTGTCGATACCGTGCTTTAACATTTCAAAGCACCGTCTATTTCACTATCAAACGGCAACCGTACCTTTTGAATCGCCGCTTTAATCAGCAATCCGCGTTATTAAAATAAATGTTGGAGCAGTCGCCGATCGGATTAACCGGGGCGCATGATTCGATAAAAATATATGTCAAAGGCAGCAGGGGCAGCAATGGAAGTATTATAAAATGCTTGCAGTACGCGCGCGATAAAAATGGTATGATATAGATCATCGACGGAGGATGAACTTTCATCTGGTTCCTTTGTTTTCATCTGTTTCCATCTCTCAGAAGAACAGGCCGAACGCAATATGTATTCTGTGAAACCGTAATCTATCCCCTCAGCTATGCTTAGGACAAGTATAAGCAATAAAGAGGAACAATCTTCCGTAACAGAATTGCTGTAAGGCAAACGGCTTGCCGCAGAGACGCGTGCATACGCATTTACGAATGAAACGATCAATTTTGCGACATATTTCGAAACCGCAAGCGGCACTTAAGCCGGCTTTACCGTATGACGTATGCCGCGTGTCGTTCCGCTCGACGAGAATCGCGAAATCTTATGGGGTAGGTTAATCTGTAAAATATTGCGGACCTATCTTTGCTTACGCGATTCGCCACCCGGAAAATCGTATACGATCCGAGGGAAACGTTTATTTTGTAGGAGGGTGAAGATAAAGATGGGAGAAATGCTATTAAAAAACAATTCTATAAGTTAATAGAATAAGAATATCGTTTTATAATAGCGTTTAAGTTATATACCTATATTACTTCTGTAATTTGTACATATCAAAGTTATTAAATAAATCTTTAATAAAAGAAATTTGACTCACTATTTTTTTAGCGCGTGTCCACTCCTTGGAAATCCTACTCCAATTCCTTAAATTTCGTCTCTGACATTGCATTGATAACTTTGTTGCTAACTCTACATTATAAAGCACTTTAACATACGCGAATGTACAAGACTAAACTGCATAAGGTAAGTATACGGGTAAGTATATAGTTAAGTATGTATGTCAGTATTTGTTGCCAACAAGGGAATCCGCAAAAATCATGTTTTGGGAAATTCTTGGAAATGACGTCACATTCCAGGAATTGGTGAAATGAAAGACCTCCTCGCATATCATGTTCTCCTAATACAAATCGGCAATTTCGAGCACAGGCGATTCCGTAAAATCAAGTACTGGGCAATTCTTGGAAATGACGTCACATTCCAGGAATTGGTGAAATGAAAGACCTCCTCGCGTATCATGTTCTCCTAATACAAATCGGCAATTTCGAGCACAGGCGATTCCGTAAAATCAAGTCCTGGGTAATTCTTGGAAATGACGTCACATTCCAGGAATCGGTGAAATAAAAGACCTCCTAGCATATTATGTTCTCCTGATACAAAATCGTGAATTTCGAGCAGTCCCTTTGCTGAAAATCGCCAATTTGTATCAGGAGAACATGATGTGCGAGGAGGTCTTTCATTTCACCAATTCCTGGAATGTGACGTCATTTCCAAGAATTACCCAAAACTTGATTTTACGGAATCCCCTGTGCTCGAAATTGCCGATTTGTATCAGGAGAATATGATATGCGAGGAGGTATCCGGAGTTCATGATTGATGACGTCATAACCAAAACATCTCCAGAAGCTGCTTTTACAAAATCTCTCGTGCTCGAAATCGACAAAATGTATCACGAGAACATAACACGCGAGGAGGTATTCCTCGAAACATAATTTTACAGAATTCCTCTTGCTCGAAATCGCCAAATACTCCATTTTACTGATTCTTGGAATTTGACGTCATTTTCCAGGAATTTCCCGGTACTTTCTTCGCAATTTCCTTAAACTCAAATTATTCATTGACCCGACTGTTTTTAGAAGTTTCTCGCTTGGGAACAATGGATTTAAAGTTCTTTTAGGATACTTCTTGTGTAAGAGAGAGGCGCAGGTTTTATCAGAAGTGGACAGGTATTAAAAAATTAAATCGGTTGAATTTCTTTTAATGATGATTTATTGAAAAATGTAGTAACGTGCAAATTACAACAGTGATAATATTAGAACTTAATAACGTAATTACCGCTATTGTCTATAAACTATTCCTATAAATTAATTTACAATACATCTGACAATAATTAAATAATAATAAAATTTACAAGCTAAAATAAAAACATAGATTTCAGTATGTAAGGAACAAGAATGTTTTATGAACTAATATCTACTTGTAAGTTACTGTTTAGGATAAATGGAATTACAATATTGTTTGTATTCTAAAATTATTCATAACTTAATTTAATATCTGCCAATTTATTGTACGTAGATAATGTTTAATACATTTTGCCAGCCAGAAGATCTGTCTTCTTCTTATTTACGATGAGATGCAGCATCCAGTGTCCATTCCTTGACCAGCAAAAATCTGTACACACAAAAAGTACATATATCAAATAGCCATTTATTACACATCACGTATCATTTGCATAAATGTATTCTCATCGCCATCGATAACAATCGATGGCCGATGGTCCAACTATGGAAAACTATAGATAGTGCCGACTATCCATATTTCCTCTTGTCACACATCAGTACTGTACTACTGATTGCCTTTCAATTAAAAGCAAATGTTGACCCAAACAGACTCCATCGAATACCTTTCGTTCGTTCGTTTTCCCTGTCAATCGAAACTGAGATTCCTTGTTACCTGCTTTTTCTGTACGGTGCATTCTCGATTCCCTGCCGATTAGTAAATCATCCGGTCGTGCCGAGCATTTATTTTTAACTTCCAGTTTTCGGAATGTAATTTACTCGTTAAATCTGCTGCTGGCGTTGAAGACGGTCTTTATCCGACCAGCTTTCAAGCGCTGCATGATAACAGCCTGCCACCGAGTGGGCCGGTGAAATACAATGAAAATAAGGATACGTCCGACGAATGTGTCTCACTAATTAAATTCCCGTTTTATCCCGTTCTCCCATCTCCATCTATCCGTCGGTTTACTTCTCTTTTAACCACGGCGCAGTTCCCTTTTCATTCACCCGGATCCCCTTCGTTTTCCTTTCTGATTTTCCTTTTATTGTATGCCCTGGTTCGGCGCCTCGTTTCCCCGATTTGGAGACTCGAGCTTCTCTACTTGTAGTTTCGCGATACCGTGGAAAATAAAAGAGATTGGATACTTTATACCGCCTTCCGGACGACTGCAATGAAATGTAGTTCAATAGATCCGGCTGCTTCTTAGCTGGGAACGTGGCCATATAAAATGAGCGAATCCTTGTATTTGGAGACCGAGCGTCGAATGGTTGCATTGAACTAAAAAGCCTTGATCCGCCTTGATGACCGCATCTGTAACTAAATTTTTATCTCTATACATAGTACATTCTATATAAATGATGAGAACATTCTACCACATAAAACTCGTCCGATCTCGTTCCTTTTTTAACCGACGTGTCGTTAATTTTTATACCACCATATTTCGATGTCACCCCTGTCCCGTGCACCTTCTTGCATTCTCCGCGTGGCTAGGAGGAATTTATAATATCGCTCTTGAGCGGCTCGGATCGGGGCGTTAAAGTTAACGGCTTCCAATATCCGACGTATAGAGCTATACCGCACTTAACGGTCTGATAATGCTTTACTTGCATTATGGAAAACAGTTCGTTAAAACCGTATTATCCACTCCCTCGAGCGACGTCGTCGGTCAAAAGCTCAGCTGCGGGCCAGAAGTTTCTACAACGTATGGTTTCACGTGAGTTCCGCATCGAAATGTTCATTTATAAGAGAATAATTGAACCGTAAGCAACTTACGATTCTAGACGAGCAATAAAATTGTGCGCAGCGAACGAGCGACAACCTTAAAAATGAATTAGCTGTTATCAAATCATGAAAAGCGGTCGAGCTAGCGGACCATGTTCTTTTTTTCTTATTAGGGACACCTTGTCACCGATAGGCAATACATGTTTAAGGAACTGTAGCCAGTGAATCGTCGAGCGGGCATATCTCTCCTCGAGGAGGCACGGATTTCGAGCCGGCATTGTTCCAGGCCGCTCTGCCTTATCACCATCCTCCGATTCCCTCCGAAAGTGTCCCCTACACCTCGAAGAATACACCCCCGGCGCGATTCTCAAGTCTGCGACCGGAGCCAACTCGATCCTCGGCCGTGTCGCGTATCCACGCCCATCAGCTGCGCCCAGTCGATGGCCATTGTAATTTAAACAAAGCGGCCGCGCCGCCGTGAATTCCACGGAATTTAATGAAAGAAGATCGGCCCACGCTTCTCTATCCGTCCGGTAAAATGGTGGCCGAGCTCCACTGTCTTTAAGCGGCCTTGATTTCTGAATTATTGGGAGAACACTCTTCGCAGAGCCGGCCGCCCTAAATCTGTGGTATTTGTTAAACGAACTGTGAGCCGGCGCTCGGGGAGGGAATTTTTCATACCGCAAGGGCGGGTAGATCCGTCCGGTTGCTTCGCGCGTTTCTCCTTGATTCTCACTGATTTTATTCGACGAAAGTGGTTCATAGAATGGAATCGGGTTGTACATACAACAGAAAGAGCAGGCGACTGGCTACGCTTTGGGAATAACAAATGAATATGATAACACGTTTTACAAGTCGACAGCGTCGAGTGCGGACGGTGGTTCCCGCTGACGAAATTGGGACACTGGAAAAAGCACGGCGACGTGAAACTTAAACATAATCACACAAGGATATATAATTACCAGGAGCTGAACTTTTTTTTTACTTTCCACAGGCGTAACTATACAGCCTTTCGTCGTGCACCCGAGGAAAAAAATCCGCAGGAACGTCCGCGAAAGTATTCCTAGGGGAAAGTTGCCACGTTCGCCGTCCCTTCGGTACATGCCGCGCTTAGTTTCGCGCGGCTAGGAGAAAGCTGCTTGTCCAAAAGTTTTGCGTACGCCTCGCTTCGTTTTTTTCTCGGTTCTTCGTCCGTTCTGTCACTGAAGAGGAACAAAGAGGTCTCCGCATTGTCGTTTCGTACGCGCGGTAGCGAAAATACTCACGGTCGCGTCGGGAGTTGGACGAAGGGGTGGCTTAACGACGGATCGCCACGCCAGGGATAAGGGAGAAACGAGTTGAACTTTTTGATGACTGGCAGCAGCGAGCCGCGAGATAAACGTCGCCCTTTTACGAGTGCCGGCAGTAACAGTAGATAGTGCTCGGCACGGGTCAGCCGTTCCGGCAGTGGTAGTAACGACTTGTTTTGTCAGGCGCCGACTCGAAAGGCACAAATCACTTACGCGACAGAACAGAGAGACGATGGGAACGGGGAGAGGCTATCGGACGGGTCTATCACAGAAATCGTTTGTGACGGCTGCTTGAAGGATTTTGGGAGAAAGAATTGCGGCGCCATGATGAAGAGCAACTGAGATGATCCTCGTAACTGAGGTCAATAAAATCTGGCCAAAGCGGAGGGATTTAATTAATGTCTGTGTACTGAACAGGAGATTGCTCGAAAATATTTATCGTAATTAAATGCACTTCAATGAATTGCAGCTATTCGTTGATAAATTTCTGATTAAACGTACAATAAGGCATTTACGATTATTTAGGAGTTATATGTTAAACAAATTTAAAGTATGCAGTTTATAAATATTAATTAACGTCACAGGTATGTAGCTCATCAGAGGGATTAAACGCATGACAAATTTTACTATCGTACGTAGCACCGTGGCAGTGATCACGATTAAATCTGGAGATATACAGAAAATTGAAAGCTAATTGCTTCGAGAATTAAAGGCGCCCATGTAGCTCGTTACAACGTAATAACGCTGTGGGAGCCGAGGGATCAATAAAGCCATTTTAATCCGATTTCCTGTTTAACGAATAAACGAATTTCGGTTACTGGCGATTCAAGTGAAATAATAACACCCGAAGCTGCGCTCGCGTTGATGGAGATTATTAAATTGCAAGCGAGTCAGCTGACGCGTAATTATGTTCCGTGTACTTACGTATAACAAATAACAGATCTGTTAAATTCATTTGAGACTTCCTTATAAAAGCATCGTTGAACCTGTAGCGCGTGAAGGGTTAATCGTCCGAGTTGGCGGAAATTACTTGTACGGCTGCGGTGTCCAGTGAAAGAACGGAAGAACACCTGCGGGAAACGGACACGAACCGGATGCCAGAGCTGAGCGACGAAGCTCCGAGCTTTCGCAGCCTTCCACGCGGAAACATTCTCTGATCCATCGCTACTTTCAACCAAAGGGAAGACTGCGGTGATCTTGTGGAACGCGCCTGTTCTGGACCAGCGGGGGAATCGAACTTTTCCAATTGATTCAACTTAAACTGGCGAGGAGGATCGGCGTCGATAAAAATCGCGCAGTTTGTGAACCAACCGACCCGCCAACAATTCCTTCACGTTTTGTTCTTCAGCAACACTTATTTTATTACTAATCACTATTGTTTGTTACTATCGGCAGGAAAATAGAACCGGTTCCTGGTCAGGTAAATAAATACATCTCTGACTCGGCAGTAAATTGAGCATCCTTCTTAGCTAATAAGTAGAACAGGTAAAGCATTTGTCAGACAAATGCTCCAAAATGCAGTTTCGCCTCATGCTCTCTTGTTTGTACGACTGTGAAATATTTTTACAAAGATAATACTGTGGAAAATATAAAAATTTAGCCATGGTTAGCTAATGTACAGTTACTTAGTTGTTCTTTTCTTCATTGTGCAAGCTAGAACGTGGATTTTGATGCGAATGAGATGGAAGCAGAACATTGTCCTACAGGGCAACCGTAATGTTGCTCATAGCACATTAAACATACATTCTATCGTGTAGCAACACCGTCAAGCCAATAATACATTTGCGGCGGAAAAATGCAGCAAAGAGCAGATTCGGTACAGAGATTCGGTCATTTAAAATGCATAGAGTTCATAACTTATTCTCAGAAACGACTGTTCGCGTTTCACAGCAACTATTGCAATATTACTCCTTCCTCCCTGTTCCTAAAGAAACCTCACGAGTCACGTTTTCTTATCCTTATTTCTTTCTCCTATCGTGTTTCATCTGCGATATCAATATGACCTCCAACATTATTAATCCGGCACAATTAAACAAATTTCCCCTGCCCACCTGGATCGAAGTACACCTTTTTTTTTTAAACGCATGCAGTTTGAATAAAGTGTTCTCTCCTATCTCTGTCGAATCAAAAGGCTGTGTAACACAGTTACACAGAACGGGTAACGACATTTCCTCCAAATTGACGTTCGTGAGTCTCGCAAAGGAACGATACCTCCGGGTTAAAGGGGATACAGCGTTGTCTCTACTGATCGATACTGGGTTAATGGATGATAAAGCCACAATGTCGATCAATGGCGTCTGAAGTTTCTAAAAAGCTAAGATTTTCAATGTCAACCATGAACATTGGTTAAATAACTCTTCGATACTTTAACCTTCTCTTTCATCGTCTTTCATCTGTCCTTCGAAGGCAAAGGGTCGCAGAGGTTTCATGACCGAGCCCTTAACAGCCACTAGCCAGCATGATTCGGGGCGAACGCGAAATTTCGCTACTGCAATAAGTCAGTGAAACGTGGGAAGGTACAAAGACCGGTTAAAAGCGAACGGAGGAGGGCGAAAGCTAACGGCGAGAACGCGGCTGAATTATTGCGCAGCGTCGAGATTTTATATTTCTCTCGGCCGTCGCGGCGTGGCTCACCTCTTGCGCCCCTGCATAATGGTTTAATTGGACTCCAACACAAGCGTCTAACAATTAACCGCGCGCAAGGGAAGCAGCCCGCCGTTGAACGCGCCACCGCCGCGGCTAACTGTCACCATAAAGCCGAATTATATTCGGATTAAGCGCGATAAAAGTATACCTCTCCCTGACGCTTGCCACGCGTTTCGCTCGACAGATTCTTCCTCGCGCGGGTATTCACCATCGATACCCATGCGCAGGCAAACATTCACGTAAATACTTGATGGGGAAAGTGAGAGCCACGTATGAAGTATTACTTCCGTAGCACGAAGTTGTCAGACCGGCGACCGTTGGACGAGAAAAGAATAATCTCTTGCCCGCGCTTTTCATTCTACATTAGAACATGATTAGTAACCTTATGCTTTGCGATGCGTAGTGCATACTGTTTTACGAGTTAAAGTTAAGGGAGGAGTGAAAAGACGAACCGTCGGAGAATCAGTTTTCCTACGAAAAGCAGGAACCACTTTTCAAGCTGATGTATTTGTGATGTGCTTTTTCTGGGATGATAAAAATAAAATGCGATGGCAAATGTTTTATAAAGAGTGATTAAGCGCATGGAGGAAGTAATTTTTGCAAATGCACCGGTAATAACTACTCGAAACAAGCGAAATGATACTATTATAACATGCTGAGTTGGTTCGCGCTGGTGTAGCAGTATCAAGGAATTACTGAAACGTGAAATTAAATTATTTGAGTTACCTCGCACGTAACACGCTTCCATTGCCGCAGGAACAGAATTAAGATATGAAGTTTCAGTCGAGGCCTGCAGCAAGTTATTATTATTATTATTATTAAAGCATGACGGAAATCTCGAGTGATACATGTATAGAATTAACGAAGATCCATGATCCGTATTTTGAAATATCGATGAAATTTAAAAGTATTGATTTGGGATAATAAAGATCAATCGACGATAAAACTACAAACAAATGTTTCCATCCTAATCTCAACATAAAAAAAAAATGTAGCAAGAATAAAAAAGTGACAGGTTACCGTTTGTAAATTACACATTTTAAATAATTATAATCCGAACATTTCTTGCACGTCGTAAGATCACGGGGCGCCATAAAAATTTATCGATGCTAATGAGAAGTCTCCGTGACTGAGAGACGAAGTTTGTCCTGCGAAGTTACTTCTCGTCATTGAAATTGCATTCGGCCTTACCCCTTTCGCGGGTTCTTTGAGTCGCGTATTAAATATTGATGAACATGAACGGCCGAGTATTCCGGGAGGCCGGGGACATTTAATAGAGCCACTTCTCGAGCATTCCTCCACGTTTTCGTGCCGGCTGCTCCTCCACGGATACATCGACGAAAGGTATTCGGCAAAGGGATAACGTCTTACAATAGCAAGCGGGTAGCTCCTACCAACAGCTCGAGCAATGATTTAATAATGTGTAGAGCATTAGTCGACCTGAGTAACGTAAGCGGGGATAATCCTTTTAACCAGTCGTCTAGCAATCCCTTTAACCCTGAAACCTCGGCGACAACTAATTCCAGCAGACATTGCGGGGTAACAGGGACTTGTGTAAAGGACCATTAGTGTTGTGCGTCATACGCGTGCTACATGTGTTATGCGGATCCTTATGTACCGCGATCTTATAGCACATAATTAAAGACGCGTAACATGGAATAATTTGCTAAGCAATTTTCATCACGGTTGTTACCGTCAATCTTATCAGAATTATTTATAAGACACGATCCTAAATAATAAAAATTAATTCTTTTCCTATAGCAAGTTTCATAGATAAATGAATTGTCGTGTTGCAGCTCACCACGAGAACCATAAAGAGATTGTATGAAATTCCCTGCGAAGTGTTCAGTAAGTGAACCCTTTTAATTTTCATTTGCCGTTGAAATGATACTTTTAATGCGTTAATGAAATTTCTGGCTGATTATTTCAGGCGTAATTATGTAAATTTCAAGTAAACTTGAAGCATTCTCACGTTTACGAGCCTGTAAGCGGACGCGGGGGCTATGAAATTCGAGGAAACTCAACACCTAGAGGGGCAGGCTTATTAGAAGACTTTCGAGTTTATTGCCGAAAGGGATGGACCGGTGTGTCGAGCGATGCTGGGCTCCTCCGCCTTCAGCATGGGAATATGTCTCTACCCTTTGGGCCATCGCTCGACCTCTTAATGGTAATTGGTCCGTATTTCTAACGAGCCTCCGGAGAAGCTGCGTGACATTGATTTAAATAATCCATAGGGTTGAATAAATGCTTTAATTAAGCGGGTTCGTGCGGCACGACCGACCTTCATGCTTTCACAAATTCTTTGTCCAAATACGAGGCTTCGGGAACCGCCCCTACCAAATGCCTCGGAGCATTATTTCCGCAAGCCTTTTATTGTTTCGCGTCGGATGAATATTCATACGGTGTTCGTCCAGCGTTTTTAATCCTCGAAAACGATCGGCCGTGAGGTTGCTTTGCGTTACAAACGTTTGAAGTCGAGCAGCCTTTGATTAATATCGATTTCCCGGCAGGGACGATTGAAATCTCTAATTTTTATTAGAGTTCAAAGTATATGTGAATGTTTAATTATTTATGATTACCGGAGCGCATGAGTAGCTGAACGGAAATCCGCGTTGGCCTGCGAAAAGGGCAAACTGTGTCCAGTTTGCTCGGTAAACAGCTGCCTTGGGTATAAGTCAACGATTTGGAGCTATGTGTACGGCCTAAGTGAAATCCGCTTAATAAACCTATCTATCGTTCTCCACTGCACGAGAATATTTAACTGGTCATGCAATAAGTCCGCAAAGCATCGGTGTACTTGAATTACAAACTTTCCAGCAGCCCATACGTTTAATTATAATCAGCCCGAGAGTTTGAGTATTTGATTGAAGTAGCTATCATAATCAGGTGGGTATTATTTAACGGCGAGATTGAATGCACGTGAAATGTTAGTATATTTACATATTCTAAACTCGGCCAACTCATTGGGACTGAGGAGAAGTAATGCAGCGATGGACAGAATTATTCCGTGAACGTGATCGAATTAATTAAACGATGCAATTACATGGACATCAATTGCTGGAAAGCGGTCATACTTTATAAAGGCGATCGATGCTAATAATAATGCATCCTTAATAAAATTCACGAGCACAAATTCGTTGGCAGCGCGTTACATTATATTTCGCACACAGCAGCCCATCGCGAATTTTAAACTAGTTCCCGCGTCGCATAATTTATCTGTCATCAGATAAATGTAATTACGCTCGACAACGTATCGTTAGTTGCTTTAAAATCATAAAAGTTATTTTATAGTTCCGCGTGACGTTAATGCACCGGCGGCTGTAACTCGTTTGCCCGTTTATTTAATTATCCTCCCGCTTTTAATTAGCTGCAATTATTATTAGCAGATAACACGTTCAGGGAGAACGATAATGTCTGATGTCTTCATGATACTGCGCCAGTGCCACGGCTTTAACTGCAGTACTGCCCCCTTGCATTTCTTCGTACGAAAAATCGTATAAAAGTAGTTCAAAGACTGTTTTTTAAGCCTTCCCATTAACAGAAAAATTGTGGTACTTCGAGTACTCTCATTAACGAAAGAAGTGTTGGGAAAAATATCAAAGTGCACAAGAACTATCTGTATAAAGAAATACTGCACTATAATTTAACTTTACTATTTGCTTCAGGATTAATTGTTTAACCTGAACAACAGTTTTTTAGCTTCCTCTTATATCACCATTAAAAGCACACCTGATATCGCCGAGAAACGCCGCTTCCTTGAAATCCATCTACTCGCAGTCATTCTGCGCCACTAACGTCGTTCTCCTCAGAGAAAAGTAATTTCCCAGAGGGTGGCCGGAATCCAACGGACACGATAGTTTCCCTCTACCCCGCGAATCTCGCCGAACAGTAAAACCCGCAGCAAGAAACGCACGATTCGTGGAACAAAAATTCGCGAAGAAGTCAGTATGCCGCAGGACTAAATTATCTTCGACATTCTTCGTTGCCATTTTTTTGTGAACAATATTGTGCCGGTCTCAAAAGCAACGGAGCCTTCGCCGCGTTATTATAATGCGGGCAACGAGATGTACGGCAAGTTTACGAGCTCGTAAACCGATACTGGCCTTAATACAAGAATATTATAGTTTGCTTTTCATAAACTTGCCAACGGGGCGACGTGGCCCCGTTGCAGCCACGGGTTTAGCGATTTAGTATTAGGATAATCGAAAGTTGTCGCGTGAGCTCGCGTTCACGAGCTTCGTTTCAACGCGACCGACGGGTTCGTGCATACCCCATGAAAGAATTTATGCGCCGGAGGTATCGAGTGGCCCTCCCACTTTACTATCTACTGCATGGGTTAGCACTGCGGTGTTCAACAATACGCTTCTTTTGATACGGAAGATTGCTGTTATATTTGATTACATTGTAAGTTGAGCGAAGATGCGGGCCTCAGGCTCTTCGTAATTTACGAGGTTCCACTCCGTGTAGTTTGTGGTCGATCTACGGTTCTCGTAAATAAATGTATGTTGAAACATTTTTACTGTATTTGTCATTTTCATTTCAGTACATTAACAACCCAATTTCATTACAATTGATTTTAGAGAACAGCTCATGATAAAGAGAAACTAATTTTCAATGAACATTTTTCCTCTCCGTTCGCGCAATGAGAAACGTCCGAAAAGTTTCGTTAGCCGATTCCATTTGTTGGCAGCGGATCGAAATTCCACGGAAAGCTAACGTAGCGGTAAACACGACCGTTGGTTCCGGAACATTTACATTTTTCCACGGGGAGCCGATCATCGTTTATGGTGTTAAATCGATCCGACGACAAGTTTTCCACTTGCAGAAGTAAAGTTTTCCCCGGCTGGATACGATAGAGTTCCGGGGGTGGTACAGGGGTTTGGAATGTTTCACGAGTGGCTCGTCCGGATACGACTCGATGAAATCGGCTGACTTCTACCAAGGCGTTTCGATAAATATTTATGGGGATATTCGTAAGGTTAAACGGAATCCAATAATCGATCCGGTTCGGTTGCGGCTGCTCGATTGTGTCGTTAATCGCGGGGGTAGCGGCGTCATCGCGGCTCGACCATAGCAATTTGCCAGCTGAACGCGATCCACCCTAAAGCTCCTTAATTGCGCTCTTTTACCTTATTTAGAAAAGACTTGTTTACATGCAAATTCGCTTACACCCTTTGCTGGTATCTGCAAAACTCCATCGCCGCTATTGGGGAGCATTTAGCGAAATCGAAAAGCGAGAACTTTTTGCCAGATACGAAATTGCAATACAGTAGGTTAATCACGACGAACGATTCCGTTTCATTAAACATTCGATTGCATATATACAGAGTATGACGTTTCCCGAAACCAATGAAATAGATCATGTAGACGTGTTTCCTTCCTACAGAATACAGTAGCAACGTCATTGATTGGAATCAATCATCGGTAGTTGCGTCCCGCGACTAGGAAAGAGTACTGAAAAAAGAAAGTCATACTGCCATTGTTTCATCGTGAATAATTGGCCACGCAGGTGCGGCGTTACCGTATGCTTTCCCATGAGATTTCAGATTTCTCTCCGCCATCGTTGCATGTAGTTAGGTTGCGGGTTGTGCTGTTCCTTTTGCATGCGCTGCACCATTCGTCGATATTCGCTTCGCGTTCAAACGGAAATGAACGTTGATCATTGTTAATACACCGGCGAAAATATTTCGGTTATTTTGGCAGACTGCGCGTTTGGGTTTACATTTTTAAAATTGTACTCTGTATTGGAATCTTTCGTTTACAGTTTATATTTTCATTTTTTTTTCTATTTGCCAATATCGTAATATTGGTCGACTCTCTTTTCTGCATTCTTAACTATGTACTTCACGTTCCATTTGTACTCTTTTGATTGAACATGTGATGGAACTGAAAGTAATAAAATCGTGACTCTAATAAAAATGCCGAGCGGAGATATATTAGTAGCATTGCTCTGCCTTTTATAATACACGTTACATTATTTGTAAATAGTAAATAATAAAACAGCAACCACGAAAATTCCTCTGTCCCTTAAACGCAACCAACCAAGAACTTCAAAACTACAATACCCCGCGCACAATGACGGGGTATAAAATCCGACAACGGTCAAAAGCAGCTGAAGGGCTATCTCGTTGCAACCAGCGTGATACGAGCGCTTTTTTTTTTTTAATAGCGTCGAAAAACTCGCTCGTATCGCGAGCAGCCGGTTTGATTCGAGGAAGGGGAGGCGCAAGTTTCTTTTCACGTTCTGTAAGAATCACGGCCGCACGGGCGAAGGAACGAATCGCGCCGTATATTCCGGAGGGTTGGTCTGGGGCGAGCGTTTAATAAACGTATTATGACGCTCAGCGCGATGTTACACGCGTATCTCGCGTCTAAATACAGCTGGCGCGGCGGAAAAGAAGGATTGCACGCGTTCCTTATGTTGGTATAAAATCTCACGAGATTAAAAATTCCGAAATGCACCTACTCGCGAGATATACGAATCGAGGGTGAGAAGCTTGTTGCCTGGCGAACAACTGTTCCGCCCTTCCTTCGCTTTACGCCGTTCTGCCGTTCCGCTGTGAGGCAATTACGACCTCACGGTGGCTCTACTTATTACATTGTCGAAAGGGGAAATGGAATTCTGGAGAAGGACGAGAAAACCTGGATAGGAATATTCGTTATTTATCCAACTGCTCTTCTTTTGTATGGGCGATTTCTAACAGTTTGAATTATTTGTATTTAGATGTTAATGAGAAAAGAATCATCATACTTTTATGTTCATTCTTCTATAAAAATGTACGATGCCCTTAATCAACTTTATGTGTTTCCCAACAATTTGTTATATTTAATAAGCTACTATTTAACGAGGTTCTCTAATCAAAAGTGAATTGCATAATTTAAGAAATAGCCGATATTGTCTCCGCAATCTTCATTGTCTCTGCGTTCAGCGTTTCATGCATAATGAACGAACAATTAAACGAGAACGTGACACGAAGTGGCAGTAAAGGGAAAAGAAATATACGTTCCGGTGCAAACAAGTAATGAATATCATAATTCCGCGTTATTATATCACGGTTTCCTCTTGGCCAGGATACACTCACGCGATGCATTATCGTCGACGCTCCAACAAAGTGTGACGGCCGACGCAATTAAACAAAGGCTTAATTTCAACAGAGCCCGATGAAGATGACGCGGGATATTCGGTTCTCTATCCACCGGGGAGCCCTTTATACGCGCCCTTCCGTCAGTTTACTAATGCGCATCGCGAGCATACCAGCACGGGCAAAAATTTTCCATGCAATTAAACCGATTTGTATTTTCGGGAAGTGGCGGCGTCGTTGATAGCGCGCGCCGACGCGATAAATCAGCCTTTAGCTGGGTCTTTTTTGTTCAGTGCGAATTACCGCGACCGCGTGAATAAATTACAGTGTAAATTTTTCATTCCGTCGAAAATGATAATGGAACAACGGTAATAAAACACCGCTCCGGTTTTATTTTTTATTTTTTTTTATATTTTTAGCGCCGAGAGATACTCGTTCGCATCGCAATAACACGTCGATAGATTCGTACGAAACGGTCCAACTGCGCGCATAGATTCGATCGATTCCGCGAAATAATATGGGACAGCAGTTTTGAAAATGATTAAAACGACGACCCCGAGAAAGTCTGCTGGTTTCTATAATAGATAAGGGAGCAGTGAATATCGCACGATGATTCAGTATCACGACGACTCGAATTATAAAGTTGTACGATTGGAAATGGAATCAAACATCGGGAACGCGACATACGTTCGAAATTGCTGCTCGTGCTCGTGCGCGGTGCACGCGATTGTTTGAAACTTTTCTACGGTTATTCACCCCCTGTTTCTGTGGTTCCCTAGAGAAAAAGGAATAATTGTATACCTGGAAGGCTGTTTCTTTTTCATCGACTAACTGCGGCAAAAAAATTGCCTGTAACAATATTCGCGATAATATCGGTCGCCGGGCTACGCGGAAAACTTTCACGGGTAATTGGCGTCAGCAGGCCACGAGCATGGATTGCACGTAATGGCTCGATGTTTGCACTGCGATTATTTTTTATTTGCTTAAAAATTGTATACGGCTTGCGATCGCCGGGAGCAATCGCGAAATTGTATTTTTATTGAATTTTCGGTGCTGTTGCCTGCGATAGAAAACAAATTAATAAAAGACACGCTTTTCATTGATCAAACAATTAATAAAATGTGCAACCTATAATACTCGAACCTACCGTCAACTCTCGTGAGGATTTATACACAACGAGAATCTCGCCTCTGCAGAAACATTTACCCCGTCGATTCCTTTAAACGAAAAATCCTTGCGTTCAGAGGAAATTCTTTCACGAACTTTGGATTCCCCAAATGAATCGAGTTACTTATGCGCGATAATTGAATTTTCCGGTTAAAAGGCAATCATCTTTGCCACGCTCGGGCCTCTATTAGCCACGCTTCGGCCTGGAATAATTTTCGGGAAATTGCTCGTATAATGGAGTATTCGCTCGATCGTCACTGTGATAGTTACATTGCAGGGGCGCTGAAAAATGTAAAATTAGCCGGCGCGTCCGTGCAGTAATTGCTTCGTCTATCGTTGTCGCGCGTGCCAGTCGCGGCTCTCGACGTCGCTCCGCTTCGGGTCGTAATAATTTCACCGTTGAAATTCGTTGCCGTGAAAAAAGAAAGAGTACTTCCCTCGTGACGGGGACGCGGACATCGCCAGAGGAGAGAGTCGCTGCCTCGATTTCGCCCGGAAAATTTACGTGTAACTCTGATTTTTTTTTTTTTTACTTGCCACGCGCGCACCCACTGTTAAGTCAACTACGGGTCTGTCGACCGAGCTCGCAATAAATTCGGGTCCGTTTCTGCCTACGGGTTTTCGCTGACGAATGTTTCAGACGTGGTGCTTTCGTATGCGTTCTTCATTCGGGAAAGCAATCGACTCTGGTATATCAGCTTTCGAAATTTCGATTTCCACTGGACACGTTTTGAAGGGAACTAACGAATAATTCGATTTCAATGGAAAGGCTTTCATCGAGTCGCGATAGGATTGATTTACAAAACGACGAGACATTGCTTTTCGTCCACGGATCAGCATTTATGCCTCTCTCCATTAAACAATTACACAAATGCTTTTGCGTCAGGTGCACCAAATGAAAGAGCACGACCGAAGAAACGAGACGCCGTACGCGTCGAGAGAACGCGTTCTTGTCGGTCGTTTACGCGAGTACACACGCTCGCCATCGCCGTGCCACGGCACGGAGAATGCGTTTATCGGCGAGGCTCGCGCGGCTGGAAACAGGATCACCGGGTCTCTCCAGGCGTGGTCATTCATAGGGACAGCTTCCACGGCTGATCTACAGGGATTCGTAGTGACAATAATAGAGGGAAATCGATGCTGTCGCGCGAGCCGCATGCGCCCGCCGCGCGACTAATAACGCGTAATAATGCGTCGCTACATATGTACGAATATTATCCGCCGTGTATGACCGGCCGTTTAGCCGGTGTTGATGATGATGATGATAGGATCGTAGTGTACCACCACTTCGGTTACCTGCGCCGGCTTCTGCCCTCGATCATGTTGTTACCGTTTCCAGATTAGCGTAATTATCGGGTGTATCGATCAGTCGGCGAAACGAGGATCCACCTTTTCCAGCAACACAGATGAAGATGAGAGTCAAATGGGCGAACAGGAATCGAGAACGTATGCATTTCATTTGTTTCGGAGAAATTACGTTTGCTACCGCAGGCTAGACGCGCCGGGGCTCCCCGATTGGAACGAAGAGATCGCTGGATTAATTTGAAGTTGAGCGGGGGGGGGGCTATCGATATCCCGCTGGCTGAATTCATGCTGCTCTCGGTTTTGAGATAGTTAATGGTACTCGAAGGGAAAACGTGTAATCTTGCGCCGGGGATGGAATGACGGAAGTATGTGGTTGTTGCGTGCCTTTGCGTTTCACGTAGGCGGTTTCGAGGATCATGTTTGCCAAGTGAATTTCGTGTTGTAAATACGAATGTCGTTCAAACGCTGGTTCGGTATTTTTTTTTTTTACGTAGTTCATGCTGCCAATCACTCGAATGATCAGCGTTCTGACAAAGTTGAGTGGCGCTGGTGCCCTTCGTGCATACATGTTTGTCCAGGGTTTTCGACTATGCACATATTTGAGAGGGAGATCGATCGTGACCGTAGAAGCTCCGACTAAAAATAACGTAAAACGCAAAAAAAACGCATTACTCGCATAATGCATCGTTAGTTGAAGAAAAGAACTTTGTTCGGTTCAATCGAACAGTCGAAGTATATCCCAGAGAGGAGCCGATTGGCATGGGGCAATTCCGGGATAGTTTGCAAAGAAGCCATGCGGATTTCTAGGTGAGCCGACGTCACGTCACGGTTTAGGTAGCGAAATGAGATTACGAAGAGTTAACGATATCCCGTACGGACGGTAGGTAGGACCGAACTAATCTAATAACCGTGGAGATCGTAGTGGATGTGCTTTCCACTACCCTCGTTGTGGCATCGTGGCTGAGGGGGCTCGATCGTGCCTACTTCCCTGACGATCCCGCATCAACTGACCCGGTAAACCTTGCGTCGCTTCCGCCTTTCCACAATTAACGTTCGGTATCCGCACGAAGGAATTGTCCCTCACGATGGACCGCGGGTCCTAAAACAACGAAACCGACGCGTGTCCCGACTATGAAACCGTTGAGCCACACCATCGACGCGAACCCTCGACATGAAACCACCGTTGTATCGTGATTTTGAAATCAGGGCACAAAGGGTCTGCAAGTCGACCAAAATACAAGTTAATATACGAATAACTTTCATTCCTCTGAATCAATGATAATCTTTTGCTTAGAGAGCATGATATGAAATATAAACAAGAAACGGGTAGAGATTGTGAGAGTACTTAATGCGAGTAGAAATCCGCGGAGGTTTGCGCAGCGCGTAGTTGCGACGCGCAGAAATCCCATGAATCTTTCAACATCTCGCGAATTCCCACAGTCAGCGAAGCATTCATGGGATATAAAATTTCGTAGGTCATCGCACGAACGTCCGCAACGTTGTTTCACGCTAACGAACGTTTCTGTACACGGGAGATGTGCGGTGGAAAATACTTCCACGTGCGAACACACTTCCGTATGGGGAGTACAACATATTTCAGTATATTTATGCACGCAATCGCGATAGCTGAACTTTTGACACGGTATTCCGTAGAGAACAAGAGGAAGCAGTTTAGAAACTCAAATATGGAACGATTCATATTAAACTTCCAGGATTTTATTAGCTTGTTTAGAAAGAAGCTTTAATTAAATAATGCTTTCGCAGTGCAAACATCACCGAACGGGGACATGCTTCATGTTAAATTTCTGCACGAATGTAGTTTAGCACCTATTCTTCTTTATGCATTCAAGAATCAAATTACACCATCTTGTTAATAAGCAAAGCGTTAAAGTTTATGAAAACAATCAGTTGAATGCAACATACACTGATAAGTATTAAACCTACGATGGCGCATCCTGACGTTTTCTGAAAAACGGATGGACGTTCAGCGTCCAGTGTTAAGCGAAGGTGAATAGGAAGTAGTACAGTCGCGCACTAGTCAGACGCGACTGAAAGTGCCTACATTGTAAGCCCCAAAGTTTCCCAATCAATTGAAGATCGCATGTCACACGCAACTATCGGCCAGCATCCGGAACAGAAGGACTTCAGACGGCCGTTTGTTACGCTGGTTCACGCAAAATTGCGCGCCCAGTGAACTTCGACCCTAGCGAAAGTTATCCTAGATTGGGCTACGTCCCCGTGCTTCGATAAGTTAATCTCCCCTGTCTGCTTCTCCCGCGTGCTCGTGGCACTGGCCTTTGATTTATTAGAACGTCGATCAGTGTCGCGGGATGGCCCGGTATCGAATTTCGAATATGCGTCTGTTTGCCCGTCCCTTCTCTTGCGAAGCCTTCCGCAGACTGGCGTGACACAACCCCGACGCCGAACGAAAGAAAATATTAGCCCGGACAAAGATTGCCTTTCTGTATTGCTTGCACGATAACACGAACGTCGTTAGAGACTTGAAAACGAGTTTCTCAACTTCTTTGATCGCAAACACTTAACCCCGATGGAGATTCTTGACTTTCGAACTGACTTCGTATCTGATTAATTAGTTAAGGGTAGATTTAAGGCAATTTTGATCTGTTAGAGGGGATGTATGTACCTTTCTTTGCTTATTAAAATGGGTTTGCATTTGTGCATTAATTTTTTCTTCCTATATTCCTCACATTCCCACAACGAAATAATAATTAATTATCGATTGAATCTGGTTTCATCCTCAAATTACTTTTAATCTGATTCGCGATAATACGAAAATCCCAAACGATAATGTGAGCGGATGAAAGTTCATTCGATATGATTTAGCAACAATTTCCGTGATTTAAATTAGGTACCGGGTTAAAGCTACCGTGTTAAAAAGAAATCCGCGAGCGGGACGTAATTAAAATTTCAATCGCGAACGGTAACCGTTCCGTAGATAATATCCATGGGGAGGTCACGATGCGTGCGTGGGCTAATAAGAGTATCGGATGGATACATCGATTCAAAAATAATTTTGACTGCCAACTTGCGATAAATGTACCCCTATGCATTTTCGGATAATTATAAATCACAGTGCCGCCCTCGAATCGTCAGTCAATAATTGATTTCGAATGGTCATTGGTAACGGAGTTCGTTCGTAGTAATTGAAGATAATTAAAACTATTTTCTTTCATTAAGATAATTATCCGCTGCTTAAATTAATTATCCACTGCAAACGGCCAATGGTATTATTTGTGTTATTTAAATTATTGAAATACTTTGCACCGTGAAATACACATAAACTGTCGGTCAGTTTTGTTCTTTATCTGAAACGTAGAACTCCAGTAAATTTGTTTCAGATTTATTACAAGTTTGTTTGGTATTCGTGAAACGCTTCGCGATCGCCTGTCGGTTTCTCGTCTCTAATTATCATACAAATGCAATCGACACGTTCCGCTTAATTGTACGTAGATCCCGCGCGCCTCTTATTTCTACGATCCACCTTCGTTCTCCGAATATCCGTGATCCAAACGATCTCGGTTTAGTTAACGAGCTCGGAGTGGAATAATTGCGGCGCAACCGGGTTTCCATAGGAATCCACGAAACAGGGGCGCTCACGGGCGGCGGCTGGAAAACTCATCGGGTATGCAGATATCAATAAAGGGGGGATTCTAGACTAGGCCATAGCATCCGACGCCGTGCAAGCTTCGATCGGCTCGTTCTCAGCAATTCGCGGCATGCCCCGAGTCGAGCAATACCAGCCGCATCGAAACCGTAAGGGTTGGCGCTATGCCTACCCCTTCGTTCAAGGGGGCAATAACATACCGTGTGCCACCCCTGAGGCACTACGAATAATGGAGCCTCTCGACTATCCATGATTAACGCGGCAATAACGATTATTTATAGGCCTAAAACAATGTTTCACGGTGTCCACCCCATGGTCGGCCGGCCGGCCGGTCTCGTTCGCTTCTCCCTGGCTGGTGCGCGGCTTGAATCAGCAGTTAGTACTTTCCCCCCCATTCGTGCATCGCCAGCGCGAGACAGCCACGGATTTATGCAAAAATCTCCGAATGTCTCCGTGGGGTGCCACTATGTGCCTAATTAATCGTAACCGCGGCACGGTGCCTGTGTCCACCGTCTCGTATTATCGCCTGGCTACTGATTGGAAAACCGGAAGGATTTAGCACCTGCGAAACGAAGGGCTTCTATGAAACCGACGAAACCGATTCCCCACCTCTCGAGCGTGTGCCTTTCGTTTCACGGCGGAACATCGTTTTGAATACGGCGGTAGTGGGGACGAATCTTCCATCGGGAGGGATGTAATAGTGGCGTTATTTACGGCTGAATACGGATAGGCGAGTGTGACGCGGAATTTATGCGACTTTTCGCCCGATTAACGGTAACCGTGCAATTTGTTACTGCCGCGGATCTGCCCTTTTAGAAAGATGAACAAATTTCGATAATGAAATTTGTATAAATACGCACAAAGAGGCTTCTCGCGTGTCGAAAATCCGTGCGCGATGCCCCGGTTAATCCGAGACCTTTGATTACTTTTCCATGGAATCCTTTCCAAAACCGGCGGATAACCGGTCACTACTATTGGCCCTGCCGAGCGTATAACGAACTAGGAGAAAGTTCAATTTGGAAATTTCCCTGGCAGGTTTCAATCAGCTTAACGAAAGGACGTCGCGTTCACAGGAAGGGTGGAAGGACGGGAAAAAAGGAGCCACTGGCCAGACATTTTTCATCCTGTTTACCGCGGTGAGATACTTTCCGCAACGTCATTGTTTGTACGGGTCATCGAAGGCATTATAGTAACTGGTCATCCGCCATGGTGCGGCGTGGGGGGAGGGAATGAAACTGCGAAGAATTCGGTCCAAGAAAACATGTCCATTTTGACGGAGAGAAAGGCGAAGTCAGAGAAATGCTGGGGAAACTAACCAGATATTACCAAGCCGAGAGGAGTGGGCTGAAAGGAAAGACAAATGAAGAAGAAGAAACTCGAAGAGGCGATGAACAGAGAGGAAAGGTAAGTCGATTTTCTTTTCTAACTCTTCACTTCGCTATCACGGGGTGATGAATATTATCACATATCACTTGCGCAATGAATTTTTTGTATTTCGATGGAGAATCGAGACCTGTCACTTCTGTGCGTACTTCAGAATTCGTCGGTGCGTGCTGGTCCGGCCACAACTGGCGAGCAATTTTCCAAAGAATCCGCAGAATTCGATGAATACCTATGAGCCGTGCGGGCGAATAAATTGGAACTACGCCGCGGACGTTATGTCCGCGCTGATACATACGAATGGAATTCGTTAGCATGGACGGTATTATTGATGTAGCCGTTGACGGTATACTCCTAAGACCACGCGGAGCTCCCTTAAGGATAAGAATTCTGATCGCATGATAGGGAGAAAAATTTGAGCAAGCAAATGGAAATGAATGCGCACAACGTACTGACAGATGACCGATGTATAGCTTTACGTGTATACGTAACATTTCAATACTAAATGAGGAATAAAAATTGCAATTGGAAAAATACTGCGATCATGGGCTTGTTATAAAATAATTAAAAGGAATCGGTCAACGTACTTACGTTAGACAGTGCATCCGAGGAAATTTCAGAATGGCGAGCAGCCTGCGAAAGCTTTGTCAGGTCTGACATACCCTGTGTTACACTACTGGGGACTTCCTCTACTCTCTCGCATTCTAGGTGTACACGTACTAAGCCAATAGATCGTAGTAGCAAATAATTGACAGCGTGGAAATGGGAAATAGAGTCTGTAATAGCGGCAGCAAACTGCATCAATCAGACATGGGAACTTAGCCACCGATGGGAGCATGGTAGGCTCTTAGGTCCGATAAATTATTTACGACGCTCGCACATTGGAACGCGAAGATAAAGCCTGGAGGTACGAAGTGATACATTACCAAATTTTCCTTTTGCGACATAATCGTACAACACTGATAACTAATTGACGATAAATACTTCATCATTATCCTACGTGACAGGCATGAAGAACGTTCCTTAATTTTGCAGCAATTAAATAAGAGCGATCTCGAAGTGTTGAAAGTCTCAGTATTTACCAATAAATAAATCTCTAAATAATATTCATTGGACCTCTGTTCTCCATTGAGCGGGTGAATTATTAAAGAACGATTGCCCGGTATATTATGTATCGCGGAGTGCGACAACATTCTATGGAAGGTGGATCAAAAGCTTTCCTGTCCGTAGTGTGTAGCCCGCGTAGTAAAGGAACTAAATGCAAGCACAGCTAGAAGCAGCCCAGCATCAACAAACGAATGTAAACGAGGCGGGGTGTGATAATTCATGCAACGAGAGTTTGATACTAGTTTACGCGTGTTTGTCTTCGCTTCTCTGCGCTGTTGCTGCAACTCCCTCGGTACTCCTTCCCAATTGTGCCCCCCCCCGTCCCTCTTTTCCTCTCGAACGCGGTTTGCGAAATTTTTTTTCAGATTACTCCGGGATATGTACCGATGATTAATGCTTTATACGCTCGCCCACATTTGCCCCCGGAAATGCAATATAAAATATTAACGTATTGGTGAACTAAATTACCAATGAAGACTCATTATTCATTCGCGTTAATATTATAATACCAGCCGTTTGATAACTCGAGCGGCAAAAGCTATTTTATCGATTATGCCAAAATTTCCCTGCCATTTCACCGTTCTATCAATGCGACGTTACGTTTAGGAAATCACTCGAATGTTAATTCGCTTCTGGATCGGACAATCGGACCCGGAACAGGGACAGTCAGAGAAATCGATAAAACCAATAAACTCTGGCAATAACGTGCTAATATCCTGAAGACCGTTCTCGCCTACGGCATTTCTCCACCCCTTTACTGCCTCGTAAAGTGTAAACGATGTCCGAATGCCTTCGTAATTGCTCCGTTAAGACTCGCTCTTGTCAGCGGATTCGATCGTGAAATGAAATAAGTATTTCAATATTGGGCTGATCCAAATTGACACCAGTTCTTTCGCTATTACAGTGAGGAAATTGATCAGGAATTTCTCAGTTACTTGAAAGAGTCAAAAACGTAGAAAACTGAAGGAATGTAAATTTTACAGCAATATTTCTTTGCCAAGTTTAAGAATGTGATGCACATGTTGTTTATAATAATTTAGCATTTACTGAAGGAAGAATTTCCACAAAGATTTAAAGTAACAGATATTATAACACAAATCAAACTAATTTACAATAAACATTCATGTTTCAATCAGTTACCCGCAGCGACGTTTAAATAATTCAAATATCAGCGCATACGTTTGAAATCACAGAATTAATAACTTCAAATATTAATAGAGTTATTTGAAATTCCATACAATATCTATCCTGTCACGCAGATGCGATCAATCATTTTGTATGAACGTATCGCCACGATGATTATGCAACGAACGTTTAGAGCGTAAGCTAAACGCACTCCTTGAACTTTTATGGAAACGTAGAGCCACATACTTGAAGCAGCAACAACAACAAAAAAAATACAATGACAAATTAGTTGCACGTGGCAGCCAGATAATTCTCAAGAAAAATAGTAATACGACGGATATCGGTGGATCAGTCGCTAATCTGACGTGAAAAATATCACTCGAAGCAACAGAGCACTTTCCACTGGAAACCTAGCGACGCACCATTTATTAAAGTATTATGCTAGCTAGCAGCTTGACTTTAACCCAGGAAAGTTGAGAGATTATCCTTCGGGCGAAAATTAGTTGGCAGGCTTTTCGACAAAGAAGACCAAGTCCTTCATTTTTATGATTAAACGTGCAATCTATTTACTCTTAAATAGTTCCCGACATCTTCGTAGAATACTAACGCGACGTGTTAAAAGAAGCTAGTAAAATCATAGCAATGGCTCTATAAACTGCAGCATGCGCACAACAATTATTTTCCTGCGGTGTGCGGGAATTTGGCCATCCCCCAATTGCGGATTCAACGCACGGTGGTTGTTTCTCAGTCTCGGTCCAAGAAAGTTACACACTTGGCTGTCCCCCCTGTCAATAACGCTGTCGAGCCTCCAAGTAACTACGCGCCTCTAGCACCCGCGCGACTCGAGCCTGTATGTTCGTGAACTTGCCGTCAGACGTCCGACCCTCCCATCCTATGCCCGTATTTGAAATACGTCAGGTGCAAGGGGGGTGAGGGCGTAGAGGGAACGATGGCAACGGAGAATGGGTGGTTTTAATCCCCCTAATTCTCGGGATCCACGGAAATCGAAATCGCTCCTCTTCGTATCTTCAATCTATCCGTTTTCGCTTTTCATATCTTCAGTTATGCATTTTTATTATGAAAGTGATGTGCCAATGCAACAGCGCACTGAACTCGTATTAATACAATTTTGGGTTTGCGATCACAGCAAACGTTTGACGAAAAGAATTACATTATACTATTACTATTCCATTCTTGTCATAAACGTAAATCCGTTTTGCACTTGTAATCCTGGGAAATCCCCTCTAATGGATTTCATTCGAGCCGTTACATCGGAGGAGATTTAGACGTCGTTACCCGTGTTACAGCGACGGAAAAATGGCAAATGGTAATCTAACTGGAATTTTAGAATGGGGAAACGTCGCGATTTCCGAGATAAGTTCCGCAGCAAGTGAAACGCGGGCGAACGTACGATGAACATAAAACGCTGAGACTAATTTGTCGCATTTGAGGGTACGACTAGTATGGCTGGTAATTACATTAAGCACCATGTATTACGGATTAGTTTAAACTAGTTCAGCAAATATTACGTTAGATTTCCTTCGCGTTCGCGCGATCATGGTATTCCACAATCGATGGCGAACTCACATCGGTTAATTTACGAACGCTGCGTTCAATAGTCCTAAACATCAAGATCCAAACGCCCGAACAAAGATGTTTTATTCAAAGCGGTAACTTTATCAGGACGAAACAATCGAGACCAGTGGAAACGCGATGGCTCTGAAGCGCCGGAGAGAAGGAAGTATAAAAGGACGGCACGAGAAATAGAAGCGGCACGATGAGCAATAGTGTCGTTACAGGGAAGCAATTTCAACTTGAAATCGTCCTGTGTCACGCTCGCCGAATATTAGTCTATATAAAAACCAACTGTTGCTCTTTGCAGTGGCACGAGCTGGGCCAGATCGATGCAATAGATGTCCACCCCGTCTGACTCGCAAACCCTTCGCCTAGGCAACTGCTGTGAGATATTATTTTGCATTGGGAATTGATGCTCGGCGAGAGCTCAATGCATAGGAGAAATCTCAAAGGAATATCTCACCTCGTTTTACACCGTCTCGTCCGAGTAGCTTCCAATAAACATTATTTGTATATCCTCTTTGGAAGATCCGCTACGAATATTATATACGTCTATGTAGCAAAGTAACCGTTGAATGGAATTGTAGAAAATAAATGGGACCGGTTCGTGAACTACAGAGTTGCGGGGATTAACGATGTGTCGTATCGTTCGCGAGTGTAACCGTGCGAATTTTGGTTGCGCAAGATTACGTTAACCGGGCACGTGCTTGTTCGTGATTTATATAGTGTCGGCTTGTTTGCATGACACGATTAATACTTCCACGTTCGAAGTTGTTACCAGACGTAACGACGCATCGCGGTTCTGTTGTGCAAGCAACAGCAATACGTTTGCGGCAATGTACATAATTCTCCGTTCATTAGCGTAATGTGCTTTAACGCTAAATGCTTCTACAAATTCAGAGCTTTCGTGTTTGCCAGCGATTGTGCCAGCGCGAAAACAATCGATGCTGTTCGCCCGAAAGCCCGGAACCGTTTCAAGGTGGACATACGAGTTAACGCGGAATATATAAACCGGGAAATTTACTTTTACACCACCTCTTTATATCGAAACGCGAAACCTATAGGGTTTCAAAACATCGGCGAGGGTAAAAATGTTCGGAGTAGAGAGAGCATTGCGCAACGCTCTATCGATCCCAAATCGCTTCGACTTATTTCGCAGGCGTAAGCCTCTCGAGCGACTCAACCGAGACAGGGTATATTCCCATTTTTCGCCACGTGAGAACTTCGACAGTCAGTCGTGAGAGTCGCGGATCCATCCAGCCGGGATATTAAAACCAGAAGCAGTCACGGATTCGCGGCTCGATTGTCTGCCCTATCGGCGAGGAGTGTGGAGTATGGAAATGGAAATGTAAGGGAAAACTGAAAGGGGACGGCGTTGGAAAAGCAGAAAGTATAAAACAGGCGGAGAATACGGCGCAAAAAAAAAAAAAGAAAGGCAGCGAAATGGAAGGGAATTGAAATATTATACAGCGTCGTTCTTAAAAAAGATCCCGTACAGTAAGATCGCGAAACGGAACGTTCCGTTTCGTCGCGCAAAATGACAGGTTCGATTCGCTTGGTATCGTGACGACCTTCCCCGCCGCCAGATATACAGTGACCGCTCGTAAAAGGCGAGCGGTAATGTCGAACGCCCGTAAAATCTGGAGTAAAATATTGAACGGGAACGGTGGGCCTGCCTTTCGCGCGTATCACGCAGAACGGCGCGACATGTGCGTTTTTATCACCACCCCCATGCGGCCAGGTAAAGCTGATCCCCCGTCGGCAGTGTGCGCGGTCTCATAAAAACGGAGGAATTTAATCGAACGTCTATGCACGATATTTCTTGAAACACTGCCCCGCTAATTAAGATCTCTCCAGACGGGAATGCGTTTGAAGTGTCATAAAAAAACGTACAGTGCACACGCATAATACGTCGTGACTGAAATGTGACGTAAGAACTCCTGTACACAATGCTACCAGGTATGTCTCATTAAAATGCGCTCACGTCTTTTTGCAATAAAACGATATGGCCTGCGTTGTGGGGTGTCGATTGAAAAAATACCGAGACAACCAACGCGTGCATCGACTCTCTCCGTTCGAATGGAACAATGCCCCCTTTAAATAACCCTTGTAAATGAAAAATTAATTAATTACATTAATAGGTTATAGGAAGATTATTGGTCGAAAGGAAACCGATTCAATAAACAACAAGCTTCCTCTATCCTATACGAAATATTTATTTAATTTCCTTTCTCCTCTCCATCGTGACCCATTACATCCTGACCACCGTGGTAAACACTTAAATTTGGTGGGTCATTCGTATAGTGGACGACAGCACGGTCTCCCTTTTCGTTATCATTCTTAACATAGCCATGCCTGTCGCACGCAACGGCAGTTCAATTTTATGGGGGCGTACAGGATACCTTGGCGATGGTTCACGCAAAGGTCGCTGTTACCACATCTCAAGGGAGGGTTACCTTCCTTTCTTTTCCATGCGGCTGGAACGCGAACCGCTTGGAATATCCACTAACAGCGAGCCCTGTTCGTTTTTCTTATTCGATGAATGAGTAATGACGCACGCCACCGATCGTCCGTCCGTCGAGGAGAAGAACGACAGAAAGAGGCGTTGGAATCCATACATCCGGTCCATTTCCAAATGGAAAAAGCATTGTTAATTAGGGTTGTTTTAGCCATTCAGCGCTGATGTTATCTTTGGATTAATTTTCTTCTCATTTCTCAATATCGATGAACGAGCGAGAATGATTCGGCGACAGCTTTTCGACTTGACACCTGTCAAGTCGGGTGAGTAGTAGAATATCGTGGCAGGAGGTTTTCTGCTGTTGCCCTTGCCCACCTGCCCGCAGCATTTTCTTCACGACCGGGAAAAATGTGACACGATATTACTGACTCATCTCACGGGAGACAGAGATAATGCATCATCGAAACAACAAACGGAGCAACACCAAGAGAAATTAGCTAGCCTGCGGTTATAGCAATCTCTTGTGCGCGCCCCGCATGTAACCCGGCTTATCTCTTCAATTCACGACCCATCGAGTAACACTCGATCGTGAAGCAAGATTTCATAAATCAATTAATTAGAATCCCCGGGTGCAGGAGTCGGTCGACTGAAGAATCAACGATACGGGTTGATCTGAAAGAGATATATACACCGCGAGCCACGGCCAACGCTGACGTTAAACGATATCGCGTCCGTTCGCTCGCGTTTCGCGGCCGAATCGTGCGTGCATAAATTGCATTTCGATAACACCGAATTAACTCTATCTCTTCACCGCATTTATCAACTGCGGCCCGCTGATAGAGCCGGCCGATCCGGCCGGATCACGGATAATGAACGCGTCATCCCTATCATCGATGTCATTGTCCGCAGTTTTATTATTACCCCTAACTCTTAATAACAGGCTGGCTGTTTGCTTTGCGTCAAGACCTATTGTCTGTACACGCACGAGCGATTGACGCGTGCGGTCAACCGTATTCGTGCATCCCGTGGAATTAACGAGGGTCGTAACGAAAAATTTCGAATAATCGAGGCGTGCCGTTCATAAACACAGTTTGCCGCAATGCCACGAGTCACGGTAATAGCTTATGATCTCGATCCCTCTCGAAACATGCGACTCGCATCCTTGTTGAATTGTCGGTAATAACGCTTACGAGGTGCTCAAACGTGCGCTGAATCTCCTCCTTGCAACGGTGAGTCAAAGTTGCACGAGGCATCAGGTTGTAACGGAGTAATAAAATCTCCATTTCCCGCAGGTCGCAGTCAGCCGAGCATGCATACTTAACGCAGACACTGCACGCGTCGAAGGGAGAAAAGTGTAACCGGCTGTTACCGTTCATACAACTTTCTTATCTTCGACGCGTCTCTGCTCCCGTCATCTTTTCGCTCTTCGTTTCTACACCGAACCTCCGCGCTTGTATCACTATTTCCCTTCCGTACTCCGTTAACCGTGCGTTCTGTCGCGGCGAGTCTCCTCGAACTACATCGTGGCAAGCCCCACGACGATGGTAATTCCACATGTAACCGGGCGATTATGAAGTAAAACGGCCTTCCAGCTAGAGAGAACGCCCCGTCACAGGGTGGCTCTCCGGAGGACCCTCTCGATTATATCTGACGGCGCGCTCTCTTCTCTCTGTTAACACGCGTTTGCCGAACTAAAAGGGTCCCACAGATATTTACCGTGCACTCTTCGAAATACGTTTCGGCTTTACGTTCGAAGAAGCCCAACTAGAGTTCCCGTTACTTGGCTCATGAATTTTCATTCGGCACCGCGTGCCGGAGTTTTGGGCTGTTTCCTTTGACGACACTGGTTTTGAGGTGGCGCAGGTATGGACCAGTTGTATCATTTGTTTTACCTTATTCCCCGCTCTCTTGGCAATGAAGAAATCAATTCGAATGGAAAGGTAGCAAAGCGGCTCTCAATAAACATTTCCAAAGTCACGTTACTGAACCTTATACAACGGGGGGTGCCCGCCTGTTCCCGGACTAGATTAAAGATAATTTATGATAACTTGCAATGGACGGTCGGCGGCTGGTTGCATGCTTAGTCAACAGGGTTAGTGATTTCGTGTACGCGTAAATCCCGAGTCTAGGGCGCGAGTTCGCTTGAAAGTTTCATACGTAACGCATGAGTTCGCCCGGGGATGCACATTTCACTTATGGTCCGGCGTAAAACCAGATATAACCCTTCCTTTTTACGACCGCGTTTGGCTAGCGTATGCGTTTCTTTTTTTTTTTTGCCAAGCATATCATCGAGGACGCGTACAATTTCAACGGAACAACAGATTTCGGAGGTACCGTGTATTAACACGTCCCCTGGTGTTCCTCGTTTCGGAGCTTGTCCAGCTTGTAGCGGAGAAGAATGTGGATAAATACGAGTTCCCCTGACGTATTCAGCAGGTCTGTGTTTAAAATTGCAGAGACGAGGAGCAGTGAATGGGGACGCTGATCGGTCGACGTTATTACTGATCTTGTTAGGAGATAAAGGTAACCAGATAGCTCGGCCAACGAAAGGTTAACGCTATGGAAGATCGTTTACCTTGTCGGAGCACCGCGGTAGTGTTTAAGGTAATTTAACGGAACGGAGTCTAAGGTACAAGGTATGGAATGCTCGTGAGAAAGCTGCTTTCTCTTCCGAGCTAATTAACACTCCTTCCAGGTAACAGGCATCTAAATAAACTGGCAATTATACTTCCGATTTGAAACTAAAATATTGAGGTTCCAGTTGAGATGTAAAATAATATGAGGAAAAAGGGGAGAAATGGAGACAAAGCGGAGGAAGCGGGGATATACGAAGAAAGCAATTTTAAAACACGAGACGACGCGAGACGGGGGTGCGTAGAATCGTTTTAATATTGTTACAATAGTCAACAGGCGAATACAGGGCGGAGAAAGCAGGGGAAGTGTGGTCCCGTAAGCGAGGCACTCATTTGAAGAACGAACCCAAGCCGAGATGAGGTTTCACCGGTCTCTCTCGTAACCGTTTAATTATCCAACGGATAGTCTTTCCGACCTGGACTTAACAGCCCCCTCGGCAAACTTTTTAATTACTCGAACCGCTGCGCGCTTGCCTCCGCCCGACAACTTTCGTTCTTAATCCGAATGGCCGAAGGTCTTGCTGTATCGTGAATGTTTGGTTAAAATTTCCAGGCTTATTACGTGGTTTCCGACAAATTTCCTTCTTCTACCCTTTTCCCTCTGCTACTGCGTTTGGTGTTTTAAAGATATGTTAAGTCAGCCGAGGTGGATCCCTGCCGCGAACGACCGTCTATTTCACTGGAATTTCTACATTACCGGGGAAGTGGATTTGTTTTAATGTCTTTCATTGCGTGCGTCGGATTAAATGTTTGCGCTTTACGGCGTCATTCGAAGGTAATTACGGTTCGCACGCCGTACAGATACAATTCTGCCTGGATAAAGGGCTAACCCTTTGAAGGCTGCTACTTTGTCTCGCAGGCCACGCGTACCCTCAATATTGAGCTGAGGGAAGCTAAGGGAGGTTGTGCGATTGTTTAGAAAAATTTCAACCGTATACGAAGCAGTCTAATGAATCTACACCATAACGCCCTTCCAGTTGCGTCCTAATAATCCCTTTAGACTACCAGAGAATCATCGTTCCCGACAACGCCTCTCAGGGCGACACGCGTCGGAAGACGCAGCTTCTACCCCGCCTGATCAAATGAATAATATCGCGTGCGCCGTACGCGGTAATGCACGAAATCTATTTACGTACGACGTATCAGGCCGTTGCAAGAGAAGAGGGTCGGTTTTTCGAAGTCCGGCGAAAAGTAACGTCATCAGGGATACTTTCCTAAAGGGATCCCCTGGCATTTAAGGGGAACGGAAGATGGTGGTCTCGGGTCTAAGTGCATGTCGGGCCGGGTTACCACTACGTCTTGTAATATAACCCGCGTCTTCGCGTAGAACAGAGACGTAGGGGATCGCGCGTACAGAGTGACGAAGAAACGGGAACGATGGGTATGGTGCCGGTGCCGTCGTCGGGAACGTAATGGTATTTCCAGCGAAGGGAGAAAGTCCCGTCATTCCTACCGATGTTTACCATTGCTTGAAAGTTTTCGCCTCTTTGCCCGGAATATCGCGCGGATACCCGGGTATAGTGCGGCCAAGTTTCGCGTCGAACAGCCCATACATACGATGGAATTAGAATAAATTTGGAGGATGGAGGAATTGTCGGTGGATGTGGTTTTTCCGCTTCCTTTCTACGTCTCTTGACGTGGCCTAAGAAATCGGATGAAATATCCAAAAAAAAACAATAGAACCGAACGTTCGATATATATTCCGGAAATTGAAATTTTTCCTTAACTTGGCTTAGTATTTCCCGCATAAAACGATCTAGCCAAAATATAAAACGAGGCTCAGCTTTGAAGACAGCTGAGGGGAACGTAGCGCAAAGCCTATGGGTCCTACGACCCCTGGTCGAGCCTTTTCGAGTTGTCGAGTACGAGCTCGGGGGTCGAAGGAAAGGGGCAATATCCTATGGGAGAAGTGGTTCTCGCGCCGTTGCTGGAGGACAGAAGCGCGGGCGGAAGATCGGTCGGGATATCCAGACAAAGCTCTACCTCGAGAGAGACATTGGTAAATTGGATTACTCTCTGTTCCGTGCTTTCTTCGAATCGCCCGTCTCTCGTACGCCTCCCCCTTCTTCCACTGTGAAATTAATATCCGAAGATGAAAGAAGCTGTGGCTCCGGTCCACGCCGGCTCGTTGATTCTCGGACCACCCTTTCCACCTTGGCTGCCTCTCCCTTTTCATTTTCCCCCGTTCCGCTTAGCGATCCCTCGTCCCGGCATTTAAATAATATGGAACAAATCGTCGGAATTCCACGATCCAGAAGTTGCCCAGAAATCGACGATTTTTTCAATCTTCACTGCCTCGAAAAGCATCGGATCGTTTCGAAACTGAGACTCGAACGCTCGTCACTGTTTATCCATGGATCTTCGTTGTCCATCCAGCGTGAGCCGCGCCTTTCGAATAAACTTCTATCGGCCGAGCATCATCCCGGAGAATTGAGGATTATCGGATTCTCGTTAGAGGCGGCGTCACGGCAAAATCCGTGGTCGGCTTTAGCCATAGCGGCGAAGCGTTGAAACTGCCATGGAAGATTATGTATAGGTGGGAGACGGCTGGGGGGGTGTCGATGACTCCGGCGAGGTACATCATCCTCCACCGACTCTATCTTATAAACGATCTCGAGGCGGCTCTTATCGATCCTCTGTCGCTACGATAATGGCTAGAATAATTACCAGAATAATTAGGACGTGGCGATGGCAGGCATTGAAAGGCACTGAAGCGCGCTCGATCGACCAGGACAAAGCTCAGACTACTTAAGACCTGAACGCCTTCACTGGCGCGATCCTTAGAATGCATCAATCTACTACTGCTAGCGCAATTCGTATCTCGTTTCATTATTTTTTTTTTTTTTATTACAATGATCGATTGTTGAAGAATTTGTATACGCATTTATTTTGCACAATAGTAAAATGTACAAATGTCAAATAGCACCGTCTGCGCGCATTCGTAGGAGAAATTTAATTTCAATAAAATATTGGTAGAGAGACAGATGTGGCTTGGCTTATTGAAATTCGTGTTTGCGATGTTTTATGCTCGTTGACCGCCGTTCGCGTGGGCTATCAGCTTTCTCTCGGTTATTAATTAGCAAATTGACATAGCACACATACTTTTCCGCGTCATCCCTAAATGTTACACGATGTCAAGATACTCTTTTGAACAAAAAAAACCGAACGCGCCAAGCAATAATAAATTCCCAGTAGAATCCATCAACGGCATCGTCTGTTTCGTTAATAATAAAAGTGCATGCCGATGCTCACTGCGCTCGTTCCGTTTATAAATGCGTTATCGCAGCAAAAAAAAAAATGCATAGAGATATTAATACTCGGCATATTGGAAAATTGTCGAGTACATTCGCGTTGATGACCGACTTTCTTCAATTAACGAAATCACCGCCGATAGAGAACAAAAATTGCGTAGCCAACGATAAATTAAGGTTCACGTTTGAATATGAAACATCTGCACGAGTAAAAAAAAAAAATATGAAAACCGAAGAATAGATTATTTCAACAGCGGCGCGTTTATCGTTTAATATTTAATCGTTATGTTTAAATGGGATCAGAGTTCGGCGATGCACGATATTTCAGTGTTTATTTAATTTTCCCTGAATTTAAATTTCAATTTTCCTTAAATTTCCCATTCCCGCGTTATGAAAGCTTCTGTATCAAACTGAAAAAGAATTATCGTTCGATTTTATCTCACCGCTTTCGTTCAACCGTGAAATTCCTTTGGAACATAAAACACCGTGTTTCAGGCGGAACAGAATATACAGAAATCCTAACGGTTCTATTAAAAAATTTTTGCTTCGTCGCGGAAATCGTGCTTCGAACAGAAACTTGTTACTTCCATCACCGTTTTTCAACCACTGCGATCTCTGTCTTTGTTACACGCGCGCATAGGGAGCAGCGAAGCATCATCGCCGTTGCGAACTTTCGAAACGAATTAATCACTGTTCGCGCTTCGGTTTGCGCCACTAATTTTCGGTCGAGTACGCGAAGCGGGACGTTTCGATGAACGGAGTCAAAAGAAGGGGATGGGACGGCGGATCCTTTCTCCCACGGTCTACGAATGACGCAGTGATCCGAGAATGCATTAACAACTTCGGCGTTATCAATTCTCGTGTAATATCGTGGGAGAGAAGTTGGCCGACAACTTTGCCTCGCGAACCATGTTGCATGTCGAATACGACTTTGTACCGTTAGAGGGGTTGCTAAGATGAGCCATTAAGATGCTCTGTTTCTTTTGCTTCGTTACATTTTTCCCCGTAGTCCTTTTTTTTATAAGTTATTGGTGAATATACCAAAATACTTGATATACAATTTCCCTAAATAGAACTTCTTCCTGAATGAACTCGAAGCTTTCGATCTGCCGATTAATGATCCACGGCTTTTGCAACGTGCAAACTGAATGAAAGACGAATTCGCAAGATGCACTCGCAACGCACCGGGTTTAAATGCACGCGCACAGTTCGCATAGGTATATATGCACGTGTACGTAATATCTCGTTCGCAGCTACCTACATCGATTGTTACACACACACTCGCGGAGCCGCGCATCCGAGGGTGTGCTGCAGCCTATTCAGGATGGCGCATTCGCGCGCGACTAGCTACGTGACACATAATTCAACCAACTCCATAACCAAGTTCGAAGTTATACCGCCCCGGCGGCGACCCCGCGCCATCCTCTCTTACCCCAGCCGAAACTACGTTTTCACCGACCTTACGATAAGTCGCTAGCACGGTACTTACCTGGAAGCTACGGCACTGCTTAGCGTGGCACTGCTAGCGGCTTGCGCACTCGACGGCGAGGGGCGGCCAAGTTGAGATTCTCCAATCTTTCCGTCGCTTCCCTTTTCGAAACAATTTGCTCAGCTGAAAGTTATCATTTGTAACTGCGGAAAGTTGAAGAGCATCGGCGCTGTTCTGCGACCGGTTGCGAATTTAGCGACAAGCGGGTGAAAAACTTCGCAAGGGCTGATTAGATAGTAGTCGCTGTCCTCGATTTTCGATTTTAAAATACTCAGCATACTTGCAATATCTATCCGTCGCGTTCCACCGCCTAACCAACTGCCCGCCCCAGCAAATAACGAAATTATGTAGATGGATCGCGACCTCAGGTGGTCCGTTTCAAGGGGTTGACGGTGATTCGACTCGCGGTGGCAATCGTAAGCGAGTCGCCGGACATCCACCGCTAGAACGAATTGCACGGTTCGTATTTACACGGGTCGAAATCCGCTGGTGAGTTTCGTCACGAGCGGGATCGAGTCACGAGGAGAGTGATATAGGTGCAGCGGCTAAAACGACGAGCCGTGGAACGCGAGCCACGGCTTCGGATCTCTGTGGCTTACGGTCAACAACAAGTGGGTACGGAAGTTCGATCGATGGACGCTCGCCGATCGGTTATAGAACCAGCGGGTAGATTTGGTGGCTTTCAATACATTCCCTCGTGCAAAGGGCTACAAATCGACGTTAATAGCGGAGCTTTATAGCGCGGTGAAACGAGAAAAAAGTCGTCGGAGAGCGTTGGGGGGGAAACGAGACCAATGGCGGTGGGGTTTCTCTTCTCTTCGGCTGCCACGGGAAAGGGCTTCCCTCTAAGTAGATCGCGAAACGACAGATCAAATTGTACGGATCGTAAATTTGATCTACGGAGATACAGAGGTGGAACGAAGTTTCTGTTACGCGGGAGAAATCATTTCCTTGCGCTTGTCAACTTGTGGAAGAGATGCTCGTTTAACCATCAGCTGTAGCGCGCCGGGCGAAATCATTCTCTTTCGCGTCTCACCGTTTACAAGGCATGAGCACTCTTTTGTTATAGGACTAGAATATAAGATTTACAATGGCACACGAAATTGATTCATATCCTTCCAATGGCATTAGACCAAACAAGAATAAGAAGGCCGGAAGAAATCTTAAAGGAAGAAGCAACGAGTCCGCTGAAAATATTACATTTCGATAAAACGCAAAACTATCGTTCACTAATCTAGAGCAAAGAAGTGAAGCGTAATTTCGCGCAAAGTTTTCTACAGAAGAGACGGGAGTTGGAAGGCGGTGCAACGCGTGTCCAGCGAAATACGAACGCGGCGATGAATTCTCTGGGAATTCTCAAGTTCCCTAATCATCGCAATTTCGACGTACGTGACGTAATTTTGAATTGGGGATTATTCAAATGCTGCGTGTGCCCGATGCAAAGTCGCCGCAGTTCGCTCGACGCCTCGCCGTTTCTGGTGGCTGCGTGTTTGGTGGTGAGCTTTCTGTCAGTCCGCCAGACTACCTGTCGAACTAAACTCTGCCGATGTTAATACGTATAGGAAGACTCAAACGGCACCAGGAACAACGGGGGGAAAGCGTGGCGAAATAGAAACCAGGACGAGCACCGATTAACTGTAGCAAGAACGACGAAGTGTCAAGCGTTTCAGCACCGAATTCTTGTAACTTCAATTGAGAAACTATTTTATGTAAATGAAAGGAAAAAAAACACGGTTTCGTGATGCAATAATCTTTTCTGCACGAATTATGCAAATCGTTTGAGTGCAGCCACGGGCGAGAAATGGAAGTCGGTAGTTCGATAAAGTCGTTTGATATTGACAAGAAAGACGACTTGGAATTGTCTGTAAGGTTCGCCGGTATAGCTCGTAAAATTGACGCTTACCGTGAGACTTCGCGAGATTTAAGAATTTCATTGGCACGTTTCACTCTTCAGGCAGTTCCCCGATTCAAGGGAGTTTAAGTGATTTCGTGTTCGAGCCTTTTTATTTCTCTCCCCCTTTAGCGCTAGTCATAAAGTGATGTGTCCCTGCTGTTATAACTTTCCTTATGAATAGTACTCGTCAATTCTCCTAAATTTTTACAGTTCGTAACGCGTAAAGAAGTTTCACTTCGATCACACGTTAACGTTCCCTACGGTGTATGTAATCAAAGTGTAATCTCAGGCTGATCATTACGCAGGTATATATTAATACAATTGGCCAAGGTATTGAGAATTATTCTGGATATAAGTATTCTGGATATCAATAACGTCTCACACTGTAGAATATACCGCAACTCTGGTATACCCGATACGTTCCGCGGTTGCATCTTCATAATAATATTCCACGCAGCATGAAAACCCGAGAGAAAGCTGAAATATTATATCTCACAATCGGAGGCTGGTGTACAACGTTTTCCAATATCTCACGACGCACGTCAATCTGTCCTATGGTTTACCGTAAATGGTCGGCGAAAGGTATTCGTAACCCGTTACGGAGATGGATTTTCTTGCGGCCAGCCCCGACAGAACTGTGAAGCTCCCTCGCGGGGTACACGCTTTGAACACGCCGTTTTCAAGTACGAAGGCTCTAATTAAGTGTCAGGCACACCAGGCGGAAGCGACGCGTAGCCGGCGCATTAAGGCGGTTAAGGGGTTAAGGCTGCGGCAAGTGTCGAAAAAAAAAAAAGGTGAGAGATTAAGGCGCGGCGTCTGGGAGGGAATTAAAAGCCCGGAGGGCAAACTCTTATTCAGCCAACGAAACGCGATAATGGTTGAGCTGCGCTGTAAATCTTTGGAATTAATCCTTCGCCCCTTTGCTCTTTGTATTTTCGTTTCCTCCTCATTGTATCCGCCGTCGACTTTTTTCCCACTCGGCCCTTTCGATTGGATATACCGTCCTTATCTTCCTCTTTAATCGCGTCTATTGTACTTATTTATCCTCCGATAATTACTGTGCGCTCGTTTCTCGATGAAGCCCCTTTAGAAACATAAGATATTTCTAATTGCAAACACCTCGAGAGAATAATTTCTGTCGAAATAAGGTCGCTGTGAAGTTTGTGATAAATAATATTATTAAACGATGGGAGAAAGTAACATTAATATAAGTAAGTACACTCTCACATTCGTATAGGTGCGTGCACTCAGTTAATTCATCGAATATTAAAACATCGCCTCCAAGTTTAATCGGTAGAAAGAGTTATCATATTCCAATTACTTACCGGCGCCGACGAATCGCAGCGAAAACGACGGTGTAGTGCATTTTTAACATCCGGTTCAATTATTTCGTCTTCCAGTCGCTGCGACTGAAACAGAGTAGCAAGAGTCGGCGTAACGCGGCAATTATCGCTAATGCGCTTTCTCGTTGCCGTTTAAAGCCCGGGGAGGAAGTCCATCGTGCCGAGCCACGTTGGCTTCACCGAACCGAGGAACTACTCGGAAGGATTGCCGTCGCGAATGTTATAGATGCTGGCAGACACGTCTGTAGGTGTAAGGGAAGCGGAGGCGGAAAGAAACATATCCCCAGGGTGTAGCGAATACTCGGACATGTACCTAAATAGTGTCACCTGTCTCTTCGTTCTCATACAGCTGTAGCTTTTACCATTATTTATGATCCGATAGAGGGATCGGTAAAACAAAATTGTTAGCCCAAAGTGAATCCAGACGAATCGCTCCAATTTTCATTGACCCTGCGTAAAAAAAATGCAAGCCGCTATCAAACGTACCTCGTCAAACTAAAAAAGAAAGACCCCGCAATTGGAAGCAGAGTTTTGTTTCTGCTGCGATCGGGCCAACGGGATAGGCCGCTAAGAAACGGCTAGTCAGTAATGACGCTTTAAAATGCCTTAAGAGTTCGGAGTTGCGAAACAATTCGCGAAGCCCCGGGAAACTGACAAATGCCATCAAAGTTTTAATACCGAAGTCATTTAAAACTTCGACCCATCCGTCGCGTGGCCCGCGAATGGAACTTTCCTCTTTACCAGCGCGTCGCGTCTTCGTCCTGCCCTCCTTCCGTCTTCGTCGAGTGTTTCGTACCTTCGCCCTTTCGGGTGTTGTATCCCTCTTGCTCTCGCTCCTGTTCAGACACAGCCGCGCTCTAATCCCGCGCGACTGCTCTTACATGGCCATTTTGGACGGCGCATCCCTGTGCTCGTTGGAACGCAATCTCGCAAATTTGCTTTGTCCCGGCGCGGAGGAAGGACTGCGAAACGGGGGCGAACGCTGCGACGCGCGAAAACCGTCGGCCCGAGATCCAGTTACATTATTATTTAAATCCCTCGGCTTAGATTATTCTGATCCCCGGCAAAATGGATTTCTAACGTCCTCCGTCGCCGTTCGTTTTCGTCTGTCGCGCCGACTCGTATCGTAAAAGTCAGACGCGAGCCAAAAAGATGTTGGACATTTTTTCAGGCAAAGCCCGCTATTCGTACGAGAGATCGGATACGATCGCAAAAATTGAAGAAACTGCAGCGGAAGTCGGTCGCGGCGTTAAATGGAAAAAGAAATACGTCTTTGCGTAGCTAAGATAGAGCAGCCAGACGGCGGGACGGCAAATACTTCGTCAAAGGAGGCCGATATTATTTTAATTAATTTACGGGAAAATTAATTACTTTGCCAATTAAAACTTTCGTAATTTGACTTGAAGCTTTCCCTCCGGCCAGCGTTGATTCCGTTTCGTGGATAAGACGTTGCCTGTTATAGTACATCTCTCTACCGATCCATCGATTTGGTCGAGTTCGTGCACGGTATATAGGTGAACAATTTGTAAATAAAAAGAAAATGCACTGAAGTATTTTTCTAGAAAAGAAGTATTTACCTCGAAAAATTCTTGATAACTTTCGGAGAATGAGGAGAAGTATTGGTTGGACAAACAATTACCTTTGCGCAGTGGACATTTTAATCGCCCTCGTGGCCTTAAGACAATATAAAAATTGTTACATTATTTACTCCCAATTTCTGATACAGTTACAGATTTAGAAGTAAATCATCTCTACCATTAACTCTTCGGCAATATATCGCAAAATCGTATCTCTATCAACGACTGCACGGTTCATTATCGAGCGCGTAAGTTTTCTCTGCTCTTGCTTCTCTCCTGACCAGAAGCCGTCGATTGGGAAATTTACGAGCGTGCGATCCGTGTTTTCAACGACGATGGTCATTATTTGCCAGCGAAACATGAATCGTTCCACGCATATGGAAGCGCCGCATAACTGTGGAAAATGAATCCCATCGTCGAGCGCGTTCCTCTTTCCCCGGGAGCTGGATAACACAGATACGGACAATGCGTTGCCTTTGCCACTGGCTATGAACAAACATCGAGAGAAACGAGGCAATGGTGGGAACGGAAAAAGAAGCAGCGGGAACGAAACGAGGTATGAACGGATTGGATCGTGCGTCCATTCGGTTTAGTGCTCGGTGTCGTACCTTTAGGAAATTAATCGCTTCCAGACATATTTGTGTTCCACCGTTCGATTGCTCTTTTCTTCTTATAAGTCACCGTTTATATCGTGGCAGTGTACGTATAACGAATAAAGCGAAACGAAGTATGATTGTGATGTGGTGGGAAGTAAGGAAAAAAGAAGGATAACGCTGATGAAATGCGCGATACGTTGCACAAAGTTGAAGGATGAGACAAACGAGACGGAAGGGAGATGCAGTTACGCCTGCGGTTACTGTGCAATACGAAATAACTGATAATCCTTTTGATAACGAACGCTGTGGCCCACTTTCGAAGTTGATACAATTGGAAACGTGGTATCGTTCACGCTTAATTGTCAAGCGCGGACCTCGCTACAAACTGCGAGGAAAATTGAAGAATTGTTAGTGCAGGATGAATTAATCAGATTGTTGTTGTTACGCTGGAAATACCGAGGGGAATAAAAACATGAGCGAGTCAGTGTCACGTAGTTGATCAATACAATCGCACGACCTTTTGTTGATGCTTCTGATGATTTTTTCATGATATCTTTCATTAAAATTCATCTTTCTATGATACGACTATCAAGCGATATCGTATAAGGTAAATGTCTGTCGCTGAAACAAAATCATACGTGACATTATCGAAACGACGCGTAGAACTGAGTGGGGTAAAAAATAAAGGACCCCGCTTTCAAAGAAATTGTTGACGGGCAGCGTGGAAACACGAATTTGTTGCGTAAAGAGCGTCAAACGAATTTGCGTTTCATAAACGAGATAAAATTTCAATGTCCAATTTATCACGCTCTTCTGATTTTCCAACGTGATTCCGTCACGATGATATCTTAATATGCATTCACTGAATCCTTTGACATCAATGGTATAAAAGATCAGTATGCTGATCCGTTTTTTAAATTGACCTTTGATTGAATAATATTCGGAGCAGGAATTCTACGTAAATCCTGATGAATAATTACTGAATATTACGGAAATTTAATTTCATCTCATTTGTTATATCATTTAACTTGATTTCTGTATTGTTTAAGTGTAGTTCCTTAAATGCGTACTAAGAAATTGCGGAACCTCACTCGATCAATGTTTCAGGGGACTGGGCAGACTAATGATCATTAACGAGTCAATCAATCGGGGTAACGAAAAACGGGGAAAAGTTAGTGCCTAATTAATGATATAATTATAAGGGAAAGTTTCGTTGGTAGTCGGCGATACGGGTGCTCCTGGGGGAAACGGACCGTTCCCTGGATAATTGAGGATGTTAAGGTAAAGTCTTACGGCTAACCACCAGGCAAGCAAGGGTCTGTCTAACCATGATCTATGAGAGTGCTGCATATGACTGACCTTTGTACGCCACCGGCACCTTTGGGAATCAAAAGGGTCTGCTGCCACGATAATGGAGAAAAACTCTTGGCGCCCCGGTGGCGCTGTGGAGACCGGGTATCGGCCTTCCCCTGTAATGATTACAGCTAACAATGTTTTTAAATCCTGAAATTAGCTGAACGGTGTTTGCCTTGTTGTGCGTGACGTACTATCAATTTAATCGAGGCTCCTGGAAACTTGTGGTATCAGCACTTCAACCTCAGATTCCCAAAATTGTCGACTAACTTCTCACATCAATATTTGTATTATCATTAGCAAATATAAACAGCCGTACACTTTGCTACAAAATCGCTTATACTTAAAGATACCGCGGGAGCATTATTTTGCGTAAGGAAACAATTCACCGCCCTGAGCCACGTTGTACAGGCTATTTAATATGTACCTGGTCTAGAGAAACTTTGATTCGGTCACGTCTTAATTAACGTTACCAAGATTCCGTGAATTTTTTAAAGCAGCCCCGGATGGCGGAATGAAGGTTTCAATGATTCATCGCCGCGCTACAGTATCTGGAGTGGCATGTCTCGGAGATAATATCCCTTTAAAGGAGCAAGAGGGTCGGGAAAGCTAGCGGTTGACTGACAGGGCCACCTCGACCAGAAAATCCTATTTTTTCACGGTGGAACGAAAGAGGGAAAAAAAAGGATGGCGCGTTCCGAGGGTGAGTTCGACTATCTTCACGCGCCACGGAGATATTTAAATCATCTTCAGTCTCGCGAAACATCATCCGTCTGGGTTACTACACCGTATCAGCGGATCTCGTATCTCGGGCAACGATAAATCATGCTCCTTCTAATGCGATTTCTGAGACGACTCTCCGTTCATGGTGCATGTTGATTTTCGCATTGAAGCAGGACTTACATGTTACGCAAATAGGTTTGTGAGTAAAATGTAACGTTTGAAATGTATCGATCCTGAAGTTCAGAGAAGCTTGAATATGGTTGTTCATGAAACATTTCTATTTGTCAAACTTTCTTTTCAAGTTTCACAATTTACTGATGTAACATTGTTCGACATTCCTTCTTTTACAGTTCCAAACCCGGCCCCCAATTATGAAAGAGATTGCAGGGATTAAGAAACGTCTCGATTCCTTTTCTCTAGACTCGTCACGTAGCAGACGTGTAGATATTGTCATACAGATATCATATTTTCAATCATAAAAGACAAATTTGTACGTGGCAATCGAGTTGCAGTGTCGAATTCGTCAATAGAGTAATGAAAATCGCGGAGCCATTTATCTTGTACTATTGCATGCAAAGTTGATCGAAGCGAAATGATTACAAATATTATACAACACCGCTTTTAAGCTTTACTTTTGCTCAAACGTATCAAACTCAGGGAATTGTCAGTCTACTCTCTCGTCGTTCCAATTAATCAAATTCTCTTGACAAACACCAATTTTCATGGAATAATTTGATAGAACGCAGTGCCGTTCTTGATTACTTAATATATACGTCTCTCTCCCTCTCTCTCTCTCTCTCTCTGTTCGATAATATTGATCGAGAATTACGTAAGATTCGCCATTCATTAATGCGCTTTCATGCATGCACGAAAGTACGCACACGGCGGTGAAAGCAAATGATATTAACAACTGGCTGCAACGGACGTCGGTGGAAATTCCCGAAGGATGATGTAACGTGCGCGCAATCATCCCTTACACACACGGCTGATTAGCGGCTTATTAAAATTGAAAAAGAAACTGCTAATTATTACTGTTACGAGCAGTATCAACGGCGGAATCTGTTGGGCGTAAACTAGCTACCAGCACGCAATGCACGATAACGTAATAAAGATGGCATATTTCAGATAGAAAACGTAGTAAAATAGGGAAGCACGCGCAACGGTGGACCGAAAATAACCATGTTCCTCTCATCATTATCCATTATAATATCAATAGCACTAAAATTCACGGCTAATATTCACGTACAGCTTTCTCACAGTTTCCTTATCCTAGCTCTTAATTGTAAATATTACAAGTTAATGAATACACCGCGGCAACCATCCCCTTTTATCTTGCAATTCCTGAATATTCATACGAGAAGTGTGACACACTGCTTTCTCAGTCCATGATGGATGAGAGTAAGAAAACAGAGCGAAATCGAAGAGACCTACTTCTTGGATGGTCAGAGGCACTATCCATCACTCTTTTCGGTTAACAGAACATTATCTTCTTTACTTTAATTTTCGTCTGCTCCGAGCCCCGTTTCACGAGACGTTTGCGTGCCAGTTTGCCCAAATTAGGAGCACAAGGCGATCGTAATCATTACAGGAACAATGGCATCTCCGACTGTTCTTCAATTAATAAATTGCAAGATTAATTTTCATGAAACATCTAGGTTTATGGAATTCCGATGAAATCGTTAGCGCAAACATTGTTTCGCAATGGTGCGTTAAGAGAATCCTTTTATTACCGGAGGAGATTGCCTTTTGACGGTTCAGCGTGCTAAGTGGATTTTAGGCAGCGACGAATCCCAGAGATATGTCCCGGCGCAAGTTCCGCAGGTCGTGGATCATTCAATTTGTACCTTGTCGCGGCACAGAGTTTGATAATATGTAGATTAGTTCGGATACTTCGGAGAATCTCGAGGTATGCCATTTGTCAAACGGACCGTGATTCGAACGTTTAATTTGTCATTGTACTGTAGTTCAGCTGAATCAAGAAAAGCCAAAACTGAAATTCGTTTACCGATTTAATATTCAATTTCGTTTGCGATTTTCTAACTAATATTGTCGATTCTCGCCTGTACAAATAATCCCGAATAAATTATATTTAATTTCCTCTCCCAAAGCGCACGGGTGTAAAATAAAGTATCTAAGCTAAACTGAAAACTGCACGATCGCATGTATAGCTCTTTCGAACAAACTGGTTTTAACTTACGAACTGCCGCGCCGCACAGCGAAAGCAAAGAAGTAGTAGAGCAGAAAATCGAACGAACCACAAGGGGCAAGCCCGGCCGGTGTTCGCGGGATCACGCACGCGATTATTCTTCAACAACGCGGCGGCGACGTCGAGCTGGCGATCGAGAGCCGGGGTGTTCGTAAGTACCGCAATCTTGGCCTGCAATTTTGTGCAAATAGTAATATCGTGCAGACCGACTGGCTGCGAAAGGTTGCTGCTGTTGCTGCTGCTGCTGCTGCTGCTGCTCCTGCCCGCTACTGTCGCTCGCAGCTAGCCGCTCCGCGTTTCCTATACCCAGTTGTAGTACGTGGATTCGCGTGTTAGTCTATCGTTTCCATTATGCCCACCTTCGCCGCTATAGTTAGATAAAACCAATTATAACGTATCCACCCTCGCCGATATCAAACCGAACGTTGCCAACGGCCAGAAGCGGCGGCGTCGCGGCTGCCCGCGGAGATGATTTTACTTGCAAACCAGCTATTTCGCCCTCGTAAATATCTAGCCACCACCACTCTCACTCCCCCCCCCCCCCGCGTTTGCTAGCGCGGGGTCGTTTACGTGCCGCGGCCCATCATCCTCCTTTCTGGAATTTGAGAAATCACTTTGGACGAAAACGCGAGTTTCTTCCTCCAAGTTCCTTCCACCGACTGCACGTGGAAGCGAACAATCCAAGAGATCGATAAATCTGTGCCGCGGGTGGAGAAAGGAAATCACTCTCTGCACTTGATACACACAAGTAGAATCGCGCCGAGCTGTCGTAGAAAGAAACACGACTTTCGAGCACGGAACTCCTGGTCACGCTGCATTGATCGCGACGTTTAAACGGTTCTGGGAAAAACGACGTGCCGTGTCTGGTAAAATTAAATAACTGCGTGTCGGGCGTTCGTATCGCATGGCTAGGAAACAACGCATACCGCTTTGCCGTTACGAGAAACGGCGGTATCGGCCGTCGCGGAAATTATAATGCGCGTTGCATCGACGAAACGCGAGCAGGTATTGCTGCTGAGTCGCGTAATTGCCTGAGAAATCTAACCGCAAGGTAGGTCTACTTTGGTACTCCGTCGCCAGCGATTTTCACGTTTCATCGTCGGTATTAGATTCCTAGTAGAAGGAACCGGACAAATTGTCCGCGGCAATAAAAATCATAGAAAGTTCCGTCGTAGAAAGTTGACAAGGGACGATAAAAGTGGCGGACGTCACAGCGGCGAATGTACTGTACAGACTGGTCGACACTCGGCGACGAAGATGGGCAACAAAAGCGAAAGGGAAGTCGAAGATCGTCGGTTATATGGCCGCCGTCCCCGTGCTTGGGCTAATCCACTTGTCTTCCTGGTAAACTCAGGCTAGCCCGAGCTGACCTATCACGTCAGACGGCGAGCTTGCTCTCCGTCAGATTGCATTTCAGGAGTAAGCTTTCATTAGCCTCGTCCGCCAAGCGTCAGCTTAACCTTTCCTTCCCGTCCCTCTGCCCGCTGTCACAGCCGTAACTGATAATTCACTCAACATCGTGACAACAGCGATTAATACCTCGAGGGTGTCTAGACTCCACTGCGCTTTCTTTCTGGGTAGGAACCTTGAGAAGCTTCGAGAAAACGCGAAGTTTAAAAGAAAGTTAAGCTGCAGTCGGAAACATTGTATTCACCGCTTTTGTTCGCCGGGCAAATGTATTAGGGACCGTAGTAAGTAGACGATAAATGCTGGTGATAAGTTGGAGAACTTACTGCATAGATGCGTTTAGCTTCATTGTAAAAGCAGCGTTCGGTTGAGAAGGGTAAGACACTTACATTGCATGTATTGCAAAGTTTCGAGCGTTCGATAGAAGTGATGAAAACCATTATCATCGATTCGTTTGTTTAATTATTTTAAATGAAGGCTCGGCAAACGGTACAGCATTACTATCGCCGTGTCGCAAATTGGTCTCCTCGATAAGGACTCGTCAATTCGTTTTCTTGCTAACGAGTATTCAATTTAGCGTGACAGACTCTCTGTCATGTGCCACTATTCGCATCGTTGAATAAACAAATGTTTACTGTATGCGAGACTGCAACAACTGCATTGAAGTGACTTGATCAACAGTCGAGTAAATATTTGCACTCCCGTTCAATTCGGTTAACTATACGTGACATTTTTCACGCGTACTGCAGTGATCGTATTAAAACGTGCATCGATTTTCGATGTATCACTAATGACGTAAATTTAATGGAATTACGTCGGTAACAATGTTGATCAGTAATTAATACCGGCGTCAGAGAGTAGTCTGATTCTATTGAAAATTAATTGTCCGATAGTTTACACCACTATTAAGCACAGTATTAACAATTTACTAGGAAATTTCGTTACTAGGTACGCACACATGGATAGCGCTACGAATTTTTATAAAAACAAAAGTACATTCCACGAAAGTGGTATCCTGAATAATCAATTTGATATAAATGACGTATAATTGCTGGAGAGAATGTTACCATTGAATACGTAAATTCCACTTAATTGGTTTAACACTGCCTTCTTTGATTACCTTCAATTACCCGCGCTTCACTAAGCGACCTAGTTTTCTAAAATTCAAACGAACAGCTGCCGTTCACGTTTCAACCTGATGAACTTCCATTTCACTTGGAGCAATGAGCATGAAATTGACTTCTTTCACAATGCGGCTGCAAAATTCGTTCTACCTACGAATTCCTGGTACTGGCGATAAACGAATCAAAGTACGTATTACACCATCTTCGCGTTTCGCTTATTCTTTTCATCGGCTCGGCTCCTTCTTGCACCCCTATCGCCTAACCATCGCAGGCGAAAGAAGCGTTCACCGGTCCCGTAACATATGCAGTCCCCTTGCGGGAAATGCATTTGAATATCCAGTGCGTATTCAGCCGGTTGATTTGTTCTGCAACCCTCCGGGTAATCGAATGGAAGCGTCGTCCAATCTTTGGTAGTAGCGCGAGCATATACGAGTGCGTGTTCCGATCCCGTTTGGGCGGTGAACGATGCTTCGGAGCTGTTTCAAAACCGTACGGCACGGCCGAGTGGCCATTTCGCGAGGGTTCGCGAATTTACGCGCTCGTCTGGCCGGGCATGGAGGATCCCCAACGAATTCTTCGAGCAGGGGTTCCATGATATCCCTCCCTATGAAATTCCCGTCTCATTCTCCGCTATTGATTTTCCCGGTCGACGATTTAATTCAACGCCCTCCACCCCTCTAATTAGGAAATTAAATCTCGAAAGGACGTTGCTGCTGTGAAAACGCTTGTCCCTCTGCTGTTCTTTGGGATTATTCTAGTAATAGGAACGGGATAGAGTCGGTTGAGAGATTGAACGGTTCCTGAAATGTACATTTGGCGATACGTTCAAATGTAGGGGTTGGTTTCAGTAATCAGACTAGGGTGGGCAAAAAGAGAAACGGCCTTTTAATCAATTATCGCGATTTACGCATCTAAATGTGTATTCCATTTTACTATAACATTTTCGAATCGTTTCACCTAAATCTTGTCAAATAAAAAATTGAAATAAACTATAGTTCCTTTAAAACTGCAACTGTAGAAATTCCTTTTCCGTCGAGGGGAAAATATTAAACGTAGAGCGAAGAGGAAGTAGTAGAAGTCGACGCGTACGACCTTTTTCGTAGTAAATCGAGATGAAACCTCGGGGGTGGAGGTATCGGTACAGGTCGAAACGTTACCAGTCGCCTTTTTCCCTTTTTCGGTCCCTTTTTCTCTTACCTTTCTGTCGACGATCGCGGCATTGCAAAGAGTACAATATCTTCGATAATCGACACAAATCCGACCTCCTATCAGTTTTTCCAACGAATCGCAGACATCGAAAAGAAAAACCTTTTGTGTTCTCCTTATTCGCAAGCGCTCGCTGATTATTATTTCATACATGCAAGGTAATCGATGTTTCTCTTCACGAAACTTCTGGAGACCTTTCTTGAGACGCGCAACGTTTTCTGCCAATATCGTCGACCATGTCCCTACGCTGTGGCTCTTTCCACGAGAAAATATCGACACATCTGTCGAATAAGTATCCAGCACATCTGTAGTAACGTCTGCATTTGTTGAACGTATTATCCGACGGATCGCCTTACAATTTTAAGCTGAACTTTATATTCAATACATTGTAACTTTGATATGCACGTTAGACTTAGCTTTTGGGACATCGTTTGTACAAAGGAAGAAATTGGGTGGACTAAATACGAACTCTACCACATTTTCTCCGTGTAAATCTCCTACTAAGCATCTTTGACTACTTCGTATAATTTATAAACATGCGATGCTTTATGTTGACCATAGGTGTTTACCATATTAAACGGGTGCCCGTCAATGAATGTCAGTGCACTTAACCGAAAGAAGCCCGCACAAGAACGATCGCGCCGTCACTTCTCGTTGTAATTCTACGGGGGTGAGGGGGGTGGGGGCAGCAAATGACTTTAATTTTAGTTGTATTTCAATGAAAAGGGCAATTCTCCAGTGGCTGTGCATCCATCATGGAGAATAACGTGAGCCGGTTGGTGGGATTAGCATGGATATGACTGAATTATACAGAGACTATGCGCCAGACTGCGTGTACCGTACGCCACTCTCTCATTCCTGGTGTACCCTCTCTCGCGCTGTGTTTCCAACTCTCGCGCTTCTGCCTCTCCGGAGAGCTGTCATTTCAAACTGGCTGTACGGTGTTTAATATACCGGTAATGCGGCAAGCTTTCGAGCCGCACGAGAAAGTGTACGGACTACTCAGACTCTTCGTGATTGAATTTATCCGGGCCGCAAGCAAAGTTGCTGCGTTGCGAGAATTAATTACCGAATAATATACAGCGGCGTCGAGTATCGCCGTTCCTCGAACATTCACGTATACATATATACGGTATTGGTTTCTTTTTTTCTTTTTCAATGCACAAACGAAGGCACACCGACACGGTTCTCTCGTTCCCGAGAAATCTCATTGGTCGGTGGATCTTTTTCGGCAAAGAGGAAACCGTGCTACTTGGAGAACTTCTCCTCGGCCTTTCTCACCCTCCATAAACGTACAGTTGGCCGGTCGGGTCAAGAGGCTTCGACATCGGTGAATGGAAACTCTAGGATAGACGTTGCTCGTGCTAGTGCTCGTGCCCGACTACCACAGGCAACGCGAGGGGTAAGGAAAGAGAGTGAAAGAGGAAGGGTGGCAGCGGGCGGGGCGGCAGTTGGATAAGGGGTGGGGTTTATCCCTTATCGTAAAGCGAGTTTAGACGTAGACGGGCCGAAGCCGGCTCTAGTATTTCCCCGGAGCTCCGCAAAGTCCGTATAGGAAATCAAGTTAAATTTGTTGAGCCGATAAGGGCAGTAGGTAGAGGTTGCCGAGGCGTAGGTGGTGGGAACCGTAGTAGGTTTAGGTAATGGAAGGGGCCAACGACGGGGCTGGAACCAGGCTCGATAACGGACGAAAGCTGTCTTTATGTACCACTACCCTCTCGCGTAGGTGCAAGCTACCGGTTGGCTCTTCTCTGTCTTTTCCACCCTCGGTCTTCATTTCTCTCTCTCTCTCTCTCTCTCTCTCTCTCTCTCTCTCTCTCTCTCTTTCTCTCTCTCTCTGTGCTAACATTTCAGCCTTCGGCTCGTGTTCGTGGGAGGGCGAGCATGTGCGAACCGCCACAGGAAATCCCGATCGGGCGTGGAAAGCTCGATCTACGAACATCGATTGATTCCTCGTGAATTCTATACCGAGGCCCGTTGGCTGGAAAGCGATCGGGTGCCGTGAGACGGACGACTTTGCTCGTGGAAAGGCAGCACGGCTCGGGAATTAGCTGTACGCCCGTTGACGTGCAAAGCCCGTTCCCGATGTCGATTTCGACCGTAAAAGCCAGTCAACGGCGTGTGTCGTGTCACGATTACCGCCCCGCCGCCCGCCGCATATCGTCACCTGGCGTGCTGATAATTCCTTCTGGCCCTCATATTATTAATGAACCTCGATGCTGTTCGTCGACTGTTTGTCAATCGCGACCGATGTCGACCTCGCTGTTGGAATAAATGCTCTTCTCTGTTTCCGTTACTATCCCTTTCGTCTTGGAAATTAAATGCTTCCTCATTATTTTATCTAATTTGGATATTAGCAAATCATGTGGTGCGGTCGGCCTGTTTGAGGTTGATAATTTTACGATTCAGCTTGCATCTGTCAGCGAACAATTCAATTGATTTATTCAATCCCACCTATGAACGAGTATATCACTTTGCATTACTGCCGCTAGTGATCGAGTTAATGGCTCGATAATAAATTGATAATTATACGCGCACGTCGTTCAGAGTTTGACGAGGTATATAATTTATCATAGGGAATTAGGGGCTGCAAATGGAATCGCTTAACGTGGGGACCAAAATTCCAAGCTATATACCACGCAAAGAATGATGGTATTAGTTAATTTCATAACAATTCTGACATGGAATCGCCACGTAAATTATTCCGAGGAGATCATTTATACTTGTCAAACGTTAATAGGTCAAAAGTAGTAGCTCTCACCCGTGGCCAACTTTCTGGCTCGCAACTGAAAATTATCATCGTCCGTGAATACTTGTAGGCAGTTAATTAAAAAGCATGGTAGCCGAATTGCTGTGCGGCCCGTGGTCATTGAAATGTTGCCAAAAATTGTATTTCCATCGAGACCGCTGGCCACGTTTCCGGTGTGCAAACATTTGAGAGCTCGATGCCCATGGCTCGTTTTCCTTCCTTGTTTCGGAATTTTGCATCGCAACACAATTACGCCGTCGCACAAAATATCTACACGTCAATTTCGCTATACACTCGGCCACCGGTTTTCCTTGGAAAATTGTTCACGTTTACGCCTCACGGGTTTTCCCAATCGTGCTGCAAACAGCCCGGCGACGCTGTTCAACTTTCTTCGATTTGTATTGCATTCTGGCAAAGAGTACAGTTATTCGGGCGATCTATCGAAGGAATCACGTATTTATTAAAGATACCTCGATGCTTCCGGGCCACACTGCTACGTTGCAAGAACTTGAAAAAAAAACAAAAAGAGAGAAATCTTCACAGACATCGACACTCGTGCTGGTTCGACACAAGCCATTAAGCTAATGGATATCCCCGGCGAATTTTTACCGCGCTCTCGGAAATGCGATCGAACGAGGAGCATCGAGGCTGCACATAAAGCGTAACCCTTGACCGCAGCAGTCGGCGGCATGGCCCGAAGAAAAATGTGCCGGTGGGCTCTAATAGCAGCACGTAAGATTGCCCGTCGAATGCGGCGAGCGGCCAGGAAAAAGGGTCGAAGGAATGAGCCCGCCAAAGTTGTGGCGAAACAGGGAGAAGCATTAAAAAGAAAACCAGCAATTCGCCCATAGGATATTTGGCCAACATTCATTAGTATAATAAACCAGCGTTCAGAGTATGATTCCACTAATTCACCTACTCCCTCCGTGGGAGGACGAACGGATGACCCACGTTCGGAGAGTAAAATTACCATGGAGGGTGGCAGGTGATGTTTGGGATACCTCGAATATTCCTGGCATACGTGTACACGTGCCACAGACCGCCGTTCCGACGAACAATTTTATTAGTAGTCTCAGGTATACGGAGGTGATCGCGTAGATTTCGTGGACGCAGCCAGAGTAACCGTGAATCTGCCACCACGGGCTGGTTCGACCAATTTTTAGTTAATTAGTCACACATCCTTGCACGATCTACAACTACGCGAGCGTGCTGGTAATTACGCCTGAAATTCTGTTCGACGAGACTCGTTACAGGGAACGCTTTGTTCGTAACGCGGTCGGCTTCGGGGAAGTTCAGAGAATAATTTTCCTTTAATTCTCGGAAATTAATTGGCAGCTGCGAGAGGGACGAACACGGGGAACGGCGAATTACGTAGTCAATCAGACGCGAGTAGAGGTAGCGCGAACGAGTTTGGGATCTAGTTAGCGATAGCGTTAGCGGATTTCATTTTTCCATCGTCGTCGCATTAAAAGCACATGTTGCTTCGGAGATTCGAATAGAGCTGTTCGTTTAATGGGCCATAACGAAAGCGCAAGTACGCTGAAAACAATGTACAAGTATCGTACAGAATACGAGCGCGACAGCCGTGGTCGTTACGTCCTCCCTGAGAGCCGGTGTCTCTGCGAACCGTCATGTATTTCACTGCCGCAAACGTAAGCTGCATTCTTGCTGGCTGTCCCCGTAAAGTTACCGCCACGATTCTATTGCTCTATGACCCGGAACGCGGCAATAATGTAACCTTCTTACCAATCCTGCCGTTCCTTCCCCATCGTGGTCCATACAGGAATCACAGATTTGGTAGGTGGCACCCGCGTAAATCCAGCCGCGGTTTTACCAACGGCGACGCGTCGATGTTGATCGCGGACGCTTTCGGTGGTAGTTGTAATGAGCAACGGTTGGTTACGGGGTTGGTCGCGACGATTACGCTCCCCGCTTGAGAAAGGGCCTCGTCTGGTTAGCTTTGGTTCTTCTCCTCGGGTAGTTTAATCGCTAAATTGGCCTTGGTAGATTCAGTGGACTCGTCGCGCCTCGCCACCGATTCCATTCGCACACACCCCTTTCTCTACCCGGGGGCTGGGTGTACACGTTCGGAATGCTGGCGATCTTACGCTCGTCGATCGATGCCGGGCGAACGTTAGAGGACACCGTGCACCCTCGATCTCGTTTGAACTCTTTAAAGGGAGGCGAGAGATTTAGCAAACGCGAAGATATTTTGTCGGTACGTTCGTCTTCCCGCGACGTTTACACGGAGACGAGATTGCGGCTGGGAAATTAGCGTGAAATTGTGTCTCGACTAATGCGAGTTTCATTCGGCGAGAGGATTAAATTCCGACGCACAGCCGTGTCCCTGCGTTTTATTGCGCGTCCTCGGTTGCTGGCTAAATGAAAATTCGCGGAGCTGCGAATTGACAGCAGAACGCACGCCCGGTAACATGATGTTGGCTCAACGCGATTGCCCCGTTAGGAAAGTGGATTGTACACAGTATTTCCGAAATTTCGCACGATATCAAAAGGAACATGTTATGATGTCGATATTTAAAAAAAAAAAAGAAAAATGTATAGCGGTCACTGCAAGAGTGCATTCTGACTCTGAATACAACATGGCCTTCCTATTTTATTATTTCTTCCGTATTTGTTATGGATAATACGTAGAGTCCTGGTATAATAGGAACGAGATCCCAGATCTCACTGCGCACAAGATTTGTGCCTTCCCCGATGGTCGAATAACAACGATTTCCGATTTCTTTTTTACCATGGAATTTGTCCGTGCATGCACTGCATCTCCAATAAAATCTTAGATTATTCGAACGGTTCACGTACCGTCATTCGTTTCGAGATATTCTCCAAATCTTTCGTTCCATCTATGGTGCACTCTTAAATCGAACGTTTTTTCTTTCCGAATCCCCGAAGAATATTAACCCCCGCACGACCCAACTTTTTGATGCGGGATTTTTGGTTGAAGCGTGCTTTCTAGATGCTTCAGAACCCATTGAAAAGTCTTCTTCCGGATAATCAGAGGCAACTAAATGCACTTTCGTCCCGTTTGCCGGTTAAAGTGCAACGTGCGGTAGCCAATTTTGCTAATTAAACGTTTCATTTTACCAAATCCCGCTTGTCGCGATTGCGGTATACGTAGAGCGGTCGTGGTGAGGCTCGGCAAACTCGTGATACGAGAACGACATTAATTCTCATATTTTCATCTTAGCTGCAATTTAATTTAAGTACTACAGCAGCCACACGTTGCACACGTCCGGCCAGCGACTACTGTGTATTGCCTCTATTAGAATCCGGCCGAGTTGCCACTTCCAAATGTTGGATCGTACGAGGGAACGTTTCTCGTGTTTCGTTATTAAGCTAAGTTGATAATACCTCGAGGATTGAATAAAACGGAGGAGCAACGATTATATTTTTAATAGTGAAAGGTCAATTAGTATCAACGTAGAATAATATTATTAATCATTCTGATATGAAGCTTTGATTGACTACTGATTTGGATAGAATAATGTCTACCACAAATAATAAGGAAGAGAAATCCCCCTCCCCCTTTGTTCCAATGGAATTTTTTTATTTCTTTCGCCAACAAAGCGGTTCCTGATAGGGGGTTACGGGTAGGCTCTCCGCAAGGTCCAGCCGTGCGGCGTAATTTTCAATTACAACAGCTTATATCTCTCTGGATTTTAACTGGGATCAGGGGTCGCAAAACGAAGTTCCTCGCCGTGACAAGTATCGCTGCGCCGAAACATTGGGCATGACAAACAATTACAAACTCACTAAATCTACTCAGAATATACCAAAGCTCGGTACATAATTTGTTTACAGTAACGCTTTGCTTCTTATCGTTTTATACCAGAGGCAGGATGATATTTTTTTCGGTCGTCGGACTGGCCAGTCGGCTGCCAAGATCGTGACCCGGCTATAAACGGTCGGTTTGCGTAAACGCAGAAAAATCGTTGAAACTGCACGCCGACCGGCTATACCCGGAATATTAATTAAACTCGGCGTGTAAAAGCCGCATGTCGTTGTACGGCGACGCTCGTAACGCCCGCTGGTACGCGTCGAATCTCCATTACAAACAGTCGCACGTTTCCCGCGTTCGTTTTGAGTTACGGGCGGAAAGTATGGAGCGATCGTAAAGCTCTTCCCCATGGCAGCTGGAGGTGGATGCGTTTAAAAGGACTCGACCCGACGAGGCTCTGCCCCTTGTGCACGCGAGGACAACGTTAATATGCGGACAACGAATTATTAGAACAGAATCCCAACGACGCCTATCGTACGCCAGATTGGCCTCATGGTGGTTAGAGTTGGGGGGGTGCGTGAGGAAGTCCGTGAAACCTTCCCCTTGCTGTGCAGTCTTATAAGTACGTATGTATCTGCAGCAGAACTAAGGGTTGCTTGATGTTATGTTAATGAAGGACGAAAGGGAACTTTTCTTGCAGTATTCTCCTTAGTGCAACTCGAATTTCCGCGGTGGATGATATTGTAGGTGGCAACAGAAGCTCATTAAATATTATAGTGTTTCGTATCATCAGACGTTGATACATTAGATGTATTTAATTAAGTTCCTTGTCAATTATGAAAATCATTGCAATTCTGGCCTAATTCTTTAACGTAACACTTTTGCACCCCCTGAATCGGTATATAATTTAACACTTCGTCTAGCCTAGACGGCCAAGCGTTCACGCAACATCGATATTATTCTGTCGAGCGGCGTTAATTTCGGATTCAACAGGATGTACGAACGTCAGAAGTGGAATCCGGAGACGGTTAGACACACCACCCCATGCGGATACCCCCGGCAGAGGCAACGTGATAATATCATGCTAAGATCAATTTTGTATTCTGAACGTCACCTCGCAAACCCAAGTTAAGTACGAGCTTTTCGAAATTCCTCCCATTAACGGCGAAGCTTTCTGCTTCTGCCTGCATTTACGAGTGCTCTTACGCCGCCGTTTATTTACCGTTCCGACTGTTTTATTCCGCTTCAGCGGTTCGCCCCTGTCGCGGTGGGGCATTTTTAACGGTGATCTATATCATTTGGAAACTATTTTAGAGGGGAAAGAGGAAGGCTCGGTTTTAAAACCGGACTTATTTCAGAAACTGCATATTCCTTTTTATATTCATTTATTCAACTGAGATGCCCAAGCTCGACGGTTAAAAATTTCTGCTTTAACACGCTTCATTTCCCGCTGCTCAAAGGATTGCCCATACGATAGCGTCAGGTAACACGTTAGCTTAGAGTTACGATACAGCAACGCGTCTAAGTATCCGCGATTCGTGGCTTGATAAGCAACACCTAACTTACCTGTAAATTAGATACGGGTCAGATCACTGGGTTAAACCTACGTATATGTGTACGTCGATATCCGGCTTAACTATCCGGAATTGCCGCATTCGCGTTAGGTCGAATTTGTGGTATTGGTTACGGTTTGTCTAAAAGTAAGCCCAAATTATACGAACTAATTGGCTGGCTCGCGTTATGCACGGCTACGTCGCTGAATTCGCACGCGATATCGTGCTTAGCATCTGTGTAAGTGGCTTTTGAAGCGAGCAGCGCCAGATTTTAGAGGGAACGATTATTAAACATGCAGAACGATCGAGAACCGGTTTGATCGATGGTTGATAAACAGCTAAGGGCAGCTTTATCAATTAACGCGAATATTTCAAACGTGAACCTCTCTGTATTATTGCGAGTCGTCAAATCATCGAATGCGTTCGTCAATTTTCTCTATTCATGATACTTAACAGTCTGGTATTGAAGGTCAGTCATGCACGGTTAATTAATTAAATTGAATCAATTATTGCAGTCATGTAATATACATACATTCTATGCTGCAGCATTCGAGTTGCAAATCGGTTTGCACGGAGAAAAATGTACAAAGGAAAGTTAATGCTAAAGGGAAATCGGAAACAAGAGTGCAAAGGAACATCGAGGGTAAGGACATTGGTTTCCATGGAATGAAAACAGAAAGTTGCCCCACGAATAAGAGCGAGAGTGAAGCTTTAAAGAGAGAGAGAGAGACAGAGAGAGCGAAGAAGTCAGAACGAATCCGGCAAACTTGGAGCTGGCTTTGGCAGTTTAAAAGTTACGCGACGCTGCATTGCATCGCCGGGGAGGCCTTATCGTGGCATGTACGCTCGCTGTTCGGCCGTCTACCTACGATATTATTTCCGGTAAATTCCAGGCCGGAAACTGCAGCTTCCCAGACGGCGAAGAAGGCGCAAGGTTGTATGCTTGTTCGAAAAGATTTGGATTCGTCGTCACCGAGGCTCGCGAAAGCAAGTGGTGGAACGAAGAGGAACGTGGTTGCCGAAGAAAAAAAGGGGGGAAAGATATGAGTAGAGGGTGGGAGATTCCAGTTTGAAAATTGGCTTCCAGTTTTCCAGGGCAACTTCAAACACAGATATCACCGGATCTCTCGCTATTTCTCGAACGGAATACAACATTTCCTGTTCCAGAGCTCACCGAGTTCTGGTGCTCCCTCTTTCACCCCTGGGGCTCTTTCAACTAGATCTGATTGATTGCTTTTAAATTTACGTCAGGCACTGGCGTGATTCCCGGCGAAGATAAAGGTGGTTGCGCGAAATGAGTTTATCTACATATTTCCCCGTAGCGATAGTTAACGCTACGAAATGAAAATACCATTTCTTCGATTTCGAGCTCGAATGTGAATGCTTCGTTGTACAGGATGGAAAAGAAAAGTGTGGTATCAGCAATGAAAATAACGAGGCCAGTGTAATAATATTAAAAATACTTAGAAGGTTGAAAAGCGCAATTAATGTTAATTTCTCCAGCCGCCTTGTTTTTTACGTACTTTGCTTATAAGCACGCGAAATAATTGCAAATATCCACAGTGTGGAAAGCCCAATTGTAAAAGGTTAATTAAATCCAAGGGACGAAAAATTTAGATTGCGAGGACCAAATATCTTGCGTACGAATATCTAGTTAATGGACCGATTCACTAACTCGCTGGCCTACTTGTACGATAGACAGAGCATTATTTACACGGTAAAGAAAAAAATATACAAGTCTATAGGACGAGCCGTCTACTGAATAATTCATTAATTATAACGAGATTACTTCTGAAATCTTGACACGCGCGTAAAAGTCTCTGTGTTTCATTATGGTAAAAGGGCACTCTTATAATTACAGAAGTTGTTGCTGTTCGCGGGAGTAACAAGAGACAAATGGAGAAAAAAGCAGTCGGCTACCACTTTAGCGGGAACAATTCGCATTAATAAACAAACTTTCTGGCCGTATAACGCGCTTTTCGTAAATATAAAACCTAATACGCGTCAGCGCGCACTTTTCAACCCTCGTTTCCCATTTTTTGTGTTTAATCAACCCCCAAAATCGCCTGCAGAAAATGGAAACTGTTTATAGTTGGTAATTAGGCCTGGTTAGGAGAAACAGGGGCAACAGTTTGACTAGCATCTCGCGCTGTTTAATTAAACATTTCACGACGTGCTTAAGCAAACTTTTGCGATAACAATGGTGAACATGATCGATGTTAGGTCGACTCGTTAGTATTAAGAACAGAAGGGCGTCGTACCTTAACAAAAAGAAAAAGAAAAATGTATGATCGTGCACTATAACAACCCTTTACAACACGACCTTAAAGTTCGTCGGAATTTCAGGTGAAACGAAAGTGGCAACGGCATAAACTTTGAAAAATCCACAGACCGTGCGAAAAGTGTCGTGTTCGCAGGCGAGGCAGAGATGAGAGAGAATGGTATTTCAGCATCATCTCCTCGTTGACATTGTGCCAAAGGCGAGGCGAAGCGTTCTATATTCGCCGGCGTCGGATTGCAGCTCGTCTCTCGTCTTCCGTCGATCGTACGATAGAAGACAAACAGAAAATGAGACGAACGAGATCGCGCTGGGTAGAAGAACAGATTCGAAAAAGAACTCACAAGGAGCGCGTTATTCGCATACCATCGCGCTCCGTACACAACAGCCGCTTCGTGCTCGTCAGGTATCGCGCGCGGCTCTTCGAAACGCGAGATTCTCGTGTCGTGAATCTGCTTAAGTATTTCCTGTCCGAGCCAAGTATCCTACATGATACGGACACTGAAGAGGCGTAAAAGCTGAAGATTTGATGGGAAACTCGGTAAGCTTGTGTGCTCGGAGAGATCGGAAAACTTTGACGGAAAGATTTTCTCGAGAATCGGTGATGTAAACTTTACAGATCCGCAGTAATGCCAAAATATGGAATTCTCGCGTAGAGATATTAAATCATACGGCGTTTTGAATCCTATTTCATTAAACCATGAAACGTCTGCACTACTTGCCGTTGCACATTTCTGAGGGGCAAAATTTGTTGGACGATTTTCAGCTGTGCCGCAAGAAACAATGAAGCTCTGCGAATGCAGTATTTTTCAATTACCATTTTCGTCTAGCGCAGAACACGCTCGGCAACGCGACGTTCCATATTCCAGGCTTCGTAAGGTGTAGTTCAATGTTCCTGCCACACTGTAATCCCTTTCACTGGCACCGTTTTGTGTTTTCACCATTGGCAAAGATCCCCTCATAGGCGATTTTCGCTAATACACAGAACGAGTGTTTCCCGAGTGAATGTAGAACAGTGTGCGAAGCAATTAAGCTTGCATTAAATCTATCCCTTGAAAACTAAAATTAATTTAGTACCTTTCAAATTGTAGCAATTATCGTAGTGTAAAAATTGCAACCATCAAACTACATAGAGCATCCGTGTTTCTTCTAACGCGTCGATTGGTGCACAATATTTAGTACGTTCTATCGGCAGTAAAGGGGGTCGTGTGGAACCAGCGTTGTCAACCACGCGCTAGAAGGGTAGCCGCTACAGAGGTGGCCGTTGCTTGTGCGGCGAACGGGCCAAGTGTGGGACGATAGTCTGACGCAGCTTCACAGTCGAGGGTGGTAGACGGTGAAGGGTTACTGGTTGGGTGAAGTTATTTAGACGGGGCGTTGTTCTGGCTCGCGCAGTATGTGGGTCGCCGGCGGCTTAGTGGCGCGGGTAAGTCTCATGAAACATGAGTACCCACTAGGACGACGCCGCTACTTCCTTTATGGAAATGGAAGCTTATGCATGAATTGTAAGGATGGCGAGATCCTTCTGTTCCTTTTACGGCATCTTGTCTACGCGACAGCGTCGGCGGTTGATGTTCTTAAGTAACAGTTCGTCAAGTAGGGTACGGATCCTCGTACACTTGGATGCATTTGAAATGCGGCGACAGAGCCGGGGGGGGGGGGGGGGTGAGAAGGAAAGCGAAGAGTACCACCAGTGTGGCAAGCTTATAGCGAACCCTGTCGTATAGTAGAATTTGAACGGGGGTAAGGGGTAAGCTGCCGTTCCACGCTCGGTTTACGAACGTTCGGTGGGAAAGTTTTAGATTCTTCTCGTCACCGCGAACGCCAAACGTCTATTATAAACCTCGAAGTTTCGCACGGGGGAGCGTGTTGAGATACTCTTCTCATGGTACATTGCGCAAATTTTTCAGTGCCGCCGTTTGGCTTCTGCCAACCGAGATAAACTAGCGAAAAGTATTTTGGGATACCGTGGTAGAAATATCAAAGGCGGTGGTTAATCAAAAATCTCTCACGTTGCTGATTCTGTATCTTCCCTTTAATTATTACACAGCAGTTATGTACGACGGTATTTCACACTCAAGGGCACTGAAATTCATTCGTAAAACGATAACTCTGAACGGTAACCGTTGAAAGCGTCCACAAAGTCCGCGTATACCTTTCCAGAATTGCAATCCGGCGTCGAATAAATCGTTTTCGAAACGGTGTCACGTGTTCTCGTGGTTGCCGACTCAGCCGCTGGAACAAGGAATATTCGAAGAGCGCAAAGTCCCAGAGCAAACGAAGAACGTCCGCGTCCGTCCGTAGAAGGAAGCGAATTTCGCAAATCGAGCTTACATCTGGATCCGTTTAATATGCATTAATGCGCGCCGCTCGCTTTAATGGCTTCGAGTTCCCACGACGTTCCATAATTAAGCGGCAACCGGACGCCGGCCAGATCGAGAGCCGGGTTATTAAATTCAATTATCAATTCTCGTAAATAACGGGGCCACCTCGGAGAAGCGGGTGTCGATCTCGTTCAATTTATTCGTCCCGATCGGATCGTGACGAGTTTCCATTAAAAAGGGGACGCAGACAACTTTTCCACGATCCACAGGCGTCGCCGGGTGGAAGATTTGCTACGACCCGGCGGCGTAGTAACGAAGATGCGCCAGGCTAGAAAGTAATATGTAAGAGGAAATAAGTTTTCGCCGTACGCTTCGAGATATCTGATACGGCCATCTAGAAGCCGGGGGTTCGTCGAAAACTTAGCTCCCCCTCTTCCTTCGGTCTGAGCGAGCCACCGGGATGTGCGCCGCTGGAGGGATTTAGCTGTGATATTTATACGACTTTTCGCTTAATTGCCTTTCCTCGGAAAGAAGTTGCCGACGTAATTAACGCTATCGTTCGTGGGTAATCGTCGCGTTCTCCGGCTGTCTGCATATAGAATATAGAGGCTGCCTTATCGAGATGCGGACCGTGAAATGTCTTCTCCTCCGTGAAGCCGCGAGAAAACATTTGAAGCGTAATACATTGTTCCATGGCTTATTTTTTGGTCGAGCCATCCTTTGCAATGTCTTTTAGACCGCGAAACAAAAGAATGTTCAGATGCCTCGTTCAAATTGGGACGACAGATTTCGGGTTGGAAAATTCGTGTAATATAAAGGGCGACACCACGTTTTGCGTTTCTTCGCGACTTTCGTAGAGCGAGGGGAAATATTTATAAAGGGACAGAACGAGATTTTTTACGATCGCCTAAAACGCGCAATGTACAGGGCACGAGCTACCAGTCGCGGGCTTGAAATTTTTTAAATTACCTGGTCGAATATTAAAATCGAACGTTCCCGAACTCCGATTGATAAAATTCCTGAGGGTTCGGAGCTGACGAACAAGGGATGCCGCGGGGTCGTAACTCGTAACACAGTTTCGCCGGCATAAAAATAAGCTATTACAAACACGTGTCCTTGTCGATTAGCATAATGGCCGGACTTTTCGTACTTGTAGCGGGACTCTTGCAAAAAATGTTAATACAGCTCGCTGTCGCGAGCAGATTTAGCACTGGGGGATCCAGATGCTGTGCATGTGTTCAAGGGGGAAGTCGTTACACTTATTTGACGATGCTGCAAAGATTTTCGTGCAATTCATAAATACTGTGGTACTAGACTAAATACTATTAAAATTGCAATTTCAATTATTAATATATTCTTGCGTTTAAGCCTCACAACAATAAAGTGATTTCTGTCAAAGAGTCCGTATATCGTAAATGCATTCGTAGACGGCTAAGGCCGTAACCTAACGCTAATTACGAAACTCGAGGTATGTATGTCGTGCCAATCAACGCAACAAAATTCGTAAAAGCAATTTCTGAAGCGGCTTTAGTCGACGGGCCGCGCCTGTATTAAGGGTAGCGGGTAAGAACGTCTCTCCGCACCTTGTACAACGAACAAAGAAGGAAGCCTCTTAACTGACATGACGGCAGAGCTAATTAAGCGCACGTAACGTTTTGCAAGGCGATTAAACCGGCAAGAGGAATTCCGTTCTTATCTCGTCGAGCTTCCGTGAGGCCGGTTCAGCCCGCGCCATCCCATCGTCGTCGCTCCATTTCGAAATTGTATCACGAATCACGGCGTATCATTATTTGTTTACAATTAGAACGCGAGCTACGGCTGTCCGGGAATGAAAGGTGTACTCGGGATGCTAGGACCCAGGATTTGGCCGGGACTACGTTTAAACCGTGGAAATAGCGGTGGTCGGTGTGGAATCATTAACAACTTTCTGGCATCGTTTTCCGCGCGACCGACAAACTGGGCTAATTGCTTCAACTTCTGACTCGTTCCAGTTAATACGCCGTAACCAGTTGTTTCTCTCGAACGGAGACGATTGTCTCTAAAGCGGTGCAACTGCTTTTCCAGCGTCGGGTTTGTATAAAATTCATCCCCGCGCGGCGCGACTCGTACAAAATCGTCACGGCTTATTAACCCAACGATAATTAGCCGTAATCGCGGGCACGTGAACCGAATCCTCTGTTTTCTCATCCCACTTATTTCACGACCTGGTTGTATCTGCTTGTTCGAAGACAGCAACTGGAAAAAAGAGTAAGAACCGACGAAGAGGAGAGCCTATTCTTATTCCTGGAATCAGATCGTTAGTCCAACAGGCCATTACGAACACAAATTTCGAGAAGACCCAATGTTCCTCCGTTCATAAATATGGATTATTCGCTTAAAGAAAGGTTTCCGGAATTTGTACAGAAGTATGTTTCGATCCCCTGACATTATTTCCTATTGATCTCGGAATTAGACCTCTTCATTGATCATTTAACTACTTTTACAAGACAATTGATCCCCTTAAATATGGCCCTTAAAAATATTTCATTTTACGCTGTTCAACTATGCTGTGTCGCGTATCCGAGTTTTCGATATAGCAAGCGTGGTGCTTCGAAAAAGTGTTTTTCTATTCAGATGAAAAATTCCATCGTTGAGCACCCATTTCATTTCCGTTGAAAGTTACGGCCCCGTCGTTTTTCGGTGTTTATGCAAAGAGCGAATCGGATAGCACTCAGCTGTTTGAAATCGCTGAAGCTTTTTTTTTAATCGTGGAGTACTCTTTTCCCGCTTCGAAATAAACGATAATTGATGCGGCAAATAAACGATAATCGATAGAAGAATAAGTAATAGCCAGAATGGCCAAGAGTTCTGTTTGTTATTTTCTCTTCCGTATTATTTATTGAAATTGCATTAGGGAAATATCCAAGAAATTTCGTATTTCTTCCTCCCTTATAATTATATTACAATTGAACGGCGATTAACAAATACTTTTTTCTTTAATAGCAAAACGTTCGTCAATATAATATTTAAGTAAGGGAAGATTTACCGAAAGCCTTAGATTGGTGTAAGAATGTCTCTCTCACCGGTACTTCGCGCAGGAAATGAGCAAACTTTGTTCGTAAGAGTTTCAAATGAATTTACTATCTACTTGTTATTTTGCAACGATGCAAGAAATAGAAAAGGGGCGGGGGAAACGGCCGAAAGAAATATTGCGAAAGTTTTATTCTGTCCCAAAGCGGAACAGTATCCTCGCGGGCTGGCCGTGCTCTAGCTAATTTCGTATAGTTTACCTTACGGAACAAGGAAAAAGTGAAATTTTACAGCGGCTATCGTAACTTCTTCCATGTGGAAGTCGTGGCTATTTTTATCCAGGACGTGATACCACTGTTGCTGCACTGGTTTCTTAATTATCGTATTTCATTCGCTCTCAGCCAACTTTATTCTAATGATTGGAATCCCACGATACACGAACACAGTGCTTCAATCCGCAATCCCAAATAGCCCCAGCCATATCAATCGTCCCTTCGTTCGGAACAGAAATCCCGAAGTACCACTTTTCGACTTTGTTTGGTAGCACCATCGAGCGTCACACGTCCGACGCTTTGAATCGTTCTGCTCGTCCCCTCCCTGGAGAGGTGGAACTTTGCTTGGACCGATAAAAACTGCAAAAAAAAAAATGAGAGAAGAAAAACGAGATTGCTCCACCGAAAAGCACGACAAACCGTGTCCCGCTGAGAGCCTATCTGCACGCCACGTAAAACGAGAGGACGTGAACGCCGCGGGCGCCTCATTTACGCACATTTTGCATCCACTCAAGTTCCGTTTGAGCGTTGGAGATTACATGGAATATTATTTCGTCGGTGGAGTGGCAGCCGGCATGTTGCTCACGAATGGTTGAGGTGTGCGTACGGGACAGCGTGCTTTGGGGCGGCTTTAACCCGCTTTGATATACACGCGATAGTCGAGAAAGGGAGCCAGAGAGCACTTCGATGCACGGGCCGGTGAGCCTCTGCAAACACGGCCGCGTTTCTACGTATGTGATCCTACGCGTGAAACATTAAACAAAAAAAATAACCAATATCGTTTGCATTCTCTCAGCAATGTTTGTCATATTGAAATATTCCGATGCAACGATTCGAAATGTACAATTGCTCCCTTAAGAGTTCAGACATTCGAAGGCGTCCGGCTCTTTTTTTCCCCTCATTTTTTGGTTCATGCGTCCGCACCATATTATGATCGTACTTCTCAGTCTCGAGGATGCTTTGAATTCGAGGAACTTTCACTTTCATCTTTGAGAGGAGAAGGAAAAACTTTCAAGTACCCGGGGGCTGGTCTTGCTTATGGACTCTGTTACTGGATCGTCGAAGCAATCGTGGTATACCTCGACCGCGAATGCAAACTACCCGTCGACGTAGGCATCCCCGTTGTCTTAATAATTTCCAAACGCCCCGGCGGGAATTTAAATTGGAAATTTTTACTGTCTCATGCCTCTTGACCTCAGGCCTCGAATAATTGCACAGAGTCTCTGGAACATTATTCAGACCCGACTCTGTTTCAGGACGACGCTACGATAATGCGCTGGCCCAAGGAGCTCATTTTTTACGATCCGACAGTCTATATTAGGGTGGTCACGCAGAGACCGGCTAAACGCATGGATGTTCGCGAAACTAATTGAAAAATTCTTTCGCACCCTGTTGCGAGCGAAGTAAAAGTTTGGCTGTGATAAACGAGGCAAGGAGCCGGTCGTGGACAACCGGTCGGAAAAATGCTCGTCCGGCAAACCGACCTCGGTTTCCTGTTGGAAATTGGTCGACGTTTTTCAAGTTTTGACGGACAACGACGGAGGAACGCCAAGGGTGTCTGCTGCTTGAAATTTCCAACGTCACCCTCGAGAACCCTTTTCGGGGCGCAGGCAGACACGTGCGGGAATCTGTCAGGGGGAGAACATTAATGTTTCACCCCTCTTACGTTTAATTCAGTAGTCGTGCAGTTTAGTGTCGGCTGGGAGGTGTCACTGTTGATAATGGTGGCAGTTAAAATTGTGTAGCTATGCATTTAATCATTTACGCGGCAACATCTATCTACAACCTGTTTTCATTAAATTGGTACGAATAATCTGCCGCGATTTGCAACGAGTTCGTGTGTATTCCATTATGAATAAATGACGCGCCGTCTAAGGATAGTAACCGCAACGAATCACGAAAAAAAAAAAGCGGAAATGAATGGTAAAGCAAGCGGGCGAGCTTGAAGGAAGCGAAAGATCGATGAGATCTTTTCAAAGGGAGAAGCCCAGTTAGCCAACACTCGTATCTCAAGTGGATGCCTTTCTTGAAAGACTCGCTTGAATACATTGCGAATTCCGGGTGCTCGTTATACAGGCCGGTAAAATTAGAAGTGACGAGTTTGGAACTAAAGAATATTTCTCTTGCATTATTTGATAGAGATCTATTGCGCAGTAGGGAACGATTCATCTACGGTTAAAGTAAATCAGGAACACCAATCAGAAAGCGGATCAGATACACGCAGCAGTGTTCCAATTCCGTGCAGAGTTTCGACGTTATCGATGGGAATGCATCATATACAAGAAAACATCGATGATTTAACCCGTTTCTGTCAGGAAATTCAAAGCGAGTGACTTTGCACGAGGTACTTCTGCAGCGGCAGCGAAACCAATTATCCTTCTGCATTCGCGCTTTGAGTCTCAGCCAGGGAACTCGACCGACCGGCTCGAATCCCCGTGTCAATCATTCCCCAATTAATCCCGGGAAATTATTGCTTGGATTGATTCGCGTACCTAACGCACCTGACAACCAGACCAAGTGTGCAAAGTGCACTTGCGTCTGACTTCGAGTAGACCGGAGACTAACTCATTGATCTCTCGAAACGGACTGGTGACATGCAATCGGTGGCACGTACCAATTTCGTGAAATGCCCGCGAACGATCTGGGTAAATAGATTTTCTAACACTCCATATTTATACTATGTACAATACTATTATTGGTATTTGTCCTGAAACTAGTACCATTATTTGTTAACTCAATATTAGTTGATAGTAATGTGCGAATCGAAATACGTTCATTGTGCAAAAGGCAACAAATTTTATTTGATTCATACTCGAGATCAAAGTAAAATTTGGAATTATCATCTGCAAATCAAATAGGAAAAAGTAGTCACAGAAGAGACTTGGCCACTACCTTGAAAACAGGTTTCTTTTGAATAGCCACAAAGAAGGAACTACTAATCTTTCTGGTCTAGGTACGGTTCAATTCTACTCGTCGGACAAAGCTGCGTCCTATTCTACTTGGCTCCCCAGACACTGGTCCGTTCTACTTGCTCCGATCAAATCTGTTCCAATTCTGCCTGTATGACTAAACGCTGACTTATTCCACTACCGTACTGAAAAGACTTCTTACTTTATCCTTCTTTTCTGCATCCACTGAACTAGGAAAGCTACACGTTATTGATTCAGCATAATTTTATTACAAATAAACGATTTTCCCACCATTTTGTCCTTAGGGTAACTACTTGTTATTGAATTTCTATTTGTACAACGTTCTCCTTCTTCGTAATCAATAAAGGACACTTTGCATACATATTGCTAACAAATATTCTTTACACAGATAACTGTTGCCGCTTTTACGATAACCAAGACTGGCGCGGGCGTTTCCGCTTCAGTTGGTTTCTATGTAAATTTATGAAAAAGCCACCAGCTGGAATTCCGTCGCAGAGAGACATTCCATGGCAAATTAGATTACTATCCACTCATCAATTCCCCTTTCTTTCGAGCCGGAGCGTTATCTGAAGAATTAATAAAGACTGAACGAGAGAAGAGGAGTTTGGAGGGGGAGATTTTCGATAGAGACAAGGGGACACGACATGGACAAGTGCCGTTTTCAATTCCGTATTTACATGAATTAATCTCCAACGCCTGTACGTGGCGAGAGATTACACCGTGGCTTCGACGAGTACGAGCGTCTGCAAAGAACGTCGCCCGTGTGGAAGTATTTATTATAGGAAATCGATTTTCGAACTCTGCAAACATCAACCACTACATGAAACTTGAACGCCGCGAGACAATAAGTGTCTATTCGCTGGCGTTGATCGTGACACCCGAGAGATTTCCATCGAATTATTTAGATCAATTAAAATTGATATTATAACATTACGTTAAAGAAACAAAGGAAATCCGCTGACAATAAGGGACACGAATTAATTAAACTCCACTATTTTTTCACTTCGACGGAGGAAGAAAGAAAGGGGAACAGCTTGATTAATTCACGCTCCATTTTTCTCGACCTCGGGAGAAATCTCCCTTTCAACAGGAGAATCTGGCGATAGTCGTTAACCGCGTAAGGCTTAAAAGCCACGTACGATCGTTAAAATTTCTCTCGGCCTGAAGCCTAATCGTTCCGTCAGACAGCTTCGCGGTTGAAAAAGCAATTTCTTACCACGGATCGTATATCTTAAATCGGTTTCACGATCCTGCGTATATGAGACACGCAGGGGCGGGAATGAAGCGAAAGGGGTGGCGGAGGAACGTGGATACAGGGTCCGCAGTATCGGAAGCGTTCCCTTGCAGAGAGCACGAGGATAGAGGACGAAAGACAGTCCCGAGGGCGGAGGTCATTTCGTCATTTCGTGTTATTAAATTTATATAGACGGGACGGACCTCTGATCCCCACGACGTAGATTTGTCAGAGCTGCCTTGGCGGGGAAGGAGAAACACAGCGACCCCGCAGACCTTCCGGGAATTCAATATTGCACTTCCCCGAGTCCACCCTAGCGTGCCGTTGGTCGTCCTCAACCCTCTTGGGGGGGGGAAGCGGTGCAACTGGCAAATGTTTGCAGATCTAATGCGACCGTTCTCAGATTTGATGGTACAGAGAGAAAATGTGACGCCATCAGGCAAACCCGACAGATGATACGTTTGAAAAACGGTCGGATTACGGGATTCGCCGGCGTCAACGGTTCGACGAAAGAACAAAATCATCAGGGGGTTAATAGAAGGGAAACCGGCGATGAGTGAAGACGTTTTGGTCCATGGGTGCAATTTTATTTTAGACGAGCCGAAAGCAATGGTAAATGGGTGAGACACTCTTGTGATAAACAGCTGCTCATGTTTAATTTATATTTCTTTCAGCCTGTCTGGCGTGGGGCACATTTTTTGTCTGATTCACGGAATCGTCCTGGATAATCTATAATGCTTTCTGGGATGCGATCAATTACATTAATGCAGATACCGGAGGTAAAGGTAATTGTATATTTAGCACAACACCCAATGCGATTAAGAAATAGCATCTACAGTTACCCCGTGAAAAATTGAATTTCGACTGTCTAACAATGTTTCCGTTCTAATTGCCCAAGCCCTGTCAAGGGAAATAAAAATAAGAAGTTCAGTGGGTAAGGGAAATACGGAATTCCGCTGTAGAAGATTCTATCCGCATTTAACAAAGTGAAAAGATCGCGCTGAAAATAATTCTACATTCAGGTAATCCAGTATATATCGCGCGTTTTAGACTGAAACATTGTTTTCAATACTGGAATAACGCCAGACCTCCTCCTTTATCCCGTTAACTTTCGGCCCCTTCGCCGATTAGATTTTCCATTGCGAGTACACAAAAGATAGGGGGTATTCGGGTTTCCAAGAAGAATTCGATCGGCGAGGCGGCGGGGTCTGAAACAAGAGAGTGGGCGAACGCGATTAGTGGGGAATCCAATCGGAGGATCAACGACGTTTCTTTTCACAGCCTTAGAGGGTTTTTAGAGCTGGCTGTTTCCTTTTTAAAGCGCGGAGTCTGATATTCCGATCGTGCACCTAAGCCATATGTTTACCTCGCGGTAATGGCTTGGCGAACGTGCTTTGGTTTCGTAACTTTTCACTTTCCTTCTTAGAAACTTTACTGTTAACAGTCCTCGAATACTCGCGGTTACTGGGGATCCTTTGCGAACGGAAGAAAGTGAACAATTTTTGAAGAGAAACAGTGTTCCGCTCTTTTATACTTCTTGCGTACACTCTTTTATACTGCTTGTGCGTTAAACAGCAACGAAGAGCAAGTAAAGATACTAGGATAAACGAAGACATTAACGGCATGCGAAGCAGTTACTCAAAGCGTGGGGAGTTCTTTTATTTTTCTTTGCCCTTCTTTCCATCCCTACTTTAATGACGAGGCTGACCCATCCTCGTTTACTATGATCTGCGATGCAAATGTAACCCATGTGGCATACGTAGCAGGGTTTTTTTTTTGGTATCAAGTTAGATGCACCTTGTAAATTAAATGGACTGCTAGCCGTTACCGATGAAACATCATCCCTTATGTATTTCGCGTGCTTTCAATTATTGAAGTGTCTGGCATAGAAAAGGGAAGATACAATTTGTAACAACGAACGTCTATATATTTTATAAGTCATACTCGATAAAAAAAAAAAACATATGAAGCAAAACTTGACTGAGGGATCGTTTGAACGATCGCCTTCGTGGACTGGCAGTCATCAGTTAAAGTACTCTAGACTCGTATAATCCAGACGACGTCCCGACACGAAGTCCCAGTCGACTTTTGGCCAATTCTATTCGCCCGTCGAGCAAGAGAGTTCGCTTTCATTCAAAGTTAAATACTCCACGCGAACTTCCATCCCCACCACTGTCCCCTTTAATCATTGATACCGACTCACACCCCGCTTGGAATGTATAAATAACTAATTAGCCCCGTGACGCGGTATAGGGAGAGGGTGCTGGGTATGCATAATTTAAACGTCCATTACCGTGCACGCCATAGCTCTCCACTAATACGTACAAGGAGCCACGCACTTTAATTTGTCCCGCGAGGACTCGAATTTCCTCCCTGCGCGTAAGCAACATCGTTGACTTATTTTCAGTCCGACAAAATTGCCATGGCAAGGCGGGCATTTCTTTGTATTACGTACAATATTATACATGGTCTTATAATTACACTGCATTGTTATTAATGAGAGAACTATTTGTCAAAGATCTGAAGGGCGGCCAACATAGGACACGGACAGACTCGTACAAAAAGTACCGCAATTTCAAGATGGGCTAATTAACAGGGAGACACTAGAAGAACGGACATACCAGACAAGGAAAAGTATGTTTTCAATCACGAAAATGAAAGTGAATACGAAGCGGGTCGCTTTACTCCCTACTCGCAACTTATGGGCAACAGTCAATAGTATGATTGCTAGCAAGTAGAACGTCCTACGACGTGTACGAACGGTCGCCAGGGATGCACGGACATGGAAACGAAGATAGAACGATAGGGAAACTAAATCGAGACGAAACGAAATGGCCGGTTCTCTCACTTGGTCCACGTGGAAGCCGGGTTGACAGATTGGAAACAGGCGGAGAACTTTTATGGCAACCGTGTTCCCACGTAGCTATAAATCTCTTATCTGAATTGTTTGTCGTAGAGAGTGGCCCGTTTGCGAGCAAATTATTGGATCGTGTACGCAATAGAGTCTTTTATAAAATTACACCTGCTCTGAAGTAATTCACGCAACCGCCAGCGACTTGAACAATAGGCTCCTCTCTCCTTTGTATCTCGTCATGCATATCGACATCATCGTTATCCTTTTACAAAGCAACGAATGCCCTGCTAACAGGATACGTGCTATTAACTCCGACCGAATCGTGTCCCATAATCGAACGGAAACACAATTCCAGCACGGCAAAGCTGCATACGATAATAAAGTCACATTCGATTCTTCGCAGTTGTCGAATTTCATCGAAGCGGCCGTGACTTGGTTCCATGTCGGCTGGCGTTGCCCGCTTCACCTGCACAAGCGCGACAGCCGTTTTGGTCCAGGCGCCGCGCCGTGTATTATCCAAATTGCATTATAGCCCGCTGTGCGTTTGCACGGTTATACCGTTCACAGCCGGCTCGTATTTGTCGTGGAACGCTTTGCCGTGCGTGGCCGGTCAAATGGCTTAATTGTTTTGCCCACACAATTACGAAATTGCTTACAATTTACAATCAGCCGGTCTATCGGTACGCTTCCCTCTTCTGGCCCGGGCTGATCAATTTTATGAATGGCTGATCGCGCAAAACCACCCTTTTTCTCTCCACCTTTGCGCCAGTGCATAAATCAGCGGATGAATCTCTTTGTGAACCCGTGAATTCGTCGATCACAGTGGGCGATTGTTTCAGCTCGTTCAGGGATGATTGTATTAATGCTCCGATGTTGCGCAAGTTAACGCGGTTTAACACAGGTGATCGGTGTATGGGTTAAGTTTGGGCGATAACAATTATGCCAATGATTGAAGAATACTCGAATGAGAACGGACGACGTTGCGATCATATTTTACACTATCTGAACGATTGATTCCTATTGTCGTATTTGCCGTATTCTGCGGGTGTCTTTTGAATAAACCATTAGGATCAGAAATACTTGATATTTCTATTCAGACATGCACAGTCATTAAGATTTAATAATGAAAGCCGTTTGTCTACAAATAACTAGTACCGTCGCTACGATACGTCACAGCACTTGTATCCGTTGACTTTCGTCCACGTAAATACACGTCCGTTCGTTCTGCCGGAAATTTTCATAAAATACAACCGTTTTTTCCCCTTCTTTATCTGTACATTCCTCGTCGTCCTCCTGCGGTTTTAATAAATATCCACGCTAGGTCGACCATTCATTTTTTTTTGTAATCTATGCGCAGCGTACGCGTTCCGCTTCGCTCGTATTTTTTAAACAGCAAGCCCAACATTTCTCCATAATTCGGCCCCCTTCAAACGACTGCTATTCGACCTCTGCAGCTTTCTCGCAAAATTGACTTTTCGTTATCATCGGAAACAATCGATAGAAATGATTCCATTTTTAGACTACGCTTGGCAGTTGTACATAATACGGATGAATCGCGGTCTGTAAGCAATTTGAACACAATTACGCTATCAGCGACGAGACGTAAAAACAACGGGGACACTATTAATTAAGTGTTCGCAATCCTTTACGGTAGCGGGCCCGCGATAAAAGAGCACAAGTACATGCATAATCATCGCACGCTCAGTTGCGCACCGTGGAAAAATTGCAATCTCCGTGCCGTCAAACAAAAACGTTTCAACATCGCCTGCAGCCATCGAGTCTCGGCCACTTCGATAACATAAACCGGCGAAACGATAGACTTTTTAATTCCAGTCGGCTGACCGGCGAAAACCGCTTGTTACGCCGCGACCTATAAACGGCACGGTTCATCGCACAAAAGTAATCCTCGGTGGAAATTCATTTATGTTCGAGATTCGCGGTTGATCAAGTGTTAATCGACTAGATAAAGCGAGCGGGTAGCGGCGAGGACATGGAAGCCGAACGCTCGGCTACATACGATTCGATCGTCGGCGACGGAAGAGCCGCACGCCGCTGACCAGACACAGACGCGGGCATCGATTTTTTTTTTTTTTTTTGGCGGCCGATAGCAACTATTCTGTATAATTGCACGGTAACGAAATAATTGAATAACGTCGACGGCGGGCCGGCCGTGGCGAATTCAACAATCGATCCGTCTCCGCGCTTCGCACTTTGGCTAATTTTCATCCGGACGCCGACCAGCCAATAACGGAATTAGAACGGACGATTCCAAAACAGCCACGCAATAAAATACACATATCGATCTCTCTTGGAGAGGGAAAATTGACACTCTGTCTGGTATTTCGATGTACCCTTTCCTTTCATTGTGACTGCCCTCACCGTTGTATCGTTTTCTGCTCGGCCGTGTTTTCTGAAACGGCACCCTCGCGGTAAAAATTGTTATTGTTTGTCCAACACGACGGTTATCTTCATAAATATTCACCTACCGAAACATCACGCGCGAGCGTTTCAACTCTGGAAATATCGAGTATCGTGACAATGTCGAACAAGTTTCTAGTATGTCGAAGTGGCTCGCGAACAATTTGCGATGCTTGCTTTTTCTTGCTGAAGCAACATTTCAACAGTGTTGAATACAGAATCGTTTAGCGTACTTATTATTGTAAATTAAGTTGCATCGCTTTGAGCAAATGTTCAAGCTGAAGAAGAAGGAATCTCTCTGTCCAAGCTAAATCACTGACGCTTCGTCCGCTCGTTCCTCCGCGAGCGGGGAAACGGAGCACGTTCGACCATGAGAAGCCTGATATATTATTAAGAATGAAACGGCGCAGGGTTGATTCATCGAGTTCCATTGAGTCGTTTAGCCGGGCGTAATCCGGGCAGGCGGGCCCATTACGTGTAGGATCGTAAAGCGTTCGACAGCGACAACATAAAGCGTGATCGAGGAGAAACGGAGGCGGACGAAGCGGAGGACGCAATAACACGCGAGGGATCGTCGATCGTGAGAGGCGAGGAGTATTCCGTGCGCAGGAACGGGTGGCTCGGATAGCGGTCGCGTTGTCTCGCATCGAAACGATACGGGTCGGCGCGGAGTTCCTGAACGCAGCCCAATAAAAACTTTTCCAATTGACTTCCCCCGACTTAATTTGCCGGAGTCAAAGTAAAGCAGCAAGGCGGTTTATACGACGGCTCAGCGACAAGAAAGGTTGCTAGCCGAGCATCTTGTCGGATGAGGACAGATAGGGGTGAGAGTACAAAGGGTGTGGGTGACTGGCGTTGTACAACGACGTTGTGCTCGAACGGAAGATCAATCGGAACTTTGTCACGCTGGGCGCGGCAAACCTTTGCAGTGATTCGCTGATTTAACCACCGCGACTCCATTCCGTTGTGCATTTAATGATCGAGAACCATTTCTACGGTTGCGATCGGGAATGTTATTGAAGGTTCGCCTTGTGGGCGGGGATTTATGTAGTTTAGTTTCCAAAGCAAGAGAAGCTCGGCGTGTTCGTTGAATATTCGAGATACGACCGGTCACCATGGTGATCGTTTAAAAGTTTTGCGCAACATAAAGGATTTCACTCACGTACTTCCGCGTTAATAGCAATTAGAGCATGCAGCCGCTAGACACTCGCTGTAGCCTCGCCCACGGCTTCGCAAATCCAGCGACACACTAAACGAATCATTTGATTGGGAAACAGCATCTGTTTCCGTTTTGAGAAGAGCAATGTTATTGGAATTGTACAGCAGTTCGAGCGACGCGATCGGAATAAACGATTCATCCTCGCTATAATATCGTTCGGAGCGGATGAAACGTCCAATTAAAACGTGTGTCAGCCCCGTCCCCTATAAAAGTGGCAGGGAATTTTTAAACGAACCCCATTAATGCTTCCGCTTTGAAATACGAATCGTGTGTAGCGACTCCTTAAAATTCGATTCGATTTAATTGAGCGCAACAATAGCAACGTGGCCACGAGTGCGATTTGCTCGCTGGTATTAGAACGGAACCGCGCGTTACGAAGAGGAATTAGCAAAGAGGACGACAGGCGGATATCGACGCATCGCCATGAAGTTTCGACGGATCCCGCAGCGTTTGCTTCCTGGTGAACAACGACTAGCTCGTATACGATGGGAGGCTAGAGGAAGTCTAGACATTGAAAGATCAAAAGGTATCGGCCGCCTGGAAGTAACGCATTCCGGGTGTCTGGCTCCGAAGTCGGTATAAGCTTCCGGAGAACCTCATCGCCTTTCGCTTCTTCATCCACCCGCCTATTAGCCGGTGCATCGCTTTTCCTTCGCTTGCTTCAGTCTTACATACTATTTCCAATCGGACAGCCTCCTTCGTCGAATTCATTTGCCCGTCCCATTCCCTCTTTACGGGACAATAAATCGAGCAAAGAATCCCATTAAATTGCACAGCATCCGTTGTGCATTTGCAAGAAAATTGAGTGCGTCTAATTTCACGCGAAGATAATACCCTCGTACATGCTGTTATTGTTCCATTGCAAACAGCTACGTACTCGGGAACAGCTAGCGCGCCATGTAATACAAACCAGGATGCATAAACGCCGCACCGGTAGGCAGGAGGCGAGCGTTTCACACGGAACAAGGTTAATTTCAGACGGTTAGTTCGCAAGGAGGGAAAGTTCATCGTACAGAAGTTATAATTGCAAATAATGAAATATTTCGTTGAAAGGCCGCGCGGCCGCGCGCAGAGTTCTACAAGCCCGCGCGGAACTTATTCTCGCCGTTTAAACTTTCGCTACTCTAATTGCCAAAAGAGCGTCGTGCATGCTAAACGTGATTCGCGAGGTGACAACTTGTTTCGCGCGAATCAAAAGCGGACGGGCTGCAAGGGTTGACTTGTGCGCGCGTTTCAGAATAAGAATCGGGTCTTTCCTGCGCCAATTACCCGCCACGTATCCAAACGACAAAGCGGGGACGGATGAATAAGGATAGGCGGGGCCGAGCGAGTACGTTTCCGTTGGCTCTAGAGGAAGGCGCTTTCAATATCCAGCAAAAGGAATTACAAAAATTCGGATATTAGTTCGGTGCAGGTCGATCGTGTGTAAGGAACCGCCGATCCATGGGAACACGAGATAGAGAGGGGAGAAGCGCAAAACGAGAGAGGCTACGGGGGTGGCGTACGTTAGGTATGGGTACGGGGGCTCGACTTTTCCTTTGAGATCGTGCCAAAGAACGTTCCATATGAAAATAAACCAAATAAATCGCGTGTTTCAGACGTTCGCGTAATGGGAAACAAAATAGGATGTCGATAGATCGACTTGTCCTTAGTTGGTCCCCGCCCCGTCCACCCTGCCTTTAACCAGCTGTTCACCCTTTTCAATGTTCGTCGTCGTTCCCCTTCTGTTTTTACGTACCTGTATTTTCACGGAATGTTTCGCGTGTAACTGCTCTCGCCCCTTGCATTCGTTCTTGTGCGCGCATTCCGCTTCTACCCTGTGGTGTACGCGCGTCTTATTTGCTTGCACGTCGATAGAAACTCCGGGTGAGCACTTTTTCTCGGAAATATCCAATCTTTCCCTGTCGGTCAAAGCTCGCCGCGAAAAGGGCTGAAGAATAGAACTAGTCGCAGCTGCGTTGATGTACGCTGCCGCCCTGACGTAAGCGTCTTAACGTCAACATCAGACCTGCATCGAGACGTTTCTAACGCGGACTCTAACTCTGGGAAATGCAAGTATAAACAATTAACTAATTGCATTATTTGATTTCTAGATTGAAGACACTAAGTTGAATAAAATAAAAGGATTATGCAAATAAAGGATTCAGTCAATTCGGAATCTTCTCTGTCGATTTTCTTGCCACACCTCTAAACATTACACGGTACAAAAGCGTTCAAACGTTAACCAGCCGTATCTCTTTCGAAAAACAGTAAATCATGTACTATTTTTTCCACCAGCCACTTCTCTCGAGATCGTGGGTGGCAGGGGTTGCAATAAGATTGCATGCTCAATTCGCTTGGATCTAAGAGATCGCTCATGTGTCACTCGTGGTCGTGTTCCTTGATACCAGCAGATGCTTTTCTGGTGGAATTTACAAGGCGCACCGGTACATGAAGCGCGAGTACCTCCGTGGTACCACGCTGGATAAGGCTTTCGCTGGATACGGGCTCTCGAGCCAGTCAGAACACTGTTCGCGATACCGAATGGTATGGAGGGTAAGAAGCAACGATAAAACCCAGCACCAGAGGCGTATTGGGCGGGATGTTTTTAAAACTTGCTCCGCCGCTCGTCGGCACACCCACACCATTAAAAAGCGGGTTGTGAATCTTTCCGTTTCTTTCCTTTCCCGTCCTATCCAACCCCTTTCGTCTCCTTCCAAGCTTTCCACCTCGCGCTTCCTCGCGGCGAGGTTCGCCAAAGTCTGAGCACTACGTCTTCTCGGCCTCGCCCTGACAAGAATACACGTTACGCTCGAACAACTAGCTCTTCGTTCCCTTCCATTTTCCCCTTCCAGCGTTCCTTTTTCCGAGGGCTTGCTTTCAATGCGCCGCTCTAGGTACAACGTTCCAGACTAACACCCCCGCCCCACCACCCCTTGTCTTTAAGATTTCGGTTCGCAGCTCGGATTTAAATATCTGAGAATGGGGTAGACGGTCCTCTCCATCGCGTTCGAGATCCCTTCTTTTTCCGCCAAACCCTCCGCTATTCCCTGTTCCCTCGAACGCGCGGCGCTGGCCAGTCCCTTTCTCTTTGCCGTGTGTACGCGGCAGCGCCAATCTTGTATCGCGCGAACGGGGGAACCTTCACGGTTTTCCCGTTAAAAGCCCGGCTCCTTCGCGCTCCTCTTTTCCAGCTGATTTCTTTTCGCCTTTCGTTCCCCTCGTTTCCGCTGGAACACCTCGCGCCGTTTACACGATTTGTACGCGACAGGTTGCGCGGAGGAAAATTTCGTGTTCTCTCACGAGTTCGGGTAATTCCCCCAATGAGTTGCGCTCGACGAAATGGAAAAATAATATAAGCCCTTCTATTGCGGGACTATTCTGTCTAGTTGAGAACGAATTGGTTCAACGAGCCGTGAACCGATGGTCAATACAAAATTCAAATTGGTGAATAGAATAATATTTGCGCAACAAACTTCGACGGGATTCCACCGAGAGGAATATCGAAAGAGAAGCCCAGTTACTTCGTCGAATAATATTTCCATTATTTTTTAATCGGGTGAAGTGCCGTTTTTGTAATTCCATTTCGATGGACGAACATCCACCTTCTCCTCTCTCCACCCCCCCCCGTCCCTTTATCACTATTCCTTTATTGTATTTTACCTTTCATAGACGCGCGTTTCAATCGAAACGATTATTAAATCGTTCGGCCTTTAAAGTGTATGCAAATTCGATTCGTTAATGCTGAAGCACCTGTGAGATAAAATACGGAACAGCGGTCGAATTTGCAGGAGGAAGTATTTAAATCGCACGGCGCTCGATTGTGTATGTTCGCGATCATTCAGATAAATATTATATAAATCACGCGAGACCGCCCGTTGTCCGTCAGCTTCGTGATTTTTGAGATAGCGAGGCTCGGAAATTCATAATTTCGCACGTCAACGCGATGCAGCTGGAAAACATCAACAGGAAGGAAAACGGATGACAAAATGTACCAAACGAGAAAAGCAGGACAGAGATTTGAACCGTTAAAGTGACAAAAAAAAACGGTAGATTAATTAAAAGAGGTCTCAATGAATATATTTAATTTAGGCAAAGTGTGCCATGTCAATAACAGTTCTTAATATTTCATTTTTGTGCAAGGATAAACAGCGCACAGAATCGCTTGCGTCTCGAATGTAGAAAAACAATGCCGTTTTATACATTTTGCTCCCTTGACTCTTGCGAGCAAAATCCGTCGTTTTAATATAATTTATCCCATTAACTTTATACGCTCAGACGTATCATCATCCCCCGCGAAACATATTTTAATTAGCAAGAAGCTAACTTTAACAGGCTACGCTGGGTCGTCGCTTTTCTTTGCGTTACGTGATAAAGGTAAATAATAATTATTCTAATGGAAATAAACCATATTATGGAAAAGGACTGCACACACACTTTCATGATTATTTCCCCACGTTTGCGTCCTTTTAAACAATTTTACTGTATTCAATTTTCCATTCACATCCCGTGCTAGATACACGTCGGATGAAATGCGTGTAAATAAAATTTACCCTTTTTCTATATTCTTTTCAAAACCGTAATGAAAACTTTTCGTCACTTACTATTGCTTTAAGTCGGGTGCCCTTTGGGAAAAGCTGTTCAATAAGGTACTGCTCAATTAAAATCTCTTTGTCAAAGAAAATTCTAATTTTTTTTTTTCGAAAGCAATCGACGCCACTTTCTCCCGATCGAAACTCGTTAACGATCCCATTAAAAACGACGCCTCTCGATTGCACGGTCTCTCGGGCGTGTGGCCGAATTATACACACAACCGTTAATAGGATCGACGGTCGGATGATAATAGAAACCCTTGCGTAGACGCAGCAATAATACCAATCACGGTTTCGAGTTCGACGTCGAGAGGGCTGCAGGAAAGTGAACGGGGGAGAGAGAGAGAGAGTTCACTTTCATTTTTTAGCCCCGGCGTCTTTAATTAAGATCTTCCGTCAAAATTCACCGGCGCGCTCGGTTTCTGGGGCTCCTCGTCGAAAGCGTCCGCAATTCTCGATAAACCGTGCTGAAAGGAAACTCGTTAAAAGCAATCCAGCGGTAGCGATCGGAATCGATCGTTTTGCGGCAGCGGGCCGACTGCACGTGGTTAGGAAGGCTACGGGTGGGACGGGAGGAAAGTAAAAGGATACGAGATACGGGAGAGACCAGCCGGATTGTAAGAAGGGACACAGCCGTAAAGGGAAAGGGAAAACGAACGGAAGAGGGAATATCCTTCGTCGGAATGTAGTCGTAAGCCGAGGCGCTACCCCCGTTCCCGATAGCATATTAAACGGCAATAATCGCGAGCGAACGAGGGATGTCGATGTAATTAAAAAGTTTCAACGCGCCGCGAGACGTCGTCTGCCGCGATGCGTTCTTTCCGATATGACGAAATCGGCGGAAAGGGAAAGGATCCTGTCTGGCGCTCGCGCGACGGTGTCTGCGAGATTGTTTCGACTTCGATAAGAAATGGGCCAACGAGCCGGGGGGGAAACGGAAGAAAATTAACGGAGGAAAAAAGGGGGAAACTATCGAGAGCAAGAAGGGAATCGAGTGTTGGGAAGGATGTAGAAAGTTGGACGGAAATCAGCAGAGGATCGCGCGGCAGATAGCAGACGCGGAAAGTGAACGTGGCTGACAGGACACGGAGGGTAGATAATTAGACAAGAAACACCGGACTCCTCGTCTGTCTCTGTTCAACCGAGACTTTCTTCTTGTCATTCCCATCGTACTTCCTCACTCCGCCGGAACCCGTATCCTCCTTAATTAAATATAAGCGCCGGCTTACCTCTGCTCCTCGAACCTCACCGCCTGAAGCCGCTCGTCTCAACCCCACGCACTTTATCCCCCCTACCGCCCGTTATTCCCCTGTTCGCCCCTCTTTATCCGAAAATCCAGCATTGAACCGGCCTGCCTCTGTTGCAAGATACACGGAGACGCTGTACGCTTGTACAAATTCAGCCGGTCCGCACGAACACTGTTTCCTACACCTCTGCAAACACCTACGTAGCAGGCGAGATGCGTACGTACGTGTGCGAGGGCACGCCGCGCTTTCCATCGCCGCGCAATTACGGGACGGGGTTGAGCACGCTTGCGGGAGGTCACACGTGGAACGGAGAAGAACCCCCTCGTCTGAGCGACTAACGCTCGGGACTGAGGCCGTGGGACAAGGAAGGGTTATAATCGTTTTAAACGATCGTGCCAGACCTGATTAGGGATCGTCGATCCTCTTAGCGGTGCCGCCGATGGCGTTACCCGTGGGCTTACGCTGTTTCGGTGACGCTCCTCGCCTCCGCGCTAGCAGTTTGTTTTATTACAAGATACTTCGACGGTAAGGTGGAAAGAGTTGATGGTAGGAGGAAGATTCGGGAATTTTACTCCAGTGGATCAAGGAGATCAGATCTGGCGAAAGGATTAAGTGTTAGTTTTATTTCTAACCCTAGGAGATATTGAACGATGTCACGAGTATTGATAAAGTAGGGCATCGTTACACATCTGTTGCATTATGAAAAGAGTACACGTGCCGTAAGCTGTAATAATATATACTTCAGGCACAAAACTCTGAGATCTTATCACTTGTAACTTACGAATATTGGTATTTGTAATATATTGAAACACCACCAAGTCATTGAGTTGCATTTCTCATACTGACGTACAAAAGATTCTCATTATCCAATGCAATATTGCGATTCGCAAAACTCAGATAAATATCCTGTCCAATATTTTTCATTGCGATTTGTCGCTTGATTTCGTAGTCGACTCGGTGCTAACAACTATTTTATACTTACGAGGCGACAACTTGTCATCCTGCCTACTGACAGAAACATTATTGTTACCAAAATTACGTCCAAATGTATTATTACCGTCATAATTACGTTCGATTAATTTAGAGTGTAGATCGTCAAGTACATTCTTATTCGTTGCATCATGATGCAACGTTAAATGGCCCATAACATTTTCTGTCCTCGATTCCACAGCGTAACTGTTACTTATGTTACGAATACCATGCATCGTATTATTCAGAAGTTTATGGACGTGATCTTTGTTTGAACCCCTTCGCTGCCTACTCCAATTGAAAGTTCGTTTTTGCAACGAAGGATCACTCTGGTTTCCTCTATTATAAATGGAACGAGGAGGACTGGCTTGCCTCAATCCTGCGAAACCGCCCCTTGTCTCCTGCAGCGCGTGCCCTTCTTGCTCTTCGTTCGTTTTTCCTAAACAGCACGAATTGCAAAATCTCCGTGAACACACTCGTTTCTACAATGAACCTTTTCAGATAATAAACTCCCCGACTTACCGTCCATGCGCTTTAACGGTTCAAGAAAATTCTCGATCAATCTTCTGTTACCGTTTAGCGAATCAAATATTCTACGCATTACTCGCTGATAGGCGGTTCTGTTGTAAACAGCGGAGTCCAAGATATCGGACGCCACGGTGTTCATTAACTTCGCATTCGTAGTGCCATCAGCGGGTACCACGTGCACCAAGTGCTTTTGTCCCAGTTGATCTGTTCCGAGTATCAATTTCGGCACGACCGGGCTCACCCTGCTATTCCCATTTTCGTTCGGTCCAGCATTTAGCGAGGAACCATTCGTGTCCTGTTTTTCAATAAACTTCACTACTGGCCGTTGCCTTTTGGCGTACTTCAACTCGTCCATCCGCGCCGCTGTATCATTATTCCTAGGCGTCGTGCTCGTTTTATCAAGTTTTTCTTGGCCTGTATTCCTCTGTGGCGTTTCGGTAGAGCCACCGTCGTTACTCAGATTCCCGTGGACGCGTCTTTCGGGCAAGGAATTTCGATCGGCGAAGGTCCAAAAGTTCTCCGTGTTTCCCTTCCGCCCGGAAGCATCGTCGTCGGTGCTCGGATAAGCACCCCCGTCGTTACGATAGCTGTGTTTGTCGCTCAAGTAGGCATCTTGCTCGCCCTGAGAAGTCACGTAGACGTACGATCGCGGCCAGAGGCTCCTCATGTGATAGCTGCCGTCGATCTGCGGCACGATCGTCAGCTGGAGATCGTGCCTCGTCGAGCCGTGGGCTGAAACCCTCTTGATCCTGCGGAGCGTCCACTTGACGATGGGGTGCGTGTGCTCGGTGCACGCCTCGCAACTGACGCATCCTTGCTGGCAGAACAGCCAGTGGCCGTTCGGTAAGTAATAAACGTCGCCGCGAGACAGTACTACGCTGGCCGCGTCGGTCGAGACCACTGGAAACGGACCTCCGTAAAATGGTGCGTCCAACAGACGTTTGTACAGATTATGATTGCCCGGCGGCGGCGGCGAGATCGTCTTGAACACGAATTCCCGCAGAATGTGCTCCCAATAGGGTGGCGTTTTAAGCGATTGTCGCGAGACGTGGCGTCCCGGTCGTTGGTCTTTTTGTCCCGTCTCCTTTCCCGATGGTAGCTGGACGCTGATACAGATTAGCGCGAGCTGCGACAAGCACTTGTACGTTAGATAGATAATTGAATGGTAATGTGTTAAGAAAATGCAATCTATTTTTCGGCAAAATTGAATAATTGATTTCCACTCACCACCATTAGGAAGAAGAGATTCCGCTTTGGTGGATTCATGTTTCCCTTCCCTTCGATTGCACTGACGCTGAAAATGGAGCTGCAAGGAAGGAGGATTAAAAGGTATCCATGATGCGCAGGGATCGATGTAACGTGTCCAGCACCTGATGGATGACTGAATCATGCAAATAATGGTCAGGAGCCGCTAGTATGAGACACATGTTCGACGTTCCACCACAGATACCGGCGTATCGTCCAAGAATACTGAGATTACTCATCGTTAAACATTCGATCCGGGCATCGAATAGTAAAATTCAAACATCAGTTGGATCTGTCGCGTGAAACTCGAGAACGTGATGTGCTAGGTGTGTTTAAAGAATCGTAAAGTCGTTGTCGAAATACTCTCGACATCGCCTATTCCGTAGTAGAAATTTGAAATGCACCTTTCCATTATTCTTCTGAGAAGCTACATACTTTTAAAATTAAAAAAGAAAACTGATGAAATGCTGTGAGGAAACATAATTGAAACTTTCAACATTCGATAATTCAATTGAACAAATTGTTTTCCATTTAAATTCATCATAACATTTTTTTTTCTTTTTACTTATTTGCACATATAGTTAGTGCCGCTGAACGGTTAATTTGCTGAACATATTAGATTGCAATATTAATACAATTATCGTGGTATATTTATATAAATGTAACTGTACTTATAATCTTGTTACAGCGGCGATATAAACTTCCATTAATGTTGGAAGTTTCAGAAAGTCCGTACGCCGTCATTGCGCCGATAACGCGGAATTAATTGCTTTCCGTATCTATGGTATAAATATTGGCGATCGATGCAAGCGTTGACCGTATCGGATGGACATTGCAAACGATCAACAATGTCATACTGCGTGCCATATAAAATATGTACGTCGCGGACTAATCTACGTTTTGATCGTGAATTTGTTTCTATTCCGCAGTAGGAATCAGCTGTCACGTACGCGGCCAAATAAATGGTTTTGCAGTGGAAAGAATAGAACACGATGAATTATTGTTGCATTAATACGACACGCTGTGGTAACGTAATACAGTACACAAGTTGTTGTGAATATATGCGTTTGTAGTTTATTTGCACTATCGATAGCTATAGGTATTGAAAGTTATGGATTAGTATCCGCAGAGAAGAACTGTTTAATTTATAAGCGCAGCTTATATAATAGTTGTATAATAATAGCATTTAAGTTGTACCACTACTTTTGTAATTTGTACATATCAAAGTTACTAAATAAATCTCCAATGAATGAAGCTTATCTCGTTATTTTTTAACACCTGCCCACTCGTCGGAAACCCTACTCCAATTTCTTAAGCAAGGGATAACGTGGAGGAACCTTAGTTGCAAAATTCCAAAACGAGAACCTTGCAAAAATGTCCTAATCGCATATAACTTTAAGCCTAAGAAATTCCTGGAAATGACGTCATATTCCAGGAATTGGTGAAATGAAAGACCTCCTCGCATATCATGTTCTCCTGATACAAATTGGCGATTTCGAGCACTTGGGTTTCCGTAAAAGCAAGTTCTGGCTAATTCTTGGAACTGACGTGACATTCCGGGAATTGGTGAAACGAAAGACCTCCTCGCTTATCATGTTCTCCTGATACAAATTGGCGATTTCGAGCACTTGGGATTCCGTAAAAGCAAGTTCTGGCTAATTCTTGGAACTGACGTCACATTCCAGGAATTGGTGAAATGAAAGACCTCCTCGCATATCATGTTCTCCTGATACAAATTGGCGATTTCGAGCACTTGGGATTCCGTAAAAGCAAGTTCTGGCTAATTCTTGGAACTGACGTGACATTCCAGGAATTGGTGAAACGAAAGACCTCCTCGCTTATCATGTTCTCCTGATACAAATTGGCGATTTCGAGCACTTGGGATTCCGTAAAAGCAAGTTCTGGCTAATTCTTGGAACTGACGTCACATTCCAGGAATTGGTGAAATGAAAGACCTCCTCGGTTATCATATTCTCCTGATACAAATTGGCAATTTCGAGCCCAGGGATTTGGTAAAACCATGATTTTGTATCAGGAGAATATAATGTGCTAGGAGGTGTTCTATTTCACTAATTCCTGGAACTGTGACGTAATTTCCAAGAATTTCTCAAAATCTCGATTCTGCGGGTCCGCTTGTGCTCAGCATTTCAATTTTGTATCAGGAGAACATGATGCGCGAGGAGGTATCCCATTTCACCGAATCTTGGAATTTGATGTCATTTTCTAGCAGTTCCCTTAAATTGAAATTATTCGTGAACTGTTTTTACAAGTTTCTCGTTTTGGAGCAAGCATTTAAAGTTCCTTCACGATACTTCTCGTGTAAGGAAGTGGAGTGGGTTTCTTTAGAAGCGGATAGGTATTAAAAAAATTGAATCGGTTGAATTTCCTTTACCGAAGATTTATTGAAAAAGTTTAAAAATGAACAAGTCACAACACTGAAGACATGTAAACTTAAACGCTATTATTTATAAGCTATTCTTATTTTACTTTCAATGCATCTTATCATAGTCAAATAATAATTAAAGTTACAATGTTCAGATAATAACTTAGATCTGAGTATGTAAGTTACAAAAATGTTTTATGAACTAATTAACTTATACCTACGTGTAAGTTATTCGGATAAATCGAATTACAACATATTTTGGACTTTAGAATTATGCATAACTTAATTTAAGGCCTGAACTATGCTTAATCGAAGTTCCACTGTATTGCAAATGCAAAGAATTAGTTTTTAAGCTTGAAATACAATTGTTCCCTAATAGCACATGCGATGCCATCTTCAACAGGGTCTTGTAAGCTAATATAGGGGTGGAAAGATAAAGCTCGAGGGGTAAAGAGCTAAATATACAATGCACAGACACAAACCAAGTGTACCTCGCCACTACCAGTGTCGGTAGCACAAATCGTTACGTTACCATAAGTCGTTTCGTTACCGTAAGTCGTTTCGTTACCGTAAGTCGTTTTATTACCACAAATCGTTATGTTACCGCAAGTCGTTACGTTACCACCAGCCATTACAAAGACGAGGGTGAGTGATTATTCCTAGGGTCGGTATTTCATAGAAGGGGCACGCGATCCCGTAAGATGCACAGTCTATTCTGCACCCACGCCTGTGCAACCAATACTTTCGTCTATGCCTCTGTACGATCAATCTCTCAATTAAAGCCGTACTATCCGAGTTACTGATCGTGGTATGCATTTTCCTTTTGAGGGTAAGTTATCGCGAGACGATAAAAAACAGTTGCACTAACGACAAAGTAAATTTCACCAAACGTTGCGTTTTAAAATCGCTTGTAGTTCCATATTTACTTCAACTACTATAATATCGAATATCACATGAAGCAAAATATTTAAAAAAAGAGGAAATATTCTCCAGCATATATGCTGTTACTCATAATTATATGAAAGTACATGTAATTACATATTTATTCAGATCCTTCCACGAGACAGACTTCATCCAATATTTTATTAAATGGACAAACCCGAAATAGTTAAGAGCAAAACATAATAATCAACACCCTGTACTGCATAAATTACTCGCTTTCGCGATTATTCATCATCATCGCGAGATATTAAAGAACCGTGACGAGGTAAAAATGGGCATGAATAAGAATTTCGTCGCCTGTAAAAATAAAGCGGTCTTCGTCGCTCAGAGTTCCGACGTGGGGTGGTTCCACGCATAATTTGTAACACGCGTCCCGCGCGAGTCCCGCGTACACATAAAGGACGTCGTGTACAAGTGACACAACAGGAAAACAGATTACGTGGTCAGGAGAGAGTTGATTTCCCCCGAAAGTAAGGAGGAGGAAAATGAGTTAGAATGCCTCCATTGCGTCGTCGCAGCTGCCCGTGGCGAATCCACTTTTAGCCCCGCGTTGGGGTTGCGCGAACCCCCTTGATCCAGCACAGTCTATCATCCTCGTCGACGACTTGTCAACTCCATTAAGTTATGAGCGGACATGTGCGAATATTTTGAGTATTTTCAGCTACTTCATTCTCGGGGAATAAATTCGATTCGCTTGCCCCGAGGGTAAGCTCTCTACCTCTGGATGATAATAATAATACAATGAAGTAAATAAAAAATAATAATCAATGTAGCTTCTTCAATAGCAAGTCAAATAGCAGAAAAGCTAAATAGATCTGGTTTCCAAGAACTGAAAACCGGGCGCCTCTGAATATTTCCCAACGCGAGAACTCGAAAGCAGAAAATTACAACGGACTAACCGTAGGATCTCGATTACCAAATAAGTAAGGAAAGAGTAAGAATCGAAGACAGAAGAGCAAGAAAAAAAGAAGAATCTTCATTTCGTTATCTAGCATCGACAGGGTTGGAAGGAAACAAATATCATCGCGCGGTTGCGAAGCGATTCGATTAAACCACTATACGTGCGCATTTAGCATAAACCTCGAATATAAACTGGCCGATCGTAAAGCAGCATAACGTAATTCAGACCGGACTGAAAAGCGGCGGGGTGTGTTCGTACAAAAGGGAAACGGTTGTTGCTGCGGTGGCGGGCAAGAACGTGACGCAGCGTGACTCGTTTGCTCGCCACTCTGGCACAATACGTTCGTCAGTGGTGTGTGGCGCACCACATATTTACGTACGGTATGGCTCCTAATTAGCCGAACGATATGGATTTCATGACAAATAACAGCCTTTCTGTCTTTGTAACGTTGACAACTTTTAACGCGTCTTTCCGACGGTTCACAGATTAAAGTGAGTTAAGCGCAGGTAAAGTAAGTAAGCATCGCGAAAGTCTTTCAGCCATCCGGCAAGTGATATGTGGATCAGGCGCTTGTACGTGGCCGCTCTTGCATTCACCTTGCGCGTTGCGCTCGGCGAATTCTCGTATGTCGAGCGTGCCCGTGATCACGCGTGCATTCACCGTTTTCCACCGGGCATTAACGCATCGGGCCCCCGTGCTTCCATGAAGCTGATTGATTACGCGCGGTCTCAGCTCCCCGTTCTATCGCCGCGCGCGATACCACGAGCCCGTTTTGTAGGCGCCGCTGAAAGGGAGGCCGATGGATGCCTTTTGAAGCCCTGTCCACTTTTACCTCGGAGATCCGACGCGATTCCTTTTTTTTTTCTTTCCTCTGTACAGCGTATCTTTGATGTTTAACCACTGCCGCTCCGGCTGCTCTCTCTTTCGACACCACGCGTTCGAGATTGCGTTGCGATTTCGCTGCGAAACGGGAGCAATCCTTTGGTATTCCATGACGGTTCGATAAAACTTGGAAACAGCTTTGATCTAATTAAAATTCCTAATGGAGCAATCTTTGCATGGAAAAGGATATCGAAAAATACGTGTTAAGGCTCAAAAGGCTTTATCTCCTCCGATGTCAGAAGAGGAATTCAAATAGAAACTCTAAATATAATAATGATATTAAACGCTGACCACATTCACGACACTGGCTGACATTACTTAATTAGCTAAAAATCACGGCCGACTATACAGTTGACCCATACTACCTAACTCATGTCTTGTACAAAGCTATCGACCCATGCTACTTTAAAATAAATGTTTTCAGTATCTTACAGTAATTCAATAAAGTTTCAGTTGAAGAAAGAATCTTCTCGAAAACACCAGTTTCGGAGGAACCGCAAAGGTATATAGATAAATGCTTGCAGAATAGAATTCCACGTGGAGGTCGAGAAATGCTTCAGACTACTCGTTGAATTCCCACTATCGCGCGATGAACGGTAAATAAATAGAATAGGAACACACAGTTGTCTCTTGTGGTACATATTTCATAAGGGACGAGCGGGACATGAATTTCTGATTGTATTAACGTAACCAGAATCAATTCTTTGCGATGCTCGTCACCCCACGGCTGACTGGCCGTTACACGATTACAATTAGTAGCACCCCCTGCGTATTCTCTGATTACATCAGAAACGAACCTCCCGAGGCTGCACAATTGGGTAGTTATCGATATTGGGGAGGGAGTACGAGCTGTTTTGCGCATGGGGAGTTAAACGCTACGACATTCCCTGTTACATGTATCGTACAGCCACCCGGCGAAGAAGGAATCGGAAGTTGCGAATGCAACTAAAGTGCCCGTACAATAAAGCACCGCGATGTTTGTACATACAATAATGGTGTGGAAACAAATGCAGTACTTTTCTAAAAAAAAAACTTGTTAAGTTATTAATTGCTCATGTCATTTCTTGCAAATCTTATGAAACTGAAATAATAATAATGCAAGATCAGTGTAAAATTAATTGCCATACCAATAAATATAAAATCAGTGTCTCTAAACTGGTGAAACGAGAAACCGTACTACCATAGATGACATTCAACATAATAATCACCCATAAACACTTTACGACCAATGAAATCCCAGCGACCACAGAAGTAGTCCTTCTTCTGTCAGACAATTTCCCGGAGCATCGTTCCCCGTCGACCCCCCGACTGAACAGGTAAGTAAACAGACAAGAAATAGAGACAGGCATCGGCAAAAGATGCTACACTGCGGACAAATAGCGAACTGGAGTGGAGCAGATAATTTATGGACAACCGTAGAATCTGCCGGGACAAAGTTATTTCGCCTTGTGTGCAGCGAACGTCGACATCTTCATTCACGGGGCTACTGTGCTCGACAGGGAGCGAGCGAGAGAGAGAGAGAGAGAGAGAGAGAGAGAGAGAGCTATGGGATCGATTCATCGTGGCTACACAATTCGTCTCGTTTCTATTCAGCCGCACGAAAAACGGAGTCAATGGGCCGTCGTTCTTGTGTTCGCCACGGCTCGAGGCTTATTATTACGGCCGAGAATTATTTCGGGGATGGCAGCTACAGGTGTACCCGTTCACGGATGCGTCGCCCCGGAGGTCACATTCATCGACTCTCTCTCTCTCTCTCTCTCTGTACGTCGGTCATTGAGAAGACAAAATTTTTCGCCCGGTGACGAATCGTAGTAGGAGGGTAGCGATTCTCCAGGGATGACCCGTGGACGTAAAAAGGATCTCGAAGGCATTCAACGATCCGCTCGCCACGAACGGACGGCTCTTCTTCTGGGTGAAAAGTGTCCAGCCTCGGCTCGCACAACGGCTAACGGTGTAATTGTGAAGCTGAGAAGCACGCTGCCCGTGGACAACGAGCACATTTGTCAGGAGAGTATCGATGAGCACTTCATTTTTCCGTCGCGGTGGCAGGTCCTCGAGAGCGCACGCCCCAGGTCCATCGAGTCCTTTGAGAACTGGATAGTTCGGAAGTCCTATATAAATTCACCCCTAGATTTATTGGATTCTTGTCCTATGTTGGCACCGGGCGCGGTTGGAAATGTTGAGATTTAAAAATGAAATTGCGTGCAGCAATCATATTAAATGTACCAAGCTTTGAATCGCACTTTTATTGTGCGCAAGTTTCTATCGTGCATCAGAATCTACCAACCATTTGTTTGTCCAACTCTGTCCATTGACAAATTCGCTAAACTGTTGGATAAACAAACTGAAACGAATACAAACCCTCCATGCGTCATTAAACGAAATTACTCACTGCTCTTCGAAAATCAATTGATTACATTCACCATCGGTGGCATTTTTCCGGCTACTATTTTAATTGTTTTCATTTTGCAACCGTTCGCTTTTCTGCTCGCCGTTCCGTTCGACCAGTGGGCTCAGCATCGTCATCGTCTTCGAAAGACCTGCACGTTCACCCTGCAGCCATTCGTTATTCTTGCCAGTCAAGTCACCGAAATCTTTGCCCGAGACGATGCGAGCACAGATGCGACGAGCACTAATGAGTATTGATGTCCTCCTCGCGATCGATCAGCCGACCCGATACGGTTTAGCGGAACTCGCGTCATGCGAAAATCCCGATCAACTCTATCGGAGATCGAACCGCCTCATCCAAGTGCAGTTATAGACGCGACATCGTTTACATAGTTAGGAGACGGGGTCCGCGTTTCAGTTTTCGCAGCACTATGATTTCCATTTGTACTCTTTGAAATGTAAATCTATGCAAACGTATGAAAAGATAGCAATGCTTGCGATCTCTTTTGGTCATGTCTGTTAATGGAGTTTTAATGCGTTTTATGCGTTTAGGATCATTAATGGTGGGTAGTTCTAACTGCTGAGTAGTAGAGAAATGTAATTCATGAAATGCTACTTGACGCGGAAATGGATTCTGATTGATCACGTTGCATATGCGTATCAATGTCGCGAAGGTAAACTAAAATAGCTAGAATGTCGCCGATCACCAATTTCCTGCAAAAAGCAAATAGTTAATAGATAACGCACACAGAACATTTACAATTGTCTAAAATACACAGAATATAAAACCAAATAAAACATCCTCCGGTATTAAAAGAAACAATCCCTATCCCTTTTCTTATTTACCAGAAACAAATCGAAAATCAAACATAGGAAATTAATATCCCAAGAATCCCTCGAAGCTATCCAAAAACATCTTTCATCCAAACGACCTTCTCCACGTTATTCACTCCTTCGAATATCCAGCCAACCCTCACCCCCATCCCTATTCAATATTCCATAACCATAACTTCGACCCACCCTTAATTATCCCCAACCCATCGGCCGCATTATCCTTCTGCAACAAAACACCCTTCCGTCTCGCGTATTCACACCCCTGCGTCACCCCCGCCGTCACGGCAACAACATAGAACGCGAAAACGACTTTCCCGCCATTGGAGTACAATAATCGAGTGTCATTTTTATAGCATACACAAACAGTGTATTGGCGTTCCAGGACGGTGTGTCGCGGCGTTGAAAAGAGCGTCGGAGGGTGGTCGATCGAGGGGATGCACGCATTTACATGAACATCGCCGCGCAAGGGGTGTTTGAACGCGGCTTCATCTTCTGGGCTTGGGGATCTTTCGTCGGTGAATCGTTATTCTCCTGTACCCGGCGTGGAGAGGTAGCGCGGGAGATGACGTGCGGCGAACATCAAAGCATCGGGCATCTTTCTAAAGACCGCCATCGCCTTAGAAACTCGTTGAACTGGCTCCCTCGTTCCTCCCTTTTCTTCTTGCTGCCGCGATATTCGTCCGTCTCCGTCGCGTACAGTTTCCTCGCTGTTCTGCCCATCGAACTGACTCACGAAAGATCTCGACGGTGAGTTTCTTCGCCGCTGCCGTGTGCATACGTATTTCTTTCTTTTCCGCCCTTGCCTCCGTGTTTCTTTCTCCGCTTGGTTTCGTTACATCTTCCTCCTTTGATTCGATGTACGTGGCGGTTCGGCGATGGTGTGCGTGTATATCCATATGTATCGGGCGCACGATTGAACTTGCGTTTCAATTCGATTGCGAGTTGCGAGACGAGCGAAAAAGAGGCGAGTGTGAAAGCAGTTACGCGACAGTGATCGCTCTTCACCTCGGATTCCTTTTTCTTACGGTTTTGTAATATCAGCGGATTTCATATGTGAAGTGTAGATGTCGCGTGCACGATCAAATGGGGGTAACATTTTCTTCCTGATGTCTTTTCATTTAAGTTGCCGTTAGGCACGTCCGTTCTTGTGCAACTTATTTGTGCATACGAGGCATCCCTTTCTGCGTGTTTCTTTTGGGTGTACTTCGTGCCGTAGTTTCTTACAACCACTCGATCAATCACCCGTTTTATCACGTTTATCGTTCGTGTCGATCGCAATTAATATTAGAATTAGTTTCTTAAAATTTTGAGGACATTGAATAGTCGTGTCCCTCTTATTTTATATCCGTCTGAAATACCGTAACACTCACAGACGGGGTATAATTGATTTATTCATACCGTTGTAATATCTAATATCTCGATATTTAGATCTAAGATTGCACAAAAGCTATTCACTATTGGCCGGCGCCGAAAGTAAAATTTCCGATTAATTCGATACCGAAAGTATTACAACGTTTGATGCTCCCTCGCAGGAATACGGACGATCCCTTGTCAAGTGCGCAACGATCAACGCAAAAGATTTCTCTGTTCCACGCGAACCGATACATTGTGAAAAGCATCCCTCCACTGTTGGGAAGCTTCTTTGTACCGCGAGTTCAGTTTAGCCGGCGCGAACGAGCATCGGCGAAGTATCCGTCCGTCGAAACTGGCGCTGGCGATTTTGCCAGAAAAATTCTGGACAACAGTCCCCGGCTCGGCCTCGACGCCTTTTGTCAACGGAGGATCATCTTTCGCGGCGTGTCCTTTAAGATCAGATACCCGGGGCCAGAGTAGCGGTGGCTTGGCGTCGCGGCAGGCAACTTGATATTATTTGTCACCCCTCAGTCAGGTAGATTAGACTCGGCGGAATCGTAGAAAGGGGATTAAGGGTATCCAAATATCCAAGTCCTGGCTAATAACGAGGCTAAGCAGCGAGCAACGAGTGTCAGCGGAAGTTTGGCCTATTTTCCAGCCGTCCCTGGCCCAGTGGCACCGTTTACCGGCCGGCATCTAACTTCGACAATAGGGCTCAATAGCCCCCTGGCCCTTTCTCTCTCTCTCTCTCTCCCTTTCTCTCTCTCTCTCTCTCTCTCTCTCTCTCTCTCTCTCTCTCTCTTATTCTCCACGGATTCATTACACTTAACGAGCGGTTTATTATTTAAAAAGGATTTACGTTAATTCGACGGATACTTGGCCCTCCAGAGGGAACAGAGGGATTCGGCCCCGCGGAGGTAGCAAACAAGCGATTATCCATTTGGGTTCGAGTGGAACACCGAAAATAGATGGTGCAGATATGTATTTCCCTTGCGCGCTGTTTTTGAGCTTGAAGAGCTGGATGGAAGCTCCGAGATACTGGAAACGTTTTACGGCGAAGCTTGCGGTTGCAGTTGACAGGAGGATGACATTCAGTGGTTTTTGTACAAGGTTTGAACAGAGCGAGGGACAGCCAAATAAATTAAAATATAAAGACATGTAATAGATATAATATGAATATTACGAATGTAGAATATAAAGACACGCGAGTGTTATAGTTACACGGTTCCATCCAGATTTCGTGAACTTCTTTCCAGCTTATGTAAAATCTTGTGAAACATCGAAGATTGCAAATCAATTCTAACGTTGCGAACACTGGCCTATGGTAAAGTTTATAATCGGCTAAGTATGGTAATTAAAAAATACATTTTCTAAATGAAAACGTCAACTTGTGACAAAGTTCTTCCTTACTTTCCCATGAAGTTTCTCCTGCCTACCCTCTAGCCTCCTTATCTTGGTGCAATTGTACCCTTCTTTATTGCACTGCTCTTTATCGGGCCCACTCGACAAAAATATTCGAACCTGACGAGATGTCCGCCCATACACGGAGGGGGGGAATGTTAGAAATTCTTGGTCGTACGGTGTAACGCTCCGTTGACACGATGATGGATCGTCCACCTTGACCGGACAGGTAGACGTACATTCACACTAGCGCGCTGAAAGTGTGTAATCGTGGCGGCACGCAGGTACCTTTGGAAGGGTCAACAACTCCATCAAAACGTGAAAATCATCTGATATACTGTTCGACCCGGCCGCTCGCGAACCCGACATGCGATGAACCCTGTACACGTGCACGAAATCCACTGCCAATTAATGATTGCTAATTGCGCTCACTTATTTTGGTTCCTGAGTGGTGCTTTCAACGCCGTTCATCAAATTAATAAAAGTAATTTAGAACAAGACAGGGAAGACGTAGAAGGCAGTGTAACAATTTACTTATACATACTTTGATGTCTATTTTTACATCAATTTATACTTGCAACTCTCTTAAAATCACACAAGAATCATCCTAAGGAATAAAAAAAAGAATATTAATCGCGAATTGACAAATCCACTTGTTAGCATCCAATTACTACGGACAATAAACGTTTAATCCTCTTCCAAATTTCACAGTAAAATTTCGAATGGGAGAGGAGCCTGAAACGCGGTGAACGAGTTCGGCGTTCCATCGTAATGCGTATTACTTCGGGTGGCGGTCCGGAGTCGTGTTATAGGATTTCCGCAAACTAGATTCGGCCCGCAAGAAGAATGGACGGAGGGCGAGCGATTACAATAAAGGTCTTTGCACGAGCAGCTAGGAGTTAAGTCGTGGGTAATAATTACCGATCCCTCGTTAGCACTGCCAATGGAGTGTCTCGCCCACCTGCCCACGGTTATAATAATATAAGCCGCCTCTTTTGCGGTTCGCAGCCCTCGCACGTGCCGCAGTCGGAGCCTCCTCCATTCGTTTTCCTGCCCCTCGTTTCTCACCCTTTTGTGCGATCGACCGCTGTATCGGTACTTCAGCATCGATGTTATACCTCTATCCTTTCTCCGTGCGTATGTACAAGATTGACAGATCGCCGTGCATATTTCTCGGGTCTAACGATTCATTTTTAGACAGCGAAAATGATAGCGAAATGTAGTATTTGGGAATTTATAGAATTTACGATCGAGAAGCGTAATGCTAATACGAGCAATCGATTACTGCGGACTGTACTAATTAGTTAGAAAACGTGTCGAGGTATTACTGTTCCTTTTCATTTTATATTAGCATTCTTACGCCGACGATCGAGCTCGTCGTTTGATTAATTGTGTTATTCAGAAACGATCAATCAGCAATTAGCAGTGTACTGTCCAGCCTGGGGCGAGCACACCGTACAATCAGAAGGATGAAAACAGACTAGAGCACGACCGTCCGGTACAATTATACAGCCTAGCGCTGTTTCGCTTGTCTTGAACGGAATGTGTCATTCTGTTGTACGAAATTATACTATCCAATTTCCATTGCATCGAGGGAAATATATACATGTAACTCGATCATGCCACGCCCAGCAGTTACAAGCTTTTTTCTTCAAACGATTCCCACCTAGAACAAGTTCCCTCTAACGCAAGGGAGGAACACGATCGAGTGTAGTTCGCCAAGGAACACCGGATACTGACTCTAATTATGAATCTTGAAACCTTGACCACCCCTGATCGCTACGTTTACGTCGGCCCCGGCCGCCGCGCCGTTCTCGGCGTGTTCCTTTTTCGCTGCCAATTTGCGCCGAGAACCGGGCCGCGGGACTCGAGAGACACCGTGCAAGAACAAAATGGAGAACGGAGAGACGCGAAGAGAGTCGGGACCGGTGCACGAGCGGATCGCGGCATCGAGGAGGAAAGCCGAGAAAGAAAAAGGAGATCGCTCTCTATCTATCTGGTCACACATGACAATGTACGACGAAGGCATGATGGATGAGGGGGCGGCTAGTTTACGTGATCGGGACATGATCGCCGGCGGACGGGGTGGTCCGTTCGTTCCTCTTTCTTTGCCAAAGGGGGCTCGAAGAGTGGCCGCCGCGTCTTTCGCCCTTCGTGTGTCACGCACGTTACACGAACGCGCCCCTGTCACCGGTCTGACCGATCTTGTTGTCATATTCTACGGACGCGACCGTGCACGTCTGTACGAGAGGAGCTGCTCTCTTGCGATGCCTGCGCGTCAGGAACGTTTTCTGCAGTGTTCACACCGCGGCCGGACGATTATCAAAGAGCAACGCCGTCGGTGAAACGAAGGATAAGTTTCTTTCGCTGTTTGCGCGGAAATTCGAGGCTCCGTGCTGTGTGGTTACACTTTTGCGAACTAATGACGCGGATATGTTTCTTGCGTGCGTCCGGTAAAGAGAAAGTTGGTTTCGGTTATCGTGATGTAACGCGGAGGGCACAAGGTGTCTCCCGAAAGAAATGCAGGTGATGCATATGTATGAAGGTCTAATAGGTTGGAAGTTAAAATTCAAGTAATATTATCTGCCTGTTCGATATCATTTTCCTGTGTGGAAATATCCATTGGACGGACAATATCAGGGAGACAGTTTAATGAGATCCGGAATGTTTACTGTCCCAAGTTTACTTGGCAATGTTAGAGACACCCGGTGATGATCTCGTAAAAATCTTTCGCACGAACCGCAACGCTTTCAAGCTTCATCTCCGATTTAAATTTCAAACCGCTCCGGCGATCTCGTCGATCGTCTTACCGTACGATAGTACGGCTTCCCAGTGCTTTTTTTTTCTTGCCAGGCGCATTTCCATATGGGACGATTCGTCCTGTGCGGACGAAACGCCGCTGAAATTCGTACGGACGTCGTGGATAGAGGCACAAAACTCACGCTGTGACGCGTCCAGGCCGAACGTACGGGAGCGCGGAGCAACTTTTGACGAAGGAACGAAGCACGCGGATAGGAGGTCTAACGCGGAGAAACCAGTAGCCCCTCGTCGAAGTATCCCGCTGACCTTTCCCCTCCTTCTCTCTCTCTCTCTCTCTCGATCCTCTCCGTTGAAGATCGTCGTGAAGTTCTGACGCAAGGAATGCTTTTGCTGGTGCCGAGAGAGCCGAATTGCTTGTTCGTGCTACCGGCCCCGAGACGCGAACCGTCGGCCCCGTCTTCCTCCTGTCGTTCCTCTTTTTGATTCCTTCTTTAGGGCCGTCGTGTCCCGACGTTTCGTTTTCTGGCAGCGAAGTTGATTCTGCAGATACAACGGACGATCCTGTAGAGGAGGACGCCGCCGCGTGAGACCTCGGTCGGGCGGCTAGTTTGAAAAATGCTTAATTAAATGTTGTTCGGACGTCGCTATGGCAGGCGGCTGGGATGCGGATACGAATGAGGGATGAATATAGGGTAATGATTTACATAAACGTCACACGGTTTACGATCAGCATAATTTGCACCTGATAAACATAAATTATCCATAACTGTGACTGCCAGCATCAGTGAAAGTCTCGTAGATTATTCGATCCTCGTTTTGTAAACTATTCGAGGTTGCAGAGTGGTTCAGCGATAAGATTTTAGGCAATCAAATTACAGGGACAATGTTAAACCGCTGCATTAAGGGGTGGGGTGGGTCTTTGGTCGAATCGAGTTTAGGGCGACGTTGCGCCCCTTGTCGAGATAACTGCAGAAGCCCGATATCCGCGTAGGAGCCGCCTACCGATCCAGCTCGAAGGACACTCGTTTTCATCCTAAGTCCAGCGAGATTGAGGGACGGGACTCGATAAATGCCGGCGCGGAAATTGATTTGGAAGATTTTCACGGATCGTTCGGTCGCGCGGACCTACCCGCGGACAGGGAAACGGAAAGCGTGTGTCGTTGCAGGACCCGCCGTCCATGTAACGTGCTCCATCACACACAGATGACCAATCAAGAGCCAACTGTTCTCAAGGACTCAGGAAACCGAGAATGTTATCGCTTCGGTTATACGTCCCGGAATGATCCTTCCGTAACAGATTCCTTCTGCTCTCGAGCTGCGTTTTATGGCGCCTCGTACATTCGGTGTCGTAACATTCTTGGCCACGATTTATTTATATCATTTCCCTTGCACGGTTAAATGTAAGTCTTTGATGCATATCTATGAGCCGTAATATATGCGAATTTAAGTATGCGCACCTGCGAGGGTGACATATTGTACGAGCTAAAATAATTGATGGAACAATGGTAAGGATAAATATTATTCGGTACAGCGGCGTACGAGGATTACATTTGTATGATAATACACGACGCAAGGGCGGTTCCCTATATTGGAAAAAGGGGTGACGATGCGCGGGATACCGTAGTCTGATTCGCTCTTATTCGTTGTAATCGCCGCTTCATAAATATCCAATCGATTCATTTCTCTCTTGTTCAATATTTGATCGATACGAACGGCTTCGAGTAAAGTCGAGGTTCGTCAATTCCCACAGTGTCCTCTTCCAGAAATTCTTCAAATTACAAACCTCTTACATCACCAACCCCGAGGAGGTATCTCCTATTAACTCATACGTAATCGAATCGCCGAGCCACCAAACGCGTCTCTAACAAAAAAGAAGACACAAGCATTCGATCTTTCGGGCGTCTTCTCCAATCAAGCCCGACCAGTGGATATATTTACCATACCAATCGAGGCAAGAGAAAAGTCTGAAAGCTGCGAGCCTTCAAACAATAGGGAGCGCGAGACGGCTTCATGGCCGACGGACGTGAGGCAGATGCCTGGAAAAGATTCGAAGCGACACGTTCGGACGATTCGAAAATTCGGTAGCTTTACGTTTCTCAAAGATGATACCGTTGTTGCGTCCCTAGGGTGCCTTTGTGCTCATCGCGTCGGCCCGCCACCCCCGCGCGAAAGCCTCCGCTTAAGGGTCGGATAAGAGGTAGAAACAAATCCGCCACCTTTGGATATGAGAAGACGAACGATGGCCGCCACGATAACCGACCGGTAAGCCGTCTAGGAATGCGGCCTCCCTGCTCGAGCTCTCTTTCCATTTTATTTCAGCCTCTCTCTTCCCGGTCTCTGTTCCAAGTCGACTGACACGACACTCAAGAAGCCTTCATCCACGGCCTGATATCGAATGCCCCCGCTGTCCGACGTTTTACCCCGTCAACGATCGTGGACCGAATACGCCTTTGACACGAAAATGATCCCGCGGTCAAACCTGTGGACCCTTCTCCGAATTTTCGGAATTTCGAAAGTTCTGGGATCGGGCCTGTATCAAGTGAACCCGATGGAAACGGGAAAATTGTAGAGCATATTGGGATTACGCTGAGGGTTTCTTTTGGTATTCGGGAACGGTGGAAGAATGTGTGAAGAATTTTATTGGAAGGGCAATCTGGATTTGGTATTGGGTTCAGTGAATACAGAGGATCGGATATTTAATCGGGAAAAGCGGATGCTATTTCCAAATGTCTCATCCCAGTAATATCTACCTAAAGAAAAACTCTAAAAGCGATAAAAATATAATGTGAAGTAATAGCATTGATTTTTCTATTACTACTACTCTTGTCACCCAGCGCGAAGCTCACCGGAGCACAAGCTCTACACCTAGCCGTGATCTGCAACGGTGCGGACCCGAACAAACGATGCAACCAGTTTCGCCCAGCCTCCAGCCTCCAGCCCACCCTCTCCCGCTCCCCAAGAAAACGCGCAGCGCGCAGCCAGTTCTCAATACCTAAACGCCAGTGAAGCGAGCACGAAACCCCGTCACGGTGGACACGTCCGCGTCCACGCGGAAACGCAACCATCCGCGGCCGCTACAGAGGATCCGAAACCCCCTGCGCGAGCCCCCCTTCGCCCTCTCTGCCGATTTTAATCCGTGGAAATTGTGTCGGCAAACATGGCGATTGTTCGCCAGGACGGAGCGTCCGCTTTTACATCACGCCGCCCATTCTGAAAAGTAATCTACACCGTATTGTCGGTCAGTTGAAAAAAAGAATCTTCCACCACCCTTGTGCGTCGTCGCCGGACTTAGGAGAAGCCGCCGCGCCGCTGTTCTCTCGCTGTTTAACGTGGCCGGGCTTAAAAGTTCGATTCAACGCAGGGCGAACGGGGGAGAGAGAGAGAGAGAGAGAGAGAGAGAGAGAGAGAGAGAGAGAGAGGCGGTCGCAGCTTAGATCTGTCACGAGCATTGAGGATCGCGGTCGGATGATCGCACGTAAGCACGTTATTCGTAGCGGCTTTTCAGCCGCGGTATCGTTGCCTCTTATAGGGGTTGGACGTTTACGAACAGCGGAGGGGGTAAGTAAGTCCCACCACCGTCGCTGCACGGATTATCTTTGGGCGGTGCGGCGCGGACCGATACCGGCTTCTTTCGCTACCTGGGGGACCAGGTCGAACAGGATGCCGTATTACCTGGCCGAGAGGTCCCCACTGGATGCGACAATGGCTGAAATCTATCGGCGATAGGGTGTTCTCTTCCCTCGACTTCGCTGCCAAGTCTTTCCCGGTAGAACAATGTATGCTTTAGTTAATTTCAGAGACGGATAAATTCCAGTGCAGATCTTGATATAAAACGTAACCACGTTCTGTTTAAAAAATACCAATAGTACATCCAGCCTTTCCTTCACGACTCACCCCAATATCTCTCCCCATGAAGAGGAACGACAAAACCTAGCTTCTTCGACGTCACCACCAGCGCATCATCATCTACGCAGAATGCCATCCACATAGCTCCTCTCATCATCCAAAAAAGAAAAAAAAAGAAACCATCCCGCCAGATATCTGCGAGCAGCATCCTCGGTCCTTGACGCTGTTACGGATCGCAGCTGTGTGCATCGGATTCAGGCTACCTAATTTTCGAGAGGGCGTGCATCAGGAAAGGGGGCAGAGGGGGTCAGAAACCACCTGGAATCCCCAGGATCAGGGGAGTGAGAGTATTCGGATGCGACGAGCCGTACAACGAGCCGCCACGGAATAAGGGATGCTCTTCCATCCTGTCCTTGTCCCTTCTGCCTTCGAACAAGGCGCGCGCGCGCGCGCTACTTCACCTTCCAGCCTCTGTACTGGCACTTTTTTTTTTATATGGCGTCGTGCACGAATATACATATAACTAATGCCGTACCCTCGTGCAACGACCGCCCCTGGCTCGAATGGGTATAGGGTGAGACTTAAACACCAGGATACTTACCGCATGTTGCCATAATGAGTGGGAATGAGGGCAAGGGGGTTGTTGGTGGGAGAGGAGCTTCAGAGGGCAGCAATCCCGGTCCGTTGCTGCTTTTCATTGAACGCCGCGAAAGGCGGCCCCCGATGCCTCGAAAAGAAAGATTAAAGCCGCCGCGTTCCGAGCGGCACGGTTTGTTTATCGGCTGCTTTTTTCTCTGCGGCTCCTCCTTATGGCTTCTTCCTCCTTCGCCGCTTCCTCAAACGCGCGGCGTGCGCACTGCGTTGAGAACGGACAGGCCGACTGTGCGCTGATACGTGTATTCGTTGCGATCTTCTTTTCTTTTCATCCTCTTTTTGTTTGGTTCAGTCTTTCCTTTTTCGGTGGTTGCGTCTGTTCGATATTGTAGAGGGAGGCTGGTACGGGGATGAGAGATTGTTCGCAGGGAGACACTGGGCTTTTGTTATTTCGCATGTTTGGATGGAAACAGTGCTACGTTTTTGGATGATGAGTAAAGCCGCTGAAACTGCTATGCGCAATCATCATTTATCGCTTATCATACTTGCTACTAATTTATTATTGGGTCCATATTCTTATAGCAGAAATAATTCCGCTGTCTCTAACAATAAATAAAAAATGCTCTTCAACGGAAATATTTAACGCAACAAATTCTGAATAAATAAAAGTGCAGGGTATTCTATCGGTTCCTAAGGTTCCATTACGCGTACGTGGGTGAACAAACGCGTCCAGTTAGCTTCAGCAAACGCCAGCGGCGCCGTAATTATTAGCGATATTGCGCTGTCCGGCTCGTGCACAGCCGGACAGCCCGGCTGCAAAATGTATTCCTCTGATGCGCATACCAACGTGTACAAGGGTTCAATCGCGGTTTGGCGAGGGGTTGGAAAATCGGCCAGAGGGATGAGCAGGGGGATGTTTCGTAGTAGGGCGGATCAGTGAAGGGAAAACATGGTGGCCACTGGTTGCGGCATTCATCAGAGGCGGTACTCTGCGTATACCTTTTGAGATCTCTCTTTTTTGCTCTCATCCTTTCCCTCTCTCTCTCTCTCTCTCTCTCTCTCTCTCCCTTTATTTTCCACCCCCTTTTCCTCTTTTCTCTTTCGCTTCGATCGTTCGCGTGTATACAACGGGCATCGACGGGGATTGTGAGGAAAAAAAAACTTTCTATTGAAAATATTCGCAATAAAGGGAACCGCCTTCGTCGGCTCCTTTAACCTAACGTTCCACGACACCGGGGGAAAAATCGTCTGCCTGTATTTACACCTACTTTCGGCTACTTGGAAACGCATTATCGCGCCCCCCTCCTCGTCCCCCGACCGAGTACGCGGTATACGGCTGAGTCTGAAAAGTTTCACGATTTCACGGACACGCGCGTAGTTACTGTATTGTGTCGCTTCGGAGGGTAAATCGGGGATGCTGTTCGATGATACGCTTTTTCTAGGCAATTATTGCTCTTGCGGATAAGCAGACGCAGGCGGGGTGGAAATTGCTTGATGTTCGACGAGCTTTTAACCTTTGGTGTCCCATAAGACGGATCTTTTATTACGGAAAATGTGGTGTCACGATTCTATTTTCATATTGGGGGATTATGATGCGGCTTGCAACCAATCGTTTAGCATTTCCTCCTCTCCATTGACACCGAGTCAAAAAAGTACTATCGAAAGCGATAACGAGTTCCGGGGCTCACGAACGCTGATACAATCGGCGAAAAGCGCATTCGAACGCGTTCGTTCCGCGGTTCAGGTAGAACGTGAACAGATAAAACGCGAAACGGAAACAGGTCGGGGCAGAAATCGCGGGGAAACGACTTTTAATTACGAAACGAAGGGGAGCCCCTGCGTTCACCAGGGCGGGAGAAGTAGAGAAAGTCGGAGGGAGCGGCACGGATCAGAAGCGTGACGGATGTTTTCAATTACATTTAGTAGCACACCCTTGCATCGGTGTCTGATTACACCGAGATGTCGGGAGGCTCGTTTGCCACGAGACGCACTTGCTGCTCCGAAGCCGCGTCTTAAGCCGTGCTCGATAAATCGGCGAGCAGCAGGTTGCATCAATCTAAAACGAGGAATCTGCCTCGTTGGAAATGTCGTCGCGCGCTACCATTGATTCCCTTCTGGAAAGACGCCCTTCGGTAACCGAATACATTTTTTTACTCGCCGAGTCGGCCCGCTTTGCCATCCCTCGTGGCAATCGTGAACACTCGATTTGTTCGTTTTCAGGGAAGTCACTTTGGGTCAAGGTTCCACGGTATCGTATGTCGTTTTCAATTTGTACCAATTTTTAAAGGGCGGACATTATTAGCATTCTTTGAGCGAGTTTTATATGAACTTTTTATTACATTACACAAATTGCTGTTTCTTCGTCTCCCATACAACGTTAAGCTTGTTTATTTTTAGTATTTGCTCCACTTCCATTTATTCTCGCTTTTCCCGTTTTCTCTTCTTTCTCCTAGGCTAACGTACCTACACCCAACTCACGCGAAACCGCGGGTATTCAATCTCGTTTTTGCATTACAGGGCAGCCTACAAAAGCAAGCACAGAAGAGCAAACATTTTTACAGAAACTTCATTATATAACCCCATTATTCAAATGGCTCTTTTCTACACGTCCATGAAGCTCCGTTTGCAATTCTATTGTAGACTTCCATTAAAAAAAAAAAACACTACTGCAGTTCCATTTCCCTTTACTTTCTCAAAACTAAATAAAAAGCAAAGCGAGAAACATACTATGTTAAATGCATCAAATTAGCCACCCAGCGCGATAAAAAGATTTCGAAACACGTGTTTCAATATCAACCCTCAGCCACCCCTAAAAAATAAGACGCGAAGTAACTAACACGAAATAATTTTCATTCGATTCGAACGCGAGAAGTTATTTATCCCGCGGAATCACGGTTGATCAGGAAATGTTCTGTCACGCCGCTGCATAGAGCGCAGCGAATTGTCACAGTTCCAGTCTCCCTCGTCAGCGTCGGGTTTTTCAATAAACCGTCGCGCGCCTGCCACTGCGTGTACACCCGGAGAAATCGGATGGCAGAGGCCGAAAATGGGCAATCTATTGTTTACGCGGATAATCTTATTAATGGCACGTTAATTCCCGTATCCGGCGGTGTTCAAACAGCCGCGTTGCAGTTCGTTAACTTAATGGTTATCATTAGAATGAAACGCGGGCTCGCTTGTGGCGCGGCGCAATCCCGGATAAGCCGAAAGGCAGTAAAGAGAGAATTGTAAATGCCTCGCTTAAAAATGTTACGCGAACAATACGAGGGCCCGTTCCCGTGAGATACTCCCGTTCGCGTTAATCGTTCAAACAACGCCGTGGCGGAATATGTAATTCGCTTACTCGGAAACGCTGATATCGAGACGAGTCGATAGTTCGTTTTTTTTTCAACGGATCACTGAAAACATATCTAACTTCCCACTGCCGCCTTTAACGGGGAGAACATCGCGTTTATCAAAAATGGTAGCCCCGTTTCCTAATTACCGGGATAGCTGCGAGATGCTCGAGCGCGCGGATTCGGGGCGAACAACGCGGCAAATCCCGCGAGAAACGCGACTCAGCGGTTGCAGCACGTCTCGTTGCGTTTCCGCTGAACACGCCGAAACTTGGCTGTGCCACGAGCGTTTGGGCAGCATTTTCGATGAATTTCTGTTGCGTGCACTGTGTTAGACTGTTCGACCAATCGTTTAATTGACAAATATTAATTTCTTTCTGAAATTCGAATGCAATTTTTTTGTTTAGTGGAGACGAGCAAAAATTAACGTGACAATTCGGCAATGCTAAACGGATTCGGGTCATCTGTGACGTTTTTTTTTTAACAGGGGCACGTGGCGCGTGGAATTTTCGCAGCGATGCAATCCGATGACGCCGATGTGTAACATTTCGATTCGGTCGACGTTTCAACGGTACGTGTCTGTGTCGTTGCAACACGAATACATGGCACTCGTCGGATTCGACTTCAACTTGATAAATCCAATTGTACGCGTTGGATAAGCTGAAAGGTACACGAGGGGCGTGACGAAAGAGCCGCGTCGAAATTCTGACAACGATATGACTGCCGGTCGTTTCACGGAAGCCATCTAAATCCTGCCCAATACAAACAGCGTGAACGATAGCCGTAAGCACGATTTTCAACGAAGGTTTTCTTCGCCTGCGGTTAATCTATCGATAGAACAATTGGGAAGAGTCGAGCGGAATCGTCAGGGGCCGCTTAATCTACTTACAACTGAAAATTGTGTGGAAAATTGAGGCTGTTCCAAGGGATGAAGATCTTTTTTTCTTCATTCTGGAAGTATGGTGAATGATTGGGTGTGGACGATTCTGTTACGTGGGAAATAGAATTAGGAAATAAGTAGTAATTATTGGGGCTATGTAAGTTAATCTGTGTTATGAATGTTAAACAATTTTCGGATGGTAGAAAGTTTAATATAGTGCGTACAATATTTATACGATTAGTATAGGTTTAACGTGGAACGTAACTAACAATAAGGTACTACACAAACACCATTGTACTATAGAAAGAGCGGTTTGGAAAACGTTTTCCATACCCACTCATGCTACAGGAACGAAATAATACGTGGGATCATACTCTGTTATGCCGGTCTTACCGGTCATTTTTCACCCATTTAACCAATTTTCCACGAGATATAGTACTTACCCGAGCTATTGGCCAAGGGTAATGTCTGTTTAGCATTCTTAGGACCCGGGTCCAATAGAATCCAAAGCTTCACAACCTGTTGACAAGAATCCTTTCAATCAAATGGCAAATGCGTTGCTTAAGGAGGATACTCCGTTAAAAAGGCGAAGTACCATTATACGTTTCATTGAACGCAGCTCAACATTTCCAGGAAGCAAATTACTGGAAGAAAAGATGAACCACGGAAATGGAGGAACAGAGTTGCGCTGTTGTTTGTTCCTTTGTTGGTGGAGAATCGGTTACAAACAAACTAGAAAAAGAAATGGACACGGAAGTATCATGAGTTTTGTACGCCTGAACCACCGCTGCGTTCGCCGGTAACCCTTTCAGTAGGGTGCCACGCGTAAAGTGGGTATCAACGACCGAAATAAATGAGAAGTGTCACTCAAACGTCCGGACATAATTACACAGGTATTTCTATCTGCTACTATCCTACCCGTTCTACACTAATATGGTTATCTGCTAATCGTGCGACTGTCATCTCAAGATTCTCTCCCCCTCCTCCCTTTTGTTATACAATATCTTTTGATGTATCTATTATTGAATACCACTGTTGGAAATATAAAACATAAAGCATCCTTGGGATCATAAAAACGATTCGCATAAAATTCCGCAGGAATGTTAAAGAAAAGAGCATGCCTATCAAAAATGCAAAAACGTTCTGAGGTGACCTTACATTCGATCTTTCTCGGTCTCTTATTTTTTACCGGATGTAACAGAGAACAGGACGGCGGCGTGTGACGGAACTTTCGTTGAATGACCCATGCACACGTCGATGGTTCGGGGGCCGATCGATTCTCATGCCCAGCACCAATTACCTACGGATCGGTGATTAATTGCACACTCGGTCGGGTACACGTATTTAGCAGCGTCGCTAGCGAGATTGGCCGTCCTTGGTGAACAGTCTTCGACGCTCTTCCCTTGGAAAGTTCGGGGTGTCGTGTGACCATTCGCGTGTACGCGAAACCGGCCTAGTGCAGGCTGCTTGTCTTTTCAACTAAACTCTAAGCGTTCAAGGGAAAAAACTCCGGACTACGTCACCACCGTGCCCACCATGGTGGTCTTTAACGGGGTAAAAAGAGTCGCATTAACAAAGTGGCAAAGAGGACTCTCTCTCCCTTCTATCATCGAGAAAATTTCTTTTACGGATTCAATAAAGATGTAGGTTCTTTATTCATATTTAGAGAGGATTGATATTCAATTGCACAAAGTGTTCTTTATTGATACATGGGGTGTTGATATCTTACCCGCTGCACCTCCCAATCCCTCGTCGTACACCTGCACATGGTTTATCGTCCGATTTTTAAGCTTTCCTATCCATTGATTAGAACGCTTTAATCTGCCCGTTGCCCCATAAACGACGAGTATCAGCAACGACGTGCTTGAAACGCAAACAACTATGAATGATCAATACGATCAACAGACAAAAGCGGGCGAGAGGAGCGTGCATGTGAAAAAAAGTATTGCTCATTATAAACGTTAATTAATATTAAATGGAGCGCTCATCTTCCGCTGAATAAGGCGAGCACATGGGACGGCGATTGGCGGGGAAAATCGGGCAAACGCGCGAGGGAGCATCTCACACGCAAAAATAATTAACGACTGGCAGAGAGTCGATTCTCTTTTTCTTCGATATGGAGGAATCCTCGTCGAATGGAGGGAACAATCGTCGAAAATTTATAGCCGAAATGCATGCGCGACACCCGGTCGAGATCCACTGTCCTGGGGGGGTACGGATCGGCAGATATTACTGCTTGTCGTTCGCAAGGACCCACTATTTTTTTTCCCTCATCCCCATTCCCTTTTCTTTTCGGAGCGTGCAGAGCGTCGAATTGGCGCATCGACCGTCGCTTCGAGGCGAGAATTAAAATGCGCAGGTAATTGGTACGTAATTGGGGCCACCTGTTCCGGGACGAAAAAGATTACAATCGGACTGCTACGGACAATGGTTCCGCACGCGTGCACCTTCCTCGTGTGGCGATCCTAACGATTGTGAATTACGTAAGTAATGAATGGTTAGTTGGACGTCGTGATCGTTAGACGATTATGGACCAAAAAGTCGAGGTCCTGAAATACCATTGTAATTGCCATGTAAAGTGGTTGTATGGGTGCAGGGGAAGGGGGTGAACTCCTTTTCCCGGTGATAAAATAATTTCTGTAACACACTGTACTATGCGATTCAGGAAAATTCTACATTTTTTACAAGCATTTGGGCATACGACGTTTGCCGACGACCGGCGTCATCCGTCCAAGATTGTCGCGCACACCCACCACACGTTAATTACCCCGAACTCGTATGAGGGATTAAAATGACAAAAGTAAAAAAAAAAAAAGAAACAATAGCGGCGGTAAAGCAGGCTAACAGAAAGCGAGGGGAAAACGAAGGAAAAGTCCCGCTGGTGAAAAGGACGGAGGAGGAAAGGAGCCTGAAAAGAGGGTAGCGCAATAAAGGTGGCGAAGTGCGACACACGTTCTCGCACGAGGATCACCCGCCACACAACCCACACACACATAGTAGACGACGCACAATCACACGCGCATACGTACGGATCGTCGACTTACCTCTCTCGGCGCAGAAATTCGTGCAGCCGGCAGAGAAAAGAGGCAGGCGGGATGACGACGGCCGCGACGGCGTTGCGTGCGAGAGTGGCGTCACGACGCCGGGCGTCGGGGTGCGTCGCGCACCCCGTGCATTGCCGCGACGCCAACAGACAATGGCGTCCCATGCTTCTGCCCAATGGCAAAAAGCTCCGCCCCCCCGGTGAGCGCCACCCCTATCCCGGCTTCCCTGGATGGACACGTTCCGTGCCTGGAAGACCAGCTATGCACATTGCTGTACAGCGGCGTACTGCTCCTTCGATTTCCCCCGGCGCGCCACTTTTTCTCTTCCCCTACCACGGCCCGTGAATGACGTTCCGGGAACGCTACAGGGTGTCTCGACCACGCCGGTGTGTCATAGTCCCGCCTACCGGCACGCTTAAGCGAAACGGGACGGTGGTCGGTTTCGTGCCACCTCGGCTCCGGCGACTTTGCCCGGAGGCGCAGCAACCTCGTCGGGCCAGCTCGAGCCTAAGAGCAGACGGAGAGAGAGAGAGAGAGAGAGAGAGAGAGGGATCGTGGAAGGAAAAGGGGGAGAGAGGATAGACGGATAGGGGGAGATTGTACCGTGAGTCGGGACTTGTATAGTAAGGGGTGGGGGTGCCGAAATAGTGCGGCAGGGATCTTCGCATGAAGGAAGGCAGACTCTGGTGGTCAATCGGGCGCCGCGCACCGCAGCAGTGACGCGTCACTGCACCCCTGTTTTGCGAGTTGCACGTGTTTCTTTCCTCTTCACCGACGCTCACGTTTCGATTGTCCTCTTTTCGTTTCCCTGGACGAGGGCCTGCCCGCGATAACGACCGATAAACCTTGTGCACGAGACGCCTGTTACGAGATAAACGCGGGGGGGGGGTGGTCGACGGTAGAGAGCAAAGTTGATGCCCGCGGCCCAGTCGTTCCTTCGCGTTGCGCGGGATATTGGCCATGATGGTATATTCGTGATTCGGGAGAGGCAATCGTTGTAGCCGTGGTTCGTCGAAGTTGCTGTGCCGAAACGGGAAGCAATCTTCGTTCAGATTGAATCGCAGCTACGCTGCAGTGGTGGTATTCCGTGCTGAACCACTTTGTATCGTTAAACTGTGAAGTATTCTTGAGTGACCAGTGAGATCGTTCGGAGGAAGATAGTACGCGAGGTCCTAGAGGATCGAGCTGGCTGGAATTGTCACCCTGGTGGAGTTGCGCTCCGAAAGTGTTGTGAACGTCCCGCGGAGACGAGTAGCTGCGGATTGTGTTTTTAATCGGTGACTGGACCCGGCCTGACCACGGCCATTCTCGACACGGTACGTTCATTAGTTTTAATCGAACGCTAATTTCGAAATGCCAACCGTGAACATGGATAATAAAATATCGTATAGCTCCTCGCGATGAGGCCGAGTTAGCTCAGGGGATGTAAAAGGGTTGTTACAGCGTAATTAGTAGCATCACGTTTTAACATTTCTCCTGCCAGTTCTATTGCTTGCTTCTTTTATCCGGAAAGATAAGAAGTACGTGTTTTAGAGTTGCCATTAATTGCATACGTGAACATTGTTGAGTATTCGTTCCGGCGGTAGAAGTTTATCTCGCGGAATTTCTCCGAAACAGACACGCTGCGTAGAAATTCAATTGGATAGTAATCCAGTATACCTTTATCACGGGAAGCTGTAAAGTATCGATTATTTAAAAAAAATGCATTTCTTTAAGTTTCTGTCATGGTCGCCGACGGGCCGTGTTTGTCGCACCGCAATGCATGCTCAATATTGTCGGTACTTGTGGACAATCAATGCAGCGAATCTGCCGCACAATTTTTTCGGTACGTCGAGGTACAATTTTTCTTACTTTCCAAATCTTTTTTATTTTATGAAATTAAAAAGTTAACTAGGATCGAGCTGGCTCCATATTCATTGCCCCTTCCAAATTGATAGAGGCGAACAAAATAATTTCCGTAAATTCGTCCGTCGCCGACCGCTGGAAAACTGTAATAAACCGGAGCAGACGTAATAACTTGGAAGCACGACGGCACTTAGTCACAAATTGCGCGTCACAATGGCTCTGTTAACACTCCAGTACCTTATTGTGATCGCGGGAAAAAAACGCTGTCGATTGAAAGTGAATTGCATCGGAGTTATTCCGCGGAAGGGCGTGATTAAATAACGCGGCCCGCCACGCTTTGTTATTTACCGGTGAAAATCTGCCGAGTATACCAATTACCATTCACGTGGAACGACGGAAATGCCTGTTCCCAGTGATTGGTTGAAATTAAGATAAATAGTTGGGATCGAAAGAGTACCCGAGAAAGCAAGGTTTGAGTTGATTGTTTGATAGAATTGTTTATACAGATACAGCATTCCATACTATATTCTTGGTCTAAAAAGGATTTGGGTTGATCAGAGAAAGAAGAAAAAAAGATTAGGGTCTAAGAAGCGTATGAATTTAGAGTAATCTAGCGCTGCAAGTGATACAAGTCAACGCATTCCGCGCCATGGGTAAAGAGCGTTAAATAAGGGACTCCTAGAACTTATTGCCTACATTAACGCGTTTGTTCTCGCATTTATTTTCGCATTTAAGCGTCTGCTGCTTAAAAAATGCCCACTTACTAATTTTGACACGAAACAAAATATCATTCTAATCTTAAATCACTTTCCCTAGCAATCAATTCTAAAGATCATCCGGAAGCGTCACTTCGTCGTCCGATATTGGATTTTTTCATGTTTCACTCGCGAACCACGACAAACTGACTTTTTGGAACGTCAGGAACGACGGACAGCGAATATCCAAGTGGCGCCGTTTCGCGCTGATTGAGCTTCCGTCGGCGATATTTTCATCTCATTATACTTTCAAAATTTCGGAACGGCGCGCGTATATTTCGAACGAATAAAACAAATTCCCCCTTTATGAATAATTTATGCCGTCGCGGCTGGAATTAGGGATCCGCGGGCCGCAATGACGCGCGGAACACCTGTCCGCTTTTATTATTATTTTTTTTTTTTACACGAGCATCAGGACCGAGGGAGAAAAAGAAACATCGCGCGGGCTCATTGGAAGTGATACAATCTCGGAAAATAACAGATGTCCCCTCGTTGCTCTCGAGTGCTCGGCAAAGAAACGCTTTCGCGTACTCGGAGATTTCACGGGAAGCCCTTTGTTGCGCTTAAAGCACTCGAGGGTGAAAAGACAACCGGCCTCTCGCGGGAGATTCACTGATCCAAATTATTTGCCAGCTTCGTTGACGTTCGCTCTGTCATCACGATCTAAAAATGTTGATATCGGCGGGTAACATTCGGAACGCGAAGCTCCAGAAGGAGTAAGACGATTTGATTGGCAATTTGGTTAACATTAGAAAATTGGAGGAGTTATATGTAAATAAAATAATACGTATGTTAACCACTGTTAGCGTATGAAGTATGCTTTACCCGCGCCACTCCGAGCGAAGAAAGTGTCGCTCTCTTTTCTCAGTCAGAGTGAATCGTCTTGGAGTAATCGTCTAATGAGGTGCAACGTATCCGCGATATGCACAGTGCCGTGCAAAGTTAGCCGCGGGGTTGCATGCTTTTAACGAGAGTAGTCGCGGCTCGTTTCCCCAGTTTCCTGCTCGTTCCACTTGCGACGGTCCTCGAATAGAGGGATAGTAATTTCGTGTTTATTTACTATGCGCTCTGAACCGGAAATTATGAGGCATTAGGTTAATGCACAAAAATCCCAGTCGCGTTTAACGACCCCCCCCCCCCCCGCCGGTGGTTAACGAGGCCGCGGGATCGCAAGATTTTTTTTTCCCCAGGCGGCGAACGATTTCCCGGGGAAAAAGAAAAGCGTGGCCCCGCCGCGTGTCTAATTGCAAATCGAGCGTCGAGGATGTCGTTACGCGTAGCGGTGTGTATCCACTTTGAAACTCATTTTATCGCCCAGTTGCGAGGAAAACGAAACGTTGCGCCGCGTTAGTAATTTTTCGCGTGAAACGTCTCCGGCCGAGCACAGCTAGGCGAAACGAAGTAATTTAATGTGTCGCAGCTTCTTCTTGTAAGCACACAGTCGTGGCGCTGGGAGAACGAAGGAACTGAGTAATTAGTAAACTTTGTGCGGGTTCGTTTAATTTGTACGAGGGTTTAAACGTGGCTACGGGCAACGTGCCGCCGCGCCACGCCGTGCCCCGTGTTTGACTCGCGTCAGGTTGGTACACTTATTTCGGTGCGGATTGATTTTCTTCGGACGATATAATAAGGGTTGCGATTCACGGCGGATCGCTTGTATCACTGAAACTATCCGTTACGCGTTTGATTGCAGGGATTATTTACTTGTTCCTGCGTTGATTGAATTTCTTCAGACAATAGTTGTAGAGGCCGAAGTTCCCGGCTGACATCTAATACACTTGTATCACTTAAACGCATCACATAGAACGAATACCTTTTAGTTCAATCTTATATTCGTTTACTTAAACATACTATCTTCTTCTCTTTTTTTATCAAAGCTCAATAATCGATTGCAACTCGAATGAAATACAAATTTCATAGGTACACCGTCAATATGACTAAGCTACTATCGGGACGTAGCTTTCGAGTAAAGGGGCTTTTAAACGCGATAGAATGTAATCACGTGCGGTCACCGGCCTGATAGCCTATAATCACTCGAATGTTGCCGTATCTCTTGCACATCTTGACCGAGTCGTATCGTCTATTATACCGTTCGGTGACTCCCTTCGTCGAGCCGTTCCCGAGCCGGCGAATGAAAGGGGCTAATGATGTACGAAGCGAACCGAATGATAATTAACACTCATGGTAGCGGTGATGATCGAAAGGGAGGGTGGAATGCGCGTAGGCGAGCGTCCAGCATTGCGTTTTCTACACGCCTTCGAGCGGGGAATCTGTATCATCAAAGAGTATTTATTGCCAATCATAAGTAAACAGTGCGCTGACCGCAAGCGTCGTGAAAGAGTTAAATTACACGGTCGATAGTAGAAGCTTCTTGCTTTCCAGCGGAACAAACGATTTCGTGCGCCGACACACGCCCCGTTCAACACGTGAACCGCGAATCACGTCACGTTCGCGTTTACTTTATTATTGTAATTTACGCAGTACGAGGCGAACAAAAGAGTGCCTAAAAGCGTATACCGACCTTCGGCATAAACAAACGAACGGATTAATCAGAATTTCTGTCGTTCGCTGAGCTTTTCATTCTCTTCTTCTTGTTTTTTGTTTTGTTTCACCCTTCAGTCGCAGCTTCGGACAGGGTGGCAGGGGAGCGATCGATAAATTTATGCGGAACATAATCAAGCTTGGAAAAATGGAAAATTTACCGCTGACACGGCGATGTTTATTATTCGCCGCGGCGATATTTATTCGCCGGTGTACTTTGAAATTTGCTCTCTCGGTGAACCAGTTTCGACGGTGCCAATATTTGCCCCGTTTCGCGCGCACGATAATCCCCGTGAATTATGTTCTTTGAAGCGGCCACCGTTTTGTACTCGCGGAAGGGCGCGCGAGGGGACGCGCACAGAAGTACACACAGAGATCCAATCGAGTTCTCGTGATTTACAGTTGGCTTATGAAATCGGCTCGCAACAATATCGGCCTATGTTATTTTTGATAGCCGATTTTCGACGTGTTTCAGGCGGAAACATTGATCTGCCTTTACACCGGGATCCATGGCCCGACGGACGGTGAAATTTCGCCTTCGCCCTTTGAATTTCACGCGGACGCTTTTAATGCATCGCCATTATTATGAGTTTGATGAATTTCATCAAGCTGAATTTTTGTTGAATTTCCTGGCGTTCTCGCGCTTTTTAAATTGTTAACTCGAATGATTTATTGGGGGGCGGAGTTTATAATGATTTCGAATGACGTTGGGAAATTAGATTAAAATAGGGTGTAGCGTTACAAATTTAATATTTCCTGAAACCAATTGTTTGTTGTTGTAAAAAATCATTTCAGCTTTTTTATTTCATGTCAACTGGAACACTGATAACTAAGGAACTTAATGAGTGGATTATTTAAGGTGTAACTTCCTGTGTTCCGGGGCGGAGAGCTCGGCGGCGATAAACTTCTAGCGCACGTTTTAAATTAAGTTCCAACTGAAAGAAACAGTTGCTCAAACGTTAACGTTTTTCATCCCCGTCTAACTCGTCGGGGCCAGTTGACGCGTCGTTCTTGTGTTTTCAGAGGCCTTGCAAAAATCGCGTGTTTCGAGTCGAAATTTAGTTTGAGCGGAAGTCGTCAGCGGTGGGCGAAAGATTGGATATTATCCATGGCGAGATAAGATCTAGAAAAAATATGCATTGCGTCGAATTCACTTCTCTTATGTCTTTTTGGGGAGTAGGGAATTCTTTTCGAGTTTGCAGTTTGTAAGGAACGGATTATCAGAAATTGTAGGCGTTCTGTATGCAAACCCATTGCCGTGAGACAACTGCACACAGGCTTTTGCTTGTAAATATTATGCATTAGTCCCTTGTGTTCTTGTTGCTTCTTGCCATCGCTGTAGTTATCAGACTCTGATTGTCTTATTTTCCACACTGAGCCTTAGTCTTTTCGGTATTCCATGCATATCGTTGCTTTGTTAAGGATCCCATTAATTGCACGTTAATAAACATGAAATAATAATACTTTTTTTAGATACAGTTCTACCGAGGGATGATAAAAACGTAGAAGGAAACTCATCCTCGAACAAAATCAAGAGATCTATTCTTTTTTATTTCATCTAGGAACGTTCATCCCCTTGGCAATAATTCACCCCCTTTTACACACCTTCCATGTTCCTTCCCTCGGTCGGAACATAAACTTCCCCTCGCAAGTCTTTCCAGGCGAGTTGAACCTTCCTTCTAGACAGTTGCTTTCGAGCGGTTAATTAATGGACGACGTTTCCTTTTTTCTGTTTCTTTTAGCACTGTGTTAGCGTGGCCGGAGCTGGCGGCGGTGGCCGAGGCGGCATCGCCGGAAGTGACAGCGCTTCGGATTACCCGCCAAGTGCTACGGCAGCGAGGAGCAGGGAGGCGGCAGCGGCGGCGCTGCACGCGGCAAGAACCCTGTTGGGCGCGGGGGTGGCTAACCCTTGCTCGCCCACCCCCGAACCGCCCTTCTGGAAGATGCCGCATAAAGGTTGGTCAGAACGAGCCTGTTGTTTTCGACGCTGAGAACTCGTCGAATCCGCGAAGTGCTCAGTAATTTCCTATTCTTTTCTTTTTACTTCGATGACGTCTTCTTTGAAACTGCGAGGAAATTGGCGAAATGGATTTTCGACATTTCTTACCTCGCGATACGCAAGTTCGTTTCCCCAGCGATTTCAAAGGAGTACAGTTAATACTATATAGCTTTTTATTCAGCGGACCTCACGTATATCGGTTTTTGCTCCATTTAAACAAACTTTAACTCTCAGCGCCAGCAGGTTTATGCAAAAATAATTTAGCACGTTCCGGGTCGCGAGATGTTTCTCATGGTTCGGCATAATGATCGAAAGCACAACTATCTCCAATTTTATGCAAGACTGGTGTAAAGTTTCGTAGAAAGCATTAAGAAGTGTCTTTCATTTTTACCATAAGGAAGAAGAGAATTATCTGTCATCAGATACAGTATCTCGACGAACCGGCTCTTGTACCTCGTCGACTGTGCTAATAGGGGACCGCTACAATGTGTCGACCGTCGGTCGCTTTTCGTATTGTCAGCGATCATTAGCGTCGATGTTGTACCGTGATACCTCAACCGTGTAGATTTTTCTTCCCGATATGTAGCTCGGACGGGAACGATGCGTCGCATCTCTTTGTGATGGATTTCGACTTGTCCCTAATCGGGTCGTGAGAACCCGATTCCTTGAATCTATCCGAATCGCGGCCGGTCCCATTTCTGGAGAGGCTCTAATCGACCACCACGAATGGCGTTTCACGCTTCGTCGAGCGCGATATTAAAAATGCAAGAAAAAAAAAAGAAACGACAGAATCGTCTTTCATCCTAGCCGCAAAAGTGCGGAGCAACGTATTTCCTTACTCGCTAGTAAAAGAGTTCACGTAACATCGTGTATCCTAATTAGCAGTGTATCCTGTCTAAACGCGTCTCAATTTACGTCTTGTTACCTTTTCCGTGACCGTGGCCAGGAGGAGGATCATAGGTGGTTCAGCTCGCACCGCAGCCTTCGGGGCAGAATTTGTGACCTTCGCAATGAGTTATATACGCAAGGGGGCGAGCAAATACGTGTACGCTTATGGGCTTAGGTGGGGCTCGCGGTTACCCCCGGGGTTAGCCGGTAACCCGACACGCCTTTCCTTGGCTTCTGTCGGGCCAACAGCCCCTTCAACGGAGACTCGACGCAGAAGGGTGGCGCCTTTCACCCAAAAAGCCTCCATCGCCGATTCGGAGCCACCGACTCTCCCCTCCGGCACGGACTGTGTACAACACTCGGCACAAACGGTGTATCGCCTCGGGTCAGGCTGGGTCAGGCATTGCCTTTAATAACCGGACCACCCCCACCGCCAATTTGTCGCTCCTTTGTAAGTGTTGGATCGTGTACGTGCGCGATCTCCTGCACTTGGTGTAAATCAACGCGCGATAGGGGCGAGATTAATTCCTGGGCTTTCCCAGACGGGCGTAATTATTACTTTGGAAGTATACACTCTTAGTCTCGCCCTAGTCAATTTATTTGCATGATTCCTTATTTCTCCACGGGTCACAATGTTCTCAGTCTTATCTGTACTCGATTAAATCAGTTAATTCCTTTGTTCTACTGAAATCCTCCAATCAGTCTACCGAGGGAAACAACTCACCCCCGATTTATCAAAGACCCGAAATCTTCCGCCTTGACCTGCAGTCGTCCCCAACGAAAAGTTGCAATCTCTCCATCAACCGCATGGGCAAGTCGACGCATGTATATCGTGTGCCCCCTTTCAATTTCGTTCCCCGAAAATTTGATTTCACTGTCAGGTTTTGAGGGTACAGGCCCGTGTACACCAGGGGCGTGTATGTTTATCCGAAGTTTGGCCAGATCGTATTACGGTCCACGATCATAATACACCCGTGGCTCGGGAACAGAAGAGTTCTCTGCCCTTGGCGGTGGCGCACTGTTCGAGCATCGCGGAGAAGTTGCGAGGAGAACCGACAATACCCTCGCGGCACGGGCGACCTTCTTTCTTCCACGATCTCTCGCGTCCTCTTTCCTCGCGCGGTCTCGTTCCCTATCGCCTTTCTTCATTCCGATAAAAAGCGGCCCCGGTAGCTATTGGAATCAAACGGCCGATTCACGAGGGCACTTTATTTCGTGCTAGGCTACAAGATTTGTTAATGGTTATGGGCGCTCGTGCCGGTCGGCTCGCGTGCCAGCTGAAGCTGCACAGATTACCTGGCCCCGGCTTTTCGAGGGGTAATAAATGTCGAGGGTGCGGGATTATCCCGTTGCAAGGCAATGGGATATCGCTCGTAACGCATCTCCGAATTTCCTCTTCGCTTCATAACGTATACTATGGGAAACTTTTCCGTTTGCTATCACCGTCGCAAAGGGTTGATTGCTTCCCGAGCATGTTTAACAGCAACGGTGCCACTGTACCTCAATTACCCGGCGCGCATTTAAATGACGCTACCAGCGCGATTATAATTAAGAAACGCGCGAGCGTAATCGCCCGACTGCCAACTTCTATGCCGCCGCGGTTTCGCGGTTTCTCTTTGCGGTGAAAAGTGACGAAGATTGCACACGCGATGCCTCGCGGCTTTAATAATAAGAGGAGCGGTAACGAGTGTACACGTATACACTGTTAAGATGGTGTTGCTTTCGCTAATTCAACGCTGCTTCTTAACACTGCCCCGCGTAATGAATTCACGAGCGAAAGCGAGACGCGAACCGTTCCCTAAACACGTTCGCGTGTAAGGTAGAGACGCGTCTCGTCTCGTTCCGATTCAACTCATTACCAGAACGTATGTCCCGCGCACTACCATCTTTGATGTCGCGTTAGAACGCGTTCAGATGAAACTCCTTGCTTCCTCGTGGATTTAACCAGATACGCTTGCAGCAAGTTGTACAAGTGAACCACCCTCCTCTCCACGCCCCGCGCCCTTTCAACCCTTCGTACCAGCGACGTGATAATAACGTTTAACGAGCGTCACTACTCTTTCGGAATAAATTCCATACTTCTTCTCCGCCATTGACACCGGCCTGAAACGAACGAAAGAAAATATTTTCACAGCGAAACCGCGATTCCGCTTGTTACATCTCTGAACGTTATTAAGCCACACGGAACGGCGATTCTCGTGTTCGGGGGCGGGCGCGTTTTTTTTTTTCTTCTCCGAGCATCGTGCACGAGTGTTTCTGGATCGGGACAAAGGGGAAATTGCGTTATTCGACTTGTTTCGCTGGATTTGTTCAAGCGGATACTTGTTCACGGGAAACGCGATAACGCGGCAGCTTTCTTTGCGAAGTAAAGTGCGTAATCGTAACTACGAAGCTATTAATATCCCATTTTAAGTGTTTTCTACTTCATTGATAACAGCCTTATATCGATACTCCCCTATCACAACAATTGCTGCGCAAAAGAACCGAAGCCCGACGGAAGCAGTTCACTGAACGAATGGAAACGTCGCATCTCGAGCAGCTCGACAACCCTTTCGAAACCTCGTAGGGGGACTTTACAGTTTAGAACATCCCGAAGTTCGTGTGTTTTAACGAGAACAGTAGCACTTCAGATCTGAAGTGAATCGCGACGTCGAACTAGACAGTATCTTGTACGCGAGCGACTCGTTACATTCAAGTGGATGCAGCTCGGAAACACGCGACTAATTACCCGCATAATATTGCTGCGTTCCATTAAACAAAGATCCCGACGTAAACTTTCCGTCATTGTATCGAAATCGGAGAGCAGCGGCAGCCGGTGCGCCGGGATGTATTGTTTCCGTTGTCGAAGAACGATCAATCGCTCCTTTGCAGCAATCGCATGCATCCCTGCTCGCTTGATCGTTCCTCCTGGGAAATAGACGCGTATCGTTGTTCACTCGTGTACACACGCGTGTCACCGTTTTGTAACTGCGAATTAGCTAATTTGCTTCCACGGTTAAAACCGGAAACACATTCGTTGCGGTAGGAACGGTATTCCGGACAATTTACAAGCAGCTGTTAGAAATTTCAGGCGGAACATAGAAGGCCGCACGCGAATACCGCGGATGTAAGTAGTTCGTAAATGCTACGCGTTAGGGAGAAATAACGTTGACGCCATGCGAGTGGTTATCGCTCGAGTGGTGTTATAATATGCAACCCCGTTTTGAAATACTTTTCCACCTTGGGTCGTGGTCCGGATATTACAGTGCGGTCTTTCCGCGAACGGGCGCAAGACTTTTATAATGTTCCTTTGCCGGTAAAAAAAAAAGAGAAACGAAGGGAGAGGAGACGGTATTAATCGGCGCGAAGAGCGTATTCGTACACTCCAAACAGCAGAGACAAGTATTTCCTCGCTTAAAGAGAACGAAATGGCAGAATTTCCCCGTTTCCTCTCCTCTCGTCTAGGGTGGTAGCGTTAGGAACGGTGGGTTCAGGGGTTGTTTGGCGAGGGAGGTCGGCCGCGGGAGGGTGGCACGGGGGTCGTGGTGCGCGACGTAGGACGACGGAAGAGATTGGGAGGGCGAAAGGGGCGGTGGTTGGACGAAGAGGAAGGGTGCCGCGATGTCGTGCACCGGCAGGATGGGATTTAATCTGTGTCCCGTTTCACGCTCAGCCAAGTGGAACCTTTTTGCCTCACTTTGCGGCATGACTCGCTTTTGCGCTGGTCGTCGCGTAGATTAACGCGAAATTATATATAAAGAATGTGTGCGGACGGCGTGTGCACGGGTCGTCAGTGCTGCTGCTGCTATGGACGATTCGCCCTCCTCGCGCGAGACCACAGAGAAACAGGGGAGGAACGAAGGGCGAGAGGTGGCTAGAGGATCGACCAGCGGGGGAACGGAGAAGGGGGCTCGTACTTTGCACGTTCCTCGTAACCAACGTGTATACGTCCGAGTCACACCCTCTTTGTAATGAATTAAACTCGCGAAAAAACCAGCGGCGGGCTCGTGTCGTCCCACAAAGTAGAAACACGGACGGGGCTTTCTCGCAGCGCTGGGATTTCGATGCCTCGTGCACACCGTTTATTTTTACGTAGCACGAGTTCGAAAAGAAAACAATAGCCTCTGGGGAAGGACTGGAGACGAGGCGGTCAGATTTTCGCTTGATCTCTTTCATCGTGATTTTTAATGCAGGCAGCTTAGATTCTTACAGCTCAAAGTCTCCACCCTTTCTCTGGAAAAAAAGAGTCTCCCTAGAATCTTCACCAGCTAAGCATCAGTGGTTTGCGTTTGATAAGACGAACCGAGATCAAGAGGCTTTCATGGGTCAAGAGTGTCTCCAATTAAATAATTATATTTACACATTAAAAACAGTCGGAAGCGCATTGGTCGCATCTCATTAGTGCGCGAAGATTTTTCGCCTTGAAACTGTCTCTTGTTCAATGAAAGGAGTACTATGAAACGTGAGATAGGCGATAGCCGACACGAACGGTCAATTCAACATTACCTTGAAAGATGCCACGCGATGCCGTGCACGCATTGAAATCGCTCGTTTCGTTCCGCGATTTACATATACGCGCTCATTTAACTGGCCGTTGAACGAATGAATATTCATCGAGCGTTCGCACGATGAAGCGGAATTTTTCAAAGGGAGCAGTCATCTTAATCGGATCAAGGAAAATGTCTTAACCTTGTGTCGTTATCCAGTTCTTCCCGCGGCGTGCATAATCGAGCGGACTTTAAGCTTCTCTGCCATGACAATCGTGTTGGTATCGACAGCGTTGTTAAAGCGTTGCATAAAAGTGACCACTGTCTGAGAAAATATCTTCGACTTTTTATGCAACATTCTTCTCATCAGATTACGCAAAATCTTGGCAACTAGTTTTGGGCCAATTCCACCAAATTGGAGAACCGTAAACTACAGATCCATGTCGATGATTCCAACGAATTCACTGTTGCCCCCGAATGACGTGACTTCGTGTGTTTCACCACCGTGCACGAAGGTAGGAAAAGTGACAGATAGTCGCGGAGGCAGAAACGCACCCCCTTTGAGCGTGAAATAAACGCGAGGCGCGTGGAATCTCAGTCCTCTCATAGCGCGGGCTGTAAAGGGTTGATGAAAACGCGCGGTGTACTGTGCGACGTTACACACAAAGTGGTTTCATACGGCGACGTAGCCAGACCATTCAAATTGCGTTTCAACTATTTCGTGTCGTTTTGCACGCCGTAAAAGCGGGAGATTAATTAAATTCGTTAATTGCAAGATGCATTTAGCGCGAGCAGCCGGCGGCTGTGCTTGTCGCCGGCCGCTGCGCCCAAGCGTGTGTGTACCCCGTATTCGTGACTACAACGCTCGCCGGCCTTATTCTTCGCACGCTGTCGGCGTTAGCACGTAAATTTAGAGAAAGGGCCAACGACAAAAGAGTAAAAGGCCCACTTTGCACGTCCGCCCGTTGTGTTTCTTCATGCCAGCTGAAACGATAATGTCCTTCGAGGACGGCGTGTTTCGTTTGACTCGTATATACAATGAAATAAAATGCTTTTTTTTTTGTAACACCTTTCCACTGTACAAAAATACACGTTTTCATTAATTGACGAAGCGCACGGTTGGATAGGCTGTTTTGATTATTTGCAGTCGTTGATCTCGTCGAATTTGACAAAAGTTGCAGTTTCACGAACGTTTCACCGAAAAACGAGTTAATTATGGTTTCGCGTATTTCCACCGATTAACCAACGGAAATATAAATGGTATCTACTCTCCAATGTTCGAAATTCTACCGCCGCGATTGTAATCCGTTGTAACTGTGCTGATTGACGCGTGACAAAATTAATAACTGCTGCGCACGTTTTTTTTTGTAAAAGGCAACTGTTTCTTTCGTATATCATGCAGTTCTATCGAACAGGATAAGAATACTCTGCTTCTGCATGTTTAACTTTATCATAGTGTCGAAGGTGTTAATCGTCTCGTCAGAATTGGATTTCTAATCTCCGGTACGCGAGGTCCGCTACCGCTTTGAAACGTTTCCAGTCGACAACGTAGTAATTACCGTAGAACGCGTTCGTCCCGATCCATGTGTGCCCATCGTGATGGCGATGATGACGATGATGATGATGCACACGGTGCAATCAGACTAATAAGAACACGGTGTGTACATTTGCGTGGACACGTGTGACCGGTGTTCACCTAACCAGACACCCTGGCTAAGTGACAGAATACACGTTGCGCGCGTTTTGATTCACAGAGGAGGACTTGATGCACGGGGGTGGCGCGGGTATTGGCGGGGGTCCTATGGTCGGTCAGAACTCAATATTTGGGTGCTCGGCTGCAGGACACAGCGGGGTTAACCAGCTTGGCGGTGTATACGTCAATGGCCGACCATTGCCAGACTCTACAAGGCAGAAGATCGTCGAGCTGGCCCACAGCGGTGCTAGGCCCTGCGACATTTCTCGCATACTGCAAGTCAGCAATGGATGCGTGTCGAAGATCCTCGGCAGGTCAGTAATCGATCGCCTTTTTGCAGTGAACATTTCTCATGGGGTCGGTTGAAATAGATCTATGAAGGGACCGCCGGCTTTCTTTTTCAGGTATTACGAGACCGGTTCGATAAAACCACGTGCAATCGGCGGCAGCAAACCACGTGTGGCGACTACGCCGGTGGTTAACAAAATTGCCGACTACAAACGGGAGTGCCCGTCGATCTTCGCTTGGGAGATCCGCGATCGACTTCTGCAGGAGGGTGTTTGCAACAACGACAACATACCCAGCGTGAGTAACTAATGATTGCTGGCTCTATTTTTCTTTTTAAATTCGTAAAAAGGATGCTAAGAGACTTTCGGAATGACCTAATACTGTATATTAAGAAGCCTTTACATCCCCCCCAGTTATGGATATTCTCAAAGGCAGTAGCATGCCACTCGTTCCAGTACATCTGCAATTAGTAAATGACCGTGCCCCTGTCAGTTCCACGGTCGAAAGAAAAGCGCAATGACTCTACAGGAGTCGCATACCAAGCTACCAGGGGGATCCGGTAGCGGGATGCTCATTCGTCTAGACGCGCAGTTGCTTTGTATGGTGGCGGGTGGGTTATCAGGGTGCGCAGCCGGTCGGTACTTACCCGTCGGATCTGGCCACTCGACCCTAATCAAAGTCTCGTCAATACGATCGGCTGGGAGGGGTAATCGGTCCATTACGCTGGTCTCGGTATTGTCCACCCTCGTTCCTGTTCGCCGCCCCCCTTCGTCGAGGAATCCTCCGGACGTTCGTCTTCCAAATATCCTTCCCACCCTCGGGATCATCGATATTCCTCCCCTGCAACCCCCGCACCCTTTTCATCTCGCTGCGTTTGACTTGTCGTGACGAGGAGTACATGGCTGTACGCCAGGTTCCTGTGCCTTTCGTCTCGTAATGACGATACAATTATTCCAGTAACATTTACCTATTGGTCGTGTATCGTACAGTAAACAAGGAGAAGTTGCTACGGAATCGTACAAATCATATTTGTATATATAATCATAAGAACTTACTGGACAGTCCAACATGTGGAGAAGTCGCCACTTCTTGGGAGGAAACGGCATTTTCTCTGGACCGCCCCTCCGATTCCGAGTGTCTGTCAGGAACATGAAGGGGGATGGCACGCGTAAGAGTCGTTACTCGTCGGCTCGTGGAGGAACCACTCGCTTCTGCCGGTTCTCTGGGAACAGAGAAACACGATGTCAGAGGAAGGTGATCAATCAGCGTGGATATACGCGAGCGCACACAGACTCGTCCCTCTGTCGATGCTTATCCGGATACGTAGTTTGGAAAAAAAGCGATTTGATCGCGACGTTTCTGCTTTTAACTCTCGGCAATCGGTATAATGATCGCTGGTTGGTTTGTAGGTGCAACGGAGAGAGAGAGAGAAAGAGAGAGAGCTCTGGTAACGGTGAAGAGAGGGTTCGCGATAGGATTGTCCGCTGCCTGTTGGATCGCTGGCGAAACATCTCCATTGTTGGAATGTCGATCGATAAATCGGTTTTTCGATCCACCGAATTGCTGGATAAAAATGTTTCTGATTCTAACAGATGTGTATGTATGTGTGCTTGGAGGAAGAGCATGGTACCACTGTTGATTGTGCAGTCCCGACTTATTCTGCCGTGTATTATTGCGACACATAAGTGTCACTGAACAAGAATCGCTGTCTGGGAAAATCATTTACTACTGTCTCTGAATAGTTTCTTCAGATGCATATTAAGAAAGAATAAATTTGCAGGTATTAGTCCTACAAATTTATTACCAAAAGCGTCCATAGATATCAACTTTCTAAAAACAGATAGACTGCAATAAAAGAATAAGTAGTACGCGTTCAATACCAGACAAGTAAAAAAGATATTTCCAACATGTTCAGCAATCCAGTGTCTAATTTCGCTAATAGAAAGCGGATACAGAGTAACAACTGGCGCATGCAAATACTCCCCGGGACAGATGAACGATCGTTCCCAAGAATCTTCGATCGTTCGCGTATCCGCCGATGACGACGATCGTCTCGTTCAACGGCAACGACGTTAACGGTAATGATAGCAATGACGATGATGGTAGTGGTAGCGTCGGGCTGTTGCGGTGGGTACGTATCGTGCACGGCAATGGGGTGCGACGGGGTTAGTCGCCGGCGAGCGGATGGAAGCGGGTAGAATCAGGGTGAATGGGATCAGTTAAGCGTGTTGCACAATTATTCGTGTCCGGTCGCGCGTGTAATGGTCTGCATCGGTGCTGCGGCTGTTGTGCGGCGAGTGCCGAGTGGAAGCGGAGCGTAGAACGGCCAGGTTGCTTGGTTCGGTGATGGAAAGCCGGAGCTGCTGCCTCTCTCCTCGATGCTCTATGCAGTTAGTCTGGAAACGTCCTTTCCGCCCGCCCGCGGCCATTATTCCGCAGGATTGAGACGAATCTTGCGATGCGAACTTTCCACGTTGCATCGTACTTTATTGCCACATTCTATTAGATTGATTTTGTATAGGTGAGCGACGTGATGCTCTTATCTAGATGATCCATTCGTTGAATTTCGTTTGCTTAGAAATCGTACGTTTTTAATATGGACTTTCATTCAGCAACAAATTTCTGATGATCATCATTTCTTTAACTTTCCAGACACAGGTGGCTTAATACGAAATGATTACAGTTTAATTTCACCCTCTTTCTCGTTCAATTCTCTTTTCACGTTAGAGAACACTTCACGTTATTTTCATCCGATCTAAAGATGCGATTGCTACGATACGCGTTAAGCGTGTTTCGTTAACGACAAAGCCCAGACCACCCTGGAGAGCAGGGTTCGCCCTCGAGATCGATTCTATCGAGGCGACGAACAAAAAGCGCGCGATTGAATTTATCGGCTTTTATTCGGCGTAATATAACGCGGGCCACCACCCTCCTGCGTTCTTGACCCCGTACACGAGCTCCGTACGTACAACGCGGAGTACTCGAGGCCAACAACACCGTCGCTGGCACCCGACATCACGCAGCCATTATTCCCTGTACACGCAGGGTCTTAGAGTCGAGGCACGCGAGAAGGATCGGCTTTTCCACTCCTACCTCGGCACTCGTCGAACCTTTCAACGAAAGCCCGTAATTAAGAAGCTTCGCCCGATATATCCTCCATCCACACGTCCACACCGGGGTTCCATGGGAGAAGTGCAGTTCGGTTATGTTCCACTCGCTGCTGCACCGACTGGTGCTTTAGGGGTTGCGTGGGGGGGGGGGGTGGTTAAGCGCGTGTAGAACACCGAGACTATTATGTGCGAGAGTCGAGAGCACAAGGCTCGCCCTCGTGGCTCGTTATAACTTTAGAGTTAGCCAGTGGTTCGGTCGCGGTACAAGGTGAAGAAGACCGTGCTACCGTGCTGCTGCTGGTTAGGGGAGCGAAGAGCCATGGAAACCGTTTTATGTAATAATAATTGGATGGCGGTGTCCTTTCATCTGCTAGTCTCTCTCTCCCTCTGAGCGTGATGGTCGGTAAAAGGAACGAGAGGCGGGGAGGGAGATAGAGGAAGGTGGTCACGAACGGGGTTGGAGGGTGGGAGTCGGCCGATTCAACTATGGAAATGATTGTCGCGCGCGGTAGACGAAAGATCTCTTCAAACTGATACTTTTTGGTTCTGGGGGGATCTCTCGATCGATCGAAATTCTCTTCTCCCACTGTGAATTCTCTCTTCTCTCGATAGGAAAGTTCACGCAGACATCATTTTAATACTTAATTTTTGATACCTAACCGAATATCAACAGGCTGCCTTTAATCCCCACAACTTGCGATTCGCCAATCTTTTCATGAAGATTGATCTCTGTCCACAGGTGTCGTCCATTAACAGGGTGCTCAGGAACCTGGCGTCGCAGAAGGAGCAACAGGCTGCGGCCGTGCAAGCGCATCAGGGTGCCGAGAGTGTGTACGATAAGCTTCGAATGTTCAATGGCCAGGCTGCAGGTTGGCCACCGGCGTGGTACTCCGCTACACCCTCTCATCATCCCCTGGCTACCGGAATTCCAACGGCGGCGACCCCTGGTTCTGGCCAGTCGCTGCTACCCAGTAGCCAACTTCACGGTCGCGACGATTCCTTGCTTAAACGAAGCGGTAAGTTTCGATCACACGTTAATTGCCAAGTGCAAGGCTTGTTCTTGGGCGAACGTTTATCGTAGAGTACGTGTTTCGCTGTAGAAACATTTACGAAAGCGTTCTGTTCACACCATCGAACACTCCGAACGTTCAATTACCCAATTCATAAATTACCACTCTCCCCTTCGCCGACAAAAAGGCACGCAAAATTTACCGATGAAAAGCGTCAATCGAATTGTTGCCACTCGAGGAGCATCCGGTGCCCCCGGGATTCCTTTACCTTTCTCGCAGTCGAGAAAAGCCATAGAATCAGACAAATCAGAAGAATCAGCCAATAGGAATTCGGTCTTTCAATAGCGGATCCACTTCTTACCGAGCGTCGGTGGATGCACAATAGCCTCGGATCGAGGTAAAAGTCAATGGAGCCCTCTCCACGTATTATAATCTGCCCGTACGCGTGACACCCTACGTTTCAGTCCTTCGATTGTGCGTTAGGGCGTTTCATTTGGAAGAATGGCGCGTCTCTTGTAATTGGTTCGCGCTAATCGAAATTGTTAGCAACTGTGGTTAGCAATTACGAATACGTGTAATGTAATGCGATTCTCCATAAGGAGATTACAGAAATTACCCTAGTTGCACGCTGGAGGTTGCTTTTTGGAACATTGAATGTTAGGGGTTGTATGGAAACTATGTGGAAACTCTCGGATGTTTAGTATTTAATGACAATATTTTTGATCTCACGAGCGGATCAACTGATAGACATCATACTTGAAAATATCCAGGAGAACATTTTTGGGGACAGCAATGTGTGTTGGAGAAGTCTCACGGTCGCATTGTATCTACCTTCTTCCTAATCCTCATCGCACGGCCACCCATCCGCACATCCTCTATTTCTTCCACATACGGTCACGCGTCGTCGCCTAGAAACTTAAACCAGCGATCCTGCCTGGAAGGATCTAGCCCAACATTGAAGGGTGTTAGCCCTCACCTTTGGAGGGAAGTCTTCAAGGGGTAGAAAATCTCTGTTGGTATCCGAAGAAGGGAAAAAAGAGGCATAAAGAATAGTTCATGTTAGTTAGAGAGGGATGACGACAGGATTGATGGTGTTACGTTCGAGGATGACGGTATTCTGAATCGTCAGAACGATACGAGAACCAGGGGTGACAAGGGGGTGGTCGAAGGATTTCGTAGAATCGAGGTGTGGAGGTAACGGCAGAGTGTGCGCGATTGCGCTAAGGACGAGCAAACGAGATACACACACAGGCTGGTTCGCCGAACCTGCTTCGCCGAAGTTTACGTAGTTTGCACCTACGATTTTGAAGCACTCTGTGCGTGTAAGCAACGACAGGGAAAATATACGATATGTAGTTTCGCGTACGGCGCAGAGGGACAGACGCGAACGGAGGCCAAAGGAAATGGCAGGAAGATATCGGGAGAGGAAAGAAAAGGGGCGAGGGTTCGGTGCGCGGAGGCGGAAAGTAATCGCAGCCCACCGGCTGTCGTCGACTACGACGAATCTCTACACGCTGGACGCGCTCTATCGTCGTGCAAAGACTATGAGGACAGCTGTGCCCTTTTTTATTCTAATACCTTCTCGGTCGCTTTCTGGCAGTCTCCAGAAATCCCGAAGACTTTTAATGTACCCCCGATCATCGCGAAAGCACTGGAACGATCTACTACGGGACGATCCTTAATTGGATCGTTCTACTTGAGGCAAGTGGCGAATAGTTTGAGCGTCGAGCTCTGTGCTCGAAACGCTCGCCTTTGCTTGTCGAATTTTCCTCTGCTTCCAAGGAACCTCCCATCGCCACCGATCGTTTATAATAATCGATATAGAAAATTGGGTCAGTTTGGCCGAGAGTCGAGAGAAGAATACTATTATATACGGCGGGAACAATAAATTACTTAAAAATTGGGTTGCTGGAATTCACTCATAAATACGTCGTTCTGGTTGTATAACGTGGAAATGTTCGTGTGTGTTTTCAGACACAGGTTCTTTATTGTCACATCAGCAGGAAACGACGTCAGATGGCAATTCGGAGCACAATTCCTCTGGCGACGAGGATTCTCAGGTTCGACTGAGGCTGAAACGGAAGCTGCAGCGCAACCGAACATCCTTCTCGAACGAGCAGATCGACAGTCTCGAGAAAGGTTAGTAAACGGTTGTAAATTTAATTAATGGAAGTACGGAGTTGCGAATCGTTCAACGCTCAAATTCGAAGGACATTTCATTTTATGTTCTAATAGCAATTTGAAATTCTTCTCACATGCGAGTCGCATTTTACAATAATGTGATCTGTGTAAAGTACATTCGGAATATTAAATTCTGTTCGAAGCACCCTATTTTGCATTAAATTAATTTTGCCTATGAAACTAGAACTCATTAGTAATAGTAATAATGTTGCATAATGTATGAATTTATAATGCAGTACCTTCCCCTATCGTAATATTAACTCGCTATAATAATTGAGGGGCAGAAATAGCTATCCCACAAACACTCTGCTCCAATAAATCCCTGGAAATGTACCTACAATTACCATCGCCAAAAAAGAAGCAAGAACAAAAGTATCTGCTCTACATACGCCTCCAATTGATCTCAATCTAGCAAATGCAAGGTGTTCCACCTCTAACGAATGTTTCATTTTCGTTTATCCGATGATGAGTCCATAAGCGTTGAACGATTGCGAGGCCGGGTGTACTATTCCGTTCGTTTCGCGGCGACGCACATATATTCAGAAACGGTCGCGACGAATTACTTGCTTTCCTCAAATATAAATCGGTCCCGCCTTGTTCGTTGCGATACAACAGATTTAATTGGATCCGCGGCCATTCAAGTCGCGCGCGCGCGTCCTTCGGATATCATCGACAATTATGCGTTTAATCTTGCCTCGGGGTAAATCGAAATTATGCGCGACTGATATACAATTATATATGCAATACATACACGCGTCTCAATCCGCGAATCGAAACACGTATGTATGCGTGCCCACTAGCGTATACGTATAAACGCACACGTTAGGAAACGTGGAAACGTTGGAAGAAGCGCGAGACGCGACAGCGACCCAGCGGAGGCACGTTTAATAACGAGCACTTGTTGCAAACTGGTTTCGTTTTAGAATTCGAGCGGACACATTACCCAGACGTGTTTGCACGGGAGCGTCTCGCCGAGAAGATTGGATTGCCTGAGGCACGTATCCAGGTGAGTGTGAATGTGCGAATGCGGAGTGTGCTTCCTCTTTCTCGTTCGCTCCACCCACCACCACCGTCGCCTTTTTTCTCCCTTACACGCTTTTCGGTTTCGTTCTCCTCATTTCGTCTCTGTTATTTCTTGCGGCCCTTTCCTCTCAATGCTTCACGGTTCTTTCTCTCGCTTCCGCCTGTTTCGTTTAAACTTCCTTGCGCGCACGATGCTGTGTTCTCTCCTTGGGGGTGTTGGAGAACGGCTGGTTAAGGCGCGACGACACCCTTTCATTAAAGGTTTTAAACGCGTGACCACGACGCGGGGGAGATGTTAAACACATTGAACGAAGAATCCATAAAGCCATCTGGATCCCGGGAGATTCTGTCTTTATTCCGGAATATTTCTCTCCGAGTGCTTTTAGTTTTAAAAACTCTTCCTTGCTCCTAAACGGTTAATGTAGTTGCTTTTACGGTTTGCGAATGGTCCATTGTATCGGCGATTCTTCCATTGGAACAACGGACACGTATTACACACGAATACAGAGTGACAAAAAGAGACAGCGGGAGGGACAGCAAGCGAGCAAATCAGGGCGTATCGCAATTAATTAATATAACATCGTTCCTCGAGCCTTGGGGTGGCGGGCGGGGGGGGGGGGCACGGTTATACGAGCTAATATGTACGCAGCCTTATCGAACATTGTTTGACCGCGCCATGCCGCTAACCTCGGCCTGTGTTCGACCCTCTTGCTATCCGGCCAGCCTCCCTCACCTGGCTCGACGGCAGGGAGGGTGGTGAAGTGGCCGGCGGGCTTTCGCGTCGGTGGTAGTAGCCGGGCGCTGAGCGTTATGTGGACGTACAAACAGTGCAAGACCATGTTGACGCATGTTTTCAAGCCTCGTTGGCTGGTATTGATCTTGCTAAGTGCAGGAAACCGGGAGTGCCGGCGCGAGAGGCAAAGGCAGCGCGGTAGAGAAAGACAGAGAAACCGGGGGTGGGTGAAGAAGGCAGAGAAACAGAGGAGAAGTACCGCGGAACGAGACAGCGAGAGAGGGGGCCACCTATATGCATATACGCGCAGAATGAAACGAAAGACGGATAAAGAGGAAAGGAGGGACAACGGTGGATAGAGGAAAAAGAGAGAAACGGATGGGGAAAAGAGGGTTAAAAGGGGTAAAAGGAACGGTTTCGCCGGCGGACTCGGACGCGCCGTTGAACCAAATGGACAATCGGAGGAACAAGGAGAACGAGTAGACGATTGGGCAGACGCAGAGGAGGAAGCGAACCGTGGCGTGGGCAGGACACAGCTCGGCGGACTCGTCGAACACGAGCGTGCCACGGCTACGAAACGCCACGCCACGCCAGGCCGCACGCTGACGTTATATCCGGTGGCAGCCGTGAGGGATCTGGCACAGACGGCCTAAGAGGGTTCGAACGCAACCATGGTAACGTCGCGTCCCCAGGGAGGTTGTCCTCTGATTGGTTGTTCCTCGCTTTTCTATCTATACCTTGGATACTTACACGAGCTTCGCCACGCTATGCAATACTGCCATCGCAGCTGCCCGATTATCATCTATGGCGTTGAACGAGAATTCCCCATGTGACGTAGCGATGGCCGAAGTGCCTTGATCGCTGGTACACCGTTTCCAACGAGAGCGAAGGATGGTCGTTGAAGAATCTGGGAGAGGAGGATTTCGCGAACATATTTGCAAGCAGTTGTTCGCAGTTGGTCTTTCCTCTTCAGGGACGCAAGTGTCTTCCGAGGTTGAGTTTCGTTGAAGTAGTTTCGTTTCAAAGGGACAGCTCTCAGATTTGGTCGACTGAAGAGGGGCGCAGAGTCCCATTTTTTTTGGAGTCTAAGTAATTAGTCCATCCGGAGATCGATTGAACCTCTCGGTAGAAGGAATTGCAGCCTTTTTTTTCTGAGAAAATCCCAACGGAAGATTATAATTTCGTTTTCTTCTGTTTTTCTTTTATCGGTAACGCCTGGTAACGCGACGAGAGTGGGGTAAAGTTTCATGGGGTGATCTTAAAATTCACGTTCGGCGCCATCTTCTAAACATTGCCAATCAAAGTAGAAGGCCTGCCGCGAGGGACGAGAGTGGTGAACCCGGTTCGTGGAATTCCAAATGGATCGATTCAAACGAGTTTTCGGGACGCGGTAGGACGAGTTTACGAGGAACGACGGTATTGGGCGAAAGGAGCTCGCTGCGGGCGAATGGTGGATATTTGCCGGTGGCCCGCTGGAACACGATTTGCCACGTCGCTGCTGCCACGAAATTTATTTTTTCCTTCTTTCCCCCTGTTCAATTGAAGGCCGCCGGCTGTGCAAGATCAAGTTTCGCGACGAACAAAACGATCGTGAATATCTTTTTTTTTTATCTATATTAATAATATGGTAAGACGAAATTTAAAAAGCTTTTTAAACGATTCTGGAGACCAGCTTGATTGTAATAAGCGAGACAATTTTAAAATAGAATTTCGGAGGAATTGTAGATATTGCATTATTATATCCTCTGTAATGCGATCACTTTTTTTGGCTTTAGGAATATCGAATGTCATGATTAATCATTCATTAATTTGAATAATCATCCCTTATTCAGTCCTGGCTTCGGCAGTATCGTTTATTTTGTTTCTTTTTCGCCGATAGCGCGAATGAATGCGTACAAATTAGCGCCAGAATCGAACGAGGGGGGGGGGGGGGGAGGCAAATAATAATACCCCGCGACGGTTTCGTTCATTGTTACCTATCTCGGCGGCGCGTGATAATTGAGAAAGTTGCGCTCATTGTTGGCTATCGAATTTTTATATCGTTATTCTCATTATCGCGCGAACGTTTAAGCGGCTGCTGGCGAACGGAACAGCCGACGTAGCAATTGTCGGCTATTAATAAAAGCTCTCTCTCTCTCTCTCTCTCTCTCTCTCTTTCACTCTCGCTGCGTAGCGGAAAGAAGAGGAACAGTGTGTTGGTTGCGTTTTTTCCCCTCTGCAAATGAGACGAGTAATCGAGTCGTTTCATAATTCAACGGCCTCGGCTTGGATGCATTTTTTCCTCCATTTTGTTCTCTCCCGTTTTGCAGTTTTGCTATTGTATTCTTTTCTTCATTTTACATTTTTTTTTCTTTCGCTTAGCATAGGCGCGATTGTAGTAGGGCCAATTTTTCGATGCGGAAGTGGAAGAATCAGAGGAAAAAAGCTGCACTATAATCCGGTGCGAGCGTTTGTAGCGTAAGTGCTTAGAGATCGGTAGGGAGGAAGTCAACATATCGAAGGGGGGAGAATCCTCTTATCGGGGCACGAGGGTATCTTAGAAATCAGAAAATCCATGGAAGCGCGACAAAGAACTTAATCTCCGATTTGCTCGAGGTTACCGTTTATTACGGCCATCATCTTCGGGACGAAGTTGTGCGAGAGATTTTCAGGTGATCTTATCATCGATAGCCCGACGACAACTTGGGGTAGAATTAGCGTTATTGATTATCGGTACGCGTCAACCGATTCGTTACAGTTTCAATAATTAAATCCACGAGTTTCGCTAACGGGATAAACGATCCCGGTACGTATTTCAGAATACGACAGGGGTAACTTAATTTCCCATACGGCACCTGCTCAATCGCGATTAACAAACTGCACGAGGCTCTCGTGTAACCTCGGCTGCGGGAGTTTTCCCGCAGTTGCGCGAAAAGCGTCTAGATTTCATGCCGTCGGCTAGCTGGACACCTGGAACAGCGTCGAGAGAAAGAATGGGGGTGAAAGAATGAGGAGCCCGGGGGCGATGAGAGTAAGGAGAGAATAACCGGGTGGAGCGAAGGGTGGGCAAGAACGGGAAAGAAGGAACGAGTGAAAAAGTATGAAAGAACGCATGGAAAGGTGAACGAGAGGAGGCGCGAGAGTGTGTGGGATGGATTGGTGCGGATAATGCGAACATATCGCGCGGAGTGACGCCCTTATCGTGACAAAAGCACCGTCATCGCATGGGTTGCAGGTGTGGTTCAGTAATCGCAGGGCGAAGTGGCGTCGAGAGGAGAAATTACGGAACCAAAGGAGAGCAGCCGTCGATCAGGTAGTCGGCGGAGGTAGCAGCGGTGGTGGTAGCGGAGCTGCACCCCCGGCGGCAACCCCTGCCACGCCACGGTTACCCTTAAACGCCGGATTCAACGCCATGTACTCGTCGATACCGCAGCCCATCGCAACGATGCCAGACACTTACAGGTAATCATTTTTATCACCCTCTTTTCCATTTCGTTTCACGGATCGTTCCCGTGTATGCGCTCATTCCTTCGTGTACGCTGCGGCGAGAGCTTCAAGATCACTTTGTTAGTTCACCGAAAACATCGAATCCCTTATTGCTCTGGAAACAGCAAGAAATTAATGTTACAGGGGCTAGTGGATGTTTCATTTCTTTTTAAAGTATTTGTTAAATTGACAATTGAATAGGATGCACAAATTCATTATTGTATAATATGATTTTCCGGGATTGGGAAAGAAATTTGATTTTGCGCTTTTTCCGCGTATCAGTATCGTAACAATGGCACAACGGAACACGATGTATAAAAGGTTTGGCTATTGGTCTGCGTTTTAACTGGGCTTACATTGTTGTAGCGATTACGGGATAAAAGGTATCGGATGCAGCGAATTTAAATTTTCCAAACGATACCAGTACACCGTGTACTTTTCACGTTCAACAGTTCGCGATGCGAACAGTCCACCGAACGCGTTGTTTTATCAAATCTCGGACTTTGTAAGAGTTTAATCTTCTTACAAACTTACCCTTAAATTTCTTTACAATGCAAAGATATGAAAGCGTGGAAACACATTTTCATAAGATTTTCATATACACAGTTAAATCCTGTGTTTAAGAAAGTAATACGTTACGGAGGGAACTCAATTACGCGTACATAACTTTTCGCAGCGAAAGTGAAATCCATTCGTCAACTTAGCCCTACCAATACCAAATACAAAAAAAGAACCATTAATACACAGAAGTCGTCGAGGAAGCCCGAACTTCTTTCGAAGTCCTTAGACAAATTTGATCGTTAGTTACATTTTCGCCCAGCACGGATCTCCATTTTCTGTTCGCAGTTCAATGTCGAGCAGCTTGGGCGGGTCAATGGGTGGAAGCTGTCTTCAGCAACGCGCCGAGGGATATCCGGCGTACGTGTTCCATGAGCCCCTTCACTCGCTGACGCAGTCTTACTCCCACGCACACAGCACTGCTGCGCATTCGCAACCCCATCGCGGTATACCGACCTCTCATGGTGGAACTCCCACTACGCCAGGAGGACAGCCTGCAGGACCTGGTGGTGCGCCCTACCAGCCGACGACCTCGACCGCGACTGGTGAGTTCCCCGCTTAAAGGATTGTTTATTTGTTCCTTCTGAGTCCTCAAGGTCGCCTACTCGACGTTTAACGCAAATCAAGGCCGCGCCAGCGACAGGACACGCGGAACTCTTTTCGCGCTCCCTTTTGCGGATTATCTGGGAACGGCGGTTCAAGTAGGAAAGGTTCTTTCGGTCGAGGTATATTTTCACGAGCGTTCCCAATGTCGCGAAGAAATCAGTTCGTATTCCTGTATAAAAAGACAAAACTTGTTTTGAACATCGTTCTCCACAAACGAAACAATCGTTGCTCAAAATCGAACGCCAATCCTCCCCTTGAAATTTCTCCCCGTATATACACGGTGTCTGTCGAAAGCGAAATAAAGCGTCGGGGATTACCCGGGAACCTCTTTACACATAATCTACATAGCGCCTGTTTCCTCGCGAGGGATGGTACTAAGGGGTTTGTACATACAACAGCAGGGCCGAGGGAAGGGAGGGAGTTAGACAAGCCGTGCGGTCGAGGCAGCGGAGCACGTGGCTCGTTCGTCCACGGAATTGTAAAAGGATTTTAAAACAAATCTCGCATGGCGCCAGCGGGTTGAATCGAAGAACAGGATGTTCGGTGGTTTTCGCCACCCTTTTCTCTCGATAACGCGGCTGCTGAATTCTCCATTCTCCTGATTCTCATTTTCTATTTTTCTTTTCTTCGACTTTCCTTTTCTCCTCGGTTTGCTTTATCCCTCGCCCCTCAACAACCCCTTCCTTCTCGTTTAACGAAAGCTGTCGATCCCTCCCTGGATCTCCCTCTTTATCTCTCTCACTCCCTTTCTCTTGTTCCTTCTACCGGTTCGCATCGTCTCTGTCGTAGCGGCTCTTCCTCTCTTCAGACTATACAGGGAGCGAACAGAGGATGTGGATGGGTTGGGTCTCGCCTCGGCTGGGCGAGCGCTCAATAACGTGCGAACCCAAAGGGGAGGAAATACGGGGGTGCGCGGCGTACCTACAGGAATGGAGTGGAACGTCGTGGAATGGTGGAATACTGCGGAACACGCGACGGCATGCCTCTTGTCTTCCCTTGTTCATTCTCTCTTCTTCCCTTCGAATTCCCCCGTTCTCCGTGTTCCTCTGTCGCACGGGCCGTCTGTTCCTCGTTCTAGCTTCTTACGTGTGGAACGAGCCGCAACTTATCCATCATAATCGTTTTACGTGCATGAGCGCCGGGGACTTTCACTGCGCTCTCGTTACCGCCGTCCCTGCTACTGCCCCCCGACGTCGCTTTCATTGCTGAGCATCGAGTCGCTTCATTTGCTTCCTCGTATTAAGCAGGACCAACGTCGGTTGTTAAGCTCCACGAGGATTAATTAAATTATGCAGACAAATCTTGTAAAATGAATCCAACGCTTCAAGTATAGAAATACACACACACAACAAAAAAAAATGGCAACATCTTTGGTCTGTTCTAGGTGTGATATCAGCGGGCGTCTCGGTTCCAGTACAGATCCCGTCGCAAACTCCAGACCTGACCGGCAATTATTGGCCGAGGCTCCAGTGATCCCAGCTCTTCGGGTTCCCGCCCGCGAGCTTGCTCGTTGGCCAGGAGAGCCCGCCGCCATCGACAGCTACCCCTGGTGCGGTGTCCCGGCCGTTACTAGCCTCCCTCGGGATACCGACGCAACCAGCGCAGCAGCATCAGCCCTCGAACACGCCAGCTACCACTCCCGTGCACACCTCCGACACCAGTGAGTGAACCGATCAATCTCTCTGAACAATCTATCCCAGAGAAGGTTCGCGCGCGCGACAGCCGATGACGGTTCTTTAGCGTACGACGAATCGTGCGACCTCGATCACTGCGTTCACCCGCGATCCACGCCACGAGGCATTGTGGCGACGGACACGTGTGGATTGTAGTACGTATTTGCATTGCTTTAATTTGACACACGTGTAACGTGCATTCGATTAGTAGGATCAGTGGTGTTCCTAGATGGACTGGTAATGCATAAGTGTAACAAATTTAGGTTTGTGTAATACGTTATTAATTTAACACAAATTGGTGCTTCAAGTGCCAGGTGGTATTCAAGTCATCAAGATTTGAAATCAGCCTCCTGGTTACGAGTTTCTTTTCGCGGTGAAGAATATTGTTGCAGGCATATGTCTATTCTTTTCGTTGTAAATTTAGGGTGCTGGTAAATATCGCAAGTATTCCAGTTCTTTTTTTTTAACTATTTGTATATTTAATATTAAAAACTGGGTTCATACTATCGAGATGGTAAATATTACGTTAGTAATTATATACACTCCGCTCAAGTTTCATATCAGTTATTATTCTTTGAAATTGCAAGGCTAATTTAACAGCGAAAGGGTTAAACGAGACAACTTTGAAAACCTGTTAAAAGAGGCGCGCAACAGGAGTTTAAAAAGAGGATAAAATGTTAACGAGTCCGCTTTAATTCGATTAATTACTCGTTGGAGACGTGCCAGCTCTTGGCAACGAACGGACACTGCTGATCGCTACTTTTGGTCACTGAAAAACAAGAATCAACCCCCGAACAGAATTTACAATGACTACCCTCCTAAGCGGAATGAACGTGTTTAATTGATTCACACTCGATTGGCGTGTCAAGAACTTTGTTGTTTTTTTTTACCGATGTCATATCGTTATTAATCGTCGACTATATCGCCGCAAACGCAATGCATCGAGGGTCGAAATACCGAAATAGATCGGTTCTTCTTCGATTCGTGATTAAAACGGAGGTCATACACGTGTATACGCATGACCCGGGTCACGCAGGGTATATTATCCATCGACTCACGAAAGTGTACAAATTAATGCACCAATCGGTCGAACTCGTTCGCCAAACGATCCAATGCATGAACTGGTAATACATTATGAGTCAATTTTAAAAGCACACGAGTAATTGTTACAATACGGTACTTAACAAATGTAAATTATTCGAATGAAAATTTTTGTTTCATTTTTATTTTGAGTCATTTATTCCCTCGCCTTTAACCTTCGTCCCCATCGTTCTATCCTGTGTTTCGATGCATATGTTGAAAAAAAAACCAAGTATGAATATTATACTGTAAAGCATTAATTTAATGCAACGACACCAGAAAATTGCCCAGTCTTTCGATTCTGGAACTGTGCGATTACTTTGCTCCAAAGTGCCATTATTTTTTCATCAAACATTTACCAATTTTCATTCACATTAAAGAAAGAAGACTATTTCCTGAACTACCTATTTTTACCTGAAAACAGAATTTAAACCGTCAAGCGTAGACCACCTTTATTCTCTTCGATCGCAAGCTAGCAACGGCTTATCGAATTTTTCACGCATGCCTCCGGTACGCATGACAGCTGCGCGAATCGCGTGGAAATTTCGTGGGTTGCGAAGACACGCGGGTGGGGGAGGGCGGGCATCCGCTGCAAATATTCTCGCGAGACTTTGGGGTGGCTTTGGCCCAGCCGGCTGCCTTTGCGAGGGTGGGAACGCGGGGGATTGATAGCTGCCTCGAGGGTGGCTTTTTTCACCAACCGGCCATCATGCTCGCTCGCAGATATGGCGTCGGCCGACAAAGCTCTTCCGCCCAGAAACTTGCTCGGGAAAAGTGGCCCTCACGGTCAAACTTTCCCCCGAATTTAGTTTCTTCGTCGGGCTCTCGGAGACTCGCGAAAACTCTTCCCGCAATGTCAATTTTTATTTACCGACGAAGAAAGTTCGCATTTTCTTTTCTTCCGTTCAGTTTTCAATGGAACTTTAAAAGCTGCCATTTGTTGCTGCATTTAGATAGCTAAATGTGTACTCCGAACTTTTGTTCGAATGCACTTCAATTCGGCATTGAATTAAACGCAGTGATTAATTTAAGAATATTGATAAAATATTGTTCACAACAATGGATCATTTCGCGAGCGACGTTCAAACGCTGCCAGAACGCAATTCCCGCAGGATCCTTTCGAACTGGGTCCACGCGTAATCCCGCTAAGAGTCCAGACTTTTTATCGCAGACTCTGCGGAACGGTTCGGAGGATACGGCGTAGCTTTAGTCTTCTCTGGCTAGTTCGACAAGAAAAACGTGTTCCCCGAACCACTTTTGCTCCTCCTGTCTCAAACTCCTCCAAAAACACGACGGTTCTAAGTCGTCCATCGAGCACACTACACATTCCCCTCCGGGCACATCCCTTTTAGTCTTTGGTCCAAACTCCACGTATTTCTAGGTAAAGACAATCCCGTTCGCGTTGCTGATAACGAAACAAATTTACGGACGCATAAAACAAAAAGCACAAAGTACGTCGAAAAATCTTCTCGAGAGCGTTTCACGGAGTAATATTAATGAATCGCAATTCTTCGAAACGAGCTGTCTTCTATCTTCCCCTTGCCTCTCGGAGAAGGGCTTCGCGTTCGTGATCGGAGCTCTCGTTTCCTCCAACAAGAAATCTTCTGTACAAAGACCATTGTAAAATAACATTTGTTACTCTTCTTAGCTTGTAATGTACATTAGACAGAAATCGTCGATACGCTGTGTATATACGTATAGATATCGCGAAAACGGTCAGATATCGGCACCGTTCGATCGTGTACCAGTTCATAGGAATTGTACACGCACACAATATATCACGTACAGATCCACAGGAATGTTTTTCGCCACGTGTATTCAATGTTCCCCTCCCCTGAGCAGGAATTCGACGATAGACCGATTCCGTTCTCGCGTAGAAACGGAACCGCCTGGAACCATCGTCGACGTCTGATTACACGCGACCTGAGCCTACACATTTATTATTCGCTCACCGTTTCCGTACATTGTACGCGTCGAGTCATATTATGTGACGTTTCTCGCGCTTCGCAAGTATAGCGTCTTGGAACGGACCTCGAAACGACACGTCACAACGAATTATACGATCACATCGCAAGGGACGGCGAGACAAACGGTTTCTGGGGGTGGATTCGTGTGTGATCGGGCCTGGAGATCGATTAGCCGCGAAGATTTTGTGGCCTATTAACGATCCGTAAAAGGAGATTGTTCTCTATTTTATACCCTTGTTGAAATTAATATTTCAACGAATTCCTCTGTTCAACTAATGTCATATTTTTCAGTTTCATGTAAATCTGAGATACGTAATCCTTTTCTTTTGAGTCACTGTACAGCCATTGTAGAAAGATAGGTCAGATTGCTATCGACATGCTGTTGGAAGCACAATTCTTCAGAAGCATGTACGATTATCGTCAAAGGAATCTCGACAGTCTTGATATGCTTCTTCACTAAACGATAGACCATGTCGCGTTTCAGTATTTTCTTCCAAACAATATCGTACGCAATGCTTGTCTTGAACGAAAAATTTATATACGCATCACGGTCAATTTTATTGTAGAAAATTCACTATTACTAAAGTAAAGAATTACCGTCAAAATCTTCGCCGGATCGCAAATCGAGCCTCGCTGAGCCTGCGGGACAATGAAAGCTCATTGGCCCAGATTTTTTTTGGCGGCCTGCATGTGCGGGCTACAAAGAGCCACACACGCGCACGTACAAAGTATCGCGAAAGTGGGAAAATTACGGTACAGGGTAATTTGATATATACATATACGCTACCTCAGAGAGACAAGGCTTTTTAAGCGATAAAAAATTTCTAATTAATCGCGTTAGCGAGTGAAAGGCGGGGGAAACGGGAAGTCCCCGATGGAGATGATAGAAGGACTATCAAGCATTCTAGTCAATCCAGTTTATTGTTAAAATTTGATGAAATTCAAAGACTCGAAAACTTTGTTCACAAAAAGAAGGAATAGAACGCATTAGAAGAATGTGAACGTGCATACTAAGAAAAAAAGGAAAAATGAATAATATTACTGCTTGATAATCATTTCCAACCAATCTAACGAGAGACACACTCGCGCGACTCGTGTTCACCAAATTGTTGGTAGTTGATTGAAATTCTTCTCGGTCGCTGATTCGTACCTGACGCGAGGCAACGCGGTGTTAAACCGGTGGAACAATAATTTTCACCAAACCACCGACCTACGACATCCTATACATAATATACATATAATAATCCGTGGTCAGTCCCGAGGTTCGCCGTTCCAAGACCACCATCTGTACCATCGCGTTTCGTCCCTTTTGCCAAAGCATACTCTGCCAGCAGCATACATATGTATATGAGTGTTACGCAACAAGCATCCGTTTAATTAGATCTCGATCTTTCGCAATAACGTTTCATCTATGAGACGAAGCTTCTTGTCGAGCAAATGTCGCGCTATCAATCGAGAACGTCGCCTCGTCATTAATTAGGCGTACGAGCTATGACGATTTAACGGAGATTAATAGGATAATTCAAGATTACGCGCGTCGTGTCGCGGATACGAGACGCTGAACGAAAAAAAAATAATAATGTGTTTCGTCCCGCGAAAGGAGAGCGTTTTAAGCGTCGACGACACCGAGCACAACCGGTGTCCCGCAATTCGTTTGAACGTTTTCTACGACGAACGGGAATCGCACTGCACATTAGTAAATTTATATTTTTGGATGAAAGAAAAAAGAACAATGTGAAAGCGAAAGAAGCGCGGTTTTTCGCGAATGATAATGAACCGCTGCTAATTAGGAAAAATCGCTCGTGGACACGAGTACACGAGCGCGGTCCTATTGTCGGTTCTCCGTCGGGAGACTCGATTTTCGAAGTCGTACACTTCGGATTCGCACGAACAACTTCCGCCTCACAGCCTGCCAAGCGGTAGATAAACAATCTTTTACTTTTCAATCGGTTTCTCGCCAAACAATTTTTTTCTTTTCGCGGTTGCATTGCGTTCACAATATTAAACATCGTGATGCACGGTTTATAAACTGGTGCAAAATTTATGAGCCGGGCCGTGACGCGGAAGTGGTAGCGCAATTTTCTTATTACCTGTAATAATAATACCGATAACGAAATACGTACACTGTATGAGTATTAAGAAATTTATTAACGAGAATAATATATTATTGCGACAGTAATCTACGTAAGTGTTGTGAATAATGGAGATAATATTGTTGCTGTGATTACCTTTAAGATTGTAAGTAGTAGGATATAGAACCACTGTTAGGTGTCACTGTCTCAATTCAATAAATGTTATTTCATTTTAATGACAACGTAAGTCATCTGCGTTTGTCTATAACAAACCTTGGCAACATCATCTTTCCAGCTTATCCATTTTTATTTAAAATACAAATTGACAAAAAAAAATGGTATTCTAAAGTTGATATTGTAAGAACTCTCTATGTATGAAATATTTTTAATGTAGGAGCCACGACGAGCCACTGGCGAGACTATCGTAGGCTATACTACTTACAAGCGATATTGATCACCGCGTTCGATCGCTCACAAGCCAAGCACGCGGTGTTTGTTTTTTAAATTACTTCCTTCCTTTCTATTTTTTTTCTTTACGAAAAGTGCAACAGAAATTTTAAGAAAACGGGTATGAACATATTTATTAATCTTAATATGCGTGAATAACAATAAACAGTCAAGTTAAAATACTTCTAATAAACACACCACTTTCTTAGGTATCAGTCACATTCAGCGTTGAGACACGCTAATACATAATCGTATGTTCTCATGTAAAACCACAGATACAAGGTATGTATACAGGTAGAATACTTAAAAATTAGTCGTGACGTGACCATTCACGTGTTGTTTTCGAATATCCACGTCTGAGGTTCAAGTGTTCCTTTAATAGCACATACCCATGGCAACAAACTTCATGAGCTTTATTACTATAGCGTATACGATTCATTATATGTACCCATATTGGAACCATTGCTTCCAGAAGCGATAAAACGCTAACGCAGACCACAACACGATCAGTACTGTCTCTGAAAATATAGTACGTCGTTTCGAGAAAAGGTTCACGTAAAGGCAGAATATTAATATGAAGAAATCCACCGTAAGGAAACGATGAAAACCTTTGCACAGATATGATACAGTGATGCTTGAACTTTTACACTGAACAGCTAAAATTTATTTGTTAATAGAGAATGATCAAATGATCCAAGTGCTAAGATAGTAGCTGTACTTTTAATAGCGCTTCAAACGCGGACATTTGAAACTTGAAGCGAGCAACTGTACCTGTAGCGAAAAACGGTGGTCGAACGATAGCTAAGTTGAAGCCCTCAACGGTAGCCCTTCTCACGATATTTATTAGAATGTATTTCAGTGAAGAGCCGAAGTAGTAATCGAATGGCAAGATTACCATGAAAGACGAGAATATTGCACACGTAATGGCATGGCCAAAGATGGAAAATGAACACGTGAACAGAGAAATAACAAGGGCCAGAGTCGCGAAGAGCACCCAAAACACCCAATCGTCCTGTAGAACTGGAAAAGAATCTGGAAAAAATCGCAAATACGTATATTTTCTTGATTAATCAACTTCAGAAAAACATTTTTGCTGTCCCATTAACGATTATCTATTATTTTTTTTAATACAAAAGCCACTGAACAAATCTCGCAAAAAAAAAATGTTAAAAAAAAGAGAAGCCTCACTTTTGAAGAGGGCAAAATAGATCGACAGTTAAAACGTACCCGATTGCATACACCACGAAGAACGTAATCAAACCGCGCTAAAAGACACGTCGAGCGCGGTGTGATCAACTCGATCATCCGCCAACGAAATGGATCGATCTGATACTGCACGCAGTTACACGCGCATGGACCGTGTAATCTACACACATAGGTCCCGGAGCTAAATAAATACGGGGGACACAATTAGGTAAACGCGAATCTTCCAAGCTGGTTAGATCGCTTCATGGGAGTCCGCGCAGAGGCCGGGGCTGTGTACACGCGAAGATTTTTACTGTGCGCGCGTGTCTGCATGTGCGTAAGGGTGGTTATGGTGAGAAAGGTAGGAGGCAACGCGAATGCTCTATGGGGGGATTCGGCAGGCGAAGTTTCCACATGAGCGGGCAACATTGATAAAAGCTACAGGGAGACTCTCTGACTGTGCTTCATCCCTTCGCCAAACTCGAACTAACTTCGGGGGTTGTAGGCTCCCACCTCCCCCTCCCATCTCTCTTTGCCTGTCTATCTCTTAGCCCCTTTTTCTTTTCACGTTACTCCACCAGCCCGCTTTTAAGCCGGCTTTCATTATTTTCCTATAATTTGCTACAAGCTCTGGCAATCTTTCCAGGCGTCGCGCGCACGAAATCATTTTATTTCCGAGCAGATTTATCGGCGTTTCGCGCGTGCCTTTTGAGGGACGAACGACCTCTTTCGTACCTGGAGAACCGTAGTAGGCAACGCTAGCGAATAATAGGCCCAGTGTTAGGCTGAACACTAGACTGCCGACGAATATTAACGTATGTTGGCATATCGCCCACAAGATCGTGATGCATAAGCCAATCCAGATTCCGTTTCCAATACCATCTAGAACAAACGGAACATCGATATTGCGGCAGAGTTGTTAATTTAGGGAGTATGTGCACGTGTGATTTCGCGATTTTTCTTCAAAGAAGTAATCATGCTTTTTACATATAAAGGACCGTAATACATCGCCTTTCCGCAGGGATAAATCTGTGCAGGGATGAAAAGGGGTTCAGTCTCTTTCTCATTTGCCATTTTTGCTTAATTTAAATCCCTAACTAATAACTAAAAAAAAAAGCAACTGGTGTATTGCATGAAGCAGCTCGGGTAGAATGTTGTACTCACTTATGGCGTAGCCAAACACAATCCCTGTGAAGAGTACTGGTAATGCCATGTTAGCCACAAGGGACTTGTGTCCTAGATACAATGAGAACAGCCCAATGAAGAAACAGAGAGCACATACGAATTTCTGAGAAGACGTAGCTGAAAATGACAACGTAATTGACGATTAAGTCTCGCAGCACTAACGACGATGTTCGCATGGGAAATTTTATGAAACACGTACTTAGAACTTCGCAGGATTCTGGATCAACTATTGGACTGCAAGCATAGGAGAATCCTGGGACATAAGCCGCAGAATATTTTCCGTAAGTGGCTATTGCAACGTATACCGAGCCCACTCCGGTGTACGCGTTGAACACTCGTCTCATCGGAGAGGAAACGGTAGAACTTGCCACCTACAGGGGTATATCTATTATGAAAGTGAAACCGGCAAGTTTGGCTCACCGTTACAGGAAAACGAACAAGAACTTAAAATCATAGCTACTTGCTACGGTTGGTCTTCAATTGTGACCCACTTTTTATGTGAAGTTTTACGGGTAGGATGAAACGGATGAAGGTGATGTGCACTAGACAACAACTCATTATTTATTTCGTATATGATAATGCTAGGATTAGTCACAATTTGGAATATAATGGAATTTGTGAAGTAATCGCTGTCTAGTAAGAAGTATGCCTTATTGAATTGCATAATTCGTATATATTTAAAATGTTTCTTTAGAAAAAATGCTTCTGTTATCAGAAAAATTGAAGACAATGCAGTGAGTACAGAAAGAGGACTGTGAAGAGGAATACATACAGTGTAGGTAAATATTACCGGGACAAATTAATTAGTAGAAATAATTCACTGCCACGTTTGTCTATAATACCCCATTCCAAGATAAGCGAATATTTTTTTCTTGACCAGTGTAAGCAATAAATCCTTGCAAGAGAAAGATCTTGAGTACCTGCACCCCATTCTCCTTGATACTTTGTACCGTCAACATGCTCTCGATAGCCACGAAGTAAGTCTGGTCGCTGAAGTCTTGTTCGGACAGGAACATGTGATATATCTCATGTTCCACCGGATTCTTTTCGCAAATTAGGTGTGAAACGTTGTTTAACGGTACCGAGGCAGGTTGTACGTCGACGACCACCAGCACATCTCGCATCTGCACGTTTGCGTACGGTGCGACTTCGGTATTAAACTCCATGTTGCATCCACCCGGTATGGGTGCTGGGGAGAGAACATTGAACTGATAGGCGAGATTCATTGTTATTTACAATGGCGAATTTATTATCGAGCCCTGTTTATGACCATGCGTGAAATGATCACTTCAGCAACTATGATATACGTAAACTTGGATAATGTCGACGGAGTCAGCTTTATTCATAGAAATCTTTGTTTACACATTTTTGTATGACAGAGGGGCTACAATTTAGTTAACATTATACTTTGCTTCTGCAATTGGGTGACGTCTTTTGTAAGCACGTAAAATGTCTTTTTCGAAATAAAATTTCCTCAGTGATATTATTATACATACTGCTAAAAACGATTGTGATAAAATTCTGGGTACATATACTTGTACAAGCATGGTACCTCTATTACGGTAAACATTTCTACAAACGCGTGGAATCAAAATCATTTCCGTTTACTATATTTTAATTAAAGAAATACAATTTTCCTAGAACAGATATAAACTGAGATAGCGAAGTTAGATAATGTAATTGCACGATGTGTATTTTGCGCGGTCGTGTTATGTTTATCTCGTATGTGTAATGTTGAGTAGTACAAGATAACAAAGCAAGGATGGTCAATTCTGAACACTTGTGGTACAGTTTTTGTTCAATCCAAACAATGTAGAATCATTTTACCATCTTAGAATATTTGCATCTCGAGCAAAATTGCAGTGTGCAATGTCGCGTATTGTTTAACGATTTTTGAAGATTATAAAAACGAAACAATACAACGCTTCGATCAATCGGATTGTGTATGAAATTGAAGTACGGACATTACTCACCTTTATCGCTGTAAGCAATAGCAACAACCAGGGCCTCGGTAACGTGGACGTTATCGTTCTTCACGAATAACTGCGTCACCGTGTTCGTGTGCCTAGAGTAAAGGCCTATGTTGGTTCCGTATACGCTTCTATTCGAAACTTTATTCAAGCCATTTTTGTCGAAGGATAGTGTGACGTTATAGTGATAGGTATGAACTTGGAAAATAATGAAGGAAATACTCGAGGAAACGCTTGTGATATTAAACGTTGCTACACTGCTCGCTGCAATAGATACTCTCTGTATAAATGGTGTACTGTCATGAAGATCGGTTAAATGCATCTGAAATACACTCCCATCTGTAAAACGTATTGTGCATTATACGTAAAGTTTACGCAAGTCTCTTTTCTGTAACCATTTGATATATTATATTAAAAGAGATCCGTAGAATTTGGTCGCAAAAGAGTACAAATTACACGACTACAAGAATTTAGGTTTATCTTGAGCGTACATAATTTGTGGCTCATTTCCCTTGTAGCAATTTGAAATTTTAGCACGGTTAACCCTTTGTGCTTCAAAATTTTCCCAAGCAGTCTTTTCTGACAAGTTACACTCGACAAAGGAGTGCAAAAGACTAATACCCCAGAAGCTAATGTATTTTCCAGGAGGATTAGTATTGAAAATGTGTATTTGGTGAAAGAAGAGTCTGCCACTTTTTTGTGTGATGTTACAAGCAAAAGATAAGTGGTGCAATTATATTATGTTGTCATGTAATCTATAGTAAAAAGTATTTGTGCAAACATGACGCTGCATGTATTCATTGTTTAACGTGAATGAATATTTGAAGATAGATTCAGCAAAGTGAAAATATGCACAAGGATATATTTATTATTTTCCTTTTACATTTTCTTAACATTCACACATCTATAATATATTGTACTTATACATACATCGATTTTCTGTTTTATCCTACAATTAATGTAACAACATCACGAATGAATAAGGAACACAATTAAAAGAGCAAGTCACTAACAGTTCTTTAGTATTGACACTGAATGAAAGAAAAATCAGTATCTAAAACGGACAACCCCGCGTTCATGTCAACACAACACATAGGGTTACGTTGTACGATACATACAAAACAATCTGAAATTGTTTATCTTTAAACCGCGACAGCTGTACATATGAAAAAATCGAACCCATTCCATTTTCTTCGCGTCAAAAACTGGCTGAGTTTAACAGCAAAACGTTTTCATCCGGCACGAGAAATAGATACAAAGAAAAATTGTCGGAGCGTAAGATCGGACATTGAGGTTATGTACTCACCGTTCAGAGACAATACATTTGAAAACGTTTTTCCGCCTAGCCCGCTAACGATGAGTAACAGGAGGATCGGTGGCACGCCGAGAAAAGTGCGGCTCATGTCGATTGGAGTTACGAACCGCGTGACACACTTATTCGATTAAATTGCCGCAAAGCCGAGTCGGCGTAAAGGCACGGAAAATCAGTACGGCGCAACAGCTGGTACTTGACAGTCGGCTACATGCCTGAGCGCGGTATACGTCGAGTCTCGGCTACGTCGTCCCGTCTCATTCTAGCACCTGGCAAACGCTGGTGCTCCTGGATATTCCCATCTCTGTTGCGCTACCGTGAGTTACGAGTGTTTCGCGAAGTGACCGGGAGGTGGCGGCGCAGTCGGGCCAAGATGGCCACGCTGGATCAATGAAACGCGAGTAATCATAGTAAAAACAGTAATTGACAAGTGTGCAAGTGAATACCAGACTTTGATTACGGTGTAAATGGACCATGGGGAAGGACCAGGAGCTGCTGGAGGCAGCGAGAAGTGGAAATGTCACCGTGGTCGAGAAAATTTTGGGTCAACGAGCGAAGAGGAGTGGTCCACTGGCAAGGTGGGTGTCACCGTAGCAGACTTTGCTTTTCCTTGCTTCTTTGTCCGTCTTCGTATTTAATTTCACGTTAAACGCGGCTGTCTTGATTTCACGTATACCACACGGTTCCTGTCGCATGAAAAAAGGTTTGCTGTCTGTCAATTTGACGACCGGTTAGCTCTACGTTTCACGTTCTTTTGGAATCGCTTCTTGGATGATTTGTGTTTCGATGATAAACTGTCTATACGGGTATTGACGGGCCACTCCGATTGCTTCCCTTCATCTCGTTCGTAGCACTTCCGCCACAGATTTATTAATCTGGAGCAGGTAACTGTGTTTTATGCTAAAGCCGAACCAAACGGCCCATTACACGTACCGGTACCTGCGTTAAATTACCTTACGCTCGATTGATCGCTGCATTTTTTTTAATTACATCCAAAAGTATTCCAAAGATGCTCGCGCTCGTTGCTTGTACTATTAATAGCAAGAACGTGTCCCGTTCAATAATTTTCACATGAATTAAATGAATCAATTTTATTGTGGTTGTACTGAACGATACAGTATTGTTATTATGTTTTATTAAACATTGTAATTACCCTGCATTTATTTATGTCTTTGTACCTGTTTTACCTATTTTTGTACCGTTGATTCTATGTTTCCCATCTCTGGATTAGACTCACGATGCGCATTTAGAAATCAACCCTTGGAAATGAGCATGGGCTCCAGCAATTTTTCTAGGCTTAATCAGTTTTGCTCTGAATATCTACATAGTAAAATAACGCGCCCGTATATACGTGTTGCCCGCGTTATTGTCCAATGATTATTCATGATTTCACCGTGACCATGAATCACCCTTCCGACACGTACAATGTGTACATGATGATGGGCGCGAAGATGCGCTGCGATATGGTCACGCTACCGAACACGCTACAGTCAGTTATTTAAAAAAATTCGTTGCGAACATTGTAGTGGTGCACGTGTAACTTGCGGGCCTTAAGTTCATGTTAACAGGACACGATTTTCGGGTCAAGATTTTAATAAAATCGACGAGATAGTCGGCGAGAAATTGGTCTGGTCGACTGGCACGTCTGGAAGCAGCACACAACCACGGCTCTGACGGACTTATCGGCTCCAACTATTTTCTATTTATGGAAGCAGATAAAGGGCCCATTTCGTGGCCAGCTATTTATTTTCGAGGGTCGATGATAAAAGCTGCTTGGCCGAGATAGATCAATGAAGATAACGCGATCAGACCGTGATGCTCCTATCCTTATCCTAGAACCCAGAACCTGGACTACACAAGGACATGATCTTAGTATGTTCTGTTCAATGAACGCGCTAATTAGATTTGATTTTTGCGAGCGCAAAAATATTTTATATTATATTCCGATAATAAAATATATTTCCTTAAAAAGATAAGAATGCTGCACGATAACAGTGGGTTCCATGTTTCGTCCGTTTAAGAAGAAACAGTCCAATTACCCGCAATTGCATAGTCATCATATCGGGTATAGTAGTTCGGCCTAAAAAACGTCATTTAAATAGACGTGCACGTGAACATACGTGGCAACTAACAAGCAGCTTCCGCGTATCTCGCGGACAAATTTGCATCGACGTAATTCAGTTGCTTGACAAATCACTGTCACCGTTTCCAATGAAGAACTCCCAAGTTTTCATCCGTTGTCGATCGACGGGTCGATGCGGATCAGGAATCGTAACAGGCGGTTGGCGGTCCCGCGTCTTTATTGACCCAGTCCCGCGAACTTCTCGACAAAGCCGATGTTCTCGACTCTGTTCTCGCGCTTTCATTAATTAAGTCACACCGGCTACGGGACGAGGAGCTGCCGTTTGCTTTCGAGAGGTCGCCGCCGTGTGCTTGAATGCAAGCAAGCGCGCGTGCTTCGAGTGCATTCACGCATTTTAACACCGATTGTCGCCCGCGTGTAAAAGCCTTTGGAAGGAAAGAGAAAGAAAGCGTACAAGGGTTAAGAAGAGGGCGGAGGCACGGTGGAAAGGAACAGAGACAAGAAGCACTCTGTCTCACCCCCCTTTTTCCATGAGAGACGACGTGGGCAAGCCGAGCTGGAAGAGAGTACGCAGACTTGGGATTTAGCGTACGACGGATCCTAAATGTATCACAGCAAACGCGCTTCTGTTCTAACAAATTGTCTCTTTTGCTCATTGCCAGCCATACAACTTGTCCATAACTGTACAACTCGCTTGGGGCAACTTTTCACTACAGCTCTTTACCCTTTCTGTTATGGTCTTTTTTTTTACACTTCTCCGTTTCTTGCTGCCGAGTAATTATCAGCTATCGACCCTTTCGCCATTCTCGTTCAAAAGATCAAAGAAAGCGATATGATAATGGGGAACAAGGCGAGCAACATATGTACGTTGGAGAAACGAGCGAAGTATTTTGCGATACTGATCGCATCACTTCTCGCGTACCGTTGCCGGCGAATGTGTTTATCCTTTATTTGCACGACGTGTTGACTTTGGGTCGGGCAATAATTTTAATCACGGCCTCCGGGGGGGGGGGGGCAGCTAGGGTGTCCCGTCCCCCAGATGCAAAAGTCGCCCCCGGCGACGTGGCTTTCCCGCGGACCAGAACTTTTAGCGTCATCGGTCGACCACGAAAACTGCTTCTCTTTGAATCCCCGCCATGGGGAGATGTGCTTTTTTAATTTATGCCTGGGGATTTGATAAAGCCTCCACGATTCTGAGGTAATGAAGACTTTAACAATCTTTTTTTCGTCTACCTGAGGCTAGTCGGGAAGTGCTTAGGGCGGGTTCAGATTGTTTCACAGATACCACAGATCCAGAAAGCAATGGTTTTATAATTGAAATATTAATACAGGGTGTATAGAAATCCTGCAGAGTTGTAGAGTGCCCTCTTTAGATTGATTCTATTACACTCGGCTGATAACGGTGTAACGTTTTGTTCGTTCTCTGCTCTTCCGAAAGAAGGAATCGATGCGTTAAACGACGAGGGGATAATTAATCGACAGCCAGGGCAATTCCGCCACAACGAGAAAGTTCGCGTTCACCGCGTTCGTTGCTATCACGGATCGATGAACGATCATTCTCCCTTTTTAAGATACAGGGAGATAGAGAGATAAAGTGCCACCCTTTCCCTCGAGGGGCACGAAACTGCATAAAGTGCGACTAGGGGAGTGCCCACCCTTGCTCCTTTACTCTCACCTTTCCGGAATGACACTTGGAGTGTTTGCGAGGAAGCACCTTTTCGCGACATCAGCACGTATCGCGGCTTCTCTTCTTCGCCGGTGGAATTTATCGATTGACGCCCTAACAGCCCTCGCGTGTCCTCACCCTCGCTACTTTTTGGCCCCTGTCTGCTGTTTCTCTCTTTGTCGTCTGGCTGCTCTTCTTGCTTCCTCTTCATCGTAGCGTATACGTGTCCTTTCTTTCATTCCCGATTATTGTTCGCTGAACACTGTGCTTCACATACGGACACTCTCATGTTATTGCTTCCTCGTTGTTTTGTAAAACTGTCGTACAAAGTATTTGTAGATTGAGCGAATCTGTAAAAATTCTTAATCATTGCATCTCACTTCTACTTCTCCCGTTGAAATTCGCTGTCCTTTTTGATTGTTCACTTTCCTCGAATCATCTTCGATTCGTGTAATTTACTACTTTTCTTTTTCATTTTCTGTTCTCTTCAATTTGTGGCAATCTGCTTGCCCTCCTTCTCCCTATTGCACTTTCCTCGTCTCTCCTCGACTCACCCTCAGTCGATCTTCCTAGTTTTCCTCCTTCATCCGCCCCCGGCGTAGGGGTGCGTTCGCACTAAACACTCGCATCCGTAGAACCGGGGGGGGGCTTGATAGAGGTTCTCTTATCCCACGGCGTTTTATTGCGCCTCCGACCGTCGAGTGGCAGGGAAAAACCACGTAATTCAATGACTCTGCCCTCTCCTGCAGATCTCATTTTAAACGCTACTGTTATTTTCATTGATATTATAAGACGTTGATACGTCGTTTTATAGCTATCTTTTTATATTTATTACAAACGGTATTCGTGATAAAGTAACATTTGATGCGGTACTACCGTTTCAATAATTAGTTGCGTAGTGGAACTGAGTACACCTGTATATGCGCTACAAAATCTTTTCATCTAAATAATGGAAATCCTGGAGGACGTTCACAAGAGTGTGCTTTATTGTAAGTCAGGTGTACATGTCGACGTACAATGAAATTTTATGTTCTCGGAAACAATGTCCATACAGATGTTGTTCTACGTTATCGTTACTACGTAGTCATCACCCTTTCAGGCGTGTCACCTATTACGCAGTTGCCTCGTCTAATTGTCTGACTTCTTGTTATGTAGAGAAATAAATGTAGCAGAGCAAAATGAGAATGAAGTAAACAAAAGGTGTAATTAACGATTGAAGTTGAAGCTGTACAGCCATTTACTAATGCAATACCCTATACAATCTTCGCATTTCGAATCGTTTAACTGCAATATTCTGTATGACACACATACGAAGTAATACGCATATATGTATTTATATACATCGTATAGCTTCTACGAAGGGATGTTGTGAATTCTGATCAGCTTCACCGTTCTCCGACACGTGTTCCATTTGTCCGCAGGCGAAACAAAAACGATCGCCACAATTATCCCGGATAACGGACCATTTTTGTCGTCGATCGTTCGGCATCTTGATTAAAACCGGCAAGAAATTGCCATTATACATAGATGGCCGACAGACGGTGCTCTTTGGTGCTTTCATCCGAGCTTCCACGCGCCACCCCAGCCACCTATCTGTATCTTTCATGTACCCTCATCTACCGATTCGTAATGTTCGTAAACGTCGAGGGCACTGGGCGATGTCCTTTTTGTAGACAATCTTCACGGTTTAATTAAGGAACTTGGGCAAGCGGATAAACTCGATGAATGGAGCAAGCGAGTCAACGTCGAGGGTGCGACGAACGGAGAAGGACAGAGTGGTTGGTAGCTCGGCGAAGCAACCGGCCGAGTGCCTGTGAAAGAGAGACAGAGCGACTGGGGGTGATAAAAGAAAGGGAGAGTCAAACGTCTCTGACTAGTCTAGCAGGGGTGAGATACACGAGAATGAGTATGGCCATTCCGACGTACCGTATCGCGTTTACATATGTACGTGTACGTTAAGGGTATTTCAGAGTTCAAGCTTAATAGTTAATCATTTGAGATAGCTAATGGAGTTTTGGTTCTTCGTAACTACTTCGTCCGAGACCCTCATAGAAGAATGAGTAAAACAGTTATATCTTTAGATGAGCTTCAATCTGTAAGATGCAACGGTAGGAATTGGCGGAGGATTATATTTGTAATAAAAGCTTGTGTTAATCTTTGTTTCATTTTTGAGTTATTAAACTTGAATACAAATGCGCTACAATAATAGAGTTCTGTCCCAGTGTACGTACGCGCGTCCAGCGGGGGTTGCGACGTTCCTCCGTATATACTCGGCATGAAGAGAGCCGGCTGCCACCCCCGTTTCGTTGTTGCGGCACGGAAAACAAATACGTTGCGACTCCGTTCGCGAAAGAGAGCGAGAAACGGAAGGAATGAAACGGGGCTGGGGGAGAAAAATTCAACACGTGCCGTTCTCCGCTCCGCGTTAGTTCTGTCCTATTCTTCTGCTTCGACCAAAAAAAAGCTCCTCGATGTTCCAAGCGTTGGAAGCGCACTCCGCGGAACCCTCGAGTGTTCGTTTCTTCTTCTTGCAGCCCTCCGGCCCGCACTGTTAGCCGACCCTCCCACTTGACTCGGTTGCTCGCGATTCAGAAGGAACTGTCGCACGGGGGTCTGGCGGGCAAGTTTGCGTTTGTAAAATCGACAGTTTCTCTCGTTTTTGATCTTTGGTTACAATGGATTAGAAGGCCCGCCGAGTGGCGGGTGCCTTTCGAGAGGCGAGTGCCTTGAACGATACGTTGCACGCAAGCGTCGGGGGTGCGCGTGTCGATGATTTAAAGTGCCGCTATCCGAAAGCGTAATGACGTCTCGGTTGCTTAATGACGACGGCCAGGAGGCGGCCTTTGATCTGCCCGCTTCTCGCAGAGAAAGGCCTTCGGCTCGTGTAATTGTTTTGGGTAAACTGAACGCAATGCTTTGATGCCGGTTCGCGCGACTTAAGCGTCGATTCAGAACGCGTCCCCGTTAACGAGGCAAATCCGCCAGAGTTTTCCCGCTTTACCGGCTCGCCGTGCCTTGTCGTTGAGAATCTGGATGAAATTGTTCGGAAGCGAGGCGAACGATGACAATAATGACTGGGGATCTCTTGGTTCCCCGTTTTCGCGAGAATATTGTTCGAGGAAATTGTACTCGAGGCAAAAGGGTTGTTGCGCTTTTATTTCTGTCGCTTTGAATCGGTGGTTTAGAGCAATGTCTGCATATCTGCATTTGAATTTAATCGTGGAAAAACGATGTTCAATATCGCAGACGTTACGTTTCTAATAAAGGTGGAAAAGTTACGCGAGTGACACTTAGAAGGACGTGGGTAAACATTCATATTTTTTCGAGTCCATCTCTTATGAGAGTCCTATAAGAACTGTGTAAATATTACTGTCCATGATTATGATGTATATTAATCGAGCTAGGTAAATAGTCCGCTCTCTTCTGTTGTTTTTACACGACATCGATTCTTGCGTTTTTCTCAAACAACGTGCATAAGTTGTGCTTTTTCAATATTTGCCGAGTCCACAGTTTTACTTCGTGCATGGGACCAAGCGGACTTCGAAAATATCTAAATTAATAAAATCTCTGAATAATAATAATAACTATAATCTCTGACTATACGAGGATGGTAGAGCATTCATAAGATTCTAAATATATTTTGTTTATTTCCAGCCTACGGCGGGGACCGGGGGCTAATGTCCAAGACGCCAGTGGATATTCCGCCCTTCACCATGCAGCTTTGAATGGGCACAAGTATGTTTCAGCAAATGAGAAATCCTCATTAGTTCATCAAATCTACTTGTTCTGCTCGAAGAACATTTCCTTTTATAATCTGCATAATTATTAATTAATATGATTCGTTTACAACTGTAACATAAGATTATCAATTATAAATTTACCAAATGCTCGATAATTCATGGACAGAGATGACATGACATATTGAATGAAGATAGTTGGAATGATAATAAATAGGGAAGAGATGCTCTCAGTCCGTTTTCTCATTAATGAGGCTTTGATTAGCGATTGATTGACGCCGCTTATATTCTGAAGATAATTCGGGAAAATGCTTTTATCTTCAGGGAGGTGGTAAAGTTATTGCTCCAATATGAGGCTTCCACTAACGTCGTCGACGCTAAAGGCTCTTCTCCGCTTCATTTGGCAGCTTGGGCGGGCGACGCTGAAATCGTGCGGTTAATTCTTACTCAAGGACCCTCGGTACCTAAAGTGAATCTTACGGTCAGTGAATCTATTCTTCTCTCCTTTTTCTTTTTAATTAAGGCGTCGTAGTGTAAAGTTTATTTGCTCATTCGTTAATCCATACTAGATCATTTCGTTTATTTTATTTTTTTCTATAAGAACCAAGAAGATACAGTTGAACCCCCCCCCCCCCCCCAAATTTCTTTTCCCTGTTTTACGTTCTTGTGTTACTATTCATTAAAAAAAAAGACACGATCCATTTTCGTTTACCTTTTGAAGCAAAATTCCTTCATGCCCTAAATCGAGATGGAGCAACCCCTTTAACTAAAAATACCGGCTCTGTATGACTGCAGACGAAGGACAACGAGACAGCGTTGCACTGTGCCGCACAATATGGACACACGGAAGTGGTGGCACAGCTGTTGCAGTACGGATGCGATCCCAGCATCCGCAACAGCCGGGGAGAATCCGCGCTGGATCTCGCCGCGCAATATGGCAGGTAAAATTGCGAGTAGGATTTTTTCTTTTTTCCCCCCTCACCGCTTTCCCCTATTTTTTGTTCTTTATCACATTTAAAGTACGCTCATAATTTCGCGACCGTTTACTTAACGCTTGTTTCCTCATAGTACGAGCAGTTTTAACCAATCGCTAGAAATCAAACTGTTTGCATTTAATCTATCGTTGGGTCTGAATAATCGACGATGCCGCTAATTGGCTTTGTGCTCCTTCTGTAGAATTAATTATCTTTTATAGATTGGAAACCGTGCAGTTGCTCGTTAGCACGTACCCAGAGTTGATCGTGCCGCTTCGGAATTCTTCCTCGTCGGTGATTTTCCCTCACACCCCGTTGCATCTGGCCTCGCGGAACGGTCACAGGTGAGTCCTCCCTACACAGCTATTTCTAGAAACATCCCCCTTCCTTGTTCAAATTCGAAAAACTTATCTAGTATACCAACAAATCGAATAATCGCAACGAAAATTGATCCTTACGATATTATTGGTTAGACTCAGTTCCAAGTATCGAATCGAATCGTAACCCATCCAATAACCAGCCACTGGGTCGTTCAGCAGTTCCAAGCCCTCTTTATTTAATCAAGCCGAGTCGATGATAGTCGCACCGGGTTTGATCAACACGCGAGGGCGGTAGCTCGCGCGTTTCCCGTGGCTGTCCATGAAATCTATTTTATATTGCATTGCGGGATCGGGATCGTTACTAGATTATTCATGATTCGTGGTACCCTGGCGAAGCTGGTGTACACGCTCGGCCACCGAGTGCGTACACGCGATGCACGATTAATTTGGGCATCCGCGTGTGCCAACGAAAGAAAGCTTGCCCGATTTTTCACCAGCCACGCGTTACATCGGTAAATAATGCTCTGTCAAGCGTGCCCAGTGCCTTCGTAAATAATGACGATTTTAAGAAAGAAAAGATAGATCGGTTGGCAGTGTATTTTCAGGGGTGATTTATTTCATTAAATCATGCCTTTTAATTTCAGCAGCTCCCTTGGCAAGCCTTGCCATTGTTTTACTCTTGATACGCCATTCAATTGTTATACCTTTCCTTTGTCGCTATTATTGCACCTCCATCTTACAAGCACCTGCAACCCCATATCAATCTATTAATAAATTCTTCGAAGGATCCACTCCTTGACTTCAGACCCTAAAGTACAAAAGAGCATCGTCCCAGAAATCATTCGCACCAGCTACCGCGTATTGCAGACCGAGAGTATTGTATCCCGGAATGAACTCGTTTCGAGCTAACCATAACGATGTCGAGCGATTTGCAGCGTTCCCCATTAGAGTCAATCAGGGAGCACCCGTGTTGCGTAATCCCGTCGAATACGATATGTACCATCCTCCGGCTGGCATGATCCGTCGCAACCCTCTCCTGGTTACACACGTCCTTTATTACCATCCTAGCGAATTGCTCTCTCGTCGGAGCCTTCGACCGAACGGATCCGCGGCTGTGCACCGACAGCTCTGCCCGTCCGGCTGCGTTGCTGACCGCCTCTCGATTAGGAGGATCGTATTAATCATTGCCTTCGAAACGTATCGACCTAGATCGGTCGGCGTGCACCATAGGCGCATAGCTGAATCGTGATTGCTCGGCCAGATCACACGCGCCACGTTTAATACCCCTTTACGCTCCAAAGTGTTTTCACGCTTCGATAAACCCGAAGTTCCTGCTTGGAATAGTAATAAAGTCCAGCTCGGGATATTAGAGGATAATCAGAATAAATGTTCGAAAGGTAAACATACGGCGCGGATATTTTCGACGAGGCTTGGCTTTTGGACACCGTAAATCGTCTGGCAGCGACAACGATTTATTTGATCGACAGACACGGATGTCAAAAATGCCGAACAGAGAATTGTGTAACGTTGAAACGTGTATCGTGAACGAGACGCGTTGTTCTCCATTGGGTTGTGCAATATCCCGTGTCGTAAACAAAAATGGTCATCCGAATATCAGCGAAAGGTTCGCGCCACGTTCGATCGATTTACTAGTATAATATTCGCACAGATAATTGGCGATTATTGTGCCGCGCGGCAAAAATGTTCAGTTAAATAAACGATATTGCAAACACCAATGTTCGTTATTTCATTAATTGAACCGTTCAATCGGATGATGCAAGATTAATCGGATAATCGGTTACACCGGTATACCGTACGGACTAAATAACGAAAATGAATTTCAACACGGATGCGAAACAATTTCTCGTACACGGCTGTTTGCACGTGTTCCATTTTATATACCTTCTCGCAAATATTTTGCACCGTATTCGAAAAACTCGCACGCGCTGGACCCGGTTTATTGTTTCCATTTCATCGTCGAACGCTCTGTTGATTTTAAGCGCTTGATCAAAAATTTGGTTTACTACTTTTACGGTAATAGGTACAATTATATTTCAACGAAAAAAGGAAAGAAGAGTAAAATTACTCGATAATCAATTACCCAATTTCTATCATTTAAAAACCACGCTAAATCTTCCGCCCCTTCAATGCCGTCCAACAACGGAGATACCGCAGTCACCGTTCGTTTTTACTATTCGCTCGCAAAACGTTCCGTTCCAGTGGATCGAATCGTATTTAACGCTTTGCTCGGCCAATTCATTCTCATTTAACATCGCGGCGCTACGTCCATAATCCGGCTGGTAAGCCTTTAAAATAATCGACGTTGTTGGACGACAGAACGACTGGAATGGGGGCACAACGTGGCTCAATCGAAAATCGCGGGTACGTCGCGATTGTGTATCGCCGCGAAACGATGGTCACATTGTAATCGGGTATAACGCCGGTTTTTCTATGCAGCCGGTAATCGTTTTAACCGGCGATCGCCGCTTATAACGCGATCGCGTCGCGATGCACGGTCCTATAAATGCATTTTCTGCAGCTACTCATGCGCTCCTCCCCAGCTCATGTTCATCCCTTCCTACCCTTCTGGTGAAAATTGTTCAATTTGTGCCCCTGCCACGCACCAGTCTCCATTCCGATTGTCCATCTAAATAGGTATCGCTATGGCAGGGATCAGAATGTGGCCAGAGACTTGTGTAATTCTTTCTTTTTTTCTATCGGTTATAAATTGATTGCTGCACCAACGATTGCAAGTTTGAATCAACTTGACATTAGCCAGGCTTTCGTCGTACAACTTCAACCCAAAAATGGTATGCATAGTCCGCCTCCTGCTCAACAGAATTTCGCACGATTCGATCGGATCCGGTCGCGCTGATTAGATTGCAAAATCTGTCCGGCCTCCGATGGACAATCTCCTCGGTCAAACAGCGGGACCGGTCCGCGTGTGTACGAGTATTTTGACTGTTTGGACAGGCGCGAAACTATGGTACCGCCAGCGCGCGGAACTTCATCGTACACGCATGCTAGTTTTCGGCGTTCGTGTACGCGCAGGAAGGCCAAAGTGTACACACGTAGCCAAACCACGTCGAAATGTATCTGGCTATTCGTTTGTGTACCGATGCACACTGCGATGATTGCGTTCACGCACGCGTTTCACGCGCTCGCCACGATATTTGGCGGATCCGTCGAATGCGCGGCCGGCCATAGGCAGAGAGTAAGGGAGAAAGAACCGTTGCGCGCGCGGCAAAGAGATAGACGGAACGCGGGGATCGGAAGGGGTGCGATGGAAGCGCGGGAACGGGGTTCGGGTAATGTCTATTATCGGATTCAATATCGGTGCTCTCGGTAAGCCAGTATACAAATACCCCTATGGCACGGTAATAACAACATAGGTGCACGTGAATCCGTTTCCCAGCCGCGAATCCTATATGCGACGGATGGCTGCGGTCGCTGCAGTCGGTGCACGGCCGGCCGCTAGATGCAAAACGAAATCTGGGCTTCGTAGTACACGGGATCGCACTAAATGGGAAACCGACTGCGAGCGGACCGCTTTCAGCCTGTTTCGGTGATCCGCGGACCCACGAGAAGCGTTCCTCAATGAGTCTGATCCTTTCGCGACGATGAACGGGAAATTTCAATGGTCGACGATGGATGCTTGGCGAAAGGAAAATGGGGGAACGCTTTGTGGGATCAGGGTGGAATCGGTTAAGCAAGAGAGACTCGATTGTTGATTGCAGAGCGGTGGTGGAGGTGCTCCTCGCGGCAGGCGTCGATGTGAACACGAGGACGTCCGCGGGAACCGCGATGCACGAGGCGGCACTCTGCGGCAAGATGGAAGTGGTTCGTGCCCTCTTGGACCGAGGCGTTGACCTGGCCATCCGAGACTCGCGACAGAACACGGTGCTCGATCTTCTAGGGCAGTTCCCGCCGCACGTCACTCAGGACATCACCGCAGTGATAAAAAGTATATTATTTTTGTTGTACTTACATTTCTATTGCACGCAAATAATTGTTTGAACACTCGTTCGCCTGAAAGATCCTTCAATGGAGCATTGATTGTCAGACTGCTAAAGAAAATCCGTGCAAAGGTTTATACGGATTGATTAAATTACAGGGAATTGAGCTTAGCGATCGAAGAGTGATGTGTATTAGATACGTATTCGTTAATTCAGTGCGCAGATACTTAGCAATTTTGTGATCTCGTGAGGTCAACTGGAAGTATTGGATCGATGGTAATCAACTTGATTAGACAATCAGTAGCTTGATTCATTGATCGATGCTCGAAACTCGTGCATCGAAGAAAATTATAGCGATGATTTGATTTGGATTGATTTTGACATTACTCAAAATTAAGCTGGCCATTGACTGTACAATTTAACCCTACCTATTTCGAGTCTTATTGAATGAACGTAAACCTGCTGTAAAACCGAGCATGATTCACGGGTTCAACTTTGGGTGCAGGGCATAGATCTTCCTCTGGCGTGGAGAGCGATGCGGACAGCGAGAATTTGCCACCAATTCCGGTCCAAGGGAACGATTCATTGGGCAGCCCTTACGAGAACGTTCGGCCAGGGGACGATCTTTCCCCGGCGGAAGGGACGTCGCCCACTCAGTGGCAGTTCTATCATAAGCCTCGAGACGACGATCGCCGTGTTTCCGGCACTTCCGTTATGTCTTTGTGAGTATCTTTTTCCCTTCTTTCCACACTGAACTTGTGCCCGCTGTCGCTTGCGATATGTTCCTTCTATTCTCGATCCCTCTCGAACACGGGTTGTACAACTTTGCGACTATACCCGCGTTGCGATGCATTGGATTTTGTTATTGAAGCAACAGGATGTATTTGCTCTGTTTTGTTTTTTCAATTGATACGCATTTAAGATCGCATCAGTGAATTCGAATGGAATTTGATCAAGTTTGATTCGCACACATTCGTAATTTCATCGGCTTTAATTACTGTCTACTATTCTTGAAACGAATATTTCTAAAAAATAATGAAAAATCGAGCTTACCTGGCCAATATCTACGCAAACGGAACAGAACTGTAACAATAACACGGCCACGTTTCACCGAGGCGGAACAGGCGGCAAGCGTTCGATCCGATCCGGGAACGCATCGGTAAACGCCACTCGCGATTCCTCGCAACGATTGCGCGAGAGAAAAAAACTTCAGCGGTGCAGCAAGAACAAAAGAAATCAGAGCAGAGAAACGTACAATCCCGCTCAGCCGGCTTGCTCCAGCCGTATTTCTGCTCATCCGGCGTCATCTTGGTTGCATAGAAAAGAATATCGCGTCGGTGCATCGGACAAGAGTCGCGGAGGCCGTTAATATTTTCTAGAAAGAGCGTGTATATAAATATAGCGTAGTTGAGCACGTAACCGTGACGGCTTTAATATAGGAGATGTCGGGGAAACAAAAGCATAGACCCGTGGACCGGGCACGCGGAGTGAATGAGCGAGTGGCGAGTGTTCGGATGATGGTTAGCGGCGTCGTTGGTACCGTTTTGGTATAGCTACCGATGCCAGGCTGCACCGGCAGCCCACCGTGTACAACGGGGAGGGCGGAGGCGGCAAGGTTCTCGGACCGAAAAGGGAAGCTGAAAGCGGAGGCGGAGGAGAAGAGGTTGGCGGAGGTGGCGCGGCCGCGTGTAGCCCCAGCGCGTTAAGCACCGCTTGGCTTGGTTTAATTTTCCTGATGTAGGCAGGCGATGGTGAGTCCGACCGCCTCGTTCACCACCCCTGGGTCACCCCTGCCGTATCACCCCATTGGTACTCTCCCTCGCTCGTTCTCTCTTTTCGCCACTGGCAGTGCGCGACCCGGCTGATCCAAGCGGACGGAGAAAGAGGACCGAGGCGGACCGTGCGATCCCCGGCAGAGGGAAAAAGTGAGAGACGGTGAAACGACGGAAAAGAAAGACGGACGGACGAGAGAACCCCGGTTGAGAAAGAGAAAGAGAGGCGACGTGGGCTTTCCGCGCCTCCATCGTCAATGTTTGACGTCGGTAGCCGTGGCTCGTCCGCCTCGAGATGAATCCATCACGTTAAACAATGTAAATGTTAGCCCGTCTCAGCATAAAACTAATAACCATTGCTCTCTCCCTCGTCCTATGGGCATGGCCTCGAGCCGCGGTTCGCCGGCTCCTCCTCATTCATTCACCTCTGCCTCCGCTTGTTTCCACGCTGTTCCTCTACCGCTTGCTCCTCGTGCTTCTCTCCCTCTGTTCCTCCGCGTTTGACTCCGACCTCTGGCTACGTAGCCTCATTAAAAAGTCTGCGTCTGAACTTACGCATTGTTGTGGGGGGGAGACGATGATACTCGGACTATAGACTCCGCGTGCCATTCTTTGGCTTGACCGATGAACGAGTTTCCGGCGGGAGTTTTTCTAGACGGCGTCTAGTACGCTTAATTGTTGGCGATTACTGGCCCGCCAACTGAACGAGGCAGCGCTGAAAGGGACGGTTTCTTTAAGGAAAGTGGTTGAGAGGGTGGGACGGTTTTGTTATCGTCGTTATCGTAATGTATTTTAAGGTAGGATATGTCAGCGGTATCAAGATGCGGCATTGCTATGGGTATTATTGGGTACTGGGTGGGAATGCACGATGCAAATGCCACTCCGAAACGGCAAGAAAAATATGGATGTAATTGCCACGCTGCTACGCTCCTCTGCTCTGTGTTTGCTTCGCTTTTCAATACGCGACGGTAGACGGAGATCGCTGGAAATCGCGTAAAATCTGACTACACTTGATTGGGTTGCGAATTTCAGTGAAGACGAGCAGAACGGGAGACCGGTGAACGGAGTACGGATGACCCTCCGGCAGACAGAGGACTCCGACCCCAGTTCCGTCTTCGACAGCGTCTTTATGTCTGTGTCCGACACTCTGAACTCGATAAATACTCTCGCGAGTTCCGATCAAACCCCCGACGACAAACCGCACAACACTATCATCAACAGTATATCATTAGCACTGTTCGACACTACAGGGTAATAACATGCAAACATTCCACTACATTGTAGCAGCGCTTTCGCTTCTTGCTCACTGGAGTTAACGCCCTCGCTAATTGGTTCAAAGGATCTCCCAGATATTAGTAGTCAAGTCCATTTGAACTTCCAGTGTTCATTATTCAAAGCGCTACTACTCTTTGCCTAAGCCTCACCGATCTGTCGTACACAAACAATTATGAAACGAAAGACATTTAAAAAGAGAATAGAGTTCGCTGAACCACAAGCGAACCATTAGCAATTGCAAGTTGATCGTGAATCGGTCCCGGTGAGACGTTCAGTTTGGTTGCGCAGGGGTTCCGACAGCGGATTGTACCAAACGCCACCGATACCTCGCGGAACAACGGAGGGTAGCTTCGTGTCGGAGGATCTGTCCTTGACATTACCCACGGGATACGGGGGTGGCAGGGAGTCGGACCAATTGAGCGTTTCGTCGTCCTCGAGCGTCGGTGGACCGAGCCCACGGGACCGGCGTTGTTTGCCCAACGATACCAACGCCGCCGGGATTTACTTGCCAATGGCACCCTTGTCCAGTTCTCTCCACAGCCCCGCCTCCAACAGTAAAGTCTCGGTAAGAATATACACCCCTGGTTCCCTTTTCACCTCGAGCTCTCGTCTCTTACTTTCCGATGAAGGGTTGTACGAGGGTCTCGAGAAGTACGCTCGTTTGAAGGGAAACTTTTTAGCGTTGTAATTGATTCGCTGGATAGTATCGCAAAGCTTTAAACTATTACGTGCTGTTCAGTTAGATAAAGGAGAGATTTCTGTATTTAGAATTTTTCTTAACTTAGTTTTTTATCAACTCATTATTTGAAAGTTTATTAACTCCATTGTTACTAATGGGATCACGATTATTTTTACTTAAATACTCTTCTCTTTCTACCTTGTCCCCTCGTTCGAGATTGGCACTTTTTTCAGCACCGAAGAACTGTACCGTGCAACGCGGCAATGAATCATCTCTGCGCCTTACAGTTCGTTAACGTGGACAAATTGATGGCAAGTTAATTGGCCCGACAGCTTGTCGCTGGCTACGTTTTTCCTTCGAACGAGACAGCTTCGTGAAGCTGCTTTGTCGAATATTATCTTCGGAAGATGTCCAATGATTGGACACTGCCGTTAATCGAACTTTAATCTCATCGAACTATGTTTCTTTTAATAGAGAGAACTCTCCATTTCTTTTCATTGCCCGCCTCAATTCTTGATCACTATTGCATTGTTTATTTCCTTTCAACATTGGTTATCGACGTGGCATTGTCTCTCTATAAATATCGATCGAAGTCTAATTCCCTCGCGGCGTATAAGGTGTTAATGAGATCGCGTGTAAAAAAACCTGGCACGCTTCGTGACATTCCAGCCAACGCCACCGAAGAAACCGCCCAGACGAAACCTGTCCGTCTCTCCGACCCATCTGCAGACCCAGATGTCCTTGTCGGCGGATTGTTCTCTGGGCCCGAGCAACTACGAGTATCTCTTCATGGCTCGTAGCGGCGCCCGCAGCCATATCGACCTGGAACAGCTACAAAAACGCCGAGAACAGTTGCGCCACGTAACGAGGAGCGTGGACCAATACGTCGAGATGAAGTCCCGCGTGCCGGACGGTGAGGAGAGACGCGAGAACAACGTGGAACCAGTTGCCATCACCTCCATATACGAGAACAGACCGATCAAGATGTTGAATCCACGGCGAAAGTTGCGAAGGCACGCGTTCGATAACTACGAGCCGGAGAGCAGCAGTCCGTGCGCGGACAAATCGCCGTGCAGCGAGAACGACTCGTTCGTCCAGGAGCAGACGTTCGTGTCGAACGCTTTCATCACGTTAAAGTCTTCCCATGAGAGTCTTCTGGACGAGAAGCGCGACGTCACCGATGGCCACTCCACGCCGGAAGGCCGCGAGGCGACCGACAAACGCTTGAAACGGGTGCAGATGATGTTGCCAACCAGTCCCACGCATTACGCCCAGCCGCCGACACCTGATCATCCGCCACCGTCTGCCATGCAGGCCGAGAAGTCGATTCACGAACGAATACGACCGCTCAGTCAGGTGAGTCTTATCTCGTGTCATATTTATTCCTTCTTCAGCCGCGTCAACAACGTCATCCTAGCTTCCGATTGGCGCGCGAAGGGTGCACGATACACAATTGCACACGCACAGTAGATCTAAGCGGACTGACGCGATGCAGACGTCCTCGAGATTCGTCACACGTCCTCCACCCAAGCATACAACTCCCGGGCGTTCAATTTTGCACCCTCGACTGCGCTTGAGGATTCCTCGTACGTGTTTCAGCTACCCTGTCGCTCATATCGAATCGTCGAACGACCCTACCAAACGTATCTAGTCGCGAAAGTACTGGTCCATAAAGTCTCGTCCAGAGCTGTCTCATGTTCGGAATAAATTTGTTAATCTGTGGTATTTACAAACCGTTCTATAATCGCTACCATTTAATACTACTTATTGGAAAAATCTCATCGAGTCGCTGGAATGCCTTTTACCGAGACTGTATCTTGATCCCTCGATTTGGACAGTAGATAAGCAGTCAGCGAGATGCTTTAGCAGGTTACGTTTAATATACAAGCCGCGTTTGATCTGTGATGCGATTTGCAAGGAGGCCGAGTTCTCTCTCCGTCGCACTGTGAGCCCTGTGTCGCTCGTTTCCCGCCGTTTGCCGCATCATCCTGTGATCGTTCTGCTGTGAGACTGACGACGTTCGCTTCCGATCCGCTGCGAATGGATATCCATAACATACACGGTGCCGGCTGCGCCTTCCATCTTCCACCCTCTACGGGCCGCCAGCTCGCGAACTGCAAGCTCGTATCCTTCCACCTAACGCGCGATGAACCCTCTGACTTCATGACTCGACGTCTTCCAGCTGCTTCTTCAACGATCCTCTCTTCCCTACCTTGTTACTTCCTTACCGTTGGGCGCTATACGCGTTCCGCAATCCGTGTCTTTCAGCGGTTATACACGCTTCACGAAATATCGTGCAACGAATGCGCCCCTCAGCGCGAAGCCCGAGATGAAGGCAAGACGCTTTGGACGGAGCGTGTATACGCGTGCCTCCGTTTCCAGTGGATCGTGTAAGTAGCTAGTGCTCGGGAATATTTCGAGAAATTTGGACACTCGGTCCCCTGTGCGAATGTTTGCGAAAGAGCACGGATTAATTCGTGTAAAGTTGTCCTTTCATGTCAGTGTTATTTGACTTCTTTATTGCATTTGTACTCGTAAAGAAAGGAAAGCAGCTTGTTAGACTTCCGCGTGCAACGCGGGGAAACGAAGGTGCAGGATGCAATTTCGTTGAGCCGGATGTCTGTATGTGTACAGATCTGGCAATCTAGCGGGACAGTAATTGGCAAATCACCGGTCGCGACCCGGTGATAACGAGTCAACCTCGATTTCGATTGACGCATGTAAATCTCATCAACCTGGGACGGAACACCGGCGGTGTTTCGACACAATTTAGTCGTCTCCTCGAACGTTACATCGGCAACTATCGGGAACTATCTGTCGGTGAAACATTTACCCCTTTCGCTACCTCGGTTTTTCATTTAAATCGAGATACGTTCGTTTGGTCAGTCACAACTTTATTGCGGTATTTGATTCCTTTGGAAAATTCGAAGTCATCGATCTTTATAGTTTCGCCCCACCCCCTTCCCCCCGCGATCTCTCCACTCCCTCGGAAGGAAATATAAAAAAATTGACATTCAGCGTGTCAGCGAGCGAATGTCGGCACTCGGGTTCGATTCAAATCGACGGTGAATGCGATTCCACGACGGGATCGCGGGAGAGTCGAGGAAGATCCGGCAAAAGAGGAAGCGAGGCGGCGCGTAAGGAGCGATGCGAAGGAAACGGAGGTAGAGGAACTGCTCACGGCTGGTTGCTCCGCACCCGTCAACTTCCGCGGATCCAGCAGAGCGGCAGAATGCAAGACGCCGACACCCTTTGAATAATGAAGCCCTCGGCTTCTATGCCTGTCTGACTTCTCGCGAACGGTCGGTCTCTCCTTACACACCGCGACCAGAGAGATCCACGAATTTGTAGCGACGCTTTCCTCTTGTACCGTGTACGTACCTATATACGTACCACGGGAGATGAGACCGCCCCGTCGACTCCACTGGCGTCAAATTTTAATTGCTCTAAAACCGACGTTTCGCGTCTCGGCGACATCTTATCTCGCTTTCGTTTATCCTTTGACTTTCTTCGCGGATCATCTGTAGCCCATAATTACACGTCTCTCTCTCTCTCTCTCTCTTTCCCTCTGTAAAACGATATCTGTGAATGAAGTTTTTGGTTATATACTATTAATAATTGTCATGATCGTCCTCACGTTCAACATTCATCGAGAACAATTAATTCACGTGAAATGACGACCGTGCACCTTTGTTTGGTAAATCGAAATTTTAATAATACCTTGTACGTTGCCTGCTTTAATTCGCGGATCCGAGGCTGGGGTGAAAATAAATCCCGCCAGAGATTTATTCGTGCGATTCATGCTTTATAAAGTTTATTTTGTATAATCGCATCGGGCGATCCGTCCCAATGGATTTTTATCGGATCGAAATCGTTTTCGACGGTTGCGCGATACGAGCGGGATGAATTCCGGTGTCGCTCGTAATCGTTACCGCGTGAAACGTTATATTTGATCCGTGTTTTCTAGTAATTCGAGCAGGTATTACCATCGAATAATAGCCCCGTTCGCACGAGATATATTATTAAAACGATGCTGGACATGTTCAGAGCAACCCTAATGGTTTATGCACGCTTTACCTTATCAGGAACGGTCGTTCAAGAAGGCATGAGCAAACAAAAATTCATGTACCTACCCGGGGTGTGTTACGGTGTTGGCAGGTATACAAACGAAGGTCCCGCGACATGGAAACGGAAACCGACGAGGATTTATTGCAGTTTCCGGCCAGCGGTTCCCTGGACGCCAGCAGCGGATCGTTATCGAGCGTGTCTCTGTCCGACAAGAGCATGTCGACGGACAACGTGGAGGAATACTTCGGGGATGTGCCGTTCGCAGGTAAACAGCAACGCACGCTTGGCTGCACCGCATGACGCTTCTTTCTGCCCACGTGTACATGCATAATCGTTGTGTTACGTCTTTGTTTCTTCTTATTTTGACCGTCCGCCTGACAACGGCAATCGTCATCCCCGAACGATGCCAGTGAAAATTCACGAAACGAATTATAAGCATAGAAATATCATACATGTGGGAATCTTCCGAATCTTATCTAAGAAGAAATGACCAGATCTCCAACTAACAAAAAATGTAAAGCACATGAAATTTACTTTTTGTGGGATCAATCATTCGTAAACAGAAGAGGTTTGCCTACTAACAATCCCTCCAAGAATAAAAAGCAAACGAAAAAGTAAAAGAAATTCTCAAGGACCAACGAGAACCTTGAGTCTAATTAATATAAGACGCGTCGAACGACATGCTTGGCTGTCGTTTCTTCGGCGTTAGTCTCTCTATGAGAGTAAAATGTGTGGACTCGGAGGAATCAGCTGTGCTACGTCGACAGGCTAATAATACTTTTTGTCACCGAATTTCAATCTCTGCGAGATCAAACACGTGTCACGCGAGCGGAAGTTCGCTCATGGAATGAACCAACCACGCTAACCGTGTCCCATTTTGAGATTAACTCTCTTTTATTCCGTGATTTCGCGGAATCCAATTAGTACGCGAAGCCTTCATCTTTTCCGGTTGCAACGCTCGCCAATACGGGGAGAAGAGACACGATCGATAGCGTAGAAAAAGCTACATTCATTTGCAATATGCTACGATTAGTGTTCGAATAGTTCCTTAGTTTTCCTATATTTTTTTTTTTTTAGTTATTTAACTGTGATGTGTACACATGTTTATGCAGGGTGTTTCGATGAGTGATTTTTGGATTTGGAAGCGTGGAATATTCACTGGAAGGGGGTGAATATTTTTTTGTATACGTGAAATCGACAATTGATCTTTTACCTTCGTATTGTGAGTGCTTTAATCCTTTTCGTAGATTCTGATATAAACGCAGAATATCGTTATTGCTCGAATATGACCAATTTTTTGACATTTCATTCGCGAAATACGTTCTAAGCAATGCCGTTCTATTTCAATCGATGTTAGCAAATTGATTGTGCTATAGAAATTTGCATTTTGCTTTCAAGGAATTTATTGGTCAAACTACAGCAAGCTAATCATTTGCCAGATGTGCTTGCCTAAAAAATATGGACATAGAGAGGTTCCGTTGCAGCGAAGTTTAGGACACTATGTCATAATAAATATTTCTAGTAGATACTACATGCTTCCAAAAAGATTCGTCGCGCGCATATTATGTACAATGTACATGATATATTTGTATAAAAAAATTTATAGTGGTTATTATATCGAATGTTCTATTGATTGTTTTCCTTGAATATTATATAGATATGCTTTATTTCCTATACATTTATCGATTCCCAGATATATTAGATTAATCTGACGTGTAAATACAATGCCCTTTTGGAACAGGTGCCGATGTATCATAGAAATACTGCTTTCAAATATTAAATAGTGGTTTAACTTAATATACGTCCTATAGATCGTACGTATACATTGTAGTGGTCATATGTCTTCCATTTTCCTTTCAATTTCACGTTGCGAAACGTATGTACTCTTGACAAGAAAGTTGAAGTAGCACGTGAGATTCAGTTGCCGCAAGAAATATGCGATAACTATACAATATATTTGAAGAGGGTCCTGAACGCCTATGATATTTCAGTTTCAATTTCTTCAAATGGAAAAAGCAATATCGTCGTTGTAGCTCGTAGACATATTCATTAGTAAGTGAAATTATTCCTTCGACAAATGGGTGTTGTTATGGGTGCAATAGCTGATTAGAAATATTACACACATTAAGTAGAAAATCGAGGATAGCTTTCTTTTCCATGTTGGTGCTTAATTCTTTTTATTAATACGAAAATAAAATATACTGCCCAGTTATAAAATTTCAAGGTATGTCCACTTCAACGTCCATACACTTAGATATTTTTAGAAAGTAGTTTCAACTATAAAGTTACTTCCTGCATTAAACTTAGAGAATATTTATTATCATATACACCTGGTAATAAGTATGTGAAATATTTTCCCCGCTGTTGAACCGAGAACGAAAGCTATCCACGATCGCAAATGGCGCTCCTTGTACGATTTGAGCATTTAGATTAAGCACTTGAATTTCGTTACACAGAATTCTATACTTTGGCATATACATACACGTATAGCTTATTTTGTGATTGATTTTTACATTTTAGTTTCTATTCAACGCTTTCGTCTATATAGTTATCTATAATTGTAAACGTTAGGGGAGCATCCTCTGGATAACAATAGGAGGATATAATTAGATTACACAATAGGCGTAGAACGGTACACTTATTAGAAGTACGTAAAACCTACCTATACAATTATAGTGCGTTATATCGATATCGTTGGTGTGCTATAATAAACGTTCAGCTGTTGTGTATGCGACGTCTTTGGATTATTTTCTTTTTATCGCTTTCGTAAATGTGAATACCGTTTGTCTGCGATTTGGCGAGATCTGCTGGACGATGCGTATGCCGAGTGGCGGTAGGATAATTAGGAGAGTGAGAGCATGAACGCTTTGCCTAGCCATCGACTCGCGGACGAACAGTATTTGCGTCCGTGGACCATTTGTCACGCTGCCCGTACTTGGCTCCCCATTTTTCTTTTTTTTTTGTCCGCGACCATTTCCGCGGATAAGCTTGCTTTTCTAATTCTTGAAAGTCCCTCGTCTTACTGAAAGCTAATCAAAATGATGCGCTGGTACAAAATCCGAGTGAACTGCCTCGCGGAGCAGCTGGAGCGATTTAACTTTCCGCCCCAATAGGGTTTTTAGTTTTCCGTTTCTTTTCTGTTTTATTTATCGTCCAGGCGGACAACGGCCCAGTGTGTGTCAAGGCTTTTGAGATGTACAAGTCCTGGCGATGTGTTGCGTTTTTGCTGTGATTTATTATTATTACTATTGTGCAAATGGAATTGCATGCGAATGTAACAAATTATGAACGAGATTGCGTACGATCATTCCTTGACTTTTCGACCTCGAGTGTAACAAAAAGCTAATCGTGCAAATGGAAGTGATCTTTGATCGTTTGATCAGTTTCGTTTGTTTTTTTTAGTGTATGTTTCAGGTGGTCCACGGTAAGTCACCAATTTTCGTATAAATAATTATTTCCATTTTTCTACTTTTAATTGTCACGTCCATCTTTTATGTATTCACTATTATTACACGTACATTTTGTAAATACTATGAGGTATTCATTTCCATTGAACATTTTCGTACCATAATTTCCGCTGAACGAGCTAGAATGAAACGTTAAGTTTATCTATGAACAGTAAAACTATCCAACTAACTAAACTATCCAAGGATTTATCATTACGCTTGTTCGCATTGCATACTCATTATTGCCGTTTTTATCACTGACTCGATAGTTATGCAATTACGATTGCCACACTCGGATCGTACTAAGTTTATCGCAAAATTCTACCCTTTCACTATTCACGCTACATTCCGTCATACTTTCTCTCATATTATGATAAGACTGGCACGATACAAACAAAGAAACAGAGGGTCTACAAATAAACTCTCTGAATTAAATCTTCGTTAACAGACTAAGCAGTTTCGAACGACGAGTCGACGTCTCTATAAATAAAATCCCTGACAAATTTTCCTGCTTTCTCCGTCTATTGTGCAACGCAATGGCGCGGAGTTGCGCTCGTGCAGAGGGGGATGCGTTCCCCTATGCACGCGTGACAAGAGAACGCATGCAATGTTGTAATCTAATTGTACTCGTCGCTTTCTGAGCGATGAACAAGTGAAAAGTGGAGCAAGGTGAGATTCAGTCAACGACACGCGTACATTTATATTATTAGCCTCTTAATTATTTTCATCCGCGTGTGCCCGTTTACGTGTTGCACAATGCCATATTGCGCCCCAAAGGTCGAAACGTTCCAGCGAATATGAAAAAGTTGTCTGCGGCAAGCATTGACATCTGTACAAAGGGAATCCGTTGTCATGTTTAACAAACGATGCCGAAGCTGGAAAATAATTTTTCTTTTTTTTAAATAGCTGTATCTCTGTGGAAAGTTGGACTTGATTGCAAATGAGTTGATGATAAGGTGGATGACTCCAAGGTCGCGTCACACTGCACTTTGATAAGATTAATTCCGCTCCTCATATCTTAATTGCTTCTTTCTGAAATGCAATATTGATCAATTTCATTTCGAGTTATTTGTTTGCCTTGGAGAAAAGTTTTGGGAAACCATTTCTTATCGTCCCACCAAGGGGTGTAATTTAGACAAATTTAATTTTTCTTTAATTAAAGTAGTTTCGTAATTGGATGGAGCACGGTTGCATTCGACTACAAGCGTTAGTTGAAGGTAGTAACCAGAAAAAACTACCAGTTTGTACGCCAACAACGCGATATCTGCAGATAGGCAACGTGTCGTGCTAAATCAACAGACGGGCTAGCCTTATCGACGCTGTGAGTTATTCGTTTTTACAGATAAGTGCACGAGCGTTCGTCTACTACGCTCTTTGGTCCGCTATCGAGCGCCCAGAGTGCCACGTTTGTCGTAGGTTGGGAATTTTCGATAATAACCACTTTTATCTACGTGAAGTGCGATTACAAAATATGTACTTCGTCTGAAGAACTTCTTTGGTACATGGTAGACTTATTATTCCTTGCAACAATTTAGCATAAACAATTTTTGCATAAAAAGCAAGAGCCAGTCTGGAAAATGATAGACTTATCAGTGTCTTATCAGTGTTTATCACTTCAGCCATTCTCAGCAATTTTTCTCACCACCTTTCGATAAATCAGAATACTGTTTCGACATTCAGAAAGTCAGAACCATTTTTCCATTGTGTTCAGTCCCTTCGGATTAATGTTTCTTTTTTTGGCCATCTTGATGAGAAAAATTTGTCTTTGTAAACTAGTATAAGGAGATGACAAAAGGCTGGTCACATCTATTTGGCAATTCTGCTCTGTGAAAAAATACGAGTTTCGCCGAACGACATGTTGCAACCTAGGGAACAGGAATTTGTTTCCAATGGGATAGTTAACTTCTCATTGTGCTTCGTTTATGACCGTGACGGAAAGTGCGCGCGCTTTACGTCAACCGGAAGAACGTGGAAATTCGTGCTCGAAATTGACAATCGTTATATCCTCTACCTTCCCTGACTTTTTCATTAAGATACCATAATCATCAGGTTTGCTTAATTGTTTTGCACGTTTCAGCCTGAATTACTTGAATTTTTGCGATAATTAGTAATATACTTCTTAGAGTTATTTCTTCAGAAATATTACTCATTCTTGAACTTATTCTAGAGTATAAATACACACTGAATAGCCTAGTAACTACTAGCTAAGATCGTCTTCGAAAGCTATTCTTTTTGCATACCTAACTTCGAAGACTGTGTTTCTAGTAGTTTGTCGCCGTCAGTGGCGATTTGCACTGGTTCACATTCGAAACGTGTGCTCCTCTAACTTCTAATAAGCTTAAAACAAAAGTTATCTTCCTTCTACGAGTGACTCCGAAACTCGGACCAAGGTCCGACTGCTTTTCGCCCGCGCATCGGGGAAAGAATTGTTAATTGCCAGACGGAAACTCGTTGGGAAAATGAATTCTGGATGGCAGCGATAAACGCGCCGTTCCCAGGCGGGTAATCGCGACTCGGCCCACTTATCACGCCAATTACGAGAATGCTCGAATTATCTGCGAGCTGGGTGCTTCGTCGAACGCGAGAAAAAGCCGATGGAAACAGTCGTCGGTGCCGTCGAAAGAACGCAACGACGATATATCCGCGTGACTCATGCACACCGTGGCTTATGCATTCCTCTGCGATGTCATAATCTTGCTCTCGCGCGAACTTCTGCCGCTCCGTGGGGAAACCGTTCGACACGTTCATGCTCCTACCGTCCGATCGGTCCTATCTTGTCTTTACAAATGGACAGAAAAAAAAAACTGTGTCACTTATCTATTTTCAGTTGCGCCGAAGGTTGCGAGAAAAAAATGGGGGAATCTATATGGGATTCCAAGTTGAAGCTTCTGCTCGATACATTTTTGTTTGATCGTCGAACGTGGGGCATTGTTGGGGGTGGTTGAAAATTATTTAAACACTGTACTGTTCATTATCAAAGGAGAAAGGAAGACATCTGCATATCTCTTCATAAACAGTTGATTATACAATTTCCAGTCGTGCCACATTAAATTAGGCTCTCAGCAGAATTACCCGAGTTCCCAAACGCAGCACGACAGAACAAGTCGCAATTCTCGTCATCATAAAGTTAAATCAGAATTACGCCCCTCTACGTACGCACGTCCGAGTCGTAGGTCTTCATAATCCTCCGTTCCGGAGACATTAACGCCCGCAACGACGATGGATCGTAATTCCGCTAAGATCGACGAACGTGTTCTAAGGAAAATTGCCGGAACACAAAGCGGGCGTTAACCGCTGCGCAAAGAATGTCCCCGTTTGCCTATTTAGCGTAATTACTGGTTGCTCACGCCCGTCTATTGATTCTAAACGGAAGCAAGCGGCATCTTCGACCGTGTCTGCTCGCACGCGCGACGCATTTTAATGGAAGTCGTACCGTTTCGCTCGCGACTGGATGGATTAGTCATGACCTCCGAGAAGTTTCCCAGAAAGCTAGACTAACGAACCCGTCGGCGATTCTTCGCGACGTCTGACGTGTACGGCGAGTCATGCCTCCTGTAAAATCTGTTTGCTCGCCAAATGGTGTTGGGAAACAAAGTTCGATGATCGGGGCAGTTACGATGTTGCCCGATAATGGGAACGATGTCCTATGGCTTTCGTTTTAAGGTCGTTGACCCCTCGCGGCAGGTGAATTTCATTGTCTCTGCAATTCTACTTGCTGTTCCGAATTCCTCGCGAAGATTGTATTGTAAAATTGCTGGATATTGCCGGGATAAGCAAACATATATCGAGATAGATATTTAATTTTGTTTTTGGTCAAATTGGGAAAAGTATACTTGTTGCGATTCGTATTTCTCGGCAACGAAATAACTTGTGAGTCATGAATCTCTTTCTTTTAACATGAACAGCGCTTTCATTCTACTTTGTTATCTCCCTTTGACAGCTCACAGACCGCGTGCAACCAGTTTTTGACCACTAAATAGGCTGACTCACACAATCGAAACGACCAATAGCTCTGGAATGCTTGAAAACACAAATCGAAACCGGACGATCTTGCATTTCCGTATGAATATCACAAATACCTAATATAGAAAAGAAGCAATACAGTCTCGAATTGAAACGAAAATGTATATAATTCGCATTGGAAAAAAGTGCAATTCGCTCAAGTCCAACAATTTTGCACGTATCTTCGAAGCCAACGCGAGGATGCGTTTGGAGATTGCATCCTTCGTCATGATCTCGCAATCTCAACGTTAGCCCACGTTGCACGTGATGCTCTTCGAGTGTAAGGCAATTACATAGCACGTAAATCGGTGAACACGTGTAACATGCAGCTTGAAAAACGTGTCGTCTATTCATTATCATGACAATGATCGACTCTGGTCAACCGAAAGGAACCATCACCATATGCATGCGCACTCCACGCGAACGCGAATTCATTGTCGCCGCATTGTTCCATTGAATTCTTTCTCAGGGTCGACCGCACGCTTTTGGGAACCTGGAACTTTGCTGTCTTCGAAAGCAGATCAGCCACTTTGGTAGACTTTCATGCGGATACGACCCAAAAGCTGCTTCCCTTTCCTTAAGTTACATTATTTTAGACTGACTTTGTTAATCTAAGAAGTACAAGTTCCAAGGAAATATCGATACATTTGGGCCTTCCTAAGATGTAAATCTGGCTTTCATTACTGCACCAGGATCGAACACCCAAATAATCCTTCCAACCCGATCTCACCCTGACAATCAAGAAACTAGTCTTCAGCTGATCCCCCGCGGCCCAGTTAAATTCCTCGAGAGATTAGGTCTGTACAAGACTAAGTTACTCTTTATAAACGCATCGATACCACATTTACTAGTTAACTCAAAACGGATAGATTTAGAGTTGTATCGTTATTTCAGCAAATTAGCGATACGAACATGAACAACGATAGACGGAACGCGTCCAGACAGATTTCGTAGACGAAAATATCCAAGTATACGTATAGTTGTTTGGTGTATTTCGGTCGAGGGAGCCGGGGCCCACTAGTCCCATATCTGGGGTCATCTTTCCGTGGAAGCCCGGTATATCCGCCAGCTATACGAGTCGGGCGACTTTCTACCCCTCTCCGTTCCTCTCTTCTGACCGTTCTACCTCTCCCTTTCCTTTCCTCATTGTCCGGCTGGTTAGCGCGGGTGGTGAGGACCCAGGCCCCCGCTGCCCTTCCCTCACCTTGTTACTCCTACTCGAACCACGCTGCCGCCACCACCAGCACTGCCAACGTGCGACCGCTGGCTCCTCGTGCTGGACCAAACGCGTTCGAATTAGTCGTCTCGTTAAGCAGGCCTCGTGTACGCGTCGTCGGACGTGTCAGTCGCGTACATACGAATGATCTTCGTCTATCGTTCGGCGAACGATAAGGGGCGATCCAGTGCGCGACTTGAACGCCGCGGACCGGTTCGTCGCGTGCTGCTCCGATCGCTCGGTACACGCCTGACACGTCGGACTCTCCGTTGCTGAAATCGAACAGGACCTACCTGCGCGAGCCCGGTCGGCCTCTGCTCGGTAGACCGGTTTCGTCGTTCTATAGCGGCTTCCAGGCGGAATCGCTGACCTGCCTAGGCTGACCGTGGAGATTTCGACCGAAAGAACCTGGGAAACGGGATTTTCTGTTCGGGGATCGTAATCGGAGTTCTGTGGAGTCGCTTGACGATTGAAATCGTCTCGCGGGAATGTTTGTGAGTGATTTCAACCGATGTTCGATAGTAATTTTTGGTCGTTGCTACTTGAGGAGGAACTACTAATTGCATTCCGATGGACAGCCGGTATTTTGGAGAAAGTGCAACTGCCGTAATCAAAGCCGATGTTAGAAGGATCAAGAAACGTCGAAGCTTTATCGGATACGGATTAAGCACGATCATTCGTACATTCTCGGGTTATCGATGAATTATTACTCACAAAAGCATCCAGCAATCGTGATCGATAAACTTCACCAGACGATCTGAAGAGGAATGAATCACAATTTATCAATAAGAAAGTTCAACGATTCTATGAGATTGTTAATCACCTGTGAAACAGCTGGTGAATTATCATAATCGCGGGGCCAGCGATCGAAGTGGATTCCGATAGCTCCGCTGGGGATCTCTGATCGAAAAGAAACGGAAATTCGTCGAAAGGCCGGTGCTTGACTCATGCACAGGTAGCCTGGTGGAGGCGGGGTCACGTGTTTCGGGTTGAAGGAGGATCGATCGACCGGCCTGGATCGGGCCGCAGTGTATGACGAGCCGAGGAACGATCGAGGCAGGTGGATCATCGGCGGTGGCTCTTGCGGCCAGGGCGTGTCGGTCACGTTCAGAAGGACCGTCGTTTTCATCGCCGTGTAGCTGTGAGAAACGTTCCTGAAGAGATTGCATTAAACGTTTGGTATTAAACTTGTGATTTGGAGTAAACTGTGATCGCTGGCTGTTCCTTTCTGGAGTATCACTTAATCGTTGGAATCTGTGATTGGAATTGATAGCTGTTCCATTGTGGAAAGGTGTGATTAAACTTTCAACGTGATGGTTCGATAACAGAGACCGAAAACGCCCATTGCTGAGGATCTTTTGTGAATATTTTGGATAAACTGACACAACAATAAGGTGTGTATTTGCAAATTTATGTCAAGTATAATTAACAAATAAAGAGGTAAAATCCTGGCGAACGATGGTAAGAACATTGAATTCAAAAGCATCACGGTTCGAATAAACGAGGGTGCTTCGGAATCTACAGGAATTTGTACCAAAATGGGGGTAAATGTCAAATAGTATCCGCAGCTACTTTTTTCCGAAACTTACTCCGCTACACCCTCGACCTGCGCGTGTAAACAATTTCAAAGAAAAACTTGTACAGGCAGCATGTAAATTGAAACAAAAATTACGCTCCACTAAACCCTACGTGTTGTCTCGTGGATGAGCTCGTATCGAGCGTGTACGAACGCAACAGCTGCGCAGAAATTTTTGCAAAGTGACACACACGCGTGGCCGGGACAAGGGTGCCCCGGTTTTCCAAAAGTCAGCGAACCGCTGACCAGTCAGACAGCCGTGTGCCCAATGGCTATTGCCCATTGTCCGTGCCATTTTAGCGAATTTGCAGGCGTGCATACTTTGTCCGGACAGGAGGAAAAAGGCCATCTGTCCCAGGTCTCCGTAGGGAGGGAAGCGGAGGGATCGGGGTTCGTAATAGGGGAACCTATCGGACCTTCTGTATTCCTCGTGGTACGTGCCCTCCCTTGTCTCAACGTGTTCCCTGCGCGTTCCCTCGCTGGTTGCCGCGTGCATTAGTACACCACGTGCACTCGCCGAGGGAATCCTGCGTGGTCGGAGTACCTGGCGTGCCTGGCGAAAACCGCGATACTTGTTGCTCGTCGCGTGGCTTGATGTAATAATAGTTCGTCCACTCGTTGCGTCACGTCCGAGGACGCGACGTGAGCTGAGAAATTAGTGCTCGAAGATCGTTCGTGACACGGTATCTCTTTTGGAGAGAGAGCCTGGGGTGATTGATAAAGTAAGCGTATCGGAAGCGATCTGTGGGGAGATCGGGAAAAATGGGCTGCTGGGTCAGGCTATTCTTTAGCAGCTGAAATTAGTGTGAATAGTGAGGTTTGTTTGAGTCTTTTTCATTCAATGTTTGTTCGTTTTATTTACGTGATTCTCATCAGGTGCCTTGGCTCTGATAGCGATGAACAAACTTTGGTTTGGGCATGAGCCAGGTCTCTCGAGTTTATGAAATTTCCTTGGAGTTAAATTTATCTTTAAAGTGCCATTTCGAACATTGTATCATTTGAAAGAATACACGATGTTTCCTATCGTGACGAACTTTGTCATCAATATAATGTATGAACATTAATAGGGTACCTTGTTCCCGTGATTCCGAGTGTACTTTTTGGTTTCGAAAACTCCTTGTTGCAAAGCTTGTGCATACTCTATGCACGAGTGAAACTTAGTGTGGTCACACCACCGTCGGGTCATTAGCATGATTTCATAAATTCCTCAATGTTCGAAATATAATTAAGAACTAATGTTCGACGATAGTATGCAGAAATAGCTGCATTAATTCGATCTCCAATTAAAACCAATCATTTTCTCCTTAGCGAGTGTTTACCTCTGAACAATTCGAGCAAAAACTATCGCAGCCTTCAAGTGCAGGATACTCCTTAATTACACGGTTAAAAACTGCATTCTTGCCATCAAGTTACTCATTCTTGCGATGTATGCGAGCTTACTACCGCTTCTTGTACCTTCAGCCCGGCTCTCCATCTTACCCGATAAAAGGAAGAGTAACCATCTCGAGTACAGAACCGCGTGCACATAAATTTTTCTACCGGTGGAACCGCGTTCTTTCGTCGAAACGCATTTTTCCAGAGAAACCCCCAACGAAGAAAGTTGCACAGACATCTCCATCGTACAAAGTTATATTTCTTTTGAACAGTGTGCGTGGGTTTCGACAAGAGCCGTTGTAAAATTTAATCTAAAACAAATTGGTGCCCCATTTAATTAGATCGGTCCTCGATCAAGAGCGGAATTGATCATTAGACACCAGTGTACGGTAGTCATCTTTCTTGTAGAACTCATGCTAACCGTCTGGGCTATTTCGGGCTCGCGATTCCGATATTTTTAGGGACGATTCTATGTTTGACCGCGGCAGTTGCCGCGTGCGTTATGTTATAATCCACCGGCGAAATGTAGCGTACATCTGGGCAAATATACAATTCGATTTCACGATCGCGGCTAAAGAACAACAACAATCGACTCGCAATGGTGCTCGTTCGCTTTGTGTAATTGAAGATGTCCGTCGGAGGAAAGCACAAACCTCATTCGGAAAGTACATACGCGCATACGCAATTTGCGTGGCTTTCTAAATTGCGCAGTTTCATTTTTAAAGAAACTCTATCATTAGACAGGCTAATACAAATATTAACTACTTGGTCATTATACCGGTTGAATTATGGATATCAGTCCAAGGAATCCGTTCAAGGCTTCCTTTAAATCACCATTCAGCGTTCGACCGTTTGCGACTCCGCTCGCGTATCCATCGGCAATTGTCATTTCCTTCGGACGGGGACCTTCTTCGAAACGATCTCGCGCGATTATGCTTTCCAATGCCGCCAGTATTTAATTATGCATTTCAGCGGTCGACTCGTTGGAAGGTCGAAACTCGCAATGCTCGCGTTACAGCGCGAACGACCGTGAATTCGCATCGCAATGCATTTGCCGGATAAATGCACTTCTGTCGCGGTAACGACTGTCTCGCGGAGATAGCAAAGGAACAACAAGGAGAGCGCAGAAGCATATTTTTTTTTTACTGAATCTACTAGTAAAGATATCTCACGTTCATTACGAGCGGTGTAACGCACTATCGCGGATTCCTTTCAGCGGTCTAAAGCATTTTAAACGGCACCCTGTTTCCTGACCCATTGAACGATGCATTCAAGTTTAATTAGCGGTAATTATGCGTCCAAATATGCTGCTGCGGTCTGTAGGTATTTAGAAATCGCTGCTCACAGCTTTGGCAAAAAAAAGAAAGGAACTATGTACAGCGTCAATTTTACTCCGCGATTAACAATCGAGCATCCATAAATAATCGCAGCATTCGTCATACGCTATTCGTATCCGAGTCGCGTCGCAAATGTGTATAAAAATCGCGTTGCGAATTCCAAGCAGGCGTTACGCCCACGGCGCATCATGCCGAATTAAGCTCGAGTCCCTTTTCAACGATTGAATAGATCGTCGGGCGTAAGTAGCTGCTGGTCCACAAATTACACGGGCATTTATCATTCAATCGCACGCCCATGGTATCTACCAGTAGCTTGTTTGTCTCGTTAAGAGGAGAATGCTCTTCCATGGGGCGATTATCGCATCCCGACAAATGGGCTGACAATGAGAAACGGGGGGGGGGGGGGGAATGACGTGTTTCTACGAAGATCGCGATTCACCAGGCGTCGAACATCGCGGTTCGCCAATTAACGTCAATTGACCGTAGGTGCGATGCATTCTTGGATGCACTGAACGCGATGCATTCTCTATGAACCGTTGCTTTCGATGGCTGCACCAATTTACGAGTGATGCAACCGCTGTTATTGCGTAAATGATAATTCTGTTATGGTTGTAAGTGGGAACAAATGATAAGACTTATCTCGGTGACGAGTTTCGCGTGCCTTCCGAGATAGCTCTTGTCGATTGTGTTGTGTTCTGAATTTCGATTGAATTACGTTTTCATTCATTCCGAGGATTCGTGTCATATTCAAATGACGATTTATTCGGGAGTCTTGGCTCGAGAGAATATTATTATCAGTCGGTGTCTTTTAATGATCGTTGAAGAATGAACTCGCCCGGAGCGGATTCGAAAGTCGCAATGGTGCGTTGTTTACGAGCGACTTAACGGTCGGGCATTTTTAATATCCAGCGAGTTCCTGCTGTTTCCCCGGCCGCCCCGTGAAATTCACCGCGTACGCACTTACTTACGCAAGGATTACTTCAATATTTACGAGCGTCAAGGAGCATCACGAATTTTCTAACTGTGATGGAGCACGATTCGGAGTCCAGAGATAAAGGGTTAAGGCGAGCGGAAGTTACGCCTTAGTTACGATTAAGGCTAGCAGAACGTAAAGTCGTTTGGGTGAACGTTCGGCGTGTACTTTTACCGATGCGAAAATTAGTTTCTCGAAGACCGAACAATTCCACGTCCAAAACGCCAGACGAGAGGAGAAGGAAAAACAAAAAACGATGTGTCAAGAAAAAGGGAAGCAAGAAGCACATTCGCCGACGCAGTTGTTTCTCACGGCTTGTATGGGCGCGGCATTGTGAGGGCGCAAAACTGGCGACGAAACAAAGGCGAAAAGAAAAAGGCGCATAATGTCGCAGCTCTTCCCAATTACTGCGATTAAACGGATTCTCTCGCGAGGGAAACTATTACGCCGTGAAAGCCAACGACGGCGGCCGCTCGTGCGACGACGGGAAGAATGGCAACGGGTAGAAACGAGGGAAATCTTCGCGAAGGGACGCATCCGACTAACAGAGACGGATTATCAACGAAAAAAAAAAAAGAAAGGAGGGAAAAGAAAATCCGGTAGAAGAAGGTGTACGCGAAAGGGGTAGTCCCGGCGGTGGCGTTGGAGGGCGAGGGGAAAAGTGGATATAGAAGGTGGAGAAAGGGTCGACGATGAGGATTTATGTAATTTGTGTATATGACTTGAATAACTGCCTACATAATATAACGCCGGGCCGGGGGTGGAGTACGCGCGGGCAGACGACGCCCTTCATCATCATGGAGCTTTAATTAAAATTACGTGCGTTTGCTGCTTGTAACGTGCACGAGCCTCTTTTCTCTTTTTCGCTCACCCTCTCCGCTCTACTGCTGCCTCCGTCTTTTTTTTTATCACTCCTCGTCTCTCTTTCTCTCTCTCTCTCTCTCTCTCTCTCTCTCTCTCTCTGCTTAATATTTTTATGAGCTTTTCACGACGCGCCGCGATGTACCACGCGTGTACCTACACGGTTCTCTCTCTCTCTCGAGTATACCCGCCTGTGACGGGGAGAGGATACACATAGCGTCTTTGAAAGGCGTTCATAGCCGCTGCTTAAAGCGGTGCCTTTCTCTCCTTTTCCTTTCCCCGTTTGGTCCTTTCCGTCTCCCTGTTCCGTCGTACTTTTTCTTTCCTTTGGCGTCTGTGTACGGTCTCGCCGATTCTGCGTGGCAACTATTCGCACGTAGGTGGGCGACGAGGAATTTTCATTTGTGTAATTCGTATAAAAGAGTTTCCATGGGTGGCGCGCGTGGCCGTTTTCAAGGCGTTGATTGTAACGCCGTTGAAAACAGCCAAGGGATTGTCCACGGTGTCGGAATTACACCGCTCGGAGACCGCAAGGGCGCTCTCCCTTCACTTGCTGGCGACATCGCCCACCCCGTTACCGTGAAAAGAGCGAACAACTGGAGAACGCGCGGCGAATGGGGGGGGGGGATTATTTGCACCTGTCGAAGCGAAACCGCACGAACGATTCAATGCTCGTAAGATGCAACCCTACCTGTATGCTATATAATTTCATTATGCGAGTGTAATGCGAACAATTATATCGGATCTGAAGATAGATACAAATGGCACGAGAATAATGCAGATAAATTCCTCTGGTATCGAGAATTTATTTATTACGATGATAAATGAATTTATTTGACAAGAATCCTCTTTATTTCTCAGTGATTTCATATAGGAAAGTTCTTAATACGTTTCTACGCGGTTCAACCGCAGTGTCCGTTTATTTGTTCTCGGCAATCACGACGCATGTAACGATAGATAACGAGTGCACGGTCAAGTGGCTTTTTTTTTCATCCGCGTCCTTTATTTGCCCAAAACTTGAATTTATTCGCGAGCAATCGTACACCACCGCGACGTTGCGCTTGGAACATCCAACGCTTCGATACCTAAATAGTTTTTCCTGTTCCTTTTCTTTCTTTTCAAATTACTTTTTGCGTGCCATGCAAGTGCTGGCGCAAATAGTTTTTAGTGTTTCAGGCGTCTCTGATAAATAACGGCTCCCCAGATTTGCCAACAATTCTCTTCGTTTTGCTAACATTAAAAAAGATTTCCTTGATGACATCGGTGTGTTAGGGGGTCGGTATTAATTATCCCCCGCGAAATAATCTCGTGGATGCACCGAGCAACGACTAGTCTGCAATGAATATTCAACGTATCTGTGAATTCGTTTGTACGCAGCTAACTACTATCCATTATGGATATTCCCTGGTAAATCCGATCCCCACGCAGCAACTCGAAGTGTTTGCGCTCGAGAACCGTTCGAAACTGCTGGTCAGCTAAATAGGTCTCGAGAGTGTGTAATCATAGATTGATAAAGATCGATCTATCACGGATACCTTGTCTTGCTCAATTGATCATTACCTTTGAGAAATGACTAAATTATTTAAAAAAAAAAAGTGCAATCGGTAGTGCCGCGTTGAATAATATCGAACGTAATAACAATTTTCAGGGAACAAATTGTTTATTTTCTCCTCGTCATCAACTCTTTGATAATTGACCCGTGTTGTAATTTCGACAGGTCTGTTGAAAGGGTCCGTGACGGCTGAACGGCCGCGAACGCTGCGTCGCCTGCGGAACGTTTACGGGCCGTCCGCATGCGGAATGGGAACCGGAGGCGAGAGCGGCGGCGGAGAGCGTCTCGAGGACGGTGAAGTCCCATTCCGGCTGTCGGATCGCGATCGTGAAAGGGACGAGAAATCCCTTAGCATAATGAGCCCGTTCGACGAGCAGGAGGAATGGGCAAAGATCTCGGAGATCATGGCGTCGTTCGGCACGGGTCTTGTCAGGGAGTCCGTGTTCGTTACCGAACTCGAGAAGGAATTCCAGACGAGACTAGGTACATGTATTAACAATCACAGGAAAAAAAAAATGCATTAGAGTGAGGTGTTTCATGGGAGTGGGACCTTTCGATAATGGGAATTATACTAGACGCAGGATCTCGGCAGACTTGATTTGCGTAACAATCAATATTTCGCGAATACAATGGTACACTTTGGAAAGGATCAATAAAGAAAAAGAATGAAGAACAAGATAATAAGAAGATCGTACGGTCCTTCAAATGTAGGCCTCAGCTTTATTAAAGCTTCCACGAATTAAAGTGGCAATTCTGTCTGATTTGTACGCAGGCCTGAGTTCGGACACCAGCAGCAGCCCCATTGTTTCCACTTCCGTTGGCCAGTGGCTGTCAACGTTAGGTCTCGCCGATTACGAGAGTCTGTTCATCAATTACGGATTCGACGATCTCGATTTCATAGTAAGTGTCTGTCTGACCGCAATTAGAGAACAGGTCCGATAGGATAGCTTCAATAAATATCAACATCATTTCCCGCAGAATGGAGTTCTGGACGAAGCGGATCTAAAGGACATGGGCATCACCAGCGATCAAGAGCGCGCGGTGATCATGGACGCGGTCGGCCTGCTGAGCAAACGCGTGGACAAACGATCCGGTGGAAGCTGCCAGTCCGTGGACGAATGGTTGAAGACGATTCACTTGGAGAACTACACGGAAACATTTAAGAAGCATCTGTACACGGACATGGATCGTGTGAGGCGCGTGTGGGAGGTAGAATTGGCAGCGGTATTGGAGATCCAGAAGCCGGCGCACCGCAAGAGGATCCTCGCGTCAGTCAGCGGATCTACCGCACGTGCGCAGAATCGCAACTGCGCCGGGCCCAACCTGGAGGACCTCAATAAGGATCTGAACACGCTGGTAAGTGAAATGGATCGGCCTGTCTGGACGCGAGTCGATGATGTGGCGATTGGAACGCGTTACTTCGCGTCTGGAATAGATAATGGACGCATACGTCTGTAAAAATCGCGGACGGATGACTCGTACGTTTTGGCATTCTTCGTTTTCTGGCCTGGAGGTATGTGTTGTAACGTTCAGTCCCTCGATTGAAGCATCAGGAATATACGTTCTATTAAAGCACGCTTCACATAATACAATACCCCACTTACAATAAAAATGGCAAAATATCAAAGTGACTGAGACGAATGAAAAGCTCGAGCTGGAACGGATGAACGATGTTCGCCTCGACGATCGGCTCACGTGGCGCTCTTCTTCCATCGATTCTATCACCTGCTCGCGATCGCGATGGGGATGGACGCGTTACATCGCGAAGATCGCGTTTGAAGAGTGCGAATGTATACGAGGAGAAAAATAGAAACGAAACTCGCGAACCTCGAGCGCGGCGGGGGTGAGTGTCAGCTGATGGGATCCCGTTAAGAATTCCGTCGAACGGGGTGTCTGACAAGGGCCGCGAAGCACTTGGGCAAAAAGCAGGGTGGGAAGCTCTCGAGGGTGGCTGCGACACGCTCGATCGTATCCGACGGCTTTCAACCGATCGCGTCATAATGTAAATATCGTGGCTAATTGGAGAGGCGTGATTGTAATACAAGCGCGCGCGGGAGCGCATCAGTTCTACCGCTGTACCTGTTTGTCTATACTTGCTGTCACGGGGGTGATACTCGAGCAAGCTTTCAGGCTGATCGTTCGAGCGGACGCTAATAGTTTTTGTTCGGGCGCCCCGAGCGCGATACGTGCATCCGTTAACGAGCTACTCTGCCGCCGCCTCGCCGTCTCGTCACCTGGTCTTTTCGCCGGTGCTCCCTTAATTAGCTAATTAAATTGGATTAATGGCCGCCGGTCGACGCGCATACGTCCAAATTGCTCTCTTTGTTCCTCCGTTTCTCTGCTCCTTACGTCCATTCTTTTCTCGTAATCGAATTTCACGACTGTCGGCTCCCTGCAACGCGTTCGCACGGCATTCGTGCCTGCGATTCAAAGGATCTCCCCGATTTATCGCCTACAGATGGAAATCCGAATTTCGCGATGGCTCATTTTGACTCGGCCAACCGAAGCGCCGCGATCCGTCTTCCTTTTATTTCTTTGTTCCCGCGTCTTTATCGTTCTTTCGCAAGGCGTTAAGGATGCTCTTGTGACAATGCGAGACCCCGATACAAAAATTTAGTCCGCTAACTCTTGGTGATTTCCAACACGAGATGCTTGTCGTCCAAAAGCTCAGTCGTGCCTTGCTTCCGCAGAAGACGAACATCCAGCAGCTTAAGGAAGAGATACGGGAGAAGCTGCCGGAAACTACGACAGAGGGTAATGGCCGTACGTCGATAACCGTAGCGAATTCGACCGGCACGGGCACATTAAGGCACCGCAAAAACAGACCGGCCCCGCAGCCACCCCAGCGACCTAGTTCACATAATGGGGCGATCTCGGCACCGGAGCAGCTCGAGATCAGGGCTCCATCGGAGCTGCTGCTCGGCGTACCGTCCACCCTGAAGACGCAGTGGAGGCACCAGCCAAAAGCTCTAGTCACCGGCTGCGTCACGTACGTCGCCAACGTAAGTCTAATTGCTTTCGTATTCTACCCTCCTCCCCCTTTTGGCTCCCTACCATGATTTCCCTCTGCTTTTCTCTGAATAAAGTTACTTCTTCTGGGAAACAAATGCTTCCAACACGTTAGGTAGTGAACATTGTTCTTTTTTCATTGATTTTGTAAAGTGAAGTATTCGCACAGCGTTTGCGATCTTCGTTACACAGGGTAGAAAGGTAGCTGTAGTAGCCAGGGAAACAAGAGCACGTTGCGGTAACAGGGTAAACGTGTTCTATAATTCTACTACAACGCGTTGCACGGTTCTTGAATAACGAGGCTTATCGTGTGACGTCAGCTAGATGGGCAGAACAATACCTCAAGGTGAAGGTTATTAACATAATTGCTTGCGTGGGTGTAACTAATAACACGTTTCATTCGGAGCATTATCTTCTTTGACGCAACCTCCGACACGTGGCACAAGCATTCAACCCTTCCTTCCTCCGCGAAATAATTTCGTCGAGACCGATAATCGCTACATTCTCCAATAGAAAAAAGCCCGAGAGAAGCGTTCATACTTTTAATAACCAGAACGTTGGTGAATTGAAGAGCAATCAGGTTTCTAGAGTCACGGTCTTTTCTCTGTTCTGAAATTGCACAGTATCTGGGTTCAACTGTGGTGAAGGAGTTACGCGGTACCGAGTCGACGAAGAAGTCTATACAGAAGCTGAAGAAAACGTGCCGCGAACCAAGAGTCGTCTCCGATATTAGCCTGGCGATTTCATATCGCGGCGTACGGTTTCTCAACACGATGACCAATGTAAGGGATATTATCATCGTTTCAGTGATCGACGTTAATTCTTTTAAATTTTTATCTATTTCATGCGTCCACACATTGTTGCAATATTTCATGCGTCTGTACATTCCTAATTCCGTCTTTTTGCGAGCGACAAGATCATCGAATTGCTTTTAGTCTCGTCACAGTATTACAAATAACCGACGTTTTTGCAACTAATGTAGTGAAGCATGAAAAAAGGAGAATCATCCTGGTATTTATCCAATGTACGAGGCACTAGAAAGGATTAACGTTGAACCATAATGCGCTTAGCGTGTCTACATACATTTGTATTTGGAATGATGGGAATCGATAGGAGCCGATTTGCGAGCACGAGATTCGCAACATCCACTGCGCTTGCCAGGACGCTGACGACCTCACGCATTTCGCGTACATCACCAAGGACCATGCCAGTCGTACGCATTTTTGCCACGTCTTTTGCGTACCAACAATGGTAAGTCTATCTTTTATTTCATAACAACATTAATGATTTTTTATAAATGACTGTTCCATTAACATAAACATCTGTCGATTAGCTTGAAACTTGAAAGAATAGCTTGGTCTATCATAACAAATTGCTTTTACTAAATCTGTTACGCATTATGTCCCATTTTCTTATTCCATTTATCCTATCTGACTATTCTGTGTGGTGTTCGTGACGAAACTTGATGCTCTAATGAAGACACCGCATGCAATCCCATTTTTCTATTATAACACGCCGCTAATATTATACAGCAACTACTTAAACCTTCCACCCAGCAACCGAAACGTCCACCAATTTAATTGTCCTTCGCCGTATCATTCAACTCACCCGCTCATCAACAAACACCGAATTCCCCTGCCCCGCGACAAATCTACGAGGCAAGGGCTGTGGCTGTTGCAGGACCAAGCAACGGAGGTGATCCTCACCCTAGGCCAAGCGTTCGAAGTGGCTTACCAAATGGCGTTGCGCGACAAGCTTGGCAATCACACGGTCCGCTCGCAGTCCGCCAACCAGCTGGCAACTTTCTCGAAAACCGCGGCGCCCACCAAGATGTCCGTGTCGCCGGATTCCACGACGGACGTCGATCGGGAGCCGACCGATCAACGCCAGGCGACAATTCCCCATACGAATTCGTCGAACTCGAAGCCAAGACCACGCTCGAAATCGTCCATTCCCAATCCGATCGTGCAATCCGCCACGATCAATTCCTCCCACGACGTAAACTCGAATTCGAGCACCGTTTCGAGCACGACCGCGAACTGCAGCTCGGGCACGAATTCCGCGACCAGCCCGAGCACGAACTCCATGAGCAGCGCGAACTCGAACGTCAATCAGAGTGCGAAACCGCTGGTCGCACACGGTAGATCCCATTCGGTGAATGATATCAAGGTGAACGGTAACCAATTGAAATTGGCACCTGCGCCCATCGACGATATCGGGATCGGAGTGAAGGACCTGAAACCCGGTTCCAGAGCGCCCATCGCGTTGTCCGAGGAACTGTAAAGAGTTCGGGACGTTTCCGATTCTTTTTACCCTTGGGCACTCGTTGCCGTTTCACTGGAATGGTTAAAATTTGATGGAAGCTCGCTGGAAGAGCGAACTTCGTGTCGCGACTTTCAATGTTCGTAGCGGGCGGATGCCGTGGCGTGCTTTAGGGAGTCGAGAGATAGAATATTTAGATTATGAATGTAATGTGATTACCGTTCTTAGGCAAAGAATTGTCTAATTCGAAATGTCGGGGTTCGTACTGTAGTTGTACGCTTTTAAAGCTCCAGCGGGTAAAGTTACCCCCGTGATCGTGATACCCTTTCAATCTTTCGTAGATCGATATCGTGAAATCTAGCCGAGACATTGCTACTCTGCTATAAGAGTCGCGGTCAATACGAGAATTGTTCGATCAGGAACGATTCCTCTAAGCATTATTAAGTTATACACACGAGGCGAAGTTGGAATTACCGTTTGTGATGTCTTTTTGTCTCTGGAACTTTTTTTAGGAGCATTCTGCGCACGCGTAGCGCGGCGTATCCGCAATTTGTACGATTATTCCGCACCGAATCGAGTCGTGGGAGGCTTCGGTGAGAGCTCAGGTAAGTTGCGAGACCGACTGTTGTATCCCTTTGCCAAATTCTTGACGGACTGAAATTCTTGCTCGATCACGCGGCGACACTGTGATTTTCTATATCGTGGGCATTAAAGGATGGACAGGACTCGTTTGGAATACAAGCGTGCGCTCACTTTTTACACGTTCGACTCTCGTTCGTGCGACGAGAAGATTTGTAAAGACATTTTCAGATCCACAGGCAACGAATTCGAAGGACTCCTGTTTGAATCGTTGCGCGACGGTGATTATCGCGATCAGTATTATTCGATTAAAACGAAGCTCTTCGATACGAAGTAGATGTTCTTCTAGTTATTACACTTGATGTCTAACGAATAAGGAAGAGCGTGGCTGAACATTACATCGACGTCTCGCCTAAAATGATTTTCAAGCAAAAAACGAAAAAACTTACAAAAAAAAAGCACACAAGTTCTTTTTTTAATGGTACAAGACCCCTGCTGCACAAAAGATAATACTGTACTGCATTTAGAAACGACACACGTACGTAAGGAACAACATTCCCGTGACGAGAGAATGCAGAGGCGAGTTGACCAATTCGTAAATGCTCAATTTTGATCGCGCGCAATTAATTAGAAAAAAAAATAAATAGAGAAGCACCGACTAATATGATCCAGAGACTGAATTGTTTTCTCTTTGATCCGTGTGCTTCCAATTGGTCTCCAGGGGCGTCCGATTGGTTTCCACGGTGCATTTGTCTGTTCCGTGAAATCTCCACTACCGGCTCTTCATCGCCACCGCTTTTTGACGTCCTCAACGCCAAAGACTGACAGCCCTTATCTCGTTTGGTATTTTCCATGTGTTTCAACGATACGTATAGAGAATCTACACACACACACACACACACACACGTACATACGTCCCCAATTGCACACGGAGGTAAAAAAGAAAGGAGGAAATGGAAAGCGCGAGTGCTAATTCAACGATTCTCACAGATACCTGTCTACGGTACATTTAAATACTCTAGGGAGTCCTCGACGAGACTCTGCTTCTGCTGTAAGCCAACTTCCAGGTTAATGCAGCAACGTGTCAGGAACGAAGCAAGCTTATCTTCAATCGAACCTGATTGATCGGTTCAGCTCTATGGATGAACTGTTGATTCAAGTGCGTCATAGTAGCACTATTATTCATTGAACAAACGCGTAGCACGTAGCTCCGTCCTCGTGAGGAGCAGGCCTAAGAACCTGATATAATATTTGTCGAACAGTAGCGATGATAGAAAATGTGTGCTCGCCGTCTACGAGGAGGAGAAAAGAGAATCGAAGTCGTGTGAATAGATTTCTCAGAACTTGAAGAAATTGTCTAGCTGTCGCCATTCAACGATGGTAGCCAATTGTACGCGGCAGACTCGTTGATTGCTCCGTAGCGAAACCAAAGATTGCATGTTTGTACATAAGCACGCGTGATATTAACCGAAAGAGAACGCAGCGATATTAACCTCGATATTAAGCGAGAGAGCAAAGAAACGGATAAGATTGGGGACGAAAGCGTCCAGAAGTGATAAGGAAGATATCGTAGGGAGGACACGGACGAGTGGGGTTCGAGAAACTGCCAAATAACACACCACCGTATTATCGCGTGGCTATACGCACACTTTGTATGTATTTATCACGTTTACAATAGGACGTAGCTCCATATACGCTGCGTACAGGATTAAGGGATTAATGCTTCGCGCCAGAGGGATGGACCACCTTCGTGGCCGTCGTAATAATAGTCATTTCATCGTGGAGCATAGCTAAACGCGTATTCTGGACGCATTTCCGTGCACTTGCTAATTGTAGCGCAGCTATCGTAGATATTATAGTAGCTCGAAGTAGAGAGTACGCTTGCAAAGAGTGCATGACGAGAGATATACGCGAGGCAAGGTAGATCCGGAAGAGGATCGATGATGATCGATCGAGGGGGTTGTTCGTGATGGCATTTCGTCCAGGGGAACATATTGTTCGATCGAAAAATTCAAATTATGCCAGGTTTGATTACGTGCACCTAATCGACAAATGTCATTGGAATCGTGATGAATCGCTAGTCGACATAAACATAGTACTACGTCGAACGCGTGCAATATTATGACGCTGCATAGCTGGTACTCGCTTCATTGACTGACGAAATGCTTGTCGTTCGAACAAGTTTCAACGTTTTTTTTTTTTTAGAAGAACGTACTACTACGTGTTTCTAATCGTAGAAACGACTATCATGGAGAATGGATAACGAAAAGACATTTTATACACGTACACTTTGCACGAATCGCCAAATAATTTTCATAAATTCTTCGCCAACATTATTTTCATTAGTATCACGGCACAAGGCAGCAACAACCACTTCGTCCATAAACGAACAATACAGATGCAACCGATGCAATCTCGATAGTGCCAACAATACAGCCCCATTTTGTACTTGCCGATTCAATGAACGGAATCAACAGATATTAGATCGTGCATGCATTGAGATCAATAAGAAAACCCGACGAGCTTTCGGTTTTCAATTGTACATACAATACATCGAACACTTGGTAGCTATCTCGTTTTCCGCTATATCCTAATCGAACTTATATGAAATTAATTGACGCGTTCAGAGACGAATTTTGTTCATCGCAAAACGCGAACGTAATAGATTATAGATAATCCTCTTGGGACTAATTTATTTCCTCCTGCCGCGAAAAGAGGAACACGCCAGTCTCCTACGAAACAGGCATCTATGACAGCGTTAATTATTTAAGTATTTATATAAATATGAATAATGATAATATCTAAACGAGTAAACGTTAGCTCTATATTATTGTACGACTATACCATAGACCGAGCGGTATCGCAATGAGTTTTACGAGACTCAGGTACATGCCAATCGCGTGTAGAGACTCATTCACGGACCAAGGGAGGATGAAACGTAAGGAAATGGGTGTCAAGGATTAACGGGAAGAGCTCGAACGATGTTTCAATAGTTCGTAAAGTAGTATTCCGATCGCGAGAGAATGGTAGACGCAGCTGTCGAGTATGAAATTTCTAACTCGATGCATCTTTTCTCGGTCTGAACACAGCGGGATAGGATAACTCGGAGTTACTGTGTCCATCATTAGATCGAAAACAGAATTCAGATGACTTGTACATAGGCGTATTGGTAGAGATAGGCGCGCTAATTGCGATCACCGTGAATCAGTTCAGCGGGACGATACCAAAGAAGCAGCGGCAGCGACTTGCTGCGTTCGACGGCCGCGTGGGACTTTGTCCCTTTTATAATTATTTGCATTTCACGTTTCTAGTTCATTAAATTATCATGCCTCTCGGAGGAAGGCGTCCGCTTCTTTTTCCCTTCGGTCCAACAATTTTTTGTCCCCGCGAGATCTACACGCGCGCGTGCCTCGGCAAAGTTCGCCGGAAGTCGCGCTGATTACGCGCGCGAAAGCACGATGTCATTAGCGCGACGTTTATTCGAAATCGTATCAATTTGCGAGGCGAATCCGCGCGACTCCGCTCTGCTTAGAGATTTTACGCGTCGCGAAGAGAAAAAAAAAACGTGAGTCTGAAACGTCTCGTTTTAATATACCCCCGGCCGAAGTTCCTGATCTTAATTACGCGAATATCGTGGTGCTTTGAAATTAGAATATTCGCGACATTATTTCATTACTCTGGCATTATAGTAGTGATAATAATAGTAACAGTGATACGAATAATGCATTTGTTACGCGACGGCGTTCGATTAGACGAGAACGGATTTTCGACGCTTTTGCAATGATGAGAATTACCATACAATTTACTCATACATTTCTAACAGAGCTTGTAAATATTTACACTATGATTTATAGTATTGCATGAATTTTTAGTCAAATACGTTATTACACTTCGGAAACGAATTTTTGAAGCTTTTCGAGGGAAACAAAGTATCCGTTTGTTTCTCCTTCAGCAGGTTTAGCAAAGAATGTTAATTAATATACGACACGATTAATATATCAGACATTTAGATAGAGATACATACATATACAGCAGATTTATGTTTTTTATATGCAGATGCATTTTCCTATGTTTATATTCTTCCTTTCCATTCCAACCGTAGACGTAGCAATAAGTTTTGTACAGGTCGAATGAAGTGGTAATCATGTCTTTCACGATATCCTAATCGCAGATGATTCAAATCGTGAACTGATTCCGGTGGTTGCGTTTTCCATCCCTTCGAGGATCCTTCTGTCTATGCACTGTAATTCAACGATATTTTCCTCACGCGACGAGCACGTTACATTGTTAGTATATTTCACGCTCGTACGCTAAAAGTTGTGTAAGCGATCGCTTGTATTTGTGATTATGCTAATCGTTGCATCGGATCAACGAAGAAAGTGCAACGCGATGTCCTTTCACCAAACACTTTAAGCTAAAATCACCAATGCATCGAAACCTTCATGATCAACGCTCTTGCAATAATTGTCTTCGTTGTTCGTTAGCAAATTAAGCACTTTCGGTGGTCCAAGTCGAACAAATATTGCGTATCGGTTTTATCTACCAATAGGTGCATCTATTTATCGTCCTTAAAACAAGTGATTACATAAAACATGCCGAAGATACAAATCAGCTACTTCTTAACGATGACAATGTAATAAGTGCAAGCGAATATACATTTAATCCGAGCAGCCGTAAAAATGTGAATTCGTTTGCATAACAAATTGACTGCACTTGCAACGGATAACGATAGGATAGCCAATCGCACTTTTCCCTGTCATTTTTCGAGATGAACTTTACGTGGTCGTCGTTCTACATAGAAGCTTTCGATGGTACTGTACATCGTAGATCATCTAGCAGTTTCTCAAAAGTAACATCGAGTCGCGTAGGAGAATGACGTCGCGTTTCGCCGATGCGAGCACTTCGAACGATGTACATAAGGCGAGATTCGAGAGTGTGTAAAGTTAACGTTGCAATAGATTTAGAAGTGTGTAACGATACAATTATTACGCTGACGAAGTAAGGCAGGAGTTAAGATTAAGGTTGTCGAATGAGGACGATCGTGGATCGTTCGATCTCTAGAGTTCTTGGCTCTTTGTGCGTCGATGTTTCTCTCTCCTAGTCGTTGCGATTTCATCCCTTTATCGCGATTAATCTTCCCGAGGGATACGATCTTTACTTTGCACAGGATATATTTGTCGCGTTGGCCGCCCTGTCGACCGAATTAAATGGTAACGAAGTATATAATAGCATTTTAGGCTGATCGATAAATTAAAGAAATTAGTGGATCGATCGGTACTTCGCTGCACGACGATTATGATAATTATATTTGAACGTATTGTATAGAGGTGGCAAGGGATGGGAATATAATTATAGTGTAGTATACGATGGATGTAGTTTTCAATTTCAAAGCGACACGGCCGTCAGCGTGACGACGATAATGATATATGCACGCGAGGTGTTTATTAAATATAATTGTAGATATCGCGGTAATGGAAAACAAAGTTCGATCCGCCCGGCGATCGCAGTAATTCGTTGAATCAAACATTTCGTACGAGCTTATTTAAAAATTCTTTCAATTCGAATTAGCGTGCGTTGATAATGAAATTTTGCCAAGATACGTACTACGTTCGTAATCGGATAGATGCGATATTTGAAGTTTTAATGTTACTTGGAAATTTTGTCTGATGTACCTTCACCTTTGTCAAATTCATTTTTAATAAATGTTAATTTTACTAGATACTATAACGGTAACTACCAATTAAGAAAATTGATATTTGCGTGGCGGCGTTCTCCCCTCTATCACCTCACGAATCGATTGTAAACGATAATTATTATCCTCGCTACTTTATAAACTGTGCTGTACTACTTTCGCTCTAGTTACTGTTCGCCAATCTAGCAGCACGTTTTAGCGGTATCTACTTCTCGATTCTAATAATCCACCAATTCTAACTCTTCTTTCTACATATTATCTAACTGCACTATATAATCATACAGCATTGTTCACTCGCCACCGTCGTTCTATTTCGAGTTTCATTAACGCTACGTGCATGTGTATACGTCGACGATGGCCACATTTTGAACGTTCGATCAGGCGGGGAACAAGAATCCGTCGATGTTCGAATTTGTTTGATGTCCTCGGTCGAATTGGCCCAGCAGCGGTTCACGCGAAAACGAGAAGCGGAACTGTGCGCGCACTCTGCTCCAGCTACATTCGATGGATCCTTTTTTCTCCCTGCACGCGTGTTCAATGGTTGACCATTTTAAAGCAATGCAACCATCGAGCGACGCGAGCGAATTATTTCGGAGACGTTGCTATCAGTTTTTCCCGCGTTACTGTGTTTCATCCACGAAAAAAAGAGAGAAAAAATTAGTAAAAAAAAAAAAGCATACGGGACAGCGCTTGGTCGTCGTGCATTTTTGAGAGGTGACTCGTCGTAGTGATAATATTAAAAGAGACAAATGTATTTGCTGATGAAATCGTGTGCCACGAATTTGTCTCTCGTCGTTGATGTCTTTCTTCGTTCTTTGGAAAAAAATTTCCGCAATCTGGGTAGACCTTAAAATAATTGTTCGGTTCTCGTTTGCTCGTTTCATTGCTGTTTCGGGAAGAAGTTAAGAAAATGCGTCAACGGGGGGAGATAGCGGTCGTGGAACGCGAGGACTACGCAAAAGAACGTACAAATCGAAAGGGTGGGGAAGGGTAGTGGTGAATGATCAGTGTCTTGAAATCAAAAGAATACGTGTACGAAGCTGTATTTGTCGAGAATGCCATAATATAAACGCGCTATTTTGTACCGAGCAGCCTGATTAGACGCAAAAACTTCCTATGTTCTTGGACACATTATATTTATTATTGTTCATGTTTATTAGAATGATAAATATATATATAAAAACAGAGATTATTCCCTGGATATCTATAACGCCTTGAAGGAATAAAACGGATAATTTACGGGAAGGAGACTGTGTAATTATTTCCGCACCCTTCGCGTGCCTTTATTTCATTTTGAGAAATTAATCGGAAAGTTCCGAAAGTAAAGTCTTGCATGATGACATTGATAATTAAAAACGCGATCAACTATTAACAGCCTTGACTATAAAACATCAAATTAGTGGTTTGCACGAAATGAAAGAACAACTTAATTTTTGTTTAACCCGCGAATCTCGGAGCACCGGAATCTTCGCGGGTAGCAAAGTTTTGTTTAGAAACAGCGATGGTGCTCCAGTAAATGCTCGCCGATGTTATCCCAATCGGTCCGAAACTGCCGAAGGAAATCGTTCTTCCAATTAACAGTTCATGCGTACATATATAATTACGTTCGTCACCGCTTTGTTTTGCTTTCTCGGTTGCGTTCACCGCCGGCGAAACCTGAAGGAAAGCGGTCGCAAACATTTTCCGAACTTCCAACAGGAGAATTAGCGAAACCGCGGAGCTATAGAGCGAAGGGCCAGAGTTTGCCCGTGCCAGTATCAAATTAGCATCGTTAGTCGCGGTGGAATCGATATCGCGAGCACCCTCTTGCACTCCACACAATTTCTTCAGCGATGTTCCGGTGGTCCCGTCGCGTCGGTTGGCATGGTGGCCGCAAGGTAAGCATCCGGTTCGCTAAAGATGCTAATTAACCAAGTTCCAGTCCTAACAAAGTTTTTCGATTAGCCGGTAAATTGTTGTACGATGTGGCCCGCGCGGCGGGTTCGTTATTATCTTCACAAACAAGCCCCCGGAATCGTACACGGTGAAACGTGGCAAAATAATGGAAAGCTCCGCAGTAAGTCGTCGTTAAAATTGCTAGCCACCGCGTCGATTGTTACCCCTCATTGCGATCTCCTCCACTTCAAGGAGTCCGGAATGGTTGACTTGGTTGGGTAACGTAAGCATTCACGAAATGCTTTCCGAACGGAGAAAAAGATTTACAGCAGACTCGGATACTTCACGTCGACTCTTAAGGGTTTAACCCCTTGGCGCGCGATGACGTCTGGGAGACGTCATCCATCTCATGTGCCATCGCAGACTTATTTTATAATGTTACGTAATTAAGTGTTATATAGCAATGCAAATTTCGAAATAAAATGTTCTGTTTCTGAGCGTGCATGTAACTGTTCAGTTGAGTCAGTTAAATATTATTTCTTCGGACGCGTCTTCACTTTATTTGTACGTCAAGGGGTTTATCGAACATCGTGCAAACAGCAGGCAACGCGACTCCGTTTAAATGCTATTATTTAAAAGCTGTGCTTAGAAATTAAATGGTTCTTCTCCGCAAATCAATCAACCACAACAAATCATCGATAATTATCTATAATTCTCCATCATCAGTACCCGCCCGTTTCGATCTCTTCGTTTCGCAATGTCTCGCGCATTTATCGTTCCGATCCGGCACGTCCCGCTCGATTGTCGAAAACAGGCTGAGCCGACGAATGGAACCCCTGACTGCGACGCGGAACAAAAGAAATAAACGAGGACGCGGTGTGTGCGTGACATTGTTATATATGTACATACAGGTGCGTGTAAACAATGACACGGCGCCTCCGCCTGGAAACATACGAAGAAGAAAAAGAACGGCAGAGAATCTTGAAAATCCTGGATCCATCGGGGGTGACGACAACGTGCCCAGCAACGGTAAAATCACTGACTTCTCTGGGGGGAGAGAGAGAGAATGTCTCCGCAGCAGGCTGTCGACAGACGTATTCCTTCGACAAATCGTACCGACTTCTCCCTTCGCGTCGTCCGTGCCCTTTTCCGTTGAAGGATCCAATTTGCTCTTGCGCACGTCATTGCGTCAACGCTTCATCAATCATATCGACGTGGTTCTACGTGCGGCGGAACGAAATGCTTTCTTCTGTCGCGTTATTCCGAAACCTCTTGGTCTTGAATATTCCAATCTGCCATTGAACATTAGATAAGTTTAAGAAAGCTTTCGGAAGCTCAGGATTCTCTTCGCATACTTCTCAGCAGCCAACAACCCCATCCTACAGTAGATCCCAAAATCGATTTGCATGCACCGTTTTAAAAAATAGTTAGAGCACAAATATCCCCCGTGCATGCCTCGAAACGACCAATCGCGCTGCCGGCGATCAACGACGCCCCGCGAAGAGAAGCCTGAGAGCGCATAATTAATTAGCGCATTCCTGCACGACCGTTTCTTTTAATGAGGCGTAGAAGGTCATTACGATTGGGCTGTATATCAATCTACGCGTGGCAAGGCGTAATATACGCGGTCGTAGGTCGAAACGAATGGCCGCCTCGGCGATGGCGCGAGCCTCGATACGTTATCCGGCCTTGCGAGGGGCTGGGCGTTTCCGTGGACCCGGGTCAACGCGAGGGGGATATATCCAGGAGGTCAGATAAATTTGGCCCGGATTACGCGGCCGTCACTTTCATATTCATTGAAATACTTCACCCGAACGACCAGCCGTATTTTTCTATCGGGGGCTGGGAGGACCTCTCTCCGCTGTCTTCCTCCCGCACGTTCCGCCCGATCTTCCTTTCCACGAATCCGTTCGCGCGATAAGGGGATGCTCCTAGCGGGGCGATTCCGTGAAACGATAGCGGCCGGATGAACGCGACGAGAATAACCATCGGGCCAGAGGGCGAAGGGAATAAGAGAATGAAAGGCGAGAGTCGAAGGAAGCACGGAAATTAGGGGTGCTAACTTTAGGCACGGCAAATCGAAGTGAAAGATGGTAAATAAAAATAAGGGGGCGGAGGGAAGTAATTGAAACAAAGTTAGAACAGAAAAATACGAAATCCGCTTATTCCTTTCAGTTCTCTTTCAACCATCATCAGAACTATTATTATCCTCGGGCATAGCTTGCAATTTCCTGTGTATTCAGTGTACAAACATTGCAGAGCCAAAGGTTAAACGGCCACCACGGAGATAGGCCTATTAAATTGTCTTTATGCGCCCGAAGAATCGTACAATGATACGTGCCTCGCTTTCCTGCAGCAGGGCCAAAGTATCCCTATAGAAAGGTCTGTTTATCTCAATATTAAACTGGCCGCGGGGCTGCCGCACGATCGGTACTACAATGTTTGCCCAGGACTGTCCTCGATGCCACCGGCAATGCTCCTTAAATATCCATTACATTTTTTGTTTACGGGAAGTCCAGCTGGTTGCATCCGAAAACAGAGGAAATTGAAGAAAAGGAACACACTTTTGCATCTGCGGGTTTACCTTTTGTTTGCGAAGAAAGGAAGATAATTTGTTTATTCTTGAGAAAGTCTCGCTGTACGATACAGTATCCTTGTTCTAAATTGTTTGGCTTATCTGTCCATCGGCCTGTATTATCAGTATCGTCCATCTGTCCACGTCCAAGGTACGTCTCCGATAAAATCTCACGTCGTTGCCTACACTAAACTATCCATCGATTAAACACTAATTAAATCTCGATTTTGCGTACAGTGTCGCATGCACGATGTACGCCTTCTACCGTGTATCCTTTTCGATGCACCAGGCCCTGCCCCCCCGGGGGCCGCTTCGTCGGAGCGTGACAAATGCTTGTACAAACTCGGGACAAACGGTGCGTGACCAGATCTGTTACGTGTCGCCGCGATGAATCGACGTCTCCGCATTGTCGCGGGGTCACGTGGCCGAAAAACGGGCGAATTGTGTTTTTCCTGGCTGTCAAAGGGGCGAAGGACCGTGCAAGGGACGGGGAGCGGGGGTTTAGGGAAAAGTTCCTCGGGTGGAGGGTGTACACCGGGGTGTTCGACGAGAAAATACCCCCGCACGATCCACGAGATAGTTTTTGGAGGAGACACTGGATGACGGGGACAGGCGGAGCGCTCACAGGCCCGCACAGAAACGTCAGTCAGGCTTAGCTGGAGTAGGATCTAGATGTTATCTTCGATATGGGACAGTGTACGGACCGATGCGCCTCCGTTGTTGTATACCGTTAACTAATTATCCCATGGACCCTCGTTTCTCAACGATGTCCCGGATCCAAGCGCATCGAGCTGCCGTGCCGCTGACTTTTAACCGCCACCCCCAGAATCGAGGTCGGCCAGCGAAAGAGAGTGGGATTTAGGGGATAGAATTTTTGTGGACAATAAAATTTCAATCATCTCGTCGCGAGAAATATACGAAATTAATCATGCCGCAAAAGAGAAAGGACAACGCAAAACGCGTTATTCCAGCTAAACATAATCGACTGCTCCACGTGAAATATCAGCCTCGACATTGATACTCGCCACTGCTATCGATGCGAGGGATGTCGCCCAACGATAGACAGAAGCGGACAGCTCTTCGCACACGCGGAAATCTCTTAGCAGTCATACTCGCGTATCCAGAAGGGACTACGTAGGACGGACAGAGATCCAGGTAGAAACGCGAACCGATCGTCCCATAGAATCCGTTGATACTCGTCATATTGGCAGCGTTCCTCTCCGCTTCGCTCCCGTTCCTCGCTTCATCTCCCTTCGCCACGAACTGTTCCATCTCTCGATCCGTACGTGCACACGAGAGCACGGCTGCGGCTGACGCCGGGCATCGGGAGGGCTCCCGGGTATCTATCGGATAATTAGCCGGTGATTACGTTGCAGTCATTCGGGCGGATATCAGTGCCCTCGACCCTCGGTCTCGCCCTCGTCCTAGCCCTCGGGCAACGGAGTATACCCACCATACACAGGCCCGTTTCCAACCTGCGTTTCTCTTCACCTCTCCCTCTGTTTCTCATCCCATCTTCTCCTATCGTACGTCTAGCTCCTCTATCCATCTGTCCGTCCATCCGTCCGTATTCCTCAGCCATTTCTCTCTGGGACCCCTCTATATCCTCCTTCGATACCGCTTTCTAATTCCGTCTCTCTTGACGTCCTGTCAAACGTTCATCGTCTCCCGCTAGAGAAGCTCGCGTCTCGTTATTGACGCCCGATGCACTGCTGGCTCGCATTATACACCGTACAGTACACCATAGTTTCGCACACGAACACGTATTTAGGCGATGCCAGTGTGACGAAGGTATCCGTTGGTGGTACTTGCGAGGATAGCTTCGAGCGATGACCAACCGACCCGGCGACCGTCGACGCCGTCGAACAATCTCATTATCATTCGATTCACGGGAAACAGTGAGTGCCAACGGTGGTCGGTGTCCAAAGGGAAACCCTTATGCGAGCGCTTGATTGCCGCCCAATCGTTGCCGCGAAATTCACTGTGCCGCGTGAATCGTTTTAGCATGCTTGGCGATTTCGAGGCGAGAACCTTTGGTCTTTAATGTAACAAGATTAATCGCTCGCCGCGTTTTCTATACGGTTTACTCAATTTTCTGGGATGATTCCTTCTGAAGTCAATCCGTCTGTCGCCGAGCACTCTACTATAGTCTCCATCCCAAACATAAGAGACCAGCAAAGAAGTGGCAAAAATGTGCTCACCTACTCCATTGGAAAATTGCCGAGCGCGTTAAATCGTCGGGACTGCTCGCCCTCCATTTTCTGACGTTAGTCAAAAAACGAGAAAAGAATCAGTCTGCGAAGCGCGACGGTTAAGAGCGGCTTCGCGTACACCGGCGAAAGGCCAGAAAGGAAGAAAGGGAAAAAGTAATGCGACGCAATTAAACAATTTGGTACCGGCGCACGCGACGCAAGAGACTTCAAAAGTGCCACCACATGTGGGCACGAGATGTAATCAGGAAAGTTAATTGAAGGCCCAACCCCAGGACTCTCCTGTTTCCTTCTCTCTCGAGTGTTCCCGTTGGGGCCACGGGTACTTACGGCGGCGGATGCAAAGCCGAAGCGATTGACTCATTCAACGGGAATAAAAACACAACAAACTTTCGGCGAGAAAGAACGTGGGTCAGGGGGGTGGGGACGAGGGATGGAGAATCGTAGGAGGGTGGCGAGCGGTGAGCGAGGTAACGAAGAAAGAGAGAAGCCGCGGCGGGATCGTGCGTGACGTCACGAGCAGAAGGCATTCAGATTGAAGAGCGCTCGATGACTCTCGAGATTTGTATTGCCATTAATAACGAGGCGGGGGTGCGCCGTGCTCCCTCCTACGCCGCCTCGCAATTGCTCCACGACACGCGCGTTCGCAATGCGTACAACTTGTATACCAAGCTGTGTACGTACGTGTGCCGGCACTTGCGTTCGATATGCGTGTACCGTAAGGTAACGAGCGATCTAGCGTGCACCTTTGACTAGTCAGAAACCGCCGGTACCTGTGTCCGCGGGGTGGTTCGTAGGCGGACAGGCGCGCGAGTTACAGCTAGTCGCGCGTACACACCTTATAGGAGAGGTGTAATGTAATGAAAAGAATATTAGTACAGATTATTATACCCAAATCCATTTAAACTGACGCAGTTAATTCCAATTGCACCTGCTCACATACCAGTTATCCCCTCGTTACTCTTAAACTTCGTACCACACCGTCTATACGAACGAGCTGGTGCCCCGGTACGAACCCCAATCCGTCTTTCGGCAAGGACTTCAACAATTCAGCCGAACACTCGGCCGCAAATATAATTACTACCGTTTAAGCCCGATTCTATTGTGTGTGAAACGCTTGACTTGGCGAACGCCGCGCGCAACCATCATCGTAGGACGCACGAAAGCCGGAGGAGAAACGAACTTACGGACCCCGTGTATCAAAGGGGTTCCTGGCCACTTCTGGTCACGTGCGTCGAGCTGAAATCGATGCCGTCAGAAACCCACGGCCGGTTCTCACGTCGGCCTTTCTTCCGAACGTCGATGGACCGTGGGTTTCCATGGTGCAACAGCACGATCTTTAATCTGCTTTTAACGCGCCTACTATGCTGGCTGATAGGGATGAAATAGATCAAAGATGGGTGAAGCGATTCATGCAATAATCATCGTGAAATGTGATTCAATTTTTCTAAAGATATTTATTTATCCACTCGGGTTACCTGCTACCTGAGTGTATTTATTCAATTATTGATACTCGTTCGCGTACGATTTCATTCCCGTTATTCGGGGAGAACGTGAGAAACGGTTTACACGTCGATCGTCGGATTCCATTATAAAGTTTGGAGCAGTTTGCGCGTTCAAAAGACGAAGGGCGCGGGGATTCGTCTTAGGGTAAATTGTTCTCGTGGAAATTCGCAGCCGTCATTTCACACGTTACGGAGTCACCGCTGTCGCGCATACTCACCGTGTTTGCTTGAATATCGTGCGTCATTTCGCAAGCCGACCGATTTCGAGGGCGGGCCTGGATGCAACGTCACGAGCCAGAAAGAAATATATCATCGTTCACGCGTGAAACTGCCAAATTTGTCGTTAATTCGCTGACGGGCAGACCGCGGGGTTGTTTTTCGAGAAACATAATTTATTGATTAATGGGTGAAATGTTGTTGATTGATAGGTATCATTAGAAGAAGCGTTGCTTCGGGGTGATTTTTGGGGGACCTTTAAATCAGATGTATTAGTATATCCTATGCTTGAGTAAAATATGCGAAAAATTGTTAACGGTACACGAAGATTTATCTACATTTATTCCCTCAGTCCAACCGTTAGTATCGCATTCTCACATTTCATCTGTATCGCCCGAAGATCCAATCGAGTGTCGGCTAAAGAAGATTAGCCTCTGCGGGGTGGTTCCTTCTAGAAAAGAAAAGTCTTCTTCCACGGTCCTCGGCTATTGTCGAGGTTGATGCGGGTGAATCCAGGCAAGAAGAATTCTGGCATCTGTTTCTGTTTCCCCGTTTTCTCATCCACCTTATTGCCATTCCTCTTCTTTTTTTTTCCCCATCCTATCCCACCGCTACTACTCCCTTCTATTCCCTTTCATTCCCTTTGTCCCTTTGTTTTCGATACGAAGTTCCAAAGTTTCTTTTCACAGTTCGATACCGAGTATCGAGTTGAATCGCTTATTGTTTATTCGCGGAGCACGTATTTACACAATAGGCGGATGGTTCGATTCGAAGATTCCTTTCAACCCATGGCTCCCCCGACGCCCCGTTAGAGAAAGCCGATGCAAATTAGTTCGCAGCGTGCTGCAATTCAATTAGGCTTCATCGTTTAACCGGCATTCCTAGCATTGTAATTTGACTCGCAGGTGACGCGTGCGGTGCAAACGGCGAAGTTGCCCCGCTGCTTCTCGAGTAATTTGAGGGAAATTAATTACTGTGACACCGCGGCGCACTATTTCTCGACGTCGACGTGCGCCGATGCGGCGACAGGAAACGTGTGCTCGTTTCGTAAGCGGACGGGGTGGAAGGCTGGCTGACGGGGCGCATATCCCGCGTTAAGACGAGAACGTTTGCTAGGGTTCATTTGAAATCGAATCCTCTTTTCAGTTGGAGAGTAGAGCTTGTTAAAAACATATAAACTAGTTTTCGAAAGGTACAAGTTATATATTATTTAAGCTATGCCCGACAACATCATTGACTTATACTACTTAATATAGTCACGTCGTTGACCTGTACTACTTAAGGCATTGCAACATTTTTTTACGAAGTTCAGGCTGCTTTCGATGCTCGACAACGATGTAAATTAAAACGAAAGGGGTAAAAAGAGGTGCGATACGAAGTATCGGTCGGTCAAGTTGACTCGGGGCGGTTGTCTGCTGCGGCTACCGGGAGGGGCTTGTTGATTCGGCCACGAACGTTCCGATCGAAAAGTCAGGGTGGTCGGTCAGGTGAACGATATCCGTGTATATAGTTATAGCAGGAACCCTAGGAAACGAGCTTACTGGTGCATTCCGGGTTCAGCTCTCCGGCGAAGGCTCCTCGCGCGTGCAGGAGCGCCCGCGCGTTCGTTCGTCTGACGCTTAATACCAGTTTCACGGCTTGATAAGCCGAAGCGTGTAATTTTGCAGCGGCTCCAGAGTCGGATAAGCACCAGGTTTTCTAGTTAAGTGGACCACAAAATTCGGGGAAGCCTATATAAGGCTTTTCGAGGTAGAAGGCGATCAGTCGAGCCACAGAGCTCTCCGGCACATCATCTGCCCCCGGAATTGTGTCCCGTTTCTCGACTCCCTTTTGCTTGGTGATTCCTCTTCACTACAATTATTCGTTGAATCACGTCGCTACGGTTCTACGCGGGTACGCAGAAAATTCTACGGCTGGTTACGTGAGATAAAATTCATTCGCGCTGCATATTCGTAGGTGTAAACCTTTAGCGAGGTTTGGAGAGAAAAGTGAATGAGTTTGCAGCACGAATTCTTTTGCTAGTGTACATGGTTTAGCTTGTTGCTGGAATAGAAGGTTGTTGGCGATCTTTGCGTGAGTTGCACAGCAATGTTGCGTTTGTAGTTTCGAGTATTAATTGTTAAACATTTTTCTGAACCATAGTAATGTTTGTAAACTTAATGGGGAAAATACACATATTATAACGATACGCCCAATGCATTTTCATCTGTCACCTAACAACGTTTGTAGAGTAACAATTCGTTCAGCCGACGTGCTGTGTCACCCAAACAGTGCGGGGTTCAGATCACGGGGAAAGTATTTACTCGCTAAAAGACAAGCAAATTTAGTTGAGGCTTTTTTGCGTTTTCCTATCGTCGGTGATTTGTCGGCGAACGATTTCCCGCACCCAGCACGGCGTTAGCCAAATTTCCCTGTTTACGTACACACGATGCGATAATGCTTGTAAATAATGGTAGAAGTTTGTTGACTTGCCATTTGTCGATCGACGCTATTTGCGTGAACAATTTTGTCCGACGCTCGTTGCTAGTTTCAGAATGTGCAACTCAGTTCGGGTTAAAAATTCGAGTTGATTTCAATCTCTTGGAAGTTATATAATAATAAGTGTTCTTCGAGCTTCCAAATAACCAATCGCCTAACATAACACGCTCACAGTCCGCTGACCCATGTACAGGATGTTCGACAACAGGTAGGAGAAACTTTTGTGAGTGATTGCTGAGCTGATTCTGAGCAACTTTTTCCTTTGCCAAAATGTTAGTTAAGGCCTCGTTTTTGAATTCTGATTGACCAATCAGCCTAATTAAGAAAGCCACGTTAAGCCGTACGTTGACCCATGCTACTTTAGTTATGTCTGATGTCCGACCATTTACTTGTACCACTTATGGTTGAAATATACTACTTAAATTACACTAAAATTGTATTAAGTTATAATAATTATATTTATATTTGCATTCAAAATTTATATAAGTGTTAACTTTAATATGTATTCTAAATGAATTTATAAGACTAGTTAGTAAGTAATAATTTTTATGTTACTATTATTATTGTGATTTTCATTAGTATTTAATTATAAGATGTATTGTAAAGTAATTTATTAGAATAATCTATAAGAAGCAGTAGTTTAAGCTTAAACATGATCATTTTTGTGATTTGTACATTATTGCAATTTTTCAATAAATTTCCACAAGAGGGATGTAACTGGTGTCATTTTTTTAACACCTGCCCACTCCTAATAATTTAAGTTAGAGATAAGGGCTGAAAAACGACGTCAAGTTTCAGGAATTAGTGAAAAAGCATGCTTTTGCCACTTTGTTGGGTGAAAAAATCGGGTTAAATTTTGTGAAACCCCCTTTTAGAGAGGATTTATTAAGATTTATTGTAAAATTGCAATAGTGTACAAATTATATATATAATGAACAAATACATCTTATAATTAGATAGTAATGAATATTACAATAATAATAATAATAGCATAGATTTACATATGCTACAAAAGTGTTTTAGAAACTAAAAACTATTACTTATTAACTATTCTTATAAATTCATTTATAATACATCTTAAAGTTAACACTTATAATATAATTTTAGTGCAATGTAAGTAGTATATTTCAGTCATAAGTGGTACAAGTAAATGGTCGGACATCAGGCATAACTAAAGTAGTATGGGTCAAGGTATAGCTTAACATTGCTTCTAAACACGACAGAAGTCGCATAGTTTTTTATTATGTTATTATAGTACGTCATTCTCCAAAAACCCGGACACGACCCGGACATGGTGATGTATAAATGGACCCCAACCCATCACTCGCCTGAATCTCTTCAGAATATTCAAACGCATGAGAGGCACATACCCAGCCTCCAAGAGAAGAATCACGAAAGAACGTTGAAAGATGCACGCAACGAAGGCGCGGCGCGTTGATATTAAAAGAAGATCGTCAGAGAGCCGAGGAACATATAGCGAACAGACGGCGAGAGAGCAATCTCGTCCATTGCGTGCATAAAGGGCACGTCATAAAGGGCGAATCGTGGGCAGAAACGAGATAGGCGAGTAAGGAGATAGCGCGGGAAGAAGCTTCGTAGCCGAATCGAGGATGTAGACAGGAAGGATGTTCGTCGAGTGCCATCAACTTAACTTGTGCCATGGCACAGCGAGCACGAGCCCATCCTCTTCGGCCTGAAGAGAGCCAAGCCGGCATAATAAGCTTTGTGCGCCGACTGTCGACGCTCGGATCCCTCTCACGGAGAGGGCTGAAGAGGCGCACCGGAAGCGGCTACATCGGCTGCAATAGTGACAACGCCGTGGAGCGGCGACAGAGGCCGCCGGCCTTTGCCTGCACGCGAGCAGCGTGGCCGTATGTACGCGAGAGCATATCGCAGAAACAAGTCCACCATCTCAGGGCGAACGCGATCCCCGCGGTGTACGCTGTCGAAAAATCTCAGAAGCTAATTACCAGCTTCTCTTCCGCCTCGTCGATCTTACGTTTCCTCGGGTATACTTCCCTTTTGCCTGCTAGTGGAGATCGGGCAGCACTCGCTGGCTTTTTGATGCTACGTGTCTTTGGGATGTTGAAGCGTTTTTTTTTTACAGCATGAGATGTTCAGGAACAGATGGTTTGATTTGAGACTGAGAGATCTTAGAGTGGTTGATTCCAGAGAGTTCGGTAGGAGAGGGTTTGTAGAAGGGATGTAATTGGGGCGGATAATGATCGTTGAATAAGGAATGTTGGGATCTGTGTTGGGGTTGTTCCAGGGGGATTATTAGGATTTCTTGGAAAAACTTAGAATGAAACATAGATCTTGCGTTTCGGAAAATATGGATAAATTTCACTTCACTTTGAAGAAGCTGCATTTTAGCAATTACAACTTCAACTCTATAAAAAACACAGCACACCGCCATTTAATCAATAATTACAAATTTCATTTTCAATACGAATGGGAAAATGGAGAAAAGGTAAAAGGGAAATTCATCGCGTTGCTGAAAAAAAAAATAACCCAAGTCTCGTGACACGAGTAAATCGTGACGCGTCTGCCGACTTTGGCCGTGAATGTGTGTCTATGGCACGTTAGGGTTGTAAGTGGGTTAAAGGTACTGGTTGTTTAGAGGGTGAAGTGCATAGTTTGCCAGCGCTCGGAAACAACGGAGAGTGGATCGCCTAACGAAGTGTGTTTGCGGCCGGAGACCACGGGAACGAAATATGGAAGGGCAGACGGGCCAAAGAAAACACAATCCGGCGAAATCGTTAACAGTTCCCTCTCTCCCTCTCTCTCTCTCTTTCTTATGCTTGTTCGGTTTTCAAGCCAGCCCTCCACGATGATTGCGCGCAATACCGTAGTATATACAAATCGCGGCTGGGGTTTAGAAAAGGATCGCCGAGCCTCCCTCGTCGATCGTGCCTCGATTTCGTTGGAATAGGGATTTTGCGGGGGGTAGATTCTGTCCTGCATTATGCGAGCCAAACGTGAACCAGACGTATAGGTATGCGGAGTCGCGCATATTGTGAATGCGAAGTTATTGGATTAGCAAAAAGTAAAGTACAGGTTGAAATATAAATAAAAGTATTGCAACATTACGTTTCGGGACGCTTCGCCAGTCTCGCAGATGTCGAACATTTTAATCGTGTCTCGCTAATTTGAAATTAATACAGCAGAGGCTAACAGTTATGCACTTTGGCTCAATATTTTTAATCTTGGAAAAATGTTTCAATACACACAAGTACTTCGATATCTCGGGCCTTCCATGGACCACTGCAAGACACCGAACGAGAGATCCGGTGATGCAGCAAGGGGTCGAAAGGTAAGACAGAGTGGAACAGGCAGAGCCCGCGTTTTCACGATTCGGGTTAACCAGGAGAACAGTACTGCGAGCCACTAATCCACCGTGCACCGATTAAGCCGCATCCCTTGTCCGGGGTATCGCTGTCTGAGGTTTCCACGAAGTCCGATGCTCGGACAGGATATCATTTTTTTTCTCTCTCACTCCATTCTCTACCTCTCTGACTCGGTTCGATAAAGCACCGAAGCCCGCGGAAATCCAGCCTCGGTGTGCCGCAGTTGGACATAGAAGAACAGGGACCGACAGGTCCATGAAAGAAGGAAGACGAGTAGACCAGTGAAGGAGAGAAATGAGCGACCACGAGGAAAGAGAAACGGAGAGGGAACGAGAGAGAGAGATAGAGAGAGAGAGAGAGAGAGAGAGAGAGAGAGAGAGAGAGAGAGAGAGAGATGTATATAGAGGGAGAAGGGTAGGTACTCGTTGATTTCCCGTTTTCATATTCAATATGATCTGCCCCGGCATTGTATTCATTGAAAACGAGTCAACCGCACGCAAGATCAGAAGCCGGGCGCCAGAAACGAGAGTGGATCATGGAAAGCTGGCCTTGTCGGTGATGACGGCAGCCCTCGTAGTGGTGGGTAGGTCGTTGCGGTGGTTGGATGGATGGTTAGTTGGTAGGTAGGTAGGTTGGTTGGTTGGTTGGCTGACTGGCTGGTTTCCTACTCCAACTAATGAAAGGAGACTCCGCGCCAGGCTTCTGGAGGTTGCCCGTCTGCCTGAGGTTTAAAGTCGATGTGTCCTCTTCACCGGTCGTGAATGACGGGCCGGGAGCACGCCGAGCCAGGGGATGGGGTTGCGATGCCTCGGGATCTCACCCGGGAAAGGTATCTTTTAAAAGATGGGATTCGTAGCAATGAGAACTCGCGTCGTTGATAGGGATGTCCAGCATCTGGCCAAACCTTTGCCCCAGTACCTCGGAAGCTGTTTTTGGGAATGCCTAACTTTGCTTTTCATGCTTTGCATGTACTCCTTGATAGCGGAGGCCCTAAGTATCATGGAAGTTGGACTATGATGAAAGAGGTCTGTGTCAGTTTGTGCCATTGAATGAGTTATGCGTAGATACTTTTGGGTTTGCACATTTTCGCCGGGGTAGGAAGCAGGGGCGGCAGAGAGAGAGAGAGAGAAGGTGAGAACTTGAGATAAGATGGTAGTTCAAATAGCGACGGAATTTTGGTAAGTGAAATGTTTTTACTTCAGTAGTCCAGAACTGCATTTCAAGTAATTTTGTACAGTGAAGGTACAACGTGCAAACTCGAAGCGCAGAAATCTGCCTCAGCGGTATTCAAATTAACGACTCGCTAGCGTTTTCGTTCGTTCAAGCATTTGGCATATAAAAACGGATCCCAATTTATTCCTTAATGTATCGAATACCACGTACATGTTTTTGTAATAAAAAAGGAAAAATAATTGCCAACATCGAAATGGATTACATCATTTACTTCCTACGTTGTCCCATAAAAATTTTAACGTTTCTGTACCATTCCCTCAACGTGATAACAAAACAACCCCCATTCGAAGGCAGAGTCCACTGATTAAAGAGCCGAGACTTTTTAATCACGATAAACGACCTCGCCATGTACCATCCCACCTATTCCGCAATAACGAAAAGTCATCCACAGTAATTTCTTCCGGCCGTCTGGACATCTCGTAGACTCTCCATCTGCACGTTCCTCCACACAGTGGCGCGTTCGCAGCGCGAGAGAGGCAGCGAAGAAGAGTCGAGTAACGCCATTGTGGCAGAAAAATGGAAGTCCCTAATAGAGATTCTCATACGTGCGGTATATAAAATGGTAGGGGTGAAAAAACAGCGAGGGAGCGAGGGTATAAGTATCCAAGAGCGAAGAAGATCGCCAGGAAAGGGGGGAAGAAAAGGTAAAAGCGCGCGTTTTATGGAACGACGAACGAAAGGAGGCGAGCGGAAAGGGTGAGCACACGCCGCTGAAGGGGTGGTCGAGCCAAGGAGGGTTGCCCGAAAGGAGAAATATCCGCGAGAGGTTAACAGCAACGATATCCCAGTCCGCAGCTGGAGAGTATCGCGGCCGGGATGGACGGCAGGATGCAGATCGTTGGAAGGGATATGCAGATGGACGCGGACGGATGGACCCCGGTGAAGGGTTGCGAGCGCAGTTCGGTGGTGCAACGGCGCTGGTGCAACCCTATAGGCGACTATACGCGTCGCGCTATTGGGGTGCAAGCAGAGTGGTGGCTCAGGGCGGAGCGATGCCGATAGGAGGGTTGCAGCCGGCCTCTCGCCGACTGCTTTTTCGGAGGGTTGGATCAGCGCGATGCTCGATGCGCGTCGGCGACGCTACGCACGGGGCTAGCCGAGCGACGCGACGACGCGCTTCGAATTGACGGCCGCGGATCGAGCTCGATGCATCCGCTCTCGCCGATTTCTTTTGCCCTTCGCCGAGATTAAGTTGCCACCCTTTTAATGCTTCAGGCTGAGGTTGAGAAAAGAGGGATGCACTTACGCACTATGAACAGCTTCTAGTTCCACCTTTGCGAAGATCTCGGTTGGATCGAGATTGTGAAGGTATCGTTTCTTTGGCTGGACAAAATTAAGAATTAAATCGCTTCGGGAGGCACACCGAAGAACGTCAACAATGTTTGCTTAAACAGAATCATAGACCGCGTTCGAGTTCATTGGAAATGCAAATCCGTTGAACGGCGATCGGCGAAATAATCGTGCAGAGGAAATTAATTACATCGCCGTTCGAGTCCGATGAAAGGACCTGTCGCTTACTTTTTGACCGGCTCACATTCGAGAGCAGGGCGGTGGATGGTTCTCGCACGCGTTAATGAGAAAACGGGGCGCGCGTAATTTACTAGCGAGGAGGAGAACAAGCGAAGAAGGACAGAGGGAAGACCTGTAATAGGTATATTACTCTCAATATAGCCTAGGGTGACTTGGCGTGGGTTAATTCGTTGTTTAAGTGCGTGTGGCGACATTATAAGCCAACGTAATTATTGTTATTATTCCGCGCCGCGAGCCAGGACATTTTCGATACGAGAGATCATGCTACGCTCGCAAGAGTTTGAAAATCTCACGCTGTATCGTACTTCTCATTTTTATCTGCTGCAAAAACGAAAATTAACACGATTACTTCGAATTCGCGTGGAACAAGAAATTTATTTGATTCAACTCTGAATTAATTACTTCTTTTTCAAATGTATTTAGTTTGTACAAAATCTTTCGGCCGAATTAGAAAGTATTCGTGGAGAAACATTTCATTGCAGGTGTAAGTTATACTGTTGTGCTCGCGTAACGGCATCGGGAAATAAATGTTTTAGAAATTTCTGTTCCGAACGAAGCGTGTGTACAAAATGTGTGTCGGACCTGCTCGTCGATCACCGTTCCACAAGCGTTTTCACGGTTCCTACGGTTAAATCGGGCTTCGATTTGAAATGGCATAGTTTGCAGCTCGGCCGCGAGACCGACACGTGCGACTCTAGTCGGCTAGAAAAAATTCGATTCGACGCAAGAATGTTTTTTTGGATTAGCCGATACCAGGCGATCCAGTGGGAGAGCCGTAATTTTAAACATCTGACATCGCCACGCGTGTCAAATCATAATGCTGCCATTCCGGATGGTCGCGTAAATTCGCGTGTCGAACGTGGCTGTGTAAATGACAACGATTTCTTCGCGCACGGCGCGCCGTTGAAGTAATTCCGCGAGAAAGCGCAATAGAATTTTAATTTCGTCTTGCGGGATATTTCCCCTCACTTCTATAGAATCGAAAGAGTACTTTCCTGAAAAGTTCCGATGCACCTTTCCGCCCTTGTTTTAAAATGCCATCGGAACGCAGTTCTCTCAATATCCTAAGCACACCGTTCCATTATCTCATATATATCGCACCGAAACATGCCTGCTCCCCCAGCCACCTTTATCATCTCGCCTTCCACGCTTAAGCGTTCTCGCGATTCGAAGACGTAACGCACCGCGCGAGGGGGTGGAACTGGTGTTTGCGAAACGAGTCCGAGCGGACTCATCCCGACGCGGCTAGGCGGACGGTTACGCGTGTGTACCACGTGCACGCATGTAAATGACAGGGGAGGGTGTGCGAATTGCGGTATCCAGGCAGGGTGAGATGAAAGTACAGCGCGAGGAACGGCGAGGCGATGGAACAAGGCGCAACATTGTTAAACAGGGACGAATGATAGATGAGGGGAGAGGAGAAGAACAAAGAGAGAAACTGAGACAGCTAGGGAGGGTAAGAGAGGGCAACGTTAGATTGGAGAGACGGAGACGTTATAGTAGGCAGTAGTCGTGTTACTTCCGGTCGAGCGGGCGCTGTGCCTGGCAGCTGCGGAGTTTGCAGGACGGGGGTTGTTGTTGCACATCCATGCGCCCCTTTTGCGTATACCATCCAGCCACCCCCTATACACCCTTCCGCCTCCACTGCCTCCCCCCCTCGCGATTCCCTGCTTTTCCGTCACCCACCCCTCTTCGGCGCCCTCCTCTTTTATCGTTCCGTATCGTCACATTGATTCATTCTCTAATTCGATTAGTTTAAATGGCATTAAAACAATCCTGTTGCGAACGCGTGCAACGCGACTCGCCGAGGCGAGCCCCGCGAAAGCGCAACTACCGCGGCAGCTGTTCGCTTCTCTCGCCGGGGAACGAAGCCCCGTCGAGAGTTCTGCTTTCCCGGATTTTTTTTTTCTGCGGCACAGGGGCGACGCTTTCGAACAGACGAGATGATATCCTGCGGTTGGGGAAAAAATTCGCAACGGCGTTACTTTCGTGCAATCACAACATTTCAAGCGTGCTCATTTTATAGACATAAATAATATTTGCAAATTTCCCAAACTTCGGCGTACAAATCTAAGCCGGGCCGAAGATAGCCAAACTCGGAACACCACGGCATCGCCATCGCAATTACTCGTCTATAGAACTGCCGAACATAACTCTCATCACCCTCCCGGAAGGACTAATAATAAAAAAAAAAGAGCAGAAGGAAAAGGCTGTCCAGCGCAATTCGCAAAGAGAACGCACATATATTTTGAACCGCGTCAAAGGCAATACGAAGCGTTTGGGATATCGCCGTGCAGGCCGGGTCAGAGGCCATTAGGTTCGTGAGTTATGAGACAAGTTCTAATACTCTAATAATCTGGCTGTTGATCGGCCTGGCCTGGCTAAGAGGGTCTTGTGCGTGGAGAAGCGCTTAGAGCCGTGCTTACGACGCGAGACTTTATTCTGGCCGATCAGCCGCACGCCTCCCTTCCCAATTCGTTGTCCCCCGATTCTTCTCTCCCCCCCCCCCCCCCTTGTGCAACATCCTCACCCTTTTCATGGCTCCTTCTGCCCCCGTGGATCCGGCCTCCCTTTTCGGCTCCGTGGCGAGCCAAGTCAGTGTGAAATTCGGCCGCCCTTATTAAAGCTTACACCCCTGCGATGCCGCCGCACCGCTCTGCTTTCGCGCGCCACAAACACACCAGCGTTTCTCGAATACGAAATAATCGCTGCTGGCGATAGCATTAGCTGCGTACAGTTTCTCTGTGCCTAGGAAGTTCTGAAATTAAGCCACGCTTCCCTTTGTTTAGATTTGTCTAAATTTCCAATTGAAAAAGATAGTATCTTGGAAAGTCTCCCAGCCTCCAAGGTTGCTTATTTTTTAATATTAAAAAATCGCAGCGCATGATACTTTCGTTAAATATTTATAAGTGTCTCTAAAAGGAATTCCTTTGCCAGGATATTTTCTCTCGAAACAGGCTTCGCAGTCTGTTCATGGTATTTTTGCTCGCTGCTGACCGTGTGAACTAAGCGGAATTGCGTGAACGGCCTCGCAGGGCACGAAGGCTAAACAGCATAATTTAAATATAAGGGTTTCTGCTGTTATACGTTTATGGCGGCGCGCATTGCCGGCAGCCCCCGAGGTCGGACGATAAACGAGGCTGGCTACTCGCGTCTAATTCCACTTGTGCCGTACCTGCCGGCTGCTCGGGACTTTGAAATGCTCGATCTAATTGGTTGAGATTATAGCCGACGGAAACTGGAATTTAACAGCGTGTAGGACGCAGTTTCACCTTACGCGAAATCATTTCCCCTCTTGCTGAATAAGTGCTACACCCCTTACTTATAAAAAAAAGTAGGCGTACCTGCGAGGGGTTGCTGTTGCTAATTTCACTGTGATATTTAACAGATCTTTGGGAAAAAATTAATAATTCATTGAATTATAAGAAACGCCGATACAAAGAAAGAGTACGGAAAACGTTTTTCTCATCAACCGCGTAACGATTTGCAAGGTGCAACACGAGAATTCACACACGACGTACTGTTTGCCCCAGCAGCAGAACGAGGCGGAAAAGTTTGATAGTCGACGTTTCCACGGCCGCGTGTCACAGCCGCTGGGTGCACCCGAGCTGACTCATCCTGTCCCACATCCGCGGCATTCGCAAACCGTCGGACGCACGCGAGCGGTAACTAAATTTTAAATTTTTACTTACTTCCAGGCTGCTGCTCACCCCTGGACCCCCGTCATTACCCGCTGCAATCAGCAGCTCGCTATCCGCGTGGACGCCCCTATCCTCGCCGCCTCCCTTTTCGTCGACATTCTCTTTACAATCCAGCGGCGTCGCGCTACCCGGATTGCGCGTAACTGGATTAACTGCGGATCTTTGATAAACGGCCGATGGCCTTGAATTGGCGGGGGTCCGTGGCTCTTCGAGTTTCGCGGATATCCGCTTGGACGTATTTTCGCTGAGGCGGTGAAATTGCAAGCTCGAAGGTGCGGTTTGGACGGGAAAAAATTGCGGCCCCGCTTGTATCGGACGTGCGAGGTTGATTATTGTTTGGCGAACCTGGAGATTTCAGGAAGCTCGGGTGGGAACGATCGAGTTGAGACTGTGGAAACGTTACCGAGTTTCAGAGATTTTGATCTGCGATTCAACTAGAACGGTGCAACGGCGGGTAAAATATTCGCAAGATAAAAGCGATCCGTGTAAAGGAAGCGAGGCGACACAGAAATTTATTTCCGACTCTCGAGCGACGATATTGTTGATCACGGTCGTCCAACGGCCCTCGAAGCGAATCACAAACGTTCAACGCGCGATATTCGATTGTCGTACCGCTGCCGGCGCGGCAGATGGATAAAGTGTTCCGCTCGGAAACGGTACCGCGATGCGTGGAAAATGAGAGGCTGCGATTGCCCGGCATGCTTCGCTTAACGCGACGCAATGGAATTTAATACCCTTTGTTGCGCATGAAGTAGCGAAACGAAATTAAATTCGAACAAAACGCATCCGGGGGGGAGGAGGACGAAGTCAAGCGTCGCGTTGTTGCGTTTGCCCGGAAATATACAACAAATATAATGTAAAGCGTTGCGGGTGAACAACGCGCGTATTCGCCGCAGTGACGAGCGATACGCGTGAATAATGAAAGAATAAAAAGAATAGTGGAAGTAATGGAAATCCCACCGGCTGTGCATCGGTATCCAATGTAGAAAGTTTAAAGATCAATTATGATTAGAATGATGCAGTAATCGATTGCATACGAGCCACTCAGAAGCCAAACTGATCAAGTCCACTGTTCGTAAATTTATCTATTTCACTTTAGTTTTGTATTTATACACTTGATCAGTTTGGCTTTTGAGTAACTCATATATGTACGCGATACTTGAACATTTGTTTTTCTATTATTAAGACATCCATATTTATATTATTACTATACAAATTAATTGCCAGCACAGTTTCTTCGCGTTACCGCAGTGAACATAGAAACACCTGAAACATGTGAAAAGTAAAACATATTATCGGTCCGTAGCGATTATCAAACGCCTCTTCATGAAAATCCATCGAACCCTCGAAGGAAAAGGAAAGGGCGGATAAAGATGATTATCGTCGGATCGACGGATGCTCGAAGTTTGCTCGAGTTCCTCGAGCTCGTCGGAAATGCGTTTTTGCGGGTGGCAAGAATACGCGGGGTGGCGCGTTCGTCACCGAAAGTTCGCCCGTCGGGGAAGCAGGATAGAGAAGTGTGGAGCGAAATTGAAAAAGTCGGGACGGGAGAAGGACGGAGAAGTCGCCGGCAACTCTTACGGGGAGCGGAAAACTTTGTCCTTTTGTCTCGAGGACCAGACAAGTTTTTGCAATCGCAAGTTTTCCACGGCCGCGAAACGAGAGCACGACGACGTCGACGTTTCCTGGCAGAAGTGAAATACCGCGGCGGTCCCGGAGTCAAGGTATTACCAGCGCGATGCCGAGCCGCAACGTTTTCGAATGCGAATATTAAGAAGCGGCGAACGCTTCGCCGATTATTCCTGATTTATGCGGTTCAGCCGTAATTCCGCTGGATTTATCGCGGATTCATCTGCTTCCGTGAAGGAAGTTTGCTTGGTAGGGCGTGCTCGCGATAACTGAATCTTCGATGGGGTTGAACTTGAAATATAATATTACGTACCAACGCACATGATTAAAAAGTGTCGCAGAACACATATCATCGTTGGATCGCGTCGCGATACGAGCAACTAAACCGCAGAATTGTAATACGCCGATGCGATGAAACGTTTCAGCTTAACGTAAACAACAACAAAAAATTGATGATATTTTCAGAAAGGGAGAGGAAATTTCGTTACGCGATAAACGGAGACGGGAGTTTCGTTACAGTTGCAATTAACGCCACGGGAGATGGCCTTGCTGCTTTTTTTTTCCTCCCTGTTAATCCAGCTCCCGGGTGGCTCGTTGAGCGTAAACAGGATTGCGGAATAACACGGTCAGAAATTCCTCAAGAATCTTATTCATTATCCCCCGCGGGATGGCCGAGCGGGTAGAGGAACAATCGCGAACTAATTCAGCCACCTTAATTACCGGCATAAGAACAATAAGATTTAGCGCTCTTTTGTCCCGGCAAAAATGAGAGATTGCCGGCCTCGGGTCAGCGAATGCCGAGCATTCTATTTGCAGGTAACCGGCCTGTGGATGCGCCGGAGATGTCGGCTACCATTGTTTTTGGCTGGGTCGAGTAAAAAGTCTGCGAGTGGATGCACTTTTCGATTTCTGCAAACGGCGACAGTGCACGCGGCTTCTTGTAATACTTTATGATATCATGATCTGAAAATTTCAGTAATGCAGAGATTGAAGAATGTGTAATGCCGCTCATTTGTAATTCGAATATCATTGTAATTCAATTTCCCATAGATTATTAAATTGTATTTCTATGATTTAACCTTCATAATATTGCATTCTACAATACCATGCATGAATAAACTATCCAGCAGAAAGTTTCACAGGAGTTTCTGTCGAGCAACGGTACACTAACAATGCAGTAAGCTGCGTTTCGTATCTACTTATTATAACGACATAACGTTATCTTGAGCTGCTGAGTGTAGAAAAATGCGGTGAGTTCAGCGTGTTTTGTCGTGCTGTCAAAAAGATCAGGGGACGGACGTGTAGCAGGCAAGAGAGGAGCCGTGGGTCGTTTTTAACGAAGACAGGACAAATCAAGAACGGGGAGAGAGTAAAAGTGATCGAAACTTCCGGCTCGACTCATCAGCACGCGTCACCCCATATTACGTATAACTATTCTTTCCGCTCGTTGGGAGTCCCTATTGTAAGGGGAGCCCCTCTCGTAAGCGATACACTTTGGGAATCCCCAATTTTCCCCCCCCTCCTCGTCGTTTTATAGAAGCAACCCACCCCATCGCGTCCTGCCCTTCGTGTATCTTTCTTCTACACGCGCTTGTCTTCTTAATTCTCGTCCCTCCGTTGCCCTCGTTTCGTCTTGAGGGAGAGCACGCCTATAGAATCCTACAGCTTTCGATGAAGTAGAGAGAACGAAGAAGAGAGATAGATCGAAGGGCGAAGAGAGTACCGTGTAACGACGGTGGAATGGAAGGAAATGTTGGAATTTATAGTTGAAGCATACTGCACGCAATTTTATTTCCCCTCAAAGGTCGGTTTATAGTGTAAACCGTTTGGTAAAATGGTTTAGGTTTATGCGACGGGATACGTGGGATAAATCTAATGCGAACTTGTAAAATTTTATTACCGAGAATTCTGACGCGTGTAAAAGATGGATAAAGAGTTAATTAAGGTTTGGGTCGAAAGATTTATAATTTTCTTTTACCGCATATCATTTGAACGACACTTTTGCTACTTTCGCGTGTATTTAATAAAATATGAAATCAATATCTTCAAAGAGCGAATAAAATAGACACGAAGGAAAGCCAGCAGAAAATGGTGGAATAAAAAAAGAAACGGCCAAAGAGAGAGGGTGGAAGTAAATGGGGGCGAAACAAAGGGTAAGGAGATAGGACGAAAGGAAAAAGGGGAGAACGTGAAAGGGGAGAAAGAAAAAGGGGCTGGATCGCAGGAAAGGTGGACGGAAGGGGCTGCTTCTTCTCTCGATCCTGGTTCCGGATTAAACTTTAATTGATTCAACTCCGTGGTCTGTAGCCAGCGAGGCGCATAGGAGAAGAGGGCACTCGCCCCCTTAACAGCGAGCATGGCCAACGTGGAAGGCACTCCTCTTTCCCCTTTCACTCTCCTGCACCAGGATGCGCCTATTATTCTGTTCCGCGGTAGGCCGATAAGTCGAGACGGAAACGACTTGACCGCTGAAAAAGAAGAATATAATAATTGACAAAGAGAGAGAAAAGGGACCAGATCGTAGCTGCGATTGTCGTTCCCGGCCTCGTCACGCTAACAACGGGTAATTGTAATTATTTCCTTTGGTAGCGAATGCAGTTTGGACGATGTTTCATTTGCACGGGGATCGATGAGTCGCGGCTGGCATTCAATTCAGACTTGCGGCAAAATGATCTTTGCATTATGTATCTTCGTTTGCCCGCGGGGCAGGTTTGAAATAATCACACAGACGTCCATCAAGCTCCGCCCTAAAACTTCTAACCAAGGAGCACGGTCTTAATCTTCCGGAATACGAGACGGGCGCAGGCGGCGAAATAACGGAAGAGGAACAGCGGAAAAGAAGGCGAAGAAGAAAAGAGGCAGGGAGCACGACAGGGGGTCCGACCCCAGTGGCGGGTCTTTTATTTGCAAATAATTGAATGGGCCGCGCTGAAAACAAAGGGCAGACCAGTTCGTGGCTGCCCTCGTGTATTCTACTGGGGATAGCACGGAACGACGTTAGAAGCGGTCAGGAGAATCGCATTAGCCGCGGCCCACGAAATAAGCGAGAAGTAACACAACGGATTCGTCTAACTTGATTCCTCCCTTCCCGTTTTGCATCCCTTCGCTCCAGTTTTCCACCGACCGTTCTCGATCCTCCACTGTATCCTCTTGGTTCGTTCATCCTCTACCATTCTATCCCCGGCGTATTCCTGGAGCAGCTACGCGTCCCAGGAGAAGCCGAAGGGGAACGGTAAAAGGAGGAGTGAGCGCGACCGAGACAGAAGGGGTGAAAAAGAAAACCGGCGCGGGGTTGGTCGACCCGAGCGGCTCGGCCAGGTAACGTCAACGTTGATTGGATTTCACAGCTAACAAGAAAATTATATTCGAGATTGGGTAGGTAATCGTGCGAGGCGCATCTCTCACGGGTCGCACACTTGCGGAGCGTGCTTCTCTTTTTTTGTACACCCTCCACCCTTGCGGCTCTCGTCATCTCTTACGGCAGTTTCACCACCCCTTGTGCGGGGAACGTTACAGAAATAACTCTTCAAGGCGATTACTGGCTGAAGATTACTCTCCTCCCGATATAGAGGGTTCGTATGTGCGAGTGCCGACTGCGATGGCTCGCAAAAATATCCGCACCGCGGGTCTTCGTCGCCCGCGCTCCGTGTGTCACCCTTCCTGCGACCGATTTAACCCTTCGGCGAAGGTGTTCCATGATCATACGGCAACTTTTCGCGACGCTCTTAACGGTTCGCTTCCACTTCACCGCGGGCAGCGTCACTTTTAAATGACTTTGAAGCGAATAAAGGAAACGCCAAGTGCGTCGACGAGGAGGAGGGAAAAAGAGAGATTGAAAGTTCTCTGAAATACGAAGAACCGCCGCAGTTTCAAGTGCGATACCGATATCACGCGTGAACCACGTTTTTAAGGGAAGTTTCTTTGATGCACTCTGTTTACACGTGGTGCTGCGCGTGATTAATATAAACATGAACAGGGATGACGTTTTGTTTCAAACTTGGCGTGAGCGACAGCGTGCTGAATTATTATTACGTGTTTTTATAAATATTTGTCTTTTTAAAGCGTGGATCTAATTTTATAATTCATGTATAATATTATTGTTAGAAAAACTATACATTTAACAGCGTCGTACTAGAACACTTGCAATAACATCGAAGATTTCACTAATTTATAAGTGACGCTAAAAAAAATTAACAATATACAATCCATCAAACGTAATAGTATGCGAGTGAGGTATGTGCCAATATGAAAAATGACTGCAGTACGATAGGAAGATGAACTGAGTTCGAGGAGAGGCCATCGGAAAAGGGTGGGCCATGCCAAATTTAAAAGGGGGAGATTATACGGGATCGTAAAGGCACGCGACCGGAGACGTCTAGCAGGCGCGCCGAAACGCCCGGAACGTTAGCTCTTCCGCTTCTGCAGGAATAACTAAGTTTTCGGTTCTGCTGGACCGACATCATCGATAGAGCCACTAGCATCGTTGCACCGTGTTTCGGGTCACAGACCATTAAGCTCCAGGTTCACCACAATAAGCACGCTGTTCCGCTCTGATCGGCGGGTTACCGCTATTATGGAACCAATGAGCCACGGGCATTGATTCACCGGATTTTTCCCCGTTCCAGGATGCGCAGAAATTCGATGCACTCTTAGGCCAAGTCGACTGTATTCGAAATAGTCCCATTTTCTCGACGTCGATCCACCCTGCATTCGAATATGCGCAATAAGTCGGAAATTTAATAAAAAAATGATAATACAACAGCCCCGAGAATTGTAGATGTTAGTTGAAAATGTTGAAAACTTATAGCTACGTGAATCGTTTCGGGATTTTTTTTGAAAACATCAGAAAAGGATCATGTTTCAGTGGTTTATCGTATTGCAGATTGGACGATGTTCAGCGATGTGGTTGCCATTACTGGCAATGGAATAGTTCCTGTACACTCCGTGGGGGTGGAGGAGGATGTTCGCGAGAGGGTGGCCGAAGTATATTACCAGCTTTACGCTGGTAGCGACCCCGCTGTCGCTATAATCTGTTTATAAAACAATTTGCGGACCAAGTGATGCGTGAGATACAATATATCTACAAACATTGTTAGCATCGGCCAATGAGGATTCGGGATACACGGGGAGAGTGAGAGAGAGAGAGAGAGAGAGAGAGGGGAAGAGGAGCACGCGAGGTTCCAAGGGACAGTCCCTTCTGATCTTTCAAGGATCCACGTCCTTCTGGTGATTCAACGTGATTCAATGATGACGGCGGAACGAGTTTCTAATGCTCATTTTTGCTCGGCGAAAGTTTGAGCGGAAGCTATGCATCGGCCACTGAACATTGCCATTGAGATTAAACTATTCTAGCGAAAGTGATATTGATTTTTGAACGATTATTGCATGCTGATTTCTGTGAATGAAAGGAATTCTTCTAGAATCGTTATCTACCTTTTCCTCTGATGTTCCTATCTTTCCCTTCTAGATTGGAAAGATTATAGCATCAATATTCTATAATTATTAAGGTAATCCATTCAGTTCATATGCAAAGCAGCCTGAGTATAATCGTCAGCTACCAGACATACTACTTAACGATCATCCTATGGTACTACCACATCGCATCCCCTCCCAAACGAGCGTCGCGATAACGAAGCGGTAAGGGTAACGGAAGGAGAAAAAAAAAGGAGCAGCCAATGAATGACAAAAAAGAAACGCAGGCATCGAAGCATCGCAAAGCGGACGTGTACACGTATATGCATGTACGAGACGACATCGACGTGCACATTCGAAAGAACTGGAAGAGCTCGTTTCCTCGAGCCCCGCGACAGCCATGTTTTAATTAATCGGATCCGAGATTTCGTTATTACCACCGATTAGCCCACGTGCCAATGCACATATTTTTTCGAACGTAAAACACGAGTAGAGACTAAAATATCAACGCCCCGGCGGTCTGCTAGCTGGTGACGGACAGAGCGCGTATCACGCACCCTCCTCCGCGCGCGTCCTCCGTCCTTCACGTTTCTGTCGCCCTCTCGCCGAGGCAGTGGTTCGGAGTATCTCTCTGTCCGTTGTCCAGCGTCCATGTGACTGGCCCACCCCGTCGTGTTCACTCGTCATCCTTTCGTAGGGTGCAGCGTTGCATCGGTGTCCTGCGTGACGCTACACTTTACGCAACAGTAATTTCATCGTTATTTTTATAAATTGGGTGGCCAGGGTTAACGCTCCGGCTAGCTCGCCCGGGCGGATTACAGCTTTTTGTAATATGAAAGTTCAACGCCGCTCCGCGTGTCTAGCTAGCGTTGTGCATATTTTCGCGCGACCCTCCGGCACTTGCGTTGCAACCCCTCCGTCTGTGTTGCGTTCGCCGTTTCGCCGGCTGTTTGCCCAAGAGGGAACCGCGACATTATCGCGATACCGGAGGCGAACGAGCGCGAAACAACTCCCGCGGCCACTCGCTTTTCTTTCTTTGACTTTCGAGACGAACGGAGGGTCAGGGTTATTAATTATACCGGGCCTCGCGCTCTGGATCGATAGGGGTTGTTCTCGTGTTTTCGGACTGAGCGACGGTGCAAAGTTTCGATAGGTTTTATCACACATATGCAAATTATCACCCAGCAGTGAAGTAGCATAAGGTTAGTCAGGTATAAGTTCTATATAATGTAAAGTATATTCCAAGCCACTAATTTAGTATTAGAATTGCAGTGATTAAAAAAAAAAAATGCTTAAACAAATGCATCCATAAAATTCACCCGAGAACGCTTCCCTATGAACCGACCTCAACTACTTCTAACCATTCATTCCCAATTAATCATACGCCCTCGTTATCCAACGAACAACTTCATCCCGATACTCTGACGCAAATTCCCAGCACAATGACCCAGCTATCTGAAATTCCTATCTGGCACCCGTCTCCAATTATTCCAGCCGCGTTCCGCAGCCTGTTCCTTTTGGGCGTAGCGTTAACCGTCCCTTATCAGCCTCCAAATAATTCGCCGGAGGGGCGATACCAAAGGCGTCGGCGTCCTTGTTGACGGCGTCCGAAAAGTAAGTAGCTTTTTATTAAAACGGCCGACTGGTCGCGCGATCTGCCCCCGTAAGGGCCGAGGGACGGAGAGCGGTGTCGGGAGAGATCACGAAATAGCGTGGAGGAAATGAAAGCTCGTTGCAGAGGTGACGAGGGTAGGTCGCGCCGGGACCGTTCCTTTTTCTCTCTGTTCCTCGCCGGGGCGTCTAAAGTGGGCGGCTTGGTGACACAGCGGCGGGCTGGGGGTCGAGGGAGGCCGCCAGAAGGGGGTGCCCTCGGGCACGTGACTGCTCGTGCCGCTGCAGGAGGGCAACCCATAAAAAGAACGAGCTTATACGTGCCACGCAGGAGTGGGCGAACGTGTGGACGATCGTGTCGGACGATCCGGAGGATCGACGCGGGGCGCATTATCGTCCTGCCGCCGCGCGCAGGGCGCATCCCTTTAACGCTCGCGAGGGTTGGCTACGGGTGATTGATGCGCGATTTAGAAGAGTGTAAATTCTGATTGCGCTGTCCGTGTATTATGATCGAAGGTACTTTGACGGAGTCTGGTACATTGGTGAGGGGTAGGGGTGGTCCCGCCTGTGTGAAAGAAGGGTATGCTTGTAAGGGGTTTGATAGTTTGAATGACTGCGTGACTATGATATAGTTGTCAACTTGAACGTCTATAGATGGACCAATATTAGTATTGTACTGTAGGAGATCAGTAGGGTGGGTTAGTTACGCATCCTACAGTTGGGAAGAGTATTTTTGGTATAATTTGCTGCTCGTGCTTCTTTCTGAATTTGTATTTCGGCAAGGGCAATTTATTTTAGATCAGTGCGAATGATGTTTATTCTTACTTTTATGATGCAAATCTAAATTTGGAAGCTGTGCATTTCTTATAACTAAGAGAATGAAAAGAATGCCTCTTGTAAGGTAAGTCAGCTTATAAACTCTGGGCATCGTTGTCGGATGTGTACGTCAAACATCAAACACTTCATGTAGATATAAACGTCAGTCAACGGTACATGCTCGAAGCTAATAGATTCAGTTGCGAGCAGGGGTGAATATGATTTTAAAGTCCCTTTTTCGGGTACATGGGAGTTGTTTGTTCAAGTTGTGTACCCAAGGGGGTGCACGTATTCTCAGAGATAGAAGTTTCCGAGTAGCCTCTGCTGGTGATAGTTTTTATTCATGCCATTCGATACCACTCTTTATCCTTTGTACACACTCCTTGATAATATGCAACAAGTTATACTAGGAGGATCACACTCATAACTGCATATTAGTTTTATATGCACGACACTTCTACACTTTATATTATAAGCGGATTATCAACGAACGTGGTGGTTCGTTTCACCAAATTCTTATAAAATTCCATTGTACTATTTATGAAGAAGGTATCGTTACAGGAGGAGCAAGTGTCAGACATCGAAAATATCCTGCGCACAGATTCTAATAATGGGTATCTTTGCTGAAACGTAGTCACCCTTCCAGATTGCGCGCCCGTTCATCGGCCGTCTCCCATGACAATCGCCGTGTAATTCGATTCGATATCGAGAATTAGAGTTATGATTCCATAGGAATAATATACGAGCAGGTCTTACTGTGATCGGACTACGGCTCAATGCCGGCACGTGCTGGACGTATGTACGTACGCGTCGACGTTCCAATTATAATATACGATTTGATACGCGTCGTTGCGATGACGACTCAATTCTCTGAGATTTCCCTGCCGCCCTGCTTTCGTTATCTTCCTCGTTCCACCGACTTAACTCGTGAGCGAGACGATTTTTCAATTCATTGGAAGGAAATCTTAGGAAGATTATTTGTTTTCTATGATACTTTAAAATATTAATACAAGATTTGGAAGTTTGGAAACTACGGTATTGTCAGTACACTTTTCTAAATCTACACATTGGAATCTCAATGCATTTTATATAGCTGTACTATACAGCTTCTTACCATGTTACTGTTTTCCTATAAAGTAAGGAGAAGCAAATCTAATAGATGTCGAGGGAAAGATAGATTAGCAAATCGCTACGAGGTTCTGTGCTTCCAATTTGTACGAGGATAAACGATCAGATCATTATCCAAAGGCTGCAATTCATCATGCCCTTTCTCACGAACGCACTTCCATCATTTCATTTCCATTTTTCCCGAACATGCCGGGCAGTAGGTCGTGTCCAAGCAGATTGAGAAATCAACAGGGTCAAGCGTGTGACTTTTTTCGGCAACGAGCCTGATAAGCCCCGGTGACGCCCACATGAAAAGTAGAAAAGGGTGCCGGCGCACGAGGTTATTAAAATGCGACGAGATGGAGAAAAAAAGGAAGCCGATCGGGGAGCAACGAGGCGCGTGTCGAGGCGGGCGACAGCCGATTCTCACCCCGTTAACGTGGTTCCAGCCCCTAAACGGTTAAACGGCGTTACGCGCTTGCAGGCCGCTCGCTCGCTCGCACGGGACATCCTGCAAACTCATCGATCCCGGTTTCGCTACGATTTGCATTTAGTAATGACCCGGCATGCCGCTGACTGGTTGCCAGCGACGATATTGAAAACGGAGCGATCGATGCTTCGAGTGGATGCTCCGTTCGCGAGCATAAATCCAGGAGAATCTCCTTTGCGCGACGTTCTCCTGCCGGGTGCTTTACTGCAAGATGCTGTCAACCGTGACTCGGATTCTTCTTATCGCGTATCGTAAGTTCGCACTGTACTAACGGAGAACGTAACTCGGTGCTCCATAGACGCACACGAATCCGCCTCGTTAGATAATTTGTAAAAAAATCCACGTGAAAACGGTCGGTGAATAGCGAGTCTAGAGCAAAAAGGCGGATTAGTTGGACGACTGTATGATTGCGGGGGTGGGAGTGTAGTACATTCGTAGGAAGTGGCGTAGAGGGGGTGGACAGTGGAACAGCGGGTCCGTGTAATATAATTCAGTAAGTTTATGACCGGCCTGGGGGAGCGGTGGCGGTTTGCATATAACCGGGGGTAACTTCGCCGCGAGCTTTCGGCGGTTGGAGGAAGATGAAAGCACAGATAGAGAGACGACGATGCGGAGGACTGAACGGGCGAGGGGCGGTCGGTCGGCCGTATTTCTTGTCTGGTGAGCTTTACGGTACCGCGCCGCGTTATGACCGTCGAATGGATTATCATTTCTCTCTCTTTCCGCCCTGTCCACCCATTCGTACCCACGTTTGTCCTCCTCCCTCTCGACGCTTCGTCTATTTCGCGTCGTTTCCTCGCTTCTTTCGTTCTTCCTTCGCCCAGCTTGCTCCTTCCTGCTGTATCCTGTAAGAAAGCTCACCCCACAGTCTGTCGTTCTCTCCTCCCCTCCGACCCCGGTACAGAGATATGCAAAGCAGAACGGGCATGGGGTAAGCTGAGAGGGCTAGGTAGAAGGAGCGAGCGCGAACGATGATAACCGAAGAAGGATAGTGTACTGGATTGTGACGGATGGAGGGACGAAGAGGGAGAGGGAATGCGGGGAAAAAGAAGGAGAGGCTCGTAGAATATCGGCGAAATGTTCCTTTTTCCGAAGCTCTTTTCCGAGCGTTGTTACCAACACGCTCGAGTTTTCTGCTCGCGCACGAGATAGCAGGAGATGGCTCGACGGATACGAGGAAAAAGGAGGAAAACGGCGAAGAGGGAAAGGACCGATGTCATCGTGAAAAGGGGTTAGAGGGTGGTCTTCGGCATGTACCTACGGATATGTAGACCGACACGGAACATGAACATGCACTCGCGCGCCACTTGGTGCGACTGATCTATATTGTAATGTATATAAATGTGTCATAAATGTATTTGGACGTCAAGTGTATTTGTCAGAATTTAATTACACATAATTTTCAGCTATTCCAATTGTTAGTATTTTAATATTGACAGACAGACAGTTCTTGATACGTCGCGTCATGCGCACGCGTGCGTCCGTGTACGTATACGTACCATATGTACGAGGCCAGAGGTCTCATCTTATGTTGTACAACATTGGCCGCCATCATTGAAGCAAGCCGGCTGGAATTAATTTGAATGTTTTTTGAGCGGTACAGCCCGGGGGGTCTCCGTCTCGCAAGGAGCGCCAGGGACGTCCACCCCCGCCTACCACCCTCGATCCTTGTCTTCGCTACCCCAAGATCCCGTGTCCCTCATCCTACCACCCCTCGTACCTCGTTCAACCAAACTCGTAAATATAGACCGGTATTGCGTCCACGGTACCTAGGAATACCGCAATTTATCCTTTCCTGCGTCAATCCGCAAGGAGTCTCGTTTTATTAGCCGCCACAGGCCGTATGGAAACACTTGGGAACGAACAGAGAGTGAACGAAAGATGACAAGCGTTTAATGCTAGCTGCTAAATTTCTTCAAATTGATTGTAACGCGTGCTAAAGTTGGAATAAGTTAAGAAACAAATGGTTTAGAGTTCAGTGCTATGAAATGTTTCTCGTTCACATTGATTAGGTACTGTGCGACGCTTTTGAGTAACATCAAAGGAACGTATCAACGTACGGCGAAGGAAAAATAAAAATGCTCCACAATGAAAAATCTCCACGGCGAATCACCACTGCTAAAGTAATAGATTTTCCACGGGCACACCAGCATTCCCACAGCACCATTATGGGCAAGAAAGATAACGTTTATCCGCAATCGTGCGCAACGGCGAAGATCGATCGCTGTTGGAGCAGTCGAAACTGCAGTTTACGAATTCTTCGGTGCAGCGATCGAGGACGGGGGCCGGTTCACGCACGACCACTGTCAAGCAGCGCGATCGGCGGCAGTCGTCGGGGCACGTTGGCGCACACCCGGACAGGGGTTTATGTAGCAGAAGTGATGGCTACATTTGTTCGTTATTTCGTTGCGTTTTTGTTTTTAGAGGGACTTTATTTACGACCGGATAGCGGAGCCACAAATATGCGACGAGATCGGTCGGCGTGTTTCATTCGGCCGTCCGTGTGCGTTCGCACTTATGCGAACCTGGCCGTTCGTTTATTCGTTTGGTAACGTTATTTCGAGGCGTTTTTATATCCGCAATAATTTTGCGGATCTGGATGCTATCCGCTGACGACGAGTTCGCCGTGGCGTGTCATGCGAACCGCAAATAATGATAATGAACCGCGGCCCACTGGCGATAGATGATTTACACGCCTCTTTAAGTCCCAGACCATCATTCCTACCGCCTGTGATCTTTTCAATCCCATCTGGTTCCATGGCGCCGTACCAGTTCCCACTTCTTTCGGGGAACGGAAATCGGTTCGCGATGGAAACTGAGATTCAATGCACCGGTGTCTCGAATTAATTTTATCAAGAGCTAAAAGTGAAATCGCAAATGTCCGCAGATGCCTCGTAAACCCTTATTCCAACACACATACGAATTCACGCGCATTGGCATCTAGCAAAGAAGCAATTCAACTCCATGTCGTAGCTAAAGAAGCATTTAATTAACGCCGTAGATATAATTAGCGTTGGAGGAGTGGTCGGGCTGAAAAGGCAGGGTCGTACTGAATCGCGAGCGAAACGAAAAAATTCAAGCCACTAGAGCCGAAGTTTCTTTGCCGGCTTTCGTTTTCATTCAGCTTAATACAGCATAAGACGTTGATCTTGAAATAAAACTTATTAGAACGCCTCGTCCCGGTTTCGAGGAATCGAGGGAGGGCGGGGTGCTTTTCTTCGCCGTGTCTTCCTCCGGTTTTTGGCCACGCACGGCTGCCCGTGAAAGAACACCAATTTTTTTACTCTCGAAACTTTCTGAGCGTAGTCGTCGCTGGTGCGGCCTCGCATAATAAATCTGAGAGATTTTTGTAAGGGCGGCTAGGAGGCATTTGTCTATGTTAAGGGGGTAGAAAAGGCGCCGACAACGTGGGCGCGCCTCCATCTATCAACCGCTCCAGCAAACACATCAATCCTCGACTCACGCCACGATAGGCGATTTTAAGGGTGGGAAACGAATAAATGCCGGACGGCATTCGCGCCACGGCCTGGCTTTAATACTCATCTGGGAAGGCTTTTGATTGAACCAGGAGAATGCAAAATCTGGTTTCGACGTTTGGTGATGTTAGTGCATTAAAGAAAAAAAAAAAGATATTTAATATGCAGATCGACCTCGCATTAACGATTGACGAAGCATATTCAATAATACGTTTAACAATTTCCATATATTCGATTGGATCTCCACGCATCGATTATCCCAGCCACGCTTCCACAAAGTCGTATCTGTATTCTACGAACGAGACGAACGGAATTAAAGTGTAACGCGGTGCGCGCGCGGCGAAAGGAACAACAATGCACCCCCATTGAAAATGTATCAGGAGGTGAATTTCGATTACAGGCTACCGGTCGGCTCGACCGCGAAAACGTTGACAATAGGCAATTTCGCATTTCAAAGGACAATATAGGTACTCGTCGCGATCAGCATGTAATTAGGTGCGGTACGTGGGCAGGCACGTGCGGACAATTCATCAAGGGGCCTTGCCCCTGAACGCGCTCTGATCCGCGCCACGTCATTTACTGGTGTTACGGGCGCAATGGATTTTTCGTAACTTGCCGGCATTACCACGCCGATTTCGCAATTGACGGCGTATTAAACTCGTCCTGGAGTTTCCTTGGATAATCCACTATCGTAACCTTCCCCTTCGCAATCTTTCAAGCCTTCGGTAATTAAAGTAAGTATTTTCATCCCCGTTAACTTCTCCACGTTTATAAATGTGTATCGCAAGGGTAGAGAAAAAAAAAGGACGCGGTGCTGTTCGACCGAACATCTTCTCGCGACAAATCTTTATTCCCATAGCTCATCGTCAGTCGGGTAACAAAACTACGAGCTCGAACTGAAAGCCCGTTAGCCAGGCATAAGCGTTAAAAGAATTCATCTCGGTCGAAGAGTCGAAGTAATCACGATCCACCGGCTCGTATTGTTCTTCACTTTTTTTTTCGCATCTTCTTTCCTGCGCGCGCGAAATTCAATTACAAGTTGCAGCCGCGACGATGTGCTTTGCCGTACCCCTGGAACACAGTTTTAAAACTCGTTCCACCGTCGCCGCGTGTTTCGGGTTTCCAACGAAGTTAAGGAACGGAACGGGAGGGAAGGAGAGTATTTCGCGCGATACTTCGTGGTCGATCCACTTGCTTCATGCCCGTTAAGTGCTCAGCCTAATTAGTCGTATTTGTTCGCACCCTTTCTTGGCGAAACCGCACGTTTCCGTATTCGAAGCGTACCGACCCCGCCTTTTTTTCTTTCGTGCGACAACTTTTTAAAATGGGTCACTCCGTACGCAATAGCCGACACGTGGATGCACGCATGCTCCTACCCCTACGATCGGGGGTGGGTGTGTGCGAAGGTAGTCGGTGCTCTCTTGTCTGCCCTCGGCAGCGGGTTGCTATAGAGACGCGTAACCATCCAGCAAAGGGAACATAATGGCGATGGGAGAGGAGCCGAACGAAAGAGGAATAGCCGGATGGAGGGGTTGAGATTCGGTGGGTAAGAAAGAGGGATTTTCTCTCTTACGGGGGTAGCTGAAGGAACCGGCAAATGGGATTACAGTCGACGCCGGTATCGGCATCTTTCGTCGCGTTTCTTGGGTAAAATCACCGCTGTATCGAGGATTTTGCTTTTTGCGATTGGTATTTAAAAAGCAGCGCAGAGCTGGAACATTGTTTCACCTGACAACTTGTTGTAAAATTAAAATCAATTATATGTAATTGTACTCCATCCCGCTGATATAGAATTATACTACAAAAAGGCGTTTATAAAAAACGCCTCGTAGTGTATGGATAATATATTTACTTTCTGTTATAAAGTATTTGATGAAACTAGTAGCGTACACGGGCCGGCCGATTAATTATAACACGATTCCAATCCCATTTAAATTATCACGCGCAATTAGCGATTGAAGGGTTTAAAGGTGGCTTATATAAATACGCGAACGCGCGACAACCTGTAAAATCGCGGGTGGGTAAACTTTCTTACTGGCAGGATACACCATGTCGTATTTATGGAACACTGCGCGAGGGAGTAAGCTAAACTTTCCACTAATAATCTTCATATTTCCTTCTTCGAAGAGAAATAGAACAAATTCCCGTAAAAGTTAACAAAAGCGTAGACGATTACATAAATTGGTTTTTATTCTATTTTCTCGGTAAGTGCCATCGGTACTATTAACAGGGAAAGGTTTAACGAATTAGTTCCAACCTCATATAAAAAAATATGTCATTTTTATTTAACGAGTGTCAAATTCTGCATGCTTATTAATATGTGCCACGCATTAATGGCTCGCTATATGTACACTCGTTTCCTCCCTCGAGCTCATTTCCCAAAATTGCCGCGTTCCATTTCGTTTCGCGTAATCTACAGGCGGCGAAAATCCGTCGCTCCGATCCAATTACCGTATCCATTTCTTAAAAGCGTGTTTCAGCGTCGAATTGCTTGAGATTGAAACGTTAATTACCGCTTTGATCCTGTCCCACGGCGGCACGGCATCGACCGGGACTCGGCAAGTGCCGGTGACATGCAGAACCGTAGGTAAGCAACCTCTCTCTGCACAGTGGCGTGTCCTCTTCCCTAGGAGCGAAGCACGTCCACCTCGGGCAACCCTCTTCAAGCTTGGTCACGTGGGGGACGGAATACCTGCTGTCATTTATCGGTGGCCTCGTTACGAGCACTCTCCCGGTAACGACTCATTAGACAGCCGACTGGTCCGATTCGCCGTCTTCCTTTCGCTTTCCCTCCCTGTCTTTTTCACCCTTCTCTCGCATTCACCTTTCGACCGGCCCCTAGTTAACGTAATAGCTCATTCCCCGTCGATGCTCCTGCGCAGCTTTTGCCACCGGCCGACTGATATTAAAATGCCACCGACGAGTGTGGGCCGTCTGTTGGCTAATAAAAGACGTGTTATTTCGATCCAAAGGGTGTAGCTTGCGCGTGGGCGGATGAGATAGAAGTAAAGTTCGCGAGTTTGTTCACCTTTCGTGCTCCGAACGATGAGAATGTCTTTGGACGTTCGGAAAACGAGTATTCAAATTAGTAATGAATAGGGAATAATGTATGTACATGCTCTGTCAATTGGAAGATTCCATTGAAATTTCTTGCACCGTTCTTTTCTCATTCGATTTCATTTGTACAGTATCGTCTAAAATAGAGCACAATCAAGCCCGAACGATTGTGTAATATGTTACATGAAACGGATTTGTCAAATCGATCGTTCATGTATACGGGAACATAGGCATACTTGTTCCACATGTCATTTTCACACTGACGATCAACGGAGGATGGATATTTCCCGTGGGGCTAATACTACATTGTGACCATGAGAGGAATTTTCAATATATCTGAGCAGGAATTTGCAGGAGGTGCAGCGCGTGCTGTGGGCTGTTGACGCCTGTTTGTGAAATTTTTAACGAGGGACAACATGGTTCTGTGAAACCTCGAGATTTGTTTCTTCAGTTGCATTATGTAGACCGTTCATCAGATCTAAGAAGGTGACATTATTTTTATATCATTCCCACTATCTCCAATTAATGAAAGAAGCTTAAAACGCAGAAATAACTCGCCAGGTCATAAGAGGCTTAAAGAAACCGAAACATATTCTCAGTTTGTCCTCGCGCGCTACAATCTTCGAACGGAACGCGGTGCCGTCAGAAGACAATATCGCAGTTTCTCGTTAAACTGACACTTTTATTTCGCGCGTCCCACGCAAATTGTATTGCGCTCCCGCACAGGATGTCCGGCTGAAGTGTAACGTACGAGATTCGCGTCAGCGGAAAGCGTCGGGAAAGCGTTGAACGGCGTAATCGTACGGTTAGCAAGGGGAATTTTGCTTGCCAGAACCGCGGCAGAGCGCGTCTAAGAAGATTCCCGAGGCTGTACGCTTCCCACAAGGATTTTCCGGAGGCGTTGAATCCCTTTCGTCGGTTTGCCCGCCGGAAAACCAAAATAACTCAATTAAAGAATTTCCATGAAGCTCGGCCGGTTACCGAGGGATACATATTTATGATCCGATCGTTCCCGCATCTGAAGATTCGAGTTTCGCTGGTGAGCAGAAGCGGCCGCACTGTGTTTCAGCTCTCTGGTTTTATTTGGCAACACGGAGTCGAGGGGACATTGTGAATCGTTTACACATTTTTTAATAATCAAATCGTACAAAGTTCTGGCGAATGTTGAAGAAAACGGCAACCTATATTCAGGAATATACTGTATTCAATAGAATGTAAATTATCTGTCACAGAAAAGTTATACATTTCGTTCCTGCAATTTGTTTCTTCCTACGGTAACCCTGCCCGACTAGTCGGCTTTATCATAAACTATACTACTGCACCGGTAAACCCGCATAAAATAGCCTGCTCCGGTATTAACCCTTACATTTCCTTTTCCACGTGAATCAATTAAACCCTACTCTTTAATTACCTTCATAAAACAACCCTGAAAAGCTATTGAAACATCCGAACGGAGAGTAGAATATTTTCAACAGCGACACTCAAAGGGTGAAGACAGCTGAAAAATCAGTAACTCGGTCTAAGTCACGTCGTACAAAAGGAAGGGAGACAGGGATAAAGAGAGAGCGGAGTCGTCAGCACATCTTTTGCGAGCATGATAAAAACCGTTGACACGTTCAGCATTCGCTGGCCTCAAACACGAGACCGTGGAAAATTGCTCGCGCCCGGAGCTACAGCGGCAGCCACAAGGCAATTACTCGTGCTGCTCTGTACGCGGGTCTTAAAAATCGCGTTTAACACCGCGGAGAGGCAAAGCGTGCACGGGCTGATCCAGAAATTGCGAGAATGAAACAAAGTACGTGGCTGTGCTGCTCATCCGCCGTTCTTTTTTCGGTCTTGGGTAAATGGATTCGCGCGGCATCTTCCGCGATTCTATCTCCCTTTGCCCGATGTTTCCGCGGGCTTATTCCTCCGAGGAGGAGAACAGGACAGAGACAGGCACTGGCAAGCGGGGGGGGGGGGGGGAGGGAGGGAAGAGGAATAACGAGGAAAAAGGCGAAGAGTCAAAGTGGCGGGGGTTGAAGCGGATGTGGAGTACCCAAAGACTGTAGAGAGAAGGCAAAGAAGAGGATAAAAAAAAAAATGACGCAGACGGTGGTAGCAGGAAGTCGAGGCCAAGAAAGGAGAGCGGATAAAGGAAAGAGGACGGGGACGCGAAAGGGACAGGAGAGAAGGAGAGTCTCGAGGCGGGGGTTGGCAACGGGCAGCGGTTGGATTTCATTTCGTCTAGTCCCTTTGATGTCCGTGATGCGTGCTGCTGGCCCGCTTCTGCCTTTTTAACAAACTCATCTCCTCGGCGACCCTTAATCTCCGCCCTTTGGGCCGTTCTATCCACCTTTCTTTCCTTTCCGCGCGACTCTGTAAGGGGACGCGCGTACACCGCTACGCGAGCGCTACCGTGCATCCGTGTGTCACGTGTGGAGCGAGCTTACGCTCTCTTTAGAAACAGAGGGAACAGGGCCAGAGTGTGCGGCCACGTCCATGGATGTCTCCGAGTTCTTTATACAACTGCAAATATCTGAGCATGGTGCGCATTACGCCATTTATGTGGTCTCACGTTCCAGTAAAGATCACTATCTTCCGCATGAATCGTTCAGCTCCGTTGCTATCTTGCTACACGCAGATTATTTCCGTGGTAGGCGAAATACGGTGCACCGTCTTTTATCGGCACGAGGGCAGATACGGTTTCCAGCCAATCTCTTTCTACCGTTTCTGCATGCCACGGGATCGATTTAAGGCGATGTCGCTTGAACACCCTTTCCACCTACGCAATGCTTTCTATGCGGATGAAACTTTGACGGTTATTCGTTATTTTATACAATATCATTTTCTAACTTTTATGCGAGGTATAGTGAAACTGTTATCCAAGCATATCCGTTCATCTAAAATTAATCCAGTCCAGAATTCATAAAAATTGAAACATAAATACTTCATTCCTCATGTCTCGTGTCTCGTTGATTTATTCAACGATATTCGAATTGACCTCTCGATTTCATGCACACCCGCAGCTATCCTCCGTCGCAAGATCCTCCCGTTTTGTTTTTTATTTTCAAAATACGATCATTACCAAACTTTATTGCTTCGTAACGATCGAGCTCCCCCCGAGCGGTAGAACATCGTTTGCGGAAAAGGGTCACATCCGCATTGTGCTCGCGAAAATTAAGTGGACCCTTTTGTACGGCGTCCCCTCGTCGTCGATGATCGTCGTGGCCCGTCGCCGTCCACGGCTGTTACACGAAAAAGGGACGAAGCGTTCCGACTCGGCGCGATTATGCTACGGAACAGCGCTGTCTATGAGCATAAGTCATGACCCTGTCGTACAAAGGGGTGAAAAGAGGAAGTTCCGTGCGATCAGCGCAGACGACGGTCACGCGTGTTTAAGCGCACGTGCGATCGTCTTGAGCCTCCGACTGCGAGCATAATTTTATTGCAAGCTCGTTAGTTTGCGCGAGTCAGTACCTTTCGAATGCTGCGTCGTCCTTTCTTTAAAGAATCCGCAGCTGTGTTTTAATCGGAAACAAATCGTTACGAAAATACCTAGCCTAACGAACACCCTTCTCACGAATTCGCATCCATGAAAATTCGCTAAAAAAAAAATGAATAGCGAAGGAGAGAAGCCGAAAAGGAACGATCCCCCGGATTACATGACAAAGAACACCGAGTGCCCACAGAAATGCCAAAGCAGGGGGGCTCTCATCGAAGTCTTCCCATTCACCCCGTGCATCCCGTTTGCGTTTCACGTGGGAGCAGCCACGTGCTGTCGTCGCCTTATTAGTATGGAGGCGAGAGCGTTTTCTAGGAGCGTCGATATGGCCACGAGAAAAGGGAACGGTTCGCCGAAAGGGGTTTTTGCGGGAGGGTGGTGTACGTGGGAGGTCCTGGTTTCGGTTTAGCGCGGCTGAAGCGTGGCCGCTTCCGCGCGCCACGGGGGTTCTTGTTAAGGGCGAGGTACCACGAGGACGACACGCAACCCCCGTCTCCCTGGGGTCTCTTTTCTTCGGACTGGAACCTCACGCTCGTTACCGCATTTACCACCTTCCTCCTCTATTTTGTCGCATTTGCATTTATCGTCCCTTCGCGGCATTCGTCCACGTTTCCACTAGGTTGCATATACTTTTAATATCAATGAATCCTCTGCCGTGGGGGTGGGGGGGGGGGGGGGGGTGGGGGAGGAATCCGTGGCTCGTATCGTTCGAGGGCGGACCCCCTTTGGCAGGATCGTTCCAACGCGCAGGCGGAAGCAATTTACCACGGGGGTGCACGAGAAATTCTTTTCTCGGATACTTTGTCCGTTGACGTTTAATGACGTATCGGGGTATTAGGTTGTGGTAAACGGTTGGGAAACGGCGTTGAATAGGCAATTTATGAGAGCTGCCAGTGGCTGTGCAGGGGTTGATCGAATAAGCTTTCACATTTGCATTTCTTGGCACATAGTAGTTAAACGGGGAGGTTTTCTAATAGATATTTCTAAAGAACATGAAATTAGCGAAACCAGAAAGCGCGGAACGATTTTCTTGTCCGTCTGCCATTGTTTCTTGATAAATTCTCCATCCACGAAGGTTATTTCGTAGAAATTACCATAGGATTCCGGGTCGTTTCATCTGAAACGAGCCGATGCGGAGAGAAACGAATTCCACGATATCCCATTACAGTGTGCTCAACTATCTAGCCTGGTCTTCGGTTCGCAAGTTGGTATTGAACGTCTTCGCCAGATCGTCCGTAGAAATGGTTCCGTTTAACCCGTTGTCCGTCGCGTGCAAAGTGCAGCAGAAAAAGTCGAATAATCATCTTGGCAAGCAGCTGCGTAATCCTAACAGCATATCGGTGCGTGAAACGAATGAGATTGTTTCGCTTGTAGGCTGGCGCTTCATAAAATGAATTGCTCACGCCACGGTAATTGTATTAAAGACATGGAAATATTTATTCGACGATGATCGATAGATTAACTTCGCTTTATTTCCCCAACATTTCATTCTAAGCACGATGAATATCGCAGCGGTCCTGCTCGCATCGTTGAGCGAAAGCGCGTGTCACGTGCATTGTTCCCGTGCTGTTGTCCAGATTTTCTATGCCCGGGGAACGTAATCGCGAGATAACGTCTGTTTTTAAGCGGTAAATTCGAGAGGCGCGTGTACAATAGGATAGTCGCACGGCGCACCGGGGATGGCTAGCCGATCGCGGGCTCGTGGAATAGGCGTCAACGCGCCCTTTAAATCAAAAAGTCCAATCCCCTCGAAAAACACGAGTCTGACAATACTGGCCGTGCAGCAGCCGGGCATCCGGTATTTCGCGGAGCTCCACCGTGCACCGCCATCAATCCGGGGTTATACGTGTTCGTAACGTATCTGGCCCGGTATATCGTTCTCGTACGCGGAACGCCGCGCATACACCGATCGCCTCTATTCGATAACCCAAATAACGATTACGGCTGTTATCGATGCGAGACCGTGCAAATACCATGACAAGACTGGCACCTCTTCTCCTGCGATGAAGATGATAAAAAAAAAAAAAAGAAAAAGAGAGTTCAGCCATAATGTGACACGTAATGTCGAATCGTTTGTCGTATTTAAAGGCAGATGCGCCAACGCGAGGATTGATTGACAACGGGAGTGATGCTAGATTAAAGGATGCGTATTCATTCCTATCGCTTTGCCAGCAAATTCGTCCTATCGGAATCACGTAATTTCATCTTCGTGGCTGGGGCACAGGTGTTCCACGTGTGTCCATAGGCAATGCATATGCTCCCAGGACGGAGGATTGCAAGCTGGTTCATCTGTCCGTCTTGAATAGACCTCCGGATCTCTCGCGGTCGATCCGCACGGTTCGAAAAGGGATATCGCTCGATGATCCTAGGAGACGCGCAGTAGTTTCGGTCAACGTATAGGCAGGCCACGGTATAGTTAACCGGGCGAGCATAGGAACTGGCAGGTAGCAACGGGCAGGCAGTACACAGGGAAGCAGGCAGACGGGTAGGCATTCTATGTTAGGCCGTTTGGCTGCCTGACTGGCGGGATGGTTGGCTATCGAGCGACGCCGATGCAATTCCAATTCCTGGCTGTCAGCGGCAGAGCTGCGGGAGACGCGTCCATTCGTGATCAGCCTCCCGTGAAATCCTGTGCCTCCCCCGGTTCACCCCGAAACGAAATCCAGACACTCTCTCTCTGTTTCTCCCCGTCTCGTTCTCACTTGATTTCCTCTGCTTTTCCCGCGCTGCCCGTCCCGGTATCAGCCCCCGTCTACCGTTCCGTCCTTATTCCCTCGCGTATCTGGCTGCTGTCAACCGATTGCCGAATTCCCTGGCATCCCCGTTTTCCGCTGAACGCGAATCCCACCCCCCCCCCACCCCCACCCCTTTCGTCGTTCCGATCGTGTTAATGCGTCAAAAGCGTGACGTTCGCGGATTCCGAGCGACGCGTCCTAAAGAGCTGAAAGCCTTCACTTTGAAGCCAATTTAATGATTGCGACCTGGTTCATCGCTTGCGCAAGAAGACACGACAAATGAACGATTATCCGGAGCAAAATTTCGAGGGCGGAGGGGTATCCCTAGACACTGATAGCAGCTGAATCTGTGGATAGGTAGGAGGAAAGATAAAACGTCGTTCTACAAGCGGCCCGATCGGTTTGTATTGTCGGCTGACCGTATCTTTCTCCCTGGACATCGGGCAACACGGTACCTCCAGCTATCTCCGTGGGCTGTCGACTTCTTTCACAAGGGCGTCAGTTGGTTACGACGAAAATGATACGGCGAGCGAAAGAACGACGGAAGACCCGAGCGAAGAAAGGGGTAACATCGTGGACAGGGGTAGCGCGAGGAGGCACGGCGCGGCGGTGAGATTGCCCTAACACACAACACAATCCGGCGGCTTCGTCTGCTTCGATGGATTTTAAAAGATCCCCGAGATTATTACTTTTTCCTTTTCTTTCATTTTTCATTCTTCTATTATTATTTCAGAGAAGCAGCAGCGAGAAGCGGATGGTTACGCCCGCGCAACCACCCCTCGCCTACTCTTTTACACTCTCTATTTCCGTCTCTCTTCCGCGTGTTTATACCTATACACGTTTGCCCCTCTTGGATGTGGTCGCCGATTCTCTCTCTCTCTCTCTCTCTCTCTCTCTCTCTCTCTCTCTTCGGATACGCGCGCTCGGCGTTCGTGTACGTGCTGGTCTCTCGTCCCAGGTTGAGCTAGGCTGGGTTTGGGTTGGGTTGGATGCGTGGAAACCATGGACGACTTTGGGTAGGCTCGTTGGTTTCCCGCCGCGACTATCGGCGCGTATTGAAGCTCATCGTCACGGAAGTAACGTCGGGACAACGGCAGCGGCCTGAACCGGAGCGAGGACAGGGAACGAGAGGAGCCGCAGAGAAAGAGGAACACGTGGCCGCAGAGTGGATGAAAGGAGCGAGAGCGAGGGGGTGGAGATGGAACGATACGGGACAGGGATGAAAACGACACGGGAGAAAGAGAGGACGCGCGCGGCGCGGCGCGAGTAGGAAAAGAGGAAGCGGCGGTACAGGGTTGCACCAGATGCTACCGTTCGACGCCGCCGATGAACCCCGCGCTCGTGCCTTCGCTTCCATTTCGTGCCGATGCTTCTCCTCGGGCTTTTTCTGCCCTTGCGTCTCCCGGGAAGGGACGCGCGCGGGATGCGCAGGTGAAGGACTCGCAGGCTGACGATGATGGTCCCCCGATGTCGCGACAATGCTTCAAGATGCCCTAGAATGATTGCAATGGATCCGAACTTACCCTGTTTGCCGAAGTAGCGGTGGTGCCGATCGAGCTTGGGGTTTGGAAATAGATGGAGGAATTGTATGTTTTATCAAAATTATGTCTTCTCGGTGAAGGGCTGACATGCAGAGGACTTTGCTGCACTGAAATATGGGATTATTTGAATGATAATCGTATTAAGAAGAACGTATTGCATTAGTTCCTATAATAAATTAAGCAAAATAATTTACCAATTTTATCAAAACTATGGCTACTTTATAACGTTGCAATTGGCATAATACAAGGAAATTTGAAATAATACAGACGTGCCCCGATTTCCACCCCCTAATCGAGCGAAAAAGTTACCTAACAAATTTTTTTCAATTTTCCACTAGTCAATCACTCATCTTCCATATATATTAACCTGACAAACCTTCCCCTAGTCTCTACCTGACATTCATAATTCTATTTCCTCCGATTTGCGTCCCATAGAAATCAATCGCAATTACCAAATTATGTCTCCTCCTCTGCACGTACTCGTCGGTATCGAACGACATTTCTACAAAAATTCTGCAGCCACCGTTTCCCCTTAATCCTTGGCACGAATAGGCGCGACTGACGGATTCATCCTCGTATCCTCTCGATGAACATAAGAGGGTACAGGATCGTTGAATCCGCTCGAATCCCACACGAGCTACGATCTCCGCGGCGATACAATACGCGCCGACCGCATAAAGGCGAAATCCGGACACTATTATTAACTCCAGCTGATTTCTCACAATACCGGATTTAGTAAGGGTTGTCCCATTACGTGCAGCTGATCACACTCGAGCTGCAGGTAAAATACAGGTGTGCGTATCGGAAAGTTAAATTCGCTGACAAGGGAACGCGCCCAAACATATGTTTGGTAATATGAACAATGAATAGTTGTGTAAAAGTTAGCATTATCGCGTGTACGTTGATGAGTAAATTGATGTGAAAAATTTCTGCATTCCCAAATGCAATGTCCTCCCTCGTCTATGTAATTTCATCTGTTTAAACTTCATTTTCATTGATTCGTACGATTTAAACGTTCGATCGACAAATACGTCTGCTCCAGGTGTAGGTAAAGCGTACAAGAGATGTTGCAGGATCGAAGCTGAAGATGTTAGCTCGGCGGACCGAGCCGGGCGGAAATAAGATCACAATGGCTGTCCTCGGTTAAGACAGTATTACACAGCGGTACCACGGTGTAACAAGGATAAGCTCCTAAAAGCTGCAGTCTATATTCCCGTGGCCAATCGTTGTGTACATTGATCCGTTCCTCTGTTCTTCGTGCTCTGCGAACCGTCCCGCAACGCGTATCAAAAGAACTTCTCCAACGACACCTCGGTTAAAAGCTTATTCAAGCTGCGAATCTTTCGGTAATAATCGTTCCACTCCATATCGTACCCTGTTTACCCGAAGTCGTGTGAAAAGACACGCGGGGCTCGTAAACGCTATGTCGAAAATACGATGCAGTGTCTTTAAAATATTTGATATTAAGATACTTTCACGATAATACATTAGTTATGTTTTGATTATCGATGTTAAAGATAGAGGAATCTGTGCGACACTTGTTAGCCACTTGTTCAATCCAAAATTATCATCACCCTTTAACAAATGTTTTACACAAATAAAATGATCGCGATACAATAATTGAACTTGGCCTTCGTTTCACCACTTCACAGTTCAAGCTTGTTTCTTGGAACCAGTCGTCGGGCAAGAGTCACAGTTTATCGAATCAAGGCTCGAGATCAAACGAGCAAGCCATATGTCGTCGCTCTCCGCCAATTCTTCCAGCCATAGATGGATCAGCGGCGGGACGAGGAGCGGGTGGGTCAAGCCGGTGGGTTCGGCGATTTCTCGTCTGTATACGGAACCTACGATACATCATTTTCGGCTGGGATGATCTTACGGTAGATTTACCATTTGTACAGTTTATGGGCGTCGGTCTGGGCCATAAACTTGCTTGGCAATGACGGGAGCGCGGCTCGCCGTCGACCAAGTTCGGCAAGCTCGACCGGAGCTTGGATGCTACGAGGAACGACGGAGCACACGGGGGTGGGAGGCGAATGGGGAAGAAAAGAGGGAAATCTCGTGGCCGGAGGAACCTCGCCCGAGATGGAAGTACTTGGGTATCCTGCGGAGGCAATAATCGTGTGTCCCAGGTTGCGCTACCGACGAAAATGCTGTCGATCTATTGCTCCCTGCTAACCCACGTCTCGTCGAGCATCATTACACGAGCTAGGTACTCGGAAGACTCTTGCTTCTTCGCGTTAAAATTTGCTCCGGGTTGTTCGTTACTCTACTAAGGGAATTGTTCAAAAATTATTTCGCACGCCACACAAGCATTCTCAGTTTTGACAAAAGTTTAGATTCTGAATCAAATTGTCCCAATTTCCGAATTGCATCGTCAACCATCAACCACAGACGCTTGATGGGAAAAATCTGATTGATAATTCTGTTGTAAAGTACATCCTAGGCCCACGCTCGCGCGCAGCCCGGCTGTCTCCGTTGCGCGATCGGACAACAGCGATTACAAAGCTTATTAGCGGGTATACACGGGGAGGGAGCAGTCGCGGTAATCGTTATTGTGCAGACGAACAATGCGCCGAAAGCGCAATTATCGGAACGTGCTGATTTCGCAGGAGGAGCAGCGTGAACGCGTAACGACGCGTACAAATTCGATCCATCGTGCACGTCGCGGGCTTAATGCGAATCGGATCACTGTCGACTCGTCGCGAAACGCGGTAAATCCTTTTCGCCCCGGTGTTATTCATCGATTTCCAGGACGCGTTCGCATCGGGAACGATTCTGGGCCGACGCTAGAACGGTGATAGAACGGGTAGTATCTTCGGCGTTCCGCGGAATTCCCTTTCCGCATTTGTGTCCCGCAATTTTTGTCCGTTATCTCTCGTCACTCTCTGCTCCGTATGGATTTCATTTGTGTTCATTTCTTCGGGCGGCAACTGTTCATTCTGTTAAAACCTTCCGATTGTTAGCTTTTTATTTCCTGCGGGTTTCCGTTGCACTCTATTCGACGCATTTCACGTAGTGCGCTGATGATTAAACGAAACACAAAGTCAACGGTCCTTCAAGTTCTTCTGAATTCCATTAAAAGAAAAGCTGGAATTTGATAGCAATTTGATTTCAGCGTAACCACTATCTCTACATTACGATTACCACAACATATTACAGTATGCATCTCCTTTATACCATTCTTCTATCATTCCCTCTTTATCGCTCGATCCCTCTTCTCGCGCACTCAATCTAATACCATCGCCGTCTCTCCGTTTCTTCCTCCCTTTCCTCCTCCGTCCTGCGGCATACCCGATCGTCCATTTTACGCGCCCTAAATCTTCTCCGTGTCGATGTTCGCAAATTGCTCTCTCATCCTTTCCCCTTAACCCATTTTCCACTGCTCCCCCTCCTCCGTCGCCGATCCCTTTTCTTTTTACTTTTATAACGTCCTTTTCCCTTTGTCTTTTCTTTCTTCCGTTCTGTCCTAGCACCGGCGCAATTTCTTCCCTCCTCTACTCGCCTGTTCTATTTGCGCCTCGCGCTCCCCTAACACTCCCCCGTCCCTGTACGCGCGGATCAGAAGCCGAATGGAAATTAAATGCTCAGTCGGCCGTTACGCCGATTGATTTGTATTCTCCGATCCGCCGGCACGGCGAGGAAGTGTGCTAAACTGCGGGATTTATGTTCTCTCCTAATTGCGTCGCCCCCGCCCTCCGCCCCGGTCAACCCCGTTGCTTCGTCGCCCGTGCATGCCCTGCGATCCCGTTGCAGCCCTCGCGGGATTGATTTCGCGTTTCGACGAAAGCTTCGTCGCAAATAGTTCTGACCTTTGTCAGGTCAGCGAAGGGGAGCGCGTTTATTTTGGAGGCGTTTGCCGGGGTCTGTAGATTCGTTTTTGAGAAACGACGTTTCCCTCTTGCTCAAGGAAACCTACGTAGATTTTCCGGGTCAAAATAACGTTCGCGGATACCGATTGCACGACACGCGCTTCGATTAGTTAAACGGAGCATGTCTAATTCTACTATTATGGCGTAGGACTTGCGAAGCTTCTTCACAATGACTGTCTTTAGTAGCGACCGAGGAATATTTTTAGTCGCGGGATGTATTTTTAGGGTTTCCATCGCGTGTACAAAGTTATCCGCGCATGAAGCGCTGGGGTTGAAACTCCATAAAACAAACTTCGCAAAGGGGTAGGCGTTTTTTGCGTCTATTAATAAAGAGATTCCCCGAGGAAAGACATAGGTTACGGCAATCTCTTCGCTGCGTCTCTGCCGATCAAAGCCATAAGATGTAACTTACGTCGATCATTGGATCGTGACGGTATTATTCGTATAAGTTACGCGTCGACGAACAAGCGACGATTCTCGGCGGATTTCACGATTGAAACGTGGCACCGTCCGACGAGGAGCGTTCAATTATCAGATTGCTACACTGACTCGATTATCATATACCCGTACGATTTTCTCCCCTGCCGCGCGACGATCGTTAATGCAATGTGATATCGGGGAAAAAGTCAGACGGAAACGCGTAAATCAAACCCCGGAGAAACATCATACGCTCCGCCCTGTATCATTAATAGAAGCGGCGCGATAACGTGTTGGCGTAATCGTTCATTGAATGGAACTCGTTATGTTATAGATAACTCGAGTTTCTATATTGTTGCATAATTTTCTATCAATGGCTATTTTTTGCGTGATACGTTTTTATTTTTTTTTTTGGATATCTTATCTGCAGAATATTTCGCACATTGTTATTTGATTTAAAATATAACATCGGCGTGGAGGGTGGAAATATTCTTATAGATGTTCTTTGTTCAGAAAAACTGTTACTTGAAAGAAGCTCACTGTCTGTTTGATAGGATTCTGATAGGTTTATGTTGGACCGATGCTGAATTTCATTTCATTTTCATACATGAATCCCCAATCGAAATCAGTAAATCGGGGGGGGGGGGGGGGGGGGTAGTTTAAGAGTGCAGTGAACCCTAAGGGTTGTATCAGGGACATGCTGCCACCTGACGCGAACTCTTCGAATCGTTACTTATTACATACTTGATAAGTGTCCAGTTTTTACTTTCTTCGAAGTTATAAATACTATGAATGCAAATTCTACATACACTTTTGTTAAGTACTGTTACCCTTAGTCTATTTTCATTGAAACAATACTTTCTTTTACGACGTGCATTTTGAGTCTTGCTATTTAGAAAAAATACATTGCGGATCGTTGTTTTAATCAGTTATCAAACTGCATATTACTTGGCGCGTACTTTAACAATGTTTTGTATATTCTCTATTTATATATTCTTACTTTTGTGAGATAAAGTAGAACTCCCGCTTTCCAGTTGAAGTTACAGAACAGTATTTCCAGCCCTTGAGACGCGCACAGTCTACCCTCTGTGCGTCCTGCACCCTCAACTGTGCTTGAACCCTTTGGAACGCACCACCAGCCATTCTAAAATACCGACGGTGGAGAAAAATCAATAATCACATACGAGATATCATCTGTCGTTTTATCACACAGTTTCCAGTCTCACCGTCAACCCATTGGAGGGTTTATTCAACATTGCAAAAAGGTCTGCATGCGAACGACGTATAACAATAAAGAAATGAGAAGCGGTTAAAATATTTGCATCGCAACTTTTTCTAAACTACTGTACATTCTCTATAATCCTCTACACTGTATTTTACGATGCAATAACGTAAATAAAATATCATTGAATCTTCCAAGAAATTGTGTTCCAAGGAAAGTAGGGCTACTTAAGAAGTAGAAGCTAATGCACGGAAATGATTAAAGCCTTTTCCTTCTATTTATTCCTGCACAGTCCAAGTTTTACCTAATGTAAAGACATTATAGGCTTACCAAGAACACAGACAATAAAGGGAATAGTAAAGTAAAGGTAATAGCAACCGGGCAGTAAATAACTGCCTTCATACTTTATAGTTCTTGTACGAATTTAAGAAGAAGCTCCATTATAAAATATCTGTTATCGTTATCCAAATAAGTATCGTGATCATTAGTTGGACAGTTGGAAATTCCGTGGAATGAAATGAATGATAAGTAATCGCTATCGAAATTACATTCGAACCAGCAAAACAATAAATTTCGGTCTTCGATGTCTTCCTTTGAAAATAGAATAATTCCGTTTGCCATTCGGTTCGCTTTTGCATCCTACAACTGTCTGTCAATCAGTTATTATTGATTGCTTCGTGAAATTGCTACAGCCATGCATTGAAATCTATAAATATATCGCGAACGGAGTTGCTCACGTTTATGCTGATTGAGTTCCGCGAAAAGTAGCGAAGGGTTTATAGTTCGTTGGCCAGACGGTGACGTGCCGTTAATCAAACGAACGTCGTCGAACGAAATCGTTGGGCCATCGTACAAAGAGAAATGATCATTGTTAATTCAAACGAAAATTACTCGATTGTCGGGGCTATATTTACGCGGGCTGTAGTTCGTCGTCTTGCTCTTCGAAGACGCCCCTCGGCGAATCGATATACGATATTTCTGAGAAGGGACAGAAATTTCTTTGTACACGCCGCTTTGCTCGACCAAATATTAATGCGACGCCGAATGTGATCGATCGTCGCCTTTTATTTGACGGGAGTAAACTTTTAATCGTGTTCTGCGTTTAATGCATTTCTCCATTCGAGTATTCAACTACTCATTCGTCGATGTTAATATTCGAAGGTAGAATTATACTTCTAATTTATCCACAGTTCCGCATCCAATTTCCTGAATCAATAAATTCTATCTATTACATAGAATTCACCCTGGCGTTTTAATACTTCTTTTGGATACGATTCAGCAAGATGGTAAATGATTCATCCAGATGACGAATATCATTCCAATCTTGCTCCACGTCCTCTAGTTCCTGGCGAATATCGTCTTTAGAAAAATGGGCCTACCGTCGTGCAATCAAGCGAGAAATCCGTTTCCCGCAGGTGCACAAAAACGACGATGCTGCACGAAGCTCAGGTTCAAACCGTTCTTCTCCCTCCTCGGTATACCTTCGATAATTCTGGACTGCCGACACCCGACGTTATTAAGATCCGTTCATTTAATAACTGCTCGATGAAAAGTTGAGAGGATTCCTCGTTCGATTGTCAAGAGTAATATCGGTCGACACGTATCCGAGTACCCGGGGGAAGCTTTCTTGGAGCAAGGAGCCCGCGTTCACGGAGGAAGAATGGTAAACGAGAGAGGCCACAGGCAGTCAAAGGAGAGAAGCCACTCAGAAAGTAATTTGCTCAACGCTTGGTCGGACAGGGGAGACTATGCGGAGGTGGACGGGACACGTTCGCGGATGAAGAAAAAGGAGGAAACGGAGCGAAAGGAGGTAGACAGATTGCTGTTCGGAGGTAGAGAAGAGGACGGATATAAAAGTCACGGAGAAACAGGGAGCATCCTGCGTTGCTCTTGCGCTCGGGGGGAAAGGAAATCGATGACTGACCCTGTAAGAAGAAGAAGAATGCAAAACGCCCTTATAGGTCATTCCGATGGGAAAAGAAACAAGGGACACTCCCACGCACCCTTCGACTACTTCCCCCGCATTAACGCCTTCCGTGCCAAAGTAAACGAGGACGCAGCCTCCGTTGAATGCGCCGTAGCGAACACGCGAACAGTTCCTCGTGATAAAAGAAAAGGCTTGTCGGGGGTGAGGGGCGCGACGAGAAGAAGGATGAAAAAAGCTTGTCTTCCCTTTGGACTTTGTCGCACGGCCTGGCCGATTGAGAGCACCAAACCATGGGCAAAATGCCTCGGCCTGCTTCAGATTCGTCTCCGCGCTTTTGTAAAGGTTTGCGTTTCTTTTTATTGAGTCCGGGAATGCTGCGACTCGAAGGCGACACGGTGTCGAGAGTCAAAAGCACTACTTCTCGTATCTTATTTCTTTATTGCCTTATTTGAACAAATTAGTTTAGCAGAGACGGAGCGTGTTAAGAAAGAATTCTCTCGCATTGTAAATTGCTCTCCCTGACTTCTTTATTTCCTCTTTCACAGAGTATCAATTATGAAAGCTTCAATCGGAAGTTCGTCATGGATTTCCCGTCAGTCTAGGTAGGGAAGAGTGCGTTGACATGCCGTCAGAGCACAGCAATCTCATTACAGGGCTAAAACTTCCGGTCTGGAATAATAAGGGGATATAAATGCAAATGAAAATTATGAAAATGAGCGGTTAACTAGTGGCGGAGAACACTAGTGTCGAGAATAGTTTACTTTCATGATCGGTATTGAAACTGTACATTAATTGAACAGCACAGCCTATAAACAATAGCATTTACCTTTATGCCAGATACGTTTGCTTTTGCAATTTCTTTATTTTCCGTCTTTATTTGTATAGTAAATCGTTCCTTGCGCTTCTTCCCGTTGGAAAACGTCGAGTATCGTGGAACGATTCTGTTCGACGGACACAATAATTAATCCAACGCGGTCGTTCAAACAGAATCCTTCGCTGTCCGTGGCATCGGCGAATATTTACACTGCGTCAATCGCGGAAAAACCCTCGGCCCGCGTACCAGCCGCGTCGCGATTACTGTCACTCACTTTTAGCCGCGCGCGATCGGGGGTGGTTTTGCGGCGCGCGTATCGCGGGCTTGCAACCGCGGAAAACCATCGGGGCTGAGAGGTTCTGTCAAGTGTTCAACAAATACGTGACGTGTTTGCCGTCATCTTACGGTAAAATTTCATTACTTGTCCCCCGTTGTCCGCCTCGGATATCTGGATTGACGCAAATCTTCTTCGACCGCCGCCTCTTTGCTCGTAATGCAGCGACGCGACGTACAGAAAAGTCCCCGCGGTTTAAAGAGGCTTTAGTCGCGCGATACCTTTCGTCGTAATGCCGGTTTCAATTGAAATTAACGGACTATACCGATCCCCCGTCTTTTGCTCGTATCTACTTGTGCGCCCGAATCCTTGGCAGGTCGACGATTTGGCATTCAGACAGGCGCGATTCATCGCCGCGGCCGTCGGAATTTCTTGCGCCGAGCCCCGTCGCAAAATTCAGCTCGCTAATATTCTGCGGCAAAAACTTATACCCGGAACGCGTTTTCATGCAAAGCGTGCAATGTTGCTGGTACGAAGTAGAAGCTCGGCTGACACGTACGTTACAGCCTGGCCACGTACAACTTTTATACGAAATAAACATCGACTAACCCATCTTGCAGCCCACACATTTTAGCCTCCTTTCGTTTACTTTTTATTCCTCGTTCCACTATCGTTTCAAAAGTTTCCCTTCCACGAAATTTCATTCCGCGTTCTCGTCTTTATGAAACACGCAAATGTATTACGCAGAGACACATGCGGAGAGAAATTTTAGTAATTCCAGTGAATCGATGAACTACGGGATCGCGAAGTTGTCGGCTATAAATTTACAAATCAATGCAAGACGCTTTCCGTTTTTACAATTACATCGCGTTAACACCGCGTCGCGTACTTCGCGGAGAGAAAAGACGCAGCGGTTCGGAAAGGGAACGCTTTCGTAAATAAAACGTACGGCATTTACTCCCTGTCCTATTTACGCCCCGGTCCTTTTTAGGGCGAAAATTTATATACTTATAAATTATTCGTGTAGCCGCGAACGGAAAGGATACTTTGCCTTTATGTGTGGATAAGAGAAACGAAAACAAGGAAGTGCACTTAACGGATAATGCTCGAGTTCATATACTTTTCGTACGGATATAAATTGTTCGCTTATTTATACTCGAGCGGGACGGTGACCGCTTCTCGCCCATTATCGTGCGATTAAATGTCCACTGATTAGCTCCTGGCGAACAAAAGCAGTCAGGAGAGTAACTTTGTATTCACAATTTCGAAAATCCTTCATTTTCTGCTGCAAAATTTCAATATTACTTTAAATCACCATTCTGATTCGCAAATTTATGAGAAAGAAAAATCGGCCGTTATATTTTGCAACCGCGTTCACGTTTCGAGTCAATGAAAGTAATCACCGTCAGCTTCATCGGCCCCAAACGAAAAGCTAGGTGGACACCCTCCTGAGTTCTACGATTATGAAAGAAATCTCTTGGACCAGTTCAAGTGTTGGCACGCGTGACCGAAACATTCTACCTCATCGGTGGGACAGAAGGGCGAGGAAAGATCGAACGGGATCGTTTTAATCTGCGGCCAAGAGTAGCCAGTAACTGCCATCTTATTAGTCCCCTGTATTGGCTCCTACAGTGGCCGCGTCTGAAGCCCCGGTACCCGCTCCCTGTAAAAGTCGCCGATCGATCGTTCATTGTTCCTCGGCGGTGGGATCCCAGTGGGATTTTCGGTCCAGCGAGACCCGGCTGCTTTATTACTCGCCGTGGCTCGCAATATCGTTGGAAAAATAAAGTATCGACATCTATCCCGATATAATCCCCATTGCTTTTGAAAGGAGAAGAGGAGTTCTCCACTTTTATTTCCATCAGCGTGCACTTACCTCTGTGAGACTTAAAGCGATTGTAACAACACCTTGGATTTCCGGATGAGAAGGAAGCTGGATCAGATATGGGAAAGTATGGAACGTGAACGCAGTGGAGTCCGACTGTTTTCTATATTTTTGTGAATTCTGATAGAGGGAAGTAAAAGAATCTCGGTTGAATTCAACAAATTCGTAATAATGGCACACTGTCCTGCTGCAAGCTGGTTACGGAAAATCCAACTCACGTTTCAGAGTCCAGAAAGTCTGGACTCAGATGCATTTCAACCAAGGATAATTTTTAGACTTTCATTTTTAAACAGGCGAATACTGGGAAGGTAAGTATTAGGGTCCATTTATACATCACCGTGCCGTATCCGGGTTTTTGGAGACACATATTTGAAGATACATGTGCTGCACAAATGTTTTAGAAACTAAAGGCTATTACTTGCAGATTGTTCTTATAAATTAATTCACGACGCATCTTATAATTAAATAATAATGCCAATTTCAATGGTAACAATAATGGTATAGATTTAAATATGCCGCAAAAATGTTTTAGAAATTAAAGACTATTACTTATTAACTGTTCTTCTAAATTCATTTATGATACATGCTAAAGTTAACACTTATATAAACTTTTCATACAAATGTAATTAATATAAAAGGACAATCAGTCAGAGGGTCTCCAGTGTACGAGATACAAGATCTGTGTCGTTGTTAGAACGGTTCAAAAGGTATGTTCGATCAATGTAACAATGCTTAAGTGGTTGTTATCGCATTTGTGCAGAAGGCGACAGCGGTTCCTGACCCATTTCCAGGAAGGTCCTGCTGGAGGCAATAATACCGTCTCCTGTTCGAACACGTATCACGGATGCTAGCCGAATGGTGCATAAATGGCACAATGAGAATTGCATTTAGCATTACAGTAAACTGTTCAACAGATTGTTCTTGCATTTAAATTCGGCATTTAAAATACAAACTATCGGTGATACTAATAAACTCTTAATGTGCACAAAATATAATGTAAACAGTATCCGTGGGATTGAAATGATTCCATCTGCAATTTCGCAGATGGTTAAAGTCGGATCTCGCCGATTACGAGCAGTATTTGTATAATTATTAGTGGTAGACGTACAATACGTATATCCGTATTGATCAACGGCCGATGTAAAGTGGATTACACAATTTGCGGCTGAAGTATTTTGCTTGAGCAAAGCTTTCGATCATCGCAATTATTCCATTCAATTCACTGGTGTGTCCGCACAGGCGCAATTGTAATCTTCTGCGATACGATAATGCAATGATAATATCAGCTATTTGGCGAATTAAATGTACAATATTCTCCGAATACCCGACGAAATTCCCACTCCGTACGCGTCACAAAAACCGCACATCTTTTTTCCACGGCGCGCGTAAAAGTGTAGAAAAGAAAAGCGGGAAAATTCAATAGCGAACGGTCGTGTTCTTATTTCCCGCGGTCCCATCGATCATCAATAATTCATCGCTCGTAATCAAATTCCCATTGAGAACCGTGGCTTTTTCCCTCGTTTCCAACCCTGCTGAAAACCATTACAGAAATTTCAACAACAAAAAGAAAGAACGCGCGCGAGAGAGAGAGAGAGACGTCAGTGGCGTGTGGGGCAAGTATCGAGAAGAATTTTTGAAAGCTCCCTACAATGAGCTTTTCGCGAATCTATTCCTTGGAGGTGCAGCGTTTCCGTGACCGGATATCCTGACATCCGGTTGCCCTTTGTGGCGCCTATCATTGTCGAACCGATCGGATTGATAACGCCCAATGCTATCGATCTTAACGATAAATGTATATTACAGATAAGTAAAGAGACTGTATTTAATCTGTCAACGGAAATAAATAAAAAAGGGATACAAGCAAAAATGTTGCGGAGTCAATAGATACACACTTGACGCGGAACGCTTTTTCCAGCTAGTAGAGAAACAATTTATTGGACAAAGGGCGCTCGATTGTCACTGCACGTGCAATAAAGGTTTTCGGTGTCTGTGGATTCACGGAATTTTCATTTCACGTTGCGTTTCGGGGAAAATCGAACCCGACGAGACACGAGGAACTCCAATCTATGATCGTGTTTAAAAGCGATATCAACTGCGGCTGGACAATATCCGTCGTTTAATTAAGTCAAGCACGGCAGCACGTGGGCTGTATCGTCAAATTTATTAACGCGTTGCGCGCTGATCTACGGTACGCGCCACCCATTTGGTATTCACATATTGCACGCCGTCATTAAACAAGTACGCACCAGGGCTCGGGACTACAAACCTAATATTAGAACAGCCACGCGAAACATGTGAGCCGGCAATTTGAGATTCGTTTTTATTTACGCCCACTTGACAAAGCGCCAATGTTGCGTCTGATGAGTAACATTGCATTTTCTGCTCAGCGACCGGTTTAATTGTCGCGGAAATGTATAGTGTATTAATTAAAAGTTTCTAAATTATTCGATACGAGCGGAGGTCAAATTTGGGAATATCACAGAATTTCTAAATTATTATTATCCTACGATCAAGTATATAATTCGGTCCTGATTAAGTGGAACCTTTATTTTACTATTTATGCTGAGAACGATCACAGAACGTGTCTAGCCGCCAGGTCGCGAATGGGTTCGCCGCGATAATGACTTTTCGTTGATATACAATGTGCGTTCGATAGGGAAACGACAGGCATTCGGAGGACCGTAGCAACGCATATGCATTACTGCCTATACGTATCTCTATTGTTCAACGTGTGGTAAGCAGCAGCCCAGGAGTGTCAACGTGGGTGTATCGCGGACACGTCGAGTAGTTTCAATGAAGAATAGGCCAGACCGGCGGGGGGGGGGGGGGGGGAGGTGAGAGTAACTGGTTCGCGACACAATAAACCGTTCCACGGAGGGCAAAACACAAGTCACGGCGCCACCATAACCGAAACCCAACGTGCTGCTTCATTATGCGGCGCGACGTGGCAAAGCGCCAAGGCTTTTCATAAAAGGGATGTGCCACGTTCTACCAGATTCTCGCACCCCTCCACCTCCGGCTTTCAGCCCCGTCGTTGTAACACGTGGATGCTGTCCATCCCTCGGTGCGCATCCTTGACTTCACGTATCAGCCGACCGCTGGGTCAGCTTGAGACAAAGCACGGGAAGCTCTGGGGAGGGAAAACACCTTCTGGATACACGATTTCTCGCCTCCTTTCGATTTTCGCTTCAGCTCGGTAGAACAAATAGGGGATGGGAAATTACAGATCTTTCGTGTACACTTTTATTGCGATTCTGTGATGAATGATTAGTTGCTGCGCGTCCTATTGCATTCTTTTATTGTTTCTTGAAGAGTCACAAGGTTTAATGCGCTGTAGACATGAATGAAATTGTTGTTGTTGTTGTTTTTTTTTGGCTTCTTATTAGAATGAATTATGTATTGCAGTTGGGCCACATTTTTACGCGCTTTATCTAACCTGATGAGGTAATAATCTGTGATTAGATACCAGTTGTGTTGTCAACAGGTTATATAATTGGTAGATGTTGTCTGCAATTGACCAAGATCTAATTATGTTCCCTCGATTAGATTGGTGTTCGTAGAGCACGCCGATACGTGTTGTCTGCTGTGAGATATGCTGTAAGCTCGTATGTCGATGTCCACGGAATCTGAATCGAGGCCGTAGAAATGAAAAAGGAAAGAGAACACGTTCGTTTATACTAAACGGGAAGAAAGATAGAAAATCAATCACGACTTTGCTTCTGCTTTTACTTTCTATTGTAATCCTAATCAGGATAAAAAGTTCAGAATCCGCTGAACATTATGAACGATGTACTGATTAAAATCCTCGACTCGACTTCTTTTTTTTATATAGTGCGGCGAACATTTTTATGGAGAATAATAGATGGGGTCGCATTGTTTCGGCACACTTTAACGGTGAGATTTCCTTTTAAAAAGCCGGGCAAGGCTGAAAACTTTACAGTTTACTAACTTCATACAAACTTACCGGTGCATAAATAATTTCTGTTCTTAAAAATGTTGCGGCTTACGAATTCTACTGGAAGTAGCATACCGGGGAAACTGTGCTCCGCTTGAGAAGTTACTTCAAATATTCAGTGAACGTCTTCGTCGCGGCTGCTTCGTTGTGCCTTCTATTCTAATTTTAATAATACAAAACGAATTTATCTACTCTATATTCTGCTCCATTTTCGTTGCCGCATTTATTTCGTGCAGCCCTCAAGTGCAGTTGTTATTAGATGCCATGTCACCGTGGAAGCACACGTTTTTAATGAAAGCTTGATTTCACAAGGAGGACAGATGTTATTGGCGTTACCATTTGGCGGTACACGTAAGTTTGACTATATGATTGTTGCTTCTTGTTGGTCAGGGTGTCAATTAACGAGAGATAACTATGACAATTTGTATAGAAGGTGTAACCGAATAGACAACAGTTTTATGACACCTGATGCAAATAAATTGTTACTTTCCGATGAATGTTTCAAATGGCTTTTATTTTGTGATATTCATTGCGAGTGAAAGCGTACAAATTAAAGCAGATGTTGTGGCATCGCCAATTATAATTTTCCACAATTCCCTCTTGCGATCGAATTAAATTCGCTCGCCATTCGAAGAAAAAATTGATTACCAATTATCCATTAATGAAATAATAACGTATCTCATTCATAAATGCAAGAAAATTATATGGATAGAATTGTCCAAATTTAATCTTTGATGCTGATTGCACAGCGTCGCAAATGATTAAAATTTAATGAATGTCTGCTCAGAGTGTTCGGCCTTCATATTAATAAGTAATACGGGTTTCTCCATATTATTTATCAGCTGTACGACAGTTGGATTAATAATCGAGCAAACAATCAAGGAAAGTGTAAGATCGATGCCTTCCCGAGTCGGCCAAAGGTACTTCAATAATAATCTTGTTGTTTCTAATTCTCTGTCATTTCTATTATTCCCGGATCTTAACGCTCCTCTAAAGTTTCTTGCAAATTAAAATGATCCTCGAGTATTACAGAAACGCCAGGAAAATCATGGAACAAAAGAGTCTGCCGCGCGCCGTACACTTTTGGTTGCCGTGTTCGGAGCTACGGTGGCCCAATCAGTTAGGCCTTGTCTACCGAACTGGCGGAAACGAGTGAAAGCGTTTTTATCGCGTTATCCGCGAGAAAGAAGCGAATTACTGCCGACAATGAGCAAAGCGGGAGGGCTGGGTTGCCGCGGCAACATTTCTTAATCATATTTCAATTAAGAAGGCCGGAGGTGCGCAGCGCCGCGTAGAATTCAACCGCAGTTCCGCCAGCAGCATCAGAACACCCCTGATACCTGCTTTCCGGCTGAAAATCTGTTAGGAAGCGAGAAGGCTTTAATAAAATGTCTGTTGCTTGAATGGAACTAGGTTTATTAGATACATTAAAGGCAATTAAATCCGTCATCCAAGGATAGAAAGATTTAAGCGAGCTGTTATCTACTGCCCTTGAAATTTAATTCAAATCGTGGGTACCATTTGAAATGCAGCAGGAAAGATATTAATATTCAAATTAATATAAAAGAACTAAATCTTTGGATTCTAAGAAAAGTTCCCTGTTCCACTACAAACGTTTACATTAACCTACTCAGAAAACATTCCCATTCAACCCTTATCTATTCATCCCCAAAAGATCCCAAGGGGATGTTACTCATGGTCGAGAAATTTAACACGCGTTCCGATCTCGCGTCACTTGTATCCGCGTGTTACTTCCGGAATCACTCTGGTTGCCACGATGGGATTGTGTTCGAGAGACAATCCCACAGGTGATACGCGCGCGGCTCGCTGGTACAGACATCCTGGCGGGGAAAATACCCCTTGATCCATTTTCTTCGCAAAGTGTCGTAAAGCTGCTCCTCTTGGAATGTTACGGCGAACGCACAGCGTGTATGGAATCTGGATATCGAGAAACAAAATGGGAAACCGAAGGATCGCGGTAACGGAAGTAGAAGGCATCCTCGCGGCAACAAAGTTCTCGCGACTCCTCCACCTATTCTCCTGTTCCTCATGCACAACCTTGAAGCTGAATGTTCCACGGAGATTACCTGTCCGAATACGTGTAGGTGTAGCTCGCTGGCGGAATTTTCTCCGGATATTCCGTACGCGGAACAGCGTATCAGTGAAGCGGCTAGTGCGCTACTTAGTTCTGTTCCTTTATCTTATTTCGAAACGTTATTTACTCGTGCCGGCATTAGAGCGCTTATGCGACAGAAGTGAGAAATAAATTGTATAAAGATGATCCGCAATCGTGCCAGATCAACGAGGAAAATGCGACGATCTGGGGGTACTAGTGTATTTGGAAATACACGCTCGAGAGCAACGATAAAGAAACGTTCGACAAACAAGATCTACAGATTCCGATAACGTTCTTTTAATTACATCGAATCGAAGATAACATCGTCTTGGTAAAAGTGCGAGGCAGAGATTCTGCAAACTACATATCGGGCAGATTCGATAACATCCGGGAGTGAAAATATATAAGTGACACTTTGCGGATCGTCGATGCATTCATATACTTTTTAAGCAGGCATGTTCGCTATGCTACCTCTGCGATTTTACATTTTCCTCTTGCTTGCACTGTGAGTATCCTCCTTTCTCTAGTATTTTTTTTTTTTTAATGAAACAGACAAACACGCGCATTGGGAATATCGAACAAAAAAAATATACTCCTCAGCCATGGAAATTACTCAGCAGATAGTTCGTACTCTCTGATCTTCGTTTTTGCAGCTACGCAAGTGGTTCCCGTATAACTCACGATGACAAGAAGTATCTGCGGTTCCCAGCGAACTTTCTCCTGGGAGCTGCGACTGCGGCATACCAAGTAGAAGGCGCTTGGAAAACTGGCGGTAGGTTGTCCAAATTTAAACTCCCACCTTCAGACCTTTCAACTTTTCTATTGTCTCGCATTTTATCTTGGGAACGTAGGCAAAGGGGAGAGCACATGGGACCGATACACGCACACTCATGGCGACCGCATTTATCACGGTGACACCGGCGACGATGCTGCGTTGTCTTATTCCAGATACAAGGAAGACGTCGCGCTTATGAAGCAACTTGGAGTAAAAGAAACTTCGATACGCTATTATCATTATTCTTCATGAGAATTACCATTAATGGATCTCTCCCGTTTCTTATTTTCCTGCAGTTCAACGTGTATCGATTCTCTGTAAGCTGGCCAAGGATCCTGCCGACTGGTTTCTCGAACAACGTCAGCAGCGTCGGCGTCAATTACTACCATAATTTAATCGACGAGCTGTTAGCGAACAACATCGAGCCTGTATTAACGCTCTACCATTGGGATCACCCGCAATGCATCGAAGATTTCGGCGGCTGGACGAACGCGGACATCGTCGATTGGTTCGGCGATTTCGCCAGGATCGTGTTCGCGGAGTACGGGTCGAAGGTGAAGAAATTCATCCCCATAAACGAGCCCATCTCCATATGCAAGAATGGTTACTCGCGCGGGGTCGACGCACCTGGCAAGAAGTTGCACGGTTTCGGCGAGTACATGTGCATGCACAATGTGATTAAAGCGCACGCGAGAGCGTACAGGATTTACGAGAAAGAGTTCAAGCAACGATTCAACGGGGAAGTCGGCTTCTTGGTGAATCTGTTCGCGTACATGCCCAGAAACCCTAAAGATCAGCACGCCGCGGAAGTCGCTTTCCAGTTTAACGTCGGTTGGACGATGCATCCGATCTACTCGAAGCAAGGCGATTACCCACCTATCATGAAGACTATGATCGAGACGAAGAGTCGGGCGCAAGGCTACAACAGATCTCGCCTGCCGTCGTTCGATGCTCAGTGGATTAAATATATTCGGTATTTGATCATTTCATTTTCCCTTGAATCCGATTGGAATGCTGATTGACTGGTACTTACGTTTGTCACAACAGAGGAAGCTCTGACTTCTTGGCCGTGAATCACTACACCACGAGGCTAGTCACGGCTGGCTCCACGGGAGAGGTGCCATCGCAAGAGAATGATCAGGGTGTGATAGAGATTATTGACAGAATGTGGAAACCGTCAGTATCCGATTGGCTGTGGGTAAATATCGTTCCATTTTTATTCGTTATCTATGTTCTAATGCTAATAATTTCCTTACTATTATTGTTGATCGTCTGTATCAGGTTGTGCCCGAAGGTTTCCGATACGTTCTCAATCAGTTGAAGACGAACTACGGTAACCCGAAGATATACATCACCGAAAATGGTGTTTCCGATTATGGAACACTGAACGATGACGATAGAATCTATTACTATCGCGAATACTTGAAACAGATGCTTCTTGCCATTCACGTCGACGGAGTGAACGTGAAGGGATATATGCTGTGGTCGCTTTTGGACAATTTCGAATGGACCAAAGGATACGGGTAAGCGACTGCAAGACGCAATAAGATTCGAATCAGAGAAAGAAAATACGAACGGAGAATTCAATCGATCGTTGCTGGTTAAATATAACCGTGCTCTAATTTTCAGTGAACACTTTGGCATCGTGTACGTCGATTATCACAGTCCAAACAGATCACGAACGTGGAAGAAATCCGCCATGTGGTGGAAGAATGTTATAGCTGCTGGAAAAATTGACGCAGACTAGATCATCGGCGGAGATCTTATCGTTGGATGTCCCGACTGTAAATGTTCGAATGCCTATCTTGTTTGCGCGTCTCAAGCGGAATCTCCTATAATTATCTCGCAGCTCGCTCTTATAGCTGCGGCAGTTAAAATTCACATACGGCCTTGCGGCAAATGACTTTCTTAAATCGTACCCTTGTATCATACATAGTGGCCCGCGCAACTTTTTCAATAAATCCACCATCATCCGGTACGCGTGAGACAATTTCTGCAGCCTGCGCGAGCGGAACCCACCACGCGAATCAGAAAGAGCCGCAATACGTCGACGAAAATTGTGCAAACCGAAATCGGCTGAGCTTTAAAGCTGCTTAGAATGTTTAAGAATTCTTGCTCTCCGGAGTATAATATATGCAGTGGGCTAGGATATCCGTGCTTTGCAGTCTCATGCGAGGGACCAACTGTTCGTCGTTCTGGGAGCCGAGCAAGTTCGAAGGACCACGGACTCAGAAACGGGGCGCCAGGCCGTAGAAAGTAAAGTTGCGTTGGACAAATTTTTCTTGGTCTCCGAGTGTCTCTCGAAAACGAAAGCAGAGGCACCGCAATCGAAGGAACAAGTTCGATCGTGAAAGTTCGTTGCTGCGCGAAACAATAACTGTCGGAAGAATGGTATGAAACAGTGACGAAGGCGTTATCAGTCTCCACCCTGCTTTTCGCCTCGCTATCGCGCGAATCGATTCCGACGCGTTTCTGACAAACGTCCTTACGCCATTATCGTTCCGAGACCGTCGCGATTCTTCAAGGCGTTCGCCTTTGACTTGGATCGAAGGGATCTCGGAAACTGTCTTGGAGAACCAACAAGAGGGCGGCGCGTTATCGAGCGTAGAAACAAAGGAGCCTCCTGTAGCTTTGGCTTCACGAACGGATAGCACTTAAAAAGAGAGGAGAACGTGACTTCCTAGCGGAGACTGATTATCCTTTTGCTGCAACGCGATGAAGGGACCGTCCTCTTTTCTACTCGACTGCTCCGACCTGGCTGAGACAGCAAGACCATTGTCGTTCGCTGCCATTTTTAACTCGGTTCGGTGGTACAACGGTCCTGCAGAGGAAGATATCAAATGTTTTTCGGGCGGCGAATAGAACGAGGCATTGAGAATACGTACATATATTAAGCGTGTCAAGGCTTGAACGTGATATTTCTCTTCTACCGAACAATACGTTCAATGCTGTGATTGCGCGGAATCGGGTAAACAATTTATTTCGACATTCTACCTGCATATGCAAAACGATACGACGATGGTCCATGAAAAATTCATACACCGTAGTCGAACATTCGTTTACATATATTTAAGTATATTACATGAAGGACGTACGTACCGAAGTAATTTCTTATCTACTATTTGACAAGTTATGAATGTTCTACTTATAGCCTTATTATACATTACAAAACGGTTTGCTTCGTTGGGACACGTGTTGCGTAATCATCGTTTATGGTTTCCCGATAATAAACAAATTTGATTACAACTTGCAATTAACTTGTGGAACCGAATTTCTGGAAAGGCTTGTATATAAACTGTCTCAGTAGCGCAGAGATTTTAATTGCTTAATAATATTCAACTGATATGTGAGAGGCTAAAAAAATCTTACCGTAGATGATGAATCCTCAAAAAGCGCTAATTTTTTATTATATCATCCTAATACCTCCCTATTTGAGCGATTAGCTTACCTTCTTTTTCTGATCCACAGGATTAGTTTGCATTTTCTTATAAAGGAGCACGAGAAGTTTTACACTCATCCACAGAACAAGTAAGGTGCATGTAAATATCGTGATCGCCACAAATACAAAGAGATCCATATCGTAGTATTGATACCAGGGTATCCAAGCTAAATTCGTTTGAAGATGCGGTGCACCCTTGTGACGAATCACGTACTCCGTCCACCAAACGAGATGCTGGATAAAATCGTACGGCTTGTCATTAACCAGACGTTGGAGCTTAATGATGTTCCTCTTGTATCTGAAAAGGTGCGCATCGCGATTAGGGAATCTTATAAGCAACATAAGGTTGGAGACGATCGAATCCATAGATGATATTGCGAAATTGCTATTTCCGAAATGATCGTATGTATAATGAATGCTAATTGCCCGGCTAATTATCATGCCCTAATTACAGAAGTCGATAAGCTACGATAAGGTGTGCAAATTGCCCTGTGTGCACGGAATGGAGAATCGGTGGAATTTTAAACGCACGTCGAATGTCTCAATGTGTTTTTTCCATTTATATGCAGTTTGCTTACTCCTTGTTGTCTATCATTTCTTTGATAGTCGATTCCAGAGTTTCCGCCGTCAATGTCTCTATGTTCAGCCGCCTCCCAACACCGTGCGACCTTACTTTCTTCATTTGGAAATCCTGATCGGACATAATTGGGAAACCAAGAACCGGCACAGCATAATTGATTGCTTCCTGAGTACTTTGCAAACCACCTTGGTACATGAACAGCTTGATATTCGGATGAGCTATATTAAGGGGCAGAAATGAATCTTGCTTAGGTGACAGAAGAACATGGTTGGACTTTTAATAAATTATCTTGTACCAAGTACACTTTGCTGAGGCAACCAATTCAACATGTAAATGTTATCAGACAGCTGTCGTAGTGGCTCGTCGTTTTTCCACACGATTTTGTAGGGCAGCTTGGCGAACACATCGTAGAATATATGTTGAACTTCTTCTGGTAGGGCATTGAATCGTATATGGCTGCCCATACAGAAATAAATGAAACCGTTGTTTGCAGTGTCAATGAATTTTTGTAAATCCTGTCAACCCCCCAAAAAAAAAACGTTAAGGAAATTACGATCTATACTTATTGCTAGCTGCATATATTTAATAGATATGTAGCTCAATTTGTATTAAGAAGGCAGGTGAATTGAACATACTTGGGGCAACGGCTCCAAGTTCTGAGAAATGTGGATCGAATGAAAATTGATTACGTTCTGCAGCTGTGGGCGTGTATAACTCATAACTGGATCCTCATTTACAAACACTAGGCTCGTGTTCCTTATTATGTCGAGTAGCGGGGGCATCGGCCCCCCAAGATACTTTTCAGCCAGCCCCTGATGAAAGGAGAGGTGCTTCACGTACAAGTTATACAGAAATTGCCACATGATCCAGAAATTTGACAGCCTCTTCCAGAACGACAGGTTCGTTCCTACGTTTGCTTCCATTTCCCATGTGGCATCGTGCGAAGGTAACACCGCACCTCCTAACGCATGACTCTCGCCGGTGGGTAGTCCAAACGAGCTCAGACCTACACGTATCACGCATCGCAATTACACAAGGGGAGCGTCTGGCGAGATTGCGACAGGACGATCCGAGATTTTGCAAATCTCGAACCTCAATTCGTTTATTAGTCGATCTCTAAGTAACGGTAAATACCTATAACAGGGGCGTTAAATCTGTGACCGAGCGCGCCCAAGGCGAGCACGTAAGCCTGCTCGTACATCACGAGATCGAACGTCTCCTTGCTGTCGGGGGCACAAATTTTCCGAAACTCCCCGGTGTTGAATATAACGTCCATGGTGGCCGTAATCGTCTCGGTATAACGTTCCGTGACGTGTTCGAGCCAGGACACATTTTTCAGACGGTTCTTTATCAGGTTCTGATGCACGAGCACCTTGTACATTTCAGCGGTGCTGATGTGTCTGTAATTCGTTGCGTTCATATTCGGCACGGGATGGGGCGAGACGATCGTCAGCTCGTGTCCGCGTTTCTGCAACTCCCTCCATATCGGGAAAAACGGGACTTGGTGGCTGTACAGTGGCCAGAGAAACAACACCAAGATCTTGGCACCGTCCGTTTGTTTTGTGACACAAAAGATGCACAGGACGAGAAGAACGGTCGCGATGGAAAACTTCATGCTGCCGGTTCGCGATGGACTAGCGGATCGGTGTAAAATTGATGGAGTCTATGCTGACAGGCAAACTGTAGCCCCAGGATAAGGTAAAGTTGATAACATATGCAAGCGTCAAATCAACGCAATAGACACAGCTATCGTTGGTGGACAGCGATAACGTCCATAGAGACCGCGATAGATATTTTTCATTTGCATTTGTGGGAAACCGACGAATGCATTAACAGTTGTGTAAAATACAAACTGCCGTTACGTCGGAGTTTACATATTCGGATTGAATTGGTAGAATGCTCCACCTAAGCAAATTAACACAGAAATATTCAAAGACTTATCTCTTTCGTTTCTCTTAACTTTCGTATGAGGAAAAGATTTTTGCATGCAATCTAGCATAACAATTCACAATGTTTGCTGAATAATGTAACAATATTGTCACATAACGTAGGGGCTGCAATCAGTACGAACTTTCTGAGGCAAACACGAGTGAAAAGATTGGGATATATTGTTCACGCTGTTTCGTGACCTTTTCCTATTATTCTCGTTTTGATCTCCTCCCATTGAGCGGAATACATGTATTAATGCCATCGGTATATCTTAAAAGTTTCATATTTCCCGAGAAGACTTGAGATTCTAATGTATCTTGTACTAATACTTCGTCATCACAACATGACTCAACGTTTATCGCTCTTTAATTCCCCCCTACGATTCAGTAAATTACCGCCATCGGAGGATAATTAACTCGAATCGTCACGCCGTCGGACGCAGCAACCGTGAAAATTTCCCCCGACAGGGACAACGCGCGGAGCCGTCGCCTCGAAGTTCGAGATCGGGTCACGGTCAATTTGTAGGACAATGTACAACCGGAGATAGTGAAATCGTTCGTTGCTGTTCGGAGCAGTGAAATTCTGTCGAAAGCAAGTGCCTCGTGGCGGCCAGCGGACCGTATCAAACGAAAAACATCTATCAACTCGTCTCTTTTTTGGCCCCGTTCGCTGCTCCCGAGGCCGCAGAACGGCGGTTTCGCTTCTCCACCGCGACCGGGAGAGTGTGAAATCCCACGGCGCGGCGGCCTGTCGCAATGTAACGCGAAGCGAAACGATTTCCCGCGTTCGCTTTTGTTAAGTTTTCTTAACCGCTGCCCGCCTCCAGTTAAATCGCCGATAATTGCTCGCCGCGTAAGCTATCGCGGACGCGAATTCGATTTCCATCGAAGTTCGCTAAAGGGACCGAGATGGACTACGACAGCTTTTCACGCGGGAACGTCAAAATTGGATTCTTTTGCCGCGGTACGATCGCGTACAACTGCTAACTTTCCGTAGACCCAGCCACGCCGGTCCTTTTCATCGTCTTTGACAAAAATCGAGAACTCCGCGGGAATTGCTGCTGGTCGGATAAAATGTTTCACGTCATTATAAAAGTTGGCGGCCAATTAACGTGAACAAGTAATATAAATGGTCATTGTTCCTTTCCTTACGATAAGTGAGCGTTCCCAATCGATTATTAGGCTGAGATTTTATTACAGCGTCCAGTAATATTCGTAAAACGATTAATAAATCAACATTCGTTTCCTCTTATCCGCGGCTAGCTCAGGATAATTTTCTTTTTTTAAGGGATCGTAAATCGAAAGGTAAGCGCGGTTCGAAGATGGTATCAATCGAGGCAACATCAGTCGCGTGAATACGCGTACTCGTGCAAGCGAACGAAAACGAATCCTCCGGGGGCAAACATTTACCGGTGAGCTCGAGCTGATGCGATCTCGCCTCGCTCGGCAGAGTTCGCGAGGCATCTGGCCGGATTCCGCGTGGAAGTCGCGTATACGTATATCCGCGCGCGTGATAAATATGCAACGGATGGCCGATCTCGTTCTTGCACGATCGCTCGACGCGCTGGTAGCTTGCCAAAATGCCATCGATCTCTTCCATCTCGTCGAAGAAATTGCATGGCCACGCGTAGCGTGAAGCGTGCCCGCACCTGTGTCGAATAGGAAATAACAAGTCTGAAGGGACGGCGAGATGAGACCGTTATCCATCCTTCAATTCGTTTCCGGATTATCGAGACCGATAGCATTGTTCGACTACGTATGGGAGGCAGTTTAAGTTTCACCGATTCCGCTGCAACGACTGCGCTGGGTTGCATACGCGATTGCCGGAGTGCGTGTCGAGTGTATACTTCAGATGTCATGCAAAGCACTCCGACGTTATTGTGGCCGCCAGTGGAAGAGTAACTCCTTCCGCAAGTAGTACGCTCACGGACATATCAGACGAGCCAATAAAAATGATGAAACCATGACGGCACTGCCAGCTGCGTGACTCCCACGAATCGATGGGAACGATTGGTAAGCGCGAGTAGCTAGACCTACAGGCTCTACCGTTGACGTTCTACGACGAGCAAAGTGAAATTGCCGGTTAAATATTTATGAAAGACAGGTTCCACCATTCAAGGGATCTTCGCTGAACGCTATACCCACGATACCCTTAGATAGTCGTTTAACTTTAATTAGACATTATAAAAAGCACGGTTAACCCATGCGTGCTACCGAAAGAGGGTTGCCTTTACATCCCCCTAGGACTGCGATAACTACCTGGCATTGCAAAGTTCAGAAATTCACATTTCCATAGATGCTTAATAACGGATAATGATAAAACTCATGGAAGCATCGACGTTTCTGTCGTTTAAAGGATATTAGCCGAGCTCAGGCGAGCACGCAAGCAATTCGTGAAACGATCTGTCCCGAATGGTATCCTTCTGCAAGCTCATTAGACTTTCCGTTAGGATTTTAGTCGATAACTGTGATTCGCATGTTGCGTCTCGTGCAGGACCGGTATAGTACAATTAGTAGGAGTCTCCGTCTTTGTCGACTCACGTGTTCCTCGACTTTGGAACCGCCTGGCACACTCCGTTTCAGAGACATGCACAAGTGGCCAGGTTACAGCCACGGATATTGTTTCACAGGAATTCTTTCTCTTGGCGCCATGCTATTGAATAATTGCTGTCTAGCAAGTAGTAGATGTTAATAGATTAACTTTGTTAAACGTGAAGACATCGTCCACCTTCTGCCGGAGGCATGAATGTATCAATTCAGCCAGTTGTGTACGTTAAGAAAACGCTATACTACTGATAAAAGTTATAGTAATTTATTTACTGATACGTATATTTCGTATACCTACATGTTTTCGAAATCTTCATATTGATTTCCTGATTAATGCCGTAACATATTGTTTATCAAATGCAATACAATCATTGTATCGAACTAATTAGAAAGTGCGACGTCATAGTTTCTACAGACACCTTACGATCAAACGATAATAACGCGTCTCTTTATGCAATGCGCGCGATTTCTACGATTCAGATCACATAATCATTAGATAACCAGTGTGAACGCTTATCGCCTAATGCGAAAGTATTAATTCATCCTTCCCATTTCATGAAATCTATATGGACGTCTGGTTCAAAGTATCTATTGTAATAGGCGCTCCGTGGAAATACTTATTATCTGTTTTATTTTCGGTCATTTTTGAACGACCTATATTTTCCACAAGTCAAAAGCCACCGAATAGTACTTTTACTCGATTCTACTTCTTTTTTCGCTGAAACATCAGTGCCACCTAAATGGTATTTTCTATTTACCCTCTCGTCACTTGGCTGTCAATAACAGGATGCATAGCCCACGCGCAACGACCGCGTCTGTTGATTAAAGCCGCAGCGATTATCATGTTCCGTTAAACCGAGTCGAAAGATTAATTAAAGCCACCTGGGTCCATTGCTCGGCGTGGCGAGTAGATTTGCCTCGTCAAAGACAACACTGAACATTTTTAAACTTCGACCGCCGTTTCGTCGAAAGGACTATTAGCCTTCGTTGTCGGACGGCGTGATTCAACGTTAAATTCTATGTCCGTCCAGTTTACGATATTTTCTTGTTCGTTTTTTTTTTCAATCAAATTCAGGCGGCAACGCCATACTTTTCACACGCGCTCTCGATTTCCCTTTAAAATAAACGCTCCAAGGATTCGAGTGCGAGGGCGCGAATCGCGTCGCACTGCAATCTGTTCGCCAGACCGTTTATGTGCTTCCGGTGTCGTTCTCGAACACACACGCACACGGGAGGTCCCGATGAAATCCGGACGGGATAGGCTAAGAGAGCACTCGAGGATACCTAGGCCCCTGATAGCGAATGACGGCACGAGCGCTCGGACATTCAGAGCCTCGAAAGCTCGTTGGCCCGCAGCTGACATGTACAAGGAAATGGCATTTAACGGATTAAAAGCGACCATCCACATAGCGAGCGCTCCGGAACCCCAGAACGTTCGTTGGGGACTGGAATTTTTGTCCCTTGTTCCCTGCGATCGCGAAAACATTTTCGCAAAAAAACCGGGCCTCGTGACGCGGTAATATCTTTTCGCCAGTCCCGCCCGGGAGGGGAAATAACGAATTTTCGAACGCGATGACGCCCGTCGTTCGCTGCTCGTCTAGTTAACGAGATTCGTGGAGTTACAGTGTCTGATCGTATCAGCTGAACTGTCATTAAAAACGTATTATGATCCCTCTGTATTCGCGTAAACGCGCTTTTCTTCTGGTTGAAATTTATCTCCGCACGTCTGCCACCACGCGACACATTTTTTTTAATGGAAATATTTATTAGCTTTTGATGCGAAGCTGCGCCTTCGTACTATCAGCGAAAAAAAAACCGTGACTCGTTCACTTAACCGATCGTATACATTTTCAAAACACCGATTCGACGGTAACTACCGCGAGACCGGGATCTGCACGCGTGTCCGTGTTCTATTTGACCAGCCGCTAACGAACTATGAATTCGCTGGGGTAAAAAGGGAAACGAGCTGCGGTGACGTGTGGTAAGCCAAGTTTTTTCCCTGAAAGTGCGGTCTGGGGGGCGGGCGATGAATTATTCACCGTCCGTTCTCCGTCATCCCGCTCTTCCCTGCCGCCCTAGGAAACGAAGCTTGCGAGGAACGCCAGGGGCGAGAAAGGGATACCGCGTCTCGGCGGAAATTTGACGAACCGGAAGCGTCCGTCTCGCGGGAACAGCACCGGTGACGTGCGAACGATGCGTCAACAGCCATCTGGCCCGTTAATGAGAACGAGGGTGGACGTGCTTCTCGCACGCAAACATCACGTGCCTCCTCGCGGACGCGTCGACCATCGTGGACGCGGCCGTTTACCCTCAACGCAATCCGCCACGATCTGCATTAATCGTTGTCGTCGATCAGCCGAGGAACGGCCGGCTTGGAATGCGATCAATCTCGATCAGCCTGTTTACAATGAACGAACAGAATCGACGGTCCACGCGGAATGGAGGATCGACGGTTGATTTCACAAGCAGTCTCGCCTGTGGATAGTTTACAACGGTGCGGGCGCAAACTGCGGTTCGCGGCTTTCGAAAAAGGGATGGGACGGGTAGCGTGGAAACTGATGTTGTTTCGGGGATGGTGGGTTTTCCATTCGGCGGAACTGCTTCGGACTGTGCGGAATGCGACACTTGCGTGGTTTGGGAATTTTTGTTGAGTATGCTCGCGGAAATGGGATGGAGAAGAACTGCGAATGTGTTTAGCTAGCTTTTTAAGGGGTGGGATGATCCTTTGACGAATTCCACCGTGGTGAAATGAATTTCGCCTGTATAAGATACGTCTCATAGGTGTAATGTTGCATTTCCAGAGGAATGTGCGTTACGGGGTTGGAAGACCAAGGGAATTTGACAAAATCTGGCAGAATTTCGTTCGTTTTACGAAGAATTTAGGAGCTACGTGGCATGTAGGGGGGATACGAAACGGAGGCTACACGGTGCTGATAGTAAGAAGAATTTTAGTTCAAAATATTTCGCTTTTATTTCATGGTTTTACAGCCCCGATAAAGAACGAAATGCTTCTTTCTTATACGCGATAAATAATCGAATGTAGGAATAAAATCACACGCTGCTTGCTGAGAAATCGATGAGCTCTCCGAGGCGGCAATTCGACTTTGTTCAGGTAACCATGCGAGTCTGTTCCTCGAACTCTGTTCGTTTATCAACCGAGAGAGGAAAGCAATGAAAAGGAACGAGACGATTGCGCGTGAAAGTACCGATGAGGTGAAACGATTTATTAGGAGCGTAGCTAGCACTTAACGCAGCACCGTAGAGCCTCCAGGCAGATTCTCCGAACTCCATGCTTTTGATTTGTAGCAGACGAAAAGCTGATTACGATCGATTCGGCAAAATTATCCCTTTTATCTCCTCCGAGTGATTCCGGATTAAAGGGATCGTATCCAAATAGGATTCCGAGGCTTGGAGCGAAAGTGATCATCCGGCACGGGGTATCCGCCTTCCACCCTCTCCTTCGAGAGTCCTCCAAGAATGATTTCCATCGAAATTCGCGAGGGAGGTACACCACGGTCCGTACATCCATTCGTCATATTTCCGTTCATTCGTGTGGTAATGGGAGTCGGTCGTATATGAAAGGGGATTAATTCCGGGTTGTACGCTCGTTGCCATGAATTTTCGTGCAGCCTGGTAAAGAAAAATCTCGCAAAAGGCTCGCCGGATATCGCTTAATGAGGAACGCGTTCACGAATCCTCGGTCGCAATTCACCGCGAAATCGAATTACACGCTACACGATAGAGTGGACAGAATTTCCTGGCCGAGCGGAGATCGTCGAGCTAATAAAGTCACCGATTAAGGCTAAGTACCTATGTGGTACTGAGAAGAATAATTTATTGTATTATGGTAACGTATGCACCTCGGAATATTTTACGGTTCTGAGATGTCTAGATAATTTTATGACTCGACAAGTGCATTGTTACAGGACTTATTACTTTGGGCAGATGAAAATGTTGCAAAAGTGTATTCTACAATATAAAACACCGCGTGAAAGATTTATCTCCTTTGTTATGCAAACAGTGCGCGGATTTCACTGATTAACGTTAATCGCACATCTCGCATCAGGTAAAAAGAAACTCTAGCTATATTATTTCCTTTTCCCTGAAAATGTGGTTCATGCGTATCAGACGAAACACCGCTGCAAGTAGAAGAAAAAAGCACTACCGTCTAATGAGAGAGCCAGCGTTTTACTGTCATTTGCATTTCAAATCGAATCAGGCAGACGAACCTGACCAGAATCACGGCTTGCACCGAACACAGAGAAACACGCCACAATGCGGCTTTACCTGAGGTCTCAGAAATTATAGCGCGAAACGTTAATATCGGTGAATGTTAAGCTTTCATGAAGACTTTCCCATCCAGCACGATTATATAATAAATGGATTACGTTCGGTTAGTTGCTACAATGGTTTCCATCGCACTGCTGATTCCAACACTGTCCCTCGAAGATTTCCAACCAGACAACGCGTATTTCTCCACTTGGCAAGCAAGCAGAGATTCTTAAGGGACGGCCGGCATCGTGGTAGGAAGAAAGCGCTAAAAACCGACCCGCTATATGTTACGATAAATCACGCGTTCTGTGGGTTAACGTCGACCCTGGATGAATTATTCGGCGAATTTACGACGGGTTTGTTGCCAAAACCACTGTAGCGAAGAAAGGGAACTCGGAGACACGGGGGAACCAAGTCTTGCGACGATAATGGTCTCCCCCGCCACGCTGGTACAGATGAAGAAGTTAATTTGGGAAAGAGGATTTCGTCGCGGACAAAAAGCTTGTAATCCTTAACAAAGGGTGGCCAAGCTTTCCAGCGACGTCGCGATGATGGTAATCTGCAGAAAGGGAGGGCGGCGCCTCGGAGTTCCTCGAGTCGTACTTGATATAGGGGATGATAGGTCGTTGCCGATGGGGTGAATCCGAGAGTACTTCTTTCTTGATTCGCATCAAACAAGTGACTGCGAATACAGTACCAGCTGGTGATTCTTCGATCCGTACAGATTTGATGTTTTATCCCTATTTATAGTTTTATTCTTAATACACCTTTTCAACATTTATTTTATCATAGAGTCCACCGTTTATCCTTTCGGTTCATCAATGTCTACTTTCTGGTTAATCCTGTTATTAAATTTTTGACGGACCGGTATTCCGCGTGGATATTGTTTCAGTAATTCGCTATGAACTTTGCATATACGTAGAATATCCAGTGGCAATGAATTTTAAGTACTGACACTTTTAACAAAGCAATCCGCAAGAGCGACGTTGCTCCACGCTCCATCGTCTATCTGTTCCGGTTTGCACGGTTTCATGGTTCTAGTTAAATATGGAGATGCGCTTATTGTTTTATTTAAAGACAGATCTGGGTTGCGCGGATATCTGTACAACTGCAGCGTTGTTTATTCATTTCTAGTGACACACGTTGGAGGGAACCAGATATTGCAAATGTATAACGCATTTAGAACTGACTTTTTAAACAGGCCTGATCGGAGATGAGCGTTAATGAGATTAGTACACTTACTGCTGCTAATCAACCAGATACATATATTTATTTATTTATATTACTCGTCAATTTTTCATTATCCCCCGCCTCACAAATGAACGCAAATAAATCCTACTGCAGCAATCGGATTAATGTGACTACCTTGTTCATTCACTACCCCTCAGTTTACTCGCTGGAAATTAACTTATCCCCCCCCCCCCATTTCTCCATTGCGCGTTTCGAGATGCTCGCCATAAACTATCGAATCGGAGGTGAATAACTTTCGCTGGTTGCTTTGCAAGCTATTGTCGATCGTTCCACGCGAGATTGCAACATTGCGAAAGAAGAGAGGACGCGTGCGACAATCGCAGTTGTGCATAAATTACGAGAATCCTGTGGCCCCGGTTCGATGATAAATCATGCCGCGGTTCCCCGCGACAGAGAGTTCAGCCGGGGACGTCATTACGTATGGAACAATTTAAGATGCCTGTAGCGCACACTGGCCGATACATATTTTAAGCTTTCACAATCGCACGTCGCCGCGTCCGGTCGATGATTTATGGGCTTCGTGACGCGGTGAAAAGTTTCCCGTGCAACCCGCGAACCTTGTAACGAATTTAATTAAAAATATAAGCTCTGCTGTTCCGTCTGTGATAGCACTTCGCTGCTACTCGATATCGCCGTGCTCGAATCGAACCAATTCAACGGAGACGTTCAACTCATTGTCGGCTTCGTTAAACACATCGACCTGCGCATAGTAAATCGAATCGATCTGTAAAGATTCTAGCAAATTGGATTCTTAAACTGACAAATCTTCCTCTCAATGGGACTAATTTATTTCTAACCCGGCTGTTGCACACCCTCCATCGAATAACGGATGATGCATGGGGCGTCGTTCGCGATAGTCACATCAACGTTCGATCCTTCTCCCTGGTAACGTCTAGACGTTCGTCGAGATATTCCTTCCGGTGTCCCAGATCTCTTCGCCCCCCCCCCCCCCCCCGTTCGCATAAAACCCATCCGGGAAGAAAGCTCGAGAGGAGTTCAATCTGGTCCACGTTGCTAATGAACGCGTAAAAGCCTCCTCTCCGTCACGTTCCGCCCTCCTCCCAACGGGTGTTTTCTGTTCGAGGAAAAAGAAGGAACCAGGGGGGACGCGGACACGAGTGAGAGGGAGTGCGGAGTGAAACGTTTGTTGACTCGGCGGACGAGTTTCATGGCTAATTCGTTCCCCTGGCGGGGTGTAATATCAAAGTTTAAGTTTTCACTCCTCCGTGAGATTCGTTAAGCCTCGCCCTTCTTCCCGTCCCCTTATTTTTATTTGTCCGTGCTTTTCTACTTTCATTCACTTTCATATCTCCCTCCCCCCCCCCCCCCCTCGTGGCAGGTTCGCTTCGTTTTCAAATAATTCCAGGAAGTTTGCGGATTAGTCTCCGGCCTGGCGAGTGTACACTGTACAGCGTCGAGGATGCTAATGCCTTGGAAATTATTACGGAGCCCGATAAGAAGCTCACGATGGGTAAGGAGAGGTTACCAAGTCGTAAATATGTCGTTCCGGGGCAAGAAAGGAAGATAACCGGGAAAGGGCTTTGGCTCTTTGAACAAGAAACGGAGATAATATTGAATTAAAGGTACCGAGGCGCATTTGACTCCGTAATCGTGCACGATTTATCAAGAATATTTACCGAGTACTCGCGCGATGTATCCGCCCGGATAGAAAAACCGCGCGTTAGTCCGCGTGCGAGAAGACTGCCTACAAGCTGATCCGCGGATCATTTGGTGAACATTTATGGCGGCGCGGAGTCATTGAACCTCCGCTCTCCAAAGTACCCCATTCAACCTTAATGACTGACGATATAAAGTTTCGCACGGGGAGAGTTCACGTGAGACTCGTGTGTAGAAATTGCAGAGGCTGCCTACTTCCATCGGATTCGGAGAAAAAGTGCAAGCAAGGTAGTCGCGAAGTTTCAGATACTTTTTATGCGGGTATTCACCGAAGAAAACGCAATTTAAAAGACATTAAAGGTTACCGTTCCCTATGGTCTTTGACGTACTCCTGGAACTCATTATGTGGCAATTTACAAGTATAACCCACATGCTAGCAAGATGCTTTGGAATGTTTTTATTCGCATTCGAGGTATTTCATGTTGCTAGACTCGGTTTGATTTGTATTTATCGACAGGCAGTGCTGTTTTTCAAATTACAAACAAGCTTTTATCAGAATCAAGAGTGAATTTATTTCCTGATCGGTGGACATCGGCGACTGGGAAAAGCTTTCGCCAGCCAGCGAGCGAGAAAGTTCGCAGCGTTAATTATTAAGAACATCGGATAAACATCGTCAAATATCCGTGCGCGACTCTTTCGACAGCATTCGCCGTTCGTCCGAAAGTTTTCCTCCGCGTGAACGTTCCGCGAACTTTCATAATCAGATGGGAAAGTTCGTCCGAGTTGAAACGAACGCATGAACGAACGAGTTTCTTGCCGAACTCTCTTTATCGTCATGGAAAACGAATTCGCGATTTCTCTCTCCGCCCTCACCCTCCGTCCCGTTCGCCCCGTGTATACACGTGTACTTCGAACACTTCTCATTCCGCTATCCACCGCGGCCCAACTAACGTCGGTAACGAAACGCACGCATCAGGCTACTTTGAAGTCGCGTTACGCGTTGCCCGCGGCAAGGTCGATCCCGTTTGATCCTCCGGGGCCACGAAATTGAAGATAATATACAAAGGAGTCGGAAACGATTCGCCCACCAACGATTACAAAGGCTTTTCCTCAGCATTTTACCCGTTATACCCGGGCTTACCGTTTTTTTTTCTATTATGCATTCAACGATGCGTTTGTAATTTTTTCAAAAGACTCTGGTATCTGGTATAATGCGCTATTGAACGAGGCAAATGTATCATAACGAGATAAACAGGAGAGAGATGTTTCGCTCGATACTAACGGCGGATGGAAGCGAGATGTGTATTGATTTCATACATGACGCGGCGCATTTCTATAATACAATCATCATTTTATCATTTGCATCCACCGAGCGTGAGAGTTGCTTCCTTTATCAAGGGACACCATTCGTTTCGCGGTGGTTCGCTCAAATAACGGCCACGATTCACGATTCTGGTGATTTTTAATCCCGAAGAGCCGCTTCGGTTTCGCGCTGGACAGAAGGCACGTTCGTTCGACGCACAACCCATTAAGTAACACTTGCCCGACGCAAAACGTGGCGCAACCACTGGACCGCGTCGAAACGTATTCCCCTTTGCAACAATCGCGAATTACCACACATGAATAAAAACGGCACAATATTTATGGGAAAGAAGTTGAAGCTGGATTTATAAATAGTCGCGACGCTAGATGAGGAGAGTAGCTAGGGACTAATCAGGTTTAAATTATATTTCATTACTACGCCACAGTGTGATAAAAATAATAATAACGAAATGGCCTTGCTTGAATGTAGCTTAGAAACGTTAGTGGTCGTGGGTCTTTTTAACTGAAAGGCGTTTCCTAAATTGGGCGATTAATTATGCAGGTGTTTGGCGGGCAACAAGTAGTACGAGTAAATGAAAAATCAGACGGAGTGGCTCGTATGTCACTCGCGGAAACAGCCGGAGTTGAAACGATTGGCAATAGTGTTAATAGCCTCCACCAGTTTAACGTGGGTTGCTGAACGCGTACACATATGTATACACTTGCGATTAACAAGGAATTGCAAGCATGTGTGTGTACCATTAAGCGCTATTAGATCGTTCTCAAAAGAAAGAGTAAAAGAGGCGAATGGAGAATACAACAACTTGGGATACAATTTATAAATCGCTCTCTTTTTCTCTGGTTGTCTATCTTGGTAGCTCCATAAATTAACCGTTTAGATAAATCACTTCTTTATCCGGTACCGCAACGAAGAACTATACATCCGCAATATCAACTTTGCGATGCGATCCTGTTAAGCTGGTCGAAGAACGATTTCTCACCGGGATCTAAACTCTTCATCCGCAACATTTGCCGTTTCCACGCCAGCGGTACCGCTCTTCAGCCAACATCGGACGCTTCAAAAGGTTCGCCGACCTCACCATGGTTACCGTAATTAGCTTCCCGAGCAGGCATCGCGCTGCAACAATGTCCGGTCCGGCGCAGACCGATAAATAGCCGATTATCAACGGACGAGCAGCCGCCGTAGCCGCCCGGCTGGTCGTTCCTTCAATTTCTGCACGGTAAAAATTTCTCAACGAGAAATATCTGCGGCCGCCTGACGGTAATACGTACCGCGGTGATTCTGCGGTGAACCGCGCCCGGCCCAGAAGTCGGGTGCAAAGTTCAAGAGTGGTTGATCCGCCAAAGTTAACGGAGTTTCGCTCTTCTTTCGATGAATGCTGCTAGCTCGCAGCCAGTCGAAATTGTTCGCCTCGAGTGGATGAACTGGGGAAAGCCCGTCAAGAACGGCGCACCGATGCTGGGCCGATTTTACAGGCTCGTCGAGTGCCACCGCCAACTTTACTCGTCCTCGCCTACGTACAGGCCGTGTTGCAATCGCGCGGAACGCCCGAAGGAGAAACACGACTGAATTTCTTCGACGAGTAATCGACGGTTGCGGAAGGGTGGAAATGGAACAATTAGGTGGACTGACGCGTTAATTAAAGGTTCTGGTTAGTGTGTTGGTTGAGAAATTCAATCGCAGCGGCTGGGCCTCTGCTCTTGTTTGGTTTACGAGGAATTTTGTAGTGAACAAATGGTGCGTGCTGACGAAAGCGAAAACACTTTTGACAGATATTCTATCGTTTACGGAGAAATATTTACCGACAGATACTGGGATAAATTGTTGGAGAATACGTTTTTCGTTTATTACGGGTAGCCTCTGAAATTTTTTAATACGTCGCTGTTATTTTAAAACACGGGTAAATATTACCACATAGCTTTGAATTATTAATAATTTACTTACTCCGCAGCTTTGTAGCTGTTGCTGTCATTACTTTCACTTCTTCTTTTCATTAAACTGAACCTCTGAAAGTATATATTCAACTTTATTCTTTGATTAAATTTTTTTATCCCACCACTGTCCATATCTTTTATAAAACAATATAAAAATGAGAGATACCTTTACATACCTGGTACGTTGTATGATTTTCAAAAGTCTCGACGTTCTTTTTCATTCTTGCTCGAGCAGCTCGTGGAACAGACCGCAGGAACTTTGAAACGTGATCGTTCCTTTTGATGCGTCGTCGCTTAGAAATTCGAGTAAAGAGCGCTATACGTATATTCAAGCCTGTTTTTCTAATTTAATTTGCACTTTGACACGTGTGAAAATCTTGCGCTGCACGTGACATAATTGGATAGAGCGATTCATGCGAGGTCACAGCTCCATATCTTAACACAGTTAGGCAACCTATTAAAATCAGGTAACGCTGGTTCGTATCGACGTGGCACACAGCCACTGCGGAATCGAACTAAGTGCGAGTTTTCAATCAGTTACAAACATTGCTCCATTGCCGGGTATCTGGGTATCCACCTTGGCCAAAGTTTCTCCAATGTAGCACACAGTGCAGATAGTGCGCGAGACCTCGGGGGACCTCGACGGATGCAAGTTTAAATGTTTTCAAGGTGTTGGTACTGACCCAGTTTGTGACGTTTGGCGACATTGGTTCCAGTCTGCGCAGATCCCATCGGTTTCTGTCTTCCTAGATGTTCCCGTGTTAAATAGTTTGTGGCGCCGTCGAAGATGAACGGAATGTTCAACGAGACGGTAGACGCATCAAGTTTCTCAGGCTCTGTGTGAAAAGCGGCAAGGGAACATCTTCGCTAGAAATATTTAAGGCACGAAGGAGAAATTTGTCCTCTAGAATTAAGTATTTTATATCACAATTCCGGATTTGGAAAGTTTCGACGAAAAAATTATTCTATACTGAAGTGCAAGATATCATTGCGTAAAAACAAGAAATCCCGAATGTAAATGCTTTTGTGTAACAGAAAAGAATTGGCTCCAATTAAAAAGGGATGGGGCAGTTTGATCTGTTTATGGGGAGGTTGCCTTTTAAACACGAACCGTTTCGGGGAACCCTTTCACCGGTGAGCGCTATTTAAACGATAACTCGATTAAAAGAGACCGACTGAACCGAACAACGACATTTAATTAACAAAAGTGTTCTGCGAGGGTTGGTGCTGCCACCCCAACTCAGCCGCTATTCCCTTGGGAACGGGAGTAGTTCCACTTCGAATTCCCCTAAAGGCATCCCTCTCTCCCTCTTCTGCCAGGGCCACCAATTTCTCTTCTTGTTCCATCTTTTCCTTGTCTTTTTTTTACCACCGAAGAATAATTGCCAAAATATAGTACCTATGAGCAGTCCCACCGGATTTGCCTTCTGTCTGCCTCTACATCTTTTATCGCTTCCGCTTTCTTTTCATACAGCCGCCACCACCACCGTTTTTCCTCTGAGATTGTTTGACTGTCTGTTGTTCGTAGGCCAATTGGTGAACGTACGTAAAATTCCATCTTTTTACAATAAAATTAATCGACGCCTGCGTGGAGTAATGCTCTTTTATTAATTCACTAAGTTCCATTAGCAGGTTTTCTTGAAGAAAGAAAAGTTATCTCTTTTTTCGATCTCCCTTAAATCTTAATCTATTAGGAGGGACAAGGAAGTCTGCATAATTAAAAATATGGAAAATGGTTAGGACAACAGCTTTTTACTCATTCTTTGGAATCAGCACGAATAGCGGTGTGCTAACATGCACCTACTCACAAAATGAAGTATGCATCTAATTAAGCCATTTTGCGAAGCAAATTGAAGTACTGGAAACTTCACTCCATTTAGTCACGTGAGCGGCAAGTTTTTCCCCATTTAAGTGTCTGGATCTTATTGCTAGTAACAAGGGAACCAAAGTTCGTAATGATACCCCCCTCGTTACGAGACAAGCGTTGCGCAGCTTGATTGCAATCATACGAACTTTATGCAATCATTCCCAATTCAGCACGAGGTTCTTGATTGTGGCACTTCATTGCGCAATAACAGCAAAGTAGAAAATGCAGTTCGCCATTCGACTGTTCAATTCAAGAACGTCTAACTAACTTCTGCTAAGGTACCATATTAACTACATATTCGCGATTCCACTCTGTTGCAATTTCATGCACTTCGCAGATGAATTATTATTAAAAGAACAATTGAATCTCGTGTGATAAGTAAACTCATTAAAGAATCATTAAGCTGAGATTGCAATATCGCACGAATTTTCAGCAATATGCGAGCAGAATTTTTCCTATAATCCGACCTCGATCATTATTCTTCACATACTATAATACATTCGATCAACATTAACGTGCACCCACCCTGCGTAAGAATGCAATCATGGTCTCCGTCGCGTCTTCGTTCAGAGCAGTTTGCAATAAGGGCGCATTACGAATCCGGCTTAAAGATAGCAAAGGAGCACGGGGTGCCGGACGAGAGGGAACAATGAAAAGGGCCTGGACGAAATCAAGAAATACACTTGTGCACGTCGATTTGCTTTTGGCCTTCCTGAAACCGCCCATCGGATCCGAGCCACCTTTCCTGTCGTTCCCTGGATCCCTTCGATTCCATCCGACCTTTTCTCTTTGCTACTTCGAGTGGAATCAAACTGACGTAAGAATCCTACTTAAACCTTCGTTCTCGCCTTCCTCTAAGATTTCTTCTGTCCGTTCAATGCCTCCCCCTTAACTCTCATCCACACCCTTTTCGTCTGTGTACCTATATATCCGTTGCTGCCGTTCCGTACATCGCCTGCATCGAACTTTCCTCGGTTGCTTCCATTCGACAGCTGGCAATCCTGCTTTTTATGGGACCGTGCAATAAACACGGTTCGTTAGAGCAGCACGATGTCCACCAAGTCAACTTGAGCTCGATGAAAATTCCCCTTGCACGCGTTATAATTGACCTGCGCTTTATTTGCGTTTTTGCATCCTTTTGTAGGGGAGGAGATATACAATATGGGAGTAGCTTTCTTTATATACGCGCGCCGAATCAATTAGCTTTGTTTCTATTTCAAAGCCGAAAGTTAGCCGGATTATTTTGTTACCGCGATCTTTCTGGCTGCTCGGTTTAATACCTAGATTTAGGAATGCAGAGCACAAAATCATATTGAAGCCGATACCTGCTCTCCCCCGAGCCTTGCCACCGAGAGGAGACGTCAATCGCCAGGGCCTCAAAGGCAGAAAGCGTCTCGCAGCACGTTACACCCTCATCCAACATTCCGTACACACGGTTGTCAGGGAATTACAGGTGGCGGGATCTTAAACCGGCCGTGCTCGCGACGCGGATAGAATTTCACTTACCGTCGCTTCGCAAATATTCGCCCGACATCCGACCGCGATGCAAGTGACAGCAATCGGTAGAGTGGAAGAAGAAAAAGCGGAAGACGTTTCCCGAAATCAGACCACGTAACCCGGTGTGCTGCTGGCACCTCGTGATTTCACAATTTTCCAGACTTTCCTTTTTATGTCTATCCCGCCGTCCGCGTCCCTCGGAACAGACCCGGGAACGACCGAAAAATCTCGTCGGACGAGCCAGCGCGCAAAGGGGGTCTTCTCTCTCGAGACCCATTTTCGTCCGTCTGAAAAACGACGGGGATCGGGACGAACACAGGGGCGGTTGAAGAGTAAAAAGACCGAAGAAGGGCGGACTGGGGGAGGGACAGAGGGAACGGAGGACCGGGTTACACAGGAGACTAATTCCGACGCGAAGCCGTTGTGCTTCCCGACGATTACATAATTAATCGCGTTATAATTAAAGCGCGGCAGGATCCCGTGGCTATTAATTAAATGGCGCCATGAAAATGATCGCCGCCAGACCCCGAATATTCCGGTCCCGCGCGTTCTATCGCGCACAATGCCAGCTTCCAGAGAGACTTCGCGGTCGAGAAACTTGTGCAACTGCAGCGACGGTGCGCGAGTCGACCCTGTGGCCTGTTAGTTCTGACTTGAGTCCACCAGGAATACCGTGCCCGCCGGGAGTTGCGTTTCTCCACTACGTACAATATAGAATTTATGCGTGTATCTTTCATATTTTTCAACGGAAAGATCAATGGAGGAGGAACGGCGGAAGGTAAATGAAAAAGGAAAACACAGAGCGAAGGAGAGGGGAAAAAAAAAAGGAAATGAAAAATGCGGCCAGAATCAAGAATAAATGTTTACACTGTTAATTACCTCGGTAGTAGTTCAAACGCGGGGAACAATTATTCGTCCGTCGATTGAAATTCTGTGGTCTTAGCCGAAAGGTAATTAACTTTTAATTGAGAAAGTTCAGCGAGCGCAGCTCTCCTCCGCGGCTAGATCGCTTCTTGTCCGTTTCTCTGCCGTTCCGTTGGTCCTCTTTTTCACTTCTATCTTCTTCAGCCACGGGTCGGGCTACTCTCTGCCACTCAACTTGTCTAAACGTCTAACCCCCCCGTGACGTTTGATAGTACAGCACGACGTATATACGCTCATCGAAGGTGTATTTAACCGTTCCGTAGCCCTTTCTTTTCGTCGTTCGATCCGCCCCCTCCGTTTCTCCGTTCCGGCCGACAAATTTCCTCCCCGTTACCTCCCCGAAGCATATATTATTCAGGCCAGGTTCCCTTGCTCCACGCTGAAACAACCGGGCTCTCTGCTAGCCAGACCCTTGGAAACGAAGGCTTAATTTATTTAAAACTCGAGATTCTTCTCCTACGAAAGGAGAACTTTACCGGGGAGCGAAGTTTATTTCCCCGAGGACGCATAGCTATGTACCGCGTGGCTTATAACGCTAGAGAATTTGATAAAGTGCACAACGAGAGGCTGCAACGCTGTATTAACGCCGGGCCGCACACCGTTGCCCGGCTGATTTAGAATCACTTGCGTTCACTCAAGATCTATGGTAATACGGCGGGAACGAGGAGGCGAGTGAGAAATTTGATTCTTTTCCACCGACGCGGATAATCCCTTTGGAGCCTTGATATCCCAGACATAATAGTGGCAGCGCGACAGCTTCTGATAATTATCTGCCTACAATTTGAATGCCGAATGTATTCTCCAGAATTTTCACATGATATCCACGTGGTTTACAGTGAACCGACGACTTTGTCGGGACAGAAACGAGCGGGTCGAATCTATTCGCAGCTAAAGACCTGTTCAAACGAACTGAAAATCGCAGAATCAGTCGCGTGATACTATAAAGGAAACGATCCATTTGCGCGATCCACTAGCAAGCTGAATGCACCGTCAAATTGAAATGAACGTGCAATTCGAAATGCACATGGACTTCTCCAACGTCGGATAGCCACGTTCATCTTCCACGATGGAAATTTACCGGCTGCATTACCATCTTCTTCGGCCAATCTGCGCCTGTATTCCCCGGAACGGTGCAATTTACAATTTCCATGGATAAACAAGATGACTCGAGTCATGACAACCCTTGCTTCGGCTGTCTGATGCGCCTCTGATAACACGTGATACTAGGCTTGTACGGAATGATTGAAAGCTTTATCACAATTTTAAAGCTGTACTTATATAATTGTATAACATTTCTTCTCAAGAACTTAGGAATTGTTCCGAAGTGTCGATAAATTTTCACATATCAAATGAACGCGCGCCTTCTATCTTGAAGAACGTTTTTATTAAATCTCAAACATTGATTAATACTAATTTCTACTTTAGAAGTAGGACCTTCTACGTCTAAATAATGCATTATATGCTATCATGGCTTACATTTACATTTCCGAATATATAACACGGTATCCCCTTGGATGTCTAAATATCCTACATGTCCGACGTGCCAGCAACCTGTTCTAGCTTCACGAAAGCTGTATCAAATAGATTGTCCCGATGCAGTTTCGATGGATAACCGGCATAAATTACAATCTCCTTTTCCGGCTCGATTTGTCATCGGACAAAGGGGAATCCGGCAGCGATGAATCGAAATAATCAACACCGGGATTTGCATACAACGCAAACAGTGGGGATCGAGTGTTCCTCTATCAATCGGTCTGAAAGGATTCTTGATTGCGCGCTCGCGTGGCGATTCAATGACGGATGAGCCTCAAACTTTCCGATCGATGAACGAATTCTTACTTGCAATCGTTACTGCATTACAAGAGACAGAGGGTGAAATAGGTTACGCGAGATATATAGAGGGGTGGAACGGGTGAAAGCTGTTTGATATTTGAGTTTGCGAGTGTCGCGCAAAAGTGTCGAACAACTTGGCCGAAATAACTCGTACCTGGTTGTTGGACGACCACGTTTATCAACGTTTCGCGCCATATGCCATTTAAATAGGCTGCCCAGATTGTTTCTCAACTACCTTCCACTTCGATGGAATTGTGCAGCTGAAAGTTGAGGAGTAATTGTGTCCTGTATGCAATGTACAAGTATGCTTCACCGTTATTTTCACCGAGAGCTTACAATAATTGTAAATTTTATAAAAATTCATTTCTATTTCTTCCGCTGCAAGACACCCGAACAATTTTGACAGGCCCAAGAAGCACGAAATAAGTGTCTAACGGAGTTCTCCGCGTCGAGACTGAAATTAAAACGAGCACGAGGGGTAGTGGTGCTCTAAATAGCCGCATTACCGGCGACCTGTTGAAAATTGCGGTGCCAGCCGGCACACGATATCAACGCGCCGATATTCCAGCCCTCCCGGAAAATTCGACACGTGTTACGACAACGCGCCATACCGGTTTACGCCCGCATCGCCATAAATCTAGCCGCCATCCGCGAGCGATAGAGCGTCTTTCGTGGTGTTCAAGCGCCGGGTATGCCAGATTTTCAACCCTTTAGCCACGATCGAGCTGGGCATAAAACTTGGTGCTCGCGATTTTCAGCGAATACACAGGGATATTTTTTCTTTTTAAGACAGGGATTAAGATTGAATGAATAAGGAAATGTAAACGGAACGTGGTGTGTCATTCTCCTTCATCCCCTTCCGTAGACTGACGTAAACCGGCAAGGGCGGAGAACGCGAAGAGGGCGAAACGGGAGAGAGCGCAAAGCGAAGAGGCGGAAAAGGAATATGGGAAGCGCTTTTTATAGTCGACGGATATGTCTGAGGTATTTTCATTAAAACACTGGCGTAACGAAAGGGTAACATAAATAGGCCTCGACAAATACACTTTCATCGGCGGGGAGCGTAGACGGACTGCTGTTTCTTCCGCGGCAGATTCCCTAAACCCCGACGATTCGTAAATATTTGCCGTTACATTAGCGTGGCAAAGGTAAATCCGGTATCAACTCTAATTATATCCGTCGGCGAATCCCCCACCGGCTGAGAGCGGTCTCGAGCGGGAAAATCGCGGAAAACCCGAGGCTTCGGGCTCGCTGAAGCGGTGAGCAAATTCGTCATTAGTTTTCGCTCAAGCACTTCGGGTTTTCTTGCCGTGTCGTACAGTGAAATTAAAGAGCGTATGATCTTGCTTCTGTACTCTAGTAGGTATCGCTGGAGTGCGTATTTCAATTTTATCCAGGTCGAAATATGACATTCTTATCGATTCACATTGAACGATAACGTCCAAATTAATCGTTTAAAGATTAAATATGACAGAAGTATGAGAATACAAACTTTGTGATGATGTAAAAGGTACACTACAAGACGTGTTGGCATAAATTTGGAGCCGAGTTCGATGGGTAAACGTCACGAATAAAATTCGTATAAATGTTCGGTGTATCTAACTCTACGCGTGATGATGAGTTACGGCTGCCCATATATATCGCGGCAGTCGTTCGCTTATCATCGGGGATAACGTTATGAGAAATTTTTAATGCCTCTAGATTCTTATTGCTGTCCAACACACGGTAGATAATAAGCCGTGCATAAACGAGGAGTTACTGATTTGAAATATTTAAGTAATTCCATTGTCGTGATAAGAATAGTTAATAATACGTAATACAAAGGTTCATATCTCTCAAGCTTATACACGGAAAGCATTTTTATCGTATTATTGGCCCATTTCCCGCTTCGAATCAGTTTCACAATAACGCTAACACTTGCAGCGCAATATTACCTTCGACATCGTAGCCGGACGACCCGGTTTTACACCGGAAGCAGAGTGAAGAAAACAATTGGGATCATACAGACCGGCTTCATTCCCCTCCCCTTTATTTTCTCGCCCGCTAAAAAATTACTTCGAGCGCAATCGCGAAAAAGCAAACTGCAAAAGCGAAGCGGAACCCTCGAGCGGTAGGCAAATTTGCAGTGGATCCTTATTTCACTCGGATACAAACTTTCCGAATAACGTAATTACGCGAAGAAGGGAAAGTTACCGCGCGCGAACTGCAGCGCACGTCCGGCCAAATTACATTCGGCCGATCGCGAGGCACACGATTGCCGGGCAGCGGAACACGGCCGTGGGAAATTTAAATAAACAGACGCCGGAAGAAGGGGACAAAGGGCAGCGGGAAAATTTATCGTTCCGACGGCGGGTGATGCTTTTATTAAAAAATATCTTTCGCAGTCCCTTTCACGCTCGTTGATTCTGTAAATGAATTTGTACGCCGGGAATACCAATTACGTAGCGGGCCAACGTTCCTGGACTTCGCCCGCTGGAAACATTCCAATTCCGCGAGAGAGGTCGGCCAAGTGCGTTAAAATCTATCGATCTGCAAATTGCAGCTAGAGCCCCATATAATCTTCGCGGCGGTGTTAGAATTGCGTAAAACACTGCAGCGAGCGTGGCACTGTCGTTTACATAGAAGACGTTTGTAGGGAAGTAACGGTGCCAAGATTCTACCTCTCCCTGGCTTTATACGCTGCACCAGTGTATGCATTTAGAATGAGGATAAATGCGAAACGTGGCAAAGTATTCCTGCCACACATTCCTTCGTCGTTTGTGCGAAGAAGTGAGACACGCTAATAGACCCTGATTATGGGCATTGTTTAGTGTAAACAGATCGCCAGCAAATGTGGCACACCAATCTCTTACCCGTTGAATTATATTATCCGCGTAAACGCAACGTAGCGCACGGCTAGGAACGCCGGGGACAAATATAATAAACGCTAAACCTTGTTGACCGTAATTAAAGGCAGCCAGGGGCGAGTATCAGGGTGAGCCGAAGCGCGCCGGTGATGTCTCGCGCTGCTGCCCGACAAATTACTGATTGTGCGCGGTGCGTTAAAGCAGCGGCAGCCATTTAGGCAGAACGTAATCAACGACTTTGGAAAACATTTTCATAGAGAATCGTAGGGAAAATTCAGGAAGTTAACTCGTTGAAGGAATGCGGATCGCGTGAATAACTTCCACTTATTCTCTTACATCGCTCTAATCCAAACGTTCCGCGGAGGTGAAACGGATCAAGCGATTATCTTCCCGCTCGCGACCACTAAGAATGTTCCGAAGTGGTCAGCGAGCCCCGCGCTAAATACTCTCCAGGAGGGTTCTTCGCGTAGAAGAAGGTCTTCCGTGCGGGGTTGCGCGCATTAAGCAAATCGAATAGAGCGCGGGCAACGAACGACATTTCAGCCGGTTGAATGCGAATAAACGAAGCAGCGTTGACCGCGCTGCGGACGTTCGACGGAAGGGAAGAGTCGTCTACGAAATTGAGGGTATCGCAAGAGACGACACGCGCGATACCGCTGCGTCGTGCTTCCGTCGGGCAGAAGCTTCGCACGGCGTTTCGCAGTTTTTCCATGCCGGCCGAATGAACTTTCCAATTCAATTTTCGTACGGGCTGCGCAAAGACTTGTTTATGAAACTTTCCGCTGGAAACGGTGGCTGCGAGAGTCCGTGATCGAAGGCAGTTGAAAAAGTTTAGATAGACTCACCCGGCCCTCCCCTCGAGGGGATACTACGTGCACGCGTTTACGCCGATAGTTCCCGTTTCCTTTATTGGCCGCGAATAATTCGTGAAATAGTGTCTACTCTTTTGCGTGCACCTGCCACATTCATCGCGTTCCGCGCGGAAGGTGGATCCGCGATAGCACCGAGCGCAAGATAGAGTTGAATTACCGACAGGGGAACCGCATTCTGGCGTTAGATATTAATTGCGCGTAAAATTGCGGGGATAACGGGGATCAGATTTTTTTCCCCCTTCTCCGCTGCGGAATAAATCGTCTCTGACCCGGGCGATTTAATGTACCGTGTAAGTGACGATGAAGTTCGGAATGGGAAGTTTCGCGCGTGTAAAGTTTCAGTACCGAACGAGAAAGAAGCAATACAAAAGATTATACCTTACTGTACATTTACAAACGTACAAGGCGTTTATCGAATAGAGCAAATTAAGGAAAGCTATGCAAAAAATTCAATCGAGCTGGGAAAAGATATCGAGTTAATTCTCGCCCCGCAATGCATCCGGACGAACGAAACAACCATGCACGGCCAATATACGATTCATCGGCCTTCAACGTTCCCGTCTCATCTCTCGAAACGCTAAAAGACCAGACACGAATTCTGTTTCCGTCCAGGCACACTCGAACACCGTTCGTTCGCTTTCAGAGTTTTACGTGCACCCGAAGCCGCGCAGCTGGTTACGTTTCTGCCCCGTTTCCGTTCCAGATTGCTTTCTTTAACATCGCCCGTATGTCATAAATCGTGGAGAGCCGACCGCGCGACAGGTAAAAGCGTACGTACGTGCGCATTCGCGTGGCGGCGTGGCTAAACGAATGATAAGGGTGTTTCTGGGTCAGCGGGATAGAGGACGGTACCGGATTATATACGCAAAGGTGGAAAGAAAAGCGGGAAGGCGCACGTAGATCCGACTTTTTAACATTCCGCGTAGGCATCCGGGGTAACGGCACGATCTTACTCTATCAAAGCCGGTGCGCACACGTTTGTATTTATTTCTTTGACACAGCGTTCGTAGGTCTGCCAGGAAATGTATATCGCAGTGAAAAAAGGGAATTTATTCAAAAAGCGATAGTTGAAGTGATCAGATAGATGAGGTAATGTGTTTAAATAATCTTGCGTTCGAGAAAGATTGACACGTCTCGAACCCAATGCAATCAGTGGGATTTAATATGCTCGATCCCTCGTTCTCTCTAACTCGCACGAGTGAAGGGCGCAATTCCAAGACTCATCCAGCAAATATACCGAAATGTCTACAGAAATTGTTTCCACCTGCGAGTACCAAAGAACTGTTCACATGCCGATGCGTTCGAGCACCGAATAGGTAATTTCCATGTGTAAGCTGCTAACGACGAGCGTAAACAATAAGACTTACGAGATAGGGTAGGTATGCGGCATGCATGGCGCATGCATACAGGTCGCATAGCACAATAACGCGAACCAAGGCAAGAGCATAGTCACTGGGGCCCGCAAGGCAGACATGTACACGCGTCACAATTGCTCTCATAATACATGTACATCGTGAATGGACGTAGGTATACCGTGCCCCGCGATGTCGAAGGGCTCTCCCCTAATTGTTGCAACAACGTTCGTAGAATACAGCCGGTTCCGTGGCTTCGTTTTATCGTGCGCGATTCTCCGGCTGGACGCACGTGTGCATACATTAGCCCGACCGTACGAACATACGTTGCCTTGGCACGAATATACGTGTTAATGGATCCTTGCACGCCGAGTTAGGTTCATCTGCCAAATGGACGTGAACGTTGCCAGCAACGGATCCCTAATTACCGGGGCCGTTTGGAACGCATTGCCCCCGCGCGACAACGATGTGATTTTCCAAAGCGACCGAGACCTCAAACTCCTCTAATTGTAGCACGGCCGCTGTGCCAGTGTTCGATAGGCGGAAACGGTTCGCCAAGTTGCCTGCAGGCTGGACGCGCTTTTGCTGTCTTGTGATCGGAAAGACGACTGTTGCCGCATGCCTAGAGACTGGTGAAGAAACTATCAATGGTACTATTGATAATTAACGACGGTCACCGCTATTGGAATCTAGCGATAGCGCTGAATATCGATATTTCTCCACCAAACGCCAAAGAATCAAAGGGGCTGCTGTTTGGGCGATCTACAGGTATTTCGAATTTTTTAGATTTACCGTGGTTAATGAAATTTGTGCGCAGCAATCGAATTTCATGAATCCGATAGAGGAGAAAGCTCTGCGCAGCAAATTTGCCAGTCGGGCGTGTTGTTCCACTTGAAAGTAGACATTTGATGCGAAATATGTAATAAAAGCTGAAACGTTTCATGCGGCGATTTATCAAATTTCACGTAACAAAACCGCAGCTGTGGAGCCACGATTATGACATGTACGTGCAAGGGTTCACTGAAAAACGGCTAACAATGGCCTTAAAACAAGAACCATAGCTCAGAGGGGTACATTACTAAACGGTGAAATGCATAGCTTTAAGGGAAAGAAAAGAATTGTCGATATAACATGAAAATTGTTAAGCATAATGCATAATAAATCAAGCCTTATTCATACTTTTATCGATGTCGATTACGAGTCTCCACGAGGATATCGTCAAAATGAATAACAATTGTCGGTGAAATATTTCTTCCGGACAACACGGCGCCGATTGTACGTGAAACAATTTCGAAGGAAGTGTTTGGTCTAGATGAAACTGCGACGATGTCGACGCTTGCACGCACGGTGATGATGCTGGTTCGTTTCAAAGCTGGGGATGAGGGGCGGGGGTCTCCCTGCAAACTATTTCAATTCGCCGAACAATTCCCGATATTAGTGGAATTGTAGGTACTAGACGCACATGTTCCTCGAAATACATGACGACTCGCTACACTGATAGAATTATGCAGATTAAGCTGGTCCGCTTGGCGTGTCCGAGTGGAGGGAAGCTTCTTGGGAAACGTCAAGCCGGCATGCTATTCAGAGTTTCGAGGAAAACCGGAGGATCCCTCTCGTGGATACATCCACTTAACGAGAGTCCGTTCGTCACAGTTTTATCGTTAGACAACTATTTAGAATAGTGGTTCGGATAAATGTTTCAATGTCATCTGGAAGCTGAGTATCCGGGAAACCAGGTAGCTCGATCGTATTTGATTAATTTGACTGGCAGACGTTAATTTGATTAACGAAAGAATTAATTCGTTCCTGATGTGCCCCCCTCTTGTTACGCTTCATTAAACCTCGAAGGATTCGCCATATGAAACGTATCACAAATTTATCTTAATGAACACTTTGATACCGTTCGGTCTCCCCGAGCTATCCTGCGTGAGAAATGCGGAAGCTTCGAGGCATTCCATCTCGCTTGCTTCCAACAAAGTCAACAATCACGAATAAAACGTCCGAGGCATCCATCACGATTCGATCTTGATAAAGCTTTAAATACCCTCGGTGACATTAAAGCGCGACCAATCAAACGATCCAGCCCCTGCACCCCCTTGGCTATGTACAAAATCAAGCTGAAAGGCTATCGCCTTTGGGAAGTGGTCGTAACTCAGACGGACTAAGACTCTATTTCCACACAGGAGGAAGACCGACTTCGGGCGTAAGTATACCATCCAAGATGGATTAGGATTCGAGTCGTAGAGACTGTTCGTCGGGGTCCTCTCAAAAACGATCCCGTGCCGATCTCAAAGCCGTAATGATTAATGGAGTTAGGGCGCTCCGCGCAGTTTCGTAATACCGTGGCAACTATCGAGTCGGAATTACAGTTGAGAAACTTCGGGGTGAGTTAGGGGACCGTCGTCTTCGTCGCCGACGTCTCGCTCGGGGGATTCTCTCCGCCTCCTTGGCTATGCAGCCATCCGACCACGTTCCAAACTCGATTCGATTCTGATTCGGCGTACACTGGAAACGCATTTAATGCATGCCCCTTCGCGTCAAGTGCGCGCGTGTCGGCTAAGAAAAAGCGTCGCCCCGTCCACCGTACCGTCCGTGGCCGAGACGTCTTCGGAGGGATTCGTTAGCATTTAGAGTGACCACGTTCCTCTACTTCCACGTGCGTCCATCCACTGCTCTGCAGCGGACAGAATGAAAGAATAAGAAAATAGCATTGGAGATAATTGTATAATGTTGCATATCGGGTTGCTGAACTGAAAACTAACTACAAATCCTGCGAGTCCTTGTACTTTTTTCTTTTTTACTTCTTGGCCATTGCATTTAGTGAAACGATGCTCCTTTATCCGTGGCGAAATTTCAGAAGCATTCATTGTCAGGTGAAATAGAAAGGGATTTCGAGGCGAGTGCCGGGGGAAACGCGATTCTTCTGGGTGAGCGAAAAGGCAAAGCACTTGAAGAATCTTCACGACAGAATCAAATCGATAGAATTCGACACCGACTTTCTGTTTGAAAAATCCCCACTCCCGCCGTGAAGAATGGTCTTTGTCGGCGAAACAACAATTTGTCGCCGCTCCGAATCCCTTCGGAGCAATTTTATCATTCTTCGGCATCGACGATATCCTGCGGGAAACAGGATTTCGCGACGATCCTCATCCCCGACGTGTCGAAGATTTTAGGCTGACGTAAAACAATAGGAATGTTAGTCTTTCATGCGTTTAGTTGAGCGGGGGAAAAGCTTTCGAAAGCTACGTTTCTCTGCGCAACATATCGTTCAACTCTTCACTTTTTCCTTTTATATGAGCATACTTGGCGAAAGCGCCTTTGCGCTCAAATCGTAAGAACGGAGAACGGAGCCTCTGATTACATATTGGCTTAACATTCGACCGAGAGCTTACGCTGGACTTAATACTTAACGAGATAAGACTATGCGCAGTGTATCTTCCAATGGTATTTCCTTTTTGTTTATTCTGAATGGACGCGCACGTTTGTATACCCGGCTCAGCCGCTTTTCAAGGGAACAGGTATTGTGCAGCCGGCGCATACATGTTATACAAGCAAGCACTCCGCTTTCGTTTTATGTATGAAAACGTTACTTATTCCTCGAACGTGCATTATCAATCCGCCAGCAACGCGTAGAAGAACGTCAAAGGTTCCTAGTCCTCCCCGTTAATTCATGAATTCCAGTTTGCACGATGCGTTAATAAGTCCATATAAATCCATCGCCGTCGAATCATCGGCGATGTCGCAAAACGACCGCGATCGCCCTGGTTAAATCATGGGCGGCCGCTCGTATTTGCAGACGCCGCTTTCGAAATCCGGCAATAACAGGCTGGTAATGGACGACGGGAGGGCGTCTGTCTGAAATTGTTTTACAAATTAGTCAACTCGGCGGGCAATAGATCAATTCCCAGCGGCAATTTTCCGGCCACTTTCGAGCCTGCCGACAGGAAAAATACACGGCCGACGATTTATGTGCCGCGGATCGGTTTCATTCCACGCGCCGGAACCTCGTTACAACGACGAATCGCCTCGCCGCCGTTCGAGCGACAATTATTTCACCTCTGCGGCTACGTGACAGCCGCGTTCCATTGACGTCTCGCGACGACGAGATTTCATTCCGCGGGTCGTAACTTACTAACGGAATTCACCGCCGTTGGAAATTCTCCGGCCCCTCGACATTCGTAATTCCACGGTCTACGAAAGTCGGGCGCTTCGGGAACTAGACTTCGCGTCGAGACCGGCTTAAAAGTCAAACAACGGGAATTTCATTTGAATGCTGCCACCGCTTTATTCTCCTCGATTGACGAAGTTCCGTGCCCCGGGTACGGGGTTTGGTCCGTTGAACCCTGCAAATTTGTTTAGTTGCCGAAGTGGCCGAGGAGTACGTTGCTGTAACTCGTATTAGATTTTACTGCTTATAAATGATCGCAGCGCGCCAATTAAAGGGCGAACAGTTGCAAGCGATCCCTTAGAACCGACAGTGAGCGGCAAACGATTTTGCAGTAACAATTTGCAATCTCGTTCACGTCTTCTTCCTTTAATTACGTCACCTTTACCCATGGTGTGTACAATTATTTGCATATACGATTAACACGATTATTATTATTATTTGAATATCGGTGGAGGTGTTACCGTTTTACACTGTTTAGTAGATAGACAGTATGTTTTACATGGCAAAGAGTCGACGAAAACCTGACACATTGTATGCGGCTCTTTCACGCATTTAAAGACCACTTCACCGTTCTTCACGTATTGACTGAACGGAATGCTCCAGACCATCGGCCATCCAAAATCTCGGAGTATGTTCGCACAATACCTGTGCGCAGAACAGTTTATTTAAACTCCACAGAAACACCCGGGCACGATTTCGCGCGATTAACTCACATGCTATGGCAGTTTATCGTGAATAACCGGAAGCCGCAATCACGCGCCAGGAGCCAGCTCTCTTGGATCAGTCTCCTGCCGATTCCCAGCTTCCGATAGCTATCGTCCACGGCTAGACTGCAGAGTAGGAACCATCTGGGTACGCAGTAGCGTTCCCAGATTCGCGGCATCTCTGTTGTGTACGCGAAAAATTCGATGATTCGGCTAACGGGTCCTTGATCGCAACATTTGGCTAACGCGTACAGCTTTTTCGCGTCGCTGGGATACGAGATAACGTTGAGCGCAGCTCCGACCAGACAATGATCCGAATTCTCGGCGATAATGGAGTAGCCTGCTTGAACCTCCTCCCTCATCATGGCTCTCCAAACAGGCGGTGCTTCTGTGCCGTCCAAACCCATATTGACAACAGCCGGTTCACTTTTGTAATACACTTCGCACATAAACTCTACTACGTTGTCGTAGTCGGGGGGTAACGCCAAGCGCGTTACGAATGCCTTCTCATCCTGAAAAGTATAAGTGGCCAATTCGTAGACACTTTTAGGGGTTGGATGGATGGGATAGAATAGACAATGATGGATTTTTTCCAGTTATGTCACAAGCTTTTCCTGCGCAAAATCGTATCTAGAATCGGGGCAGCAGCTTTTATTCATCGATCGGCAGAAGCACTATAGAAATGCAGAAGAGAAACTTTTAAATAGATTAGTTAAGTCTAAAGCTATTAAATTTCGGTTGATATACAAATTTCATGCAGCTCGAAATTTGATGCGCATAGGATCAATTGAAGAAAAATATCTGGGTAATGCATGGCGGAAGTTCGATACTCCATAACGCTGTATCACCCGGGGTATTAATAACTGACGTTCTCATATTTAGTGTTCTTAGACGTTGCTGTAAGGTACTTTGCGCTTACATGCATATTTGATAAACGAACGTCAGAAACGTAATTACGTTTTGATGCAGGTTATGGGTGTTTGTAGATGATGGATAATGGGGTGGAAAATGTTTTCCGCTTACCTTGCATTTCGATTGGAAGCTTTTGGCCGTGAGACGAAAATTCGTTTTTCTAAATCCATTTGTACTGAGGTTCGTTGGGCGTTTCAAGTATCTGAGGGTAGAATTTCCGCATAGCTTTAACAGCGACGCAGCCATCTCATTCCGTTCTCCGTTTCGTTTCGATAAAATAACATTTCCCCCGGACGCACATGTTACATTTGGCCGATTACGTACAGCTTGTAAACGATTCAAAAGCACACATACGCGGAGAACTTGTCCCCTGTCGAATGTCTCGTCTCTCAGTTCATCCGATACATCGGATGTTCCACAAATATACGTTACCGAAATATATGTTACATAAATAATGCACGGAACGTATCGCCGGACTGATTGCGATACGAAATTCGTCCAAGAAATTAACAAAATTAATCTATAGAAATGCCTACTATTTTTTTCTTTTCGTAATTGACTATTCTTTTTTAAAAAGCGATCTATCACACCCTGTTAATCGGAACGAAATCTTGCGCATACAATTTTCATCCCAACGTCGTGCACGCCGACCGACCAGAAAAGGCCGAAGCCGCCGTTGGCTCAGCTAGGATTCTGGAAGAGCATGCACGACGATAACTCAAACACGGCTCTATTCATTCACCGCCGTTGTACGAAATGATATGGCAGTCAGCGGACCAGCTGATTTATGTATTACTCGCGCCGCGCGTTTCACTGCCTCCGATATATACGGGCGCCCACACACGGCGAAGTACACCTGAATGCACGCCTCCGCCACCTTTGTCTCGACGAGGGTGTACACACGCGTGCAAACACATCGGAGCGAAATCGTGGCTGAACATCTATACACTGGGGTTTTAGCTGCTCTGCAAACGCGTGTACACTTGGGTATCATAGAGACAGGTATATGTATACCTACGATACACATCCCGTGCGAATCGTACGCTCGCATCCGAACACGCGTATGTGTTTGGGTTAAAGAAGGGTTAGAGGAGCAATAAAGTGGTAGAAATTTAGAGACAGTTGCATTGAACCAGGGGTCTTTTACATTTAAAATGTCTCTCAATGAGATTAGAATGAAAATTAAATTGGAGTGAAGATATCACGAATGAAGAATGTACAATCGGAAACCATTATTTCTTATCCGGATTAGAAATATCAGCAAACCCATGAATTCGGTCTTTACTCCTTCATCGAACAGGGCTGGCAAGAGAACCCCGCGCACGCACGAAGCGAGCAGACTCACGTGCATCAATTACCTGCTTTTATTTCCATTTCATCCGGTATAACAATGCCGGGTATTATCAATATCCATTAATCAAGCGCGTTTCGCATTCTAACGTCTGAAACGAGTCGATACCCCGCCCGGTCGAATCATCAGTTTCCATGGCATAAATAAAATCCGGATGGGGAGAAAAAAAAAATAGAAGCGGAACAATAGGTTCCTAATGAACTAGCGTGCGAACGGGGGAGCATATTTTGGATCCTCCGTTTCGCTCGGGTGGAATCAATGACACTCGAAACGAGAAATTCTGATTCAGAATGGAAAGGATATCCGACGGATTAGAGAAAAATGGTCTCGATTTAGTCGAGAATATAAACGAGACGGAGGGGTAGAATTGATTTTCCCTAGATCCTTTGTTTGACAGAAAGAGCACTGATATGATATTTTATTGGGCCTTTGTTATGCTGTATCTTGTTCCCCTTTCTTCTCGAAGGATTCTGAGGGTAGATTAAGGATATGGTCAAATGTAATTATTTGCTACTTTTATTTCTATTATTATTCAACAAGAATTTTTCTAACCGTACAAAGACGCAACACATTCGAACAAACAATTAACATGTACAACACAAGTAGTTAAAATATCAAATTAACAATATAATACATAAATTTGTCAATCGTTCTTTAACAAAAATTCACCGCACTCCATGCAATAACAAAGTATTCACACTGCACATGCATACAGCTTCAAATTTCATTAGAGGCGCAATCCGCTCAAGCTACCGCGTTTTCGTCTGGCCGAAGCCAGCCCTTTCACCCTTGACCCTGTCCGCCCGCTTCGCGAATCCCTGGAAGTTTCTAAAGAATCCATCGTAACCATGACGGGCCCCATGACCTTTGGATTCCTCGTCGGCCCGGGAGTTCCCTGTTACTCCTTTCTTAAGAAGCTCTGCTTTCTCAGAACTAGAATCACGAGTTCCACCCTTCTTGAACTCACCCTCTGCGGCGACGTGCTTCTCGTTGTACCGTCCGTGCTTCTTCAAATATCCGCCATGGTCATCGTTGTCATAGAAATCATGATCCTTCTTGTACTCGTCCTTGTGATACAAATTACGGTAACCGGCTGTTTTGTGATCCACATGATCGTTACCCTTCTTCTGATATTTGGTTCCATCGCTACCTTCGGCCTGTTGCATCTTCTTCGTTGCACTCTTCTCACGATTACCGTGAACCTTCTTCTGACCGCCAGTCTCAACGTCCTCGCTCTCCTCTTTCTCCTTCAGATAATCATTCTGTTGTCCATTTTCAAACGAAGCAGTCCTCTGACGCTCTTCTTGATCCCCCACGCTCTTGGAATCTAATATCCTCGATCCTCGAAGATCACCACCACTCTGACGATGTTTCTTCAACGGTGCAGCTTCGGGAACAGCTTTGGTGATCTGTGATTCCGCGTACCTCAACTCCATGTGATCGACGCCCGGAGGCTTTACGGCTGTGTAATGAGCCGGTAACATCTCAGCCTCCGGTTCCACTGGCATTGTACGCATTACGAAATTCCTGTCTATTCGGGGCTCCTTTATAGGGATCAATTTCATCGGGAAGTCAGTCTCGCGGAACTGTTCGTCATCGACTGGTCCCCTGAAAGCCTTCATCGTGCCGAGACTTTCTATATCGCGAGGCGAATGATCAGATCTCGCGAATGCTGAATCGATGCATGCGCAGAACACTGCCGCGTACACTGCGTGCCATCCTCGCCAAGCGGTCCTCATTTTCTTTTTGCCCAACTATTTGAATATTTTCTTAGCTTCGGAATGAAATTGGATCCCCATCCGTGGCAAGCAAATGGTAGTGAATTCGTCTCGACCGCTGGTACAGGCACGCCAGCTCACGGAAGCGTGATCCGTCCTACTGTAATCGCGGCGGAATCGGTCGGGCTCTTTTATAGATCACGGTCGTGCCGGCTCGTGAGATCGGCGCGATCACCTCTCGCTCAGGGCGGTTGCAAGAGGAATGCAGTCGAAAGAATGGCCGGCGTGGTCGTTTCGGCGAGATCATGGGGACATTTCAACGTGGCCTCGGTGTTTCTTCACTCGTCGGGATTCCAAGGTTCCGTGGTTATTCTTGCGTTCGGTGGTTTCTCTCGTGGTTCAAGAGAAACCGGCCTTGGGATGTTGATAATGAATGCGACAAGATTAGGGAAACGTTCCGCACACTTTCGTCCGCGTCCTTTGCGAAATCGTTCCTCGCCACGGTAAGGGTTCATTGGAAACTGGGTCTCCGGAGATTCTGATTAAGAGATATTGAGGTGAGTGGAGCGAACGGTCATTATTTTGAAGGACTTTATTGTAGGGCATGGTACTGAGTGCAGAATTAAGGTGCTTTTTCGCAATAACGCTGTAATATGATTTTTCACATGAACACATACTTATTATGCTTTATGAGGTATCAGGACTTGTATAATAATTGACTAATAAATTGTGTAAATTCAGTTTGCACTACGGGCTTTCGATGCCCGTATGAATTCGCAGCGGCGCAAGAATTTAATTACATAACGCCAGGCTTTCTTGCGATCACAGTATTACATGCGGTTAATCCCGATTCGATTCGCAGTGTTTGCTGCACAGAGAGAATGCACTCTAGCGCGTCTTAAAATCGCGGAAGGCTCCCGATTTAATTTTACGAGACCAATCAAGCAGCGGTATAAAATGGTAACAATATAGAAATACATTGAACCGTTATCCACTGTAATTACTCTTCGAAAAAGTTCAACGCAGAAACTTTCTATTCCTACAGCATCATATAAGCGCGCGACCGTGTATAATTCGCATTCTTAAGAACGATACGGTAATCTTGAGCCACGTTCGATTCACCGATGACCACCGTCAAAGACGTCCCAGGGGGTTACGGCGAACGAACAGTCAGTGCTTCCGGCCAGTCCCATGGTGACATATTACGTAAATCGACATGATTCCCCAGAATGCACGGCAAACAGGTCGAGCAGCCGTCAATAACACGGCATACTTGAATTATCGTGCTCGACCGTGGTATAGCCGCGGTTCCACTCTACGATCCCTTATTCACCCGACGAATCACGTTCTCGTGTGTATATATATAAACGGCCGATTCATAGACACACCAGTGTACATTTCAATCCACCGGCTATAGGTAATAACACCAGCCATCGGCAGTCCGTGTCGCGGAAATTAAGCTAATTATTCTTACTCGAGCTTTGTCGAAACACGTTCGATTGCAATCATGCTTGCGAGCTTGCTACTGGTCTACGTGTTCCTTCTGAGCCGGCGGAACGACGCGGCCCCCACGACGGAGCATCGTGCGACTGTGACGAAGATGAGCAAGGAGGATCTGGACAGTTCCGCCACTGCATACGTGTACAATCAGCAACAAGGTCTTCCGGTCTACTACGTGCAGTACACCAATCACGGCAGTGGACGCTACTACCATGAACCGGACCCGGTGCAATACGTTGTCGGGGCTGCTGCACCTGTTGCGCACGTTGCTCCCAAAGTGGCGCCGATTCTGCTCCCCTATGCGACCAACGAGGATGTTCTGCACCAAGGAACCGGTAGTTACGACAACGGGCAATCGTTGAAACACGTGGTTGCGCCCGTCAACGCTGCGCCACGAGCACCGTACTACGTCGACGGAAAGATCCCCGCGAGCGAAGAGGGCAGAAAGGAGGAAACGTACGCGAAGGGGGTTGCCGGAGAGGATCACGATGACGCGGGGGATAGCGAGGAGGATGAAAGTGACGAGGAGGATGATCACCACGAAGATATCGGAGGGAATATTCAGGGTGGATCCGGTGGATCAGCGGAGGACTACGCCGACGGTTACGGTAATGAAGGCATCGGTAAATTTCGAGGAGATGGGGCTTCTTCGTTTGAAGCTGGTAAAGGGGAGAAGCACGCGGCTGAAGAGTATTCCGAGCACGGCGACAGAGGAGAGAAGGGATACACGACGAAGCAGCAGTTCAGCGAAGGCGAAAGTGGTAGCATTGATAACGAGCACCGGGAAGGTACGTTTACTGTTCTCCCTGAAACATAATTAATGCGTACAACGAAATTGCGTGCAACGCGAGCAAACTGTTTCTGTGACGAAACCTTTTTTGTTAGAACATTTCACGTTGCATACTAGAGTGTACTCGCTTTACCCGATTGATTTGAAATATTCAGGATATTACAAGAACGATGGCGGAAATAAAAAGGGGTACGGCGACGAAGCGGAGGAGCACGGAGCTCACGAAGAAGCGGAGAAAGACGTGGAAGGCAGTAATTACAGCAAATCGACGCATCATAAGAATGGTCAGAAAACTACAGGTTTCCACAATGTCTACCACAAGGACGAGTACAAAAAGGAGACGGACTTCTATGACGATGAACATAAGAAGGGTCATTTCGCCAAGTACGATGAGTATGACAAAGGTTACAAGGACGAGGAGGGCGGCTTTAAGGAAGACGGCCACCACGCTTCGGGGCACGATTATCAGAAACATAGCGATAAAGGATATTACGATAAAGGACACCATGATAGTAAGGATCAGGGTCACCAGGCAGAGGAAGGTGAAAAATCGTATTATTCAAATCATGAGGATTACGCTGCAGAGAAGGGGTCGAAATTCAGCAAATCGCACAAATACGATGATGAAGACTGTTAATTGTTAATATTGGAGTCCATGATTTCGAAGTTTTGTTATTGTTTTATCCGTATTACGAATTATGACCTCAAATAACAAGTATATAACAACTACATCAATTTTATACTTATTCATCCCTATTATTTCTCAACCCATCCCCTACTGCATTAATTTTTTACGGGCTTCAGGGTACACGGGCACATACAATTAGTTTATCGAAGTTAATATTTCCTTGTGGTATATACGTTACTATATTTTATTCCAATAAGGAAAATATTGTGTGAATAATAGAGATCGGACAACTACTTTTAATACTTGTATTCATTTTTCACGTGCATTATTTCCTATTGTTTCTATTTTCCTTTAGTTCAATGATTATCTAGTTTTACATTCCTAACACTGCAACGGACTAGAGCCAGATTGGATTGAATGAGATAACTTTTATAGAAAGTGTTATTGGCCCAATTTTTTGGGGCAGTTCACGCACCGTAGAATGCCTATGATAAAAACGTGGGTCCATCGAACTGTTGCAGGTATCGCTACAAAACTAGAGTTACCGACTTGTCAAACGTCATAGTGATATTGCTGGCGATAGTGATATTGCTAAATGGATGTTTTGAAACAGCTGCAGGCTTTCAATTTATCACGCGCTGAACAATTCGTCGTGCCTTTGGAAAACGGTTTTCGATTATTGATAAGACATACATCTATTCGGCGCAAAAGCAGGATATATAATATTTACTAAATTCATTGTTTTCAATTCGGAACACACATTTTTCGTATTGTTTAAAAATCTACGATCGACTTTATTTCGAGAAAGCTTGCTTCGATGGAACGAATTCCGTCTGAGAATACATTTATTTCGTTCGGATACAAAGATCAACTTAACACGATGTTCAACAAGTATAACAAACAAATGGGTATCGATCTCAATGGCCCTTCTTGAAACCCCACGATTTGTGATCATCGTGGCCACCCTTCTTGCCATATTTAGAGTGGTGATGATGATGCTCGTCGTGGCCACCATCGCTCTTATGGCCCTTGTGATCGTGGTGATGATGCCCTTTCTCGAAATGTCCCTTCTTCCCGTAGCGATCCTCGTGGTCCCCATGATGATGGTGTCCCTTCTTGAAGTGTCCGCCCTTCTTGTGTCCGTGCTCGTGATGGTGACCACCGTGATCCTCGTGGTGTCCGGAGTCGTGGTGCTCGTCGAAGAATTCCTTATCCTTCTTGAACTCGTCTAACTTGTGGATCTCGTGGTGCCCTTTGGTGCTGTGCCCTTTTCCATAGTGGCCCTCCTCGTGGAACTTGTGCCCCTTCTCCCCCTTCTCGCCCTTATGGTGTTCGGCGTAGTAACCATCGTCATGGTGGTGATTCTTCTTGTGGCCTTCCTCCTCGTCGTAGTGGCCTTTGTGCTCGTCCTTGTCGTGGTGGCCCTTTTCGCCTTTCTCATGATGGTGGGACGACTTGTAACCCTTTTCACCTTTATCACCGTGCTTGCTATGGTGTTCAGAATGGTGCTCCCCACCGTCACCCTCCTCGTGATGATGATGTTGGGTCGCTGCCACAGCTAGATCATAGTCGTCCTTACCGATCTCCCGGGCAACGATCGAGCTCAACTGGCACACGAGCCCAGACAGTAATAGACAAATTGCTAGCCGGGACCTCATAGTGATCTCGGTTCAACGCGATCGATTGCGGTAGCGAAACGCTCGACTCTGGCGCTGCGTTTGGTATGATTAATCCGGTCACCACGCTGGGATTATATATAGAACGGGGAATAATCGATATTAAGGAAGCCGCGGTCAGCGGGCTTAGCTCCTTAGCGCGTTGCGAAAGTAACGTCTCCTTAACCCGTTTACTTGGCAATTCGTCGATTTCAATTGATCCGACGCCGTCAATCGAAACCGTTATGCAACTCCCTCGAAATCGCTTGCTCAAACTGCCATGTCGGTGAAACGTTGGTCCATGTAAACAATACTTTTCCGTTCCACGCGCTTTTTCCGCGTTATTGTGCGTTGTTATGTAACCAATGACCTAGTTCGATTCTGGCGACATGATTTGATGAAATAGTGAAAAAAAAAGAATTTACGCCGCCTAAGCAATAGGCATCCCGCGAGAATAGATTTCTGGACGATTGTAGACGTGCCAGTGATGCAAGGGGAAGTGCATAATCAAACGCAATTGTCCACCGTACCGCAAAACAATTCAAGCAGCACTGTTTCTGGTACGGAATTTCTCGACACGGTTGATCTCTGCCTTTCGAGCTGAGCGTGATCGCGATACGATCAATAATACAATTCCCATTCAGGCACATTTAATTTACCCCGAATCTGCTTCGACAATCGTGCATAATTGCAATTAGTAGAATTTAATTGGAAACGCCTTAGGAGCGTGATAAAAGTATGAAGAATGATGAGATACGATGCGGAACGAAAGTGAGAAACTATCGTTGCAGAAAGCCGTTCGGTGAACGGTGAAACAATATTTCCATATTACAGGTCGTTTTGTAATAAACGTAGTGGCGTTATTTCGCCCGGCTACAAATTGATTGGCTTTTTATCGGGCGTCGCGTTTAGCGATGCTTGATTTGTCTCCGTACTTTTCACGTCCCTAGCAAGTAACGTTCATTTATTTCACAGTTAATTGCCGCCGTGCTACAGGAACGATGCTCGATCTCTGTCGTGCAGAAAAAGTGTGTCCCTATTGCGATCGATTCTCGCGATTTAGCAGGGTCCCCCGGCCGAGGTCTCGGTCCTGCCCGAAGGAGCAAACCTTCCAAGTGCTACCATGGGCCACGGGTCGGTGACGTTTACGAAATAAAGAGCCCTAGTACGGGCGGGTTGCTTTGCGAGCGAACGAAAGCGATTACGTATCAGACGTCAGTATGGCTGTAGGTATATAAGCTTTGCTTTAAAGCGACACGACCAGTCGATAGTACTCGTTGGACAACAAAGTACCAAGCATGGCGAAGACTTTACTGCTCTGCCTCGGCGTAGCCGTGGTCTGCGCATTATTTTCCCTGTCCACGGCGAGGGAAGTGATAGTCAAAAGGGATCTGGAAACGGCAGCTAGTCACCACCACGAGGAGGGCGGTGGTCATGATCATCATGGACACCACGACGAAGAGCACGGCGAGAAGGGCGAGAAGGGTTACAAGAATCATCACCATCACGAGAAGGGAGATCACGGTCATTACGGGAAGGACCACGACGAAGGGCATCACGAGGAACACGGTGGGCACAAGAAGGGACACCACGACGAGCACGAAGAGCACGGGCACCACCACGAGCACGAGGACGAGCATAAGGGCTCCAAGTTTGGACACAAGAAAGGCCACAAGAAGGGGGAGAAAACTCATGGTTATCACCACAAAGCCCACAAGGATGAATATCACAAGGAGCACAAGTTCTATGATGACTACCACAAAGGTGGAAAGCATGAGAAGCATGGACATCATCATGGGCACCACGAGAGTAAAGAAGGCCATCACAAGAAAGGTGGACATCATCACTCTGGACACCACGAAGACCATCATGGTAAGAAGGGCCACTTCGACAAGGGGCACTTCGATGAGGATCACAAGGGTTTCCATGGCAAGCATGGACACGACGAGCACCACTCCCATTACGAAGATTATGGGAAAAAGGGTGAACACCATGGGGGAAAGAAACATGGATATTCGAGCGGCGATGGCCACGGTCGCCGATAAATATTACAAGGGATACGATGAAATATTTGTAATTTCCTTGTTTTACTTGTTTCCTGTTCCATCGTTGATTAATTTTAAACGCTGCAAATGAAACTCACAAAGTTTATATTGTAATAATAAAATTCTCCGTCAGTAACTAAATTTTTATCTTGATTACCCAATTACAGCCTCCTTGCCTTTTATAATGTTCTACATTGTTGCACAAGCTTACTCCTTGACTTAATATAATGTACTTAAAACTTTGTTTATTTCACGTTTAGTTTCTGATTATTCATTCATTTTCAGAAGCATCGAATTTACATTTAATTTATGCACGGACTAAATTCATCCACAGCAGGAACTGCAATTAACTACGAATATCAAGCAAACCTGATTATAACTACATAACTTTTAAGGTTTAGCGTTTGTTCGTCTTAAAGATTGAGGGAACACCAGTTTGCGGTGAATTAAAATGAAGATCTGGAAATGGTAAAACTACAGTTTAATGAAACGAACACCTCGACATTATTTTGTGCATAATAACGTAGGATTTCACTTGATTTAGAATCTTGGTCAAAATTGGCCAAACATCATCGGCAATATTACCAAACGGAACTCCGTTAATTGTCTACCGCGAGCGTTGATATATTCGTTCAACGAGAACGCGAAACTGAAGAAATTTCTATTAATACAAAGTAGCATAACTAATTATCGATTACGGTCCAATGCAAGAAACGCTTAATCTGGATCTCACTTTTCTTCATCTCTTCGTCATACGAAAAGATTAACCAGAAAGAATCTATTACATAATTTTCCACAAAGCGGAGAAGGTAGACGGGGTGCAAAACATAGGAATTCTCACAGCAGGTCGTTAACTACCGTAACACGTGGCAAATGTGTTCTCCTGCGCAGCTCTAACCAGAAATCAAAGCGTGCTCTCTTCCTTCGCGGATAACTCCGAACCGTTAGTAACGATTCGCACGTTTTTCCGAACGGGCAAGCGAAGGATATAATATAAAAGTTCGATTTTTCAGCATCTGCATCATACTGCCCGTGGCTGCCAGAAAGTTTACAGTAGCATCATCGACCTCCCCTTTTGTTGCTCAACGATCAAAGTAAACGGACATGTTCACCGTACGCGGAGTTCTGCATCTCTTAATTCCCCTATCTATTCTTGTGCTTGCGACATCCGCGACGAGCGTCCGCCACGAGGATCTGGGTTCAACGGCTACTTCGCGTTCCCATCGCTACGAAAGTGGCGGTGGAGCAGATCGCTACGCTGCTCACGAAGGCAAAGCTGGTGATGATCGTGATCGAGGATACAAGAGCAACCACAATGCTGGAGCAATCAACAAAGATGACCATGAATTAGGCAAAGACTATAGGTACTACGACAGCGATGACGGTGGAAGAAAACAAGATGAACACAATGATGGTCATCACGATGAATTTCACGAAGGTACCGAAGGTGAAAAGGGTAGGAGGGTCAATGAAAAGGGCCACTACGGGAAGGGACACAGTACTCATGGTCAACGCGAAACGAAAAAGTTGGATGAGTATCGGAAGAAGAAAGAGTTCCGTGACGAAGACTACGACTACGATTACGGCAAACACGATGACGGTCATTATCATGAACGTGAACAGGAGAAGGGTGGCTACTACAAGGTGGATCATTACGATCATGATGAACACGAGGCTGATCATGGGAATGATGAGCATTATGGACAAGTACATCGCTATCAGGATCATGTGGGACGTAAAAACGACGATAATCGTGAAGTCTATCATCGCAACGATGATCGCCGTGGTAAGAAAGCTTCGGAGGGACATGGAGGAAAATGGGTGTACAAGAAAGATCATTAGTCTCGCTCTTTTCGTTATTTGTAAGCAAATGAAACTCGTCTCTGTTTCAGCGAACAAGTCGAAATAAATTACTCTAAACACGATTTGCATGTCCAAACTTTGTCGCGAGAGATCTTTAAATAAAGTAAACGGAATAACGAAGTAGAAACAACGACCCCAGCAGCCCCAGCACCTAAAACGTCTGAACGGTCTGCAGTGGGGAACTAGAAGAAAATTGTGACGCCTACACGTGTCCCACGAGTCTAGCTTAAAACTTCATCGTGCCCGATAAATTTGTGCGTTCCGCATGACGAGTGGACCTCGGGTTGCTCGTACGCTCGCGTAGGACTCCTTTGAAACAAACGTGCTACTTCATGCGCGCATTCCGCTTGTATAAACGTCCCATGCACGTGCGTATTCCTCTTTGCATCCATTTTCTTCGCGGGATTTTCGCTTTATCGCGCAGCATACATGCGGCGCGTGCATGTAGGACGCGTTTACATATGACAAACGCACATCCACGTGCGCGCATACATGAACGCGTACATACGCGTACCACAATTACCGCGAGAAAGAGCCGTGCCAGTGGCGGCGGGATGAGAACAGTCGGAGGCCTCTCTTGTATTCACCGTGGCGCGGGTTTGATTAACGATTCCGCCCTCCGCAAATGAAATTGTCGTGGCCATTTGCGGGTCTATCTAGACTGGATTCCGGTGCGCCGGACACGGATTAACGGAGCTTTATACGCTTCTTTCAGGGCGGCCGGGATGTTGCAGCCGAGCGCGGCCGGCCACGCGATCACGCTTGCCCATTCTCGGCCGGAGATTGCATACAAGCGAGCGGATCTATTTGAAATTCTCTGGCGTGTGACAATTTCGCAAGCGGCGACCCCTTTCTCTCGCCCTTTCTCGCTCCGCGACCACCTGAAACACCGTGGCCATTGTTTCAACCGCTGATGATGCACGTACGTGCGGCTGGCTTAATTAATCTAATTGGAGTGGCCGAGCGACTCGCAAAAGAAAAGGAAGAGAACAAACGTGTTTTGCCGTCGCCGGCTCGCGGCGACTATAGCGCAGGAGCGCGCGAGTGGCGTATACGCGTGCACAGTGGGCGCCGTTCAAAGGGGGTGAGAAGCGCAGCCGGTGCACGCTCCAGTACTTTTTGATCGATCGCGCGATAATCCTGTCGTTCGACCAAATTAATAAACGCCCTCGAGTACTGTCGTCGATCCATGGACAGGCTGTTGTCGCGGCGTAATACGAACAACGAGAAAGATTATCCGCGTCTCGCTACGGGAACGAGACATTCGTACGGGCCAATTTCGCAGTATCCCGACGCGACCGGATTATTCATTCCTCCAGGCTCGTTTTGGGTACACGCAATATTATCAAACGAATACTTCTTTGTCTTTATTCGTTATCATTTATTTCTTTACGATTCGAATCACCTTTCAATTGAGCAATTTCTACGGGACGTACATTGGACGATCGTAGCTTTAGATCTTCCTCGGCACACCGTTGTCAATTGGTAGGTGTTTCTTTCGATCGCGAGGAAATCTAGGAAGCGTTTTTGTCGGCGAATAGGAAACGGGGAGAGTGCACCGGACTGCTTCGAGTAAATCCGATCGTGTCCGATTAAAGGCTTGCTTTTTTTTTTTACTTAACGGGGTTCGTTGGATCTACGGAATCGATTAGCGGTACATCGGTAATTCGTCGTTTTCTTCGTTCGACGAAGACGTTGCTGTCGCGACATTGCTACGTTTATTTTCAGTTGCCTGACTTCGCCTGTATTTTCTTACTGGAACGCCCAGATCCTGGGATGCACCTTCGCTACGGTTAGAAATCTAAATCGAGCCGAACCGCGGGAAGAGGTAGCAATGTTATTTTATTCTCCGAGAATTCCCAGTGTTTTGATATAATTTTTACTTTGACCCTTTGGCCGTTTTAGTTCTCGACGGCAGAATCATCGCGCTGCTGTTTCGAGAGGAAATTATTCTTCGAATCCATTCGATTAGCGATTTCATCTGTAAAGCAATTTTATACAATTTTAGCTTGATAGCAAGGTGGCCGGTCCTTTTGTTTAACTCGAACGACAATGCTTCCGGTGGCTATTTGTTAATTAAATCTTACGCTGCGCGATGAAGTCCGGAGTTTTTACTGAACATCTGCTAAACGAATCATGAAAATGAAATCACGAATATGTAGGTGTGGAGACTGCGCTAAATGTGAAATCCGTTTTATAATATGTTCATATATTACGCAGGATTACGCGATTCATTCGCGTCAAATTAGTAAGAGCGGGAAAAAAACTTTCTCCCACGATTTATGAAATGCGGAAATATTTTTATTAAAATAAAGGGGATTTATCTGTATGGAGTTGCGCTTCATCTATCGTTCGCTTGTTTGCCGGTAATGAACGCGTTGTTTCTTCCAGCGCAAAAGTTATTTTTCAGCGGTGTAGATGGAAAAATTAAACAAATCATCAGGTGTGTGGGTCAATATTTCGTTCATTCACTCTTCGTTTATAGAATCCAGATTTAAAATTATTCATCTCTTACTTTCGTAATATCACTTTGAAACATATATAATTTAAGCAGCTGCTAAATCTTCTAGATCTCGTTATGATAATCCGGTATGTGTATCGTATGAAATACCGCATTTGAGCGTAGCGAAATTGTAAACGAATATTCCAATGATAACTATTACATTTACGTAATAATAACAGTCCGCAACATTATGGTTGAATGTTATCAAATCTGTTTATCCATGGTTACTATACATGACAGTTACTATTATCAGCTAACCAATTCAACTGATAATTAACCGAATCGACTGGGCTCCATTTATTAGTTAACGTCAAAATACGGGTCATAGTTTTGTTGAATCGTGTTACTTTACTGAATAACATTATTTAATCCGAGCTACAGGGCATTGTTCTACACCAATGCTATAAAGCACCATAAAACATATAAGAAATTCCTTTTCGACATACTAAACCAGCCGGATCTGTCAGCTCGAATGGCAGCGGCATTAAATTTGTATTCTAACCGAGATCTTCTTCGTACGTCTGTCTTATTAATTACCCGTATAGCATGGGAACGTCGCGCCGCCGCCGGATAATTCGCAGTGGGATAACCGGAAACGTGCAGTCGTTGCATCAGACCGCCCGGATAACCGGTTTTGTTTTAATGAAATCGAGTCGCGAACGATGCTGCTAATAGAGTTTAACACCGGCACGCAAGTAGCGGGCAACGAGAACTTAGTATGCGAGCCGGGGACAATGCGAAACGTTTGAATTAAAGGGAAGGTGTAAATGCCGGCTACGACCGACGAAAAGCCGGCTAGAGAATCCGAAAGTATAGCATGCATGTTCTCCGTACCTTCCTGTTCACGATATATCACGAAAACGCAAAAAAAAAGAATCTGAAAGCAAACAAGTCAAACAGCTTTATCGAGATTTATCTAATTCATTTATGCGAGATGTGTTAATTCCGTGCGTTTGTCGATCGGTATGAAACGCTCGAGCAACACCAAATTTTCTTACGATAAGATCCACTTGCTCGGTCGCGTTGCCGGTTGTTCAACGCGTCGCCGTCGGTCCCGATGAAATTTTTCAAGCGCGCGACAACGCGTCGTAATGAGGAAGCATTTATCGCGTTAAGCGAAACAATTTCCCAACGTATCGGGGCTCGCGCTCGCATAAATAGCGAAATTGTCCGGATTACAGGCGGACTGGATCGCGTTTCATTAAAATCCCGGATGGGTGAGGCGCGATGCTCGCGTGTTTTTTTTTCTGTTTCGATTACTCGTTCAATTTCATGCCGGGCACGTCGTTTTTCCCGTCCTCGTTATCACTGCAGGCGTTCCTTGCACGGGCATACATCGCGATCGCAGCGTGCAAACGCGTTGCACGTGTTTCACAATCCGTTGCGCCGGTGTTGCTCGGTGTAGATGGTTGCTTCGAAGGTGTGGCATCTATACGAAACTGGCGGATGGGTAAATAGAAAGAAACACCGATGAAAACACTTGTGCAAACAGCAGGGCCATTAATGCGAACGTGGACCAAGGAAAAGAAATGTGTACCAGTCGGGGATGAAGAAAACTTGCAGCTCATGAATATCGTATTTTGAATTAGTAAGATATTAGTTTACATTTTGAATGAATTATTCGCTATGGGCCAGCTAGTGCAGCGAGAAATGCAACTATGAAGAGTTTTAAACGGTCACCTTTACTAAAAATAAATGTTGTTGTTTGCAAACTATAAAATATCATTGAACGGATTAATCAAGTTCGTAATTGCCTGGTAACGGCCTCACGTGGGTCTCTATTGCACTGTTTATATGTCCTGTTTCATATCCATTAAATGTAGAGTATTATAATTACTGGGCAATATTTCGTGTCGGATTTATATCAGGAACGGTGCACGACGCGCAACGCTATACAAATTATGCGGACAGCCTAGTTTCGAACTAGACGCGCGACGTAAACGCATGGATTACAATACGATCGATTAATATAATTACGTGCCGGTCAGTTGGCCGAAAATCTGTCGTGCCAGTGTTATTTATCTGCAAATTTAACACTGTTAACCAACGATACGCAACGCCGATAGATTCCATCGAGAAGCGCATTAATATCCGAGAATTGATTGGTCCGATAGCGCGACCGATTAAACTCCATCACTCGCCGCATTACCTACTTTCTCGATGCGATGATTAAAATCATTTACGCATACGTCCGCTGCTACATTGTTCCCATTGCCTACCAGAAATGTTTCCGCTCCGCGCGCGGCTCGACCGGAAAGAGCGGCACGCGTTTGTCGAAAACGGTCGCGTCGTCCCGACAATTTGCACGATCCACTGACCCTCGAGATCGTATCATCCTTGTTGCGCGTTCGCATCTGAAGCGGAAAAAGTTTAATCGGATCGAACGATACGAGGTTCCATCCTCGATTGTCCTGAAAGCTGCTCCGCTGGCCGTGGCAAAGAAATCTTCGGAAGATGCGTAAAAGTTGTTTCAAAAAAGAAACGAGAAGGGAATGTTTCGTTCGTAGGACGGGATCGAGGAGCGATGAAAATTTGATCGGCAACTTGGCAGGGAAGAGGCGAGCCGCGGTTTCGGTTTGATCAATGGCGATATTATGAGACAAATATAAGCCGCGGAGAGACTTATTCGCAGCTCACCGTGGGGAAAGTGAAAAGAGAATAATGCTGCACGGCGTACCGCTGTTTTTCCTCGCGCGTGCAACTAGTATACCATATTTACATAATGTATTTACACGATACCGGCCAGGATACATACCGTCCCGCGATACATTATCTAGCCGTCACTGTAGAAAAACTTAAGATTGGCGGCTGTGGTGTACTCGAGGTTCTATTTGATCGCAATAAAGATTGAAGCGAGCTGCGCTCCAAGTAAAATCTTGACGCTGAAAACAGAAGGTATGATAACGGTGTGTCTCTTATAGCGGGGCGTTATAAAAATATTAATTTATTTATTCTGCTCCGTAACAAAGCTATAACAGTTAGCTTCCTTTAAATAGAGCTGCCGTTTCGCGACATCAGCGTATAACAAACATATAACAGCGACTGTAAACTTCAAACAAAACTGCACCGCCTTCGCGGGGACATCTGCGAAACCGTTCCGAGTCAGGCCTCGACTCCTCAACCCTTGTGCCCTTTATTATATCCGAACTTTTTCCCCGAGTGCTGATCACCCTTCTTCCCGTAGGAATCGTGACGGCTGTAATGATCATCGTGCCCATGCTTCCCATGGTGGCCCTTATGCTCCTCGTCGACGTGTCCTTTATCGTGGTGTCCCTTCTTCCCATGATGATCTTTGTGGTATCCAGAGTGCTGATGACCGCCCTTCTTATGCTGACCCTCCTTCTTTTCGTGATGCCCGTGGAAGTCACCGTGCTTCTTGTGATGGCCACCCTTGTGGTAGTCGTCGTAAAATTTGTGCTCCTTGTGATACTCGTCCTTATGGAACTTGTTGTGATACCCTTTCGTCTTGTGGCCCTTCTTGTGCCCCTTCTTCTCTCCAAACTTTCCGCCCTTGTGCCCCTTCTCGCCTTCGTGATGCTCACCGTACTTCTCGTGCTCGTCGTGGTGTCCTTTCTTGTGACCCCCGTGTTCCTCGTGATGACCGGAATGATGATGCTTATCGTGCTCGCCCTTGTCACTCTTGTCATGACGATGATGACTCTTGTACCCCTTATCACCCTTCTCGCCTTTCTCTTCGTGACGATCGGCGTGATGCTTCTGCCCTCCGGCGGATTCGTGATGATGCGCTTGATGGTCTGAAGCAGCTGCCGCGAGATCGCCCCTCGTCGCATCGATTTTTGCAATTGGGCCCGAGGCGGCGGAAGATATTGTCCGCGGCGTTTCGATATCTTCCACCTGTGCACCGTGACGCTCGGATATTGAGCTCAATTCTCGGGCGAGGCATGTCTGTTGCAGCAGCAGCAACGGCAGCAGCGTCGCAGAGACGGTAAACGCGACGCGCGGCATCTCGATCCGGCTACGATGCGATCATCCGACTACTGATGACCACGTAGCCACCGGGTGACACTTAAATATCCGCGGTTCGATTGTTCCGTCTCGGGTCGGGCTTTCCGATCGCTTCCGTGAATATCGTACTTTCATCCGTGCGACCGCAAAGGCTTCCTATGCGTGGGGGAGTACCTTTCACACTTTCTTGAGCCCGTAATGAAATGCCGCGTTGTATGTCGCGCGAACGATTTGATGAAAAACGAACGGATGGTTCTGGACGATTTAGGCGGTGATGCAATGCTGCTACGATGGGGAAAGTGTTTTCTGATGTTTTTAAGGAAAGCGCTGGGACTGATAAGTAAGAGTGGACGAATGAACGTGAGACAAATGTAGTACGATGGAACTATAAAAATCGGATGGGTAGCAAATTGATTCATAGAAGCGAAGACAAGATTGGCAACGACTACAAAATTCGCTTACATTTTCCAGAACAATGCATGCTATTTCCTACGCTCGCGCAGGTTTACTCATCCTGAGAAGAATGCGTGAAGAAGAAATACAATAACACATAACTCCCATTACAAGGGCCAATAGTAAAACTATTCGACAACTGCTTACTTGTCTAGGCGTATTAACCCTATGAGTTCCACGCTATAAATAAATTCAAAACAGAAAAATCTTGCAGCGCAGAATTTTTTGGTGAATGTTTATCTTGATTGGTTTTGATTGTCCATCGATCTTATATCTATCAACGCTGACGCGAATTCGCGGTTCAAATTCATGAGACATTTCTCGTCGTTTATAACGCGTCGAAAACGGACCGAAAACAATTTATGGAGCTTTTGGGGCGATAGGGGTGCGTATATTATCGCTCGATGACCGCCCTCGTTGCTCCGATCGTTTCGCTAACCATTCCCCCATTCGTTTCGAGTTCTGCTGACGGTTTCACCGGATGCCTTTGCAAAATTCTACCAGCCACCAATCCTACCCGGACGAATCAATATCTGTAAGATTACAGCTCCGTGGCGACGTGTATCCGCGCTACCGAGAATATCTGGAGCTCGTAGAAATTCCACTAGCTTCAAGCGTTCGATCGGTGTACTCAGTTGTTGTTTAAGCACGCGAAATTTTCTCCAGATGTGGAGGATTCATGTCCTCGAGCTTTGTTGGCCCGCGGTTTATTCAACGATATTCCCAAAAGTAATTTCAAATCTTCCCGATCGAGAGAAAAGATGATTTCCTCTTCCACGATCAAGTACCTACATGACCCGTGTAATGCAATATCTGAATACGGCCCAATTCCTTGCCGGCGAATTAAATAATTAATCAACGTCGTTTCCTCGACGGACCAATTTCCATTCATCCGCGACGTTACCAGTTCATGGCCATTAATTCTCTGTCCACGGAAATATCTGGAAATGACCAAGCAGCGGCTACTTCCGTTTGCACTCGAGGGGAAACAGAACGGAGTTTCTTTAGCTACTTATTCCACGGTGTGCATCGTCTCCCCCTTCGATCTCCATTGCAAATCAGCGGCAACGAATTCGCAGTTTGAAACAGTGATCGATAGATTCGGCCTCTTTTACGACCTTATTTGGCAGGCCGTTCGGCTAGAGATTGGCTCCGGCGACGTTGGCGCTGCATAATCAAGATAAAGATTGGTTACTACCCGGCTTCCCCATCCGGCTCCTTTAGACACAAGGAGAAAACCGGATACCCGGGGCCACTGCCAACTTCGATTTGGACTCCGCATCGTCGTAACAGAGATTAGATTAGGTGGCGTTCCCTTTGGACCCGCTCAGATGGGGAGATTGCTTTGTAAGCAGATCCAAGGACGCCGATGGATCGCTACTGACGAGTATCCACCCCCTTCGTTTCGGGAAGAACGGGCCGCAGACTATTAAGTTAAGACTTCAAGTGCTGCGGATAACTCGAAAACATTTTAACTAAGTGGTGCCGCTTCTGGTGCTACTGGAACTGAGAACACTCTGATCTTCTTCTTTCTTTCCTCCTCTTTTTTCTTTAGAGGGGCATGAGATAAAACTTAGTCCGGGTTAAGAATTTCCAATTTACTTCCTTTAGGGCTTTGTAGCAATATTTCTTGGAAAATGCAACACGACGAACTGCATATTACTTATAATACAATATTACATCGTAAATGTTCGATGGCTAGTGGAACAAGTCAACGTGTCTGCCGGCATTGTTTCGACTCGTCGAGTAATTCATGCTTCCGTAAGTTGCGAACAATCGAGTGCGCGTTGACCACTGGGCAGTCGACGAAATTGTTTTCTAATTTGAATCCACTCGACAATTACAAGCTGCATTCCCAGCTAGCAGAAGGATAACTATCATTGACATTCGATGATTCGAGTTAGCTGTTTCGAGCCGTACGAGGTGATTGCGATTAAGTGCACTCGAACGTGGATTGCGTGCCCGCTCGAAAGCGGGCCAAACTCGAGGACCCTTTGTATATCCTGCTGGGAAAGAATGATCGAATTCCGCACACGATAGGGATTTTCGTGAAACAACACAAGGGACGTGAATTGTAACATTTTCGAGGGATTTTTACGAAGTGCGGCATGGGGGATGCTGATGGGAAGTAAAGTTGAACCTCTTCAATCTGATCGACGGTTCGTCTTGTATTTTTCAAAGCTTCAATTGTGGAGTTTAAAAACTGGGTCGTTTACAAAAGAAGAAAATTATAAAATAATTCAAAGTCCCACGATCAGTTAATATATTTCCAAACGATACACAATATAAATTTACCAATTCCGACACTCTGTTATTTCGAATGAATTTCCCGAACATTCTGCACAGCTAAGTTTCCCTCTAACGAGTGTCAATTTTGCTCAACCAAGCTCGGTTAATTAACAAAAAAAAAATCAAGAACTCCGCGCAAACCTTTATTTAACCCAATTACTTTTCACCCCTGATTCCGCAGTCAACTCGCTTCCAATAATCAAGCGCCGACCGTACAAACACAGACCGTCGATTCTTTCGATCCAGCAAGAAATCGATTTCCCCTAGTTAATTTCATCGGTATTCGTTTCGTATGCATCGAAGTTCTACCGCTGAAAAATTAACAAACGAGCACACTTCGTGCGGCACGGTGGTGGAAGACAGAAAAGTTTGATGAGTTTCGCGCGGTACCGTCCCGCGACCCTCTAACGAACACGGCGAATTAGACGAGCTTCTAGGATGACAGTGGAATCATCCTTTGTCACGCGCGCTGCGTTTAACAATAATTATCTCGCGCAATTAGCGAACCGATTGCCACGACCGTCCGGAAAGTTTCCTCGTTATAAATAATTACAAAATCCGCCTGGCTGCCCCCCCGAGTTCCCACACTATCCTGTCAAACGTCCCGTAAGCAACCAGGTTGACGCGATCCTCGCGTGACCGAGCACACTTTTTAACAAACCAGCCTCGTTCCTTGTTTTTGTTTCTTCTTGCCAGCTGGAATGGACTACGCTAATGACATCGTCCGGACGCGAAGATGCGGTTTCGCTGTTTCCCGTGAAACCCGAGCACGCAATGTGTAGCATTTGGAACAATGTCAACTGAAAATTATTTAATAATTTTTATTCTCTTCCCGCATGAAGGTATTAAAAAGATTCGCAATTGCCGATAACCACGTATTGATAGAGTTTCGTACAGCCATACATATGGATAGCATCGATATAGGCGATAGTATGGATAGAGAGATGTTAATTTAACGTGCTACAACGAACAACAGCGCGCGATGACTAATTGCTATTGAGATAGGCTCATCGATGCAGTACAAGCGTAATATCATTATGTTTCGTAATGGCAATACGCCGCCTTTGCGTTGCATCGAAATTACGCGCTGCATTCGTTATGCAACGGGCTGCATATTTTTTAAATAATCGAGGCCTGCGTTGTTGGCAACCTGCAATTAGAGAATCGACGGCTCTGGCGTGACACGCGTGTGGAAAATCCTAGCCTTAACGAGCCAGCTCGATGCTGCTCTGTAATTGGAGAAAAAGAAGTACTGATCAATTTTCAATAAAGTCGTAAATAGCGATGTGCATGTACAAAATGAAATACAACACGCACATTTTCTACGCGACTTCGATACTTTCGAAATTATATTTTAACATATCCAAAATACTGGCCAAGAGCCTTCACCACTTGCGACATTTTTTTGTTATATCTTTCGCTGTCTCTTTTTATAAAGTACTGGTATTATTTACCATTATTAACACAGTCATACGATTTCTCCTAAAGTTGCGAGGCATTTGTATCACGTGTTAACATTTCTCGCAGGTGATCCAAGAACCGGGTACCAACAGTTGTCGTGAGATTAATAATAATAGCTTCCCTCGTCCTCGTGTTCGCCGTCGGAGCTTCTTGAGTAGGAGCTGTGGCTTTCGTAAGAACCCTGTTCACCATCCGCGTCTGCATAACTTCCGCCGTACCCGTAACCCGATGATTCCGGTCCATGAGCCGCCGTGTAGTGACCATCTACCTCGCTCGTATAGCCCTCGTGATCGCTGCCGTCGACGCGTTCGTTGCTACCATCGTGATCAGCTTCGTCGCTCGCGTAATGAGCATCGACGATGGTGCCTGAAGAAGTTTAATAGCGTATCTAATCGATAAAGAAGCTTAAAATAACATTTCGCGATGCTCGAATTAATGTGGGCCTGCTAATTTCTCGACAGAAGCTCTAACGAAGTTTCGATAGATTTCACGGACAACTCATTAAGAACGACGAAACGAGTTGCTATTATGAAATAGTTAGCGAAGTGGCTTGTGTCGTATCGTTGAAATCAGGGCAGAATTAGCCGTTTTATCGAGGATCGATGACTTGACTTTTGTGCAGTAGCTCGCGATCGATGATTGCTGAAACATTAGTTCGCGACTGACGCTGCAGCAGATCCGAAATACTAGTTTCACTTTCTACGTTCGTCGGCTGCCACGTAATTGCATAGGCAATTATATGTACCTGCAGTCTCGTGATCGCCGATTTTAGATGAACGAGATCCTGCCTCGTCGTTACGGCCGCTTTTCTCGTCACCGCGCGCTTTACCGAAGGCAACGTGCCTCTCGAATGCGTACTTGTCACCGTCCTGCTTGTGGAAGGTGTCGAGGGTCTTATAACCGTGATTGCCCTTACTGTAGGTAGCCTCCAAGTAACCCTTTTCACCCTCAGCGTCGTCGCCGTACGTCTTGTAGTATCCTCCCTCGTCTGATTTGCCTGAAACCACGTATCGTTCGTGCTCGTTACCGTCGGCTACCGTAAAGTTGGTCTCGTTTTCAGGGAATCGTCAAAGTCTCTCGCTTTCAATTATATTAAAGCAGCATAAAGAAGACGTTAATTCCTGTTACGGCTTACTGTAATACATGGAGTTGCCCATTGAGAACATTGCAAAGCGCGACCGAGGGCATTATTACGTACCAGATGAATTCTTCGTGATCTGTTTAGGAGCTAGCTGTTTCCCCGGCGAATTTCTATCCGCAAGTAAGTCCTCTACTTCAGTAGCTAATGCTAATGGTAGCGTTTCACGAACGTCACGACGAACGGTCTCAACGTCGACGGCGGTACCGCGGAGGCCTCGGGCTTCGAGCGAACCGCAGGAAACAAGAAGCAGCAACGACACAACCGGTCCTCGCCACATGTCTTCGATGGTCCCGATTCACCGATATCGGTTCGATCGTTTGTTGGTAGACTTCGGCAGAGGCTGCTTTATCCAGCTCCTCCCACTCGGTTCTGCCGGCGCATTATCCTCCTGGCAGAAGGGATGTCGGGACGGATGCCGGGAATCGAATGGATCTCGCAACGATTTCGAAATCTTCTGGCGCGAACAAAGAATGAATGTTTCAAGAAGAATGTCGAGCTATATAAATTATGCATCGAAAATTTGCAGATTGACTTCGCGATTCGAACAAGTCAGCTTGTAACATTCGCATTAATAAAATCAACAGACAGTGATCGACAAATGTTACGAAACTCCAGATACGCGCCGCGCGAGCAATTTCACGCTTTCCATTATTCGTAGGACTTGGCGACAATCGAATGACATAACGTCGCCGAAAACGCTAGCTGATGAAAGCGTTCCGCTTTTTGCACTTTTGTCATGGAATGTGTGTTCTTGCGCGATATCGTTTCTCGATCGACAGCGTTATCTCACGCCTGTTGCGGAGACGTTTCAGTTAGTCGACTGTTACGGGGACTAGTCGGAAGCGGCACGACTGTCCGTTCGATGGACGTTTTTCTTTTTCGACAAATAACTTGCCGGATCGCTGGAAATTGTGCAAGCGGCATCGAGCGAGACGGGCACGGAGGTATTGTTACATTCACGAAGTTCTCAAATATTGTTGAATATTAAGAGGGGACAGACGGGCGTGGTAGAAGTTGCGAAGATCCCGTAAAGGAACGTTTTTCCTCGTACCTTTTAATACGGTGGCAAGGAAGTATACGCATGAAAATTTCTGCAAACGACGCGAGAAGTAATATTAAAAATTTCTACAACGTGCAGCGAAGCTTGGCGCAACCTTTTTTCCGCCCGGCGAATAAAGTATCGTTCCCAGGAACGTTGTACTTCACGATGGAATCTCAGTCATTCGGCCGGGCCGCGAGTATGATGCCTCTCTATTTAAAAAGAGCTAACACCTCGGAGGAGGCGTCGGCGTAATCGAACTTAAAACCGCGCGCATGCCGCGAGCCGACGAAAAGCGTTCTGGATACCTGCCGCGCCAGCTACTTTCCATCTAGATAATCCAGTAATTTGAAAATCGCGAACGGAATGTAACTCTCTGGAACCCGCAAGACTCCTTGTCCTTGATGCGAAAATTCCTTCCCCTTTGCGGATTGTAGTTGCAGCGCGGAACTCTGTAAAGGTGAGGAATTAAGATGAAAGGGACAACGGTAAATTGAACTAATTAATGGTTACCTCTAATTGCGTGCTTAATTCTTTTGAGCTATTAGCTACGTTTGAGGGATCGGAGAATTGCTGAACGGTAAAAACGCGTTCGTAATTTTAGGGGACAGAGAAAAGGTAAAAGGTGCGATGATTTTTGATGATTCAAGGATGTAAGAGCTAAATGCTTTTGTAAATGAAATTCGAAGGTTTGCAAAAACCTTTGTGTTTATCTATTTTCCTCTCATTGTTTCTCTTCCATATATTCCCCTTGAAAATATTATCCGTCGTTTCCTTTCCCCTTGGAGTTCTTCCTTCTATCCTCCAAAGGGGGTAGCAACTGCTTGCCTATGTGCAAACACGACTGAAAGTGCGAACGCTGCTTTCACATGTAATGGTCCTCCGTGACAGTAACTATGCTCAATGGAAACGAACGCTACAGCCGCCTAATGCATGCTATTATAGTCTTAACGCATTGTGGCAGTTTACATCCTTATGCACTACACACTCGTAACAAGAATTACGTGAAACGTGGCTTATAGATCCAGGTAGTCTAGAAACCTTCCCGTTCAAACAGTTTCGGTGAGAATTCGAAATCCCTTTAGCAATCGTATGCCAGTGTTTCTTGAAATTGAATTTTATTTATTCGGGCACTTGAAATCAGTGCCATCGAAGTATTTTCGAAGTCGTACGACGATTGTGCTTGTAAATTTGATGTCGCCGTGATTGCCGATTGGTCTGCTCGGTGACTATTCCAGCATACCGATTTAGATATCTACGAGGGTAGACTGAAACTGTTATGGTTCCAATCTCTGAAGTGGTCAGGTCAGAAGCTCTTAAAACTTAATTGGACTCCGAAGGAACTGGACGGGACACGGCGGCGTTTGTCGGGCTATCGATCGAACCTTGCCTAATGGCTCGATATCACGCGTGAAACATTGGAAATCCCGTTTCCTTGTTAGCGACGGAACATTGTTAGCATTTTGGTAAATCGGTATCTCGGATCCTCTGTCAGTGGGACAAGGACATCTAGCTATTTGTACCCCATCACTTGACTATCGTCTAGGTGGTATAAAATTATGATAACAGTATAGTATTCTCATTATCCGAAGTATAGTCATTAAAAGAATTGCGAAGAAGAATGTGAAATGCAGAAAATATAAAAATGAATAAACTTTCAAGAAAGAAATGAAGCTATAAGTATAATATGTAACGCAACGTTCTGTAAAGAATATGTAAATTTTAATAAAGACACCAGTAAAGAGCAATTTACCGGAAATTGTCCCCCGATTTAGCGTCCGCTGCAGACAATTCATTAAATCTTTGCGTAAAGTAAAATCCAGAAGTAGCTCAATGTTTACTACTAGCTTGCTTATTCAATTTTCAGCGGTAGCTGGCAAACAATGCAAAGTTTGCACTCGGGAGCTCAGCAATCAAGCATATTGTACCTCGTCCGGTCGGAACGTCGAAGGATAACATAATAAAAGACAGCGAAAACTGATTCTATCGAGCATCTCCCTCGGGAATCATCGCATTTCACTTCGATCATGCTGTGGTAGACCGTGCACGATCCAGTTCTACTCTTGCTCGATGCTACTACTCCCCGACTATGTCGTTTACTTAAATCTACTCCTTTTTCGTTTATAGACAGCGAAGGCTTCGAATTTCCTTGACTGCAATGCTGTAAGGCGTCGTTTCATTTAGAATAGAAAAAAAACACTTTTATACTTTGAATGGTTGCTATCGCCTCGTCCAAATGGGAAAGATTCCAATTCGGAATTGTACTATTACCAATTTTTATGTAGTAAAATATTTCGTGTATTCATTTTTCTTTTTAATATGTGTACTTGTATTTCGATGCTTCTGTCTGGTATTATCAATTCATTTTGTGTGCACAGATTGGAGAAGATTGGTAAAATCAAATAGGATATTCAGAGGGAGAATTTAAGCAAAGTTGATCATTTCGAAAATTACAGTTCCCATTCGTAATGACATTTAACCAATAATTTGTTCCACTAGTAAATGGCATTTTCCATATAAATGGCAGCTTCCATGAGCGAAGGTACCCGAGGAACATTTTCGTCCTTTTGTTGATATCCGATGGAATTTTCCACCTAACGAGGTGTCAGGAGATCCGACCCTGATTCGATTTCCCGAAGAACTCGTCTCATTCTTTGTCGGAATTCAATTTCGACTAGAACCTCGGATCCTGTCACGGAACAACTTAGGCTGTATTTAACCGGGGACGACAGCTAATTAAAAAGCTCCCGAGATTTGCATTCCCGATCACCCGAACGATCTTCTTCTTTTTCACCCGGGTAAAATTCGACTTGTTGGCCATCCAAAGAAATTCCGCTGTGACACTGTGGACTGAATGCCACGCTAAATTCAGCGGGAAATACGTTCCTATAAAATTCACTTATCAAACGATCCAGAAATCTTCCATTCGTTTCTAATAATTTCAAATGAATAACTTGCAACTGCTCTAAATTGGAGATCCTTCTAAATCATTGCAACCATAAAACTCGCGTTAAGGCAGAATCCTGAACCGAACGTCCGATCTTAATTCATCGATATCCCAGTTACAGGGGTAGCAAAAATCGAAGTGAAAATTTCTCGTAGAGGGCAATCCCAACGATCTAAGCGAGGAATAGAGGAACTAGAAGAGGCGGAAGAAGATGGCTCCTGCAGCCGGGGGTAAGTCGGAGGTGGATGGATTCTGTCGGGATACAAGCTGATGCAATTCATCTTCGTCTCTTGAGCGAGCAACGAGCTGCCCCCCTCCCCCGCGATCTCCTCCGCTTCAGGATGGGCTCCTCTATCAGGTTCACCAATACTTGGAACCGTTCGCTGTTTCAACACGCTTCTTGTGTACGGATGCATGTCTCTCGTTTCGACTTGCTTCTCCACCCCCGTCCCTCGAACAGTCTGCCTCGCCCGCCCCTTCCCCGGCGGACGTCTGCCTCTTTATCAGACGTTTTTGCGCGTGAAACTTTTATTTGATCAATGACGAGGTGAAAACTTTTCGGCTGGCCCGCGCGGGTTGATAATTGAGTTGCGTACTTCGGCCACGGTTCCGCCGTCACGGTCGGAAGATTGAAAGATTAATATTGCAGCGGCGATAGCGTACCCCGAATGTTCTAACTACGTCGGCGAGTAACGCGGGGATGCTTGGCCGAAGCTTATTTCTCGACGGGGGTTTGTTAAAGAATCGACTGGGGCAGGGACGGAGAGATTGATTTGATCTAATTGCGAGAGTCCAATGGGGTTGAGAATCTCTAAGACACTGCAAATTGAACATATCCTGTGCTCTGCATGTTTTTTCGGTGCTCCAAAATGTTGTGTCGTGAAACAATTAAAGGCTTAAATTATTTCATATTTAATTTTTCACAACTTCGAGGAAGAAACTTGAAGAATTTGATCACACTATTTGCCGACGCCAACGCGAGGCTCCTTCCCATTTGAGGATCATTAATCACGCGATTTTACGGCGAGGCGACACGTTCCAGCGGAAGGATCGGTGGGATCGAAGATCCGCGAGGGTTTTTTTCACTCGATCTCATTTGCCGGCGTAGTCGAGCATAACCCGCGACCCTAAACACTTTCCCAAGCCGATCCAGCGGCTTGAGATTCAACTTTTCGAAGACCCGCTCCGGTGTTGCACCTCGCCCCCCATTCTCGTGAACTTTTCGAGTCACGCTTCTGCAACCCCTTTCTTTTTGCACCTACCACTTTCTACCTCGTGCTGCCGTGCCGCCGATAACCCTACGCCGTCGATATTCTTCTCGTTAATCCGCCCGTTTCTCTCTCTATCGGTCCTCCGGTAGTCTCTATCGATCGTTCCCAAAGCCATCTCCTCGATGAGTTTGCTGCTTCTCATGGGACTTGTAAGTGTAGGTACGAGGAGAATGACAGCTAAGAGATAATAGATTTCTTTTCTTTATTTGAAGGACGAGCATAATGTTACAGTAGACTTAGATGGAAACTTCAATATAATTGAGAAGCGCCTTATGTAATTGAATTTTGAGGTCAATAGAAACAGTTGTTCTCGTTTGAAAGAATTCTATTTTAAATATTTAGAAGAAAATAGAATGCTTGTATATTTTGATTGCACTTGTTCTACGATATAATATTAAAGGACATATAAATTATTAGATTAAAGTGTGTTTTACAAAAACTCATCAGACTACTGCAAAATATATTCCTCCCAGTGCCATGAGTTCGACTTGCAGCCAACCTTATCCTCCTTACGCTCCGGATAAGGCATAAAACTCCATTGGAGATCCGGGCGATATTTACATCGTGCTTCGCTCAGCACCATCCAGAAGAATAATCGCGATCCCTTCACGAGGATACGCATTAATCCCATTAAATCTCCAATAGTCCGTCTCCAATGAAATTCCATCCGACCGGTGCCCGAGCCGATAAATATTATCTTCGAAATCAGCGGCGTCCCATCATATTCATCTCCGAACTATCTCGTGCACGGGCCTAGCAGAGAAATTGTCCTGCCATTTCGTAGGAATGATCCGAAGCAGGGATACAGATGTTGGCTAGCGCGTCTCGAATATCCACCGACCGTAGCAGCCGGGCTAAGGTATTTACGAGAGGTCCTACCGCGATCAGACGGCGCTATCGATAACGCGAGGGCTTGTGCCGAGGCACGGAAGTTTGCATGGCATGCATCACGGGGCCACGATGAAATAGAAGTCCCTGTTACCTTTTCGGCTTTACCGGGGCTCAGTTCCTCGCTCGAGTATATATCCGGCCAGAACTGTATCGAGAAGTTTCTCGGTGGAGGAGGCGAGCCGGTGTTCCTTTTCGCCTTGCTTCCCGCTTCCTGCGCTGGCTTCCTTCGCGTTCCTCTCGAGGTTCCTTAGCGAGGATTCAAACGGCCTCTGATTCCCGGTGGACCAAGCCGGCTGGTCACAGAAAAAGAACTCGCTCATTGCTGGCTCGCGGCTTCTTCGCCGCTTCGCCTTAAACGTAACGGCGAGGGGGCGGAGTTGCACGGACTGGCATTGCCGCTGAGTTCCAATGCGACGATGCGGAATCTATACGACAGCGTAGCCGACTGGATTTCCGGCTGGCCGTAACTTATCTATTGATCGTCGACCCAGGTCGGCGTCAAAGAGACTTCCTCGCGAATATCGATGACGGACACGCACAGAAATGCATTTTACTTCTATGCGAGTGTTTGAGCTTGACTTGCACCAGCGTGCAGAACGTTCAGCAGACCTTTGTCCTCTTTCGCAATTGTAGAATGGAACAGTATAGAATCGTAACGATATACAAATTACTCTTTCCAATTGTGCGATAGAATCGGGGATGTGTAATTAAGTATCAATAGCTTAAATGCGTAAGCAATACTTCCGACTAAAACGTATGCACGAGACTATATTGGAAACACTGTTTAAATTAATTAATGAGCTACCCGCATAGCTTGACCGAATAACGGGGCGACCTTTACAGCGATGCGGCCCATTTTCCTAATAGCTATAATGAATTCTGAAAATGATATTTCTGGAGCCGAGATACGAGTGCTCATTAACCCAGAAACGTCCTAATAAATTCCCCCGTGGCTCCCGCTTAACTTGTCGATGACACTTCCCGTTGATCGAGCGATGAAAACAATTTTCATTAACTTTGCATCCAATTTACCCAGGCACATTAATGGCGATACACTTTAATAATAAATACACGGGACTGAAAACCGAGTCACGCGTCTGTAGAAATCTCGCCCGCAAACTGGAACGCTGTCTACGAAAGGCGAGGAAAAGGTCAGTTGTACAACAATGAAACTGAAAGAGAAACATTTAAGGGAAGAAAAAGGGATTCGTTTCCCGCGAGGGTGAGATCTCTGGCTTCGTAAGAGCGATAGTCCTGTACCTCATTGGAAGGCAGCGACTAACCGAGATGGTAGAAAACTACACGCGTGCAGAGGAAATCCGCGGGCCACGATTGTGTAATAACTGGCAGAATCCCCCCGTCGCTTCTGGTCCCTGCCCCGCTTGTGCACCGAAAAGCGGTTAAACTGTCAAGGATACAGCCCCGAGACTGCATCGTGGTCATAAAGCTTTGGCTTAATGCCGGGCCGCCCTGTGGTTCGCGCGTCTCGCAACTGCGCGCCACAGAAGGAAACTGAAAATAAAACTAAAGAAGAAGAAAAAGGATAAAGGAAAAGAGGTACTGTAACGTGAATTACCTTTTACCTTGGCAGCGCACTCCTTCATGAATCCACAAGTATTTTATGCACAGGGTGAGATTAGAGATTGCCACAGCAACATTTGCTCGTCTGTATTTGTTTTCTAAACGCTGAATTGGGGCAAAAGCGTTAAGATTCGTCCGAGATCCACCCCGTTGTTCATGGAATTACTTATCTTACGCGTACACATTCCACTATACGCGTTCAACGCCCTCGAAAAGCTTTCGGCGAGATTCAGCTTACTTATTACGTTCCCGTTTCGAAAAACGGTGAAATTTACAGTCACGATCGCGGACGTTACTCGAATGGCAGCGTTTCCACGCGGCACGGATTATCTGGCCCGGATCGATTTTTCGCGAACGCTAATACGAACGGAGGGACGGGAAATTTAATTTCACGCCAGCCAACGAAACGATCTCGACGAAAGAGAAAATATTCCCCACCCACGCTCGTGGCGGTACGGTTTGGAGTGGTACAGCGGATGAACAAGCTCGAACAGTTTTTGAGAACGTCAGAAAGAGGTCCAAGTGTACCCCCGGCGGGCGCGCACGCCGGCTCTCCGAATTCATTTGCCGTTTAAAATTGTGCGGGCAATCCGCGCGCGTGTCTGCTTTCCAGATTGGAAAGTCATTCGTAGCGCGAGCGTACGATAATTCGACTTCTCCATTACCACGTGTTCCCCGGATGTGTGGAACTCTCCATTCAGCCTTTGGAAAAAGAGCTTCCGGGAAAAGAAATTTCATTCCGACGCACAACGCGTCCACGAGTTCGTGAGGCCATTAACACCTGCGATGTCGTTTCAGCCTGTGTCTGGTTGAACATTTTTTAGGTGGAAACAATATCGAAAAGGAGAGAGAGAGCTTTGCCGAGGAAGTTCAGACGATGTAGCGATTCAACTTTACATTTCTTCTCCTCGTTCATTTAATGCTTGTCATTATTATCATCGATGAAATTAGTTCAAACTACTGGATGAATTAGAGAGATAACTTTTCCGAACCGTGACGAATCGACGCCAGCTGATCAAGCCGTCCAGAATATTTTTTAATTGACTCCAATTTGTGTCGTAAAGCATCGAGTTCCGGTAAAAGTAAACGAGTCCGTGGATAATGTCGTCAACAGCAAAGCATCGCCCAAATCCCGACTCTTCTGACCTTTAAAGGTTCACCGGTGGAAATATATCTGGTATAAAGTGAACCGGGCACGATGCGTGTTCATACAACGTAGCCAATAGCGTTCGAATGTTCGGGATCCCTGTGTCTTTTCCTAAAACAAGAATCCAGCGTGCTCATCCGAACGGAAATTGGCCGCATCTGTGCCGTAGCTGTTACGGGCGCAGTCGGATCCGTGCGCCACGATTTTATCGGCGTCCTCGAGCGACAGGTCTCTAATTGAACCGTAGGAAACAGCAGCGGGAAGGCATCCGCATGCCTTCGCCGAGGATGATTTCGTCGGGAAATTGCAAATTTATTTTTGAGAAGGTAGACGCATTTCGAGCGGTGCGGACGGATGTGAAATTTCACGGGGAATACGTGTTTCCCGTGGTCTATGTTAATGCAGTTCGTTTCGCTTTCCAATGGAATCGCCGGTTCGCGCTCCGTCTGCCGATATATTGACCCCCTTTCAATGCGAGCGCGTTAAGACCGAAATCGAGAGACTTGAAATTCAATGTACCGAGCGGCGCGTATGTTTTAATCTACAAATGGACGCTTCCTTAGGCAGCTGGGTTAAATCGAGGGAATAGAAGGGTGGATCCGTTTTAGCGTATGTTAATGAAATGGTATAGGGTGTATGTGGAAACTCGTGTATCGATAAAGTAATAGCTTCGAGAATCGTTTCGTGCTACGTGGGTTGAAGAAAACGATCGGAGAACATTTATTGTGGCGATATAATTTGATTAATATTTTCGCGAACCCCATTCTCCGGTCACAAAATAAAGCAGTCTATCCTATGTACCCTCGTCCGTGCTTGAATATCGCAACTGCCCGCCGATCAATGTGCTGTTTCTATAATGAATTTCCCGTGTAATGTACGTACGTGTACATCCGAGTCCGGCAACGAGGAGAAATACTCGTGTCGCGTATTCGGCGTGAACGGGCAGCTGTAATGGAGAAACGGTGCGGAAGAACTGACACGACCGTTGGGGGTGATTCACGGAATAGGGGTGAGATTCGCGCGACAGCTCGATGAAAAACGTTAAATGCGTATTAAATAATTCTACTTCGATAAATGATTGTTACTCCTATTACGCCACTGTCAACTCGAATGTAATCAGTAAATATATGCAAAACTTCTTGGAATAATTATTTGGAATATATTGAAATAAAGGTATCAGTTATTAATATAGGAAACTGTGAGAAATGATTTCACGATAATTCGGAGAGAATGATAATTTAAGAATAATTTACGATATCAGGAGTTTCTGTGATGCGCTAACGTTTCGATCGAAGTTGATCATTTTAATAATACAACGAATAGACTCGATTAATCCTGACGGAATTACCGCCGCTTGAACTTGTTAGGGCAGATCGTGCGCGATCATTCGGTATTTGCGTCGCTCCCGTGTTTGACAGGTATTATATCTCGAGGCTTGGCTGCGGCGAAGCGTAATTGATAACGAAACGATGCATAGCTCCGACAGAAAACGCGGGTATGCGGGTCTAGAGCCAGCGGGGTACGTGCGTATGCAAAACGCACGCTGCGCACCCCCGCGTCGCGTATAACTCGCGATCTAAATAGTTCGTTACCAGCCACTTGTTTTCCGCGCGACACGGCAAAAATGTAAATTTCTGATTCTGGTCGCATGTAGGGAAACGTTTGGCAACATTTGAATGTAAACCAGCGAGTCAACCCCTCGTGATACGAGAGTTTCGTCTGAAAACGCAAGATTGTTATTTCTGTTTCGCGGAGAAAGTTTGCGTGCAGGAAAGTTTACTCGTGCGCACGAAAGTTCACTGAGAACAGATTTTCCATCAACGATTTTGTTTTTGTGTCACTTCTATTCAAACAAAAGTGTATATCTTCATCCATCCCTTAATCTTCTATTATGTAAAATGTGCGCTGTAATGAAGATTTATGCAAATCATTATTATGCTAAGACACTTCTGCATTAATTTATTTAAAACTCTTCATGGCCAGGTTTGTGTATTTCTTATATATATATATTCATGTATGTATGTGCGTGCCGGTCTGCCCCACGTAGTCAAGCTATTAATACAGGAATCTGAGTAATTAGCCAATTAATCGATCAAGCTGGTAGTACGGCGTACATGCGTGCGCCGGCTATAAGGTAATATTAATGATCCGTGAATCACCATGTACAACGATATCGGATAACGATGATCCCACGTCTCTCAAACCTGGATCCGGTTGAATCTTCGGTGGGGATTCAGATCACCCTAACTGGATAATAGAATAAATTTCGCACGTGGCTCGAATCGAGGAATTTGAAGAAAGTACAAATAAGATTTCGTGTTTCAAAGCCAATTGTTAGCCCTCCCATCGTTCGGCCTGTTATCGTTATAGCCTACGACCTGAAACATGGGCTATCTTGGTCGCGAAAGAAGCTGAGTCAGTATATTCCAGTGTTACCTATCACGCTATTAGCTTAAGCGATTTACTTTGATCGATAGCCTGAGCACTTATGTAGGTGTTACCCACTTTGGGGATCTGATTGCGTTCCTATTGCGTGGTAATTGAAGACCTGGGCTTTAAGGCCGATAGACCCCGACGGTAGATAACAGTTATTCTATTAATGGAGTTCCATAGGTCTTGTCTTTATTGTAATTATTGCTTCCAATTATCGAGCGAGTTTTTTCATGCGATATATTTATGGCGGTAAACCAAGATCCTCCGATTGAGACACAAGTGACACAATGAGATATCAAAGGATATTATTGAACCACTATTTTATCAAATATTCATTGCAACGGAAGGGGCGCGGATACGGAAATCGGGAACAAACGCTCCATACATCATCGTTTCGATCGTAAATGCGAACCGCAAGGTTGCACGCAAAAAAAAAGAATCGCTCCAAACGGGAAACGCGACTCGGCGTTATGTTCAATGAAAGAAATAGATAAAAAGGGATTTTCACGTGCTTGAGCATGGGACCCGTGTTCGTGTTCCTTCGACGAGACCTTTGTCAACCGGACGCGACGGCCAACACGGGTTAATGGCGATTGGCCGAGCTCGACCGGAAGGCATACACGAGGGATGAAAACGCGGCAGTGTCGGCTCGCGACAATGCGGTCGTTAAATAAACTGCCCCGTTCCGCAAAACAATTTTTTACAGGACAACGATGCCTGTCATCGTGCGGATGGCAGTTGTAGGAGCAGGCCTATTGACCGCGTAAAAAATGTAGAGAAATGTACAGGTCGATCCAGAGCGTCGTGTCTATGTCCTTAGATCCCGGACATTTGCTGCTGAATACATATAGTTTTTTTTTTTATGGGATTGCCTGTCACTGGACAGAGCAAACTCTGTGGTCCCGAAGCATCTGTTATAAGAGCCATTTGCTGTATGAAATTTTTTCTATCCAAATGTTCTGGCGACATAAGCAGTGTATTTGAAACAACATTGGGGATCATTAAAAACATCATCTACATGGAGTGCTTTATTATTAAAAGTGGTAACTACATGACCAATCCGTATGATCAATGCATGGACCAATTTTACTGTATCAATAACAAATTGGCATTTTATCTATTAATACCAGCGTCGTATAAACATTTCAACACATGGGAACGCAGGCGCAACTGAAATTATTTGCAGCGTAAGTAAATTTGCGACGAATCTGCGAGGACGGAAATCTGTATTCGTAAAGCGGCTGTGAAAAGTTGTAACCCCCCCGGTTTTGCATACAATTTGCTCAAAGTCATTGTAATTACATTCCGTTGCTTCGGTACTTCAATAAGTTGGTTAATAAATTATAAATCACGGGACGTTGCAGTAAAACCTGCGAGAAATCGAAGCGCCTAGCGTCAATGAACGTGCACTAATTGTCTATAAATCGTCTTCCTCTTCGTTTCGTTGCGTCGCAAAGATGAGAGACACGCGGAGGGTGGAGCTTTTCGTAAAAGTATTCCTAGCCGGTCGGTGTCAAAGTCGTGCGCGAACTCGAAGCGCCGCGTTACATACCCAAGTAGCTGCCGCGGAAGCACTTTGGCGAAACACCTTGTTCGCGTTAAGAGGCTGTTTAGTATGCGAGAAGAGCTCCGAACAGATTAACTTAGCCCCGAAAGCCGATGCGGCGCGTGTTGATTTGGCGTCGACGCTGCCCCCGCGTGTTCCGCGTCAATGTTTCAAAGTGATTTCCGTACGCCGTCGAAGCCGTCGGAACATCGATTGCTGTTCACTTTGACGAATAATTAAGCCACGTTTCAAGTTTCTGGCTACGAACGAATGCCACTTTTCTGGACTGTGTATCTGCAGAGTCAGTTTTTCGAGTTCCATTCTTTTTTTCTTCTGATATTTGCATTCTTTGATCCCTTTTATCGGCATCGATGACCGTGCAGAAATTGACGAATGCGGGAGTACTTTCAAGAGCTTGCGCTTTCATCGGATGGCCAATGCATGGAGTCTCTACTCCGCTTACAAAGTAATCGAAGCTGGTCGTAGTGATCAAAAGGCAATTTCCTGGATAGGAAGTGCATGGTAAAAGATACAGCTTCGGTTCAGGGCGTCCTTGCACTTTCATCGCATATCACATCTTTTTATGCTTCTCACAAAGTAGCTCTCCGAATCGGGCATAATTTTTGGTCTTGCAAATTAGTGCACCTTTTCGTGAAAGGCAACTTTGCCCGCTAGAATCGCTGCTGAAGAATCGAAACGATAGAGAAAGTAATAGAATTATCACTAAATTTATCTTTGATCCTTATTTTGATGGTAATGCTTTTCGATTGCACCACGGTGGGAATCCAGAATGGGACGAACGGCGAAAGTGGAAAGAAAGTAAAATGCTAATAAAAACTTGGCGACATTTACAGTGCACTCCACCAGCGGGTTATCGTCAACAGTCTCTATTTCCACAATTTCTCCTCTGACCATCGGTTTTCGCACACAGATCCAGGCATTGATCACGCGGAACGATCGTGCCCACTTTTAAGACCCGACTCGACTGGATAAACTTATTGACGAATTCACTGGCAAGTTTCTGGGCGAAATGCATTTCTCTTTACCTTTTCCCTGTCCTCTTCCTCGAAACCCCCCAATTACCTCGAGCCTTTCCGGCCACCGAATTGGCGACCTAAGTGTGTAAAAGGGTTGCGACACAGATGCTGAGACGATATTCCGCAGAAGCGCAATATCGAGAACTCGTTGAGTCACAATTTCATTTGCGAGCTCTTTATTTATTCGGCCCTCAAACGTGAACCGCAGGAAATTGTACAATTTTTACATAAAAGTGTAGAACAGATTCAGTCCTGCTTTTCTCTTTATCAAATAATAATATTCAAAGAAATCGTTTCGTCCATTCCGTGCAATTTCATTTTCTGTTATTACGAAATCAAAGGACTGTCGCATATTGTGCGACTCGCGATCCGATTATCCGCGTCATAATTGCCCCGCCATAATCGAAAATCGTGTTGGCCACGGTCCACAAATTCGGCGCACGGTATAGCCGGCGAGCCACGTTCCGGAATTGTTCTAAGATTCGCGTTTATGTGCAAGCGGATATTCCAGCCCAGCGAACCTCGCCCCCGGCAACATTTACCGGGGCGATCATAAATCCCGCGAAACACGGCGGCAGTTATCAAGGAACGTGTCTATATACAAACGGAATTGCACAAAATGGAAGCGTAGCTTGTAACTTGATTCCTCGATACGAAACACGCGAGTAATCCGTACGGGCAGGCACGATAATTCAACCAATATCGGCTGACGATATATGTATGTATGCATGGGAGCTGGACGCAAGGTAAAAGCGCCTATATTTTCCGTTTCTCGCCAGGGCTAGCCTTATTCAAACCAGTTCCAACTCCCTTTTCGATGCCACGGAACGATAGACTACTCGATTGATCATTTCGATGATACCTCGATTGAGAATTTGACCTTTTCATATTACGAAGCCCCTCAACGTACAATTCTTAGCCTTATTGAAAGCAATTTACTACTTCTGGCTGTAATATCGAGCCTGTATCTCTCACCTGGCAGCCCTAAAACGTACAATTTGCATCGTTCAAGCGGTTTCGAGGGATCGCGTTTTCCCTCCTCAGGACGAAGGAGCCTCCGTGATATCATTTGAAACTCGTACGCCATAATTCCATCGGATTTTATTTTAAAAGCGCCAGCGACGCGACGATTCGTGCCGAAAATACTTCAGGCCAAGGAATTACAGGCAGCTCGTGGCGCTCGTCGCAGCGGGGAGGGGTAAATAGTCGGTAGTTCGAATAGAAGGTCGGAAAAGTAGAAGACGGGCGGCAGGCGGTGACGAAGAAGGGAATGGGATACGATGGGGGTGGAACCGGGGTGCGCTTAGCGTATATTTGAATTCCCCCCGGGGCGGATTCTTCGGCAGCGAGCTGAAGCAAATTTCGCTCCCGGACTGCGGCGGCAGTTTCGCGCGCCACGCTGTATTCTTTTTCCTGGAAACGAGAAATTCGACGTCGCGGCAGGAACGCGCGTTCCTCGTCGTTGCCGAGGCGCGAAGACGCTTTTCGTTCGCCGCTCCCGTCATGGGGAACTCGTAACGCGACGCGCTCTCGTAATTGTTACTCGCCGGCCGTAAAAGTGTTAGCTGACGCGACAAACTGGCCCGGCAAAAGCTTTGTCGCGATTTCGGAGGTAACTGCGAGAACGCGAGGGAGCAATGGTGGTCGGCAATCAGCGATTTACGATCGAGCAATACGGACACCTGCACCGTGGCGAACGAGCAACCGCTTCTATTTACGCCCGTGTACGCTTTCAAGCGCGAGACGCTGGGCGATCTTAGGGGTTGCGGTGACGTCGTGCTGGCTATTTAAACTTTCACGTCCGAAATAAAAGTCGACCGTGGCTAGATGGCCGCATGCCAAACTCTCATTGTCGCTGGAGAGAATTCTATTTACTTCCGGACCACATTGCTATTCGTAGCCGTGCCACGAGGCACCGATGCACGTCCATTGGAGACGCTGAAACGTGTCCTTCGCAAATTTATGAGAAACAAAGGAAGAGGATCGAGGTGTAGGACGAAGATACAATGGGGGAAAAAGGGACGGGCGGGGGTGAATAAAGTGTAACGTCCCTGTAGCTACATAGTATATCGAATGGAGCGCGACTCCGTCGCCACAAACTACTTGATAACTACTTAGGGCCGAGCGCTCCGGGTCTGACGAAACTCTCGGCGGACTACTTTACAAACTTATTTCGTGGCGCGTCTTTAAAATGATATATCCGGGAGAGCGGGTGGCGTGTTGCGGCGCGGGGACACGGACTACGAGAACGAGCCATTCAGGGCGGTCTTCCGACGGTGCCAATTCTCATCCCCGTCTGCCCACACCCACCTTTGTCTCCGTTTCCTTGGGATAAATTAGTTTTTTACGGCTGGGCGATTCACGACGAGGCGTATTTTGCTAGAACAATAATCTCGACCTTCTTCCACTTAGAAACTTACGTTCCTTCGCAACGAGTTTGAGAACGAGGCTCAATCATGGGGACGATCACTTCCTTCCATGTATGTCGTCGGATGTTTCCCCTTCCTCGGTGTATGCATCGTGCGTTCTCCTAAAACTAGACGCTTCCGAAATTCTAAAACTAAAAGAACGAGAAAAGAACAATTCAAGGGCGAACGTTGAATAACTATCGAGCCGGAACGTGCGCGGAGCGTCCTTATAATAGCAATATAAATCACAGACAGGAAATCACGGTGCCGCATGGGCGATTCGACCGGAAATCGATATACTACATAACAGCAGAGACATAGCAATGTTCGATAGCGTGGCTCGAATTCCACCCTGTCCGACATTCCGCGCATACGAAGCAACGCCACGTGTATCGGTCACCTTTCGCCTACGAAGAGTTTAACGAGCTTCACACCCTCCCTCCGACCACGAACGACCCCTCTGTGAACCGCGTATCACCGAATGAATATGGATGAAGTACGTATTATGCAACTATTCGTCATCCACCGGATCGAAACGGCCAAAGATTTCTCACCCTTCGGACCGGGTCGTCTGGCTGGGACTGCTTTAACGCCTGCACACCCTGGCAACGATTTCGTATTCGTCGCCCGTGCTCGTCGATCCGCACGGAAAAGGACCGTCAGGTTCGACAGGCATTTCGTTCTTCGTTTCGATGCAAAAGAAATATTGAACAAGTAACGTTGCAATCCTACCGTGTGCATACGCGTTCTTTCATCAAGTGTGCAGCAGCACGATGGAAACGTAACGATAGAACGAGGTGATTAATAATTCCATGAGCGAGATGAAAGCCGGAGATAAGAAACGTTCCCCTGCAACGACAATATTGTTGCTGCGTGCACGCGTGGAATAACTGTATCAACCTAGAAATTTAATTATCCCTTCTGCTGCAAGGTTCCTAAGAAAATGGTTCACGCAATAACCGTATCTCCGTTTTCGCACCGCGTGACTGGCTTCAGCATTAATAATAAACCAGAGCGACCTCCATGAATTACTTTCGAATTCGTTTAATCGAAAACACAGGGGGAACGAGCATCGGTGGAAGAATTTCGAGAATATGTTCATTGTTCCGTGGTAGTCACGAAGGCGTTCGCGAGCCGTCGGGACGGTCGTCCCTGCGGAATACCGAAACAGATTCCTAAGACCGACAACGTCGTGAACCGATAAATCTCATTTGAATGGAAATTCCGGGCGTTTTTAATATTCCTTCGACACCAGCCGTGAATTAGGTATTTTGCCGAAGGATTCCAGCTGGCTGTACGACGCGGAGGCGCGTAATGTCATTGGGGCTTCCTAATGTCACTTTGAATGGCAACCAGGCCACGCTCGGGCTCTGTAATTTATCTTTAAGTTTAAATAATGCAAAGTTTTAACGACCCTGCCCCGTTCTGCGCTTCTATACGACGCCGGTGGTAAGTACACCGGGGCTATTATTTTTCTCAGCTACTGGGGAGATGAGCATTTTTAAGGTAAAGGAATATAAAGAGTCTTTATATTAAAGTAGTTGCCCTCCTCTCTTTAGAAGCCTCGAGAGCGCCGACCTTTTAATGCATTCCAATTTGTTGGACAGTTCTGGGCTTCGAGCGTTCAAAGTGGATGAGCGTGTAAATGGAAACTTTTCTCTTGATCACCGCGTAGGGTGGTGCATTTATATATTAGATTTCCGGAGAAACGGACAATTAGAATTGACCCTTTTCGTTAAAGCCTCCCAGACGTGTTTCCGCCGGTTCTCTAAAATTAGAACGCACTCGACTTCTCATAAAATTGAATGTACGACTTAATTCTTTGCTATCTTGTCCGAGGGAATCGTTATAACTGTTCACGCGACCCAGATCAAATTTATTACACTCTCATCGAAGAAGCATTGCTGTTACTTCCGACGTTCGACCGGAAGCATCGAGTTGCCGTCTTCGCGGCCGTGCTAAGCTTTTACGAGGCCGCTGAACGAAACGACGCCGTACGCCGGCTGGATAAAAGCCTTTAAATATTTAGTCGGGATCAGAGAAAAAATAGTCGACTAGGCGGTAAACGTGGACGAGTGCGGTGGCTAAGGTCGATGGAGAGCTGACTGGAAGAAACCGATAGAGGTCACGGATCAAGCGTCCGCATGCATTATACATGTTGCCCAATTTCTCTTTCCCCGCATCCGTTCACTTTGGACCGTCTATTCTGTACGGCGGTACACCGTAGACCTAGGATAGCCCTCGACCGCGGACCGATAATGCTTCCAATATTCCTCTCTTCCCGGGGCCAAGAGCCTCTGGCCGAGGTGCGCACTTTAGAACTGAAAGCAAGAGAACCGGGGATCATCTTTTAAGGGTGCATTCTACTTGGGCGTGGGCAAGTCGAGAATGGAGGCAAAAATGGCAAGAATAATCATGGTAAACTATGTTTGGGAAACGTCGAAGCGAAACTAAGTTTACGACAAAATTTCCTGCGGCTTCTTGTGTGTTACCAATTAAACATTTAGTTAAAAATATATTCGCAACTTCGTATAAACGCATCAGCCACTAACTACCGCCGTCAATTTATGTCGGCTGGTTTCGTTGTAACGTGCTCTCGAGGAACGCAGGCCGACCGAGATAACAAAACAACTTTGCCCACGTTGATCACTATCTCGCGTATGATCCCGCGTTAACGTAACAATAATTTTTGTTAACGGCACATTGAATACGCGGAAAGCAATAAAAGTTAGCCAGCTCGAGTGCCCCCCCCGGTCTGCACGCTCGCGGTAAACTACAACGCTTCGGGAAACGTTCTGTTTCCGCTTCCGTACGAAACGCAAACTGCCAGGTTTCATATGCCAAGTTAACGATCAGGATCGATCGATTAACCGGCGCCGTTATCGCGCAACTATCCGAAACACGATTCGCAACGTTTGGGATCTTGTAACTTTAACGCACCACCGTGCCGGATTGTATCACCCTTATTGTTTCGGCGGATTCTCGACGCAAGAAAGCAATTCAGAGAGATACGGTTCAGGGATGAAGCACCAGTGAGATAGTCGCGAAATTAATGGTACACTTGAAGTGAAACCCAGTTGATTCGGTTAAAAAATGTTGCGGGTTATTTCTCATGTTTCGCTGCGCATCCCTAGTTACATGACACCCTAACACAACGTGTGTGTATATTCCCTCTGTATCTATTTTCACAGAAAGGTAATGCGAAATGTAGCTCAGAAACGTACAAACCAGCCTACATAAAACATCGACCCTTCCCTGTCAGTGACTCACTCTCGTTCTCCGGTGTGATCCCCATCGCGCGTCACGGCAGTCGCCGAAATAACAAACAGCGGATAAAAAACAAGGAAGAACCGCTGAGGGATGAACTCCATTCGGTGCACGCGTCGCACAGAGTTGGCAACATTTCGTTACCGCCACCGGAGGCTAACATTAAAATTAAATAATGCGTAATTCGCGTGTCCCTCTCGCCCCGGACAGATCATATCGACGTTCGTCGTCGTGCGCCCCGTTATCGGTCGGCGAATGAAAATCGCGTCCTCATACAAAATGCAGTCGTTTTTTTTTTTTTTCGAAAACGCGACGGACTCGCGTATAACATTGCGAGATTATTGAACCACACCGTACGGGGGGCCGTTTATCGCGCGGAATATTACATGGCGTTGGTACGAGGATTAATAATAAACGGTGGCGTCGTCGCACGTAAACACGATTATTATGTGTTCCAATGGAAATCGGATGCGAAGTGTTCGCGCAATGGCAAACATCGGGTCCGATTTAATGAAACACTTTGGCCCGATGAAAGCGCTGGGCAATAAAGTGAGTGATGCATTCCCTCCCGCCTCGTTTTATTTCAATCCTGCATTCAATAACTTATTTGTGAATTTACGTTCACACGGTACGGATAATATTTGTCGTCATAATTTTTCCTTCATTCGTAGATATTCGGGGAAGTTAAGGTATACGCGGTGCAATTTAGTTCTCCCTGTACGCGGCTAAACCAGTCTCATTCCCGAATTAAACCCGTCATTTTGTTCGTTAATGAGATTTATATCCCACGATGGGTGGAGATATCTGGCTGGGAAATGAGACCGGAGTACTTGATGCTCGTATAAATTATTCCGTAGTTTTAAAAACAAACTCTGCCGCCGTGCCGCGTTGGACACAGAAATTAAGTATTTAAAGATCTGACATCTAAAATCGTAGCGAGGCATACGCTACGCAAATAATATCTCATATGAGACGCTATTCTTGTTAAATCTTAGGCAATTTCTTTTTCATTTCCTTATTTACGATTTTCTTTTCTATTTAATTTTTCGTACCACATTCCTTCTATTCCTCCGCCGCGGCGGTATCCACAGATCATCGCGAATGCTCGATAAGGAAAAAGTACTATCGTCCGAAGGGAAAGCTGCCTGGAAGCCGTGCGCTGTACAGAGCTGCTGAAAATTCGATAAAACAAACTCACACCGTACAACTGCTTCGTCGCTCATGCTTAAGGATAGATCCTGGACAAGTTCTCCGTCGCGTCGTTCTGGCTAGGCGTGGCAGCCATCAAAGTTTCGCGACGCGAAATCGTCATGGGAGCATCGGGGCGATCGAACCGGCAACCGTGAAATTCGCCCGACAGCTTTTCTCCCGAGACTCGGCTGAAAATGTTTCGCGGATCGTGCGTCGGCTTCCGAATCGACAAAAGCTCCGACCTGTTACGTACGAGGGGAATACATATAATATTCATTTGTGACGCGTTCACGGGAAGTTCGAGCGCGAATTGTTGCGCTTCCTGTTGCTTAAGAACGTTGCAAAGCCTATGAATCATCATTGTAAGGCCCATCGCGATTTTCGGGGATTTCTTCGGAGATAGTCTGGCATGAAAGAACAGGGAAAATTCGATGGCACGAAGGGAAAGGTGTCGATCATTCTGCGAGGCTGATGCTTTTATCTAAACATGTATAATATTATTCGGCTGTAAAATTTGTATTTTTATCTCTTTAATTTCTTATATTCCATACGTTCGAACCCCTCTCTTCACGAAAAATTCAAGCGGGAGTAATTTATTCCGGCAGATTTATTTTGATCAAACTCTTGAACGTAACGTCGTATCGATAAGACTATAAAGCCGTGACAAATGCGCTTTATACAGGGGGCAAGAAGCGCGGAAGATATTTACTCGGGATAGAAATGAAAAAACGGTGTATTAAGAGCAGAGCTTACGGAATAAATGACGGGGCTTCCGAGCTCTCTGTATAAGAATCGACAAGAAACGTGTGCCGCTTGCTAGCTACCTGATTTATGCCTGCTCGTAAGAATTCCGACATGCTGAATGTATCCCCGTCATATCGATTCCACCGCGAACTTATCACTCGTGTATGGACTTAACCAAGGGGAATCCCAAGCCACATACTGTATCGATAAAACGGCTTAAGCATCCTCCGCGAAAGTTTATTGAATCCGAACGCGAACTTGCGTTGGAATTATCGGCACTATTTACCGTAGCATACGCGTACACGGCCCACGGTATAAAATTGTTCTCGTGTTTCCCGCAAATTTTATATTTCCGTCCTCCCCCCCCCCCTCTTTTTTTATATCCAACCATAAAATTGCACCGGGATCGCGTAAAAATCTCCATGACGCGAAAGGCATCACGAGTACGGGGTTGTAAAGGGGTAAGGAAGCGAAGCTGTGCATCGTACTAACAATAAAAGGAATTGCAAACGCTTGCACAGTAATGCGAGGTAAAGAAAGCTGAAAACAAGTGCTCCGATTATTGATAGAAAGATTCTGAACGAAATGAATCGATTTAATTCGGTCGGTACATTTGCACTTCTAAACGTAGTGCCGGTTTTAATATAGACATTGGAGCCGCCCGACTAAAAGAAAATTTCGTTCAATAAGTGATCGAATTTCATCAAATTACCAGTACCAAGCGAGATATCCTCACCGGCTGTCACACATAAATCAGCTGGAATCGAATCTGTAAGGATGGATTTACACTGAAGTGGAACATCGCTTCGCCATCTCGTTGAACGTAACCGAGCAGCATGGAAGGTCCTCTTCCCTCGCCGCTTCCGGCTACGCCTTCCTTTCGTATCGTGGACAACGCGACGCGTGTGTCCTCCAAGAAACTGATTTTTCCTCGACCCAGCTGCGAGCTCATTCGGAAGTCTGCGATCTATACAGCCCGGTGTACGCTGCGCTTTCCTTTGACCAGTATTTCTCCTAAGAGAACTTCGTCAACCCGTTGGAAGCTACGCCCTTGCGAAACGTCGCCGCGACGATAGAAACTTTCAAAAGGAACCCCGAAGTCAGTCGATAAATTTGCAACGATCCGGGTCGATTCTATTGTCGTCCTCGCATTTTTAGAAGTTTCGCCTTATTTATTATCTGTTATGCTATTCGAGGAGTTTCTTGAGTACGCTGGAAACTTTCTCGGAGGATCCCTTCTGCACATTTGACGACTCGCTTCGTTTCTAATTTAAGAGCGTGACACTGTTCGAACTGGGACGAATATCTCATTTGTACTCGCTGGCATTATATGAATAGCCAGTGTCTGCGGGAAATTTTGTCCGCGAGTCCGACAAGAATAATTTTCCTTTCGAACAGTATGGACAACAATGACCGTCAGCAATCACTGTATCCTTCGAGGCTTCGTTTCCAATTTACGTAGCTCTAATGATCACAGATAGAAATCACGCTTTCTAAAGAAAAAGATTCTTTCCATGAGAGCCTTCGCGTTTTCTTTCTTCAAAAAAAAAAAAAGAATAAAGCATTGTATCTTGTCTGCGAGACTGCGGACGTTTCCTGACTAGACATTCTTTCGCTTGGAGACGTTGGTACTAAAGACATTCAGAGAATCGATAACTGAGGGGACAATGAACGGGTGAAACTGGTAGCCGAATTGTATGGAATTGACACGAAAAGAACAAAGGCCTTCCTCGTTAATCAATGGTGGCGTACGACTGATGTCACGTCCCACGGGTTGGCGCAATGCAGACGCGCTTGCCGCTCCATTTATTTACCATTAACGGCTCATTAGTACGCCAGCGTTCATCTGTATGGCCTGCACACAACAGCCAAGCTCTTTTTAACAAAGTCGAGAAACTGGACCATTTCATTTTAAATCGCCAAGATCGCTTCATCGAATTAGATCAAAACGATATTTACCTATGTATCAAAGCGAGAGACAACGTTTGTGTAGAAAAATTATTTTCCTGACAAAAGTATTTGATCATCGGCCTTTCTATTTATTCACCCGTCCATTTAAAGGAAAGGGTTAAGATACAGTTCCACAGAAAGAATTGTCCCGCTGGCCAGGAATTGCGCGCGAAGTACTCATAGATGCGGCATTGCTTGTTTAAAAATTAATCCGCGAGGATTTACACGCGGCTCGTGTCCTCCCCGGACGTTTCTTTCCCATTTCAAAACGTGCTCGATATAATGGTCGGCGACGGCGAGGAAATTCACGCGCTGCCTTCTGAACGTGACAAGAACATGGACTTCGGCGCGAAAAGGAGTTAGCTAGTAGCTGTTTGCCCGATGCGTGCCAGTTCCCAAGAGCCGGGAAGTTTAATTACGACGGGGAAGTGACAGTTCTACGTAGAAACTTGGACGCACGGTCTTTCGTCGGACCGTCCGTTGACGTTGACCACTTGTACGCTGTTAGGCGACTTAGATCTCGTCTTGATTCGGGTAATCGTCAAATGGCGAGGCTCTTCCTTCTATACTGATCGCGATCCTTCGACGAGCAACCTTTCGTTTTTATATTGCCGAAGAAGATATAAATAGTCGCGGAAAATCTGTGAGTAACATGAACTGCTGTCGTTCCACGATTCCTTCTTCGCGGTCGGCGATCGTTATTACGCGGGTAAACCGTGGACTCGCCTCATCTTCGAGGCGGATAAAAGCGGCAGGCGGGCAAATAAAATCCAGAGGAGCGTAGGAGCCGACGAATCAAAGTGCGTATTCGACACACGTACAAACGTAAGAGTAATAAAGGGAGGCAGTAACTCGGCTCTGTCCTATGAACGTATCCACGAAACCCTCAGCAGACCGTTCTATCTCGCAATCTATTAACTCTGCTTTTCCTTCCGGCTTCGCGAGCTTCCGCACGGTGCACGGTCTCTTTCGTTTACGATCAGGATAAAAATCGGCAACTGAACGTGTCACGATTTTATGATACAATGACTTCGCTTTCCCTCTTCCCTATATAATAAGTTTTCCGCTTTTTATTATCAATTCCGATAGCTCGGTCGCCTCGTCGTTGATACGGTCATCCCCGATGTGATTGGAAAGCACGACGATGACGAGAAACAACTGAATCTCCCGCGAATTTTCTCCCCAAATTAAACTGAACAACAATTCGAACTTTCTTCGAACATCAAATCGCTCAGCTAATTTCAGCATCTAATGTTAAGAATCAATTACAAGGGGAACACGATTACTCCTAAGAGTATTATCCAGACTAGGCAAATCTCTTTCGGACGAATTGTCGCTAAATGAAAACGGAAATGTCATTAAATGGTATCATTAAGCGCAAGAAGTAGCGGGAGCCAGATGGCGTACACGTGACGTGGCTCCGGCTCGATGAATCCCGATCGGGCACCTAGGTATGACCGATGCAGCGGAACGCTCATCCATTTCGGCTTACCGAGGAGCCACGGCCCGCCAGGATAATGTCCGGATTCGTATTCCCACGTGGTCGCAGGATCATGTAGATCCGCCTGCCATTATCAGGAAATCCGCCTATCGAAAACGTGATACCCGTCTTTTGCGGCGCGTAAATCAAATCCCGCCGCTCCGTCGGAGGGATATCGCAGGATACGCTTTCACACGTGGCTCGCGCTCGCCTGATGGACTGCTTCGGCGGTTTTCCGTCGGCCAACGGTTCATCGGCGATAGGTATTCGAGGCGGTAAAACGAAGGCAAAAAGGAGTGCCTCTAACTTGACTGAAATGAACCACCGCGACTCTAATGAGGGGATCAAATCGTCACGAAGGGGGAGCGAACGACGGGGAAGATTGAAAAAAGGGGAAAGAAGTGGATGATGGCGGTCAGTTTTCGTTCCCAGGATGGACGAACGGTTCGCCCGCTCGATAAACTCTACGTCAGCACGACTGTCCAGCGCGAACTGCGTTCATCCCACCCGACAGTTATCGTGATTTCGCTCGATGATTCTGAATCGGTCATACGTTCGTACTGATTGCTCGCAGCGCCGCAGTTTCGGGGGAGAAAAAAAAATGTATGCGTTCTCAACAGCCGACGAATTGAGGCTGTAAAAATGCCGACGGAATTGTTTTTCGTTCTTACGGTTAAAATCGATGGGAAATTGACTTTACGTATATTTTACTGAATTCTAGAAAAAAACATTCACCTATAAATGGTTTCATCATTCGCTTCTCCATCTGGTAAAGAAACAGATAAAGAACAGGAAGAAGACTTCGTCAATCATCGTGGAATCGGTTTTGTTAGCCCAGATTAAGAATAATTGAAGTGCACGAAAGGCGATGGCTAGCCGGGCCAAACGAGGACGGGGGAGCGGGCTATCTTTCGCAGAAGCGAACGCGTGGCAGTTGCCAAATCCAATCAACCTGATAATTGACGCAGCGTCCGGCGGACGGTATAGGCCAGTCTGGTGTTTTCCGTTTAAATAAATCAAAAGGCCGATCGAACGAATTTAAAACGCACGGGCAAAACAAAAGCGGAAGAAAAACGGCGGCGGAGGATTGAGGGGGGTGTGGGGTAGCTGCAGCGACCGGCGTCCTCGCGGTTCGATTGATTTAACCGTCACTCCGGTTGCATCTGCTGGGATTATCAAGAATTTAACGAACCATTGAAAACGCTCGTCCACGCCCGTGCCGCGACCATCTTATTTAATTATTTCCTCGCGTTCGACGAATCCATTCCAGCCGGAGTGAAAGTTGAAGAGAAACGTGCGGGCGCGCAGCGGTTGAACGCGATTTATGTTCTGCTGCGCCCTTGCCCCTTCGAATTGCGTACGCTAAATCGTTATCCACGATTATTGGACATTTCCCGAGTTGTTGAAAATTCCACAACAGACTCGCACCGGAGAGTGAACGCGGCATCGAGCGGAGAAATTCCACGGGCCAAGCGTAACATTTAATGCGAAACATTGATTTTCTAGCGCTCGAACATTATCGGAATATTAAATGACAGTCGACTGGGGTGTGTTCCTCGTATCGCGACGGGTGAAAATGGGTTCACCGGCAGCTTTCGCGCGACGATTTCGAATCGAAGATGGGGGTACATCTTATTTCGATGCCTCCGCAAGCCGTCCGTTGACGATTTATAAATATTAATGGCCGTGAAAATTGTATATACACCGGACGGAAGATCTCCATGAAAATGGGGACCGTTGGTTTCCGCGGCAGATTTATTCAGCGACTAGCTTTTTATTCGAGGCTCGCGAATACGTGCCGTTTTCATTGATATTCGCCGCGATATTTCGCGGCTGTTATTCGATTTTCCGCTTGACGCCGACACACAAACAGCGGGCTCACTTGTAGCTTTTCGATCGTCCATAAATATTGCCACGTAATGCCTCGCAGTCGCAGAATGGACTTAACTGGTGACGGAATGAAAGGGAAATGCTAATTTGCCGCCGTTTATATAGCACCGAAGCATTCAATGGACTCTCTGGTGAAACGGCTTTCTATCAAATATGTGAATAAAATTGATGCTCATTTATGATCATCGAATAGTAGTATATCCTGCTCTACGATTCGATGTGGCATCGCCGTTCTCTATGGTATATTTGGTCCGCCCCGTTATGAGGGATAATACATCTACGGACAGAGAATGCATGTAACGGCGGGAGAAATATTTATGGGGTGAACGCGAGGCACTTATCGCAAGAATACAAAGGAAATGTAAAGAGAGTGAAACGAGGAATGATAAAAGCAGATTGACGCAGTAGAAACTTCATTGCTCTGCGCTATCCATTACTCTCTTTTCAAATAGAATTATAATCCGTTCGAAGTAGAAATCTCTTTCCGACTTCTCAAAATCATCGGTGCTTAAACCTTTCCGCGATTCAACGCTGATCGTAAATCTTCGATAAACCAGCGTATTTTAATCGAGCCCTCGGGGAGTATCTTTGTTCACGCGACGAGCGAATTCCCGAAAGGCGGTAAGCGACGCGTGTATCTTGTATCAATCAGCGAAATTAGGTTCATTCCCTTCCGCGGACGGATTGGGAAACATTGGCGAACGGGGGCGGGGGTGGTGCGCGCCACACTCGCGTAATCGCACGGAATTCAGCGTTCCCCCGGCCTTTTTAACGGCAACCTCCGTCCCTTGCCACGAGGGTTCCGCACGACCGGCGAAATAAGGGCTATTTCAATTGTGGCGCGTTAAACCGCCAGCAATTACCATTAAAATTACACGATACTTACCGTGCCACCGAAATTCTGCATTGCGGCGCGGCGGTCTCTATTATCCCCAGCTGCGCCGTCACGGCTCGTACCGTGTGATGCATTGCGAGCCGTACGTAATGTCAGCTGCTCCTCGCAACCACCTACGCGCACCTTTTCTCTTCAGACATCCGCAGGTGCAGCGGTGGAGAAATATCGCGATAGTGGCCGCTATCAATAGTCTCACACAAAACGGACCGTCGGCCATCGACAAATATCGATCAGGAGTTTACCCTTCGCTTAAGGGATGGAAGTAGCGTTTCCGAGGGGTGGACACGGGTGTTAAAAATATAATTAGTTAAATTCCTTTCGTCGGAGATCTATTTAATAACTTCGATACGTACAAATTACAGAAGTAGTGATATAACTGAAACGCTATTATGCTCTGCTCGTGAATTATTGTGATTAATCGTACCTATTCGGCGTTGGTTAACTGTATTTTCGTAGGAAATTGAATCATCGGATTTAACGGTCTACAGAAAGCTGTGAAGCGAATGGAAAATCCAGATCGCAGAATCCATTTATTGATATTAACGCAATTGACTAACTTAGTTTACTGCCTACAATATACTCCGCTATTGCATTGCATTTGTTAAGAATATTCGTTAATGCTCATCTGTAAAACGATGCGTAAATTAAATTGCAACATTGTAAGTTGGTACAAATGAAGTGAGACTAACATAAAATATTCAACTCCTTAATAGAAAACCTTTGTCTACGTTGGACATGATTTCAATTCCTCTATTCGTCCACGACATCGAGAATAAAAAAAGCTGCATCGTTTGCTATCGATGTGTACCGAATAAACGAGGCACAATAGCATTCAGCTTGATGAGACGGTTGTCAAAGGTTTCCTTTTCTCTTAGGTTACCCTAATGATATTGATCTTGGCTCGTGGAACATTGCCATGTTCTTGGATTTTCTTCTGCTGACTTTTCACGGTTTCGGTATGTCAGCCGAACCTTGATGAAGCAAACCGGAATGTTTGCGAAAGCTCGACGACGAAGGATCTTTAAGGGATCGGCCACTGTTCTATCGCCGTAGCGAGGATCAATACAATCAATTGTTTCCTTCGACCGGTTCGAGTCAATAAAAGGGAATTTCAAATTCCGCTAAGTCGCAGCTTTTAGCTGATAAAAGCAAATAAAAAATGTGAATCGAAAGTAAATACGAGAACCGCGATATTTATAATTCCTCAACCAAATTTATCGCCAAATTGCAATGATCGTTCAATGGTGTCAGCGGAAAAATATTATTCGCTGCCTGCAACGGGGGGGCGATCCACAAATTCGTCCCGCGTCGCGGGACCGTAATTAAACGAGTAAAACCGGATAATTAATGAGACAAGCTGTGGGATGAGGAATCAGCAAGATTGACGGCAGCTGGATATTGGTGCATAAATCGAGCAAATACCCCTACATGTATATAAACATACACTTTATTATGATAATTTATAATTGCATTCGTATTCACAATGAATATGGGCGATAACGTATTGTAATTAGATGTACAAACTTGTTTTACGGAGTAATAACCTAGACTAATCAAGTTCTGCGGTTAATTTATATGCGGCCCGCGTACAGACCGACACCACGTCGAACCATTCTATCGACTTGAATTCGTTCTTTCTCCAATCTTCGAAATTATACAATCGCTTCCAAAAATTCATTACCCTCTCGCTTGTTTCTATAGTTAAATTCGTCGAACGTGAATCGATATGGAGTTTCGGGGACGCGTTTACATCATCGAGTTCCAACGACGGTCGTCGAACTCCTGCAGAACGTCGATGCTGTCAATCAGAAACTCGACCGGAAAAGAAAACTTGAAAGCAACGTGACGAACTGGTAAGGACTGAACTAATTGCCAGTCCGTCAACGAATATGGAAATGTATATTTGCACTTTGCGGTTTCACGTAGACTCAGAGGCCTTGACCCGTTTGACAAGTTTTCTTTTCGTTTCGCTTATTGATTTTTGTATAGCATTCTAAACATAATTAGATAAACGGGAGGAACGAGAATACAAAAGATTTCTGTCTCCCGTGAAACTCGTTAAGGACGAAAGGAAAGCGGTAGCTTTTATTCGTGTATGTTGTACTGTACGCACCAAGCGATGAACAACTTCGTTTGTCCGCCTCGTTCGCTGAGCAATTATTGTAACAATTTCGATACCGTTCCGGTAGTAAAGCGCAGCTATATATAAATACTTCTCCGTTATTACTCGTCACGATAACAAAATAACGTTCACATCGCCGTCCGAAGGAATTGGCTGAATGCTTAGAAACTACGTCGATTCCATCGCGACACCGTTCTCGAAACGAACGCGGTGTCACCGTGTCCGCATCTTCGAAAATGAAATCGCTCCGATTCTTATGCACGATACGCTAAGCTCGTTCGAAAGAGTCTAGCGAGAAATATTCACACGAGTTCACAGGATTCGATGAGCACGCGCGCGGATTCAGTCGTATTACCATTAAACTCGAGCGTACAATATCGTCATTGGGAATTGTTCAATAAGCATCGCCGAGTTTTTCGATGTTTCCGCGGTTTTCATTAGTGTACAGCGTATATACATTGGTCTTCCATTCAGTTGGCAACGGTTCGACGATAGCGTTCGTTCAAAGCGACGATTTACGAGGATAGGCGAGGTGCAGGGAGGCAATAAAAAGGGGGTGAAAAGAAAATTGGTGAAACGTACTGCGTCGTAGTTCTTTTTCAAACTTTTAATTATGATCTTTCCATTTTTAGGGGTTTCAATATACTGCTCAGGTAATGCTACAACTTATTTATTCGAGTTGAGAATGTTCGCAGAAAAATAAAAGTTGGAACCAATCTCGATTCCACTTCCAAAAAAAGAAGGAGGAAAAGGGGTGTTAAAAACTGTTATCGCCTCGACTACCGAGATTAAATTTCATACCTCTCGCAGGTGACTGAGATTAAAAGTGGCAGGCCGATAATTCTGAATCAACAGTGATTAGACGTATTGAAAATTTATTCATTAAAAGAAATTAGATCACGCATTCAAGTAGCAGAACGCATTCACTCGTTACATTCGCCCACTTTACTACCATTTCACTCGTTCGGTTTCGAAAGAATCGCGTCCCAGTTTAAACGTGCGAAACGTTGCCGATCAAAGCTCATCGAAGAATAATGTACGCATTACTATTTACCACTCGCTTCTCCGCCTTTTACCGGCGCATAACTCATTAATCGGTTCTCTTACAAAATGTTAAATATTGGCACCGTGTACTTACATACATACGTGCGGAGAACTACATACGCGCCCCGCAATGAGGGACCAGAAACACGTACAGAAGAACGATCCGAGGAAAACGAGTACACACGTGTTGAAATGCCTCTCAAGGATCCCCGTTAAAACTTGTGCGAAAAATAAATTGTTCGAGAGCGGCTCGACCCTCGTTCGTTCAGCATTTGCCGTATGACCGCGAAACGCGGACCAAATATTAATTATACTATGTACACGTCTCCACTGGCGCCTCTGATCACATGTCAGTCCACGTTGTTCCCAACGAAGCGTACCTCTGCGTCTCGTAGGAACGACGTAGAGAGAGAGAAATAAAATACCCTTCGATGCGCTGCTTTGGTAGAAGGAAAGCGCAGATCGGATTTCCCCCCAGTGACCGTGTCATTTTTATTACCGATCGATGCGTGCGAACTCGATGTTCCTTCGCGAACGTGTTCTCCAAGAGAATTAGGCATAGACAGAAAATTACAGGAAGAAGACGCAGTATTATACACACAGGTAGCATCGCGACGAGCACTGATTCTCTGAGCACGTCGAAAGCACGGTCGAAGAACAGCGAATACTTTTTTTTTTTTTAAACTCCTCGACATTAAGTAGTAACTATATTACCAATACCTGTCGATGAAACATCGATTATCAGCCAGGTCTGAATCGCGCGATTCTCTTTCCTATATATGCCACAACTTTCTTTTTTTTTCTTAACTCGTGTCGTATCAAGGCTGAGGTACAGCTCGCTTGGTCCTCCCTCGTGAAAACGCATGCCGTTCTCTATCGATCCCCGCACCATCATCCACCATCTCTCCTAAACGTGGGATGTTTAAAACCGCCACTCGCGATCGAAGCGTACAGTTCTTTTCCCCCGATGATCTTTTGTATATCACGCGAGAAGACACGGAAAACAACCGCACCGCCGACCCGCGACTCCCTTATCCGTTTCCTTTCCTTTCCGTCGCGTTTTCGGAGGGGGGCGAGAAAGGTAACCAGGCGGCCCAACGAGTCGTCGCCTTCGAGTCGCTCGAGCCGCAAATCTACCCCGTCGACGATCCTTCGATTCACGGCGAGATCGAGGGGGCGAGAAACGGGACGAAGGGGAAAAGTTAATTGGAGGCTCACGCGAGCTAGAGCGTCTCCAGGAGGTTCTGGACCAAAAGCGCGGGGGCGGTCACGCGTGTCTTACCCTTTCTCGGCTGTCTACAGGTACGTACGTTGCAGCGAGGCGCCCGTTCCAGCTGTTCCGACTTGTTGCTGTCCTGCTCGAGCTGCACCGACACGCTGGCGACACGCGGTGTCGAACAGCCACCCTCCTGCAACAGACAATTCGACACGTTCCATGGAAGTCCTGACGTTTGCCGGCACGAGCAAGCGACGAGGGGATCGCTTGGCCACCCCTTGTAGATCGTAGCTAATCAGATGCGTTACGGGTTTAAGGCCTGAACGTTTTGGGGTGTGGTTAAATAGATGTGGAGTACGTTAATTAATAGGGGGAGATAAATGTATGATAAAAATACGATGGAGAAAGCTTGATGATAAGGCAAGACATGGTTTGTTTACTAAATAAAGTAACGCGTTTCCGCGATAGTTGCAAACATCAAAAGTAGAAGGAACAGAGAAAGCAGGGGGGTAGACATTGTGATCGAGAGTGGCCAAGTTTCTACGAGCTGAATGTTTAACGATCGGAACGAATTGTGCAGTCTACGGCGAGTAGAATGGAGAACGGAAGGGAGCAAGGAGGAAACGGCGCGGAGCCGAATCTATTTAATTAGAATTATGCTGATACGACCCTGACCGAGGAATCTCAATTAATCTCTGAAAGAGTTTAAGAGGCCACCGGTTACGGAAGTGCTCGCTCGCGGTGTCCGGCCGTCCTCTCACTAATTTGTTTAATTACTTTTATCGCGGCGTTCCTTGCGACAGAGAGGAAGGCGTACGCTCGAAGGCGAAATGAAGCGGCACGCAAGCGAAAGAACGACGGGGGAGATATTAAAACGGCCGGCTCAAAGCGAGAACTGGCATAAAGTAGCATCAACGTCAACCTGTCTGGAAACTTAATAGAAGTATTAATATTGCGCAGATATTTCCAATCGTGTCGTTCTTTTCGCGAAGCACCACCCAACGGTGGCCCGTGAGATAATAAATTTCATTAGCCGAAGTTTAGCCATTTCGGCTCGGGTAATTTAACGTAGAGTTTCGCGGAACGTAATTAATTATATCTGTGCTGCAATACTATCGCGATAAGTTGCTGCAACGATTGCATTAAACTGCGCGTCGTATGTACGCGGCCCGTTTTACACAATTAAGCGTAAATTAATTTGCCCGGCAGCTAATGAAATACTAATAAAATGTTTTATTCTTTTCTTTTTCAAGCCTGCGCACCTCGCAAGGGAAGCCAATGAATTACGTTATCAAAAGTTCCGCGCATTCGACTCGTAATTGCATCGTTAATAATTACCCCATTCATTTAATGCTATACTAATGAGATATTTTGCACAATCATTTGGAAATGAATTTTCGTCGCGGCTAATCAAATAGTTATCGTCGCGCAATCGCGTAAGTTACCAGGTTGTCGATGTTACTTCGATGATGCATGCGTTACTGACCGATAAGCAGATATTTCCTTGATGCTGGTGCGCGCGTCGACGAGATTCACTTTGCAGCTGCCACGCGCGTATGTAAAGATCGCCACGATATATGAGGCCGCCCCGTTTCGCTCGTAACATCAGATGCCATCTGAAACGTAAATATGCAAAAGGTATTTCATGCTGCTTCAAATGCGATCAAATTTTAAATGACCCCATCTCGTCCGAGAATGGACGTTCATTCCGTTACCATTATTTTCGAGGTCACAGGAGTTCCCAGACTTTCAGGACCACCATCGGGATTATCATCTGTTATCGATGGTACCGTTAAAATTGAAGGAAATACGAACGAATACATTATTGTACCTAACAGATACGAAAACCGAGAGATGTTACCCTTCGAGGGGATAAATTTTTCTCAGCTGGCGAAACCGACACAATTATTCTTCTCTTCGTTTGCTTCTAGTAATCAAACAAACCTGGAAATAATTAAATATTCAAAACCGATCGCGGATATTAACTAGATTTAAAAAAGACACAAAAATTATTCACAACCATCTACAATTGTTGTAACGTACAACGGGATAAAAGCTTCCTCTGTTCGTTTGTAACGACAAGGCATTTCTTTCTCAAAATCCGCAGACCATAATGAAAGAAAAAAGGGGATGCGATACGCGGGAAAAAGGGATGCTCGCTGTTCGCAAGTCATATTCTCGTTCACGTCGACGAAACTTCTAGTGACGTCTATCGACAGGAGACACCGTTCACGGCGTTTCGATAAAATAAATTCGTAAATGACACACCCTTTTCACGCGTCACTTACGCGCGCGCGCGCGGCTCGTTCCATGGGACGCTTGCTCGCGGCCGAGCAGCGTGTTTACGAGGCGGAAAAGAGGGCGAATATCGGGAGTCAATAGACAAGGCTCCACGGAGGATACGCCCGCGATTTTTTATCGTGTCACATGCTTTGCTCGCAACATTAACCGTGGAACGCTCGGCACTTTCTCACCGGGAAGGAACGATCCACGAGCATCGAGTGGTTGTGAAGATTATCAGAGTCTAGATCCTGTTTCGTCTACGAAATTCTGAATCATGGCAAGAAAAAAGAAAATAGGTAATACATTTGTAGTTTTTAATAAAATAAAAGGTAAAGCGTTACGTGCTCCAGCTTTCTCGTTTCGTTCCACCCCGTTCTCCCATCGTTCGTTCTTTTCATCCCCTTAGGCTCCTTCTGCACGTCGTTACCGGGTAAGTGTTCATTGCTAACTATTCCCAGGTTAATTCACCCTTCGCGAGAGGATACTTACTTCCTCGAACGCGAAACACTTGAACTTCGCGTCCCTTCACTCCTTCTTTCCCCTTTTCCCGTTAGACCTATTTTCTTCTTCTTCTTCTTTTTTTTTTTAATAATATGACCACGTTAGGGTCAGGTAAGAGTGCTGAAGTCCGGGTGCAACGAGTAACACGTGTGCCGCGACGCATTTTGCTGGCTGAATAATTCCGAACATTATTAAGACCGCAGCGTTTATCCCGGTACAGTTGCGCTAGCATCCAGGTAATAACAGCGAGAGATTTCCACATATATTTTACGGTCCATTTCATGCATCGGGGAAAGCAAAATATTGTTTCAACAGAGGTGGGCTTGTTCTCTTTGTAGCGCCGCGATGAAAATATTAAACTAAATATTATCCAGTACCATTTTACGCGTAGTAACGTTCATCAGAGGGTGGTGTAACATATTTTACACATAGCGAGCGCTAGAAATTAATTTGTTTACTGTTACACCTAATAGAACGTATTTCTTTGTTAGCAAACTTATTTTGCTCGAAAAGAATCGCTCGACATAAGAAAAAAAACCCTTTGCTGTCGTAATTCCATTTAATTTACAATGTGACCAATTTCTAAACGAACAGAAAACCGAATTGCGCAGCCTTTAAACTTATACACCCCTTTCTATTCAGAAGTAAACGGTTCGCGTTTTAAACTAACAATCCGAGAAAACACAGACGCTTTTAAGCGGTTCCGCATTGTTCGAGCGTTTCCGCGAAATAAACTTCGACCTGTGGTCGTAACGAAGCGGCAAGGCGGGTGCTGGCCCTGGGATATCGGCCATTCGCCGTGGCATCGATAGACCGGATGAAACACGATGCTCTATGAATTATAAAATTGCCATTTACCGCGAGTTGGCTAACGGCCGATTCCGGTGCGGCGCGCGATAGAGTGTGCGTGGAAAATGGAGAATAGAGGATTGAACGAGAGACAGAAGGGGTGGGTTCCAGGGAAAGGGAGGGTGCTGTAAAGGGCAGACAGATTAAAGTAAGAGGGAACAGAGTTAAGGGAAGACAAAGAAGAAAATAAAGAATATTGTATACGAACGATCGAATAATGCAGCAAAAATAAAATAGTAGGATTACACTCTTTTCTTTAGAACGCCTCCTTTGATTTTTAAGGAAGTGGATTTCTATCGAGGGCTCTGCGGCTCCAAAAAGAAATGCTTTCGCCAGGCGACGCAACGTTCACGCACCGCTATCGGACGCGTCAAACATTTCGGCACCACTGTTGTCCCTGCACGTTTTTTTTTTCCAAATACGACGGCACGCAAATAAATTTCCCGAAAAAATCTGCTCGGGCGAACGGTCGCACACAGGATTCGAAGCTCGGCCGGCTGAATGTACAGAAACGGAGGTAGCGACACTAAATTCTCGATTTATCAGCTCGGCGAGCGCTTTAACGCAACGGTGACGACGTTATCGTTGCCTATGGAATCATCTCCCGACGTAGCGACCTTCCGCGGAATGTATACGTTTGAAAAAGCTCCGACATAAATCAGATGCTCGCGCGAGCTTCTGAATATTTTTACGTTGTTTTCGTACGACCTTTTAATTCGCACATTGAATCGAATTTTAATAATGGAAGAGGATCGAAAGGCGGTGCGCGTTCAGCAGATTTTTCGAACCGAATGAAAACGATTGGAATCGAACTAATAATACTCAATGATTCTCCGCCGGCCAGTAAAACCGTTCACGTGCACACCAATGGACATAACGCGCTTGCCGTATTTTTGGTCGATTAACCCGTTGTATAATTTCTTTTTGCCAAAAAATGCATTAATGTAACGCATTTCAGCGAACCGTCGCTGAATTACTTTTTCCGTATCGCTACATTCTATTATAAATCCAACGTTTCGTTTAATTTCATAAGTTGTAACGCGTGACTGCGACTCGTTTCTACACTGCGGACAAGGGCCAGTGAAAATGAATTTGGAACGGTGGTTCTGCGTTCGAAGCGTAAATGAAATCCGGGACCAATCGACGGAAGTTACTGTGGATCAATGAGAAATTAATCAAACGTTCGCGCAATCACCGCAAAGCGAAGATCAACCTACCGTTGGATATCGAATTGCCGTGAAATAAATATGTAAACCACAAACATTCGGCCAGCGCAGGACGTTCACGATAATTTATCCATTTTGCTTTACCCCGATCCGCAATACATATTTATGTAGTCAGAAAATACTTTGAAAATATGTCCAACAGTAAGTGATTCAAAAATAGCATCGCTTACTGATTACCGACGAACATCGTTGAATTGCGCGTTTCACGTGTCGATTTATGCGCGCGATGATTTGTATAATATAGTATACAACAGGAGAGCACATGGTTAAAGGCTGGCCAGTTCCGCAATTCTTCCGCTGAATAATTCATTACCGTGTGAATAATTCATAAGCCGAACATAGCGAAGGGATGAACAATGAAACGGTTGAAAGCGCGACGTAAGATTTGACAAATTTAGCGCTTTATCGTCCTTTTTCAAGACCTTGCGATCGCTGGAAGATCACTCTACTTAAACTGCGAATGAATATTTTCTTTGCAGTCGTAATGCTTCAGCAAGTACGCCAGCCAATGAGTTGATCAACGAACGAAATTTCCCCGATAACGAAGGCACTGTTCATGCAACGCAACAACACGAACGTTGAATACCCAACTCGTTGCGAGCATCGCGTGGAACAATCTATCGATGCGATCCTCTAATCAAAGGACGATATCCTTTAATCACTTTGCCCGTCGCGACTAGCACTTCGCGACTAGCTTTATCGTATTACCTATGCACGGGGGGTCGATTCGTCGGGAGAGGCTTGTAGGTTGCCGGAACATCGTGAACAAACCCGCAAAGCCGGGTTCGCTCCGCTTGCGCCGGCCATCGAGTTCATGCAAATGAAAGAAAAAAAAATCTCGTAACGAACTTCGAACTGTCAACCGGGCGCAAACTACACGCGATGCGACGTTCCCTCTAATACATAAACTTTCGCCGACAGGAAACAGCGGCCAGACAATTGTAATTACTTTGTCCACACTTTCACAGAACACACACACACACACACAGATCTGTACAGGAAGGTAGAAGCGTGCAAAACGGTTCTGCCAGTGCGGCACTCTCGCTGGCCTGCGGCAAACGCTTGCACCCTTTCGACACCCTCCGCCGTCGGCATCGCTTGTACCAACTCTGTGGTCCGCATTGGGAGCTTTATATTTGCATTTAAAATCTACACGCAGTGGCACACGTGTCGAACGGTCCGTATCGAAAGCTTTGCGCGTGGTAGTTGCAAAATGACAGCTCGTGCCGACCGCTGCCCTATCTCTTTCCTTCGTTCCCGGATCGCTATCACGCTGTTTCTCTCAAATTTACCCATTCACTCGTGGACCTGCCTTTGCGCAGCGGCCAGCTGGCCACGCCTGCTTCGCCCTGCAGTTTGCCCTGCGAGAAGCTGCAGCGAACTCGGACGACTGCCAAACGAAACCAGCGACACGGCTTGTTAAACGTGCGTGATTAAAGCGCGATCACCGAAAGCAATTCACCTGAATTCGACTAAGTCAAATGTTCGGAAGCTCTTTCTCGGTCCATAGAAACCCGTTAATCGAACAATAGCGAAATTGCCGAAAAGAAAGCGAGGACTAAAATCGAGCGCAATCGTCTGAACCCGTTTGGCGGCGAACCGGCCGAAACGCGCGACCTTTTATCGATTCACAGATCCGGCCCCATAATTTCGGCCGGCAAGGTGGAATTGATTTCCCGTGCATTCGTTCGCGTTCCACCCTCCCAACCGTAGGCGCCGCCTGCAAAAACAGCGCGAATCGTCGCCAGCAAATTTACCGTGACTGTTTTATCGTCGCTATTCGCGCTGCGGGGCGCGAGAGGATTACAGTACGCGAGCCACGAATAGGCGGGAAAAAGAGCAGAAGGAAAAAAGGGGGTAAATAGAGGGATGGGTCGATGAGAACGCGGGGGCCAGCTAGCCAGCCAACCTATAATCTTCGTATGAAACGTATGCGTGTGGAGGGTGCGGGGTTGGAAAGGGGGCAAACCGAGCGATTGCCGTCGGCGGATGAAAGTTTCGCGTCAAACCCGCGAGTCGAAGTTGCTAAGCTGTTTCGACGGGTGGTTCGTTTGCGCGGCAGCGAGTGGCCGAGCCGCTACATTTTTCCCCGGAACCAAGGAGTTTCTCCGCTCGAGCTTTCGTTTACTTCTGCTAATTTACTTCCGCGAGCCCAACCGAGCAACGATCAGCGGCCCGGTAACTTTGCGATTAATATCTCTACCAGCCCCAGTCGCTGAAATTGAAACGTATTGTTCGTCGGGGTGATTCGTACTTTTCCATGGGAAAGGAAAGTTGCTTGTTTCGGGTCGCTCCGTGATTTACACGCGGTTAACTTGTGCGTGGAACGTTGGTTTCTCTGTTGTATATTTAACGCGGCATTGAGAAGGATGTTTAATATTATTGTCGCGAACTTTGGATTATTTTATTGCTAGCTGCATAGCAATCCGAAGCTGTTTTAATGGATAGAATATAAAATTACTTAATAACTTGATAAGATAATTTTTCTAATTATTCCAGTTTCTCTAATTGTTCCAACTTACCCAGCTTCTTTCTAAGTTCTCACATTCTCTAGCGACACATATCTGAAATTTCTGGAATGTCAATCACGTTCGCTCACCTGGTGATAAGTTGGTGCACCCTTGGCCACTGACCCCGCGACCTCAGTATCCTGACCGTTCCTAGGAGCGACGATCTGTGCGACGGCGAGACCTCCATGGCTTTCAGATAGTACTTGAGCGAGGGTAGCCATTTGCCTGCAAAGATGAGCGACGATTTGGCGTGAGCGGAAGGCGGCACGAGGCCGTTACGCGGCGGAGTATCGCTGTTGTTTCCCTACTTTTAAACTACTTTAACCCGCACTTCTGGACCGTCGCGTCGCAACGGGAACTGCCTGGTCTTATTCTTCCCTAAGCTATTTAGCCGTTTTACCGCCGCCGCTTACCATTTTGGTACAGCCACGAAGCGTATTCCGCGAGATGGTCGGGGCTTCGGGGTTGTAGTCCAACCACGTGTCTCAAAAGTACACCCGCCGTTGGTCCCGTGGCCAATCTTGCCAGAACCAAGTAGGCCGGCGTATACGCTGGATCCAGGGACACACATTTCTGTAACATTCGTATGCATTCCTCTGTCCTGTTCGTCTTCCTGGAATACGGAATCGCGTAATGCGCCGCATTAGTTGTATGCATGGAGTATATACAGTGTTTCTTTTTCTTTTTTGTTTTGTTTTAATTATATTTTAATAAGCGAGGATCGTTTATCCGCGATTGGAATTGAGGGAAAAGTCGAACACAGAGATGGCTGTAAACGGGCGAACGCAATTGCGACGCGTGCACGCGTCTCTCTTCTCTTTGCCGTTGATTGAACTTTAATTTATCAGCCGAGAGACGTTGATTAAATTTTAATTTTGCCCGCGCAGTCAGAATTACGTTGCTACGCTAAATCGATCAGGGAGCATACCATTCTATCGTCGATGTATCGTTAATAAAATAGATCGTCCATGGATTTGCATTTCTTTACAGACCTGTAGAGCTGGCCAAGATTGTAGTGAGCGTTCACGTGGCCCGGCTGCGCGTGTATCGCTGCCAGAAAATGTTGCTCCGCTTGATCGCCGACCGTGAGCGTTCCGAGATTATTATGCGCGCTGGCGTACGTCGGCCACAGCCTGTAATCAAATAAACGCCGCTTATTTACAAAGTGATTAATGATCCGGAGGAACGCGGCGCGCGGCGGCCGAGCATTTAATCGCGAAGGTAATTTCGATCCACCCGGGCATAAATACGTGCTCGTGTAATAATTGCCAATCGAGTTGATCGCTGGAATAATTTTCATCCGGTTCCCTTGCGTCTTTCTGGTGTACAAATTTGTACAGCATCGTCGGGAAATAATATTCGGGCACGCGTTGATCTTTTTCTGGGAGATATTCAACAATGTAGAATATTTGAACGCGCAATTAAACCATTGATTGCTTCTGCTGCTGTGTATAAACGGCGCAGTATAAATTGGAACGACATGTAATTTCGGCATGACGGTGAACGGAGGGGAACGTACCTATGGGTCGAAATGAGACCCCTTTAAATCACCGGTCCTGTTTCCAAGATTCAAGCGATTTTCCTGCACGATGGAAGCCAACACGAAACTTCTGCCGCGCGGTGTACGTCTAAATTGCTTCCAAGCATGGAACTCTGTACTTAATAAAATGTCACCGGCACCCTTTCGGTTGCGATCCCTACAGTCATGCCTCGCAGTCAGTTACAGTGTCGCATGGCTTTCACAGGCACGTGCGAAGTTGTGTGTACCCAGTGCTCGTTGTCTGCTTACCGAGAATGTAGTTCACGTTAATACGAAAGGAACGATAATTCTCTGTTTTATTTCCCCGATTGCTTGCAACTGCAGCGGCGATTCGCTTGGCATTCTCGATTCCCTCGGGCCCCCATCGAGAGCTCCGCTAAACCTAATTCAACTCCCAATTCAACCCGTCATCTGGCACCGAGAAAACTTGGGTCATCGTTCTATAATACTTCTATGCGCGCAATCTCATCGCGCGACATCTGTAACAACAGCTTGTCTTGGCTGATCCACTGTCCAAGGGAAAACCCCCTTATAGGCACAATATTCGGTATTAAGGATCATCCCACTGCGGTGGCGACAGACGGACTGTCACGTACGGGCGGAATATTAAAAACAGAATCGGGGGATCAGTTTGCGAAGGGGAAAAGAGGTGCACGGTACACGATTTTTGGAATACTTTGGGCTTGATTCATTCATGACTGTACAATACAGGGGTTGGTTACTCGGCAAGGGAACGCGCGGAGGTGGAGCAAAAGTACGGAGATGGGATCGTCGTAGGCGCGCACAAGTTACCCACGGCGAAACGAAGAAAGCGGATAAAAGGGGACAGAGGAGGAAACCCGACGCGAGTGGATCGGCCAACGTAGAAAAAAGAAAGAAAAGTATAATCCGTCCGGTATTCTATTCCATTTTGTGATGCATGTTCGCGCACTCGCGGAGAATCCGTTTTATTCGACGTGTGCTGGATGGAACGGGCGTATCTCGTCCCCTGTGTTTGTCTCGTTTCGCGTTTGCCATTTATTTTTTTCGTTGTACCCTTCGAAGGAAGCCTCGCGCGCGCATGTATGTTTAAGTGCACGAAAAACGATATTGATCCCCGAACGAAATGTTTCGCCGGTGAACATTTTCCTTTATATACTGCTTTTGGTTTTGATGCTTTGAAGATTTACCGCTGCCATAAAAATTGAAGCTGCGCGGATGACGATTGGAATTTATTAAGACCCCAGCCGATTTTTTTTTTTTTTGTTCATACACGGAAAAGGATTGTATTCGATCGTTTTAATTTATTTCTTCGGGAAAAATTCGTGAGACGCGTGTATGGTGTATTAAAAGGTCGGAAGAATTTATGCGATTAGTAACGAAACCATCAAACGGTATCGTCGTAAATCTCGCCGTCGTTATCGCGGAATCGAGCGAACGAGCAAACTTACAACCCTCCAACAACACTGGGATAAATGGATAGATAAGCGTGCCTGTGATTATACACCTGTCGCCGTTTTCCCTCGTTCGTGGCGTACAGCGATTCCTGATAGCCCGATACCGTTATACGTACATTCTCGATGAACGTGTCGACGTTCCGCGAAATACGACAATTAATTATTGCGTAAACGCGACTGGTATATTCTTCGGACGTTGAATTGAATCTCTTTCAGTCGGCGCAATTGGGAGCAGCTTTCGTCAAACCTCCAAAGATTTCTGTCTGACAAACGATAAATCGTACACGGCGACCCGGCAAACTATATTCACTTTACAACGGAAAATCTGCTACAGGCTGCACGAAGGACGTGAACGCGAGAGAGCCAGGGAAAGGCTTGCCGAAGATGCGATGCGTGAAGACGGGAACGACGTTCGTGCTTATCGCATCGAGGTCCCTTAGACATTTTGAAAAGCAAACTCGTCACCTTTCCATGTGCCCCGAAAAGAGGATTCCTCGCGAGCGCGTTGCACTTCTCGGGGATAAAACGCGATCCCTGAGAGTGCAGGGAGGAAAACGCGCGGCTAGAATCCACGGACCCGAGTGATGGGGGAGGGTAAAGCTACAGTTCTTAAGACGCGCCGTGATCCAGTTTGGGAAGACTCAAAGAATTCACTGTTTCAACTGAATCTTTGCTTTCCAATTATTGCGCGCAAATATCGCGAGGGATTTAATACGAAAATCGTCCGGCGGAACGAGCAACGACAGACGCGAAGAAGGATACCCCTTCGGTGGAGAGGATCCTCAATTTTGAATAAACGTAAATATCTTCGCAAGGCAGTGAAAATAGAGACGAGCGAGATGAGACGTGGTACTTAAGGAGCGGCTGAATGCGGAAAATCAGGCGCGGTTTGAAAGACTTTCTTAATAAGTTCAATTAGAAGCGACTAACTATGTTTGAAGTGAAAGCTCTGGCCAGAATATTCTTTTCACGTCCATCCTTCGTCCCCTTTCCCCCTTTTTTTTTTCCAACGGTAAATGATCAAACATAGCCACTGCGGGAATACTTCCCTTTTGCGGATGTCTCTTTTCACAGACATTTCTAAAGTAATAACTTTATATTTACGTGCCCCTTTAATAGAACATTTGCTCGTGGGAAATCTTATTTATAAGGGAAATTAAAGTACACATCTTTTCTTATCTCTTGGGTGGGCAAATGAATGAGATCAAGAATACTTTTGCTCTGTAAGAAGGCGAAAGGTTAAAGGATCGTCAATAAAAATATATTACTTCAAGCGGTGCATTTGTTCCTTTTCAGAACGAAAATGAATTTCTTCTATGTTATACTGATCTAGAGTAGATATCGTGTCGACAAATTTGAACGTTATTTTATCAAATACCTTTGCTTTGATCGCTAATATGTAAATAATAAAAGAATATTATACAAAAGGTTTCACAGGTGATTCAAATTCTCTGTAAATACCATTCTCAATTTTCGAATAAACTCTTTGCCCATATCACTCTCGATATTATCCGCTCCCCTTCAATTACAAACTCAATCGATCATCCGCAAACTGCAGCAAACCTTTTAACCCAACAGTATCGCGTGAACAATATCGATACTAATTACTGGACCGACAAGTAACGTTTCAATTTCCTCTGCAAACAATACACTTCGATTCCGTTTCACGTTCTGTACACACCATACGTGCTCGACCGATCCATTCATCCGACGTTCGTTGAATTCCTCCGGGGTGCGAATGAAAAAGCGGACGGGGGCAGTCTTCGAGCTATGGTATTCTATTGCTTAATTTAACATGTTCATTAAACTTCGTTATGACGTGCTACCATTCCTGAAAGACTTCCAAGACACGTACCATGCTCGCGAGAGTTACTCGGGATCGAGTTAAGAGCAAATCAATCGGCCGCTGTTCAGAAACTCGCTCGGAAGTTTGCGCTTGGTACGCGCGTGCAATCGGGAACTCGAAGGGCTAAGAAGACTTCCTCTGACGAATTCAGCCTTTTCCATCCGAGCTTCGCGGTGGTGCAGTGTAGGAACGCGAGGTGAAAGATCTTTAATAATCCATTGTTAATTAAACGGGAACGTTTGCAGGTTCTGCTCCTTTAGTTCCTGAATTTGCAAATTTTTCGAACACTCCTGCAGCTTCATTCGATATTTCGTAATGGGGTCATTGTTAAATATTCTCGTTGAACGAGCTTGTTAAACAGAGCAAAGAGCGATGATGGGGTTACTTTCGGTTCATTGAAAAATTGTACATAGATTTCAGTTTCATAGAACTAATATATGTTTCTCAGGAAGTGTGTAAAATAAACCTCATACGTTCTTTTTGTTACGAGCAACAAGAAATAATTAACTTCGATGAATGAAATTGAATAATACTATATTGTGCGGGAGCCGAAATAACACCCACGCCGTTTCCTGTATTGTTATTTATTCAAACCTGTTTCCGTGATTATGCATGTTTACCATGCAGTAATATACATATATGTAGATGCTATGAAAAGTCTACCATGTTCAATTCCGCACATTCGTGCATTGAGCGAAATAAAAGAGATGTTCTTACTTAGAACAGCTTTTATGGTCATATAAATATGAATGATTTACTTTCTCATATAAACCAATTTAAAAGAAAAGAAAGAGCGTGTCCGCTTAATCCCGTGAGAGTTACAAAGTGTTGTCGATATTTACACGTCAGACGACACAATCCCAGTAAAGTACCCTTGGGGGTGTTGCGTTCCGAGTGTTCCTTTATTGGATAATAAATAATCTGTTATCAGAATAAGGTTGTCTCGCTCCTTTGACATGTTATTCTTTGTACAGATGTTAATCAGGATCAGCTTGACCCCGTAATTTTTAATTAAGCATTCCTCACTTGCAGAACGCGTTTCTGAGAGAGAAAACGTGACTATTTTGTTTGTCCTTCTTTGAGAAGGAATCTACGAGTTCATTCATTTTACAAATTTTACAAATTAACAAAACACAGTCACCTCGATGCCAATGCTTAGACGCGGCGAGAACTCTTCTGATGGTAGTTCCACCATAGTGCGGTTCTTGCAGGATATTCCGCCGTAATTTTCGATAGACCGAGTTTATGGTTGCAGCGGATCGTAAAGTTAAGGCAACGACGAAGCTGGATAGGATGACAGAAAGCAGCAGAGATAAAGCAGCAACGAAGAGGAAAGGGCTGTTGCTCGTATAGAAAATCCGGCTTCCAATTATACCATTATAATGGTGTGCCTCCGTGGAATTGTTGCGTTTCAGAAATAATATTGAAAGATGAGAGAGGGATATAGACAATCATTGACATTCGTTCGACGTAGTTTCACGTTTCGAAAACAGTACTACAGAAGCTACCGGCTATGATTGTCGTTAGCGCTCGAAAACAATCGTTACCTGATTTTCAGAAAAATTATGAACTTAGAGAAGTCGAAGAAGATCCTTACAGTAGACAATCTAATATCAATTTATCCGCGCCAATCTAATAGAAGCAGCACCCACTAAAAATCTAGTCGCTCGAAGCGCATTTCGAACGCGTCCTCTTTCTTTCCAAGAGAATTCAATTTCCTCGTACGAGTCGCTCTCCCCCCGACGCCGTATCGCCGTGGATGAGTTAAGTCGATCGCGTATCAAACTGTCGATAAACAATAAAACTGGATCCATTAGTATCTCCGGGCGAGATGGCTTCTTCCCCGTTTCCCACCTGAGCTTTCGTGAAGCCGCGACAACGTCGTCAATTTTTATTGCGGACCAGCGCATTCGGCGATATTCTTTTTGCATTGTAATTCGCTGTCGGTCTCGTTTACATCTACGCTGCACGGATACGTTTTACGCCGCCCGCCGAATTACCACTAAAAGCAGAACGTCGTAAAATCGTGATCGCGTAATGCGTTATCGCGAATGCAAGCCCGCGTACGACTCGTGTAAGTTTGGATCCCCGGCGCCACTTATTTCGTGGATCCGTTCATGTGGCGAGAACCGGAAGAGGCAGCGAATCTCCGCTGGGTGGAAAGAAAATCAGGGGCGACGAGGAATGTTCGAGATAGAGTTCGAATTAAAAGCAAACACGAATTCCGTTCGTTCTCCGATCCCAGGGGTCAATCGATCGCCTGCATATTTCTCGTCCTTTCGACGCTTCTCCATTCCGCGAACGGAGGAATAGAAGGGGAGAAGCTTATAGGACGAGCGACTCTTCCCATCCCCGCTTTCTTTTATTCGCAATTATTACTGGACCGCCGAGCTGGTCAATTTCGGGCTACTTTAAATTACTCAGCCGACGCTCCGTTCCCGACGGGCGGGAAACTTCGCGGAATGTGTCCACAGGGAAATTTCCAGCGGCCGATCGAAAACTAATTCGTCGTTGGAACGTCGTGGAATGGAACGAACTCTGTGGCCGCGAAGATTTTATGAATGAAAGAAATGCGGTGCGATTGCTCGATGACGAACGTCGGAGAACCATCGATCGCACGCGAGGAATTTGTTTGTTGGGGTCGCAAGAAGGAAAACGGTGGATTAGGTACTTGTGTCTTGGAAGAATATTACTTTGGAGTGATAAATGCTATTTTGGAGAAAATCACATTACTGGATGCATTATAAATGAAACCCCGTACTGCTGTAATAAAAAAAAGAAGCTCGTTGACAGACAATTAATGCGGAACCATAATAGATTCAACGAGAAAAGAAAAACAATTGGAAACTAACGAACAACCTCGATCTTTCTGCCCATTGTTCGACCAAGGGTTAATTCCGAATCTCCGTGTCCGCAAAAAAAAAAAAGAAAAAATGTTCCACGTTGAAACAACGAGATCCGCTGCGAACGTTCACGGTTCGTCGGGAATCGTGGCCGGTTAGCTGCCCAAGAATGCTCGACGCGTCCATTTGGCGAGCGAAACAAGCGTAGGAAATTGGCAGTTAGTCGAAGGTTCAATTTTTCAGCGCTAATACCGCTGCAACGGAGAAAGCGGCGTGTCCGATGGGGGGGAAGGGCAGGGACGGGCGAGAGGCAAGGAAAGGTCGAACGGAATGAATGGGACAGTCGGTTCGGCCTAGGAAATGAGATCTACAAGCGAGAGCAAGCTGGACCGAGCGTGCCGGCCGCACCGTCCAAGTACGATTTTCATCCAGCTGCACTGGTCCACGGATGCTGCAGCTGCTGTTCTCACTCCAGCCTCGTTTTTCATCCCCCTTCTCTTTCTCCCTTGGCATCGCCACCCCTTTCGTTGCGACGCTTGTCCGTTTTCACCTTCTCGTTTTTCGCGCCACCGACCGTACACCCTCCCGTGTTTACGGGATTGATTGCATTTTCGCGGACAAACATTGCGCGATGTTGCGGCGAAACCAAAGATTAGCCGGCGAACGCGAGCGACACTGACTTGCATAATTCCTGGATCTAACAAAGTGTGCATGCTTCAAGTTGGGAGAGTGGTAGCGATAAGCGTCACACAACTCGGTAATAATTCATGATAATCCCAGCCTAGTAAAGTATTCCCAATAAGCAACGATGCGATATTTTGATACGCTTCTTTGACCGTGGAGGCCATCCCCGATGCGATGCCTCTTTCTACAGTACTTTGCCATGTATGTAACATGCAAAGCCAGCGATGCCTATACGCTTTCTTGATTACAGTTTTTCAATTAACCCCGATACACGTACGTTTTCATTAATAAACATTGCCAGCCCCCCGTCCCTCTGGTGTTGCAAGAGAACGCGACGATGAAGCCGTGCGAAGATCACGGGAGTGTCAACCGATTAAAATTCTTCGGCGTCGCGAACATTCATCGCGAGACCTTCGACGCTTTTATGAAGGTGCGAAGCCTGTACTCTAAGTCTCCGCGGTCTGACCCGCCTTTGATATCCATAGTGATGAGAATTCAAGCCTGTTATTCCAGGATAGAGGCCAGCTACATCCATTCGGTGAGCACCTCCCACAAAGGGCCGCGTATATTCATGAATTCGTGATCGATCTTGCTTCGTTTCGTCTTCCGTGGACTTGATGGAGCCGTTGCGCTTTCCGCGCGGCTATGAAACGATCAGAATCGAGGATGCTATCAATGGAACCGTCATTAACGTAGTTGCATTCCTGGTGGGAGAAAAGGGGGCGTAAAGAAATATCATCTTTTAAAAATTGACCAGGCAGAGGAATTCTGCAGAGCGATCGCCAAAACTGTAGACGCAACGTTAACATAGATATCGGATCGACAGATTTGTTTTGCTCCTTAAGTGCTTGCTAATGAAAACGGTACCGATCTTCCAAATGTTTCGCAAACAACCTGCCCCTCGATGATGGATATCTTTTACGAACGAAATCTCTCCGTTGATATTTTTCTCCTTCGGGAAGTCACTGGTAAAGCCGTAACAACGTATCCTTATTCAGCCTGCTGCGGGTTTTGTTTCGAACTTTCATTACTTGTATTTCTTACTGTCCGGATCGTAACGAGCACGCTTGTTCACTCTACACTTTTCGTTTGATTTCCTCCGGTCCCGTTTGTTTGCCTCTTCGTTCCATCTTCGTGTACACACGTACGTTGCGCTCCAATTAAAATTATTCGTTCGCCAAACGTTATTCCTTCGTCGAATCGAACGTTGCGCTTTAAAACGCCTGCCTTTGTTATTAGTTTCTCCGTTATCCGTTGGCACACTCTTAACCGCACGAATGTGTTTCCTTTCGAGTCGCCAACCTTTCGCAATTTATCGAATACAGGACGAAACCAATTTGATTCCTTTCGATAAATTACCCAACACTCACTTGCATGCACTTGGAACTCGTACACGTTGAGTGAGCTGCACTTAAAATCTACGGCCATTCCGATCGATGTACGTGTGCACAGAATAACCCAGGAGCCCTCCAGCCGACGTATTGCTGTGATATCAAGTGGTTCACAGCGGATTCTTTCGCGTGTTCCGTTTTCGCGTGCATTCAACGCGAGCGCGCATTGCGGCACGCATGGATGCACGCTGTAAACCGACCCTTCATCGCGCCGCCATGCCTGAATTATTTAATTGGATTCTGCATTTTAGTGTGCCCGTAAACGCTGCACCTCCGCGCGGATTAATTTTGCTTACCGATCCTGTCTGGGCGGGAACATGAAACCGGGGAGCAGTTTCTGAAATTCACGACTCGTCGCGTTTCCGCCCTATCCCGTTCCTCTGTTGGCACAAAAATCTGCCGGAATTGCGACGACCGATAGATCGAACTGGAGATTGGCCGTAGATGAACTCTAGAAGCGACGCGATCATTCCGTTTTACGACGAACTCAAAAATTTCTTATACAGCGAAACTTGTAGTGGGCCTTTTTATTATCAAGTTTGTTACTTCGAAAGATTAATGAATTTTCCTTTGATTGGAGACTTAGAAAATATCTTCGTATCCTTTTTGGTCAACAACATTTCCGGAACAAGAGTCCTTCACAAGAGTAACGACCGATTAGAGGGAATACGCGTCGACTGAGGCCCCAGTCTTTTCATGAATTTTTTCCTCCGGTGCGGTGTCGTCTGAAACAACATCTGAAAAATGTAAAGAGTACGTAGATCCCTCTGGCAGAAACGAGAAAATGTCTCACGCGAAACTCTTCTCCCGATATCGAAGCACGGCCGGTACGTTTGCGGAAGAGACACGGGATGGCAAACTGGTTCCCAGGGAAAAACGCGGGATCGGTTTACTGAAGCGGCATCCTCAAAAGGATTCGCGCGAGCAGGAAAGTGGAATTTTCATTATCGGAATACCAGTCACTGTCAGTAAACCTCTTACTGCTTTGATAAGCGTGGTTGCCCCTCGTTAAAAGAGAACACGAGAAGTAAAGAAAAGGAAGAAATAAAAAAAAAAGGAGGGGGATCTCGTGAATGCAAGTTTGCTGTCCTTCCCTTTCCTAACGAACAACTCTGCACGAAAGGATCGCGTACCCTTACCCCGAATGGCGACTTTGCCCCTTTTCAGAACGAACTACGAAGGCTGGTTGGTACCGGTCTTTGTTTGGGAGCAATTAAAGGGAACGGGGCGGATTGAAATGTTTCGCCCAACGTGAATTAAGGGTGATGTTACTGGCGCGGTTACAAAGTTCCGGCCATTCGTTAATAGAAATTTCTAATCTTCCAGATTAATTTGTAGCATGCCTCGACGTTAGACGCATACGGTGGCATCCTTAATTGTAAGTTTTAGACGTACTTGCAAATTAATTACGAGCACGGGACCAAATTACGAGGCCGCGGTAGTTGCGTTGAAACTTTTTCAACATTCATCGCGGAGGAAACTTTTTACATGAACGGTCTAATAATTTCTTTTAGGGGAACTTTAGTATCTGCGTGTTATTAGCGTTCGACTACCCACGACTCACGCCAACGGGTCGACGATGTGTTCAATGAAATCTTGTTCAGGGTACTCACCAGAGAGCCAGCTGATAATGCAGAATCGCCCGGTTCGATTGCGACGTGTCCCGTAGGAAGTTCGCAAAGTTGTAGTGCATCTTGGCGTTGTGAGGAAGAGACCGCAAACCCGCCCTGCAACAGGGTGACTCCAGGTCAGATCGTAACGTAGGGATTTTGTGCACTGCGTTTCAATTGCTTAAGACGAAGTCGCAGGAAAAAATCGTTCCTGTTGGTACATTTCGGAAGTTTCTTCGTAGCAACGTTTTCGGCACGAAATTTCATCTTGCACGGTCATAGATCTGGCCTTTATGAAACTGAGCAGCAGTCAAACTTTATATTCCTACGCTTTTACAAACCCCAACGAAATTTCTTGGCTGCAGTAGTAAACTGTCTACGCATAAAGCGGGAAAGCCTTTTCTTTTGGAATTGCGCGCAAGTGATTCAAACCCTTTCGGCCAACAACTTTCGCGGCACTGAAAACCGTTCGTGCGATGTGCCTCGCAAAATAATTGAAATTGAAAGGTTTGCGCGTAATAAAATAAGAAAGAAATACGTTTCTTAGCGGTGTCAATGACGAACCTCAGCAACGTTTCTCTGGACGTCCAGTCCCTATTCCGAAGCACCGTTTTGTAGCACCCTAAGAGTAGAAGCAAAACGATCCCCGTTGTAATGAGACTTCTTCTGCGTGGAATCGCTGTCCAGCTGATCTGCATCCCGTACACGATTAGGAGTATCCATCCGACACTGTAAAAATGTACGTTCTTATATTTAAATGATCTCGCATGAATCGCCGTTTATCCACCTCACTTCGAATCTCGCGGAGCGGTAAAAAATTCGTAAAAATACTAGGCTGTCGGCGAACGGTACTAAAGTTTACTTAGTACGTGAAAGAAATGAGTAATTAGTACCTGGGCATGTAGAGTACTCGTTCCGCGACTACGAATCCAACGGTAATAAAAAGATTGGACGCGGGAAGGAACGGCAGTACGAGGAACATCCAACCAAGAAGAAGGGGCGGGTGCCGTTGTTGCTGGAAATGTAACAGAAATTGCTGCGTGAGAGGCTATGAAAAGCGTTCCACAGCGAAATTGTTCCTCCGCTCCCATGGAACATTGTGTCAGCCACTAACCGCGTACCAAAGAAACTTTTTACAAGCGGGGAACGCGCGCGGCATTCCTGATCCCCGCGTGTGTATTTTGAAAATCGCGTCTGATTTGATTTCCCTTCTGTTTGCCGGGCTCGCTGAAAAGTAGATTCTCAAAGAAACAATTGAGAGGGGAATGTTTTATCGAGTAAGGGCGAGAGATTGGTATTTTACGAGTAACCTTTGCCGCGGCTTGTAGATAGTAGGAATGAAAATTGCGCTTCGTGAAATCCGGCTCCTCTTAATCTTGCGTTCAACGGGAGTTTATTTAAATTCCACAAAGGAATAAAGGAAAAATTGGGTTGACGACACTTTGAGTTCAAAGGAACCTGAAAGCATAAATCGTGATGAAGCTGTGCACAAGCATGGGAATAACTTTGCTTTTAAAAAATTATGAATTCTCTTCCGTTTTTTACGACGAAGTTCTCTCTTCATGCAAAACGCCGGCCAGATGGAAATGTCGCTACTTTGAAAAATGTGTTTCCTAAAGAAAAAAGGGATGAACTAAGAGTGGAGAATTGAAATTAAAAATTGAAGAACTGGAAAGAATCCAATTTATAAAATCGAACCGGTATAAGCTTCTCGCGGAATTCATTTCGTATCGATAAATCCATGGAAATCGGCTCTTGTGTATAATACACATGTACAGGACCGCAGCTGGAACAGCAAATCGTGCGGATACGAAGAAGCGTAGCTGCGAGAAACATCGCGAACGTATTGAAGGGAATTCAACATCTGCGGCGGAGATGATCGCTGGGACGGAGAAGAGTGGAGAAGCTACAAATTGTGATACGCGACTGAAACGAGGCGGAAGAACGTAATGCTCCATCAGGAGATCGAAACCATTATAAAATGGATTCTGTAGAGAACATAAATACGGATGTTTGACGTGAATAGCGTAAAGATTTAGAGAACAGAAAAATACCGCAAAAAGGAAATCCCGAGCAAAAATGTCAGAAAAGAAGAAATTCAGAGTGAAGACTATATGTATAAAGGGACGCGAATTTGGGTCAAGTGTTGTGGGTAGAAGGAAATTTCAGCCGCGCGATCTAGAATAGAACCTCGCCGATAGATGCGGGGAACGTGGAATTTAAAGTAGATAGGCTGATTTTGCGAAAAGCGAGCAGAGAGGAACGAGATAAACGAATTCGTTCACCGAAGCCAAGAATTCCCGTGCAATCGATCAACACGAGAATAAAATAATGGAACGATGTAAACTCGTAACCGGCGTCCGATTCATCCTCTGCAGTCGGAACTCTAACGATAAGTTTTACCGTAATAGTGATACCTTGGGAAAGCGTGATAAATCATCAGTCGCAATTAATCAAGCGTTGGAAGAAGAATTAGAGCGAGAGGAAGCGTTAGGAGAGTAACGTTGGCTGGCGATCATTCGTCCAAACATCGCGACTTCAAGACGATCAGTAATTTGTCACTGGATAATTACCGCGGGAATAAAATGAAAGGGAGGACTTGAACTATTTCTGCGAATGATAAACGGTGCACGTCGCTGCCAAAAGATGAAGAGACCTCTAATCAAACATTTCGGGTAGTTGTAAAAGGAATTCTAGGAAGGAAAGCGATGGGAAACAATGTGAAAGAGGTTGGCGAATGCCCGACTACTGTAGTGTGATAATTAATCGAAGACAATGGACTCAAGGCGTTCTCCACCGCGGGTATTTGAACTGCTTTGAATATCAAAACGTGCCAGGGTAGCGCGCCCTTCAGGCACGGATGGAAATCCAATTATTCGTCGTTTAACTGAAGGGTCCGTGGCGCATCAAATTAATTGGACTGATAACAAACGATATAAAGTGCTGTTATCGGCTGTGGCTGCTCGAACAGGCGAGAAGAAGCTCGCTAGTGTAAGATAGAATTTTTATAGAAGCTTCTGTTAATTGAATCCTGGAGAGAAGGGATTGACATTTCTGTAAATAAAAGTAGAAGGCACAGTATTTGTTCCTTTTTTTCGTCGGACGCTACCGGGGAAAGAAATGTCGCACAAGGCGTTCGCTGGTGCGTCTACGGTGTCGTTCGAATTGCATATCAATGAAATAGAAGCTACGAGATCGGCGCAGTCCATGCTTCGCGCGTCTTTAAACGGAACTTTGCGAAGCCGAGCTATGAATGACGATCCGTCTTTATATTTGCAACTCGTTGAGAGGATACAGAGAGCAGAGTACCCGAGCGTGCACGAAGCATCGACTTACATAAGATCCTCGGAAACACGGTAGCCAGGAGGGAAAGTGCGATACAAAAACCCTTGATACAGATGCGCTCGATAAACTTGCGAGTATGTACCTTAGACAAGCATGTTCGAGGGAACATTCATGACTTGTAGTGTTTCGGTAGCGGAGAATAAATTTGTTCAGTATTGTGCTTGGCACCCATTTGCCAAGCGTATGTCTTTTATGCCACCCGATCCGCGATGGTTAAAAATGATTGAACTATAGGTATGTAGCATGGAACTCTTCCGCTGATGCAGCCAAGTCAATAAATGTATACTGTCCTCCGATCCCATCACTTTTACGACGCTATGAAGATGATGCTACCCCGGTTGAGCCTCTAAGCTTAGAAAATAGAAGCGCAGACCGATATCGGCTCGTGTGTGAAAAATTGAGGCGCGGCCAGCTTTGGAAATACTGGACGAGCAGAATGTTTCGAAACGGCTACAACATTCACGGTTCACAAAAAGCATCGTCTATGCACAGTCTGCTACGAAATAAATGCGAAACATGATTTTTTCCAGTATCTTAAAATAAAAAGGAAAGCCGAAAATCATGCCAGCCTTCTCGGAGAAATCCATTTGTCGATCGAGCAGAAAATCTCTCCGGCTACGTTTCGCCCCGGTGCACTGCGGAACATCTACCTCAGTCTTGATACAAAAGTGTGTCAAGAATGCAAGTTGAATGCGAACAACGCGGCACCAAGAACAATGCAGAAAAATATCGACAACGAGAAAAGAAGGCGAGGCCTCGTTTGTCCAAGAATATCGATTGACACGTATAACCACATTAATTGTCTCTCTTCTAGCGCTACTTAATTATCAATAAGAAATAATGAGAAGTAAATGAAATTCCGCGAACAGCTTTACAATTCCCTGTAAGTGGATCTCAAACGTTTCTAGGCAACAGCCAACAAAAGTTCTACAGCGCGTACGCGCAAAGGGGGTTGAGCACCGACGTTTTGATCCCTCTTACAAAGCGTGCGCCTTTTAGCGAAAGGGTTAGAGGGGTCGTTACGTTGAACGCATAGCCGTCTTGCCAGTTGACCCAAAAGACAGACACACGGAAGGGTTGCGGCTGGCGAAACAGCCGTTTCGCTCGACGATTTTCACTGCTAAACTTTCTTTATGGCTCTCCAAGGCAAGCGCAACTTCATCATAGGCAGGGTGCCGGCCGCGGGGACCGCGCGAAACTTTGCGGTTCGTTGGTCGGCGCATTCGCGGTCGAAGCGTTTAGCAACGAAATGATTTCTTGCGGGGGATAACTTGTCTGGTGATTTAACTTTGCTTGTTTCTACGTGCAGCGGCGTGTTCGACATCGGCACGGGTTTGTTGCTCCCTGGCCGGCCCAATTAGCCAACTCTCTTTTCCACAGCCGCGTCGTTACGGCCCAGTCAATGCACCTGGCGGATGGTGAAAATTATTAATCCCGCGCTATTAATCGCGAGCACGACCGGGCCGATGTAATTTCGTTTACGTTGCCGTTCAAGGTGTAACCAGAGAGATATACGTGACAGCCGGATGGCTTCTGGCAGCGGTCTCGTTGCAAGCAGTCGGGGAAAAATTGGATACACTATGAGCAGCTTGAAGTTTTCCATAGCGAAAAGATTAATGAGCTCCTTCCAGAGAGATTCAATGGTTTTGCCAGTGAATCTATTTGTGACCCTGGGAAAACGGTTACTACGGAAAATATGAGAAAAGAACCTTTAACTGCTAAAACGCTTGTTTACAAGCTTGTCGGGGAAAGTTAAAGGGATATCAGCAAATTTCGATACTATTCAATAACGCTTCCGAGGGTTTCCCCATAATCTCCAGTTGCCGGGATTAAACTCAGCGCTTAACGCACGGACGGAACGACAAAGCATCCTCCTCGAACAGATCCGTTAATTTGCCCGCACACGCGTGTACAGTGCAATCCACGAAGATTTTGCGAACGCTCTCCGTTTTTCTTTCGCCCGGCAAAAAGCCGTCCGGAGTTTCGCGTAAGCCACGAGGAGTTCGGTTACGCGTTCGCATGCTCACCTCGAAATCCGTGAAAGCTTTGTATGTGAGGATCAGGCAGCCGCCGAAGAACAGACAGGTGGCCAAATTTCTTGTGTCGCCGAGCGACGCGACCAAAGGAACGGATCCCATCTGCCAGTCGTGCGACAGCGTAGCCGGGCAGAGCAGCAGCCAGCAGTTCAACGCCGCCAGATAGCAGAACGTCAATAATCTGCAATCAAAAAGCGCGAGTCGTTCTCGTTAACGTGCGAATGAAATCGACAGAGAGAGAGAGAGAGAGAGAGAGAGAGAGGAAAAAAAGGCGGTGGGAAATGTAACGTCGACGGATCGCGCGATTTTCCCGCGGAACGATCGCGCTTCAAGCACGTACAGTGCTTATTACTGCTCGGAAACGTCAATCACGCGTCAGTCGGGTACGTCGGGTCAGAGACTCGTCAAAGGCGGATACCATGGGGGAGGACCAGCGTTGGCTTTTTTTTTTTACGGTAATGCGACACCAAGCAAAAGTATCGCGTGTACGCGCGAATCAATTTCGTGGACGAGAATATTTCCGCGACAGGGAACACCGTCTCTGACAATTTTTCATCTCTTCTATTCTTCTTTCTTGCTCGGAGCAGCAAATTAGTCGACGATACTTCGCGGGAACACAACGAGCCCTCGCGACTGGTATTGTTCGGCTGGTGACGACGCTGAAGAGGTCGAACGGCGCCGCTGAAGAGCCACCACGAACGCTGACGCGGTGCTTCCATTTCACCGCTATCAGCAGCCGGCGATATAATCACCGATATAATGGCTGGGCGTCCCATGGAAGGCATCTCCAGTGGAGATTCTCCACCATCTTCGAGGAGGATCGCCGTGAGTCGCGGTGTATCGCCATGCCTCTCAGCAGCTTACTCGGCAAGTCTATTGTTTGCGGCATAGAAGCGGGCGTGCACGCCAACGCAGTCGACGCAACGCATTGTTAAATATCCGTATCGAGACCGAGGATCGTTAACTCAAATACTCTATGGTCCCCCGTCTAATTGCGATCGTCATAAGATAAGGAATCATTAGGCTCGGTTGCATTTAGGGTTATTACATCGGGATATCGATTGCACGCCGAAGTTGATACCATGATTGAACGTTGGGTACTTGGATAGAGTGGATGATAAAGAATTCTTAAAATCTAAGGGATCGTTGAAAGGAATGTAGAAAGTATCGGTAAATGATATGTATAATAATTATGCATTACAAGTAGCAATTGTATTAAGCTCTGCACCTCATCGTAGTAAAATCTTTATTTGTTCCACCAGCAACGTACCAAGTTCACTCCATTAAGCTCATATTACCGCAGTCATTAAGGAATTCTAATTTGCAACAAATTCGACCCGGCTCGAGCTGAAATTATACTTAAAAAAAATAGCACCACGCTGGAGGTGGTGTGCATTATTGAACGTTACTCTACTTAACGCGCTTCCATTTACATACAAACATTCTGCTAACGAGTTTCACGTACGCGTTCAGCTCATTTTCTGGATTTAATGATGCCGCCACGCCGAAAGTTGGGTAATGCGTGCATTACGTTTGACACTATGACAAGGTGCGCCGCATCGAAATTCTCAGAAGCATAATTATCCAAATTAACGAACAACTCGCGGGGGGAGAATGGAAAAGTGACAACGCGAGGCAAACTGAAAAAGATATAAATGTAACGGGCGCGAAGCGGTATTGTTCCCTTCCCAGTCACCTGCTTTAGCCGGGCGTGCACGTAAAGAGCAGCGAGCAACTTTTCCAGCTTTCATCGCATAGTTCTGCCCGCTGCTCGTTCAACAATGGAACGTCGCCGGATTTGCTTGAAAAGAGCGTTACTCTGGTTTATTAACATCCTTCAAGCGAGTACGCGCGCGTCGCTTTTCATTGAAAGGGAAACGCTCGTGCCGCGAGAGCGTACGAAACGCGCGCCGCTCATCATGTTTGCATTGTAAAAACACTGCGTGGCTTAATTAAACGTATTGTGGTGTTTACGAGAGCACTTCGCTGCGACAGTCGCTTACGATCACTGCCAGGGCAAAATTTTCGTACAGGCCGATAGTTAATTTCGACAAGTTACAGTGATGAAAGAATACGCTAAAGTGTTTCCACGTAATACCTTGAATAGAAGCAGCTTTACCGCAGTTTGGGACCTTTATTTTCCATTCTTCCAGTGTTTGCGTGTAAGTAAAACGCAGGCGGCGGAACAACTTCGAAAGTACATAGTCCAAGTTTCTATCACCAGAAGGCTTTCCATCAATCTGTACTTTCGTAAGTTCTGTGTTAGCTTCTGACGTTAGGTACATAGAAAACTTTTGACATAACATCGACTGTTTATGTGTCCAAGGCTTGAAGCTCCGCGCAAGGATTTTAAGGACTTGCTTTTACACGAGCAGGATAGAAAAAGGACGGTTGAAAATCGTATAATAAATCGTCTTTTCTTTTAAATGTAACACAATTGCGATAACACCATAGGAATAGACATTACAAGCGACGTTTAAATTTTCTTTCGAAAGAGTAAGAGAACCTTTTTAATGGCTTCAACAGATACCTTAAGACGGAAGAAATGAGCCATGAACGGGCTCGATTTCTCTGTCCAACCTGACACCGAAGAATCATCTGTTCCCTGCGGAAGTCAGATAACAGAAAGTTCTCCCTTGCTTCGGTCAACCTCTGTCCGAAGTTCCCCGAGAGAAACGACATCGCGGTGCGATGGCATTCTGTGCACAGCAGCGATGTTTCAGGCGAAGGATATGGGACACGGTACACGGGATGCGCGGTATCCCAAACTCTATTGCGGTACACTCCGACTTCCTCCGGGGTTAAAGATGACCTCCCGCCACGAATCCCGTCACGAAGCACTGATCCAGGGCTTGTCTCGCAAACAGTACGACGCGCGTCTCGCGTTTGACCTTTCGAGTCTGGATTCCCGACCCGCGGAACCCCTTAGACTTTTGCCTCTCCATATTCCGGTTAATCCTTTGAGCCTTCCCCCTTGTCTCGTGACGAAATAGTACCAGGATGTCGCGACAAGGACTGTTCAAGTCGCGTCGTTAATAATGTTAGACGGATGCCGCTGTGGAAACGGTTTGACCGTTCCCGTTGCTAGATCGCAGAGGGAATTCTTGCGAAGTTCTACCCTATCCCGCGGCGGGTGAACATCGTGAAACGCCAGACAAGATTCAGTCGGACACAACCGTGTCTCACAGATGGAGACAGATGGACGCGGGTGAAATTAACTGCGAAGCGTCCGGTAGAATAGGCAGACATCGCAGAAAATTCGCTCGGGCGCCGCTAGGAAATTTTTTGTCCCGAGTCACAAAGGACAATTAATTGGACAAATGTAATTCTACAGGTATTTTCAAAGTAAGGACGATCAAAGGGATTTCACATATTAATGCCGCTGAAATATTTTATACAAGATGTTACGACTGTTCGTTGCAATTGGAAGTAATAAAATACCGGAGAAAAGCCATCTTCGTTAAGGATTTATTACGCGTTGTATGAAAGATTTCAGTTAACTGGAACATTGTATTTGCCTTTCATAAAAACTGATCGACCTCCTCCGTTCACGATCTGCTTAACATACCATGAATACGAGTAGGAATGAAAGAACGCTTGAGGAACGAAGGGAACATTTTTCTCCGTTCTGCGTAACCTCGCTATTGCACATATCAAGACATAAAGGAAAAGTTTAACTTTTCCTTGAATGTACGTCCTGGTTAAATTTCCTTTCTTGTTAATCTCCTCTTCCAATGGAACTCGAAAAATAACATCAAGCTTCAGTGCAACTAATTTAAACAAATAAAAGTGTATTGAATTGTTTGATTAGAAGATAGTTGACAAATTTGCATGGACAGTGAACGCCTTGAGGTACCGAAATGTCCCTTTCATTAAATCTCCATGAGTCTCACACGAACGCCATTTCCCGCTAGCATCCATTATTAAATGCAGAATTCCATCGTAACCCTTTAACAATGTGTCTGCTCTTCAAATATTACGTTCACGACCTCATGCCAAACCGCAACCCCATATATTGCGTAGAATGGCGCGGGAGCACGACGCAAGCGGAGTAACGGGGGTGTAGCGCAAGGATTTAGAAGGAACACAACGACTGTTTACCCCGGTTAACTTTGCTACGCGTAGGTACGGGCTGAAAGAATTTTCCAGCGCAAACATCGCGAGCACCAGAGGAAAATATGGCCGGATCATTTTCTGCCGGCGAAGATTAATATTTAAGGGGCCGCCGACGTGGAAAGAGCTCCATGAGCCACCTTAACTTACATCAAGGTCTTCGTGTTTACACCTAAAATTGTATTTATCCTTCGCGAAATATTATTCTGCGCTTTATAGGGTTTCGTGTGCAACTCCCAGAAGTATGCCTCTTTGAACGGAAATTAAATGCGAAATCAATTGCGGAATAGTTTGATCAAAGGAGTTTATACAATAGTTATTTCGGTCCCTTTGCATCTCCAATCTTAGCAATGAAAACTAAAGAAAAAAGTCTTCCATACTTTATTCTCATAAAAACGACAATAAACGCATTAAGGGATCAAGTGACAGTTCCTCATAAGTGATGTACGACTTCAGAAAGCTCTGAAAAAGCTACCGAATCGCTCTTTACAATTCCGATAACCCCCTTCCATTCCCAATCATCGATCAAGGTGAAATATATTAGCGATTATCAAAAAAAAAAAAAGAAACGCATATAGAAGGAAGGATCGTGCGTCACCAGTATGTTAATTAATGCCGCCGGGTGGCAATAAAAAGCGGGGCGGCGCGGACCGGTCGCGAAAAACAATGACAATAATGTATTCCACTCGGTAGCCGACGATCTCTTTCCCGACGTATCATTTTTCTTGGCACCAAGCCACGCTTTTATTTCGTCGACGTGATTAATGGCCCGAGTCCGCTTAAGAAGCGTACACTAGACACGCAGGAACGAAAGGCCGACCTGAAACGTCAAAATAATAATTCGCAATATATATCAAGCGAGCCTGGCATGTACCGTCGCGCGAGAGAGTTGGATTTCCTTCGATCCTGCACCGCCAGAGACAATCTCCGAGATGCCGGCTGGCTGTGCGCGCGGGCGATCAGAATTTTTACGGATAACGTGCACACCAGCCAGATATATTCCAGCGGACGCACCGCGAATACTTGAGGATTTATAGGCTTTTACGCGTTATTCGAAACGGATGCATACTGTTGCGCCCGTTTCGTTGCAATGCGTACAATGAATCAAGCGCACGGAAGAGAACTGACAGACGGCGCGGAAAAGCGTGGCGCTTGGAAGATCGAGCTTGAAACACTGATTTACTACGTCTAGAGTCTTGATGCAGAGTATTTGATCAGGGAGGAGTAAACGATTTCTACTCGATTCGATGTTTGCCGATAAGAGATTGCAGATACAAGAAAGCTGCAGATGTTGTACAGTGTATTCCTCGATATTATTAGTTGCTAAGAATCGTATATAAAAGAAGTATTGTATTAGTCGTATCACACTCGTTTCATGAAATTAATCGCGCACAGGCCATGGGAAAGGTAGCAAAAAACTGTCCAACAGAAACGACGCTCTGAGGAGTAATTACAGGTTCGCAAATTACATGAACGCGTAACTTAAGATTCTTGCGTTTGCGTTCTAGAAGAAATATTTCGACGTTCGGTAGTGAACAAAAATAAGAAAGAGGAAGAATGAATAAATACACATAAAAGCTACGCGACACGCGTTCGCAGAATCTAATTTACTTGGAACTCGAATTGCCCCATCGGTGAGGAATTAATTGAATCATGTTCTCCCTTTGCAGCGAGCAGAATTAATATTCCATTGCAATAATTTGCATATTAGAGTTTCGCTATGCCTGCTCTTAGCCTGTACGTCAGTTGCAATATTTCTTTTTCGCTGACTGTCGCGACTCGAAGACTTGAACGTATTTTCTTTCTCGAAATTTTCTTTAAATGGGGGAACCAATGATGTCACAATAAAATACGAGTAAAATATAGAACGTACTCGAGCAGTGGAAGAGGCGCAGTTTAAACCGACGCTACGCACGGAGATGATAATAATTTTCGAGTCGTTTCATTAGAAATTGAAACGCGACAGTATGAGGAAACTTTCGCAGTCTCGTGCCGCGTTAAAATCGGCACGACAGCAGTCTGCCCGCGGGAGGGAATTGTTCATCCCCTTTGCCTTTAGAACATTGCGCGCGTGTAAGGCGAGGGATGCTGCAAGCTTCGCGAACATTCGCCATTAGAGGGTGCGGTCGAATACGAAAGAAGAAGAAACAGCGGGCAGTGCGGAGGCGGAGGGGCCACTGTTTACTTATCAGCCACGTTTTTACGCTTTCCCCGCCCGGTATTCCCTTTTAAAGGAACTTCCACTGCATTTCCGTATGTTTCGTTCCTATCTTTTCGCCGTTAAACTCGATTGCCATTGAGGGAATAAGAGAACAGCTCCGCGGGAAGCTGGGCGGCTCTAACAGGTAGCTTTCCGCCGGATTCGTTCGAAATTGGAATACAAATTGGCGAGCGGAGCTCGGAGAGATATTCCCGACACGTGCACGTATTATGAGCGCGCGTTCCGAGAGTTTTATGGCAGCGAAATTTCAACAATGAGCACGGTTATTCTGCGACGTAATAACCGTACATTATGAAGCGTTATTACGACCGTATTAGTATTCAAGCAGCTGTACTATTCTTACGTTTCATACCCCGTGGAAGGTATTCAACGTGGGGAACGATTACAGCTCTAGGCGTCACGGCCGACCGACGACGGCTGTCTGAGGGATATCAGTCGGAGGAGACGGGAGAAACATTTCTGTTGGAAAATGGTAATCGAAGATACTACGGTTTCCCTGAATTCAGGTGCGGCGTGTACTCTCCTGAAGCTTCCGTGCATTGCGAAAAGGTATTAAAATATCAACGGACTTCGATAAACCAAGATCAATCTCGAGCGAGTCTTGAAAGCAAGTGTGAAGTGATGACTTTAATCGACGATCGTGCGATAAGTCTCTAAAGGAGTATAACCCTTTGATTCATGCGAAAGTAATTTCCTGTGAGACCGCGGGGGCTTCACGAAGAAACGCCGCAACAGCCCCTACGTGTATCGCAATTTCTAAGCAGTTCCCCAAGCGATTTGGTAGTAAAATTAATCGCGCCCATAATATCATGCACCTGTTAGACACGCGACACCGCTCTCACCCGTTCCTCAATCGCAAATTTAGAACGTGCATTTTTCAATGCAACTGTTTTCCTTTTTCTCTACTTTCCCATTGGGCCATGACTGGACAGCCGACGTCGGAAGAAGCCTGCATAAATTTAGACGCGTTTCGTTAAGTTTCAAAGTACGTTCGATTAGGAGGAAGAAGTTAATGAAAGTCTGCAGAGCAAGGAACGACGGGAGCACGGAATGCTTCCGTCAGTTCGTACCCCGGGGTTATACCGTGATACAAGGGGCTCTCGCGAAAGAAATACCGCGGAGAATTTGTGAAAGATAAGAGGGATCTTACCTTCGCCCGTGCTGCAAAGCTCGACCGAACGATCTTCGTACACGAATGAATAGAAATAGATGAACGAAGTTAAGTACAACTACAAAGTGTCTCTTATGACAGGCCTTCCTTTCACGAGATTTATTCCCGACCGTGGGAAAGAACTGTCTTTCACACAGAGGAAATGAATCCCGTATATTCCGTCGCGCATTTCCTTCTTTTTTTTAGAAAGGATTTTATAATCACTGGCTTCTTTGCGCGCGATGATTATTTGAAAGGAAGCATGGCCCATGATGCTGGGAATTCAATTTCACAACGTAGAGAAATCATGAGGTAATAGCGTATTGCTAGTTTCAAAATGAAGTAACTTTCTAACGGGTTCGCTGAATATAAAGAATTTTGTTTAATAAAATTAAAGGATTATCAATTTCTCGCAAACGAAATGATTGGAAACTACTAATTATTAACGACGACGCTAGTTCAACAGATCCACAAACATCGGAACGCCCCGCAGCAGTCCATCCACGTGCGAAAATATCGTGCCGATTTTCCTTTACCGATCGCAAAACACGCTTACGCTGTACGTACTGGATGGAACTCGTTAACAACAAGCTCGGCCGTCCGACCGCGTTCAACCTTCTGCCGTTCCGTAACGAGGTTTCGTCGCGTAAAACGCGTAACGAAATTCCAGACGGGCAAAAGCCACGATACGGACGGCTGAAGTATGAAGTGCAGGTAGCCGGGAATCGAGGCTGCGCCGCGAGAAGAGTGACGGCACGGGAAGAGGTCCCTGTAATGGGGGTTTATTGGCAATTAATCTTGTAGACCGGATGCGCCTGCTCCGCCGGCCACGATACACTTCCGTCTCGCACAGCCACCGGTAAACCGACAAGAGATGTATTGCATCGGCTCACGGAATCAAGCCTGTATGTATATGTATACACACGCCCCTCGACCATATCGGTTCCCGCAGACTCTCGCACCCCCAGAATCCTCCAGTCGAACTCCGTCGATAGTGATTCAGCCGTGCACGTATGTGTCTCTGTCTCGCGACAAATGCGTTGCTGTACACGGTATTCAGTAGATAACCATTAATACGATCAAACGAAGTGCTGGAGGGTGGCGGGGCTCCTCCGTGAACGGTCCATCGGCGAAGCGCGACAGGGGAGAGGGTTGGGATCTGGTAAACGTTATCGACGACAGATTCGCCGACTTCCGTGGCGAATAGAATGTTATCTTTGACAGCGGTTTTAGCGTGGTTCCCAGCACGAGGGAAGAAATGTGTAACGATGGCTTGTGCGGGGAGAGGGTGGAGTAAACGGTTCAAGTATTTGACTGGAGGTTTTCTACAGATTATAAGTCGTTAGTTAGGATATCGAGTATTGGTTACGAACATGATCGTTAAGCGGTAACCGGGATTCCATTTGGGGATCGCTGATTTAGTTTTGCATATTTTCCACGTTTGGAGACTAGGGGGCTGGAAACGGTGTTCCTCTTTAAACAGCCATCCTTTCGCAAAGGTGAAAAGAGAAATGGATCGAAGCCAAGAGTGGCGCACAGAGGTGTCGCCACACCTCTTTCCCCCGTGTCGTCCTACAACCCCGCGGCGAGCTGTTCGCCACTTCGAGAGAGAAGAGTTTCCTTACGCTGGTCGTTAATGACTGCGCTCGTATTTATTCGATCCCCCCTCTCGAAACTCGTTTTAATTGAAGGTGCACACGAGCATCGAGCCTCGTCCACAGCGGGAACGGCTGGGATAATTACCGGCGCGAGCCGAGGGACGAACAGAAATCGAATGTACGCGTGTCGAGTATTTATGAGGTTCACTGTTCGAAAGGCGAGCTCAAGATTTCAATGATGCAATTTGTAATTATTTTCACCGGCAAGGCGTTAAACAATAAGCCCTTAATTCGACAGCATTCTGCGTCGCGCCGTTTAAAGCGATTGAAATATCAAATAGGGGTTTAGACCGTACAACCGATGCGAGACGATTATCCACACTATATTTACCGTTGGCTATTGAATGGTCTCAATGCACTATCGCCGGCCCAATACGGCTCGAATGGCGTATATCCGGCTCCAATAATATTTCGAGAATTGTATTTGGAAACTTACCACGGTAGCTTGTACGATCAATTGCGATCGAACCTGTTCGTTCATGCATCGTATCATGCTGTCGAATCGATTCACGCCCTTCCCGAACAAAAGGATGCGATATCATCGCGTATGTCGAACCGCGCTGTACGTTACAGAGAAATTATCGTGGGAACTGTTCGTATGCGTTATTGGATTAAACAATATCGTACGGCCGATATTTCGATAGATGACCGTGGAAAATTGTTGCACGATCGTTCCGCAGGTGATCGCGAAGAATTCATTAAACTGTGTAATTTAGCGTGGTATTTAATTCACGCGAGCTCGGGAAATTAATCGCAGATGCGCCGGAAATCGTTGCATCGGGGAATCGACGAGAGAAGGGTTGCGCCCGCCGGGGGGAGGGAATCTATTTCTGCGGGATACAGAGAGGATGCCCCCCCGGGAACAGAAAGGTGGGCGGAGAAGTACAAGGTGGAAGACGGCGCTGGCTGTGGTATAACGGCACGAGGCGAGAGAATTAGTGGGTGGTTCTCTACGCAGATAATTTGTGGCGTGCAATCTCGGCCCAGCCATCCGCCGGATAGCTAAGGCGTGTACCCGGTTTCGTAGTAATTTACTTGGCTTCCTCGGGTCCCCGGGACGAACGAGCACTGTATCGAAGTTGAGGCTGGCTGATTGATCAAAGGACGAGGTGTGTCGCGTCACACCTTTAAAGACATTCGTTTGAGGCCAACGACGATTACAGTGGTATAGAAGAAAGTGCGGATGGCGAAGAATCGCTTGGTATATAAAATTACACTTTATTACGTGGATATTATGTTTTAGATGATCATTCTGTTGGATACTGGCTCTCATAGTTCGGTGTCTCCTTAAAGAGAGAAATTCATTTACTACCATGAACCATTTTAGTCTCCATAGACATATGCGATTCCGTTACACCTTTAGGGACCACCACCGCTCCCTAGCTTTTGCTCGCTACCTGTACTGCACTGTGTCTAGCGTCAAGTTGCAATGAATGCAAGACGTCGACGTGGATGGATGATGAACAGAGGTTTCAGGACGGTACCAACTATTCGGGTTCGGTGTGCGACCACACGCTCCATGGGATCCGTTGTTGAGGGATGTCAACGGCATCCCCTGCGGTCTCCGCATCCCGTCCGACTGCTGTTACTCCTGTTATGGTATAACGCTATACGCAGGCGACGTCTCCGAGGGGTTCTACTTCAGATACACGTGATTAGCAGGGAAAAATCATCGGCGCGCAGTAACTGAATCATTTGCAATCGCATCAACAGTAAATAGATTGATAATATAACAACGTGACATCGAAGTCGGCGGATCCGTGTCGAGAACAACTAGGTCAGAATGACGCAGGACAAGGGTTTATGAGATATGAATGGCGGCAATCATCGAATGGACATTTCATGCATTTTGGTCGTCGCGTAAATGATGCGCGGTTAGTTAATTACACTAAATAATGTCTGCAACGATGCACGAGTGCAATTAAATGGATAATGTAAAAGCGATGTACAGGATATTACAGATGGGAAGGTAGTTAATATTGCACAACTGTGATTATATTGCTCGCCACAATAACAGTCAATGCAAATATCAGATATATTAAATATGCGTCATTGTTGAACGACGTCAAAGTGGTCGTAATACGATAATGTAATATAATTCTCTATTGCCTACTATTTGGATGCATCGCATTATTATCTGTGTCCGTACCAGAATATTTCAGCCACTTCTACGTATCATTGAAATAAAACATAATTTACCCTGAACTTACACGTGCTAATAACAACGCCATGTAAACGCATACGGATCGGTCTCCCGGAATCGTGGAACCGTTCGCTAATATCCTTGACACCGCGTACAACATGAGCCGCTGTACGCGTCCGGAATGCTAACACCTTCCGCTGGAATTCCATACGAACTTTGTATTACACGGTGTTCCTGATGAAATATCGGTGACGTTGCTCGTAAATCGAAAATGGTAATGGGACCCTGGAGCCGCCATTACCCGGCGAACAAGAAATCCCGCAAGGCGTTAGATTTATCCGGTTCCCAGTCAACGATGATACATTATTCCGGAGCGTCGTTAAGACTGCAAAGGTAACCCATTATGTCGGTTCTGTGACGTCTCATCAGGGAGCGTCGCAACCCTTCGTGACGTTCTCGTCTCGTCCGCACTTGGAACCGTCTCCGCCGCTAGCACCGGGCTCGTAATTCAGTACGCGAGCCCGACGATACGTGAACACGCTCGTGGGAACACGCGCACCGATGTAAATCGAGCCCCTCTAGTCGCGACGGCGACGCGTGCGGAGGGTTGTGAAGAATCTGCACCGCACAGTCGTTCCAGCAACCCGGTTACATTCCCGTGGCTTCGTTGCTGCGCGTTAATCAGTCGCTAAACAGCATCGTGTCGCTTCAAAGTAGGCTGATCGTTGGAACCGGAACGATCGAATGGTGTTTAAGAAGGGATTTCAGCGGGGAATTGAAATTGAGATTATTCGCTTACGTCTTGTTATGTATGTTGTTCACGTCTAGAAATGATTACGCAGGCAAGCGACTCTTTGAGCTTCTCCAACATACAGAATAAACGATAAACACCGAATATAAAATTCGGTTATCCCGATCTAAAATACTCCCCGGGCAGCCGCAAAAGCCAAAAATCCCTTGCATGCCCTACCGTATCGTTCGACCGCAGGATTCTTGTGCATCATTTATCAGTAATGCAATTCCCAATGGTCATGGCTGAACTTTATGAAACCGCACGGCAGTCATATCGCAATAACAACGGGGCTGGCGTTAATAGCGCGCGCAGAGGGGACGAAGCAGTCACGCTAACCGGCAACCCTACGCAGTCGGCACCCTCCACTTTTTTGTGGTCGACGCAATTCTCTGCGGCCATAAACTACGATCCACGCTCGCGTGTCTTGGTAGCCTTTGAGCAAAGAACGTCGAACGAAACGAGTAGGGACGCGTCGCTCGAGGGGTAAGGCAACAACAACGACAGTCGAGGGTCAGCCAAGCGGACTCGAGTAGTCCTTCCGCGCACTGCTACGAGCCGTAACGCCTCGTACAAACGCGCGCGGAGGATGCGTCGAGTGTACTGACGAGACGTACGGATTGACGAAAACGGAGACGAGGTTGCAGGCCAAGAAGACCGTAGGCGATCCTCAGCGTTCGGAACGTCTACTGTCTTCGGTCGAGGACTGGCTAATTGGATACTCTCAACCCGACACTAATTTCACCTTACCAGTCAACCTCTTCTGCCTTCTCGTCTTGTTACATTCCTACTCTCTCAGCGTATTTTTTCCCGTTCCATCGTACCGATCTTTGCGTCATGCTGGGAGGAACGATCTACGCTTCGTTAGCGTAGAGAATCGTTGGCCCCAAACGGCTTGCTGGAGACCCAAACGCCCGGCATGTATTTACTCGGCAAGAGAGTTCCGAGTAGTACAGGCGTACGTGTAGCCCGGCAGGGCAGGCCAGCGCAAGACGCCGCGTCGCCGGACGAATTGAAAATTAGCTTCCGCGGGAAACGACGGAATAGCGATGGCGTTTGATAGCCTCGCGCACCGTTTCATACAACGCTCACCACGGCTATGACAGAAATAAGATTTCCACGGGCAAAGAGAGCGGGCCGTATCTAACGAGAGACGGTCGCTAACTCTTTGATGTCGGGGTCGGCTCCGTGTGGCGCGGGGAAAGTCGCAAAAACTGTTTGATATCATCTTCGTTCCTTTGTCCCGTCGCGTCGAGAAGTATAAAATTCGCTGCCACGGGGGACCCGTCGGGAAATGGAAGAAAAAAGAAAAAATACAGGGACAGGCGGAGGGTGGGAGTGGAAGAGACGGACACCGCTAGGCCCGGAGGATATAACTAATTACGTGCACTCAGCGGTGTCGTCGTGCTACCTTTGTCAGGGACGTTTTATCTCCGCAGCGCAGCGCCAGAATTTCCAGTGGCCGGTTCGTTTCGCGTTCGCGTGTACCCCCCCGGGACACCACGGCACGAAATAGTCTAATAGCGTTACTGCTACCCGTTTTGCTCTTCTTCCACGTTGAAATCACAGAATCGCCGCTCGCTGAAAATGTTATTCACTTTCTCCCTCGCTTCCGCTCTATTCCCATCGGAGGGATCTTTTCACGTTTGGCGTTTGTAAACTTGATTGGTCGCCGCGCGCCGGACTAATTGTTTGTCAGCGACGTCGATCGAAGAAAGTATTTGATCGCCTCGCATTTGACGAACTCCTGTCGCGTCCATAGTTGTATAGAATGGCGCGTGCTACGTGTATAAAGTCAGCTTCGTCGACGCTTTACAAATATGACGCTTTCCACCGGGACGCGGAGATATTACGCAACGGGATATTTCATGGTGTCGTAAAATCTTGCTTTACGCTTCTTCGAACGTCACGATATTACCCAGGGGAATTCGGGTTTTCGCTATGACCCTCCTGGAGATATTGTTATTATTATCATTGAGTTATAACGGAGAAACGGTTGCCCCTCTTGCTGTAATGATGTACTGCCTTCCACGATTCCATTGTTAAAAGATTTTATGCGACCCCACGATCGTTTCAACTGGGCTCGGGTGTAATGTAGAAGAATATAAAAGAGACGAACTAGTTTGGACGAAATACTCCTGACACTTTTTAAAGTAGAACTGAAACTCTAAGCAAGCATCCGGAGTAAAGTTTGAAATTTCGTTGGGACACCTTTGCTCTCCCAATATTTCTGAATTAATCCTTTTCTTTAGGCTTCAAGAATACGAGTTTTATAATATTTCTATACGATGCACGCTTGTAGTGATCTCTCCGTTTTTAAAGTTCTGTTGCAAAGTCTTTCACGATTCATTTCCTTGACTTTTTCTGCCCGGCTCTTTTTCGAAGTCCCACTTTCTTTCGGAACTCTCGCTAAACAGTCTGCCTGGCCACGCTTTGCCTCGCCCTTAAAGGGATTCACATACATACATGCACGTCGTTACCCACAAGTGGGTCACTTGGTTTATAGACGCGCGTATAAGATTTCCACCTTTTTCGACGTCAAACATTTTTTGTTTTTCAAAGAGGATTTCACATTGCATAGACAACAAATTAATGTACTTCTACAGAGTACGAAGAGAACCGGCGATGGTAAATTAAAAGTTTGCTCTGAATTCATATAAGGTAACTTAAAATCCAAATCCAGGACGTTTAGTTACCGAAAGAAAATTGTTGATTACTTCTCGCATAAAAGAGACTTGCGTGGGCAAGCAATTGGTTCCAATGTACTTGCAGAGAGACGTTGGAATTAATTGGATCTTGAGCGGAAAGAAAAAAGTTTGTATCGGCACCAATTACGTACAGTCAAGAGCCTCTCCTCTCGCGATTCAATGCGTGATCTCTCGACACGAGTCGTTTCCGGTCGAAAGTATGCGCGCCGACGCAAGCAGACACTCAAACCGATGCATAAATCGTACACGAGCTACCGCTATGAGAAAGCGCTCGCGAAAGAAAGAAGCGTCTATGAATTCGTGCTCGAACTCGCGCGCTCTGAATACGGTCCGAATAAAAGTGTCGTTTAAATCGTAAATTCGGCGCCGGTGCTTAAATCAACGCCAGAAGATGTTTTCCACGAGAGCACTCGCCAAGTTTTGATTCTCCCGCGGATCATTGTGTTTCGAGCTCTCACCGTTACCTCCAAGCTCTTGCCTTTGCCGGCTTCTGAACGCGGCTCTATTGCCTTTGAGCCGGGTCTTTGAATATCTGATACGGTGCCTCCAGGCTTCTCTTTGGATGGAATCATTTTCAACCCCATCAGAAACATGCTGATTTATATTTCGGTGAAATTTCTTATAGTCTTGATTGAATTCAGCTACTAGACGATCCAGCCAAGACACGGTGAAATGAGTGACAATGAGTAGGATAATTAATATTGCATCGGCCGTTGTCTCGGAACGATTTAAAGGAAGATTGTTCGTGATACATTTATTAATCTCACCGTAACGATTTTAGCAGAAACAAGTTGCTACAGCTTCAGGATTTATTTCATAATTTATTGAGCTTCCATAGATTATATTCAGCTTCCGCATAAGGGTTTAAACTCGCGACTGTTTAAACAAGCTAAAAAATCCGGTTAGAACAAACTTTAACGTCCAAGCTGGCTTCGTGCGTTTGCATAGCAGCCTTCTAAATTTCAGAGATTACAGTATACAGGAGTGCAGCCGAGTACACGTGCTGCTTCAAATTGTTTATCGTCTCGGCCGTAGTGCCTTTGCGAAATACATCATAGCAGACTAAACGTGGAGGATAGACAATGCAGAGAGGAACAGAGGGAAATGTATATGAGTGGAGAAGTAAAACAAAAAAATAGAAAGAAGAGAAAAGCTACAGGAATAAAGCCAAACGTTTCTCGCTGGCAAGAATTTGCTCACAGGGAACTTTTATTTCCCCGCCGTAAAAGCTTTTACGACGTATAAATTTTTTTTTTCGTTGTATCGAACGAAATTTATCCATCCGCCGGAAATTTACGCGCAACGATCGCGGGGTAGCCGTAACGATTTGAATGATAGCTCGTTGTTAGTTACTCGCAGATGGCTGAAGCTCTTACGACGAAGCGATACTGTAAGAATTACTTCCGTGAAAAACTGTGTTCCAACGAAATAACATGATTCGTTACTGAAGTTCCGCGAAGTCGATTGCAATTTTATCATTTATGGATTAATTAATTCAAAACACGAGATGAAACAGCTGGATTGGCTCCACATCGTATTTCCAACAATTACGTCCATTATTGCAAATTACTTTACTTTGTTACGGATCTAGCAAAGTACATGTTTTTAGAACTCATTAATTTGTACAATTCCAACGTTACATTATAATTTCAGTCGAGGAGCAATTGCGTATAAATTAATGTTTCTAGAAATAGCCGCTTTTAGTGCTGCTCAAATTCTCGATTATATAACATAGCCCATTAAACATTTGAAGAGTGATATCTTTGATTTTATCCGCAACATAAAAGCAACTTCCACCAATCAATAATTAAGCAATCACTCTGTCCCTTTTAGACGGACTACCCTTTAACATCTGATCTTCGCAGATCATTAGGATCTTGTACACTTCATTAGCACCGCAATACTCGTTAATGGGATACCAGCTGGCCGAGAAATTTCCTCGAACGAAAGAACGAGAGCGCATTTAGATAGATAAAGGCTGACACGTTTAACAGATAAATGGACTACGAGAAACTTCGAGTGGCACGACGGTGGAAAAACGAGTTTCGCAACCTTTTCCAGCGGAAAGCTCGAGCTGTAGAGAAAATTAATCGTTCCCTGCCCGCACCCCTCCTCTCCCTGCGATACAGGATCCTTGTATTGAACGCCTGGTCAAATTATTCCGTCGCAAACGGCCAGATATCAGCGATCGATTTTAATGAAATCGTCGAATCAAGGAACCACGATGAAGAATGAAATAATACTTTTAGGACTCCCGTCATAAATCGCGATGATTCAAGAATTTCTGATCAGAACGTTCACTTTATTCCACGAGTCGATACGTTTCGCAGCACATGCGTGTATGTAAAATAAAATTGCAATCGAGAGAAACAAACTAGGCGGGTAAAAAAAAGAAGCTTCTAACTGCAGGAAACTGATTAATGCTTTCCGCAGCAGAACAATTGCTCCATGAGGAGTTTATAACATTTCCAATACTCAACCTCGATATCGACAACGATTACCGTACGCGGGCACACTCTCAACGGCGAATGCTTCATAAATTTCGTTCGATCGAAACGCTTTCGGCGCACTCGTGTTACTCCATACCGGCGATCCGGTTGAAAACAAAATTCAATTGCCGGCCCATTTATTTTTCTTGGGATAATACTATTCAACGACAACGCCGAGCCAGCAAAAACGGAGGGAATATTCGGTGGAATATATTCACGCGGGCTTTGTTTGATACGCGAAACTCTTCGAAATACACATTCGGTCCGTTTCCGATCGCGCGGGCCCCGGCGATTAATATTTTGAGCGATAACAATTTGCGCGAAACACAGAGCCAAGCGTGGTAATATCGATGCGCGTTCCTCGCGATGAGATATGATAGACAGGAGGGCGGATTCCGCAGAGAATTAATTACTGTGCCCGGGACGCACGACGCGTCTGTGACGTTGGCTTTTAACCACCTCTCGATCGTTCAATTACGTTTATACAGCTGACAGTATTCGCCGCCACTTTTCAACCCTTGAGAAAGTTCAGAAGCGAATTGCTTCATTAGCAAAAATTTCACATCGACGCGCCAGGGCTATTGTATGTTTTAAAGCGCAATATCTATAATAAATATCGTGTTTCATTTCGCTGCTTGTTTGCTCTTTTGTCAGAGGAGTTCTTGTCGAACCGGTCGTTCGTGACTGGGCTAATGTAACGTAGAACACGGCTGAGGCTGCTTTGTCTGAAATTCTACTTCCGTGCGTGCGGCAATAAAGCCATAATTGCAGCATTTTGCGAAAATACGCGACGGTAACAAAATTCGCATCGCTCCAGCCACTTTGCTCGACACCATCGTTCAATCTTCAACCATGCTCGTTCTCTGAAAGCGTGTGATGCTTGCGCTCTAACATTTTTGCCAATCTGCTTCCATGCATCACCGTCACGTTCGGGCAAGAAATAGTTACTGTTAAGAAACGTCTTCGTCCCAATAAGTAGTTTTCACTACAAAGGCTGAAGAATTGCAAGAAATATTGTTTGTCGAATATGTTAAATCAAATGAATGATCAGCAAGATGAATATCAGTATAATAAATATCGAACCCAGTCGAATGAAAACACCAGAACAGTAGTACACATCATTGTGACTTCATCATTGAATTACCAAATAACCCGTTTCTAAAATTCGCCCAGAAATATTTCAAACTCGTACAAGAAAAGCTGGTAGAGCTCTCTCACTCTTGAACGCCACCACCACTATAAGACCGAATCCCATCCATCTGTTGCCTAGTGGAGAAGTAATTTCACAAATCTTTCTAGGTCGCGCGATATTAAAGGACCGCTGGAAAACGAAATATCCCGCACGAATATCTACGCCTCGCACCGTCATCTCCGAGACACGTGTTAGCTTACCTTCTGTCGCGTGCACCGTACGTACGGGACCAGTCTGTCCGGGAATTCTCCAGCGAAGAAGGGAGGGAGAGCGAGAAATCCAGCAATTTCAGAGCATGCATAACGAAAAAGCGTGCAACACTCGGTCGATTCCACCGTAGTCGAATGTTAGCCCGACGTAGGCTCCGACGATCGTAAATTCCGCGAGACGACGTTACATCCGGCCAAATTATACATCTCATAAAGTATTCCCGGCCGGTACGTCGAAGCCGGGCAGAAAGTATTTCGCATAATATCTTCTCCGGGAAACGGTACAGAGGGTCGTGGGGCAGGCGGGGAAGCCAACCCTTGTCGGTACGCACGGTTGGCTACGGCGGAGAGGAAGAAAGAACTGCGAGAGGAGGACCGGGTCGCGCTACCAAAGGGGAGGAAGGGAATAAATACTGGAGAGCAGAGTTCGAAGGAAGAAGCTGCGACGGTTTCGATACGCTGATACGACGGAACAGCACGGAAGGAACGAAACATTATTTCAGTATGCTGAAATTATCGAACGTTTCCGCCGGCTGTGCTTCCGCTAACAATAAGTAAAGCCTCCGCTCTCAATCGAAGGATGTGACAGTTCTTAAAGGGTATCCCTAAAAGTGATAGGTCGAAACTCGGTCAATTATAAGCGGCAAACCATTGTGACAAGATTCTTCCAATTACAGTAATTTCCCTGTACAGCTTAAACATTTATTACCGTGAACTAAAAATTGTTCGTCTGCCGTTCCCCCTGGAACCATTAGCCCGCACAGGCCTCCCCTCCGAATGCCGCACTCGTTTCATGAAACGTATCTCCGGTTTCAATTCCCGGGACACACTGGAACCGTATCAACTGGCCAGCGTCAAGCGTTGGCAGCCGACGCACGATATTTATTACCGGCCAGCATCAACGCCTATTTATAACACCTCCGTTAGGAAAGCGAACAAAAAGGACAATCTGCGTATCAACTCAGGGATCGCGTTATCGGGCCGAACGGTCATTCGTTATCCAGCGCGACACGATTCCCAGGACTCGAGGCGCGATCGCTAACAAAAAAAAAAAAAAAACAGCAACGAAAAAAAAAACGAGGACACGAAATCGAAAACGGACCGCGTTCCTCTTGCTCGAATAATACAATAATTCACGGAGCGACGGAAGTAGCGACGGACGCGCGACGTTCCGGCGTAACGCGTTGGAACACGGTCCAAGCCGAGAGGAAGTATACCCCGCGTCATATCGAGATATCGAAACGGAGCGTTACATCGGGACCGGTTCTATTTTCCCGACCGCGTAAACCACCGGGACATATTCCTTTCTCGGGGCATGATAGCCACCCCTCCCCGCCGTCCAGTCGATATCGGGCAGTCTTCGGGGAGATAGCGAAATCGGATTCGCCGGACATGTCCAGCGGACCGTAAAATCGAGTCGTATATTTCAGAATTTTTCGGCGAACATTCGATGACCCATCCCCATTTTCTCTATCCGCTTCTTTCGTGGCATGTTACGCGCTTAGATAGAATAATTTAGTGTCAAGTTATCGTAGCGATACCGGCGAAACATTATATCCTGGGGGATAATCGTGAGGGATGGAAGTAGACAAGAATTGACGCGTTCCAATAAACACGAAATTCGCTCCAATATGAGCACAGAATTTTAAATGTCAGCGAGGACGTTCGGAAATCGGAGAGGACGCCCTTCTTTCGATTGCCAGGGCAACCGAAAGCAGTGGCCACCGTTGGAGAACCGAGCGAGATATTTTTCTAGAAGTCCTCCGCGTCCTTTGACGAGGCAACCAACCACCGACTCACCTTCCTTCCTTCCTTCGACCCTCGTTTTCCCTCGTAGACAAGCTACAAGAGGCGGAGGGGCGAGAAACTGGGAGAAGTTAAAGGCTGATTTGACCGGGCCACGAATCCAGCGACCGCTCATCGACGAAGGATTCGGAAGTTGAGGATATCGCTGGAAGCACGGCCCGAAGAGGGATGGGGCTTGGGCGCTTTAACTCGAGCGCTATCGTGGATTCGGGTCAGCTTGAAAGCGACGGCGAGATATAAACGATGACCCGTAGCCGAAAGGCGGGAAACGGAGAGACATCCAGAGTGTACGAAGGATATCCTGCAGGAAACGGGTCTCGATGAGGCGTGCCGTTCGTTTGGCCTCCGGGCAACTGTTTCGCCGATCACAACAGACGAGCCATTCCTGCGATTGGCTATGCGCAACGTATCGATCGAAAGAATAGGTATTGCCGGGAACGTACAGATACGAGGAGGATCGGAGATTCGATCAAGAGTTTCAGCGGCTATCAGTATCAACGTACTTGTACTCTAACAGTAGAATCTGTGACATCGTCTCAGAGTAGACCAACAGCTTTCAAGTAATTAAGGGATAATCATCAAAGCATAGAAATTTATCGATGAAGGGAACGGTTATCAAACGCGTGCGAATAAGATCGAGGTCTAAATCATTTCAGCGCCAGTTATTTCCCATTTCGATTCCGTGTTTACGCGATACCGTTCTCCGCTTCCTCCGGCGGACGTCAACCGTATACGGTTTCCGCAACTACATCCACGGCCGCTATGAGTTTTGAAACATTGTAACAGGATTCCTTGTTACAACTCGCGCAGCATAAAGGACTTATACGGACACTCACCTGACATGGAAACAGGGATGAAATGCTGCCGGATTATCCTGCGGGGAGAACTTCGGCAGAGCGCCGTGAAGTAGGGCCAGACGCACCACCAACAGCACGCCGAACTGTAAACGAAAGCAGTCCTTTTAACGAAAGCTAAACCCTTTAATTGCCTCGGGCAACGTACGTACATATATTTGCGCGAGAATTTCTATCGTTGGCGCCGCGCCAGACGCAATTTCGCGCGAGCACATTTCACCGCGCCGACGAAAAGTACATACACACGCGACACCGGGACGACCGTTTACTTATTCACGCGATCAGCTGCGTTTTCGCGATAGCCTTCCAATAAAAATTATTATCGCAAAATCGAGAGCGTTGTTCGCACCATCACGCGGCGAGGGTATTAATATTTCATAGCCGGATGGCAATTTCGCTTTTCGATATATCGGGAACAGAGGTATATTGTTTTTTCATTCGTGTTTACACTGTTGGTTGATTTTTATCATCAATTTCCATATGATCGAATATTTCGCTGGCCTCTCCCCTTTAATACTCGCCAAGCCCACCGGAAGCGAACTTTCCTGGTTGCCGTTTATACAGCTCGAAGGATGAACGAAAGTGAAACAAAGGGGAATCCGAACTGCGGAAGAGTCTCCGGCCCTTTCTAGAGGAGGCCCTCGACCGGGCGGCTCAATGGTTCGCTACGCTACTAGAAGCATTGAAAGCTTTCATTAGCCGGCACGGAGGACGGACAACGAGAAAAGTGGCTGCGAGTTAAAAAGTTTCACGTATAATTGCACCGGCCAAACTTGCAAAAGTTACCTTCGTGGTACGTCTACGTTTTCGAGCTCTGACATTTTTAACTGCACGCATCTCTAACGTACGAATAAGAAATAAAATGCGCTGTCTGGCTTTTGGAAAAAGTCGTATTCCCGTCACGCCAAATGTCAGTACGCTAACCGATACTTCGACTCGCTTCTCCAATAAAAACCACTCTTTACGCCTTCACGTCCAGTCTCTCGTCATATAGGATTCGATCCTCCCTCTTTCTGTCTTCACAAGAATCCCTCCATGCTCGCACCGTTCTACCACAGATGGAGAGGTTTAAAGGGGTTCTAGGGTCGGACAATGTCTGCCAACGCAAGATATTCATATTCTCCTTCGATCGAGGACGCCGTCGTACGTAGGAGAGCACTCGATACACGTCCAGGATCAAACGTTCGACGTCTAGACGTCAAACAGCTCTCGTTCCGTGATCATCCGCCGTACTACGTTCTTCGACAACGAGGAGTATCGTGTTATGTCGCCACAGGACTTGCTGACCCAAGCCACGAGCACGAAGGGAACGGGAATTCGATTTCGGTAAATATCCAATGCGCGTGAAACGCCTGCTCATCCACAGAATTTCCACCGGTCAGACTTTCAGGTGAATCTTCGTCTGTCAGGTCTTTAAATTTAGCCGATTATCGCGCATCACGCTCCAGCATTTTACTTTCCAATTTCCGTGTAAATCGAATCTACCATTATCGTTCGCTATTGCATACGTTCCATGAAATTAACTTTTACATCGGACCAGCCGGATCTATATTGCGCCCTACGAATGCACTGTCACGTTCTCGGATTCCTATTAAGCGTTCCATTGTGTAACCTGTTAATTAAACATTCCGATTGTTAGCAAACTAAGAAGGTTCTCGGGTTAAACCGACGGATAGAATTATAATTATGTACTCCTATAGGTCTAAGGTAATTCGAAGCACCGAAGTGAGAGTTAAGCGACAAACGGATAGACGAACAGTGGGCATACTGATGTGGAATCAGTCAACAACGCGTATTCCTAATGCATTGATCCATCGATTTGGTCTGTTATGTACTACGGAATTACATACGTTGCACCATTCACTGTAATCGCGAGTAAATACTGTTCATTACAGATAATGCCTTACTCGAGCAACAAACATTGTAAATAATACAGTCTCTATCGGAATTTATTTATTCTATCACATTATCCCAAATTATTTTATGAAACATAGCAGAAGATAATTCTGTTCCTAAAACAATACAACCCCTGCCACACGTTCCATATTTTCCCTTCAAATTCTTCCTCCCTCCTATGACATTCATTTACAACTATTCCGAATTCCATCGACCCGTCCAATAACTCCGGATCCACGGAATGTCCGCAAAGATTCCGGAGATTCTGCAAAATGTCCACAGTAACAGTCCAAAACAATTCATTCACCTCGAACCTTCGGACAACCCCGTTACGCGAAATCCACTCGGGTATAACGGATCAAGAAGTTTCACGCTCTTGAAATTCAGTGGCCCTGCAGGGGAGAAGGACACGAAGCGACCCTCTCGAATGCGCATTAAGACGTGTAAGCGGCAATAGGTGACAAGTACGGTGTGGGTGGAAGTACGTCTAAGGTAGGCCCTCGTTTATTTTTTTCACACGAAACAGCCCAACTTGGAATCATGCTGGATAATAAATAGAAAGCAGGATGTTCGAGCTGGAAAAATAGTATCCTAATTTCCAATCGAGTATAAAGTAGGAACTTCTGCGAACTTTCGAACATCCTAACAAAACCGTACGTTCACATTAGGGTCTATTTTATACCACCGTGGCCGTGTTACGGAAAGTGCCGTGTCACAGAGTGATTGCATCCTTTTCCTTTGCCAAAATGTTAGTTAAGGCCGAGTTTTTGAATTATTAACAAATAACCCTGAATATGGGTCAGCGGACTGTGAGCGTGTTAGGGTCCATTCACAGCCAAATAGCAGAGGGTAGAAACTGTTACCGCGGACAGCCTTTTGGAAAGGTCGCCTTCAAGAGGTTACAAGGAGCATCTTCTGTACACAAGGAGCGCAATTCTTTAAGTTTTTGTTTAATCTCTATGAAATTAATTTTAATGGGCTCCTGAGATTGTTGCAATTAAAGTGACACCAAACACGACAGAAGTCGCGCAGTTTGTTCTTAAGCTATAACAGTACGTAGCGCTAAAAAATCCCGGACATGGGACGGTGATGTGTAAATAGACCCTTATACTCTCTGCGCGCCGTTCGCCGGGACTGCGCTTTCAGTTGTACAACCCTGTAGACGACCGTTACGATTGTTCCGTGTAAACGCACGAATAAATTCGCCGAGAAGCACCTCCACCCCCGTATCGATTCTTGCGCCGCGGCGTCACGTTGCAATTTCATTATCCTCCCGCCCGGCAAAGCAGGAAATCCTCCGAGCATCGTCCCCAGGAAACGATCTAGCTTTCGAAACCGAATAAACGGGGATATACGTCGACTTCTCTCGATCGCTCAATTCGTTTCTCTAGTCCACCGCGAGAGTAGACATTAGTGGTAATATGATAATGGCCTGAGCATTGGCTAAAACACGGGGAACGGAAAGTCGTGCGGGGCTTCCGCACGCGCGACAACGACCACTAGTGACACGTTAAGAGGATTCGACTCAACTCTTATCCCTCTCGTGCTCGCCGCACGGGACGCACGTTTCTCTTATTGTCGCTGGACCGGCTGACTTGGCGGTCTTATGCTTATGAAATTCAAATAGGAATAATTGAATCAAGCCGACGCGGGGTTGAAGGGTGACAAGCTTGACAAAGATTGACGGCTACTATGCCTTTAACTATGTTAAAGCGTGCGCGTTCAAATGAATCGCATAGTCTGACAATAGTGTTGAGGAGTCATATACACATTTACATATGTATGATTAACGTGTAAAGAACTGTCACGGGTTCATTGAAAAAGTGACGATAATGTGAGTTGATGCTGAGATGTCGCGGCATCCTCTGTCTTGAAGTCAATCTATTTTAATACCCGTTGAATCTCGCCGATGCTCGATCTATAAACTCACCGAAACTAGCAACGCTGCAGCCCGGCGAGAGAAGTGCCTCGAGTCGTCGTTCCATCTGGCTTCGAAAATAGACCTGTAACACAAAAAACAAACACCGATCCTTAAGTGCATGCCGTTGTTCTGGGCGGAAGGCAATCTAGGAGCCTTCTAAAATTAGTTATTTTATAATGAAATTTACATGTATCCACTACGCCAGGCCGTTCTCCTACTTTTCTCCAAATTTCTTGAGAGGCCACGGAATGGTCGTTGACTCAGCCAGAGGCTAGCCAACGCTCCTAAATTGTCTGTCCCCGATTTACGGTACCTCCGAGCTATTCAAATATTGCTAATTCCGCGTAAACCGGTGTAAACAGTTAATCCGATTCCGCTGTTTTACTTGCCGAGAATCGGATCGCGCCACCTTTGTCTAACGCTGACAGCCGAAAACCCCTATTAACGCAAATCATCCGCGGGCAAATCCCATTTTCCGCGGGCACGCGAAGGAGCGGGCGGCGATGTTCGTATTTCCCGTTTCCACGCTACACACGGCCGTGCCGCGATTTTATATTTCACTTTTAAACGCTATTTTATTCGCGCTGCCGCTACGGAATCCCGCCGAGCAATTCCTCGTGTCCGTTTCACCAATCTCTCGTCAATTTTAATAGCATCCAGCAGGGTTGGGGGAGAAGACTGCAGACGCTTTACGATCGTTGCCCGACCGCGCATCGCCTGCTGTCGCTGCCCGTGAAAATAATGGACCTGATTGTTTTTCACCGCTTTGGAGAAACTCTTTAAACGGGGGTATAAACAAATGAATTTCGATGGAAGGTTTCTATGCGCGTATCGAGATAGTATCATTATTCGATCAATTTTCAAGATAAGAAAATAATCTTCGAGACGACATTTCATCGAACGGAATAATCTTGATTCAATTGAAGCGTTGGGGAGAAAGAAGAGTAGAATTTTGCAAACTGAATCAAAGCCGACTCGTATTATCGTGCGGACATAAGATTTACCCTCGACCCCCCCCCCCCGAAGTTCTCGTTACAAAGAAAAGAAGCAAGGGTTAAGGCCAGTAAACAAAGTCGCGTTAGGGCGAGCGAAATACGAGGGACGGAGCGTCACATCTTACTTCGGGATTTATTGGCGAGAGCTACGTGTCGCGTCTCCGAGCAGCTCCAGGGAGCGTGCACCTTAAACGCTTACCTCTTGATTGAATGCCAGGAACGACAGAGATCGTAAAGAAGGTTTAGGGGCAAAACAGTAATGCCTGTTTCCTTGGCGAGCATCGACAGTGCCCCCAGGCACACGCTGCTCCACACGTAAGCCGTCTGCTGTCTGGAACAAGAAGCGAGAGAAATTCCAGTCAATTTCTTTTAATGTGGAATCCGTTTATTCGACTGAAATGATAGAAGCACGCGCGAAAGAGGAGGCATAAAAGATGTACGGACTGTGGCCGGGTTTCTATTCAAAGATTTCTCAGACGCGGCTGAATTCGGAGCGCGACTTCTCGGGTCTCTTAAAAAATTCACTTACCACCGAGCTGAAGTCGCCGTCCCAATGTAATCACCGCAAAAAAAGAGAACGTTTAAATTAAAATACTGCTCGCGGGGTTAATAACGCTTCCCGAATAGAAGTTAACGAGGATCATTATGATATATTCTAACGAACTTGACCCGTCTTTGTTTCGTTGCATCGAGAGAAACAATTACATTTATCCCTTTTGTAATATATATTTTTAGATTTCATTGTGCCGCGTCGCTCGAACACGGAAAGTGGGTAAAGTGAGCATTTAGGGGAATAATGAGATGCATTTAAGTTTACAAAGCATCATGAATAAGGAAATATCGTTGGAAGCATTTCACGTTAAACCGTTAAGATAAATTTTGGATTAGATTCCGTAATTGTTGGTTTTATTTAAGCAACGCTGCTCGGTGCCTCGTTTACGTGAAATATTAAAAGATGAGGGCTCTTTTAAAATGCATACAGTTTGCAACCGGCGACAATAGAATATACGTGTACGCTTTTGTTAAAAAGCTCTGTCCTATTTCGACAGCTAACAATATGCAAAAAGGTATGTGAACTGTGCACCAATCGCAAGAATATACTGTTCTGAAAAAAACTTTGTAACTTGTCAATTTAACGTGACAACGGGGGAAGCTTTCCGCGCTAGACGTAGGAGAGGAAAGTTAAAGATATATCGTCGATAACAACGGCGAGAAGTTCGTCGTTCGTATCTCCACATTTTTCGGGGGAGGCTCTTTTATCGCGCTCGCTAAAGCTGGGAGTTCGCCCGAAACTATGTGAACTCCTCGAAATTAAATTAGGATATCTTTGAAGCGCGGCGGCGGCCTGGAAACTTCGCCAGAGTCGAATAGCGAAGCGCGAAAACATTCTGAACGAACGTAAAAGATAATTCTGCCTGTAAACGAGACACGAAGGAGGAGCGCGAAAAGGAAAGGAAAGTAGCAAAATTTCGTTTCGGTTCCTTTCGTTCAGGCGAAATAAGATTCGCAACATTCGCAGCTGATGAAACGACTATTTAAATTACGTTCCGCATCTACACCCGCGAGGTAATTAAATTACAACCATTTATTTGGTAGACATTTTCGTATCAACAGAATCATTATTATTTCGCTATTTCTATTAATGTTGAATGTCGTCGAAGTTCAATGATTCTCATGAGCTGTGCTCGTTTCACAGATACTTTTCGTAAATTAATTGCAAAATTGCACCTACCTGAACAACTTAAACGATAACCTAAATTAATCAATATGTATTGTTAGCGAGATTGTTAATTTAATCTTTCGCAGCGTGAGCATTCTTTCGCATCGAGTACGAGGGACGTGGCGAGGAATTCCAATCGATGGGATTAACGCAGAATAGCTTCTGCCGGGTGGCGAAAGCTCAGACCACGGTGTCGTAAAAACGACGCGAACGTCCGGAACAGAGCGGCACGATGTTTCTTACGATTTACATCAAAGCTCCGTAAGTAAGATTAATGGACGGTTGTCGTAATGAGGCTGAGTGCTGAGTTTCCTCGGGCAATGGCAAAAACCGTCAGCCCGTATGCTCGCGCCGGAAGATGGGGGATTACGCGAAGTAATTATTACTTATTGGATATTCCATTGGTAATTACCCCTGGGGAAAGAAGCCGAGTCGAAGAAAAGCGGTGTTTCGCAAATTATAAGTTTGCATCCGAACAGAGGGCAAATGCCGAGTGCGATAATGATACAAATGGAAACTTATCAACGCTGTTTGTCCCTAATTTTAATTCTCTCTTTCTAGAAATAATACTTAATTTTATGAATTAGAATTGATTATAAAGTTATGCGAGTTTGGACTAAGAGCGTGCTGTTAAAGAAAGACCGCTTCTTTAGATTTGCCAGTAGTAAAAGAATAATATAGTCAGACGTTGCTGAACTTCCGATCAATGTAAGTCTGCGCTACTTAATTTACGAGTAACCGAGCATATGCCATCGTGAAAGAGAATCGATCCGCGCCGATGGATTTAAAAGGGCGGCAATTACGGTAAAGAGGCGTGCCCGCGATAAAGGACAAGCCGAACCAAAGGAGAGAAGAAAGAAAAGGTGAAGGGATTCCTCTGAACCCGAGACAACCGTTTTATCCTGCATCCAGCTGTCAATCGATCGACGCAGTTGCAGCTTTACTTCCGTTCCGAAAGTTCTTTAAGGCATTGCTTGCAGTTTAAATCTTCCGAATGGAAATCCCTGACGCGGCTGAAATACTTTGGCCAGTCCCCAAATCGTATGATACGATTCAAACATCGTAAAATGAATACGACGAGCAGGAACAACGTTGATAAAATGAATTTAATATCTATCTCAATATAAAAAAAAAATCCATGGCATTTTGCATGCAGCTAATTACCCTGTTAAATCCACAGGAAAAAAAGAAGAGACCGGTGCAGCGATCTGAGCTAAGAGCAGTGATTCAGCGACCCCGCAACGTTCGCGAACAGCCGAATGCGTTTCAGTAATTCGGCGAACGATGCCAGTGATTTCGAACAATGAACGTTTCTCCCCAAATGTTTTGCATTCCCCCGCGCCTCCTCGCGTTCCCACTCCTCCCTCAATAGGAATATTCATTCCAGGTTCATTACCTAAAAGCCCGCGGGTTGACACACTGACCCGGTTAGACGCCTGTTTAAACAAGCCAACCCCTTTCCCTGTCGTTTACAGACTATTAGCTCTCGTTTCTTTCAACGTACCGCGCGGCTTTCGGGATATTCGTTTCCCCTCCCGTATCGACGGAGGAAACGCGTGCTCGTTCCTAGACTGAAACGTTCATATCGATTTCAACGCTGGTTTCCCTCGTTCCGAGGTAGCTCGCGTTGGCCTGCGAAAGGCTCGAGTGTAATCACGAGGTCGTCTCGCGTGGTAATTAGTTTAACCGGGCCAGCTATATTACTTTCACCGCGCCACGTTCCCGCGATTGTGGCCTCCGTTCGCTAAAAGCAAACCCGAGCATGGATTTCATTTCATTCGTAAACCACCGATCGATATCAGTAATCGTTGAGTTCTGTTGCAGAAGCCTTTATTCTTCGTTGCATCGATATGTATAGTGACGTCGGCAAAATATTTTCATAATCATCATAACGTCGTTCTGGCAAGACGTTTAAAGAATAAAAACTGTGTCCGTTATCGCTTAAAATGCAGGGCGTATGAAAAGCTGAATAAGATTCATATATAACGTTTTATCTGTGAAACAATAAACAACAAATTCGGTGCATTATTAAGCATTACGCGCTCGATGCACGAGCAAAATCAGGGCCAAAACTTCCCTCACATTCCCTCTTACCATGTCCCTGTATCATTCACCCAAGAAAAGGCGGGCAAAAAAGTTCCACCGTGGAGAAGCTTTTTTTGGTCTCCCTCGACGGTGGCCAGCGAAGTCAAGCAACTCTCCTAAAGGTCTTCAGCTCAGAGCTCGCCGTTACATCGCTTACCATGCGCAAGTTCAGAATCCTCTTACAGCCGACGATAAAAAGATTCTCGCGGTAAGTTCGCGGGAACGTGCTCGCAAGCACTTTATATTTTCACGGTTAACGATCGATGTAGACGAGGAGCGAAATGGTAGGCTAGGAGGGTGCAATGTTCCCGCAATGATCCAGGCGGCAAACGTTTACGTTGTACGTAGCTGCTGCTGCTGCTGCTTCCGCGTTGCTTCGGGGCCCGAGTAAATTAGTTTAGTTTATAATACCCACACACACACACACACGCACATACACACACCGCTCCGGCGCTCTTGGGAATGAATGGGCCGGTGTTTCGGCGTCAGGCGTCGCGGCGTCTCGACGCTAAGCGACGCCCGACGTCACTGACGTACGTATGTATGTGCAGCCGTTAAGTTCCGCGGAGTTATGGCTGTATTATGCCTCTGACACGCTACCTTGTTATTAGGTTATTCGCAACTTGAACCTAGGGATACGGGCAAAGGGAACGAGACAGGTGGAATAATGAAGGGACCGGGCAATCTTGCCTTCCTTTTTTCAACGACAGATTTCATTAGGATGAAATGTTATGAAATTATGCAAGCGGACGGGAATGAGTTGACGTACTTGTTAGCTGTTGAAGGATATCGCGTGTAAAGGAGCGCGTGTGTTGTACATTTTCGGACACTTTGGGATACAATTACAAGGGAGACAGGGACTAAAGGCTAATTATCCTTGTTAAATTAATTGGTCCTAAGTATGATTACGCTTACCCGTGATAAGCGAGGAAGGACAGCAGGAAGAAGATGCAAGCAAGAACGTCTGCTCGTCCTACGATGCCGGTTACCTGAAACAGAAAAGTATCGTAATCAGCATCCGATGTGAGAAATATAATAATAAAGAAGGATGCAGTCAATGTTTAATTATCCCTATTCCCAACTAGTGGAAGGTTAAATTATCACCGCTGATTGCCTCTTCCCATTACAAACGCAGGACACGGACGAAACAACCGTGAAAGCTCGAAGGGGCTGCTTAACGAGGAAAGATCCTATCGGAGTGACGAATCGGCTGGTCCTAGACACGAGCGACGAGAAACGAGGAAAGGGTACAATGGTCAGCCGAAGCGGCACGAAGATCCTTTCGAAGTGTACGGCAGGTGGTAAACTGAAATTGGATTTAGCGGTTGTAAAACGAGAGAGCCGCGAAGGAGAAAGGAGAAAGGGACGGTGGAAAGCCAACGACTGGATCTCTTTCATGACACACGCGACGTACGGCCACGGCCACGTGATTCAAACGGGTAGACGAATTGAAAAAGAAGAGAGTCCCGCCCGAGTTACTGACAGCCAGCCACCAGTGAATAACGGAACTTCTCGAGAATCGCCTCCACCCAGTGACTCGAGTGTGCCAAGATTCTCGAGGATTGTCCCCGACCACGGATTCGTATGTGCCACTAGATCACAGCCACCTTCGGCACCTCACCTTTTATCCGTCTCTTTGTGTTCCATTCTTGTCTACCATTCACTCTCATCCCCCTCAATGCGTCCACTACGGGCGCGAGGAAATTGGCAGCATCGACTATTGCATCGAAAAGTTTCCAATTAAGATGTCCCGAGTTTCGAATTGGTCTTTGAATGGTGGTTCGCAGGCTTAAACAGTTTGCGCTGTTAATTGATCTGCCTGTTAATTTGCAACGCCGTCTACGGGAACTCGCGTTTCTGCCACTGTTTCCGGGGGTGGTAATTTTCAATTTCAGCTTCATTAGTTAATAGTTGTAGTCGACTGTGCTTGGCGTGCATTTGTTTCGCACGCTGTTACGTTTGCTACTGACGTGGACAATGTCGTGTATGTCCATTGAACTACATTAAATGCTCATCGATGCTCGACGTCGTGATTAACAATGTTCGTGCGCGGTTATGCATATTCTTCGCGACCGCAAAAGTGATTAACGTTAATCCACGGAACGTCGAAGTTTTCCGGTTGCTATTAAATTCTCATCATTATTAACCGTCCCTCGGTGCAATAAATTACGCCACCGTTAATGAAGCACCGCTCGATACGTCGAACCGCTAATTTCGTATGTTTTATGGATGGCTCAAGGCTGCGCGGAGGCAAAACCGGCGCAGTTGCTAATGTTGTGATTAAATTTTAACAGCGATTATGCTCGTGACGGACGTTGATGAATATATCCTTTAACGTTACGCCTACGTCGGAGGACAACGAGCCGCCACTTTGATCGTAAAAGGAAATGTACCGCGACTTCTGAGTTATAACATTAATTAAGCGTAGATAAAATTAATCATTACTTTAATCTCGGTACAAGATAAACAAGTTGACATTTTGCGAGAACCCCTTATCTACCGTATCCCCTTAGTGGTAGGGATCCGAGGACAATCTCGGCGGTGGAACAATACTCCGTCAACGCCAGGGGGATGAGGAAAGAGTCGAAAAGTGGCCTCGCCGAGGACCAAGAAGCCACCAATGAAAGGTCCACTTAAGATAATAGAGATCGCCCTGGCCACTTTCTGATAGATTTTTTTCACGCGTCGTCAATGTCCCTCCAATTTATGGCTAGGGGATAATGGGCAACTTCCCAAAAAGAAGAGAACACTGACCGATCATTATTCTAAGTGCTATTATCTTTAGCGGCGAAAGCTCGCCCTGAAAGGGTTGGATAAGGGATTAAAGTGGCGGTAGTAAAAGCAGAAGAAATTTTTGGTACCCTCGTAATAATTCTGTGTAATCTTTACTTAAAACGTTGGTTCATTTATGATCACTTGAATTACCAGACGCTGGGTAAAAGCCACTGGTCCCTGAAAACGTTCCCTGACGGTATTCGCGAGGGGAATCCGTTTCAAAGCGTCAGCTTTTCTACCCGTAACTCTCTAGCATAAAACAATAACCAATGAAATCTTTCTAGCACCTCCAACTATTAATCACCGTCAATTACTCCCCACCCTCCTTCGCGAAACACCCTTCGTTAAACCTGTATACGCCTCCATTAATATCCTTAGCCCGTCAGAAAAGTTATCAGGTGCAGCTTGGCGGAAACTCATCGCCAGATAATAACGGCGAGAACGTGCAACAAAATTTTACACGACCATCTGACGAATCCTCGAGTTGCCGAAGACGCTCGACTCGCTCGCAGAAGTGGACACGTCGAAGGAGTTAACGTCAACGGGATGAGGCGGTTGGATACGTTCGTTCGAGTCGACGCCAGTTTGCTCCAGTTTGTACTTAGCTCAACTCCATTACCATCCCACTCGTTCGAGAGTTCTAATTGATTATATGAGGTGGTAGTTCCGCAGGAGTTCGCTCGTTACTCCGAGGTTACTCATCCTCCACCTCCGTTCGGCTTCTTCTTTGCGTCTACTCGTCGCACTCTTACGCCAGGTTACATTCCTTTCGCTTTTCCACACCGTACCGTACTAGCAAAGACGCGTAATCAACTGGACGATCTATATGTATACTAAGGACAAATCAAATAAAAAGAGTCTATCCTTTGATTATTTTTGAAGCTTCTCCATGAGACGTTCAAGAGACCTAATTGATTATATGAGCTGGTAATTCCACAGGAGTTCGCTCGTTACTCCGAGGTTGCTCACCTTTTCCTCCTCTGCCAGCTTCTTCGTTGCGTCTACCCGTTGCACTCTTACACCAGATTACATTCCTCTCACTTTTCCACTGGCAAATACGCGTAATCAACTGGAGGATCTCTGTACTAGGCAAATAATAATAAAAAGAGTCTATCCGTTTGATTATTTTTTAAATCCTTCCATTTGCTTCTCTGATCCCTTGGGTTGTCCGAATTTCTTTGCTAATATAATTTGATCGATTAATTATTACATGAATCTATATTTATAGGTAAAAGTGCGCGATTCGTGGTTTCACGATACAGACGATCCCCAGCTTTATCATCACAGCGGTCTTTATTAAAGTTCCATCTCCTTACAAACCACTATCTCTATTCCCACCGTTCGCAACCCCTGCAACGATGTCGTTACCCTCCCTCGAATTTCGTCCACGAAAATGGGAACGGAAAAGACGAAGAAGCTGCTGCCCCGAACACTGCGGCCAATAATAATCCTTACAGCTACGGCGGGCTTATTAAGAACATTAAAGCGTTTATAACGCGGCGGTTCGGAACGTGACAATATCGCCCACGCTCGTCCCTCCTAGCTTCTGTTTCAATTCTACTCTACACTGTGACAACGAGGCTGTTAACCCCGTTTGAATTCCGCTACAGCAGCCCGCCAACGGGGAACGGTAATGGAATGGAAATTCTAAAAGGAGAAGCGCATCCCACGATTCCATCTTCTTTGTTTTCGCTGCCTTCTTAATTACGCGACTTTCAGTTCCCAAGTAGATCTCGGTGTTTCGTGTACTCGGGTGGACTAGTTTCGCCGTTGTACCTTTTTTTTCGAGGGAAATTACATTTTTCGATGACGCAAGCGAAAATTTGCGGAGTTATACTGTGCACTGCGAAGGCACTATTAAATATGGCTTTTGCTTATTCGGTGCGTGCATGCGGTGCAATTTTACGATCGTAATTTCTTCAGGATTTAAATATTTATTAATTCACGTGTAGAAGAATTACTGATAGCTATCGTTAATTGTGACATTAGGCAAATTTGGCGTGCTTGAAAATATTCAATAAACGGGACAATGATTTGATATTATTATAAAATAAAATAGTATTACCATCTCCGAGTGCTGCCTTTACGATGCTAAAAGTTTATTCAAGCAAGAGTTTTAATTAAAATTCAGAGGAACGCCCAGATTAAAATGGTCACACCTAACCCGACAACCGATGAGCGTTCTATCACAAAATGATCTGATCTAGCTTTTCGGTGCTGGATATATTTGTCACCGTCCAACTTCTTCAGCTGTTAGATCACGGAGATCTTGTAACAGTGAATCGGGCTGTCGTTTTACTCCACTAGCACGGACGTTTCGTTAAATTCGCCATCGCAGGAGAATCGAAGCGCGATCTCATTCTGGCGACGAGCATAAATCTTCGCAAGGAATATTATTATCGACAAAAATGCCAGCCAGTAAGAGACGTCACGCTGTTCCAGCGATTCGTTGCTGTAATGCTTGCTGACGCCACATGGAAATAGCTCGATGCCTAACAATCGTCAGCGCATCGATTCATCGATTTTTATTTCAAGAGGGAAACTGCGGGGAATGTTAAAATTTAAATAATTATTTCATCCTATGTAACGGATTAAATAATTATTCATACTCGTACTATCAGTCATGTACCATGTAAACAATCCAATCTTAAACATTTCTCTCATGAATCTTTAAAATCAATTGAATCGCTGAACGTGGAGGCCTGTCTTTCCCTTCAACGCTGATTTAAAGCGCATCAACACCGTGCTTTTGTACATCGAAAGCTCCGCTGTCAGTTGCGGTGAACTTTTTCAAAGAGAACGTCGAACCGTTCGATCGTCGTACAAGGATGAGCAACAGTGGCGGTCACCGTCGTCGATTTTCTCCGTTTGTCTCCAATTACCGTCGAAGCTTTCCCTGGACCACCCCTTAGAACGAATCTGGGAAGAATTCGTGGCTACTGCCTGGGCGACTTCTACAGCAAAGGAAAACATCGATGCTCCGGGAACGCAGCGGCGCTCTCGGTTTCGACGTTCGCGGAGCCAACGATCCCGACAAAAGGATTTTCGCTCGATACCGTAATTCGAGACGACGTCCCGAAGCAATTTCTCCGCTTCGTTTCTCGATTTATAAGCTCGGATTTGAAACTCCGCTGATTGAATCGTTGAGATATTAAACGGGCAAAGTCCGAGCGCTGAGAGGGAAAGCACGGTGTATGCGCTCTTTGCTTTTTCAGGAAAACGAGTTTTTGAAGTGCGCCGCGGTAATTGAAATTACTTGAAACAACTCGACGGAAAAGTTAGAAAAATGATAGATTCTTTGTTTTAGTCATAGAATGGGACTGCAGGAAATATACCCTATTCGTCGTTTGCTACTAAAATAACGTGCTATTAAAAAAGAAACGGGAAGTATGTAAACGCTTTGCACGCGAAGCCTTCGGATGTACTACAGAATACGAAGTTCACCGCTTGTCTCGTGAAACGATTCGGGAAAAAGGTCGGCGAACGATGACAGAGAAAAAGAAGAAGAAGAAGCAACGCGAGGGCCTACGCGGAGGGTAGGAGGACGTCGAAACCGAAGCTGGGAAGGCGAACGCAACGGCAAAGCCCTTTTCCCAAGTGGAGTTGGCAAGCCTCTTTCTTGTAACTTGCATAAAACCATTTTCCAACACCAGCCAAGACGGGCTTCTATGAAGTTTTCTTCCGCGAGCAACTAATGCGCCGTTTCAGACACTCGCTGGCTATACACCCTGGTGTTTGAAGTTAGCCAATACGGTCAAGTATCGACGACAGTTATTTTGGCTTGTATTAATATTCATCAGATGTTTTATCGAATACCCAGGCATACATATTAATGCAATTTCAAAGTACTCCTTTATGCACTTTTACGCAAATACATGGCCACACCTCGAAGAATTGAAACGGTACTAATGAAAGTATTAAAGTATAATGATTACTTGCCTGACCGAATTACCTCGCAGCAGCGTTAATCAACGATTGCAATTATTAGAGGCCCGTTACTACATCCGTCGAGCATGTAGCAAAAGATTTTTAACCTCAGCCGTCGTCAAAGCTAAATCAATTTCCTATTCAAGCGTAAATTGCTTCAAGTTCAGGCGTCGTGCGGTGCTCAGGGTCTGTCGGTACCGTATGTTATCAAGCAGATATTGTTATCTGTCTGCGAAAATATCGAGCAATGACTGAGCCGTTCGCTATACCGTCTTGATAGCGGCTGAATTATGCCGACTAATGCATTACTCGACTAATGTCATCGAGCCGCTGTAGATTGTCGAAAGTGCACCTTTGACCCCCGAGTCCTGCGGGCTAAGGCGAATTTTAAGGGTGACATCAAACGGAAATGGGCAAAAAGGGAAGCGCAACGATAGCGAGTTGCGATCTTATGAGATTACTTTGATAGTTTCCGCCGAAATTGAATGCCTTCATCTAGCACAGCGAATAGCGGGGTCGCGAGGTTCGATCGAAATCTTAAGTTCGTCGAATGGTATTAGTTCTACGCGGAGCTCGAAATGTCGGCCCGAAATTCGGGACATTTTGATCCTTAGATTTAGAGAAACGCTCGCATTTAGGAGAAGGATTGCAACACCCGAGAAAATTGTGTTCTCCAAGAACTGATAAGAAAGCATGGCGTATCGAAAAATTGCCACAAAAACAATGCCCGATAAAAGCTCACGCGACTCTCTAACCCAACTGCTATCCGCTAATCGCGCGCAAAAGTTCAACAGCCATTTCACTAACTGTCTACGATAAAGAATCGTATTAGCAGCCATCAAACGGGCGTCTACCGGAGTGGAAGCTTTTCTAAGAGTAAGTATTCGTTTTATCACACCGAACCGGCCGTTAACGCGAATCACGGCAATGCGAAACGTTTTCGCGACAATTTCGTCCGGTAACGATCTCGAGTTCAGAGAATCGTCGTAAAGTCGTTCGCGGAAACAGCGAATATCTCCAAAGTGTCGTAACAGATGAGTCAACCGTCAGGCGGGAAATACTTTTTTCTCCCTCGTTCTCTCTCGAATTCCCTGAGTCGGCGTTTTCGCCCCGCGGTCACATCTTCCGGTCGCGTGAATTCCTCTCCTCCCGCCGGTAACGAGCCGATCAAACGCCAGGGCGAATCGGAGGATTCGTGTCGCGCAGCGTCGCGGGTACGAGGCGCAGCGACGAAGAAACGGATGATACACGGAGACGGAAAATGGGTAGCGAGAGAGCGAACAGGCTGGCTCTCCTGCTACGTTATGAATCGAGTAATCAACGCTGCTGCCACTTGAACTCAGACTTCAGACAGCTGATGCCTGGCTGTTTCCGGTTGTTGTTGGAAGCGTTCACCAAGGATTCGCAAGCTCTGTCGGGGGCGGGTGGACCGGAAGGAGGAGCAGGATCGCGTTTCTGCGCGAGCGAACCGAGTAATTTCAACAATTACCTCCCCGGAACGCCTTTGAATGCTTATGGGAATGATTGCCAGAGCGAATCAGTCTTCTTTGACATCGCCGCAATTCCAACGATTCCCAAAATCATTTTAACAATGTTGTAATCCCGACGTGACAGATCCGAGCTCTACGCCAAAGTACTACAGAGCGAGAAGCATTGATCGTGTATCGTATCGTGGAATCCGAGGAAGACGCGTAATTCTGTTTAAACAGCCGCGCGTTTCTTCAGCCAGTGGCATATGCGACGGAGTTCCTTTCGGGAGCGAGGCAAACATATTTCGTCCCGTGTCCCGACGTCGATTCGAAGTGGAAGGAACGCCCCGTCGCCAAGACGCGGGGAAGAAACTTTCGTCCACGCGAAACAGGGTTACCTTTTCCGCTTTGAATCGACGTCGCGCGAATCGTGCACGGATTGCATCGGGGCGGTTTCGAATTCCGTAAGCTTGAATATTTCACCAGAGGATCTCGCGTGTGTGTCGCTAAGAGAAGCTGCAGACGAATTTTTACCAGTGACAAGGAAATGCTTCTTCGATCAATTATGCATGCATCTGCGGCCGCGAGTCTCGCAAATACGCCCCGAGCAAATTATCGTTTCCTGAATAGCAGAAAAGACGGCGAGATAGCGTACTGAGGCCGTGGCGGGATCTAGAATTTTATATTTATCGCCCGGCTACGTAGATTTATTATCCCAGTTGAACTACATACATTTTTCTAACTCGAACCAAAGCGGCGTATAGATTGTAAGATTCGCGGGATTCTCTGTACGTTGGCGAACGGAGGAACCGCCGTTCTCCATTTTTCCATGGGATTCGACCTGTAAACGATATCACGGCCTGTCCATTTCGCCGGGGCCGATAATTCTTTCCGCCTGGTCGCCAAGGAGCCGAGAAACTTTCGGCTCCCGGGGTCGGCTTCCTCCTCTATAAATCACAGATAAATCACTTTTAAACTCGCGCTGTTAACTCCAGGTCGTCGCGACGCTCGGCCAACGTCGCGTATTCCACCTCCCCCCCGAGGGTCGGTGAATCGATGGTCCGCGAGATAATGAATATGTCTCCAGGAGCCCCTTAACGTCGCGCCACTGACCAACCACCCCGCTCGTAATTAACATAATTCGATAACGACCCGAATCGCGTTCTCCTCTAACGGGTATCTGGGCTACCGATGACGCAGCAACGCTTCACCACGATCGCTCGTTTATTATAATGCACGGCCAAAGGAAGCTGCAATCGACCTTGCCACCGTTCCGGCGACATCGATACAACACCGATTGCAGTGGGTCGTGAATAAAGGAGGGTGGACCTGTTTCCGGTTTTACGTCGCGTTGCTCGGATGATAGGGTGCTGGCCGTTGAGGAATTCAATCTTGGAAGGGTGAGTATGCTTTTTCTGTCGTTTCTTTCAGTCAGTTCAGGACCATTGTACACGTCCCTCCTTCGAAATGCCATATAATCGGAATAATCACTTCCAAGATCAGTACAAAGAGGAACACGAATTACAAACAGACGCATTCGATCCAATTGATACTGAACACTACTGTTGGATATTTCGGTCTCCTCGCGTTAATAGAGAAATCGAATCAAGGCATCCTTCTCGAAATTCAATCACGCTTCAAAGAGGCTCGACCCGGCGCATCGTGTTCCAGCAGAAGTTCTGTAATTCGCAGCTTCAATTGCGAGTCTCCCCGATCGTTCGTAACCGCGGCAAGATACAAATTAGCCGGGGAACAGTTCCGGCAAGTGGAACGATATTTTAAGCGCGCCTCTCGGTAGGAACGGATGCCGTTTTCTCCGAACTTGTTCTCGGGTTTATTACTTGTACAGTTCCAACGGGCAATTACTTTTCCCGGCAATTAAACGAAGTCGCGGGCGAGCTTCTATAATGGGAGGATTACAAGCAATCTCGCTGGCAACACCATCAACCGCAGAGGATCGTTCTTGCGGCGATATCATTTTTACGACCGACCGAGCCACATTGTTGCACGCAACGCGACGGTGTGCACGAGTCTCTTTCGTGACACTGCGATTCACCCCTCACGGACGCTTCGCTGCGAGCCTGTTTTAAACCGCGACGAGATGAAGAGGTCGTTCGCGAAGGTATTCCCTTCGTTTTATCTTCAATTTCCTCGGTGTTTACTCGCAATGCTGTAACGCTTCCCTTGGCGTGGCTGCTCGCACGTGTAGCTCTTTAACGACGCCCGCCACAATTCTCGATGTTAGAAGAGAACACGTGTTACATCGAAATCGCGTACTTTCAAAATAAAGGGTCAGCCGAATGAATTGTTCTGCTTCGTAATAAATGAAAGCTTGAACCAAAATGAAAGCTGAAAGCAACGATGAAGTCCATTATAATCCGTGCGAAATATAAATCTCCGTCCACAAAGCAGTGTCGTTATCTGCAGCGTGGGCGAAGAAGGTGGCATAATAACAGCTGGGTCGAGCAAGAATGGTTTGCGGAAGGATCCTGAAGACGTATGAACGGGATATCCCACGGTTGCCCAGAGGTATTCGTAAATTACTCCGTTAATGCCCGTCGACCCGGCAACTCCTCCGTTAATTCAACGCAAGGACTTCCCATTATCCTTATCGAGCATTAAAATATCGTATGGGAGCCCTAGTTCGCACGAATGTTTGTGCTAAACACGAATAAGAACGTAATCGCGCATACGTGGGAAGTAATGGCACGCTCGTAACGGCAATCCGCGATTACCCTGCCGACCCCGTTCTGATGCTGGGGTATCGGTGGCGTGGTCGCCGTTTGCCGAACAATTTCGCGAGAACCGCTAAGGCCGATGGGGGATTAAAAAGATTAGAGGGAAATCGAAGATGGATCTCTCGAACGATAAATAGGGAACGGAGCTTTCCATTTGCGTTCCTATCGGTTTTGCAATGTCTCGCATGGAATTCGGAATTAAGTCGATTGTTTCGTATCTCAATTCGTGATGACGCATTAAAGATACTACTCACATCTACTTCCGTTCTTTGTATTTCCGGAATTACAATCCACCGTCTTTCCGATACTATTCGAAGAAACATTACTCGCTCGCTGCACACTTCGAACAAAGGGAAACTCTCAGGCACCGTTAATATTTCCATTCCATCGACTCTTCGAATCGCACTACATACATTGCACGCATCATAGAATATCGATGCTGCCTGTCGTCTACTTTAAATTCGGCTTTCTGTGCCTCCCGCAGCTAAAACTTCCGTTTAAAAACAAAAAAAGAGATTCACTTCTTTGTCATCGACATTAACACTTCATCCACGGATCTTCGATCTACTCGAAACTATCTCCCGACGATTCATCGTACGGCATCGACACTCGCCTATAGATTTTGTAATTTTTATAACTTTTTATCAGCGACCAATCCTTCGCACTAGACGGAAACAAGAAATAAACCAAAAATCGTGCGATTGATTTTCCAGTGATTTTTACTAATTTTATAAGGAGATAAATGAATTACCAAAGGTTTCCGAGGCAGGATTTCCTTTCCGTTTTCTTCGAGCTTTTCATTCTATCTCCAGTGTCATTAGCGAACAGCTTCGTCCGAGGGAAATAACTTACTCCATTCTTTATTTCAATTTCCTGGCTAATAACGTAACTTTTCTACAAGACTCGAGGACAACTTAATGAGACGGTTGACTCGAAAAAAAAAACCCATCAAAAGTAGCCGGCTAACGACGAAACGAAAAACCTGCTAAGAAAAAACGGTTATCATTTGTATACTCATTTTTTAGATCGTCTAGGAAGCGTTTCTATCTATCTGTCGAAAGCCAATGCGTCTTCTGTGCGATGGAAATACGTACAAGTAACCATGCGTCGAGGGAAAATCGATGCAACCAATTTCACGTTCAATTTCTAAGACCGAAAAATTGATAGTCCGTGGCGGTGTAAGAAAATCGAGATGGAAAGGCAAATCTAGAGATCTAAGGAGGGATCGTAAAAACTTTATCCAAAGAGCACCGTATTTCCGATGAAATTATTTAGAAATACATTTTCACGAAACATTTGAAGCAAAATTGAAAATGTCTTTAAAATAATATTTCGTAGAGAAATGTTGTGAAGCTTGCTTGCAATCGTTTTTCAGAAATTCGCTCTACAAGATATATGCACGAAGCTTAAGTTGAGCTTCGCTCTGCATTCTCCAGTTTACCATCGTGTTTACAGCCAGCCTGTACAAAGTTAGGGGAGAACCATTCAGGGAAATGTTCTAGTGCTTAACCAACGTAAGGGTGGCTTCAAAATACAATTCAGTTTTGGTTTCTATAAACTTGGATATCTCATACCTACTAACTAAAGTAATGATACAATATTTCTATTGAAACCAAAATATTCCTCAATATCACTTTTTTAATGTTTCCCGATAATAGTAAAAAAAAATCCTCATCTAAGTAATCGCAAACGTTAAGATTCGATGGCGCGAATTCAAGAGAACAAAAGTGCTAAGTGGAGCAATGTAGATATTCCCGCAAGTGCATCGAATATTCGGATGATTCAAAGCGGCATCGATGGCGAGGAGAAGTCGTTGAAATTTCCTGATTTAAAGCGGCGTCATTTGATGCTACTTTCGATACGGTTGAAGTTAGTAGAGCAGAAAACAAGCTAATTCAACGGGAGCAACTCGACGTTCCTGTGAGCGAAAAGGGGCTTAAAAGGAGGTGTATCGATCGATGCTGGCTTTAATATCCAGTGTTTATCGTCAATACGAAACTTCTGAGGCCCTTGCGCTAGTAGCACGCCAGACAGTTCACGCTCTGTCAGATACGAATCAGGGATCTTCCTTTGATTACAAATGCTAGCTCAAGTGCTACGTACGTTTGGCAATTAGGAAAATACTTCCACTTTACGTCTAATCCAATTTTCCACGTTTATTTGAACGTAATTGAACGGGGCAAATGCGCGTTTTACCAATAAAATAAAAGCGGCTGATTCTAACCGATACTATCCATACAAAAATATTTAGAAGTGTCATAATCTCCGATTAAAAGTTTAATCACAAGTACTTCTCTCTGTATAAGCTTAAATCTAACAAAAAAAAAGAATCGATCAAACAGTACATACATCATTAAAAGCTTTCCACTGTTATGAAATAAGCTTCGCGCTTAATCTCCAGTCCTTCGTACGGGAGCTACTTATCTAATAAGTAGCTTTACCGATTAGTCCCCTACCAAGCTTTTCGCAGAAAGTATCCCCAAAGATTTAAACCCAGCTTCGACCGGCAACTTTCGTCATTAACCACACGCATCAAACCGCACACGCACACACACAGCGATTCAACTAATCTTCACTTTCTTCTTTAAAACCCATGCTCAAGAGTTTACGGCATCATTCACCCGAGGGGAACCAATCGTCTATCGAACTCGATGCAACATTCAGCGCAACCATTTTTCTCACCCTTAACAACTTGCGTCGAATCGCCGCAGGAAACGTGCAATTCTGCTTGCAATCTGAAAGCAATCGGTCGAACGTCGATTTATCAGAAACACGTCGGATTCAGACCGAATCAGAGGCGTACGCGCGGAGAAGTAAGACGCTCGCGGAAACGTTTCCAATTGGGGGAACTTCTCGCGATATCGTTTCAGTTTTAGGTCCGTCTCGAACGAGCGATTTTTTGTTGCCGCCATTCGTATTGTTTCAAGTATCGTAGCAATTATTCAACGACGGCTTGGTTTAAGAGGCGCGACATCTGCGTATCGTAGGACCGACAGGCGCGATAAATGATCGGTCGGTGAAAATTGTGCAGCATTTCCCGAGAACGACGTAGCCCAGAGATATGGGCGTTGATCCACTTCACTGCAGGTCCTCTCTCGCTCGTCCCTCTTCCGAACCAGTTCATCCTTTGTTCGACAGAGCTTACACTGGAAACAGCCGTTTCGCTGCTGTTGTACTTAATTAACGCGCTTCCTTTCAACAACTTGGCCCGAGGGCTTGATACGGCGGCCAGAAACGGGCGGCCGTGCTTTCGCCGCTTGATTATTTCGGCAAACAGTGGCCGGTCCGTGCAAACTGATTCGACAAGGGGGACGCGTCCCGTTGTCTCCGTCATTGACAAACGCGCGACGGTACACGGACAGCCGCGTATACGTTGCTATCTCCTCGAGACGTTCGCCTGGATGTCGCGCTGTCATTCGGGAGCTCGCGGCGGCTTATGATTTTAGGAGAAATCGAATGCAACGAAATTACGTGAAGGCAATTGTACGCGGGCAATACAATTGGAAAGAACTGATTGCTTTAAACCGTTGATGGCCAGCACACGTGAAACGGCTGATCGACTCGCGGCGAATCAAGTGAACCCGAATCGACACAAAGAACCCAGCCACTTTTCGACGTAACGTTAAACGGCCCGTACAACTGTGATGAAAACGCTCTATCTTTCGTCATTCAACTTGATCAGAGACCACGCCTGATGTCACTCGATCGAGGATTCAATCTGCAGCCCGGTTTAATGATTCGGGTAAACAACGCCCGCTGAGCAAACAGGGGGACCCTGTGCCTGCTGTTGGAGCAGCGGCTGAATATCAATATGATGAGGCTTACCGAGCAAATCGGATAGGGCCAACGAGAGCTGCAATTCTGATTGGAACGGAACAGAAAGCAAAATATCCCTCTGTATCGCGGAATTACCGATCCACCGGACAGTGGAATGTTTGCCTCAGAGGATTGTTCTTCAGGAACGGAAGATGCCCCATACACTTGCGCCAGAATGGTCTGTCATTCTGGTCTCTGACAAATATGATTCACCAATCGCCAGAATTAAAGTTACACGAAATTCACGACGATACAAACGTACGTGCCTAAACGTTATGCTTCAATATTTCCCCTTCGGAGGGAAGAAACTGATACTCGTTCCGTTATTGATCTGTACTTCGTACGGAAGCAAGTGCGTCGCGCTACGATTGACAAAAGTCCAAATCGATAGGGACATGAAACGGCGTTCAACGTAATATCATCACGAGTTGTGCACGCACGAGTACCTATATTCAATTTCTTTAGCCGTGAGCAGAACTCGAGCATCGTTATAACGACGCAGGTAGCAGGAGGTAGGTACGCACGCGACGACACATGCACGCACGTGACGTATTAGAATGCGGTAACCGAGCAGCAAACGAGGTTGGACACGTCACGGACAATTCACCCTTGGATATAGATATCGTGCAACGCGGGTCATTTTCGCACGCAACCCGCTCCGCCGCCTTATGCTAATAGCTTTCCGCAAAAGAAACTCGCGCTGGGAGAACGTTTTCCGCGGTCGGTTCTGCGTAAATTCGTCCGCCAAGAAGGCAATCACGGTTTCGCGCGAGTCCCCTTGGGCAATCGGGAATCTCGGAGTACGTAAAATGCAAATTCCAACGATACAATTGAAGTTATTGCCGCGCAGATCCCGGTCACGTCGAATGAAAACACAGAAACGTGACTTGCGATCGTTTTGGTCCAGAATAATTAACCCTTTTGCGGTTCGCGAAATATACACCCGGCATGCGTAAGCTTCTGTAAAGTTCAGCATTCGAGAAAGTAGATGCGAAACATATTTAGAATTTATCCAACATCGCGTACACGTTTTTGCCTATCTCAATTTTTGCCACCGTTGTTCATTCTATTTTCAAACGTGAAATACATCAATGGGCTTGCGCAATTTCATTTCCCAATGCTTCGAGGCTTAACAGTCGTAGACGTTTCCCCGAGACGCATCAATCCAGGCTGTTACTTACCGCCTCAGTATGTACAGGATGGGCAGCGAACAGCAGGCCTGTCAGGGCAGCAAATCCTGGACGCAGCGATGCCACCACTAGGCTCACTCTTGTGACCAAAACGCATGCGATGGCGTGCAAGGCGATATTCGTCGCGTGATACCAACTTGGCGTTAAGCCCGACATCAAGTAGTTCAACCTGGAATCACGGAAACGGTCAGGATTAAAGTCTCCTCCAACAATCGTTTCAATGCAGAAGCGTTTGCTGCGTTTTGCTTCGTACCGCATGCCTATCATTGAGCGAAGCATATCGGGTGCAATTGTTACGCGATAAAAAGAAAAGAAAGTATTGCGTACGATGTTAATAAATGAATTGTTTCGCAATCGCATTGAGCAGCGTTCAATCGAACGCGTGTTTAAGGTAAGAGGGCCGCTTCTAATTCCGGTCACTACCCTTCACGAACTATCGTCCTGAATGGTTAATTTGCTTTGAGCTAATCGTCGATAATTGAAACCACGCGGCCCTTCTGATAGGAGTCTAAGGGAATCCGGCGAGCCGTGATTGTAATTAGATAATTACAGCTGATACGCACGGTGCCCATTAAAGTCTTCACGACTGGCTAAGAGTTTCTAAGATATAATATCGCAATCGAATTCCTCGTTGCGACACTTTACTCCTCCATAGACTCGCCGATCGAAGAATCAGAAAACAATGAACGCAGTCCCCTTCCCGTTTATAGCTACAGCGGATTTGAAACGCAGCCGCGGCGAAGTTTTCCAGGGAATCCGCTTAAGTCGACCAAAGATAATCGGATTGCAGGAAACCACTCCGTACATCTATCCGCCTGGCGCCCTTCGTTCGCCGCAACCGGTGCACAATTTTCTTTTTTTCTTCGACTGTAATTTTTCTCGCATCCTACCATTCCGGCTCGATGCGCCTTGTGTTTCGCATTTAATGAAAAAAACCCCACGAAAGTTCTCAGGCCGCTACGCCGCGGCAGCTATCGATCATGGAATACTTTATTTCCGCCCCGTAGACACGTTTGTCGATATTGCTGGAACATCGATTGCAGTTACCGGGCGGAATACGACGAAAGCCGAGGGGGAGGGCGCGAGGATGATGAAAGCCGGACACGACAGCCGGCAGGAAACGAGGCTGAAGGCGCAGACGATGAGCCGGGAAGAAAAATAGGTGAGACAGTGAGCCACTATCGGGGCGAAAACAAACAGCGTAGCTGCTGACGCGGCCGAGCAATAATTTTGAAAGTCTGCCGACGGCATAAGTTCGACGCCCTGGCGGACCTGTGCTTGGCCCCGTTCCAGGTGTTAAGGATCCCGACCGACCGGAGGCGTATCCTGTCGCCTCCTTGGCCCTGGATCAACCAAAGAACTTGGACGTGTCAGCTGCAAAGTTTCTACGCAGATTTTACTGTGAATTTTATGGGACGACGATGGACGAGCATGTCGATGATGTTTCGATGCAAAGTTGAACAAAAGTGTTAGCTGCTGGCGGTATTGAAATCGTAGGAGAGTAGCTGATGATTATTTTAAATGGGTTGAAATAGAAGATATACAGGGATGATCTGAAAGCGAGTAACTGTTAATTAAATTCTATTCGACTGCCTTTGTCTGATCACTCCTCGATGTATACTACTTTCAGCGTTCGCCAGATAACTCCAACGCATTCGTTCCCATCTAACCCGTTAAGAAACTAAAAATAAAACGACAGTGGGCATTCCATCCCAGCTAGTTTGTTTAACAGAGATCCCCGAACACGGTATTTAGCATATAAATTGAGCGTCCGTTTCAGCGAACGCTTATCGCGGAACAGGGAGGATCTAGTCATAGATCTTTGGGATCGCTTTGAACATAAAATATCATTCCATGAATAAATCTCTTTCCGGAGCGGCTCATTCTTGACGGTACCACCAGCACCGACAATGTATTCACAAACGGATGCCCTCATCTTCGGCATCCGTGGTATGTATTTAGTAAACGGAGACCAACCGGTGTTCCGAAACATTTCCGAGACGCAATCTCGTTGCACAAGGCGTGAGGGGATACACCAGCATCGGTGCTGCTAACTGGCACGAGGGTTGCATATTTAGGATCTTCCTGTTTGCACCTAAAGGGTTTCCTCGTCGTGATGCACGAGTCTCCGGTCTGAATGTCGCGAGGCGCGCAGCGTCGCACCAAATTTTGCGCTCGCCTCGGTCTCGCTTGATCACTTGCACGGATTCGATGTACCCCGCGGGCCGGGGAATGCCCGTGGGAATGAATTCGCCACTGGTGCCGCCGAAGATTTCAATTTGGAAAATTCGAGCAACTATAGATCTAATTCGTTGTTTACCTTTATGCAGTGGCGCATCTCAAGATTCGAGCTGCACGTTTTATTTCCTTATTTTGCAAGAATTTTGTACTACGAACTGGCTTAATCCATGCATCGCAGCAGCGATGCTTCGCGTGCAACTGGTCGCCCACTTTTACGGTATCAATCGACTTTTGACACTTCATTGCAAAACGAATACGTTACGAGAGATAAATGGTATTTATGACACGGGTTCCGAATCGAGTGTCATTTGATACAAGTTCAGTTCGAAATAGGAAGTTAAAACGCCTGCCGCGGGAGACGTATCGCCGTACCGCGAGGTTCCGTTTATCACGGCGTATCCGTTCAGCTACGATTATCCATCCGATATTATGATGGCCAATTCCCCGCAGAACTATGGGGAAATTATATTCGAAATGACATACGCGATCCGCGTCCCCTGTGCGCGATTGCGTAAAACAAAACGAGCTATTACATGCACGGCGGGATGTGATTGCCCGTTCGATCTAAAACGCTAATTATCGAGCTCGCCGGCCTAAAATGACCAACCGGAGATCGTCGTTGCGCTGCTGTAACGAGGATCCGGTACGTCCCTGGCTTCCTTTGACGATGAAAAGGGAGAAACTGCGGATTTAATTCCCGCTTGAGGAAAAATTGAATAAAGACGGGCACAGGATGCGACGGGCATGGCCGAGGGAGGAATATAACACAAAGGGGAAACGCGAGAGACAGACAGAGGGGTGGATACAGGTAAAAGGGGAAGTAATAGCGTTGCCAGCTAGAGGAGTCTACTTGAACACCATTCACGGCGTAATTAGGCATTCAACCGATTCGGTCTTAAGCGCTTAATCGGCTTTGTTCCAACCTGACATCCTCTTAAACGCGCGGCAAGCCAGTCCAACCTGACTTCCGCGGTTCGTGCCGCGTAGCAGTTACTTATTGACAAACGACCGCCTTACATATACTTTCGCCGCGCGTGTTAGGCAACTCAGCGAAATTGTTTCCCCTGAAATATTAAAACTGTCTGCCGCGGCATTAAGAAATTGATGATGCTACCGCGAGGAGGTGGAACGTATTTGTGGTCGGACGATGAATAATTGAAAGCTCTTCGTGGTATCTTTCAGTGAGCTTAATGCGCGTCAAATAAAAAGCTTGAGACTGTACCGTGTATAAAAATGTAGATACTTATTATTAATCGCTGAGTTAAAGCGCCAGCTTGAATAAACGATTGGAAGCTGTCTATGGCCAAATTGCTTCGATATCTTCCTTGCTTCGTGTTTGTGGGAAGAGTTTCGGGAAGTTCTATTAACACCAAGCATCGTTCGGCCGTCCGTTTTTCCGCGCACGGCTCGCCGATTCACCGCAAGCGTTGCAGCGCGGACACGCTCGTGGCCCGTGACATTTTCGAAGCAAGAATACAATATGATAAACTAAAACTGTTATTCGCGTCCGACCGCAGCGAGACCTGATACTAACTGTCCGACCACAACTACCCTCTTACTTACTGGCTAGCCACAACCGGTTCTATTACTACTGTTTGACCGTGCTCGCCGGTAACTGCTAGCCAACCACTGCGGCCGATCGATACTTATTCCTACTCTTCCGTCATGCATTAACGCTTCTATCTCTCTCTCTATCTCTCTCTCTCTCTCTCTCTCTCTCTCTCTCTCTCGCTCGCTGCTCGCTGTCGACATGTATTCGCGTGCACATTCAGAACCGGGAAAGTTTTTTTTTCCTCGGCGTCAAGCTGCAATTACCCCGGACACCTTCTTCATATCGCACGATCATTCAAAATAGTTGGAAACACTTCTTAGAAGCATTTGGAAAAAAGTGTTAATAAATGATATTAACTCCCAAATTGCACGAATACGCAGAGGTGTCGCAATTGAACTAATTAACGAGATATTACTAACTGGAGAACAACGTGTCTCGAATAGCAAAACATTTCCAACGATTAACAGCGGCAATCGCGGGGCGGTGGAGTTACTTCCCGAGCGCCCTCCGATTTTTACATTTGACTGTTCCACTTTCATTCCACGTCTCCGGTTGATTTCGTCGAAATCAATAATTGCGGGCAATGAAAATCGATCCGCCCTTACCCCTGTGCCTTATTCTCTTATATTCACTCGAGAAATCGTCCTGAACCGCAGGACACGATCGCCAAGCATTCCGATCCCGGATAAATCGTGCGCGGAATATGATATACCAGGAGCAAAGAATACTGGCTGCTATTCCGGTGCGCCGCTTCAGTGATTTAAGGAACCGGCCAGCTTCCCATGCTTCCAGTCACGTATCAGAAGGAAAGTGTACGATGATATATATCCGCTAACATTCAGCGACTTCGATTTTCCTCCCGTTTATATGGACTGCCTTTAATAGCATTTCGATATATCGACGCAAAAGTTTGTAGGAACTCTTCGAAACTAATGAAAATATCGCGTCCTCGGTGTTCGATAATGAACAGTGCGATGTAATGAATTTTATAAGGCTAGAAGAATTTCGTAGCTTCAGCCTTTGAATCTTTGCAATTAATAAAAATATCGTTCACACTGTATTCTTTACGTAAACGCGTGTATTAAAAATATAAAATAATTACACACGACGGAGGAAAAAACATCGACCGTGTCGATAAAAATTACCACCAAGAAGTTCGCAAGTTCTAGCTAACGAACAATTACGTTCCAGAATAAACTTGCCCGTTCTATTCGCGAATCTTTCGTGAAACGAAGAATGCGCCTCATTATATCCCGAACCGCGAAAATCGTGAAGGGGCTTTCGGCTATTGTTTAGAAATCTCCCCCGCCTGGCCAATTAATTATGAAAAATATGAACCCGCCGATGAAGGAACGGCAGCGAGGCAAGGAGCGTGGGTAACGTGGGCAAGAAGCAAGGAATAAAAACCCTCAACGACGATAATAATGGAACGAAGGGGCCGGCTACGAAATAAATGGCTGAGGAAAGGTAGTCGTGAATTTCATTACGGGAACAATGGTATTTCAGGCTGAAAGAATTCTGATGAAACTTGTCAAGCGGAGGGAGTAATCTACGATTATCCGATGTTAATTGAGCAAGCATAAATTATGATAACAATATATATATATATATATATATTGAAGGTCTTAATTGAGGCCCAGGAAACGAGTAAAACATGGGACGTTGATCCCTATAAATTATTTTAAAAATCAAAAAATTACAATTAACCAAACTGCAGATAATTTTTCTCGCTGTAAGTATCGCTTCATGGTATTTTAGCCATTACAAAAAGTACCCAATTTTCGTCACAAGCTGCATAAACAACATTCAATTCCCAAGAGTACAACTAAGCAGCAAGCACCAAAGGGAGAATGATGAAGCGCTATGCCTATGCCGCAGCGCTTTATCGGAGCCTGTACCAAAAGACATCGATCCAGGGATAATCCTCGCGAAACAAGTGTGAATTCGAAACGATCGAATCAATACAGTAGCGATCTTTGGTAAACCATCACCATGGATGACCATTTCTCTTCGTTTACTCCCCATCCTCACCCGCTGTTTGCTCTTCTTGTTCATCGTCGCGTTTCCACGTTTGTTTCCACCCTCTTGTTGCTACTCCGGCCCGTGCTATCCGCTTTCACGTAGCCACGCATCCAGATCAGATAATACCGTGAATTATTGCCGCTTATATGCCTTGAGTGGCGCCATATATCAACGGACGTGCTTCATTCCTTTCCCAGATTGTGTATTGGAAAATATGGCGCGTCCATGTCGAACAGGATGAAGGACCGTCCAGGGAGAGAGAGAGAGAGAGAGAGAGAGAGAGAGAGAGAGCTTACAATGCTCCTACGCAATACCTCATAATCATTATATACATTACCAACGCTCTCTAACTCATAACCAAAATTACAAAATTTGGGTCGAAACATTTCCATTGCATTACCCGGCCCGTGAGGCAAACAGAAATGAGCCTGTCAAAGGGACTGTTGATTTAACAATCTTGACTCTTTCAGATGAGTAGAGACGGGCCATGTTGGTTTTCGATTTGTGGAATACCTTTCACTGTAATTAGTTCTTGGGCCGATTGATTTAGGGGAATGCGACGGGCAAAGTGTGATGCGGGAGATTTTGTAAACATGAAAGAGATTATGAGAACTCTGATTTTGTACGAATTGTGTATTTACGTGTTTTCTCATAATTTGCGATCGCTATGATCGCGAGATTATTTAATTTTACCGTGAATGTACAATAATCTTCCAGAACTCATAACATTTTCTCGAAACAACGCACCGTAGAGAATCTTTCTTGTCCGACAACGTTTCCGATCTCGCCGAGTTTATCGAAATTTCTTGCTTCGCGCTTCTCCGCTGCACACCCTTCGAAAGGATTTTTCGAATTCCTCGTAAGCGCCAGCAGTTCCTGTCAGAAGATACCTAGGTACGTGCTTTCTTTTTCTTTTTTTTTTTTTTTTGTAACTCCGCGCCCTCGTTTTTCTAGCGAGGCATCAAACATGACTTCCTCTGCGCTACCTCAAACGTCGACCCGAATTTCGTTCAATCGAATAGATTGAAAGTACTGTCGTGGACAGAGAGAAAATTTAGCAAAGCACCGGGGAGCAGAAGCGAGCGAGACAGGGAGAGAGTACGCTTTTCTGTTTCATGCAGCGGAACTTCGATGAACCCGCTGTCACTCTTTTTTTTCTTTTTTTGGCTGTGGCACGACTGCAGGAGAACGAAGGAGAAATTGCACGTCAGTCGCGTTCGCGATGCGAACAGGTAAAAACTGATCAACCAAGCCGGAGAGGGGTGAACAATTACGCGTCGCCGATGAGGCGGTGTTCGGGGTAATTTGGAACGATGCCACCGATCAATGGTGTCGGACGTAGGCCTCGATATCGCCAGGCGAAAATCCGACTTAGAGCTGGTCCCGCGAACCCTCTGATGCTCGCATCGGATTCCGACCGGGGGCATGCGCGGAGCTTTGGTTTCGTTGCATCCAAATTAACCGTGCGATCGAGCGTGTCCTCGTGCCATGGCTCGTTAAGGAGCAGATTACAAGCAGCTTGGCACGGGAAAAAGGCAACAACGTGGCAAACAACGATAATTGCACGACGATTCGCGCGAATTATCCTTCCGCGTAATGCCGTGAAATTCTCTGCCACCTATTATGTCCCGAATCGGTTTGTTAAACGGTGGTGCACAACGGTAGAAAACTTGTATCACCGTGTTAGCCGTCTTGGAATGGAAAGCATCCATGGCTTATAAAATGACCAAATTTTAATCAATGCTGAAACCAAATAATTCCAGAAGCGAAACGATATTCTATTTTACATATACGAAAGAGATACTCCTTATTACACCGTCGTAAGATGAAAACTACGAGTATTTACATCGATTTATCAGAAGCTCACAGTACTTAACGCAACAGTAATTCCCTTTTAGCGCAACGGGAGATAAACTTCTTCAGTTGAAATAAAAACATAGGTCCCGCGAATACAAGAATGAAATGTTACGAGGCACGAGGCGAGAAGATGAAACTACATGCATTAATTATGCAGATTAAGTCGGAGGGGAAGAATTGGCGATAAAATTCCTAATGTCACGGTACGTTGAGGGAGGAGGATATGAAGCTGACTTGAGCGCTTAACCCAGATACATTTTCGTCGAAGGGAATTACGGGCTGAAAAAGGAAAAGTGTAGAAACTGCCCTTTACGTTTACAATTTTCACGAAAGGAATGTACAACAGGGCGCCAAAGGAACACGTTATCGAAGCTGCTCTTTATTTCTCGTCCGCTTCTATTTGGATCCGTGACGAGATTCATCGACGATCGATCGTTTCGGACAGCTCGCTGTCTGTTACAGCGAACTTTGTTATGCGCGCAACATTTGTTGGCCGCGGAAAAAAAAATCAATGCGACGGTGCAACGTACAATATTGAAGGGGTGACATAAATCGGATGAAGCGTCACCCTATTGTACCGGTAATAACGATTCGCTTTTTGCGACATCGCCGCCACTCCGGCGTTCTTTGTTTCCACGTTGAATCGAACGCATCGTACGATTCATAAAGTTGAGCGTTATTATGAAAAGAGGAGAAAAAGCGCGGCTCCAGGGAAATGTGCGGTAAAACAAAAACCTCCCGGCTACGCGTCTGTCATTTAACCGCGCGCCGATTGTTCCGTCTCTTCCATTGACCATTTTATTTTCGAGCGAGAGCCTATAACAATCCTTGTTTAACGTAGCCAACGCGTGTTCAATCATTTTGCAACTTCTGCCCCGATTCTGTAACGTATGCGAATCACACAATTGCAGCTCGTGCATACGTCTTTCGGAAACAACTGAAACTGTAAACACCGGATTGTGCGCTGAAAATTGGTCATCGTATTCAGCTTCGAACTGTGAAGCTTATAAAACGGAACAAAACCGGCTTCGCTGCGAGCCATTGTTCTCGCACCTTAAATTACTAATAATTACCTCCTGTGTAAGGCAGTTCGTCGCAAACAAAGCATCGTCGAACCGTGGCTATGTAACCCGTGTATAGAAAATTAAAAGTAATTGTACGGCAATGCGTTTGGAGTTTGGGGAGCGGAATGCATTCATCGATTATCGACTCGGTGAATAATTTTTAATATTGCACGCTTACGAGTTGGCGGACGAGAGGCTCGAGGAGAAGAAGATTCTACCTTCTTCGAAGATTAAATTTTTCAGACGACCGATCGATTATTTCAAGTATGTTTGATTTGCGAAGATGAAAGCAGAACCGAATACGCTGACGAGTTGAATAACTCAATAAGCTGGAAATTCTCATCTCTCCGAGGTTCAAATCCGGGTCCAGCAAGATGGTTCCACTGGCCGTTTTTATACCGACATACATACCACCCCCCCTGTCCCGACATTCGCTCTTCCACCTCTCTCTACTTCGGTCACTAGATAACAGTATCAACTGAATAAATCTTTATTAGCGGTACCAGCCAGCTGTACCAACTTTTCGAGAGGGCATAAAAGACCGAAATTGTAGAATCCGTCGTAGATAGTACGAATAGAGTTGTGCTCTGTGATTCTTTAGAAATTACATGTATTATTCTTTGTCAAAATTTCGATAACACTTTACGAATGTTGAAATAATTGGCTCGTTCATAAATTGTTTCATGCAATTATATGAGCTATACGTTCCAGACACTATACACTATCTATCCTTCCCGTGTCCACACAGAAACAGTAACGCAAAGAAGATAAAGAAGTACGGGGATCGATAAGAGGACCAGACCAAGATTGTCACCATCATCCAAAAAGAACGCACAGTCCGCAGAAAGTCCATTTTCCACGCCCCGAAAAATAGCTTACCCGTCCAAATCTCTCCTAGTCCTACGAGTTAATCGACGCAGCAGTATTACCAGCCATCATAAAACGCAGCAAGCTTAATAAAGCCGGCGCGCTACAGAACATTTTCATCCCTAGATTGAATATAGCATCACGATTCTACGCAATAAGGGAGGCATAGAGAAGCAAGCAGAAAGTACCTGCCGCCCTTCGCGGCCTTTGTTTCGCGCTCGAAGGCGTTGGAGTGGCTTGTGATTATTCAGTTCCCATTCGCGACGAGTCGAACGTAGCGAGTTCTCGTGAATTAACGCCGGTTTTACAATCAACCCCTCGTCCCGTAAAGTCGTCGCGCATGCCTGGCTCGCACCTGCCGTAAGTTTACGAGCACATGCATACGGGATGCGCTTCAGATTTTCCTTCCTCCTCTATCCGTTGCCTCGCTTGTCTCCGTGCATCCTTCCTCGGCGTTGCGTTAAGTTTACGATACCGAGAGCTTTATCGAGTCGGGGGCTGTAAACTCGCAATCAGTCGAACCGTCGAATATTCCGCCGCGTGTGTCGACGGCACAGGCGCGGGACGGGGGTAGAAAAGGCAACGACGAAATACGGGTCGTATCTGAAAGAACCGGCAATAATTCGTTGACGACTTCTATTCACGACGGGAAGCTTCCTGCTAGGGTTGCCTCATTTTCAGCATCGATAGAACGGTCGTAACTCTTGTGGCATTTTTTTCATTTTTTTTGAAAGCCCATTCTGGTCGTTGTTTTGTCGAATGGAAAGATCTGATTGACGATCTTGGTTGAAGATTTCACGGTGGGGGTATTCGATCGTGGCGAAGTTCTGTTTGAAAAATGTCGATGCTAGATGCATGTTAATATTCCTTAATTATTGGGTCGGTGCGAGTATTAAAGTTTGCCGCCATGGCATACTTATGAATTTTTTTGTAGTAAGAAGAAGAGGTTACGCGACAAAGCAAATTGATTCGTCGAAAGAGGCGCGTTCATGCAAAATCTATGCGAACAACTGTGCCGCAAATACACACTGCTAATTCTAGACGACACGCTAACGGTAGTCATGCTCGGTTCCCGGAATGCACCGGTTAAAGTTCCTGGAATTCGTGAGTTAGCCTTGTCAGAGAGACATACGGTGAATGAATTTTTTATTAATGGAGTCCGCATAGAGCCATCAATCCCAATTTTTTTTTTCGTCAGGCAAGTCGCGAGGTATATAGCTCGTGGACTGGCAAAAGAGTTAACTTCGTCTTTGGATTTAAATAGTTCCTAGTACATTTAATAGATCGCTCGTTTTCGCATATTAAACGAACCACTCCGCATAAAGGACAACCTGAGGCAAATAAATTAGAAAATTGTGTCGCATGAAAGTTTTACGTACAATTACCGTTGATTCCACCCTCATCGATCAGTATCCCAGTAAGAACCGTGCTTCCACCGTGAGGATAGGCGAGCACGAAGAAAGTTCGTCGAAGGTGCCAGGTACACGGGGCAATTAATGCGAACGAATTTCCCCCCGGTTCTCTCTTACGATTCTTAACTTACGAACGACATAAATCCCGGAGACAGAGAGGGAGAGGAGGAACACGAGAGAGCGGCGCGGTCTCGTGCATGCAAGCCCTGGGACGTGTTCCCAAAGCTCGAGAAGCTTTATCGTCCCCGGGTAATAGGTGGATGTTTGCAAGGTGGAGGCGCGTATAAATTGCTTCGCGAGCAAGAGAACGAGGAATAAGAATGGGGGAGGAAAAACGGGAGACGGAAAAAAGCAAGGATGTTTGGGGTTTGGGAGGTAAGTTCTCTATCCTCGCAAGGATATCCACGGCGCTACTCACCGACGAGGAAAAAGAAGACGTATAATTCCATGGGAAGAATACCTCTGGGTATTTAAAGGATAAAATGACGCGGCCGACTAAACGCTCCTCTCCGCGTGCACCGCAGCCCAGCCACCGGCTCCCGCGGCCGCTTGGGACGAGGGAGACGTCCATGCGAAATACGCGGGGAACAGAATCTTCCTGAGAATTGAAATACACTTCCGGATCCGATATAACGAAGCTCCGGCGGGGGAGACAGTCAGCCGTGAAGCGGCAAGATCCTTCATCTAAAGCCGGCGGAGACGATAAGCTCGACAAGGTTGGGCTCTCCTCCCCTTTGTGTCCTCCATCCGTTTGTCTGCTGGGCATCTCGAGGAAGTAACAGAGAAACGGCGAAACAATATATGAGCCCTGTTCGGGATGGATTTCGCATAATTTTGGAGAGGGGTCGAGAAATACAGGAACAGGCACCGATTGCCGAGTTACCGGGAGCAATCACATTGCCGCTGATTGAACATTTGAAAAGCACAAAACCGGAGAGATATAGTATAAAATATAAACGTTGCGCGATGAACAACCGGCGGGAATAAAACGGGCAGTAAACGCGTGCTAGAAAATTTTCAATTCTTTCCGCGAGTCTCCGAGCTGACCTAACTGGTCGGCCGCTTGACACGGGTGTTAAAATTCCGAACGGAACTCCTGGCGAAGTGCGCTTGTATCAGCCTGGGACAGAGACGTGTCGACCCTGCCCATCTCATGCCGTGGCGGAAACCACGAAGAGGAAGGGAAAGAAGCGAGGGAAGAAAGAATTTTTCTACTTTCCGTATTTCACTTTCAAGCCGCACCTGTCACATGTCTCGGGCAAGTTATATTGTTACGTTCGACGGGGGAACGCGTAAAGCGCACAGAAAGAAATTGTTCCACGGCTTCGCGGAACAATCGTGACGACGGGGTTTAACATGCCTTGTGTATATTCAATTTTACTAACAACGGTAATCGCTAGTCGCATCGTAGAGATTTGGAGAACCGCAGCATAAACACGCCAATGGTTTCTTGATAAGTAAAAACAGTTGGGGGCAGAACAGGGAAACCGTGATAATCGAAACAGTAGGAACGATTCGCCTGGGTAGTAGTATTTTCATAGTAATCGCCGGAAAAATTTCAAATTTTAAGGGTCGGGACAATACGGCTAATAGCGAAAGTTGCGAAGCCAGAGCCGGAGTATCGTTCCACCTACTCCCGTTGACCTACAAAACGACAATATAGGGGTAGCACACTCCCCCGACTCCCTCCTTGGAACAAGTAAAAACTGCGAAACAATCCTTCGACCTCCTTGCAACTGCTTTCGATAAAATCCTTTTCCACCCTTCCGGAAATCTCTCCATGCTTTCCTGACTATTTGCTCCAAGGGAGGAATTTCTATGCCTTCCTCGCCTCAAACCTCGTCCCTTAGATAAGGGATTTAAAGAAGCCTTACACGTTTTTTACTCTAATTGTACGTTTAAAAGAAGCATTTTCATCCAAGCCTAAGCAGAATTAGTTCACGACGCTTCCTCCCAATTAACCCGAGGCTCCGGGACATTTATATTGTTCAAGATACTCGTATCGCGCAACTTCTTTGTCTCTTCACGCAACCTCCGCGCTGTCAGCCACCTGAAGATACTCTTATCAGCGTGCTCCAACATGGCAGAGGGAAACAAGGCCAGGCTCATTATGCGAAGACTGACGGCGGCCACTCGTGTCGAGGGCCCCGCATTGTCTTAGAACGGCCGTTCTACGAAAATTCCAAGCCCGTGCACTTCGCCCCGTGCACACAAGAGACGATTGCGTGCCGTCGACCCGCGATTCACCTGGCGAACAAAGTCTGCACCTTGAAAAGGATCCTTCAGAGTGTACCACCGTGACTGGTAAAAGATGATGCAACAAGGATGCCTGGAATTTTGGTAAAATTTAATGCCCAAGATTATTCTCCTTTAGCGAATATTATCGCCATGCATCCCAGCGCGTGTTAAAATATCTTTTAACCCCATCCGCCAAGCATTTTATTTAAAATCCCCGACGTCCGATATAGGAAGATAAGGGGACGAACGCGAAATCAGGAAATCTTACAGGCAAAACACGTTTACGCGCACAGCTGTTCCCCCCGAGCGAGTTACAAAAGGAGACGAGGCAACCTACCGTTCGATTTTGCGCGTGTTACGTATCGAAGCGGGAACGAAAGGAGGGGACAAGGAAGGAGAAGCGAGGAGGTGGGCGATAGTTTCATAGACACGTTAGGGAAACAGGTCGAGGACACGATCTCATATCGAGGGGATCTTCGAGGATGTCGCCGGTAGAGGATTGCTGTACCGTGTCGATACACAGATGTACTTTCCCTCCCTCCGTGAGCTAGGGCTGTCGATGCACTCACAGAAAACGGTGTACGGGGTTTCGTTACACCGGTTACCGATACCACAGATGCTGCGCGAGACGATATCCAACTGCTACCCAAATGTACGAATTTCGTCTGTGATCGTTATCACACCGAAAGCAAATCACAAACCTTTACTTTTTTTTTTTAATATTTATAAACTTTTTTAAAATAATTATTGCCGAGTAAGTAGTGCAATATCTACTGACCGACGGTACCGCACTTTAATCCCATACTGGGGAATAATAAACAGGTCAAAAGTTCCCTCTTGCCGAGTAACTATTTTTCGATACCCGTTGCCTCTTGGGCAGCATTCTAACAGTGCCATTCAACCAACAAATCTTCCACCGAATTGGCCAAATTTCACTGGAAAACACTACCAAAAGGAAATTGATAAAACCGTGTACGTGTATAGGGTCGTAGCTGTTCTAACAATGGGACCAATTGGTCTCTCAAGACCACTTTCACCATAGGGACGAGGTTGGAAGTGACCTCTTCTTTTACGGCTTCTAATGTACCTTGAAAGAGCTGTCTTTCTAAAACAATCGCCAATGTTGCGCTGATGCAAAAATAAGAAACATTCTTAATTGAGCAACGTAATAAGACTTCGATATTAAGTGGAATATACATATTAAATTCCATCAACTTATTGCTCACCCATACACCGTTTATTATCCATCAACTTGGGAACATTCTGAGCACGATCGCCAATTTAAAGTAGCACAGCGTAAAACTGAAAAACGGGAATCGCCTTGTATTTTAAACAGCCGAGTCACCTGTACAGAAATCACACAGGGATGTAAGTACACCATTTGTCCAACTTTCCCCTGTGTGCACGAACACGATAAAGGTTTTCACGATGGCGTCATTACGGTGGCACGGCGGACACATCGTTTCTACGTGGCCAGGAAGTTTTCGCATCGCGGACGACGACGTGTCCGTCCGTCGAGCACGTCGACGTTTTCGTCGGCTGGCTGCCGCGTAGCTGCCTCGAAATAAGAGGATTTCCCCGTCGCTTTTTCTCCCCGGGTAATACAACCCATTTACGATGACGTAATTAGCGATTTAAACTTTCCCCGACGACTTCTTCCACCGCGGGCCGCGGTCGACCATGATTCACAGCTGAGGCGACCTGAATTCCTATCCTCGGCGCCCACGATTTATCGAGCTCGATTCGCGCCATCCCCTTCCGTCCGTGCCTCCGCGATTCTCCCCCTTTACACACCATTGGGACTCTTACTCTTGATTCATTTCTTATTCGCGCTGCTACTCCTTTTCGAATCTGCCAGCTACCGGCTGTTTCCGTTTTCTCCTATTCCGCGTTCGATCATTAGCTGCCTGTTTCGCGACACTTGTTGCCTTTCCACGCTGCATGCGGGCGAGTTTAAGTGTGCAAAGTTTCTAATCATTAAGAGCAATGTGGGCACATTTTTGCATTACGATTAAGTTATACACTTTGCACACGCAACGCGTACGTGGAAATTTATTTAGGTTGTTAACGCTGGAAACGAAAATTGACGCGGGAAAACGGTGGACAGATCTGTTTAAGAGAGAAAGAAGAAGAAAGACGGTCGTACAGGTCGGCCAGCGGATCGATGCGAACCGCGCAATCCTCGGTGCGTGATGACATATAAATCGTGGAGGCCGCATAATATATCTGCAGATATCACCAATAATTTCTGTCGCGCATGGGCGCGCCGGAAATGAGAAATGCTCGCGTTAATAATTCACACCGCGGTGAACACGTTTCACCGGGGCCGGCGAACTACGATTTCCAGCGGACCCTGTAACTTTAATTCACCCGCGCCAGGAAACGAGCCACGCCGAGTCACGCATCGTGCTACCCCTGTTTCGATCCGTTGAAGCCGCGCGTCATTTCGCGAAGAAAGCATGCGGATCCGCGGACATGAAGTCACGTGCAACGTCAATGATATACAGAAACTCCGATAACGCGAGCACACGATTACCGATCTGTCGGGTGTTATCTAGGGATTAGCACGGATGAGAATAATAGACATGGCTGGGACTATCGCGTTTCCCGAATAGACATCCTTTTGCGACGAGAGCAGAGCTCTAATTATATCGATTACTATGCATACGTAGCCGGCCGCGATTTCACTGAGCCTTGCATAGACGCAGCAATTGATTATCGATTATAATAGGAAATTTCGTTGCCCCGCTCAAGGGTCGCGCTAATTGTTACGTCGGGGTTACGCGAATACGCTGAACGATTAGTCGAATAATTATTAGCAGCCACTGAACTGTTGTCAATTACAGCTGATCGGGGATCAGGGATGGTTTTATTGTTATTGAATTATTATCATCAACGATATTAGTTGAACGTTGTTTCCATTTCCCGTGAAATTTGCGTCTTGGCCAATTCGGGAAAATTACGGTCCATTGGAATTTACATTGCTGCCGCGCGGCTTTGAACAGGTAGCGAATTAGAGCGTGCGGTAATCTATTTGCACAGATCGGCGATCGATATCGGAGCGCAGTGCAACCTTACCGCGAATTTATCAACGGGGTCGACAATAAATTTATAGGTTTGCTGTTAGGCCAATAACTTCTGGGAACTTCGATCCCACAGTCGAAGTCTCGCGACTCGTCGCGTCGGTGCCATCTGTATGGGAGTAATTACAAGAGTTGGCTACCGGAATCGGGATCCTGCTCGTGAGATAGATCGAACAACTTGCCGTTTGTACGCGTCGCCTCCGACTGAACTTGGAACGACCGGATCCTTCTACGTGCTCGTCGTCGCGAGGAAATTAGCATAACGCATCGACTTCTTGGCAGCGTGTATGGTGTTGCGATGTTGCAACTGGCTAACGCTTATTACTATTACCGGAAGCGTCAAGCATACAGTGTTTATAGATACGGCCTAATGAATAATATAATTCCTGTTTCTATACCGTTACGTACAGATTGATTTGAAAGGGTTCGCGTGCAGCCCAAATTTTGCTTCCTAGACGTCGAACTATCGTGCAACGACCGATGCATCCCGAGGGAAGCACGGGTCCGCAGATTTTTCGTTTCTGCCCCAACTGCTGATCGAGAAAACGGCCAATATGAAGATTGCGCGTTATAACATTGCCGTTGCTGCTGATGGGAATCTTTTCGCGGGGCCCGCTCAGTCGCGCGCGCTTTCACGTAATCGCGTTATCACGCTAGCCGCATGCACGCGCCGCGTACACGTATAAATTATTTCGGACCACGCGGCTCGCCGTTATTCCAACGTCGATGCTTTCGACGCGATACCACACCGGCCGAGTGGTAATCCCGTACGCATTTTAATAAAATTGCTGGAGCTTGTGAGAGTCGGCGAAGCACAGGCTGTGCAGCTTCAAAACTGTACAGTATAACAGAGAATGTGGCTCGTAACGTGTAACAAAACGATTGAACAAAAATAAACTTCCACGTTGGTCTCGTGTTCTTTTCAATGGAACACATTGATTCCCCATGATAATTCGATCATTTTGAGTATACACAACGAGTTGCTTCCATGCGTTATGAATCGTCACGAAATCGTGATTATAAGTGATTATAAGTAATGAATTATTACGAAGAAATTGCAGCAGGAAAAGTCAAGAGCGATCTGTACCGAATCACAATAAAACGATCATCTTTCTTCTCCTCTCGAATTGTCCCGTTCTCGAAGATTTCGCTTTCCGTCGAAACGACGTGACCGCGGTGTACCGATTTCCGGAAACGAGGACACACGGACGTGCGTCGGGATTGAAGCATTCCGCGGCACGACCATGTGGTTTTACATACCGTGTCGCATAATCTCGCGAAATCGAAACGTGGCGTTGAAAGTCTAATGTGTCACCGTTGGTTCTCGGGGTTGTCGAGGCCAGTCCTCGCTGGACGAGGCCGAGCACCGAAATGAACGAAATTGTGAGCTTCATTCGCGTAGAGCACCCTACGAGTCGTTCGAGTCGTCTTCAATCAGAAGCTGTGAAACGAATTTATACTTAAAAAGGAGAGCCACTCGATGCAGTACAAATTCTTAAACCTTTCTATTCCTAAAGATATTCCTAAATCTCTTTTCTTGAATAACAAGAAACGTAAATGTATCTTGTATCTACATTCGACAGTCAGCATTGTAAATTCCAAACAGCCCCAAAGGACCGTACGTATCAATGATGGTGTTTCACTCAAACGCTTCAATCACGTCTGCCGCGTATCAACGTTCTTATCGACGGCTTTATAACAGTTAGCTTGCGGTGCGACAGATTCAATCGAACCGCCTCGCGTGTCTGCAATCTCGCCAGACCGATCGACGAGCAGCTGTAAGCCGTCTCCGGAAGCGAGCGGCAATGTAGCGCGACACGCGTTATTACCCCTTAATCGTGAGTGCATCGCGAATGCGTACTGAAAACGCCGCGCGGAAACCGTAATAATCTATCGTCTCTGTTTCCGCGGGAGAACGTGAACGCGCAGGAAGTTCCGCTTCTTTTCCCGCTCACCCCCCTCGACCCGTTGAACGAGAGGGAAAGGAAGAAATCACAAGACCCGACCAACGTCGCGACAATTTCGTTGGAGACGCGGTTCGAGGCTATAAAGAGGGACGCGGAAGCATGGAAAATTGTGGCCGGCAATTCTCGGAACGGGGCCGTCGCTTCTTTTACGAGCGCAATTATGCTTTTCCTTCTCTTTCAGCTTTCTTTGTTTCCTTCCCCCCCTTTCTTTTTATGGCAAACTCGCGAGATAGCTGGTTTAATAATTATTCATTGTTTGCAGTTGACTGATCGATTCTTGAAATCGATTTTGCGTGATATGAACCGATCGTGCATGTTTGAGTTTTTGTGCATACACTGCTCTAGGGGTTGCGTGGCGAAAGTCAATTTCACGTAGCTTTGAGTTGCTTGGTCAGAGTAGTCGCGTATGGATGTTGCCTAGAATGGTTTAGTGTGGGAGAGTTAATGGAGGAAGTTTAACCTTTGCAAGCTTTGAACGCGAATTTTTAAATCGTTTCATTTATTTGCGATGAAACAAATTTCGTAGGCTTTTTTTGGGAGGGTAGAAAGCATTAGTTATGCTGTTAAACAATTTTTACGAGAAAGGATGAAGAAATCTCGGCGCCTCGTTGATTCTTTGGCTAGAAGCGGGCAACGATTTGAATATTTGCAGTGGGCAACACGGCCGTGTAACATTGACAATCCCGAGACCGTAAATACGAGTATCTCGCGTCAAGTTGCTAATTAATTATGTAAATAGCCGAGTAACATAATTAGCTGCTGAAACTCCTCTAATTATATTATACATGCTCGTCGGTGTGCTCGATATCATCGTGCTCATGCTGCTCTATGCTATCACCAGCATAATGAATTCCGCCGTCTTATCGAATAATACTGTGCCATTAATAAATCGCTATTCCCTTCGGTGGTGCAAACATTTCGAATTTCATATGAACGAAGCATGTGAATTTGTTCATGCGAGGATATAACGTCAGCAATTAAAATCTTTTCTTTCCCTAATGTCATTAATCTCCTTATAAATGTTTCCTAAGTCGTTATAAACCACCAATAACGAAAGGTAATTAATATCTATGGCTATTATTATGATATTGTCACACGATTCGACCGTTTCGTTGTTACTTTTGTTCTTAATTTTCTTGTCGATTGAACGTACAAGTGAAGCGGACAACACGAACCAATGTCCACGCGATTAAATGCACGCGTAATGGGCGTCGCGATAATCGTGGGCATGTAATACCATGCTCGGCCAGATTAGATCGTCCAACATAGCGCCGCTTAATGCCTTCTGATTCTTCCATTTACGCGCCCTGATGGACTTTGCGGTGAGCTATGAACAATAGCTGTTGCGGTTAAATGGAATAACTTTTGTTAGGTGATTAGATCGTTTGATGGCTGATCGATGGAATCGCATGGGACGCGTGATCGCGAAATTGAAAAAAAGCTCGGAGTCCCCTACAAAGTTATCTAATTTATTGTATACCGTTACGCTTGCTGGCGGAGCGTTGTTCCGTGCCAGCGTGCTGTACGCCGCCGCTAATGGATATCGATCGTTTGAAATTAATATCCCGAAAGTTTCTGATACGCGCTTAAGATCGATCGTTAATCTTCGGAGGAAGATCGCCCAGACAGCGGATAATTCCGCGCCGCGGGTAAAGAATAAGGCTTGGAAGTTCTTAATTTGTTCGAAAATCGCGCGCGCACTTCGGCTACGAGTTTATTCGAGGGCATCCTCTGAAGTATTCCTCGATTTTCCCGGGGGAATTTCATTTACCTACCCTACCGGTGTCTGTTCCAGTGAATAAAGAGGAATCCCCGATAAGGAAAGAAAAGGGCACCCCCATTTCCGAAGTACCGAAATTATGCGACCGTTGAAAAATCATGGACTTCTCGGTCAGACTACACACGAGCCTGGATATCGACGGGAAGGGGTGAAATTGGAAATTTCACTGGAATTTAATTGAAAGCGATTCACCTACCCGCGACGAACTTAACCGATCTACCGGAGATTGAATTCGCTGACGGTAGTATTGACTCTTGCCGCCTGTCGACAGCGAAATTGATGAACATTATAATAACACCATGGTTTCAATAATAATTCTAGTATGAAAGAAGTTTGGTAAAATGGTTTTCAATACGGATTCGATCGCGATTCGATTGCGGAGAAGCGAAGCGTGTAGGTATATTAAAATAGCGGGACGGGTATGACTAATCATCCCTTCTTTATACATTTATCTTTAGGGAAATGATACGCTGCATATTTATCCTTTGATATGAAATTCTATACATGTGTCCACTTTTGGTGACGAGCTATATTTAATATTGGCGAGGCATTCAGTTCGAATCGTTCCACGAGGATTCATGCTCCCCGTTCATCTGGCACATAAGCTTGAGCAACTAGTTATTATCAATTCCCATTACCATCTAGGGTGCATCTGAAACCTAAACGGAGGCCATTCGGGCTTGATGGTTTGCCGATCGCGTTACTACTTCCACTCGGCGTCTATAACAACCCCCCCTATACCCCATTCGCGTTGGCAATTAATGCCATCGAACTAGAAGCCGCAAACGCGATCGGTATCTTCCCGAGTGAATATTAGTTTATTTATTTTATGACCACCTGGATAGCTCGCTAAAGCTAGTCGATCGCGGGGCAAATATTTGTAAGCTCTTACCCTGCACGTTTTTGGATCGAGGTTCTCTGGAATTCTAATTCTTTTTCCCTATTTAGGAGACTATTTCCTTAGAGATCATTAAAGCAGCCAGATTCTGACTATCCTTCATTCCTTTTCATTTTCACACACGCCAACATTTCTTCTCCGTAATGCTAAGAAAGCCGAGCAGAGTAAATGAATCGAGTCGAGCAAACAATCTAATAACCTCGTTATCGTGCGATATTTCGTCAAACGGTTCGCTCGGCAAAAACTCGGCTTTAAGAGGGTGTAGAAAGATTCGCAAGCAGATCGGAGAGTGTTGTTTTTCGCGAGCCGGGCTAACCTGGCCCAGTCGTTTCCACGTCGAGAACCAGGCAAACAAATTACTCTTTCCCGCCAGCGGTTTTCGTAGAACACCATGAAAGCTCTTACAACTGTTTGACTAGTCCTCTTCCCTATTCGCGCCTTCTTACGAATTTTATCGATCTGCCTCGAACGTAGAAAACAATTAGCTAGGATTAAAGCAATTCGTGCTGTCCTGTCCCATTAATTATTTCCTCATGCTTAAATAAACAAGACTTCTAAATATTTTCAACGACAACCGTGACTGCGGCGAGTAAATTTTGGCGAGCGGCGTAGCGAAGGAGTGTATGAAATTTAGTGAAATCCGTTTGCCAAATATTTGGTAGCGTGTTACACGGACGCGGGGGGCAAACTACCTTGTCCGTCGCCACTGCTGAAGGAGAAATTCGCTATAAATCTTGCAGAGTGCTGCGACAGGCCCATAGGTACACGAGGATCTGCTTCCATTTTCCATTGTATACGTGAAGGGCGCACGAGAACGGCTTGTCTTGGATCGAATGGGGCTGGGGAAGGTAGCGATTTGTATTCGTCAGAGAGAGGGAAGGCCACTCCATGGAATATCGCCACGAGGCGTCCCTAGAAACTTTGCCCTCGTAATCATTTATCATATTAATAAACTAAATTCTGCCCTCCGAGGAGTACTCTGCTCCACCGCAAGCGTACGATACTGTGTATCATACTATTTCCAGAATGACAAGAAAGTCTTCATTAGAACGTCACCCGTATATTTAACGATTCGTTGAACTCTGTCGCCAGAATTTATTTGCATTCATTGGTCCGCGACTTATGGAACGACCTGTAGATCGACGCTTTCTTTGATAAACTGGATATGTAACTGTCGTCCGATCGTAACTCCCTCACGGGGAAAGCAGACGAGAGACGCGTGTGTGGATGAATAAGATCGAAAGCCCTCGGGGTGGCAGCGGAGCAAGTTATCGCTGACTGGAATAAAGGTGGGTGTAAAAGTGCCTTTCGATCAATTCTTCCAACATCAAAGAAATGAAGGCATCTCTCTCCCTCTCTGCCCCCCTCTCGAGGGGACACGCTATTGCGATAACGTAACGTGGATATCAAAAAATGTAACCGAGACAAAAATGAACGATAAAGGTTTTCTAATGGGGTAGGAAGACAAAAAAAAGAACGGTCGGCTGTAATATCATCTTAAACTCGAAGCAGAACGGATACCATAATCATTCGAAGTGGTACATTCTTCAATCTTCCAATAGAGTTCCTTTCAGCAGATAACCACAGGATGATTTATAAATTTCCAAAGCATAGCTTCCTCGGCAGTCCAAGCGTTCAGTTGTTCCCGAAACTATCGCGACCTTATTGAAAGTTTTTTAAGTGTGGTATAAGCATAACATATTACTAACCCTACTACGTGTAACTACCGTCGCTGAAAGCTTCTTAAACGTACGAATTGCAAACCAGCGTTTCTCGTGTTTCGACATATCAACAAAGAGTCTCGCCTCGAAATACAAACGTCCTTCCGTGGGATATAAACGTACGTACCATTTCTTTCTTCCACCCCGCGTTGTGCCGTCGCCGACGACGATTCGACGACGGAAAGATGTTGAGATAGCCGTAATGCATGCGAGCGCGGACGATGGCAAAAGTGGAATTCGTGCCGTATCCATCCGCGACGACTGTTCCACGCCGTCGTAGGTACGAGGACTGGCGTGTCTTGACATCGAGAACGGGGGGTTTCCGGTGCTCGGTGATGGAAACGGCAACCGAGCGGCGGAAAGGGGTAAGGCAATTTACCGATTACCCGTAATTAAAGGCGATGACTTAGCGCGGTCGTACAGCCGGCCGAGAAGCTCGGGATCGCAATAAACGATCCGTTCTGCGAGCGTCTGCACGATGTACGTGACGTCGACGGCGGCTCGATTAAACGGGGGAAAAGTATTTTATTCGTGAAGCAGCACGTACATACCTCACCGACGCCCGACGTATTTCCTTGGCGTCAGCCGTTCGCGAAAGTGATTCGAACGATCGTCGTTACTCTACCGCTTCTTATCCCGTTCGCGCTTTCATCGAAAACGATCGCGCGAGTGATGCGCGTTCTTGTCTGCCGATAAGGGGGAATTGTGTTCGTTTTTATCGTTCGGCGGGAGGGGAGGAAAGGTGTAACAGTGTCGGAGGTCTTGAACTGAATTTATTGTTGACGATTCGGACGATGACACAGATGCTTTCCGAACGAATTTCATCTGAAGCCTTTACCCGCGGATCGCGGAAAATTCTTCGCGTATTATTATCGCGTGAAAGCGCGGACAACCCGTGGACGCACTTCCGCGTTAAATTCGATACGTTAACGTAATCACACGCGCCGGTTAATCCGCGACGAGGAAAAAAAAAAGAAGTAAGCGATAGATAGGGATAGAGAGTATCGATGCTGGCGGAAGGAAAGAGAGAAGGAGACGGCTGCAAATTTGCGTTGCCTGTGCGCATCCATGTGTTCACGTGAAAATCAAAGGCTCGCCTCGCGTCGTTAACATGCACAGCCTCAATTCTCTTTTGCACCTGCGAGCCTATCAGCCGGTGATAATGCGAGTCGCATTGAGATGCAGCTAGGTGACTAATTTCGACCCGTTACCTTTGAACCGACGTCGGCGGACGTCGCTTCGCTACAACCTCCCACGCTGCGCCATTGTACATGACATTTTTAAATCACATTGTTCCCACGGCACGTGTATTGAATTTAACATGAAGGGAACACCGTGTGTTCGGTGGTGTTGCACGTTAGAGGAAGCTTCCGTCGCGCGAATGAATCGTGTACACGGGGCAACAAGCTTGCGTTTTATCAACGCGATTACGTTGCCGGACCGCGACAAGGATTACCTTTCTAAACGCTTTCACTTGTGGCTCCGTTTCGAATCGACTGCGATTTGACTCTAGTATACATAGATGACGGGAAACAATTAACAAACGGCACGGGAACGGTCGCGTTGTCTCTTCAGCGTCGTCTTCATTCGCCGCCGGAGCGCGGAACTACGGAATTACATTAAACGGAAAGAAGTCTTCAATCAACGGCGGAAATTCAGCGGAAACGTTAGCAGTCGCGAGTCTCGGTGGAATTGCTTCTGGCGGCTGCGGGAAATCCCGAATCGTACGGCTGTTCGCGGCAAGATGAATATTTGTCAGAACTTCTCACAATGTGTCATCGCGGCGAGTCAGACAGGGTCGTAATGAACTACGCCAGCCGTACATGTACGCGGGAGCGAGTCACGGGAACCGGGACGCGGAACAATGCACCAGCGCGCAAATTGTTGTTTCGTTAGTGTTCTAATTCATCGACGAGCAGACTTCCCGCGAAACCGTGAATCTTGCCTTTTTCGCGGCATTTTCATTCGATACGGAGAAAAGATGTATTTCAAAGGAATACGATTCGTAAAAGAAAAGTAATTATTTAGCGAGCGCACAGGATAATCTTATCGCCGCGTAAAAGCGAAGCTCGTCTTCTATTGTTTCAAGGGATGGCCTAGTATAAAGTAGCCCGTTATCGGTTTCACCCCTGCCCGCGATCGCGCTAATTAAATTTAATTTCTTCCAAAGATCCATTTTCCGGGATTTCATTTGAAACGTAACTGCTTCGGTAACACGATCTTCACCGGGCTCGCTTGAAGCGGAACTGATAACACGGAATACAGCTAACCCTGTGGATACCATAATAATTATTCCAGCTTGTCTGCAATAGCTAGCACTGTTACACGGGCGGTAAAGGTGGGGAACTTCGTAACGAGAACAACGAGACTTCCTATCAAGTATCAGGCGCGCTTCTAAAGTATCAAACGCGTAGATTTATTCGGCTTACGTGCTTCAAGTCTTGGCGAGATATTATAGGATGCTGGAAATTTCGTTCGGGCTGTCCTGGTGGAACACGTAGGAACAATAAATTGTATCGGAACGCGTTCATCTTTATCGAAGGCGGCTGGTAAATCGAAACGTATAAAGTTCTCTGCGTTCCCATTTTTATTGGCGTCGAATTTGCTAATGGCTTGTTTGTCGAAACAGCTGCGATAATTTTACGAATACCCCCACACGTCACGCAAAGACTGGACTGGCGAAGAGATAATAATGCGTGTAACCATTTATTAAACACTTATAGCTTGAAGTGAATAAATTTGTCCGGCGCGGTCAGCAGAAACTTCTGCCGGACGTGTGCAGAAATAACGAATAATAAGCTAGAACAGCAAAAATGGGATCGTTCGATTTGCAAAGCTGTTCTCATTTCCGCTCACGGTGTGTTGTTAGTTTTTCTTGTTAAATAAACCTCACAGACGCCAATTGCTCCGTTAAGCAAAATTGTTCGATTTGCCTGACAGTCCTGTGCAATAACGAGATGCATTTAAATTCTTGACTGCACTTTTCAAATGCGTCGGCGCAATTTGAAAATGAACAGCTGACGAATATAGTTTAAGCTTTGGCTATAGCTATAAAAATCATCAGATATGTATCGGGATATGTCAGAATTAAATCGATTAATAATTGATGGATTAGTCAGCTTTCGAGGAAATTTCTATAAATTAAAAAATGATATTTTTATTATACTTTTTCGTTACTTGTGATTAATGTTATTTCTGACAGGTGTCCAAGGAAAATGGGTGTTTGTTACGCTTTAAAATATAGTAGATCCATTAAAAGAACGAAGAATACAACCTTCCTCCTTTTTCTTCTGTCTATTCAAGATTTAATATTAATGAGACATCCTCCTATTCTGCCTTTCACGTACTCGCGCTTCCGGAAGAAATATTTCCCCGAAGTATCGAAGTTCGGGAGGACATTAAGGAAATTATAGCTCACTGGTGGATTAATTCTCGCAGCAGTGGACAGTTGCAAAAAGATTTTGAAAAAAATCAGATTTACAACTTCTGTGGCAAAAAAAAAATTGAGAATATAATATTCTAGCAGCAGCTCCAAATAACGGCCGGGTTCAATGGAACTCGCGAGACAATAAACAACGGAAAATATCAGCGAATTCAGGTGTGACGATCATAATGATAACAAAAGCACGGCCACAAAAGAGAATACGTATTGAGGTAACTAATTCAGAGCGGCGTTATGTAGCATCAAAATTTACTGCCATCCCATTGTCGCTTGAGCGCGCTGCAACCCTTAATTTAGCCAAGACCCGGGGCGTGCCGTTGCGACCGGCCTCACGATTATTAAGCGCCATTAAAGCTGTGCCGGGCTCGTTCTCGGCCAAAGGATAACCGTGTCACTGTGTCCTCAAGAGTGCACCGCGAAAGAGGCTACGATCGTAAACGGGGCAGGAAACGAGGTGTATGAAAAGCGTGCTACGCGTTCCAACCACTGCAGCGACGCGTGAAAATGCTCCCCTGGCGCGGACAAGGAAACGTTCACATCTTATTGATCGAAGAAAGCTATTACACGTTTCAGTGGACGATGAGACCTGAAACGGTGCGAAACGCTTATTACAAGTGCAGACTTTACGAAATACTCGCCCCGGAATCCGAGGCGCGGGCAACCGCGAGAAAGCGTGAAGCTTTCCACGACGCGGGGCTACGTGTAAAGGCGATCGGCAAAAAGAAACGAAAGACGACGCTGGGAGCAATTATAAAAGGGCCGACAGGGGCGGGCGGTTGCCACGAACATTCCTCGGAAGAATTATAATGGACGAGAGAATAGATATAATAGCGACGGGGGGTTGAAAGGGGTGGGCGAAAGAGAAAAGACGACGCGGCGCGGGTGGAGTTGTGCGGGATCGGAGGCAAGGTTGGTTGAAGAAAGGGGAAACGAGGAAGACGAAAAGACGCGGAGAAACGGGGGGGGGGGCCGGACCGCTGGACGGAAGGGGTGAAAGGGTGGACGGCGAAAGAATAGCAGAGGGTTGAGGGCGGTTTGCGTCGCGTCAATTCATCAACCACACGGGCTCCGTAACCGCGGGGCCAGACCGCAGCGAGCCATTTCATCGTTCATCCTCATCAACAATGCTTGCCAAGAATCAGGCCGGGGTGGGCCAACCAGAGAGCCACGGTCGCGGAAACAATTCCGTCGTCGGTATACAATTCCAAGTCGCATTATTTCCATCTCTGGAAGCCCGATCTTATCCTAACAGAAAGAAAGAAAGAAAAAAGAAAGAATGGTTCTTCGTGGCCGGGCTGACGATGATCAGCCCCCGGTGGGCCGTCGATTATAGACAGGGTAATTATTTCCGATGAAACGGCGGAGCCAAAGGAGCGGAAACGAGGCGAGCAACCTCCGCGATTCCGGCGCGCTTTGCAATCCGGTGCAAAGCTACGGCCGGATACGACGTGACTCACGCTCGATAAACGCTTTTTTCCCTTTCCTTTTGAAACGCTGTCCTGTCGAGTCACCCTCCCAATCCTTTTCGCCGTTCCCCTCTTCGTTTGTAGCTACCTTTCCCTCTTTCCGTGCTCGATCGAGCTCGAAGCTTTTGCAAATAATTCTCCGCACTGCAGTACTTTAATGGAAGTAATAATGCTGAAATACCGAGTGATTGCACTTTTGTTTAGATGCTCTTGCTCGTCAATCAAGAAATTAGAAAGGCGTCTGACTTTTCATTGACCGCTACTACTGCCTTATTCGATATCTACCACTTAATGAATATTTTACACCTTCCGTTTACTTTCGCAAACATTAATGAAAAGAGAATCAATACCACGAATATTTTACAGAAGGAATATCCATTAAAAGTTGTCACAAACAATTCTTATCACCTAACAACAAAGGATAAGCTTGTCCTTTACGATACATAGGCGTTTCCGCTTGTGCAAAAGGAGCACCGATTTCTCCCGCCGTTCGTCCAGCTCGGATTGTTGTTTCCCGATGAGAAAAGAGCACTGGCAGACCGAAATTCAACCGACTTTTTTCTCCTCTCACAATCAGACCCCACGAACGACGAATAGCCGCCGCGTCAAGACGTCCTCTCCGATTCCTATAGGTTCATCCCGGTTCTACTCTTCTGCCTCTCTTCTTCGTCGCAATTTTTCGTCTCGTCCTTTCTTTCTTTTTTTTTAGACGAGTCTAGCCACACTACACGTTTCCACGTTCCACGATCGACGTGCAACAGCACGGACGCTATACTTACCGGTCGCCGTGGCGTTGATTGAAACGGGTGACTTGCCAAAATGGCAAGCATTGTGAAGGGTGGAACGCATTGTGAACGACATTCGGTCCGGCGACGACGCTTTATTTTCCTTGGCTGGGTCGGCGTGAAAAATGAAGAGCGAAAGCAATTCGTGTGTCGGCATCCTCGTCGCTTCGTTCCCGTTCCATCGGCGGGACGAGACTGATAACAATGCCCGAAACTGGAGCCGAGCCATTGCGGCTAAATTAGACGTGTCGCTGAACTACAGACTTCCCATCCAGCGGTTCATCTTGTTTATTTGGCATTTAAGAATCGCGGCGCAGTGTTTCATCGATGAAGTGAATGCAATTTTTAACAACGCTTAAATAATTAGTAAAGTCGATGCTAATTTTCGGTGAAGTTCGAACAGTTCCGTCGGGAGCAGATATTATTGTACATTGTGTTATATTTGTCTCTAATTGATTCGTGGGAATATTTTTGCTGATGTTAAACAGAGGATGAATAGTAAGATACACGAACGATAGTATCCGGTGAATCGCGTTGCCATATAAATGTGTCAAAGATATTAATATAGTATCACATCCCTCCGGCCGGCGAAACGGGAAATGGAATTTTTTGGGTTAACTGGTTTCCCGGCTGTCCTAGGCCATTTTTTAAGTAAGCATACACCCGCTCGCCAACGCGAGCCACGGCGACATGAGATATCGAGTGGTGCAGCTGGCGATGCTGGAAACTCGACGAATAATCGAAAACGTCGTTACGTGGGGCGAGGCTGTGGCGATTGCTATTAGGGGGTCGCGATTATCGCCCCGCCGCGATAGCCGAAATGAACGCGGAATGCACGGCCGGGCCGCGCGAAATAAATTCTTTCGAACGATTTCACTCGCGTTCGAACGTTATCACCCGGTGCCGGTGCATCATTAAAAATCACGGGGTCAGCGTGAATTCTCGAGCCGTGCAAATTGCCGTTCTGCTCACTGGCGAATGTAATCCGCTAATTAGACTGTCAAGAGCGGAGCCTTTAATAAAAAAAAAAAATTGCGTGCAACGAAGGGCGATGATGGTCTCATCGTGAAGATTAAAAGGCTGGTATCACGTTCGATAACACCTTACACTCATCAACTGCTGCACAAGATTAATTTCAATATTATCCCGCAAATTCAATTGGTTGCAGGAAATGGTAATCAAAGTGAACGTATCGTTTAATTTTTAACCAGCTACTTTCAACAATTGTTATTCCAGAGTTATCAACACAAAAGAGTTAACTCCCTGCACGTTCATCTCTCCGGCTTTTATCTTACCTCGTTTTAGACTTCTATTAAAGGGGGAAACAAAGTGATCTGCGACGAAGGGGCAATTACGCTGATCTTATTCTTAGCCGAAACAAAAGTGTTAATTACATAAAAAGATAGTCGTCGTAGGATAATTGGCTGATAAAGGGACTCTTCTATTAAAGCCAAATCAAGCTCCGATTATCCCTCTATTTATCATTTCGTCGGACACGAACGAAAATTCGGAGAATCAATTCGAGATCGACGTCCATTGGAAGAAAATTAATCTAGTCGGGAGTCGAGTTTCTCACACTTGTGCCCGATGTAAACGCACGCTGGGAAGTACTCCGATAGAAGATTATAAATATATATTATAAATACCACTTCCGTTCGAGCCGGGCGTGTACTCGGTTTTCATGAAATCCCGTTCCATATAATATCTGTCGGGATAACGATCCTGCCACGGCTAACGACCGGCAATTTATCACGTTTCGATGAAATGCCACGCGCGAATATTCGAACCGCGCCATCGTTGGTTTTTAATCAATATCAATCGACGAACAGCCACACGATTTTCCTACGTCCTTCTTTTTTTTTTTTAATTTTCACATTTCCCCAATTCTCACGCGTATTTTGGTCTTCGATGAATTTCCCAAGCGGATCGAATACACCGCTCTAACGATAAATCAGTTTTGACGTGACTTTTCTGCGAAATGACTTCCCAATTAGTGTCGGGAAGTTTCACAGCAATGAATACCGAAGAGAATTCTACGACAGAACCAAGACAAAATCTTCGGCTCCGTTCGAAAGTGATTGCAGAATCATGTCGAGACTTCGATACCGGCGTTATCTCTGTATCATCGTCGATTCTACCTTAGCAGAAAGCGTAGCAGCGTTCCATATCTCTGCGCCAGACAAAGGGAAGACATTACCCCGCGAATTGAGATTTCACCAAATGATTCCGCAACGCCGGGATCCTATACTTTCGCCACGGATTCGATCTCATGCTACGAGGCAACCGCGTCGTTCCAATAAATCAGCTAGACAAAGGGACGAGTTTGAAGGGTAGACAGAGGGAGAGATGAATCGAGCGTGCACGTGTATGGTTGCGCGTGTCAGAACGACGCTCTTGATAAAAAGCCACTTGCTTTTCGGATGATGCATGAAAGTCGTATCAACAGTGTAGAATTTTCAAAGAGTCACGCTGTCCGTTTCTCCGCATACCAGTTGTCTACGCTCGAACATCGTCGGACGAAACTGCGAGGCACGAGTTCCGAAAACCGCATTACGCGTACAAGCTGGAAATATTTTATTATTTGACGACGCCGCGCTGTATTAGTTTACCGTTGCAGCATTATCAATCGAAATTCGCGGCTTGCTTGCGTGGGAATTTCGAATCAGTCGCTGTTTAAATGTGATCGCGGGGAACAGGCGTATCCGTCGACGAATCGAACGTTGTCGGATGAATGTTGCAAAATATTTTGCTGTTTGACTACCCAATATTGGCATCACGCATTACATCCGGTAAGTGTTCGGGCTGCACTGTCAGTCGTCGCGTCAAATATTTGCCCCCGGTAGCGCAGCGGACGTCAAAGACCGGATTCGCGAATAAGCGCACCGGTGTGTGTTCAGGGGTTGCCGGTTAATGCCGTCGATCCTATCGCAGTGCAACAAAACGGCCAAGCTCAAAGGGGATGGCTTTTAAAAGGTTCGAAAGTTTGTAAATGATATAAATGCAAAGCGCACTACAGCCGTTAGTTTATTAATCAATTATCGTGCCCCATCCCTCTCACACTATTTTTATAACGTAACGTGCATAGTGATGAATTGAATGTAGAAAAGTTCAGGTCAATAATCGCAAACATAAGTATGTACTCTTGGTAACTCGATTATTAATTCTAAGCTCGATAGTGTAATCTTCAGTAATATTGTAACTTGTAAGTAGTTCAGGTACCGCGTTCAGTAAACACATGGAATAGAAAGCTCGCCTAACCGAATTTCCCTGCGCGAAGCCACCCATTTGAGTATTACTCGAGGCATCGGAAACTCGGGAGTTTCTAACTCGCTCACGGATAATATCGAGCCGATTACTAGCTGGCATTAACAAAAGAAAGCTGCATACTATAATCTGACATATATGTTTAACATAAATTTGGAGAAGCGTTTGAATCCTTCTTTATTGTTCATTAAAAAAATTGCATTACTTTCATTCTATCAGCTGTACATATCCACAGAGCTGCTCCATTTAAATTCTCGACCCTAAAACAAACCAAGACAGATCTTCGAGCAACCTTTTAAACACTGCATCAAAGCGTTCAAAGTAAATTGGATAGTGTTACTCGATTAAACCAACTACAGAGTCCTGAAAGGTTGCGACTAACGACGTTGGCGCGTGTCCTTAAGACGTTCAAATATTTAAGATTCTCTTTAGCATCTGTCGAACGTCGTTAAAAAGCTTCGTTTGTCCAGGCATTAGGAGTAAGCTTTATATTTGCGCTGGTCGCGTGCTAAAAAGAGGAGAACCCGCGTTCATCCAAGGAAGGAGGAGCCATGCCAACCGGGAGCGCCGAAGAATCTTTTAATAAGGGGTAACGATAATTTGTTTATTCGCAAAGATCGAAATCCACGAAGCGGCGAGACAATGCGATACTTCAAGCGCTCTCTTCCGAGAGAAGCGTCGGCTCCTCTGTCCGCCGTTCGCATAGAATTTCGATAGCGCGGAATCGTTGCATCGTGCACGGTTGTAAATGCGAACTGTAACGTGGCCGAGCGGGGGTCGGGGGCAAGGCTATCTGAAATTTTCACACAGCGGAATGCGGGGCGCACGGCGTCGCCTCGCAAACCGAACGTGCCGCGGAAATCCAATAGAATCCAGGGCGGAAAGTCGTAAACACAATGTGTCCTTTCTACGTGTGCAAACGGAACGGCGAATGCATTTTTCAGCCGGGGCGAAACCCTCTCGCGAGCAACTACCGTGGTGTCCTTTTAGTCAGCGCGCCTTTTTTTTTTTAATGCGCAAAAGGGTCTCCGTATCTTCGGTGCGAAACGTAAATTGGCCATGGAAGCTGGTGCGAGACAAAAAAGAAATAGGAAAGGATTGGATGCTTTCGTAGAGGAATTACTGATCATACAAGGGATGGACGAAATAAGAGGATCTAAATAAAATCGGTAATCGATTCATTGAAATTGTTTCCGTATTGCAATTAACCACGAAACGGAACACAAGCTTTCAGCTCCGTTATGCGTCATCGTAGTAAAACAAATTCGGCACGGATAAAGTTTAACGCGAGTCAGCTGAATCCCCGTACCTGCTAAACTTTGCTTTAGCTTCGTTCCGTGAATACTACCAAATAGCGCGCAAACAATTTCGAGAGCAGCCCACACGTGGGTAGGAAATTATGCATGATACGAGTGATGCGTTCGCGCCCGTATTTGTCGGCCGTAATCAAGTTTATATCCCCAAACATAATTAACGATAGAAAGTGTTGTATATTCCTGGACTCCTCAATCACCCATTTCCTTTTTGGGACATATGTTCGTCTAATACCCATTTTTGACCCCGCTATTAGTATCCTTTCTTTTTCTGTTTTCCGGACCTCCCCGTGGAAAGTCTATTTTCTAAATTCCACAACGGCCTAGCAGTCCTTTTTTGGGCATTCCATCCTCACTAGCTTTACTGTATAAATACTGCATCCTAGGACAGAGTACAGCAGTAGTAAAAAGTCAGTCAGAACGGAGTCACTACCTAGTCAGTAACTATTGTACACCACATATTCTGAATAAACCAGTTTTGTAAAGAACCAGAGTTGTTTGGACGACAAAAGAGAGTGATACTATAGAAACTGTTATCTCATTTCATCAGCGTTTCTTCGTACCGTTTGTTTTCCAAACATCGAAAGTCTATCACTAAATCGTAGCACAATACACACTCTTATCAGCAAAATCCTCGCTTAATTCCCAGCGAAATCCAGCGACCAATTATTATCACTTCAATCCTTTGACACGTGGTAGGGTCGACCTCGACTTCGTATTTCTTGTCCGCCAGGAAAATCGTAATATCCTGGCGCTGTTTGCCTCGACCCTTTCCGCTTTCTGGTGCACGTTCCATCTTCCAGTAAAACTAGCAGCGTGTCGCCGAAATGGGAGAATCTTGATAGCGGGGATCCCGTGGCCCCGCTGCTATACACGCGGCAGACAAGAAAACCGGTAAGCTCTCTGCTCACGTAACAGACAAAGTTCATCCGGAATGGGACTGTTGCGGCCAGAGTTAGGCGCTGCCCTCGGACGTTCGTTAGGGTCGGCGTTTTTTTTTTCTTGCCCTCATCCCACCGTCGCACGGTCAACCGAAAGCACCAGTTGCCTGCCCGTCTCCCTTTTCTTCCGGCTGCCTTCTTATTATTACGCGGACGATACACTACTGATTACGCTTCCCTTCCAGCCACGTCGACGCTTGGGATGGTCGGTAGGTAATGAAGGGAAGCCGTACAACAACTGCGGTGATTCCTTAGATCTTTGTTCCCTACTTTCTTTCTGACAGAACTTGTTCCCTGTGCGCTAAATAGCATGGTTTTTGTGTGCTTCGTAGAGTTAGACGTAATCGAGGTATAAGATGTGTTTTTCTTTGACCTTAAGTGACTAAAGAAGGCTTTAATATATTTATTGACTGGCGGAGATTGGATTTCTAAATAGATAGAATAAGGACAGAGTAAATGTTAATTCACCGCTGTGTCTTATCGTCTTATTTTTCTTCTTACGCATCGCTGGAATACCATAAGATACCTCGGAGCGTACCATATGGCTAATCCCCGCAGGCAAATACCCGTAACAATTAAAATAGCTGCGCCTCAAAGGACGCGCATAAATGTTTGCGCCAGCTTCATAAGCAGTTCAGCAAACAATTATTATGCGTGACATTGCAGCAGTTCGCAAGGCAAAGGGCAAAAAAAAAAAACAAGAAAGGAAGGGGTGAGCCAAGGGACGTGATAGGGGAAGCCGTAAGGCATAGGGAAAAGGGTGAAGGGGGTGGCGAGGCGGCATGATTACTCGGCGCGCGCCTATTACGTGAAACACGTACACGCGCGTTCCCTTTATCTTCTGCCGTAGGAACGCCGCGACGCTTAAGCCGGTTTTCCGCTCGAAACGTCGCGTCGAGATAAACGACCGAAAAGCATCCTCCCCTTCGCTGCAGATTGTTAGAAGATTTAATCATGCGTATTTTGCCGGGGCACAAACAGAAACGCGCTCGGGTACAGAAGCGCTTTGAATATTCGAGTGCGACACGTTCGCAAAACTGTTTCCGGAGCTGTTTCTCTCGCGAGGCGTACAGATCTCGCTCCGTTGTCCATACGCACGGACTAGGGAAAAAGGGCAGATGAAGAGCGATACGTTCCTTCCCGCACGGGACTATATTTTTCCTGATACACGGTGTGCGTCCGTCACGATGATAGGCCATACAAGAAAACCATGTCACCGTCTTCTTACAGCGAGGCTATGCGTCGAGTGCTACAGCTCGTGACGCGACCCCAAACATTTATCTCTTCTATCGCGTTATCTAACCCAATCAGGTAAATTGCCTCACGGGCGCACTGGCGCGTTTGAAGAACACCGCGTCGGATCCATACCCGATAAATCGCTCCTTAATCCAGCGTTAAGTCCGTGCGCGGGTAGAGAAATTGTCGTGCATTTTAAGGATAAAGCAGCCATGAGAACATCGTATTACGGTTAATAATTCTGATAATTAGCGCCGCTCGAATGCCCGCTGGAAAATAATAACCCGGCGTTGAGAGGCTGCTAGGTCAGGCGATTTTCATTTAATTAAAGGTACAGCTTGGCTATAAATACGTAAACGAATTATAGTTACGTTGCCCCGTGCAAATAACCAGGTAAATTTCGCAATAAATTAACACATATTCCTGGCCGGATAAAGGCTGCATAATTGGCACTCTGCGCACGGCTTTGGCTCGAGTATCGATTCGCACTTTTGCTATAATCATTGATACAGCGCAGATTGAAGATCAGTAATTAATACGTGGATCGCCATAGTTGCAAGTGTTAAGCTGCGTAATTGCAGTCGCAGGAGTAGACCCCCTTCGAAGCATGAATGCGTCTCGATGGATTCGTCAAAGCGATGTACGGTGTGGTTCTATGACAGTGAAGAAGCGTTTCAATAAATATTTGTTTCCGCGCATGTACCAATGAGAAATTACAAGCGTACATGGAGCCTGCGCGTCGCTTAGGTGTTCCGGGTACACGCGAGCAATTTTCAATGGGTCACGGATTTAATAATCCACGGGATGAATTAATTGAAGCTGCATTAAGTGACGGGCTATTAGAACGTCGAGGATCATTGCTTGGTTATTGGCCGCGTTCGAATGGGCTTGAAGGATTAATAGCATCCGGAGCCGTGCACGCGAAACAAATTCGCGAAACCGATTCGAAGCAGTCGACGACGCGTCTACTTTCGCGTCGGGTTAATTAAATTGAAAACTACCGCTAATAATTGAATCGTCCGACTGACGATACGACCGTGCCGTTCAATCGGCTTCAAGCACTTGTTCGAAATCGA